>CM065816.1:40431992-41717248 GCA_033398695.1 Orobanche coerulescens | reverse complement strand
TTCCAACAGAATTTGCTCCTGGCGCTGTTGAAGTTGGTTCAGTGCCTGTTTGAAGACGGTGGGCAAGATACAGAAGGCTTCTTCCACTTTTGACACTTCGTGCCTGACACCGGTCATTTCTTCAACAGCAGATTGATGTAACTAATCAATTTCTTTTTCAACAACATGCAGGGCATTAACAGCGTGCCGTAGGAAGACATTTTGTCGGCCTAAAGCATGCAGTTGCTCGTTCTTTTCAATCGTTCTGGGAGAGTCGGGCTGGGCAAAATCTTCAGCTCCATTTAGCTGTCTCAAAGCCTCATAGGAGCGTGACTCGAGTTGGATATCCTCGGTTAAGAGACCGTCGTCGGATTCCAAGACAGGTGAAGATGCGGGAGCATCAGATGTTGGAGCGGGAACAGGGGGGACTGAATCCTCCTGTTCCGGAATAGATGTGGTAGACATAGGTATATGAGGGACTGATTCCTCCTGCTGTATCTCAACGTCTGCCTGCTCCGGCAGAGGGACTGATTCCTCCTGCGGGATGGCGCAGGTCTGGTCGTCCTGTTGGGTGGTGACAGGCTCGGGTGCCTGTTGAGAAGCTGTTTGCTCTTCGGTGACAGGAGGGATTGATTCCTCTTGTTCTTGTGCATCTTTTTGTTGATAGAGAGGAGATTGTTGTTGGATGGATGTCCCTTGATCCTGTTGGTCGGATATTCTTGAGAATTCCTGGGCTTGGGCTTCCTCACGAATCATTCTCAGACCTGCCTGGAAGGCTTCATCGTCGTCGTCTGAGTCATGATCAGATTTTGGATTTTGTGGAGGTGAGTCAGTGGATTTTGATTTGCCCTTGAGTCGGGCCTTCTTCTTTGTCATAATACTGCTAGAAATAAGCTCATGACATAACTTGTTGTCCCATTGAAGTAATAAGTGGATGTCCCGACAGTCTGTGACTTTCAAAATAAAGGCTTCTTCGTCCTTCCATTCGCTCCAATGGTACAATGTGTCATATGTGGCAACTCGATATGACTTCCACTGAATGAAGCGTTCAAAAGCTTGCTCAAACTGCAATTGAAACAAGGTGTCATTGATGAGTACTGTGGGGGAGGGACTCTGAACAACACTTGGGTTTACTGTCGGCATTGGGTCCTAGACAGGTATGGGATCCTATGTCGGAGATGGATCCTGTACGGTTGTGGAAACCCGTATAAGAGATGCGGTTTTCGGCTCAGTGAATGCAGTCGATTCATCAGTTCCTTCAATTTTGGCAAGCAGTTGATCATCCGTCATAGCCTCCATAGGTTCGGGATCTGCACCGTGTGCAGCAACTGTTTCTTCCGCAGGGGTTTCGCCCTGTGGGTGTTGCTCTGCGGGTTGCGCCGCAACGTCTTCGATGGGAGTGACATATTGAGTCACTGTGACCTTTGATTTTGATTTAGAAGCTTTCTTCAGTTTCTTCTTTGATGTGAGTGGTGACGTACTGTCAGACACGCTCCTTTTCCTTTTCTTGTGGGATTTTTCTTCATCAGCAATCCTTCCTGTGATATCCCTCGGATTATCAGAGGTCGGCATGTAGTTGACATGGGGTCGGTTGGCTTGAAGACAATCCTTGTTGAAAACTGTGGGCTTGTTCCCACCAATAAACTTCCTGGAGCCGATTTTCTTAGCATCATGAGACTGTGGCATGCCAATTTTCGTGAGAAGAGAATTCAGAAAAAGCCCAAATTATTTCTTCTGAGAGACAGGCTTTGAAACTTCTTCATGCAGCCTCTTCAGAATAAATTGACACCAGTTGACTTTTTCGCCGGACATAATGGCGACCACCATTCTAAACCTCAAGTTGGTGCACATCTCCAACGCACCGGTCCTGTTTTCAATAACACAGCAGCAAAAATCATGCAGATAAACATAAGGTAAACAGAAACGCTTCTTATGGCAAGAAGGATGCACGTTCCTCTCCGAGGCATTGCCAGTAAACAATCCCCAATAAGTAGCCAGAAGATCCTGTGACCCGAAGGTCTCAAGGTCTTCCATCTTCAGGCCATAAGATAGCCTGCAAAGAGTTCCAAGAAGAGAGTGGTCAACACAGATTTGGACTCCACGGACTGTGGCAGTGATGTCACAAACATCGCCTCCTTTCTTCAAAGAAAATAACTTCACAGATGCATCGAGATAAAATTCCTCAACGATGTGCTCGTCATATAGATCTGGGTGCTGACTACCAAGGCGGTATAAGCCTTGCTGCTTAATCCTGGAGACGACATGTTCCATTCCGTCGAGATCTTCACCCTCAGATTTGATACGTTCCATGACGATAGATCGAACGAACAGACGTCCATCGATGATGTTTTCCCTCTTTTTCATCGATTTAGAAGAAGTTTGAGATGATGCCATTGTTAGGGAGATAGGGGTTACAGAGAATGAGCGCATAAAATTTGCAAAAAGCAATATAGGATGTATGCTCTAAGACAGTTTAATTTTCCAGTAAGCGTAAAAATTCGAAGGGAGCACGATACAATCCTTATATATTTGTAGGCGGTGGAAGTTGTGGGGTTTTTGCAGACAGAGAACAGTCAGATTTAAGGTATGGGAACCGTTGTTTTAAATGAACGAACAGGATGGACTGAGCGTAACAGGTACATCTTATCCATCAGATTTTGAAATTATAGTGGGTCCCACATATGATGTTTAGTCTTCCTTTATAGCCCGTAACGGCGGTGTGAAATTATAAAATAATTTGAAAAGTCGCGGCGTTTGATAGAAAATAGTCCAGATGTCATGCAAACCATTTATTGCAAAGACGTTTGATATAATGACAGGGCACGTGGACTAAAAATTATTTTAAAAGGAATAACATATTATTATATTATTAATTTATTTCCCACAGCATGTGCTGTATCCGTGAAAATACAGCGTCCCCCCTTAAAAGGTACATACGGGATTCAATTTCATACAGCAATCTTCGTATTAATACTATATTCATGGGTCATACTGCATTCCCCCTTAATTAATGCACACGTCAGTTGTAGGAAAAGTGTCTTCATTGTCCTACAGTGCTGTCGGAATGTCTGAGTGTATAGATAATTAATGGTGGATACTATATTCGTGCGTCTTACAGCATTCCCCCTCAATTGTTGAGTAAAAGCATTAAAAACATACAGGGAGTCAGGCTGTAGCAAACTCAATTCTTGTCGAAGCATACAGAATCTTGCTGTGCCGTGAGGCTTGGTAAAGATGTCAGCTAACTGGATATTTGTATGAACTTTTTCCAGCCGAACATCCTTGTTCTCAACATGATTCCTAATGAAGTGATGCTTCATATGGATGTGCTTAGTGCGCGAGTGCAAAACAGGATTATGCATTATTGCAATTGCACTCGTACTGTCGCACATAATGGGTGTTTCCTTGACTTCAATTCCATAGTCTAACAGCTGTTGTTACATCCAAAGGATCTGCATACAGCAACTACCAGCAGCATAATATTCTGATTCTGCCGTGGAAAGCGAGGTTGCCAATTGCTTCTTACTGAACCAAGATACAAGTCTAGGTCCAAGAAAGTGACAAGTTCCGCTTGTACTCTTCCTATCTAGCTTGCAGCCTCTGAGATCCGAGTCGCTGTAGCCAACCAAATCGAATCCGCCTTCTTTAGGATACCATAGTCTTACGTCGACTGTTCCTTTGACGTACTTCAGGATTCGTTTGGCTGTTGTGAAGTGTGATTCTTTAGGTGCTACTTGATATCGAGCACACACTCCTATAGCAAACTGGATATCGGGCCTGCTAGCCGTTAGGTATAGGAGTGAGCCAATAAGCTTCCTGTAGAGTGATTGATCAACCGGCTTTCCAGATTCGTCAGCACTAATTTGCGCGGAAGTGCTCATGGGGGTTGACGAGGATTTGGAAGTATTCATTCAAAATTTGTTGAGAAGCTCCTTGCTGTATTTTTCTTGGTTGATGAATATCCCTGTAGGCAACTGCTTTACCTGCAATCCTAGGAAATAACTAAGTTCTCCCATCATACTCATTTCAAATTTACTTGGCATGAGATGAGAGAACCTTTGACATAAAGCAAGGTTAGTTGAACTAAATATAATATCATCTACATATATTTGAACTATCAGGAGGTCATCACCTTCCTGTATTTTAAATAAGGTCTTGTTCATAGCACCTTTCTCGAATCCATTATCGGTTAGATACAGGGAAAGGGTCTCATACCACGCTCTAGGTACTTGCTTAAGTCCATACAGCGCTTTCCTTAGCCTGTATACAAGGTCTCCGCCTTCTGTGTTGACAAACCCTGGTGGTTGTTCAACATAGACTTCCTCGGCAAGTTACCCATTTAGGAATGCGCTCTTGACATCCGTTTAATAAGCAATAAAGCTCTTATGGGTGGCAAAGGCTAAAAATATCCTAATGGCTTCTAGTCTGGCAACAGGGGTAAAAGTTTCATCGTAGTCTATACCTTCTTCCTGTCTGTAGCCTTGTGCGACTAGACCGGATTTATTTCTGATAATGAGTCCATTTCCATCCTTCTTGTTTCTAAATACCCATTTTGTTTCAATTACGGATTGATGCGTAGGTCTAGGTACTAGATACCATACATTGTTTCTTTCGAAACCATTAATCTCTTTTTCCATATATGTAATCCAACGAGAATTGTCTAGAGCTTCTTTGGTGGAAACGGGTTCAGATTGAACTAAGAATACAGCGATAGTGCACATATTAAGTCTTCGAAGTTCGGATAGAGACTTCCATACAGGAAATGGAGATGTCTCAGACTCGGGTTCTTCTTGCGCACAGAGTACATTTCCTTGTGTACTCTGTATTCTCCTACGAATAGATACACCAGCATCAATATTTCCTATGATCAACTCCTGTGGGTGATTTCTCAGCCATCTTCTGTCGGGTTCTAATTCGGCATCCCGTACTGTATCTTGAGTTGTTGTAGTTTCAGCTTCAGCTTGTACATCATCGGCTTCATCTACTTCTGTTCTTACAGCTGCGGGGTTGATTTCTAAGTCAACGACAGGCTCTATAGGAGTTGTAGGGTCATTAATGGTGAGCTGTTGGATATTCTGAGTGAGATCTTCTACTCCTGTAGGATCATGGTGAGGTTCGTCAAACACTACATGTACGGATTCCTCAATTGTCAGCTTCCGTTTATTAAAGATCCTGTAAGCTTTGCTGACAGAGGAATTTCCTACAAATATCCCTTCATCCGATTTCTCATCGAAGGTTCTAAGTTGATCCTTCCCATTGTTCAAGACATAACATCTGCAACCAAATATGTGAAAGTATGAAACTAATGGAGTTTTGTTGTTCCATACCTCGTATGCTGTTTTGTTGTGGTGTTTGTTGATGATACATCAATTTTGTGTATAGCACGCTGTATTGGTGGCTTCGACCCAGAAACGCTGTGGCAACTTACTTGAGCAATCATGGTCCTTATTGCTTCTTTTAGCGTCCTGTTCTTTTGCTCGGCAACACCATTTTGTTGAGGTATACGGGCAGCTGAGTATTCGTGCTGTATCCTATTTTCCGAACAGTACTGTTCTATAAAATGGTTAGTGAATTCGGTACCTCTGTCGGAACGAATGGACACGATACTCAACCCTTTTTCATTTTGAAGTTTCTTCAGGTGCTCGGGCAGCTTTGATGTGGTTTCCTTCTTCTTGCTTAGGAAGATTGTCCAAGCATACCTGGAATAATCATCAACAATGACAAGACAGTATTTCTTACCTCCCAAAATTACCGGGTCTACAGGACCGTATAGATCCATGTGTAGCATTTCTAGAACTCTGTGAGTTGAAAGGTAGGATTTGTTTTTTAGGGTAGTTTAAATTTGTTTGCCTTTCTGACAGGGTCCACAAACAGTGTCCTTTTTTAATAACACATTGAGCAAACCTCTAACCATTCCCCGTCGAGCGAGCTTGTTGATCGTCTTGAAATTGACGTGAGACATCCTTTTATGTCATAGCCAGCTTAGATCTGCAGTGCCTTTAGCAACAAAACAAGGAATTGTGGAGCTCATAGGCATCCAGTCAGCAATATACATATTACCTGGTCTGCTTCCTGTGAGCACAACTTCTTTGGTTAGGATGTTCTTGACTCTACAGTTATCATATAGAATTTCACCGAGAACTGTTTGTCACAGAACTGGCTAATACTAAGTAGATTATACTGTAAGCCTTCAACATAAGCTACGTCAGAGATTTTGAATTTTTCAATGATTAGGGTTCCCTTCCCTATTGTTCGACCTTATTTATCACCGAAGCGCACTTTTGGACCGCGACCTTCTACAAAATCTGACAGCTTGCTTTTATCTCCTGTCATATGCCGAGAACATCCGTTGTCGAAGTACCAGATGTCCTTCTCTAAGATGTCCTGTATGCAAATAAATTAAGTAGATTTAGGTCCCCTTTGAATGTTGGGTCCATGGGTGTTAGTGCCTTTAGGTACCCAGATTTTCCTGACAGTAATGGGTTTACTGTAGGATGCTTTAGGTACATTCTTGCAGTATCTACGTGAGGCAGGTACGTAGTCGCTGTAACCATGATAATCATTATGCATGAAAAATTCAGGGTTATTATTATTAATCCAGTACGAATGCTGTCTTGGAGGTGGAGACATTTTCTTCGGCCTAACAGCTTTCCTTCTTGGTCTCCTGTTGGATTCCCAAAGCTGTTGTTGATACTTCGTGGCGACCTATTTTTGCGATGGATAACGAGGCTTCTGTATCCAATATCTAGGCGCGCTGTACTGTTGGAAGTACTGCTGTGCGGTCCTTTGATATTTGGGTACAACCTTCTTTCTGAACGGCTGCTGGCGCTTTTGATATGGTCGGGTAGCATGCTGTTGGTTACGCCGTACAGGTCCAAATGGATCAGGATTCCTCTGTCTAAAATATGACTGTGGTGGTGGAATGGCAGCCTTTGCTGTTCGCGGTGCAACAGGTGCCTTCACAGGACTCGGGATTTCTTCCGATACAGGAATGGGTTCCACACCCCTGACGAACACAGTACTAGTTTTCCCTTTATTAGAAAATGAGTTGTATCCTAAGCCACTTTTATCATGAGCATGTTGCCTAGTGCTTAGAATTTGTTCCATCCTTTTAGGTGATTTCTCGAAAGATTTCAAGATGGTCTCAAGTTCTCCTTCTCATTTTTCGAGAGTTTTTATTTTGTCTTGGAGCAGAACAAAATCATTTGTCTTCCTTTCACTGTGAGATTTAGCCTCATTTAGTTTGTGAGCAAGTTGATGATTGCTCTCCATGAGTTTTTCGTGATCGACTTTGCTGTTTTCACAATCAACAGACTTATTTTTGTAATTTACTTTTAGCAACTTGTTTTCTTCCCTCAGCTCTAGGTTAGAAATTTGGAGCTGTATGTTTTCATTTTTCAATGTCTCATGGGCCTTTTGAATGTTTTTGAATTCATTCATCATGTTTTCAAAGGTATGAGATGCATTTGCAGGAGTAATTGAGGTTGAGCTTACCTCATCATCGCTATCTTCATCTTCGGTATGTCTTTGGCCATGAAGCACATATATGCTTTATCTTCGAATTCATCATCTGACGAGTCACTGTCAGTGACTGCCTATAAACATTCTTCGGACTTTGTTGGTGCAGGGTAGGCTTCTGATTCGCCAATCACGGCCTTGAGCTTGTTTTTCCAAGCACGTCTTCTTTCATCTTTTTCTTGTTGCTCGGCTTTCGGCAACCTTTGAACTTTAGGATGAGGACATTTATTTGCATAATATCCTGGTTTCCTACAATTATATCACAGGTTAGCATCACCAGAGGAAGGCTCATTGCTTACCTTGTGAATAGGCTTGGGCCTGTATGGAGTCTTTCCCGACTGCTTGATGAACTTCTTGAACTTATGCATGAGGAGCGCCATTTCATCTTGTGACAGGATGTCATCTTCGCTGTCAGCACTTTTGTGGATAGGCTTTGATGAGATGGGCATGCTGTGTCGTCTTTTGGATACAGCGGCTAATGCTGTAGTTTTAGCAGGTGATTCTTCAGCTTTCTCTCTCCTGTCTATATCATACTCAAATGCTTTGAGGTCAGAAAAGATATCAAAAGTAGATATTTCATTAAGATTGCACGACACACGCATAGCTGTGGTCTTAATATCCCATCGGGCAGGGAGAGATCTGAAAATTTTTAGGTTCTTCTCCTTTTGGGTATAAATCTTGCCCAACGCTTCAAGTTCACCAACAATGCCAGTGAATCTGAGGTCAAGTTCCTCAAGTGTTTCAGTTGGTTTCATTTCAAGAGATTCAAATTGCTGAGTCAATTTTGAAATTTTGTTTTCTTTTGAGAGCTCAGTTCCCTCACAAATTAACTTGAGTTTATCCCAGATATCCTTGGCTGATTTACAGCTCTTTACCTTAGGGAACGTGCCTTTGTCAAGAGTGACAAATAGCGCATTCTTCGCAACATTGTCGAGGTTGGCGCGTTTCCGATCATCTGTGGTCCACTGTTCGCGCTCTTTCTCGAGCATCTCGGCATGAGCTTGGCCTTCAATCCTTGGGGCCGGATTCACCTTCATGATCTTTATGGGGCCATCATGTATAACAAAAATCATCTCTTCGTGCATTGCTGCAAGATGAGCCTCCATCCTAATTCTCCAATCGTCAAACTCGTTAATACAAAACATAGGAATTTTATTGATCATTGATGTATCCATATGAGAATATAGGAAAAAAAGACTGTTTTACAAAAATAAGTGATTTTAGGATCTGATTCGGTCAAAAATACGACTGATTCTTTTTAGAATCAGCCGCTCCGATACCACTTGTTGGCCACTAAGTATACAGAATACAACTTGGAAAGTGTTTGAGCAACAAGCTGTACGATTTCAAATTAGAGTGCGTAGTGGAAGTCTTGTAACAGTAAGTTGCTGTAAATACAGCAACTCGGTCTGCAGTGTATACTTAAAATAATCACAGTTATGAAAACAGTAAATGTAGAAGGTAATTAACACAGTAATTAAAGTGGCTCGAGGTAAACCCCTCTACGTCCACTGGTCCTCCACACAGGAGTAAAAAGTTTATTATAAAAACTACGTAACAACTATCTATCAATGTATCGTTCACACAGATTGATACAAAAATCATGGCTTTCAACCGTTCATATAGATTGGTCAAAGCTAACACTTGACTGGCTTCTTTACACACAGTTCCGAAGCTTCGTCTCTACAATGCAGATCGGTCACACAGAGTTCAGGAAAAGCAAGGTTTTCTCAGTCCACACAGGGCTGATGGTTTTCTTCAAAGTAAGAACGTTGGTTGAACAACAGCTTGACTTTCTTGAGCTTTAGGCTGATGATGTGTTGTTCAGAGATGAGTATTTGTATATTTCTTCTCTCAGGATTGGCAGTTTGCTTGAAGAAATATTATTGCTCTTGATATACTGTTCTTTAGATGATCTCGTGGAATCTCAGTATATCTCAGTTTGCTCAGTTTGAATGTTCTTCAGAGATGTATGATTGTGTGATCGTGTATCTATCTATATCTAGAGTTGTGTTTGATCATCAAACTCTGGGGTATAAATAGCTTCTAAATAGATCCGTTGAGCAAAAGTCCGTTCCAACTGGATGGTTGACTTGTATGGACCAAGATCCGGATTTTGCGCTGTCTGAAGATCTCTGTCGGATTTAGTATTTAAATACTTTATCCTTTCAGTATTTAAATACTTCTTTTCAAACGGGACTTGGCTTTAGCGAATGAAGCAGATTCCGTTCTAACGGTCTTCAGTCCTGTTTGGATAAGTTTAGAGGAAATCAATACTTACAACTTGTATGCTGTATCGAATTATGCTGTAGGCTATATAGAAGTTGCTGCTGTATGGAGTGTTGCTGTATGAAGGGACAGCTTACATACTTAGCGCTATATGACTCTGTTGATGTATGATGGCAACACGAAGGCTTGCTATATGTTGGCAGTTTATCAAAACATCGGACAGGGTTAATTATCCCAACAGTCACTATTTGAATGGTGGAAACCTAAATCAATCCTCTATGATACTGTTAAGCTTCAGAATTTTTGAAGTTCTCAAACATCCATGTTGATTTTTCAAAGTCGATCCTTGTCCACGACACCTCCCAGAAAATGTTCGATCATATATACTCTATCATCTTACTCTTGTTTACTCAATATCACGTCCATTACCGAAAAATCACATTACAACAAGTCAATAATAAAATATTATTTTAAAATTCAGGATATTACACAAGAGTCCCTACCATCTAGGTACCTTTTGGGCTTGTGTCCAGCATTCTGCCTGCGTGAGCTTAAAATGAGCGAGGTGTGTCTTGCAATTTGTTCCATGAGATCTGTAATACAAAGTGGTTAGATGAATTCATTTGACTACTCATACCAACAAGATGCATCTTCTTTTCTGGTAGCATTCTCATAGAAACTCCAAAGTTAAGCTTGTTTAACTTGGAGTAGTTATGAAATGGGTGACCCATTGGGAAGTTTCTCAAGATGCGCATGAGTTAGGACAAAGTGCGCTAGAAAAGACTCGTTTTATTTTCCTTGGACTATGCTACAATGGAGGTGGTTGGAGCATTGGAACTGAGTGGCGAGCATGCAACAGAAGTTGTCAGTTGGTCGAAACTAAGATGATGGCACAATGGGGGTAGTTAGGTGTTGGATGGGTGTGTGATCAAATCGAATATGCAAGAACGGAGATACTAGCACAGTGGATGTAAATAGAGCTGGAACAACTGGTGATGTCAAGTGTTGGAGGGCTATGCAAACAAATCCAACTGCTAGAAGACTGTGCGATTAAATCTAGTAGGCCGAGGTTTACAGACTCTAAGACTGAGATGCTGATAGGTACTGGGAGGGGAACAATTGAGCTTCTATCCAGCATCCTGCTTGCGTGGGCTTAAAAATACACAAGGCACGAATTACGATTTATCCCTCTGATCTGTACTACAAAGTGGTTAATCGAAATGATTTAGACTACTCACCAACAAGATGCATCTTCTTTTCTGGTAGCCTAATCATAGAAACATAAAAGTTAAGCGCTTGACTTGAAGTAGTTATTGTAATATCCGGAAATTCTACTACTGTTGTTTGATATTATTTTATCTGAGTTATATTGTACAGCGTGGAATCTGTACAGTAGGGATAAAATAAATAAAGGACTGAGACATCTGTATTGGTATAATTGTCATATTTGGTTGACAATTACATTTAAGAAGTAGATGTATTCAGTATGCCGTATGTTCGTATCCTGTATGTTGAGATGTTGGACGAGAAGAGTTGGAAATGGCTAAGTATAGCCTGACTAGCGCGCGCTAATGGTCAAGTATAGCGCACGCTATCGTTCATGGTTAGCGCACGCTAGAGGCAGAATGTAGCGCACGCTAATGCGGTCGAATCGAAGGAATCTACGCGTGGACCGTGCCACTTTCGTGCGTTACGATAAGTCAACGGATGTTGTAATGTAGTGATAGCGCACGCTAATGCATGTTGATTAGCGCACGCTAACTATATATCGGTCAACAGGGAATCTTGGCTTTATTGGTCGATTTCGGCTTGTGGGGTCGCGAGCATCTTCGTGGTAGGTGTAGATCGTAGCAAGTCAATCGTATTAGCGCACGCTAAGGTAAATGACTTGCGACGCTAAGCAGATGATTTACGACGTTAATGCATGGGCATTACGTCGTAAGTTAGTTTCTGAAGCAATACAAAGAGCCTCTGGCTGATAGCGCACGCTAACAAAGTCGATTAGCGCACGCTAAGGCGGTAGCGCACGCTAAACATGAGATGTTAGCGCACGCTAATAATGAATATTATAAAAAGGGACAGAAGGGTGTTATTAAGCATTTCGTCATTCTTCTTCTTTCAGCCGAGAGAGAGAGAGAGAGAGAGTTGGGATATATTTGAGGTTCCAAATACTGGATTAAGATGGAGTTAACCATCCATAACAACATTTGAAGCTTGAAATCATTGGTGATTCTTGTAAATGGATTCAACCTTGGAAATCAATCCATTCCTTCAAAAAGGTAATTACTCTTCACTTTGAGATTTCGTTTCGGATTATATATGATGTTCTTGAGCTGATGATTATCATATAAACAAGTTGATAAGTATAATTATGAGTTGGATTACCGGATTATGATAATGTTATTGTTGATATGAAGATGTTGATATGAATTGGATGGTCTCGAATGAGTTGTTATCTTCAAAGAGATATGTTGGATAATGTCTTCCTTCAATTCGGATCTGTGATGTCGTTGTTGTTGGTTCCTTCATATGATGATGATCAAGGCATGATTATGAGTTCTTGGTGTTTAGGTTGTTGATATTAAGAAAGATGAAATATGAATATATGACTTGGATTAAAAGTCGGATGATTACCTATATGTTAAAGGATATTGGATTTCGTTGTTTGATAGCTATGAACATGATTCAGAATCACTTAGAGTTTTTGATAATCGCCAGATGTTGATCGGTATCCGAAATGCATGTAATCGCACGTTATTAGCGCACGCTAAGCCTACCGCTAGCGACGCTATCGGGAACAACTTAGCGTACGCTACGCTTAAAGATTAACGTGCGCTAAGTCAACAGCAGGTAATATATTACATTTGGTTATGAACTCGTGATCGTTTTAGTTGGTTTGATCAGACTTGTGGTTAACTGAGATATTGTTGAGCCGTTGGGTTTGTGAATTGGTTTTGGTGGTTGTTGATTATTATCGGATTGTTGTTTAATCGATTATTGTTATAGGTCAAGTTTATCGATCGGTGTTTATAACCGGATATTGCGGTCGTGTTCGAGTATGTCCATTGTATTGCTTTTGATCGGGCCGAGGAACTCGTAGACAAAGGCAATGTGTTCGCAACAAACTTCGTGGTATCGGTATCGAGGCAAGTTATTACTTGCTCGGTTATAATATTTAATGAATGGTTTCATCTCATTTCGTTTATAATGCATATAGCGATGATTATTATTATTGGGAACTCGGTATTTGGATCGCGAGCATTGAGGATAATCTTCGGTGATGATTGGACATCGAGGTTGCTCTTGAGGGACTCGGGCAAGTATTCCATATTGATTATGGTTTAATGTTATTTATTTTGGCCTCGTACATTTTCTTTCATGTTGTTGAACATGAAGTCGTCCTAGTAAATGTCATGTTGTTCATGTTGATGAACGTGTTGATTTGCATATGTGTATGCATATTGTGTTGATCATATTGTCTAAATAATCCGATGGGATTATGAGGATCTATGCTGAGGGCGCTGGATCGGATGTCCACCATGCGTTGGTTCGACGGGATCATCATGGGGATCTATCCGAGGTCGCTGGATCGTTGGACAGGTTTTCCACCATGCGTTGGTTCGACGGGATCATCATGGGGATCTATGCTGAGGGCGCTGGATCGTTGGATTACCAGTATTGTGTTGATGGAATCTTGTGAATTCGCATCATTGATTTTATCATGTGTTGTTGTTCACATATGTATTGTTAGTTATCCACCTTATGTTGATCTGATAGGATCAACAAAGGGATCTATGCTGAGGGAGCTGGATCGTCGGATTTCCATTGAGTATACATGATTGTTATTGTTGTGATCATATTGACGTGGTCATATGAGTATGCATTTGAAGATCTTGTGTTGGGATCTTGTCCGTATTGCATTGATCTGATCTCGAATTAGACTGGTATGATTGTCGTGGCACTTCATATCTCGAGGTATGTTCCGTATTTCCTTTGGTTTTTGTCTTGATGGACGATCGGTTATCGTCTTGTGATCTGATGATGTTATTCGATGGATCGTATTGGTCAGAAATGGTATATTTCCGTATCGTGAGTTGGTTATGATAGTTTGAGAACCTTGAGTATTGTTTGAGGTACAGTACTTATATTATGTTCGAGTTTATTGGTAAATCGAGTACAGGATGTGAAATGTGATAATGGTCACTCTGATGAGAATCACTTGAGTAAGCAAAGTTATGGCGGTAAGATTACATTGGTCGTATTCTTATGTTGTATTCTCATTGGTATGTTATTATTAATGCGATGTGACGGTTATCATTGTTGGATATTATGGCTGACCCCGTCGTGGGATTTCTTTTTAGGTTCTTGGAGTATCGAGCTTGTAGCGGTCGTGAAGAGATGAGCTTCCCGGAGGATACTGGCTAGGACATGTTGTGTGCATTGAGTTTCTTGATTGGTTCTTGTATTCCGCTGCTAGAGTATCTTTCTGGTTGGCCTTTTTCCGCTGCGTGAGTATTTTGAGACGCTCTTTTGGTATCTAGTAACTGAGGTTACTTTGGAAATCGTTTTCTAAACCTCTGAGTGTTGGCTGTTTGGCATTGCAATTTCAAATGAGTTTTTACGACGGTTTTTGATAAATGGATTTTATATGTCTTTGTGAATTTTTAAAGATAAGTACCATCGTTGGCCTCTTGGGCATTTGTAAATGTTTGCGAAAATTTCTTTTAGCTTTGTGGGTTCCATCTCGGGGCCCACGGCGCTGTAATATTTCCGGTTAAATCTGGGGGTGTTACAGAATATGGTATCGGAGCTTAGGTTGAGAAAACCTAGGCATTTGGGTAGAGTTGGGTCGTGTTTTTGTTGCGTCATTCGAGTTGTCGATTGACAAATATTAGAGCCGTGAGTCTTTGTTGTTCACTCAGGCTTGTGCGTTATCGGATTTGCCAGTATCGTACTGGGCTTGTTATAACTTTTCCAAATGGTGTTTACGTGATATATTGTGTTCTTGAGTCGAACCGATTTGGCAAACGTGTGTTTTGAAAATATATGTGTCGAGTATTTTCTTGAGTCGAGACATGTGCCAGTATCACGGGGAATCGTCGGCTTCACGATCTGTAAGTATTTGGATTTTTGAATTGCATTGAGATTTATTGCTGTTCTATAGTTGATATGCTTTGAGATGCAGCAGAATATTATATGTTATAGTATAAGGTGACAGAGTTGGGACAGGATTGATGATCTTGAGGAGTTATAATTTTGA
Source organism: Orobanche coerulescens (assembly GCA_033398695.1). NCBI lineage: Eukaryota > Viridiplantae > Streptophyta > Magnoliopsida > Lamiales > Orobanchaceae > Orobanche > Orobanche coerulescens. Next base: position 41,702,262 of record CM065816.1, on the reverse strand, counting down.
GAATCAGTATGTTGGTTAGATTTTGGAACGGAATTGTGCATTTGGGGAGAAATATTATGCATGGCTGAGAAGAACATGTAGCATGTTAATTCATTTTGAGATATATGAACTGCTTTTGATCATTTGAAAATGATACCTTTCAAAATGAATGTTTTACGGATGTTTTACGGAAAATGATTTTTGGGCCGAGACCCAATCGATTTTGAAATAGTTTTGTAACTCAGGACTTGGAGTCCGAAAAGAGTTTTCTACTTTTTAAACTTCTTGTAATGCGGAACGAGTTACGGGCTGAGACCCTAATGTTTCAAACGGCTTTTATGTTTTCTTAAAACTCCCGAGACTTGTAAAACACTTTACCAATCGTTTACCTATGTTATTTCCGCCTTTCGAGGCTTTGGTTTACTTGTTCAAATGGAATTTCTCGGGAAGTCTTTCGCCGTGTTTGATTTGTTGATTTGTTTCAACGTTTTGTCATATCATGTTTGAGGTGATCCAGGAAGGGTAAATGGTTGACGATACGAGTCATGTGTGGAAAAGGAGTTTAGTCGGAATTTATATATTGAGATTTTAGAACTCGATCGTGTGGTTTTCCGATGGAATATCAGTGGATATTGGTGACGAACCGAATTGGTATACAGGAGTATGGATATAGTCGAGCATTTGCATACTTTTCATTTTTAAAACTTCGAAATCGTGTGGATTCGAAGGAAACTGTTATCGAATACTTGGCACCATCGAGCCAAGTTAATTTTTTTCGAAAATTGATTTTGTGGTCTTACCAAAATTTATGTTTTTAGTTTTGAAATTTTTGAAAGAACTTTCGGAAATTTGTATTCTTGTGAGACTTTATGATTTCAAACGATTTTGAAAATGTGATTGATATACATACGCATTTAGTGCATAGTGCATATCATATTGATGGTACGATGGAAAAGAAATTCGAACTTCAGTATGTTAGTTTGATTATCCGGTGATGATCGGTTGAGTTATCGGATAAGAGAAATATGTTGCGTGTTGTAGATTCATGCACATAATATTATTTTGGAAACTTGGGATTTTGTGAAACCGGAACATATGTGCTATGTGATTCCATTGGTATGGTAGTAGCGCGATTTTACCTTAGTGATTCTGGAATGATTTCCTTGTAAGCATAGATTTGGGGATGGTGACCCCATACTGGTTGTTTTGGATATTGAGTGGTCGTTTCCACTCCGTGTATGATTGGGTATGTTCGTCAGTTTGTGATTGGTTGTTCTTATGCCGAGGGGTATGTTCGCCAGTCGGATATGTTTATTGAGATTCACTGTATGTGATCGGTGTGTCGTTTTGAGAATTTTGCTTTTTCGTATATCTGTTTCTGTGGTTCTGTGTTGATCGTGTTGGAGCTTACCGTTTGAAGGTATTCTCGATTATCGTTGACCGTTCGTTGGTCATATGGGAGTTTATCATGTTGATGATATTCTCGATTGTGTTTTGACCTCTGGTTGGTCAGATTGGAATTTATCATGTCGATGATAAATTCGGTTGACTTATTGGTTGATCATTGTTGGTGATCATCTGAGCGTTCGGATTTTGTGTCGGTGTCTCGGGATTCGTGTCGTTTGGGGCGCTTGTTTCACGATATATCGGATATTATTCGAATTGGAACTTGATTATGTAATCAGCAGACAGGATTTGATTCGGGCATTGTTTGATCCAAGATGATATATTTTGTTGAGACTCGGGAATCGTGATCGTAAGCGTATTGAGACCGCATGCGGTGAGATCGGCGCTAGTATCTCCGGAGATCGTCGACCTGCGTATTTGTAAGTATGCGCTTTGGCTATTCGAATAATGATGATTGATCGGTGTCGTGATGGCTTTGGGATATTTTGGGTTAAACGGTATGTTTGTTTGTTTTATGATGGATTGCAAGTTTCGAGGACGAAACTTATTTTAAGGAGTGTAGAATTTAATACCCTAAATTCTACTCTTTGTTGTTTGATATTATTTTATCCGAGTTATATTGTACAGCGTGGAATCATGCAGTAGGGATAAAATAAATAAAGGATCGAGACATCTGTATTGGTATAATTGTCATATTTGGTTGACAATTACATTTAAGAAGTAGATGTATTCAGTATGCCGTATGTTCGTATTCTGTATGTTGAGACGTTGGACGAGAAGAGTTGGAAATGGCTAAGTATAGCCTGACTAGCGCGCGCTAATGGTCAAGTATAGCGCACGCTATCGTTCATGGTTAGCGCACGCTAGAGGCAGAATGTAGCGCACGCTAATGCAATCGATCTAGAAGGAATCTACGCGTGGACCAGGCCACTTTCGGCGCACGTTCTGATAAGTCAACGGATGTTGTAATGTAGTGATAGCGCACGCTAATGCATGTTGATTAGCGCACGCTAACTATATATCGGTCAATAGGGAATCTTGGCTTTATTGGTCGATTTCGGCTTGTGGGGTCGCGAGCATCTTCGTGGTAGGTGTAGACTGTAGCAAGTCAACTGGTATTAGCACACGCTAAGGTAAATGACTTGCGTATGCTAAGCAGGATGATTTACGTACGTTAATGCATGGGCATTACGTACGTAAGTTAGTTTACGAAGCAAGACAGTAGCCTCTGGGCTTCGATAGCGCACGCTAACAAAGTCAGTTAGCGCACGCTAAGGCGGTAGCGCACGCTAAACATGAGATGTTAGCGCACGCTAATAATGAATATTATAAAAAGGGACAGAAGGGTGTTATTAAGCATTTCATCATTCTTCTTCTTTCAGCCGAGAGAGAGAGAGAGAGAGAGTTGGGATATATTTGAGGTTCCAAATACTGGATTAAGATGGAGTTAACCATCCATAACAACATTTGAAGCTTGAAATCATTGGTGATTCTTGTAAATGGATTCAACCTTGGAAATCAATCCATTCCTTCAAAAAGGTAATTACTCTTCACTTTGAGATTTCGTTTCGGATTGTATATGATGTTCTTGAGCTGATGATTATCATATAAACAAGTTGATAAGTATAATTATGAGTTGGATTACCGGATTATGATAATGTTATTGTTGATATGAAGATATTGATATGAATTGGATGGTCTCGAATGAGTTGTTATCTTCAAAGAGATATGTTGGATAATGTCTTCCTTCAATTCGGATCTGTGATGTCGTTGTTGTTGGTTCCTTCATATGATGATGATCATGGCATGATTATGAGTTCTTGGTGTTTAGGTTGTTGATATTAAGAAAGATGAAATATGAATATATGACTTGGAATAAAAGTCGGATGATTGCCTATATGTTAAAGGATATTGGATTTCGTTGTTTGATAGCTATGAACATGATTCAGAATCACTTAGAGTTTTTGATAATCGCCAGATGTTGATCGGTATCCGAAATGCATGTAACTGCACGTTATTAGCGCACGCTAAGCCTATTGGCTAGCGCACGCTATCGGGAACAACTTAGCGTATGCTACGGTTAAAGATTAACGTGCGCTAAGTCAACAGGCAGGGTAATATATTCTGTTTCGGTTATGAACTCGTGATCATTTTAGTTGGTTTGATCAGACTTGTGGTTAACTGAGATATTGTTGAGCCGTTGGTTTTGTGAATTGGTTTTGGCGGTTGTTGATTATTATCGGATTGTTGTTTAATCGATTATTGTTATAGGTCAAGTTTATCGATCGGTGTTTATAACCGGATATTGCGGTCGTGTTCGAGTATGTCCATTGTATTGCTTTTGATCGGGGCTGAGGAACTCGTAGACAAAGGCAATGTGTTCGGCAGCAGCTTCGTGGTATCGGTATCGAGGCAAGTTATTACTTGCTCAGTTATAATATTTAATGAATGGTTTCAGTCTCATTTCGTTTATAATGCATATAGCGATGATTATTATTATTGGGAACTCTGGGTATTTGGATCGCCGAGCATTGAGGATAATCTTCGGTGATGATTGGACATCGAGGTTGCTCTTGAGGGACTCGGGGCAAGTATTCCATATTGATTATGGTTTAATGTTATTTATTTTGGCCTCGTACATTTTCTTTCATGTTGTTGAACATGAAGTCGTCCTAGTAAATGTCATGTTGTTCATGTTGATGAACGTGTTGATTTGCATATGTGTATGCATATTGTGTTGATCATATTGTGTAAATAATCCGATGGGATTATGAGAATCTATGCTGAGGGCGCTGGATCGGATGTCCACCATGCGTTGGTTCGACGGGATCATCATGGGGATCTATCTTTGAGGCTGGATCATTGGACGGAGTTTTCCACCATGCGTTGGTTCGACGGGATCATCATGGGGATCTATGCTGAGGGCGCTGGATCGTTGGATTACCAGTATTGTGTTGATGGAATCTTGTGAATTCGCATCATTGATTTTATCATGTGTTGTTGTTCACATGTGTATTGTTAGTTATCGACCTTATGTTGATCTGATAGGATCAACAAAGGGATCTATCTTTGAGGAGGCTGGATCGTCGGATTTCCATTGAGTATACATGATTGTTATTGTTGTGATCATATTGACGTGGTCATATGAGTATGCATTTGAAGATCTTGTGTTGGGACCTTGTCCGTATTGCATTGATCGATCTCGGATTAGACTCGTATGATTGTCGTGGCACTTCATATCTCGAGGTATGTTCCGTATTTCCTTTGGTTTTTGTCTTGATGGACGATCGGTTATCGCCTTGTGATCTGATGATGTTATTCGATGGATCGTATTGGTCGAAATGGTATATTTCCGTATCGTGAGTTGGTTATGATAGTTTGAGAACCTTGAGTATTGTTTGAGGTACAAGATTTATATTATGTTCGAGTTTATTGGTAAATCGAGTACAGGATGTGAAATGTGATAATGGTTACTCTGATGAGAATCACTTGAGTAAGCAAAGTTATGGCGGTAAGATTACATTGGTCGTATTCTTATGTTGTATTCTCATTGGTATGTTATTCTTAATGCGATGTGACGGTTATCATTGTTGGATATTATGGCTGACCCCGTCGTGGGATTTCTTTTTAGGTTCTTGGAGTATCGAGCTTGTAGTCGTGAAGAGATGAGCTTCTGAGGATCTTGGCTAGGACATGTTGTGTGCATTGAGTTTCTTGATTGGTTCTTGTATTCCATTTGCTAGAGTATCTTTCTGGTTGGCCTTTTTCCGCTGCGTGAGTATTTTGAGACGCTCTTTTGGTATCTAGTAACTGAGGTTACTTTGGAAATCGTTTTCTAAACCTCTGAGTGTTGGCTGTTTGGCATTGCGATTTCAAATGAGTTTTTACGACGGTTTTTGATAAATGGATTTTATATGTCTTTGTGAATTTTTAAAGATAAGTACCGTCGTTGGCCTCTTGGGCATTTGTAAATGTTTGCGAAAATTTCTTTTAGCCTTGTGGGTTCCATCTCGGGGCCCACGGCGCTGTAATATTTCCGGTTAAATCTGGGGGTGTTACAGTTATGAGATGAGTGACCCCTTAAGAGTTTTTCAGGGTGCGCGTAAATGAGGATGAAGCGCGCGAGAAAAGACTCATGTTGCTACAGAGAGGACAGTCTTCACCATTGTTGGGACCAACAGTATTTTAGTCTAAATAGTATTAGGTAAGACACATCATGAGAATGACATAATCGTGATTCCTGGAACACTTCCATGTGCTGAAAACTAATACAACAATGGTGCACCACGTGTTGCCTTGGTAAAAATAACTTCTCCAAGTCAAGCAATTTTTCATGGGAAAAATAAAGACTTGGTGCTGAAAAGAGAGCAACGCATCCACTGCAAATGCTGAAATCATATAAAGTATACTTTCCCCAAAGTATACACGACCGCTTCCTCGGATGGGTAATCGCTCGCGGAGCTCGAACAATCGATGCATGCTGATGTCTTTCACATGTTTCTCAAATGTAAATTTAGGCAGAGACTTAATGAAAAAATAAGCGGCACCCTCATCAGAACTCACTTGTTTCACTTTGATAATCAGCAATTTCTAATGTTTTTGATTGCAGAAAAACTTAGGCAAGATATGCTTGGTATTATCGCCTTTAATGAAAATTAACTGCATTTGCTCAATACACGACGTGTTGTCCTCAAATATCCAAGTAGGTGTTTTTGTGGGTATTTAAGTCCGCAATTTCCTCGAATATTGTCTATGATTGACCGAAGATAAATGCACTTCCTTACGAATTCATGTAATGCAATTATCTCTACATGGTCCGAGGAAATTACAACTAGAGCCTGCTTGGTGGATCTCCAAGATATCACATATTCCCAATGGCGAGTACATAACCATTTTGAGAACATCTTTTATATAGGGCAGATAGATAATTAGCATCAGCAAATCCAACTAACACATCCTTGGATATTTGTACATTAAAGACAAGTTTGCTAGCACTAGCTTTTCTGGCAGTCAATCTACCATGTTTAGCTGCAATATCAGAGGAAGATCGATGTTCGGTATGCTCGTTTTCACCCCAATGATTCCTTTCAATATCGCTCAATTTTGTGTAGGGAAAGAATAATCGAAGACCACTGAAGCCTTTCAAGTATCGAAAGATGTGTTTACTCAATTATAATATCTCATCGTGGGAGCAGAGTTGAACCTCGCTAACAGATTTATAGAGAATCTGATGTCTGCATGAGTGCATTGAACCAGATACTACAAGGCCCCAATTGCTATAAAGTATAGTATTTCTGCTCCAATGACCTCTTCATCCTCTTCTTCGGGAGGAAAAAGGATCTCTATTAATTTCCATACTTAAATAGGGTGTGCCTTATACATGCTAAATCGCCTGAGCATTTTATGGACATATGCAGACTCGTGAATGAGTTTACCATCAGCTCTAACCCCAAGCAGAATCGAGTCCTCCTCAGGTCTTTCATCTCGAAGACGACTACAATCACAAATCCAGCATATGTTCGTTTTATAAAAATGCACAACAAACTCATTGTTCTTGTCTCCCTTTCCAATCAAGTATTCACGTAAGCAGTTGTACCAGATCCTTCCAGATTGCTTCAATCAATACAATGAACGATGCAACTTCAATGTGTAAGTGCTCCGTAGTCTAGAGCTACTGGATTACGTAACGAAATCCCTTCATGGGCCAGGCCGGGCTATTCACGAGCCGGGCCGGGCCGAGCCGGGTTGAACATTTTTTTCTTCATTGTAAGACAGAAATTTTATTACAAAGACCAACAAAATGAACTTGAAATTTATTATAAAGAAAGAAGTCTCTCTCTCTCTCTCTCTCTCTCTCTCTCTCTCTCTCTCTCTCTCCCTCCCTCCCTCCCTCCCTCCCTCCCTCCCTCCCTCCCTCCCTCATTTTACTCCTCTTCAAGTTAATAGCGAAGTGCTCCTATAGTGCATCAGACTATTGTCGGGTGTGAAATGTTAGTTGACATAGAATGCTGAAATGTAATCTCACTACTGCATGCCTCTTGGACATAATAAGATGTGATTTATTAAATGAAAACTGAATTTTGTACCTTTTTCAAGCTACAAATTGATAGGAGAGAAATAAAAAACCCTATTGGGCATTCCTAGTTCACGATCTTTAGACGGGCTAAACGGATCGGGCATTCCCGATTCACGGGCTAACACAGGCTCGGGCCGGTCCGTACCGGGCCAGCGGTTTTAGGCGGGCTCGGGCCGGTCCGAGTCGGGCCTCTAAAACAAAGGCCCCTAAGGCCCACATAACCTAAATGTACACGGTCCGGTCCGGGCCAAATAGTAAACGGGCCGGTCTGGGCCGGTTTTTAAGCGTGCCGGGCCGTGCCGGGCTGTTCTGCGACCGGCCCAGATACCACCTCTAGCGCCAACTGTGTGATTTGAGTAACGACTTGTTGGAGGATGTTGGGAACATCCGCCTCAGCAACACCACCCGCATTCTGACCCAGATCGGTAGGCTGACTCGAATAGAACGCTAACACAGACCCAACCACCGAAGCATCTGATACAGTCTCCTTAGCGGCTGCACCATACCCACGCCCTCTACCGCGACTACAAGCACCACGACCTCAACATGTTGGGGGAGAAAATCGATCAACATAATTCAGACAAATAATAATACACAAGATGAATCATTTATCTCGAAATGACTACACAATTTAAACGAAAATAAAGATCAAAGAGACATACATGGCAGGTTGCACAAGACGACGCATCTCAGTGATATTACCAACAACCACGACCAACTCAGACACGAAAGACCTAATGCAACGACATCCTAAGCATCTATATACCTAAGCTTCGATACCACATCATGTAACAGTCCTGTCTCGGATCAGGATTGTTACAGTGTTGCAGTTCATGTAAAAAAGGACCTACAAGGCAATAACCAGTACAACACAAACAAACATCAAACAACAAGGTCGTAATGACACAACCACCACTCAGTTGACGCAGTCGAGTAAACCATACGACAATCACCTTTTGACTGGTAAGGTCGCATTGATAAAACAAAACAACATTACCTCGCACCGTGATAGACCAATACAAGTCAAAGAACACTGTTGCTACCCAAAATATTATCCGGAGATAGATATTGCTGGAATGGATGGGATAGCAAACAAATGCAAGAGCACTTCCGTGAGAAAGATAAATAACACAAGATTTGCCGGGGTTGTTAGTCCCGGGCTTGAATGCTCTCGCGAGATATTATTAATACCGATATTCGGGGATACAAGTACTAATGTAAGAAAACAATTACAATGAGTGTAAAGTTTCTTGTTATCTTAGCTAGCGAGCGTGTAGATTGCCGGAAGAACCAGATTTGATGCTCTGTGAGTTCTTGTAACAAAGGTGATGAACAGTCGCGGCGGTGAGAGATCGACCGCCTCTCACGGCGAGTATATAGCCGGATGTTTGGGCTTTTGGGCTTGTGAATCCCTTGGAATCCGTCTAGTGGAGACTTGCTTCGCCGATCGTCTTACGGGACGAGAGGTTTGGAGAGAGAAGTCTGAGATGGATTCCGTGAGGTAGCCGGGAGCTTGATGATATGTGTGTGTTCTTCAGTATTTCCGTGGATGTATCGGAATGTGAGAGAATGAGCTCTGAGCGTAAGTCAGAATGAATTCGGATCTGTATATTCAGTGAACTGGGAACTGTAGAGTGAATTCCGAGATGTTGGTTCAAATGAATTCTGAACTGAGAACCGAGAACTGAGAACCTTTTTCCAGTAGGAGGAGGTTCTCTATCTATAGGGCTTGGATCCGCCGGGCGATCGCCTTTACTGCAATATAATAATCGGGCGATCGTCTTTTAGCACATGGGCCTGTCCCCTCAAAGTCTGCAGGAGTTGTTGGAAGTCAACTACTCGGTCCAATGGAGAGCTTACACGCGTCCTGAGCTAGTCACATGCGGCCCTACTGACAACTTTCGGCGCACATGCCGGTAGGTGGGGTAGGTGACAGGCTCTGGTCAAAGATCTTGTCAGTTAGCAAAAGATCTCGTCAGCGCCTTTTATGGATCTGCACGTGGGTGCTTTTCTGAGATCCAGTCCTTGACGGTTTTGATGGGCGATCGTCTTCTGCTCGGGGCGTAGGTCGATTGCTCTTAGCCGGTTAGTAGAGCAGATCGCCACCGCCAAAAGGCGATCGCCCGGGAGTCGATCGCTAGGTGCCTGATGGTGGTTTGATATCTTCGACTTGGCGAGCTAGTCGTGGTTTGACCGAGTTGACTCGGCCGCTCGGCTTTATAGTCGATCGCCTGTCGGGATGAATAAATCGTGACACAACAATTGCCCCCCACTCGCTCATACGTTGGAAACGTGGGGTGAGGTGGCTTTCTTGGCGATCGCCGAATTTTTAACGAGCGACTAAGTGTTTTATTGAATCGCGATCGTCTTTGAGCCGATATACTCTGGATTTGGGACGACTGGTTGGCCGAATCACTGGGAAAAACAACGGGCGTTGAAAAGTCTCCGCGCACGTGTCGGGCTTCTATTGGAGGACGCCAACGGTCATTAATGACTCCTCGGGCGACGCGTCCTCGAAAAAGACGCGTACGCTGGTCTCGAGGGGTCAAGTGCGCCGTTTGAGATCCGACCCACGAGGTTTCCCTTTATTGCAATCGGGTCCCCGCTTTCTCCTATAAAAGGGGGCGCGGGGTCAGCCTCACTCACGCGTACGCATTGGAGAAAGAAGGTCCTGCCGCCGATTTTTTTGAAGATCTAAGCGCCGATCGTCGATTGATTTCACTTTAGGGTAAGAAAATCCTTCTCTTCCTTTCTAACTCGAAAATGGCCGAACCTCATCGTTGTTTGGAGCGGGAACGTGTTCTGCCGCCGGGTCATCGGCTGCCCGGGGAGAAACTACCTCCGCCTTCCACCTGGAGACGGCGGCTGAAGCCATTCGAGCCGGAATCGACCCGGCTGAAGTTGAGGCTCTGTTCAATGAGGCCGATGTTGCTAGGGAGTCGGCTGCTGAGGAGAGACGATCGCAGATCGAGAGATCTCGCGATCGTGGCTTACCGGGAGCAACATAGTGATTTTGGACGGGCCTATAGGGCCTTTGCCGAAATAATGGATAGATTGGCGGTCAACTCCGCGATTCGATTTCGGGATATTCGGTCGCTTATCCCTACGTGCTCCCCAAGCGGTCGCAGACGTGCGCGCGTGTCGTTATGGTCGCCGGCCAAATACGGAGCTCGACGTCGTGAGAGATCGGCCGTCTGGAGGACAAGATTCCATGTTCCTTCAGATGTGGACATGTTCGCGCCCGCGGAGAATGAACGAGCCGACCAGCCTCCGATGGGTATGGTCGCAGTGAGTGAGGCCGTTATGGAGGCCGGGCTGCGCTTCCCTCTGTCCTTTGCGGTCTCCCATCTGTTGGCCGCTTGGAATGTGGCGCCACTTCAGCTGACGCCGAACGCCAAATTGTTGTGTCAAGATTTAACACCTTCCGACCGGCGATCGCCTCCGAGGCCGAGCGACCGACTTACAGGCCGAGCGACCGAGTCACTGCCGAGCGACCAAGGCAAGCCTGCCGATCGGCGACCAGGCGACCGAGCCTTAACCCAGTGGACATGCTAGACTGGCCAACCGAAGGGCCCAGGGCGAAGTCCGGCGCCGAGCGATCGACATCAAGACGATCGCCTCTCAGTACTCGGCGACCGACCCTTGGCGATCGACAGTCTCTCGGCACCTGGCGACCTACCCTTGGCGACCGACCCTTGGCGACCTCCATCCACTGGCCGATGACGACCTCCGAAGACCATCCAGGGACGACCACCTCATGTCGACCACCACCGATGGCCATCCAAGTCGGCAAAGGCCGAGCCTCAAGACTGACACCATGTGCGAAGGGACAAGATCCGCAAATCCCGGGCCATTGACCACAATCCGCGATTCTCCACCACCGACAGCCGCCAAAGCTTGTCGGTAGGGCCACATGTTGGCCCGACTCGGACACGTGATGGCTCCTTATTGGGACCGCCACGGCGCCACACGCAATGGACTTTATTCGGACAACAAAGATCTTCCTCGACTTTAGCCTGACACCTGTGAGATCGCCCCATTAAAGTATTGGCCGGCAGCGATCGGCGGATTATTTTAATAGCCGGCAGCGATCGGCCACTACAGGACAGGACCCGGCTGTCCCTATTTAAGCAAGGCAGCCTGCACTTGTATCTGGCCTGGAGTTTCTTTCCGCAACCTCACGATTCAAGCAATCAATACAGAAGCAAATTACTTGCACTTGGCAAACATCCAACTCTTGGCAACAGCTTTCTTTCGGTCTTACTTCTCCCGGCCTTTTCTCCTCGAGCAGATCACCGGCGGGACGAAGAACACCTAGCTTCGCTCAAGAGCCGGATCAACAGAGTCTTTTTACACTCATTGTATTTAGATTTCTCTAATTAATACTTGTATCCACGAATATTTGTATTAATAACATCTCGCGAGAGCATTCAAGCCCGGGCCTAACAAACCCGGCAAATCTCGTATTATTTATCTTCTCTCGGAAGTGCTCCCGCATTTGTTTGTTGTCCGTCTTCCAGCAGTATTAATCTTCGGATAAATATTTTGGGCAACAACAATTGGCGCTAGAAGGAGGGGATCCAACCCTCGATTTTTTACACCTACCGTCCCGAAGAACACTCACTGTTCTCGGGGCAGATATTTGAAGTGACACTCACTGCGCTTTAAAAGAAATCCTTCAGAAAACATGTCTTCCGCCTCCGCGTCGAAGAAAGCCGACACCGGTAGGCGGACTCCCTGTTCCGTCCCAGTCCGAGCCGCAGCCGATGGTGGAAGGTAGCCGCCGCGGCCGGAGGCGCTCGACCACGTCCCGGGAAGGCGGCCCGAGCCTCTCGCTCGATCGGTTCCAACCAAGGAACAGATCGAAGGGCTTGGCCGTCCTACAGAGCGACGGAGTGCTCTCGACGCGCCTCCGGCTACCGCCCCGGTCTCTCGCCGGAAGTTCAAGCGGAAGCTTAAGGCGCCACGGCCGAACAAGTGCCAGGAGGCTCTCGCCCGCAAGAAGAGGCGCCTGCACTGGGCACGTCTGTCTTCGATCGCTGGCGCTGACCCGACTCAGCGACCGGCGGCCCCGGCTGCCTACGAAACGACGGAGTTGGTGTCCGTCACCGGGAGCTCGGCCTACCCGGCTCCCACGAGGCGATCCAGCCGCCTAGCTCCCGCCGCAAAATTCCCGAGGTCGGCAGCAGTGGGTCCGAGATCGGTACACGATCGCCTCGGCCCCCGCTCCCAAAGCCGATCCGCAAGCAGCCGAGCCGCGGCGATCCCCGCAATGCAACGCAGATTGACGACATGAAGGTGCTCCCGCAATCCGGGCAAGCGCCACCAGACGATCGCCCGCCGAGCGAGCCGCTCGCGATCGACATCGAGCTCGCCCGGTGCGGCACACGATCGCCCCTCCTAAGACACCCGTGTACCAAGGGCGATCGGACCCCCTGTGCACACCTGCACAAGTTCAACATCTACATGACCGGGTGTGGGGCATCGGACGCGACCAGTGCCGAATGTTCCTCCGACACTAGACGACCTCGCCCACCGGTGGTACACCTCATTGCCACCTCGGTCCATAGGCTCCTTTAACGAGTGGCGCACGTCTTCACGGAATACTTCGCCACCAGGCCGCTCGGCCGAAGGTCCCCATCGCATGTGGCGGGTCGTGCAAGGAGAACAGGAGTCCGACTCGGACTACATCGACCGGGTTGACATGATCATCCTCAACGGCGAGCCCGTAAGCGATGAGACCGCCCTCGACGCGGTCCTAAGAGGTTTTCAGGGCTTCTCGCCTATGTTCAGGCATCTCACGAAGACCCTACCGACGACCTACGCAGCCTTCCGGGCCAGAGCCGCAGACTTCCTGTCCAGGCAAAGGCTTCTTCTTGGCCTAGGAGTAGAACGATCGGCACCCGTACGACGACCTCCAGTCTACCAGCCCGATCGCTACTACCCAGCAGAGCCGGAGGACTCGATCCCCGCCTACAGTCCATTCTAACATGAGTGACTAGCCGCCGCCCGATCGCCAAGTTCGACCTACGAATAAAGCGATCGGCCGCCGAGCGACGATCGCGCCTTCCGCCGATCGCAACATCATCAGCAGCCCGGTGGACACGATCGCCATCTACAGTCCAGCATATAACATGACGGACTAAAACATAAGATCGCCTCCACCGCACATCATAAAGCCATGGCCCTGGCAGTCGATGGAACCGGCCGCTTCGGTCATGCAAGGTCCCTTTCGGCCGAGATCGCCCGCCCTTCGTTTAAATACGAGGCCGGCGTAGTCGGAGGGCCCTCCAACATTAATCAGTGGACTCATTCCACAAACCCCGTCTCAACGTACACCGTCGAGGTCGGCCATCTCCATGGCTGGCCGAGGTGGAAGCAGAGCTAACAAGCCGCGGGCGTGGAGTTGATTCATCCGACGCTGCCCCGCGCAAGGACTCCTCTAGACCGAGACCGCACGCCTTTCGTTTAAAAACAAGGCGAGGCGCAGCCTAACAGAGGACCCTCATAATAAAGTGAGTCACGAGGCACTCATTGTCTTTGTGCACTAAGACACGGTCATGGGGTCGGTCCATCGATCTCCGCGACTGTGCACGATTCCTCAAGCAAGCGAAACCACCAAGTTTCCGTGGGGGATCGGGCAATGTTGTTTTTTGCAGGTACAAGACCGAAAGATAGCTAAGCCAATCGACCATGATTAAACCCAAGTCCGAGTCCTAAGTCGGCTCAGATCGCCCGTCCTCATCCAGACGCGATCACCAGCAAGAACCACCTCGCCCCATGTCTTCAACATAGGAGCAAGTCGGGGCAATTTTTGTGTCAAGTTTTATGACCTTCCGACCTGTGATCGCCTCCGAGGCCGTGCGTCCGACTTACGAGCCGAGCGGCCGAGTCATCGCTGAGCGACCAAGGCAAGCTCGCCGATCGGCGACTGTGCGACCGAGCCTTAACCCGATGGACATGCTAGATCGCCCAAGGGCCTGTGGCGAAGTCCGGCCGAGCGATCGACATCAAGACGATCGCCTCTCGATTTCGGCGACCGACCCTTGGCGATCGACAGTCTCTCGGCACTGGCGACCTACCCTTGGCGACCGACCCTTGGCGACCTCCATCCACCGGCCGATGACGACCTCCGAAGACCATCCAGGACGACCACCTCATGTCGACCACCACCGATGGCCATCCAAGTCGGCAAAGGCCGAGCCTCAAGATCGACACCAAGTGCAAAGGCCGGGACAAGATCCGCAAATCCGGGCCATTGACCACAATCTGGCGATTCCTCCACCACCCGACAAGCCGCCGAAAGCTTGTCGGTAGGGCCACATGTCGATCGACTCGGACACGTGATGGCTCCTTATTGGACCGCCCAGTGGCGCCACCACGCAATGGACTTTATTCGGACAAACAGATCTTCCTTGGACTTTAGCCTGACAGCCCAGGAGATCGCCCCATTAAAGTATTGGCCGGTAGGCGATCGGCGGATTATTTTAATAGCCGGCAGGCGATCGGCCACTACAGGACAGGACCCGGCTGTCCCTATTTAAGCAAGGCAGCCTGCACTTGTATCTGGCCTGGAGTTTCTTTCCGCAACCTCACGATTCAAGCAATCAATACAGAAGCAAATTACTTGCACTTGGCAAACATCCAACTCTTGGCAACAGCTTTCTTTCGGTCTTACTTCTCCCGGCCTTTTCTCCTCGAGCAGATCACCGGCGGGACGAAGAACACCTAGCTTCGCTCAAGAGCCGGATCAACAGAGTCTTTTTACACTCATTGTATTTAGATTTCTCTAATTAATACTTGTATCCACGAATATTTGTATTAATAACATCTCGCGAGAGCATTCAAGCCCGGGCCTAACAAACCCGGCAAATCTCGTATTATTTATCTTCTCTCGGAAGTGCTCCCGCATTTGTTTGTTGTCCGTCTTCCAGCAGTATTAATCTTCGGATAAATATTTTGGGCAACAACAATTTGGCGCTAGAAGGAGGGTCTTGAGGCGGCTCGGAAAGAGAACGCCGAGTTTGCTGACAAGATTGCAGCGATGGAGAGGGACTCCTTGGAGGCGGCCAAGCGGGCGAGCCTCGAGCTTGAGCTGGAGAAGAAGGAGACTGAGAAATTCCGAATGGCGGTCGACCGGTTTCGGGACCAGATGCAGAGTGCCGTCCAAGCGGCTCTGGCCCGGAAGGCTGCGTAGGTCGTCGGTAGGGTCTTCGTGAGATGCCTGAACATAGGCGAGAAGCCCTGAAAACCTCTTAGGACCGCGTAGAGGGCGGTCTCATCGCTTACGGGCTCGCCGTTGAGGATGATCATGTCAACCCGGTCGATGTAGTCCGAGTCGGACTCCTGTTCTCCTTGCCTGACCCGCCACATGCGATGGGGACCTTCTGGCCGAGCGGCCCTGGTGGCGAAGTATTCCGTGAAGACGTGCGCCAGCTCGTTAAAGGAGCCTATGGACCGAGGTGGCAATGAGGTGTACCACCGGTGGGCGAGGTCGTCTAGTGTCAGAGGGAACATTCGGCACCTGGTCGCGTCCGATGCCCCACACCCGGTCATGTAGATGTTGAACTTGTGCAGTGTGCACAGGGTCCGATCGCCCTTGGTACACGGGTGTCTTAGGAGGGGCGATCGTGTGCTGCACCGGGGCGAGCTCGATGTCGATCGCGAGCGGCTCGCTCGGCGGGGCGATCGTCCTGGTGGCGCTTGCCCCGGATTGCAGGAGCACCTTCATGTCGTCAATCTGACGTTGCATTGCGGCGATCGCCGCTCGGCCGCTTGGATCGGCTTTGGGAGCGGGGCCGAGGCGATCGTGTACCGATCTCCGACTCCCGCCGCCGACCTCGGGAATTTTGCGGCGGGAGCTAGGCGGCCGATCGCCTCGTGGGAGCCGGTAGGCCGAGCTCCCGGTGACGGACACCAACTCCGTCGTTTCCAGAGCCGGGCCGGATCGCCCGGCCGCTGTGTCGGGTCGCCGCCGTGCGATCGAAGACAGACGTGCCAGGCCGCCGAGCGCCTCTTCTTGCGGGCGAGAGCCTCCCGGCACTTGTTCGGCCGCAGCGCCTTAAGCTTCCGCTTGAACTTCCGGCGAGAGACCGGGGCGGTAGGCCGGAGGCGCGCCGAGAGCACTCCGTCGCTCGTAGACGGCCAAGGCCCCTTCGATCTGCTCCTTGGTTCGAACCGATCGAGCGAGTGGCTCGGTCCGCCTTCCACGGACGTGGTCGAGCGCCTCCGGTCGCGGCGGCTACCTTCCACCATCGCCTGCGGCTCGGGTGGGGCCAGGCAGGGTCCGCCGGTAGTGGCCGCTTTCTTCGACGCGGAGGCGGAAGACATGTTTTCTGAAGGATTTCTTTTAAAGCGCAGTGAGTGTCACTTCAAATATCTGCCCCGAGAACAGTGAGTGTTCTTCGGGACGGTAGGTGTAAAAAATCGAGGGTTGGATCCCCTTCCTCTAGCGCCAATTGTTGTTGCCCAAAATATTTATCCGAAGATTAATACTGCTGGAAGACGGACAACAAACAAATGCGGGAGCACTTCCGAGAGAAGATAAATAATACGAGATTTGCCGGGTTTGTTAGGCCCGGGCTTGAATGCTCTCGCGAGATGTTATTAATACAAATATTCGTGGATACAAGTATTAATTAGAGAAATCTAAATACAATGAGTGTAAAAAGACTCTGTTGATCCGGCTCTTGAGCGAAGCTAGGTGTTCTTCGTCCCACGGTGATCTCGCTCGAGGAGAAAAGGCCGGAGAAGTAAGACCGAAAGAAAGTCATGCCAAGAGTTGGATGTTTGCCAAGTGCAAGTAATTTGCTTCGTATTGATTGCTTGAATCGTGAGGTTGCGGAAAGAAACTCCGTGCCGATACAAGTGCAGTCGCTTGCTTAAATAGGGACAAATGGTCCGTCTGTAGTGGCCGATCGCTGCCGGCTATTAAAATAATCCGCCGATCGCACGGCCAATACTTTAATGGGGCGATCTCTGGTCACAAAGCTAAAGTCCAAGGAAGATGCCTTGTCCGAATTAAGTCCATTGCAGTGGCCGGGCGCCACTGGCGGTCCAATAAGGAGCCATCACGTGTCCGGAGTCAGTCAACATGTGGCCCTACTGACAAGCTTTCGGCGGCCTGTCGGCTGGTGGAGGGAATCTGCCAGATTGTGGTCAATGGCCCGGGATTTGCGGATCTTGTCCCGGCCTTCGCACATGGTGTCAGTCTTGAGGCTCGGCCTTTGCCGACTTGGATGGCCATCGGTGGTGGTCGACATGAGGTGGTCGTCCCTGGATGGTCTTCGGAGGTCGTCATCGGCCAGTGGATGGAGGTCGCCAAGGGTCGGTCGCCAAGGGTAGGTCGCCAGGTGCCGAGAGACTGTCGATCGCCAAGGGTCGGTCGCCGAGTACTGAGAGGCGATCGTCTTGATGTCGATCGCTCGGCGCCGGACTTCGCCCTGGGCCCTTCGGTTGGCCAGTCTAGCATGTCCACTGGGTTAAGGCTCGGTCGCCTGGTCGCCGATCGGCAGGCTTGCCTTGGTCGCTCGGCAGTGACTCGGTCGCTCGGCCTGTAAGTCGGTCGCTCGGCCTCGGAGGCGATCGCCGGTCGGAAGGTGTTAAATCTTGACACAACAAACACCAAACAGTACATGTTTATAATACTGAATAGAAGTCCTGATAAAGTACAGCAACGCACATACGGGCATAACAAAAACAAAGACAACAGTGTTCGCGAGTACATTAACATAATACAAACCACAACAACTAGAAACAATCAGGAACAACCACAAGACAATCTAGCAAATGTAACATCACTGATGTCCCTCGTTCTAGCTCGCCCTGTGCCTGCTCGCCAGCTAGACCTATACCTAAATACAAAATGTATCCACCCCGAAAAGGTTAGATAACGAATAGCTAGTACAAGTACTTAATGACATGAATATGTATAACATGCGTAAATGAACAAATCATTATGACAATCATCATGATATCATGTCATTATTCTGAATACTATGTATATCAAACATCCATAACAACCATAGGGGTATATTGATACGCACTACTCAAATAACGGACCCCAAAGCCCTCAGCAGAACCTGGTTGGATAACCCACCGAGTGATATGCACTACCCGAATAACGTAATCTGGAGCCCAATACCCAGTTTTAACTCGACTAACAAGTTTCGAACGACCTCATTTTCATATCAAAACATCACTTTTCATAAGGCTTTTCAAAACATCAACGCTTTTCAAAAGCATTATTATACAACATCAAACACAATATAATAAATAAAACACGATCAAAATACTTGGGTTTAAAAGGTTCAATTAACTCAAATACGAGATTGTAAGTTGCCAATACTCAATCCTAACACAGAACATACGGCATTATTGCTAATAGACTATCAATTCAGATTGCAACATCATCAAAAACCCTAATCAATACTCATTGAGACTTTTATCGAACACTTCGTGAGCGATGGGCGATTAAGGTTATTCAAACGAAAGATTTGATTTTCGTTCCACTAAAATCGATAAAACAGCCCCAAAACACTCCACAATTGTTCAATCAAGTTCTAAACAACAATCAATCGAAAATCTTGAAGAACAAAGTTAGGCTTTAGAACTACATTACCTCCAATCCGATGAAAACCACTGAAATCGATTGAAACAGACTTATTATCTAGCTTCTTGGATGTTGTATATATGTTTTGCTTGTCAAAAACAATTCATGAAAATATAAAATTACACGTATATAAGGTACATGGCATCACAAACATCTCCCACGAAAGTTGCAGCAAAGTTGCCACCATTCAAACTACTCGAGCACTAATGGCCAACAAGTGCAATTTCAAAAGAATGCAAGCAAAGGGTAGGTAAGTAGAAAGGAACCACTGGGACTAGCCTAGTGGCGATGGGTTGTCTCCACGAGGGATCATGTCTGGGTTCGAGTTCCACCCACCCTTGTTTCTCTTGCGTGGAGTCGAAAAAAGAAAGTAGAAAAGGAGAAAGACGTTCACCTCCAGTAAAATGCACTCTTTTACTCTTTCATTTCAATTGCAGCAGCAGGACCTTTCCCACGCCCAGGAAGTGCCTGCATTATTCACATCTTAATTAATAGATGATAAAAATGGATACAATTGTAGAACTACATATATTAAACAACGTTTGAATGTTGCACGAAGAGAATTCTTCTGAAATGTACAAAAGTAACGAGTGTGGATTCTACTCAAATAAAATACTTGCTTTGAAACTCATCTTCAGTTGTTAATTTCTAGAAAGCAGCCAATCAAATTTTACCCGGTGTGGCTAGCATAGGGATTTTACACAACCAATTACTCTCAAACTTCAGTTTACGAACTAACTTCAACCTTAATACAATGACCTACACCTTCTGGAAATCTAACGAATAGAAAACAAAAACACGAATAGGGTAAGACATTTCATGGCTTCGAATTATAGTTCCCAAACAAAACCATTTGGCTTTAAGAAATGCAGAACTTACACAAGCTATTGGCAACCCATGCCAACTTCTCATCTCATGAGAAATGATCAGACATTCCAAAGCTTCCCCCAGATAGGCTCACAATCAAAGCAAAAAAATATACAGGAAATTTAATCTCTACGAACTCATGACTACCAAGACAAAACAGCTATTTTCCCTTCAAGCTGATAATCTTTCTTATTGGGAAAAAAAGAAAGAAGGGAATCTAGATAGAAGATATGATGGACGCTAGAAGTAATTCCAACCTATACCCACGTTCGTATGTTTCTGCACGAGTATTGGCCATTGGCACACTCTAAGAAGCCAAGTAGCACAGAGGAGTTCAAATAATCTCACTCCATAGAGCTAAACCCACATTTAGCAGAATGCATCGAAATGATCTAGAGCCCCTGCCTGTGTGAGAGCTTCTATCTATCACGCCTAAAATGAAAAATATCCGGATCAAGCTTCAATGCATTACATCTATGTAAATCTCTCTCAACAACTTCAGAATTGATAGTACCTGGACACTTATATTAGCATCATGTAATCACTCCTCAGTGGCTAAGCGAACATTTACATCTCAACTATTGCACACTGCATCCGTAGTTATGAAATATCTCAAAGGGAAGTTGCGATCAGAATTATACAGATTATCTCAAGCACTTCATGCAGTTGAACTTTAAGACAACTTCAGATAAAGTCTTTCAAGAGTCCAAGAGATGGTAAAAAACAAGCACGAAGTTCCAGTAAAGGAGGGGAACACTGCGCGCACAGAGGAAGAAGGGTCAAGGTTTGACTAATAGAAAGAGAAGATTAAATGGTAGAATTATGGGCCACCAAAAAATAATAAGGCAGATCACATATTTCTTTTAACAGTATGATACGAGTTATGTCGATTCAAGATTCCGCAGGTCCATGGAAGGGGGGAAATATCTGTACTTTGGAAAAAATGTGTGATTTGAACGAGTGCTAAAACGAGGAAACCCCTTCATCTTTCTCCACTTTGGAAGACGACTAAGTAAATGTAACACCATTTGAATGCTATCCACACCCCAACATGTTAACTGAAATGCATGACAGCATACACATTTAATAACTAAAAAAAAAAAGATTTCTGCATTAGCTTTAGTATATTTCTCTCTTTGTATCTTCTCACCAGTAAAATCCCCCTTGAGGTTTACCTAATAAATTTCCCATTTTCTTGAAGGTGCAATTTGTAGAAGGAGAAAAGCGGGGTATAATGCAACCTCCTGCAGGAGTGAAATTCGAATTAGATAAATGAGAACACATTGGATCTAGCATTTCAGCCCTCCTGCAAGCGTCAACACTATATGAGTATATTCCTATCTGTCTTGTTATGTTACTCAGTGGGGGCGCAGTGCAATGTTGATTTCAATAGTGCGTTTCGGAATTCTGCTAGTCTTAGTTTTTAAGTTAATGGCTTGTTACATTTTCCTATTGCCGCGCGTGCTTTGTTTAATTTTACCACATGGGCGTAGTTGATCGTTTGTTGCATTTGTGTGATTCTGATTTCAAGTTTAGTTGATGGCTTCATCTAATTTTACCTAAGAAACATGGGCTACAAGAAAAAATAAATAAAATAACAAAAATCGAGAGCAAGAGTTGGTGGTTCTAAACCGAATTATTTTGTGCTTGCAATAAAGCAATTTATAAAAAAAAACACCAATATTTGCCAACACGCCCCTAAGAAAAAGTAAACTTGAATTGATTAACATCTAATAGTTTCAAGTAAGTTCACTAGCATTAGCCACTATGACAAGTTTATAAACCAAAGATCATTTCCCATACCAAAGAAATTTGCTTCTATAACTGATTGTGATAAAAAAAATACAACATAATAATTCCTATAAAACATAATAGTGAACAAGTCATACCTCCAAAAGAGTAAAATGCATTGCTTTCCTTGGGCACAGAAGACACTAATACCATGACCTCGACTACTCTCTCAAAACCTGTAATACGTTTGCTTAGTTAATATTCCGCTCATTGTAATTACTATAACAATGGGCGACCTCTTCAAAACTTCGAAATTACCTTAGATGCATCTTCATCAGTATGATCATCTACAAAATATATGAGAAGATAATTGCAGTTGATTAATCCTACTGATGGAAAGTAGAATATATTAGTTAGAATAATAAGGAGAATATAGTATTTTAGTAGTATTAGAATTTTATACTTATTATTTAGTTTCCTTATTCTAGTTAGTTTCCTAGTCTAGGTGCTTAAGAGCTGCGTTTTATTCACTTATCTACTATTATTGGACACTGAAATATTATTATTATTAAGTCTTTCTTTATTAATTCTTATTTTTCTCTAATCAAGTTCTCTCTTAATTGCATCCTATTCACTATCACCTACAATATATAATGAAAATAATTTCAGTAAATAGCATCAGAGGAAATAACTTTGAAAACCTAAATCAGTACGACAAAGTAAACAGAAATATAACAAAAAGGAAAAAAATGGACTCAAGATATATAACAATAAGGATTTCTGCAAGAAAAGCCTTCCTATCATGTGCCGAACACAAACAGGGATATCATTTTGAAATTGAACAATTCTCGTGTCAAACCGTCTAACAGTCGACTAAGTTATTGTTAATCGATAGCGCCCGTAGCGGTCACTATAGCAAGTAGAGATGCGAAGCGAAGCTCTATCCCTATTGGGCGCCAAGGGTGACGGGGTTCTGGATAGCGTTCATTACTCGCGTTATTCCTGCGATAGAGCCGAATAGCAACGCTATTCTCCAGTTTGTTTTTCATTTTAATAATTTTCTGGTACGTTTCCCCTAACCCCTTGGTTCACTTTGTTAGTCGACCCTGCTTCCCTCCCTCCCTCCCTCACTCCCTCTCCCTCTCCTTGAGGTTTCCATACTTCTGGTTGTTGGTTTGGTCTTGTTGATTGGAACTTGAAATTAGAGCAGTGAGTATGAGACTTTTTTTCCTTAAATTCTGAAATTTTGAAAGATGGAACTATGGGAGGATGTATTATGTTTTTCTAGTATTAAAATTTGATGTTGTGTGTGTTTTGAACTTAATATTTGTGTTATTTTCAATTTATGCGTGAACTCTTGATACGATTTAGTATATGTTATATATACTTATGGCACTTTCAAATAGCCCTTGCTATTCGTTATAACGATCGGACCTTGTCCACATGGGACGCCATGCGCTACTAACAAGTATGGAGTAAGTCCCCTGAAATTAAAATTTATAAATTGTTTCATGAGATTGTGAGAAAGCAGTAAAGCAATCAATTGTATTCATAACACTGATAGAGGGGCTTTTATATAGGCTTCAAAATGAGAGTCCTTCCATACATAGGATACATACAAGAGAAGGATAGAATCATAAATCCCGAAACACTCCCCCTGTGTCGAGCACTAATGCAATCATGGTGCATAAGATGTTGCCTCGGTAAAAAACCTTTTCAATTCAGATAAAACCCCCGGAAGAAAAATAAAGACTTGGTGAGGAAAAAGAGCACAACGCACCAACTACAAATGCCAAAATCATATGGAGTATACTCCCCAAAAGAATACACAACAGATCATTCTGATGGGCTATCACTTGTTGAGCTCGGGCAATCGCATGCCGACGCATACCGATGCTCTCACATGTTTCTCAAATGTAGAATCCAATGCCTTAATGTGGGAACGGAGCTGAATCTCGCTAACAGATTTACATAGAATGCGATGTCTGGACGAGTACATTGAGCCAGATACAACAACGCACCAATTGCTAAGGTACGGTGCTTCTGCTCCAAGGACCTCTTCATCCTCCTCTTTAGGACGAAACGAATTCTTGTTCATTTCCAGACTTCGACCAACCATGGGGGTAGCAAGAGGGTGTGCCTTGTCCATGCTAAATCGCCTGAGCATCTTGTGGACATAGGCATATTTATGAATGAATATACCATTATCTCGATGTTCCAGCTCTAAGCCCAAGCAGAATCGAGTCCTCCCCAGGTCTTTCTATCTCAAATTCAGACTTAAGGTAGCGGGCGCTTTATCGCCTCATCTATGGTACCGATAACATTCATATCATCTACATAGACGGCTACAATCAGAATCCTACATATGTTCTTTTCATGAAAATATATGGACATATATCACTGTTCTTGTATCCCTTCCCAATCAAGTATTCACGTAAGCGGTTGTACCATATCCTTCCGTATTGCTTCAACCTATACAGTGAACGACGCAACTTTAATGCGTAAGCGCTTCGTGTTTTAGAGCTAGTTGATTCGGGCAATGAAATCCCTTTGGGGACTTTCATATTGTCCGTATCTAATCCCCATAAAGATACGTTGTAACCACATCCATAAGTCGCATATTCAGTTTTTCGAACACTACCAAACTGACTAGGCAGCGGAAAGTGATGATGTCCATAACGGGAGAACAATGCCAGGGTAATAAGAGTAAAGAGGAATTATTCAATGAATTGATATGAAAGATTAGATAGATAGACAATCAGGAGATCTCTCCTGCCCAAGCACAACATGCCGAATCAATGAACTAGGGTTTTCAATAATAAATCCTCCTACAACTTACTCATATATATATACTCACGCAGGGGCCTAATAATAAATAATGATACTTAATAACTTAATAATAATATAATAAGTAGTCTAATAATAAAATAACCCTAATCTGCGCCATGCCCGTGCGACCAAGGCCCTCTACGGCGGGTGTAAACCCGATCCGTAACAACTCCTCCCTCCTTCCAAACAGCCTTGTCCTCAAGGCGAAATCCAGGAAACTGTGCACGTAACTCTGGCTCATCTACCCACGTAGCCTCGTCAATTCCTTTATTACGCCATTGCACCAGAAACTGGTGAACCCGATCGTCCTCCCTCCAAATCATTCGATCACGGATAATCATCTCTGGTTCGAACTTGGGCTCATCCCGCAGCAAGGTATCCGGTAAAGTGGTTTCAACCTCATGATTGCTGATCGCGGCTTTCAACTGCGACACATGGAACACGGGATGAATCCGAGAGTGGGACAGGAGGCGCAAACGATAAGCCGCGGCCCCTATTCTTTCCGTCACCTCAAAGGGTCCATAAAACTTAGCGGCTAACTTTGCGCTTGACCGGCTAAGAAGCGATCGCTGCCCATATAGTCGTAGCTTTTGGAAAACGGTCTGCCCTACGCTGAAGGTTACATCGCGGCGGTGTGCATTCGTGGCTCGCACCATGCGCTGCTGAGCCTTTTCCAAGTTAGCCTTTAAATCTCGCAACACTTCATCCCTAGATTGCAGCTCATCCGCCACTGCCTTAATTCGTATTTCTGCCGGTAAAAATCCCCCCAAGGTCGGGGGTGGTCTGCCATAGACCGCCTCAAAAGGCGTCATTCCTGCCGCTAAATGGAAACTAGTGTTATAGCAATATTCGGCCCACGGAAGCCATCGGCCCCACTGTTTCGGACGTTGCGCGGTGAAACAGCGCAAGTATGTCTCAATCCCCCTGTTTAAAACCTCTGTCTGTCCATCCATTTCCGGATGATAAGAAGAACTCATGCGTAGTTTAGTTCCCATTGCACATAATAACTCGGTCCAGAATCCACTCAAAAATATAAAGTCCCGATCGGACACGATAGAACTAGGAACCCCATGTAACCGCACCACCTCCCGAGCATAAACGGCCGCCACTTCTCGGGCCGTGAACGGATGTGGGAGGCCCAAAAAATGCCCGTATTTTCTAAACCGGTCCACCACCACTAATATGCAATCAAAAGCCCCAAAACGAGGAAGCCCTTCGATAAAATCCATGCTCACATCTTCCCATACTCGTGTCAGAATAGGTAATGGCTGCAGTAATTCCGCTGGGGATCTAGTTTCGTACTTATTACATTGGCAGACCAAACACTCAGCCACAAATTCAGTTACGCGTTTCACCATGCCGGGCCAGTACACACTTGCCGCCAAACGCCTATAGGTGCGGAACGCTCCGACGTGCCCCCCTGCCGGTGAGGCATGAAACTCCCTCAAAAGACGTGGAATGGATGCTGAATTAGCGGCTAACACTAAACGCCCTCGACAATATAAAACTCCTTGTATCAACGAGAACCCCCGATACTCTGCGGATCCCGTCCGTAAGGCCTCCACCATCGGCCCAAACCTATCATCCTTTGCAAGCTTGAAGCTCCTCACCCACTTCCTTCCATCCGATCCAAACCAGCATAGAAATAGCCGCAAGATCGACCTCCTCAATACTTCGTGATAAGGCGTCAGCCGCCTTATTTGTTGTCCCCGCTTTATACTCAATGTCGAACTCATACCCCAACAATTTTGCGACCCAGAAATGCTGAGCTGGGGTCGAAACCGATTGTTGCAACAAAAATTTCAAACTTCGTTGATCCGTTCTGACTACAAACCTCTGACCGACTAGATAAGGTCTCCAATGTTGTACTGACGATACAAGAGCCATCAATTCCATTTCATAGGCTGACTTGGCCATGCTACGATCTTATAATGCTCTACTGAAATAGGCAATTGGTCGCCCCTCCTGCATTAACACCGCGCCTAACCCATATCCTGACGCGTCGCACTCGATCACAAATTGCTTAGAAAAATCCGGTGTTGCCAATACCGTTGCCGTCGTCACGGCTTGTTGAAGCCGTGCAAAAGCCGCTTGAGCATCCGCCGTCCATTCAAATTTATCGATTGCCTCTTTCTTAAGTAGGTGCGTTAGAGGGCGCGCAATGTGACCATACCCTCTAATAAAACGCCGGTAGTAGCCCGTGAGGCCCAAAAAACCCCTAACTCCACGGACCGATTTCGGAGTCGGCCAGCGCAAGATCGCCGCCACTTTCCTCGGATCTATACTAACTCCTTGATATGATACAATATGTCCGAGATACTCCACCTCTTTTTGCCCCCACGCACACTTCTTAGGGTTAATCACATACGAATTATCTCTCAACAACCCCAAAACTAACCTCAACTGCCGAATATGAGTTTCCCAATCTGGACTGTAAACTAGTATGTCATCAAAGAAAACCAGAATGAACTTACGGAGATAAGGTCGCAGTAAGTCGTTCATCGCAGACTGGAATGTGGACGGAGCATTTGTCAATCCAAAAGGCATCACGAGAAACTCATAGTGACCCGAATGTGTCGGGAATATCTTTCGGAGCAACTCGTATCTGATGATACCCAGAACGAAGATCCAACTTGCTGAACCACCTTGCCCCATTCAGCTCATCCAACATCTCGTAAATTACCGGGATAGGATATTTATCAGGAACTGTACGTTTATTTGATTCCCGGTAATCCACACAGAATCTCCAACTCCCATCTTTCTTCCGAACCAACAGGATGGGGCTCGAAAACGGGCTCGAACTGGGCTGAATTATCCCCGCCTCTAACATCTCCTGCACCAATCGTTCCATCTCGTCCTTAGCCGCGTGGCTGTACCTATAAGGGCGAACTGAAACAGGCGAGACTCCTGGCTGTAGTGGGATACGATGGTCCACTCCACTCTGAGGGGGCAGCCCATCAGGCGGCTGCATAACCGAAGGAAACTCACCGCCATACTCCGAAACAAAGAATTCCCGTCTTTCGTCTCTCTTTCCTCAACTTCGTCCCCAAGCTCCGTGACCCAAATCCACCATCCTCCCTCTATATCCCGTGCCTTTCGTAGACTACCTGCTGAGATTTCGCGGCGGATCAAAGAAGGCTCCCCGTGAAGGCACAACTCTCGGCCCTGATGGTCGAACTTCATCGTCATGTTTCGCCAGTTGGCCTTTACATCACCAAGAGTTTCCAACCATGAGACTCCCAATATCACATCCACCCCTCCTAGCGGAAATACATAACAATCGACTAAGAACTCTGCGTGATTTAGGGATAAGTTTAAATCACGACACACCCCCTCGATGGTCCCTTTCCGACCATCACCCAGCCGTACATTATTAGCCCCAATCGTGCAGCCATGTTGGGCGACATAAAACAGTGGTTGGCGTCGCTGATGATCATCACTCGCGCCTCCTTCCCTAAAATTTCCCCTTTTAGCTTCATGGTTCGTGGTCCATCAATACCCCTGGCCGTCACATGTGACAATTCTAAAATCGGGAGCTGTAGTTCTTCCAGTACCTCGCTAAATTCATCCACTGACGGCTGCTCCTCCGAATCAGTTGGTATAGGAGGGTCATCATCCGGCTCCAGAACGACAACAACCTGGAGGGATTTATCAACACACTTATGACCCGGAAAATACCTCTCATGACAGCGATAGCACTCTCCTTTAGCCCGTTTTTACATAAACTCCTTCTGTGTCATTTGCCGTGGCGGGCGCGTTTGCATTTGATTCACCGAAACTGACGTGGTACTATTACCACGGTACCCCGAGGACACCCGATTGTTGCCTCCGGAAGCGGCCTGTATTGACCCGATAGACCCGCGGGGCCCGGCCCCGACCCTTGGGTAATAATTCGAACCTCCTACACTAGTGAGTGACTTTTGAGGTGCCAAACTTGCTGCCCTGTCTACCCCTCTTACTGCACTTATTTCGCGTTCGATTTCTCGAGCCAAGTGGATTGTCTCAAAAAGGTCTTGCGCGTCCTTCGAGCAAATTATCAATCTTACCTTGTCTTTCTAGCCGTGGAGAAACATCCCAAGACAGTAATGGTCTTCGGTGCCCGGAATAAGTACCAACCGTGATATAAACAAATCTGCATACTCGCTCACCGTTCCCGTCTGACGGGTATATAGCAGTGATTCAAAAGGGTTCGCCATAGGATCCTCACCATATCGTCGCAACAACTCGTGTTTCAATTTCGCCCATGTTATATTCGGAAATTTTGTCCGCGTCCATTGGAACCAAAGCAAGGCTCCTCCTTCCATGGCAATTAGGGCAACATCAACTTTACTCGCCTCCGATGTGCCGTGGAGATAAAAATACTGCTCAACCCTGGATATCCACCCTTCTGCGTTGGAACCATCAAAACCGGGCATAGAGACCCGATTACCCGCAGCCACCACGTCCGATGAGATCAACCCGGCGACCTCCTCCTTCCGCTGCCATGCGCCCCGGGCAGAACTACCCGCTGCAAAGGGCTGCTGCCCCGACCCGTCGAAAGAACCCGACCCGCCCTCGATTGATTGCCCTCTTCCCCGCGCTAACTCTTCCAAGAGGGCGGTAATACCGTCCAGCTTCGCTGCCAGGGATCCCACCTCAGCAGCTAATTCCTCGCTCCTCTTCTCTATCACGACAATTCTGTTCTCGGAATCCATGCGAGTTGATGATCGTGTATTGGGCATCCACGCTCACCTCACCAAATTGATAGAGTAAAGAGGAATTATTCAATGAATTGATATGAAAGATTAGATAGATAGACAATAAGGAGATCTCTCCTGCCCAAGCACAACGTGCCGAATCAATGAACTAGGGTTTTCAGTAATAAATCCTTCTACAACTTACTCATATATATACCCACGCAGGGGCCTAATAATAAATAATGATACTTAATAACTTAATAATAATATAATAAGTAGTCTAGTAATAAATAACCCTAATCTGCGCCCGCGGCCCTCTACGGCGGGTGTAAACCCGATCCGTAACACAGGGCACTGCGAGAAGCCTTGGGCAACTAGTCTTGTTTTGTAACGCATGACCTCATTCTTATCATTGCATTTACGAACAAAGACCTATTTATGTCCAACTGGTTTAACGTCCACGGGTACTGGCTCGATACGGCCAAATACCTCATGTTTAACCATTGAGTCTAGTTCAGCTTGCATTGCATCTTTCCATTTCGGCGAATTGGCTCATCGTTGATATTCAGCAACCGAGCGCGGCTCAACATCATCGTCTTCAAATAATTTCTTGAGCGATGGAGTAGGCAAAAGCATCATCGACTAGGGTGGACGACCTATCCAACAGTACGTATTCACTTGTACATTGCATCGAGATTTCTTTATTCTCCGACATCAACAAAGTTTCCGACGCATCCATCGATCGTTCCATTGTTGATTCGAGGACATATCCGTAGTCACAGAGAATCTCGTGTGATGGAGTCACCGTGCCGATAATGAGAGGAATTTGTGCCTCCGTACCTCGTCTCTTTCGAGGTTCGGTATTCTTTCTAGTTTCTACCCATTATCCTCCCCCTCTTTCAAGCAGGGATAAAAGCAGCCGAAGCGGCCGTCCCACCACTAAGGTCGACGCCAGGGGCATCAGTCCTTTGGGAGGCTGAACCTTGCCCTATTGCTGGACTTCTAACCTTGCACGAACATCTGCAGCGGGAATGATATATCTTGTCACTTTCGAAGTATCAGTAAGTTGTCGGGAATCGAATCCGCAACTTTCTTAAGACTGAGAATACGTTGCACTTCCAGCTCGGATTGAGCAGTGCGGGGATCTTGATGAGGCAAAGAGGGAGCACACCAGAAAATTTCCTCGCGTTCAACTAGAATCGTTCGATTCCTTTCTCCCCCTAACGACGGGAAGTTTGTCTCATCAAAGTGACAGTCTGCAAGATTTTGCAGTAAACAGATCTCTTGTCAAAGGTTCCAAGTAGCGGATAATTTTAGTCGACTCATGGCCAATATATATACCTAATCGTCTTTGTGGACCCATTTTAGTATGTTGTGGAGGCGTAATTGGCACAAAAATATGTAAGTGTGAAATATCAGGATCATATCCAGGTACCAACTAGCACGCACTAAACGGTCGATTGGCAGTGGGTCAAAAGCGAATTAAGTAAAGCTGTATGCAAAATTGCATAACCCCAGGCAGTAATCGGCAGGTTAGTGCGCAATACCAGTGCTCGAGCGATAAGCTATAACCGCTTAATCATGACCTCAGCAAGGCCATTCTGAGAATGAACGTGGGGGACGAAATGCTCAACTTCAATCCCAATCGACATGCAATAGTCGTCGAAGGACTTTGACGAAAACTCACTAGCATTGTCTAATCTTAATGACGAGATCGGAAAGTCAGGGTGGTTAGCCCGTAACTTGATACTTTGTGCTAGGATCTTAGCAAATACAGCGTTTCGTGTGGATAGCAAAGCGACGTGTGATCGCGTCGATGCATCGACCAGAACCATAAAATATCTGAATGGTCCGCATTCTGGCTGAATAGGTCCACAAATGTCCCCTTGAATTCTTTGTAAGAAGCAAATATTTTATGTTGAATCTTTAGCAAAGGATGGAGAAGGTATCAACTTTGCTAGTGAACATGCCTTACAAAACGATTATTTTTTGCACAATCACAACAACCGAATTTGCTCCCATGGAAGTTGCAATACAGGGAAGCGCTAATCATGCACATTATTAAAACGTTGTCCAAGTGTATCCCATAGTTCTTTGGGAGTTTGCAAATTCATATAACACTTTTTCAACAACGGATGTATATGTCTACGCAAGTACATCAGTGCATGAGCCTTGTTTTCCTCGCTCGGTTCTTAAGGTGCACGCTCATTAGAGGGAAAGATGGTGGTCATAAATCTCTTACCGACGAATGCCAAGCGAACGTCTGAGACCCACCTATGGTACTCCTTACCAGCGTGGTCAAGGATTTCGAACTCCGGGTGAATATCGGAGTTTTGTGCCATCCACAAAATATAAACAAGAGGAAGTTGGTCTTGCTGGATTTTCAGTGATAATGTAAATGATCACAATGATGCTTTATCTAAAAAGTGTGTAACATAACCGTTACTCGATATACTTCCCTTAATTGCTGTTAGTAAAGTCGACAAAGATGGCGATATCAAATCGCACCTAGATACGTGGTGTATTCAATAACCACAAGTATCGACTTTCAACAATTCCGTGATTCCCCCAGGACCGTCACACAGTTTTTTCCACGCAGAGATACTGACTTCTCTCGCGGTCTCATCCACAGCAAAGTAGCGTGCGAGATAAAGAACCCAAGAACCCATGCCCCCCAAAAAAATCCCGAAAAGATAGAATTGAAATAGGGACAAGTTTAGATAATTAGCTCGATTATAAAATTGGGCACGGGATATGGAGTAATAAGTGGCGTGCTCCGATCTATCGATTGGTACTCGATGCGACGACGTGAAACCGGGGGCGCAATTTTGGCGGGTCCGGAAAGACACAAATTAAATCAGTGTTTGGATCTATGGACCGAAACTTTGAGCCGAGTCGGACGAGTTGGGTTGTATTGGGTCGCGGCTTCGGACAGTGGGCGGCTGACCTGGAGCGGGTCAGGTCATACGGCAGGATGCGAAGCTCGGAGCAGGACTTGATGCGGCAAGTCGAGTCGAAGGGCCGGCGACAGAGGGATCAGACGGAATGGACCGCGGGAGGCGAGGCTTGGCGCGGGCGATCTAGACTACAACTTCAGCGGGGCGGTCGGATCGGATTGCGGGGAAACTGGGCAGTGTGTTCGGGGCTCGGTTGTGGCGGTCGATCTCGATGGGGGCCGAGCAGGTTGATCGCGGGGGATGGTCGGACAGCGGAGGCAGGGGCCTAGGCTGACTGGATCGGCTCTGCGGAAGGCGGTGGTGGAGATGCTGATCGATCGCGGCGGATTGCGGCGGTGCACGTCGTGGGGTTCGGTCGGACGATCTGGACTGGCACCGGTAGGGTTAGATCGCTCGGATTTGTTTTTTTTCGATATTCATAAACAAATTTGGAGCTTACGTGCTGATAACGTGTTTCAGGTGATTGTGATAAAGCAGTAAAGATGAATCAGTAAAGCAATCAATTATATTCATAACACTGATAGAGGGGCCCTTATATAGGCTTTACAATGCTCTCCCATACATACGATTCTAATTAAGATAAGACACCTAATGAGATTCTTCTAGGGGTTCTACAAGGATCTAGAATCCTTCGATCTATGTATCCTACTATAAACAGTATTAGACAAGACACATACAAGCGAAGGATAGAATCGTAATTCCCGGAACATGAATAAAAATACCAAAAAAAAAAACATAAAAAGAAAAACTAAAATGACAAAGAACTAGTAGGAAAAGAACCCTAAAGACTGAAAAGCAAAAAAAAAAAAAAAAAAAAAACTAAAAATGAACTAGAAAACCGAGGAAAAGACCCATGAGAAATGAAAATATGAAAAATGAATGAAAGACAAACCCCTAAAAATATAAAGAAAAAATAAAAATTAAACAAAAAATAATGAATCTAAAAGCACGAGTGAAAAAATCGAATCTAGAGAAATAAATAAAATATAAAGAAATGGGCTCCGTGTGTCAGAATGTACTTACACAAGCCATGCTGTTAAATTTTTTTAGACAGGTTGACCAACTCTGTAAATGTACTTCAGAACAACCCCAAAAAAGGGCGCAGCTGAAATTAGTCAGTGAAAGATTAAGGGTAAACAGTTGTTGTAATTGTTGAATGTCACAATAGTTGTCAGCTGTTGAGTAGCTACCAGCGTAGTAAAGAATAGTCGTGTAAAGCAATTAGTGTTCAGCAAAAGTAGTATTTTGATCAATAAAAAACAAAAAATAAATTGCATTCTTAACTTCAAAAGCTACCACCATTCAAAATATACCAAGTATTTTAGCTTTTCTAGAACACTACTACAACCACTAAAAGCTATATAATTCTATTAGGAATCACCATTTTTCTCATTAAAATCTACTAGAAAAATTGTGGCCCAGCACACGCCAAAGGCATGTTCCGCAGCAACATTCGACAACACATGTTAAAAGCATGATTGGCAACAGCTTTTGTAGTAGCTTCTAGTGTTTTGACCAAGTCAAAACTCTACTAAGGATTAAAAATGATGCCTATAAAATAATTTTTAGATTAGATTTTAGTGGTTAATGTAGTGTTTTGGAAAAGCTAAGAAAAATAGCTTTTGGAGTACAGATAGCCTAGAAAGCCGCACAAACACAAGAGCTGGATATGAAACACAATAGGGCAGGGATCCCCTACAGTGCACAGCACCATGCTGTGCACTCTCGCCTCCGATCACACACACTCAAGACGGTGTGTGTGTGTGTGTGCCCCATCCGACGGACGGCAGTGCACAGCATGGTGCTGTGCACTGCAGGGGATCCCACCCCAACACAATAGGGGAACACGCTTATTTTAAGGTAAAATATGACATGACACGGACACAACATAAATAAAATCGATAAATTTGTCATGCTTCGTAGGAGATAGTTTTGGATTAGCTTTTGAACTTAGAATATAGTTCAATTTAATTTGATCAAAATGCTACCTTTACCAACACCCATACTTTATGCAACTACTTTGATAACTAACATGTGACAGCTACTGCAACAGCTAACGCCTACAACTATTTTCTGCCAAGTAGACCCTAGGTAAGACTCCTTAATTGGACACCCAAGACCAAGAAAACATACGAATATACCAGTTACCTTGATTAGGGCTGTAAACGAACCGAGCTATTCGCGAACAAAGCTCGGCTCGGCTCGTTAAGGGCTCGGTTCGGCTCGGTTTGTTAAGAACTCGAGCTCGAGCTCGAAAATCTGTGCGTTAAGAAAACGAGCTCGAGCCGAGCTTGGGCATGTGCGGCTTGAGCTCGGCTCGAGATCGACTCGAGCTCGGTTCGGCTCGGTTCGGCTCGTTAAGCTCGATTAATAAATATATTTTTAAATTATTTTTTATAATATTTATATATTATATTATAGATTAATAATTTTTTAAATAATTTTCATATATTAAAATATTAATTTATATATATATATATTTGAAAATATATTGTTTTTAATGATTATTTTAAAATATTTATTTTAAATAATTCAAATATATTATTTAAATAATTTAAAAATATATAATTATTCGCGAACAGCTCGAGCTCGGCTCGAGCTCGACTCGGCTCGAGTTGTTCGCGGACAGCTCGTGTGCGGCTCGATTTATTAACGAGCTCGAGCTCGAACACGATTTTTGTTCGGTAAGAAAACTCGGCTCGGCTCGGCTCGTCAGAAAAAAATTTAAAACTCGGCTCGGTTCGATCAAAACTCGGTTCGGCTCGGTTCGTTTGCAGCCCTAACCTTGATTTTAAAGTTCAGTAACTTCTGTTAGACCTACACACTCGTATACCTGAATGAACCACGTCAATAAAATGAAAAGGAAAATGTACTCATTTCCCCATAAATCAACTGAAGTCATAATATAACATGAATGATGAATCAAAATCAAAAGCAATCAACACATCTTGTTTCAGCTTCTTCCACTAATAATGGCAGTGGGAGAAAACTTGGCCAAATTGCTTACAGCAGTGCACATCTGCAAACTATCCCAGTTCTCTTCAAAATTACCTTAAGGTGTAAGAAACAGCGAATGTAGTATTTGTAAGTTTGAAATTCTGTATCATTTTGCAACTAACCTTAATAGTAATATTGGTCTCTGTTGGGTTTAATTGGCCCAAATAATTAAAATTATGAGGGCCCATTTATATCTCCTGCAGCCCACCTTAAAAACGGACTCGGCCCAAAACCTTTTAGGCGGTAATTTATGCGGATTAATCGTAGCCATTTATTTGGCTATTAATCCCTCATCGCTTTATTTCTTACCCTAATATATAAACCCTGACCCCAGAAACCCTACCCCTTATTTCTCCTTTCGCCGTCAGTCTCCACCCTCCCTTATCTCTCCCGATTTTCTTTCCTCTTCTCCTCGGTTGACCTGTTCTTCCGAGATGGAAACTAAATCTTTTCCGATTTCCTCTCTTCGTTTGTTGTTCCGATTCTCCTATAAATTTCATTTCTATGTGAGATGAAAGCACAACAAAAACGAAGAGAGAGCAAGTGTGATTTTTCTGATACCTCGATTTTTTCTCTGTGAAATAATTGAGTGTTTTGTGGGTGAGGCTTGTGAGAAATCGGGAACTGAGTTTTCTGGGGTTCGTTTCGGTTGAATCTTGTTGAGTGCTTCGATTCCTCCGGTGGTTGCTTCCGGTCCGGTGGTGGGTTTCGTTTTCAGGCCGCCGCGGGTCTTGTGGGTCCTGGACGTGGCTACGGAGACGGAGGACTGAGCCGGCTGTTTTTCCGACAGTGACATCACTTTCCGATCGGCTTCGGCCGTTTGGTTTGCATTTCTTTACTCACTGTTCTTTATTTTTCTTCCAGTTATTGGTTGATTCATTTAAATAGAAGTTGTGTAATCCCTAATCCCTATCCCGAGTAGATTTGTGTAATAGTTATATTTGTTATAATTATTGTAATAATTTGCCACCCGATTCGGACCAATACTCAACATTGGTACCAGAGCTTTGGTTCGGATCTGTCCGAATCGGGTCAACCCGGATCGCTCAGGTATATCGGCTTAACCCTCTCCTTATTTTCTGTTTTTCACTTGCTCGTTGTTCTTTGTGATATTATCTCCGATCGT
The DNA here is from genome assembly GCA_033398695.1 of Orobanche coerulescens. Classification (NCBI taxonomy): domain Eukaryota; kingdom Viridiplantae; phylum Streptophyta; class Magnoliopsida; order Lamiales; family Orobanchaceae; genus Orobanche; species Orobanche coerulescens. The sequence continues at coordinate 41,666,006 of CM065816.1, read as the reverse complement.
TGTTCTTGGTGATATTTTTCCTTTGTGATATTTGTTCGGGTCTTGCTGCCCTTCGTGTTGCTCTCGGCCCACTGTTCTTCGTGATAATATTTTGGGTTGATTGTCTCGGCCCTGTTGTTATTGCTTCTGCTGCGTATGTTAGTTGACGCATTGTTGGTAATATTCTTTGTGTTTATTACTGCGATATTACTTCGTGTTTATTTTGAATCTGGAATTTTTTCATAATCGGGCATTTAACCCTCCTGCCTGGACCGCTTAAGTGTCCTCGGATCTTGTAGGGGTCTGGTATTGAATTTTTCAGATTCGTTTAATTTTATTTATCTGTGTGATTTTATTGATTACTTTGTGTTCTGAGTTTTGATAAAATTAACCGTTTCCTCCTTGTTTGTGTTTTTTCACAAATTTTCAAAAACTTTGTTCATTTTGAAAATTAAAATGGGAACGATCTCTGCCTTCTCTGTGGCACCATTTGATGGAAAAGGTGATTTTGCCATTTGGCAACAGAAAATGAAAAGCATACTCATTCAACAAAAATGTTTCAAAGCTATTGATAATTCTTTCGCTTCTAATGTGACGGCGGATAAAAAGGCTGAACTTGATGAGTTTGCTTATTCTGCGATTATCTTGAACCTTTCTGACTCTGTGATAAGAAAACTAGGTAAACATGGTTCGGCTAAAGAATTATGGGAAAAATTAGAAGAAATGTATACTGAAACTTCGCTGCCCAATAAACTGTTTCTTCTTGAAAAATTTTTCCGCTACAAGCTTGATCTAAATAAAGACATTGATGCTAATTTAGACGTGTTTACAAAACTGGTTCAAGATATAAAGTTAACGGGAGATAAAAACATTGATGATTACACTCCGATTATTCTTTTGAATGCTATTCCTGATTCTTATAGTGATGTGAAATCTGCCATTAAATATGATAGAGATCAAGTGACCTTGGATATTGTTATAAACGGCTTGAAAAGCAAAGAGTTAGATTTGAAAAACAATAAAAGTGCCGCCCTTAGAAATCTTAGCGAGGTTAATTTTGTCAAAGGAAGACCACAAAAACGGTTTCAAAATAAAAGGTCTTTTAACAGTCAAAATAATCAAGCCAACAAGAAAAAGGGAAATGAAAAATTTCGGTTTAAACCTAGACCTACTAATCGCAAATGTTACAATTGTGGTGAATATGGCCACTACATTCAAGACTGCACTAAACCTAAGAAAAACCAGCAATCTGAACAGGCTAACTTAGCTGTCGGTGAAAATCTAGGTGATGTGTTTATGATTTCTGATGCTACGCATGCTTTTGTGAACTCTGTGTTAGCTGACCTTGGTGAAAATGATTGGCTGGTTGATTTTGGATGCACATTTCACATGACTCCGCACAAACAACTTTTTTCTAGCTATCGTGATTTGAAAAATCGATATGTGTCTATGCCTGATCATGTAAAACGAAATGTTGCTGGAATAGGAACTGTGTGCCTTAAATTCGAATCTGGAAATTCGATAACTTTGGAAAATGTTAGGCATGTTCCTCACTTAGCTCATAATTTAATGTCATGTGCATGTCTTGAAGATGATGGTTTTGAAGGTACATGGGGTAAGGGTGCAATGAAAGTTACGAGAGGTCCCAAAACCTTTTTTGTCGCCATTCGTAAACTGAACTTATATATTTGCTCCAATGTAAGTAACTTTTCCGGTAATGCAGTACATGGAGATAAAACTGAAATCTGGCATAAACGGTTGGGTCATGATCGCTAGTTTTCGCCTAGTATGGTTTTCAAATCCGATCAATGTTAAAATTTGTAAAACCTCGGAGTATTTCCAAGGTGTCGAACCCAAGGGAATTGATGTGTCGAAAATAAAGGAATTAACTCTACTCAAAATTTGACTGCTATTTAGGAATCCGAAAAATTGTTTTGATTCTAATTATCTAACTTTAAAAATCGAAGAACAAAAATTGAATAAAAGATGAATAATCTAAATTAAGCAAATAAAGCAAATTAACAAGATAAAATCACAAGTCGAAAGGTAATTGATCCTAGGGTAGTATCATCTAATTGAGTTCACACAATTCATTCACTTGATTCCTTTTCCCCAAATTTTAATTCAATCCTAGAAATAATCACTCAGTCGATCTAGAATTCCGATCAAGGCAACCTAGAAAGATAGTTAATTTAAACCCTTTTCGCCAGGCTCAAAGAATTTAAATCACTTAAAAGCGCCAACTTATTTATCTATGATTTATCTTTCTCCGCTAGGTCTCAAGATAAATTCATATTGTGCATCAAGTATTTCCACTAATTAATTACTCCTTCCGGACAAAATCAATTAGCTAACATGCATCGATTAAGGGCCCTTTAATCTAACATGAGATTTAACACAACTTGAACACAAGCCTAGGATGAAAGGTCAAAAGGTAATCAAAGGAACATCATGTGAACATCAATTAAAATTACTAACCCTAGAATCAATCAATGAATTAGCCAGACATAATTGAAATTAAACAAGAAATTGATGAAGAATGCATATTATTAATATGAAAAGAGAGATTACAACCCTTATGGATGAACTCCGAGTCTTCAATCTCCCAAAAACAATAATAATTCTCCTCCAAAAAGTTCTTGCATCAAAGGACTAAATTTTGCTAAACAGATGTAAAAATCTGCTAAAGATGAAAAAGAATGAAAAAGAATGATAAAAGATGGTGGAAGATCGATCAAAGATAGCAAAACTAGGTCTAGGAGGGGTGTATATAGCCTATGGGAGTTACAATCCCGATTAGCCCTAATCTAGGAAACAAAAACCATCCAAAAGAGTCAAAATCCGTCAAAATACGAGAGTCCGCTGGGCAGCCTATCGGACTGGCCTATCGGCCGATAGGCTGGCCGATAGATGGTTCGTCGATCTCTTCACTTGGCAGGGCAGAATCTCCTTTCGGACGGGCCTATCGGCCGATAGGCTGGCCGATAGGTGTGTCTGTCTTTCGCAAAAATCTGTTTCTTCGTCCGTTTGACTCGACTCTCGGTCCTTTGTCTCGTTTTGGGTCTTTTTGGCTCTAAAAACCTGCAAACACACTAAAACCAACCCAACCGCGTAATACGGCTCGACTAATCATAAATAAGCCAAATACGAGCACATTAATCACGAAACGAGATAAAAACCTAGTATAAAATCCTAGAAATAAGTGGTAAAATTACCACTTACCAAACCCCCCAAACTTAAGCCTTGTTCGTCCCGAACAACAAAAAGAAGAGAAAAAGAATGTCGTGAATCATCGTGCAACTCATAGTGTTCAACCTAATCAATACTATCCTGTAATTCTCTCTAAATAATCCGATTGTCGTAAAAGCGAGCTGCACTCAGAATAATGATTCCGCAAAGTAGTCAAGTTCAGTCCTAATCATTCGTTCATGAAGAAAATCCAGCTCAAAGATTAACAAAACGTGAGTCAAATCGACCGTCAATATGAAAGGCTAAAATAAACAAGTAAATTCGTCCCGTTACACAGTCTAGTGGCACCTTTTTCACGAGTTTCATAACAAATAAACCTCGGACAGTATTCCCTTATATATGTGTTCAAGAATTTGATTCGAGTTGACCACTAGGTTAGGATCTCGGGATGTTTCATCGGGGTAATCCTAGGGTGGAACTTCCATTCTCATGTATTAGGAAACCGTTTGACGTAAAAGACACTCATGGGGCACATGGATGCTTCTAGTTACTAAGTTCCCGTCTACAGCGGAGAAACAACTCGAATATATAATTTTCGCATGTCCGAATCAAGGTCGCCGTTTTACGCGAGAGTAAACAGCGGGTCACGCGAATACCCCCGGTTACTAAGTTCCCTATCCTTGGCACATGTGAAATATCTAAATCATTAGTGTAATCAGAGTCGTCGTTTTACGTGAGGGTAAACAACGGGTCACGCGAATACCCCCGGTTACTAAATTTCCCTTCATAGAACAACATTCTCTCAACTTTTGGGAAAAACTGACCGACTCTAAACTCAATCTAAGTGCCAACACGACTGACGAAACAGTACGACTCACTATCCGGAAGATGTATCCAAACGTATTGACGGTGATTTTAAAACAAGTATGTATCGTCTCTTATCTGCCCAGGCCTCTACAATCACGAAAAATTTTGGATCTAAATGAATACTATGCAAAAACAGAAATAACTGACTACAACTCGACTAAAACTCGACCGTTTCTTCAGAGAGAAAAACAGTGTCGTAACATCGGTATCACACAAATAGAAGCACGAAAAATTCACTAATAAAGAAAAAACTAGGACAAGCAAGGCTATCTAAACTACTACGACCTCAAAAATAGAAACTAGCAAACACACCAAACGAAAACGAACATAAAAATCTAAAAACTAAGCAACCAAAAGCCCAATCCACGCAACACCAATATGATAAGCACAAATAAAAACAACAGGCACCAACACAAGCAACTAATGATACAAGGCAAACAAGGTACTCACACGTAGAGAAATTAACAAAGCCGCACTTCTCCCCCCCCCCCCCAAACTTATTTCGCATCCCAAAGGAGGAATAAGTTTGAAAAGAGAAAGGAGTGGCTTTGTTAACGGAGTACCTGATCACTGTGGCGGAAATGGCGGGTTTGTCGGCGAGCTCGTAGTGTATACTGGGCCGGGTATGTCCTATCGGCCAGGCATATCGGCCGATAGGAAGGGCCGATAGGAACTTCTGTCTCTTACATACCTCATATCGGGTGGGATATCGGTCGATGTGGAATTCCTGTCGACCACTGCTTGCAACAATAAAAACTTTTTTTATTTTCCTCAGCCTATCGGCCGGGCCTATCGGCCGATAGGATCGTCCGATAGGATTTTCTGTCTCAGAAATTTTTCAACTCGTTCTAGTTCGCAAACTTGGTCCCGTTTTTGCTTGGATATGGCGATTAAAGACCTGCAAGTATTCAAAACTCGGCGTGCATGGATTAGAACTTAACAACAACTAGCAAAGCTACTACGAAACTAGAAACTACAAAAATCACGCAAACGAAAAATCGAAAATAAACGAAAAAAACGAACTAATATACATACGTTGGGTTACCTCCCAACAAGTGCTACGTTTAACGTCTTTAGCTAGACGATACCTCATTCATTCCGGATCTTCAGTGACAACTCCCCCTTGAACGGGTTTGTTGATATCAAGATAGCATACGCTTCTCTCATTAGGTCGACTCTCGTTCGCCTCCAACATTCGAACATAATCTGGCAAATCCTCGGAAATTTCATCAACCTCAGAATGTGAGTAAATGGAGTGTGAAATGCAATGCTCCAACAAGTCGGTCGGGGGCGGCATAATAGACTCAATTTCATAACACTCCTCGGGCGCATCGTCTGGCTTCTTCATCGCGTCATAGATGGAAATTTTCAGGTTTTGATCATTAACCCGGAAAGTAAGATCACCCTCCTGGACGTCGATAAGTGCTCTCCCCGTCGCTAGAAACGGTCTCCCAAAGATCAGTGGTTGATTTTTGTCCTCGGGCATATCAAGAACTACGAAATCGGCCGGGAAGACCAAGTGTTGGACTCTAACGAGCACATCCTCCACAATTCCCCTCGGATAAGTGATCGACCGGTCCGCCATGAGTAGAGAAATGGTAGTCGGCTTCATCTCCCCAATCTTCAACCTCTTAAAGATGGATAGAGGCATAAGATTGATGCTTGCCCCGAGATCACACAACCCATTACGGAACGTTTGGTCGCCAATCATGCATGTCAAAGTAAAACGTCCCGGATCCTTCTGCTTGAGCGGAAGCTTGTTTTGAATGATAGCGCTACACTCCTCTGTCAAATTTATTGTTTCGAATTTCCCCAACTTCCTCTTGCTTGCCACAGCGTCTTTCAAGAATTTCACGTACCCCGGCATGTCTCTCAAAGCGTCTAGAAGTGGAATGTTGATATTCACCTTTTGAAACATGTCGATAAATTGTTGAAGCTTTTCATCATATCTCGACTTGGCCAAACGCTGTGGAAATGGAGCTTTTTCCTCAAAATTCTTCGCATTCGCATCTCCAGGAGCCTTTCGGCCGATAGGGGGGTCGATAGGATTCACTGCCGGCATTCTGTCTGGGTATCGGGTGGGACTCTCGGCCGATAGTCTACCCGATAGGTTCTGCTGTGTTCCATCTTCTTTCTCGTTTTCTGCTCCCGTTTCTAGTACATCTTTGTTTCCAGATTTCTCAACTTTAGCCCCATGATTACTGTACCTCGTCCCACTCCGAAGCTCGATTGCGTTGCATTGTTGTGTCTTCGGGTTGGTCTCGGTGCTGCTCGGAAAATGGCCCGGCTTATGAAATCCGGCTTGGGCGTTCGCCATTTGACTCATTTGGGTCTCCACCATCGACATCTGCTTTGTCAAGGCTATCACTGAATTTCCAATAGATGTCACACTATGCTCGAGAGCTCCGAACCTCTTGTCTACTTTATAAATAAAATCTTTTTGGCTCGCCTCTAATCGTTCCAACATCTCTTCCATAGGTGTCTTAGCAATCGGCTCTTGAATAACCCCGTTCTTCACGTTAAATCCCGGTGGTGGCTGGAGAGCATTGTTCGGGTTGGCATAGGAGAAATTAGGGTGGTTTCGATTGTTCGGATAATAGTTCCCCATATTTCCCCCTTGCCGGAAGTTTCCTCCTTGCATGTAATTCACATCCTCCTTAACTGCAATAGGCTCGTTTAACTCTTCAAAAACTGAATTGACTCCCAAAGTATTCTTTCTTAGCATCTCAAGTTCTTTTTGTTGTTTTTCAAATTTCGCCTTCAACTCACCGTAGGCGTCCTCGTCACCGGATGGAACCTTTCTTCTCGTCATCTTCCTATCGGTCACCTCCTCGTAATCATTGTTGACTGCCAGCTCGATGAGATTCTTGGCCTCTTCATAATCGTTAGCAAGAAATCCCCCTTTCGATGAATAGTCCAACTCTCTTCTAGCCTTCCTCGTCAAACCCCGATAAAACCGAATGTAGATCTCCTCCTTGTCAATTCCATGCTGCGGGCATTTGCGAAGTAGCTTCTTAAATCGGATCCATGCTTCGTATAAGTATTCATCCTCATATTGCTCGAAGTGCAAGATATCGTTGATTTGTTTTTGCACCTTCGAGGGAGGATAGAACTGTGCTAAGAACAACCGAGTCATCTCTCTCCAAGTACCAATTTCCTTCCGATCTAGGCTCTTATACCAATCTAGCGCATCGTCTTCTAAGGAAAACCGGAATAGGCGGAGCTTAATGACATCCGGAGGCACTCCGTTTTGCTTGATGGTGGCACATATGTCCAAAAACGACTCAAGGTGAGCGTTTGGATCTTCATTAACTCCTCCTCCGTATGTTTGAGACTTCACTGTAGCAATGAGGGACGGCTTAAGCTCGAAGTTGTTGGCATCAATCTTTCCCCAACCTCCTTCTTGATAATCGTCCAGCTTAGGTCGAAAGCGGACATTCAAAGGGATCTTCTCGGGACGAGCGAGTTCTCGTGGTGGGTCAACAATGCCGGCCATGGTATCAACGAAAGGTATAGAACTAGTCTCGGTTCTCGCTTCTTGCTTCTTCCTCCTCAAAGACTTCTCGATTTCCGGATCCAAAGGAAATAGGTCCTTTCCTTGGGATCTTGTGATCATGCACCGCCTACAAAGAAGAGAAAACAAGATGTGAGGAAACGAGATCGAAAATTAATAATAATAGTAAACAACCTAAAGTAACAATCTCTTCTTTTTCGAATTATCCCCTTAAGTTTTCTATCAATTCCCCGGCAACGGCGCCAAAAATTGATCGCTAGTTTTCGCGTAGTATGGTTTTCAAATCCGATCAATTTTAAAATTTGTAAAACCTCGGAGTATTTCCAAGGTGTCGAACCCAAGGGAATTGATGTGTCGAAAATAAAGGAATTAACTCTACTCAAAATTTGACTGCTATTTAGGAATCCGAAAAATTGTTTTGATTCTAATTATCTAACTTTAAAAATCGAAGAACAAAAATTGAATAAAAGATGAATAATCTAAATTAAGCAAATAAAGCAAATTAACAAGATAAAATCACAAGTCGAAAGGTAATTGATCCTAGGGTAGTATCATCTAATTGAGTTCACACATTCATTCACTTGATTCCTTTTCCCCAAATTTTAATTCAATCCTAGAAATAATCACTCAGTCGATCTAGAATTCCGATCAAGGCAACCTAGAAAGATAGTTAATTTAAACCCTTTTCGCCTTGGCTCAAAGAATTTAAATCACTTAAAAGCGCCAACTTATTTATCTATGATTTATCTTTCTCCGCTAGGTCTCAAGATAAATTCATATTGTGCATCAAGTATTTCCACTAATTAATTACTCCTTCCTGACAAAATCAATTAGCTAACATGCATCGATTAAGGGCCCTTTAATCTAACATGAGATTTAACACAACTTGAACACAAGCCTAGGATGAAAGGTCAAAAGGTAATCAAAGGAACATCATGTGAACATCAATTAAAATTACTAACCCTAGAATCAATCAATGAATTAGCCGGACATAATTGAAATTAAACAAGAAATTGATGAAGAATGCATATTATTAATATGAAAAGAGAGATTACAACCCTTATGGATGAACTCCGAGTCTTCAATCTCCCAAAACAATAATAATTCTCCTCCAAAAAGTTCTTGCATCAAAGGACTAAATCTTGCTAAACAGATGTAAAAATCTGCTAAAGATGAAAAAGAATGAAAAAGAATGATAAAAGATGGTGGAAGATCGATCAAAGATAGCAAAACTAGGTCTAGGAGGGGTGTATATAGCCTATGGGAGTTACAATCCCGATTAGCCCTAATCTAGGAAACAAAACCATCCAAAAGAGTCAAAATCCAAAATACGAGAGTCCATTGGCACTTATCGGATCGCCTATCGGCCGATAGTGGCCGATAGATGGTTCGTCGATCTCTTCACTTGGCAGGGCAGAATCTCCTTTCGGACGGGCCTATCGGCCGATAGGCTGGCCGATAGGTGTGTCTGTCTTTCGCAAAAATCTGTTTCTTCGTCCGTTTGACTCGACTCTCGGTCCTTTGTCTCGTTTTGGGTCTTTTTGGCTCTAAAAACCTGCAAACACACTAAAACCAACCCAACCGCGTAATACGGCTCGACTAATCATAAATAAGCCAAATACGAGCACATTAATCACGAAACGAGATAAAAACCTAGTATAAAATCCTAGAAATAAGTGGTAAAATTACCACTTATCAGGTCACATTAGTGGTAAAGGTCTTGAAATACTGCACAAAAATGGTTGTTTTGGGAATGATAAAATATCTGACTTGCCATTTTGTGATAACTGTGTGTATGGTAAGCAACATCGTACGAACTTTCCTCATTCACCCTCCCCAAACCCCCTAAGAGTTCAAATGTGTTTGAGTGTCTACATGCTGATGTGTGGGGGCCTGCTAGTGTTCCGACACATGGCGGAAACCGATATTTTTTGTCTGTGATTGATGATTATTCCAGGAAAGTCTTTGTGTTTCTCCTTAAGAACAAATTTGATGTGTTTGGCACGTTAAAAACGTGGAAAATTTTAATTGAAAATCAGACCGGTAAGAAAATTAAAATTTTGAGAACTGACAACGGCCTGGAATTTTGCAATAATTTGTTTGATACTTTGTGTGCGGAAAGTGGTATTCAAAGGCATAGGACAGCACCCTACACCCCCCAACAAAATGGAATCGCTGAGCGCATGAACCGAACCCTCCTTGATAGGGTAAGGTCTATGCTCGTCAGCTCCGGATTGTCAAAATGTTTTTGGGGTGAGGCTTTATTTACAGCTGCCTATATTATAAACAGATCTCCATCTGTCCATTTGAATGGAAACTATCCAGAATCTGTGTGGACTGGTAGTAATATTGATTTCTCAAATCTTCGTGTATTTGGGTGTGCTGCATATGTTCATCATAAACATGATAAACTAGAACCTAGATCGATAAGATGTGTGTTCTTAGGCTACCCGGAGGGAGTTAAAGGATTTAGGTTATGGCTTAAGGGCGAACCAGGGTTTAAGGTGCTAATTAGTAGGGATGTTATATTTAATGAAGATGAATTTCCTTGTCTTGAACATCCTGCACCCGCACCCGTGCACATGCCTAATCCAGAATTTGTTTCTAACTACCCTACCTTGAGTGAGGTGGAGCCTGAAAATGATGAAACTTTGCATGCTGAAAATGAAAATCATTCCGAAAATTCTAGTGATGAAATAATTGAGAATGTTGATGAAAGTGCTGATCTGGCCAACTATCAATTAACGCCTAGAAGAGAGAATGTTAGGAGGCCTCATCACTTTGATGATTTTCATATGATGTCTCATGCTTCCAATGTGTTTGAATCTTTATATAATAACGAACCTAAAAACTACAAAGATGCTTTAAAATCTGAAAATGCTTCTGATTGGTTAAATGCTATGAATGATGAAATGAATTCCCTGCATGTTAACCAAACCTGGACTCTTGTTCCAAAACCTGATCGTTGTTCTCTTGTGGAGTGTAAGTGGTTATTTAAGGTTAAGAATGAAGTAGAGAATATCAGATTTAAAGCTAGGTTGGTTGCTAAAGGTTTCACTCAAAAGGAAGGAATTGATTATACTGAGATATTTGCTCCTGTTGTAAAATTCACCACCGTGCGTGTCATGCTTGCTTTAGTTGCTCACTTTAATTGGGAATTAAAACAAATGGATGTTAAAACAGCCTTTCTTCATGGTGAATTAAATGAGAAAATTTATATGAGGCAGCTAGAAGGTTTTGTCGACTCTAAGAAACCTGATCACGTTTGCCTTCTTAAGAAGGCTCTTTATGGCCTGAAACAGTCTCCAAGGCAATGGAAGAAGAAATTTGACTCTTACATGCTTTCTTTAAAATTCAAACGTAGTTCGTATGACCCTTGTCTCTATTTTAAAGAAAACTCCACTGTTCCTATCTTCATACTTATCTATGTGGATGACATGTTACTGGTGAGTCCGTGCATGAAATTGATTGATCATGTTAGATCGTGTCTTAGTGAACAATTCGACATGAAATACCTTGGAGATGCCCAGAAAATTTTAGGCATGAATATTGTTAGAGATAGGAAAAACTGTTCTTTGTTTCTAAATCAGTCTTCCTACATTGAGAAAATACTTGAAAAATTTTCTATGACTCACGTAAAACACTTCTGTGCCTCTTGCTGCCCATTTTCTATTATGCAAAGATCAATCTCCGAAAACTAGTGAAGAAGAAAAATCAATGGAAAAAGTTCCCTACGCTAATGCTATAGGATCACTCATGTATCTCATGGTTAGTACCAGACCTGATATAGCCTATTCTGTTAGTTGTTTGAGTAGATACATGTCTAATCCTGGTATGCCACATTGGGAAGCCTTGATGTGGCTTCTCCGTTATCTGAAATCCTCTGTGGATGTTGGTATTAAGTTTTCTAAATCTGGTGATGGTGTTAAACTTGTTGGATATGTAGATTCTAACTTTGCTAATGATCGTGACAATCGAAAATCCACGACCTCTTATGTGTTTACCCTTTGTGGCTCTTGCATTAGTTGGAAATCTCAGTTACAGAATGTTGTTGCTTTATCTACAACTGAATCTGAATATGTTGCTACAACTGAAGCATTTAAAGAAGCCATATGGCTAAAGGGTCTTTTATCAGAAATCGGTTTTCTGAAAGAAAAAGTCGTCGTATTTTCGGATAGTCAATCTGGAATTCAGCTATGCAAAAATCCTGTCTTTCATGACCGCACTAAACATATTGATGTTAAATTTCATTTTATTCGTGACATTGTTGAAAAAGGTGAACTTGAGCTTGGAAAAATTCCTTCAAAATTCAATCCTGCAGATATGGGCACCAAATGCTTGCCTTTGGAGAAGTTCGTGTCCTACACCGACCTGCTGAACTTGGGAACTCAAGACTAACTATTAGTCTTCGCCTTCTTTGTGATGGCTTTGCATTCTTAGTGAATTATTATGCTATCTTTGTGATAGCCCTGCTGTCTTAGTGATTGCTACCTTTCTTTGTGATTACCTGTACTTACTTTGTGTTTTGTGTGCAGGTGATGTTCGGTGATGATGACCTCCGTCTCCCTTATGTACCCCGATGACTCATTTGGCCCAGGTGGAGAATTGTTGGGTTTAATTGGCCCAAATGATTAAAGTTATGAGGGCCCATTTATATCTTCTGCAGCCCACCTTAAAAACGGATCCGACCCGGAACCTTTTGGAAGCAGCCCATTTGTCTGGATTAATCCTGGCCATTTATTTGGCATCTATTAATCCTGGCCATCGGTTTTATTTCTTACCCTAATATATAAACCCTGACCCCAGAAACCCTACCCCTTATTTCTCCTTTCGCCGTCAGTCTCCACCCTCCCTTATCTCTCCCGATTTTCTTTCCTCTTCTCCTCGGTTGACCTGTTCTTCCGAGATGGAAACTAAATCTTTTCCGATTTCCTCTCTTCGTTTGTTGTTCCGATTCTCCTATAAATTTCATTTCTATGTGAGATGAAAGCACAACAAAAACGAAGAGAGAGCAAGTGTGATTTTTCTGATACCTCGATTTTTTCTCTGTGAAATAATTGAGTGTTTTGTGGGTGAGGCTTGTGAGAAATCGGGAACTGAGTTTTCTGGGGTTCGTTTCGGTTGAATCTTGCTGAGTGCTTCGATTCCTCCGGTGGTTGCTTCCGGTCCGGTGGTGGGTTTCGTTTTCTGGTGCTGGCCGCGGGTCTTGTGGGTCCTGGACGTGGCTACGGAGACGGAGGACTGAGCCGGGCTGTTTTTCCGACAGTGACATCACTTTCCGATCGGCTTCGGCCGTTTGGTTTGCATTTCTTTACTCACTGTTCTTTATTTTTCTTCCAGTTATTGGTTGATTCATTTAAATAGAAGTTGTGTAATCCCTAATCCCTATCCCGAGTAGATTTGTGTAATAGTTATATTTGTTATAATTATTGTAATAATTTGCCACCCGATTCGGACCAATACTCAACAGTCTCTTTTGCCTAAAGATCAAATGGATATAATTGCATACCAGGGTTGTCTACTACTGGGGATAAAGAACAATGCTATTCTCTTCCCCCGGTTGCGATGTTTGCTAATTGTTCAAACAAAACTAAAACTGTCTTACGGAGGAAAAGTAAAAATGAGAGGAAAACCAAATGAGAACGAGCAAATGATACCATCCAGTTGCGGTAAGAGAAATCGACATCATTCAACATAGTTATTTCCATGTTTGTTCCTTTTGTTGAATTATTACGAGTCCGAGACGATGATTTCAGATCATCAAACATGCTGGAGTGTACATCATCAAGTGTTCCAATCCTTCTCCCTAGCATAGTATGGAACAACAGGGGAGAAATAACATATATCAAAAAGGCTCAAATGTAACCTCTAAGCAATGTATCAAGTGAAGTCAGATGAGAGCACAATTGACTTGAAACATTTTCACTCAACTTGACAAACCCTTTTCGGCCAATAAAGAAACTGCATACTTCAATAAAATTTTCTCATTGACTTAGTTTCCAGAAGGTCACTAGTCAATTTCAGAAAATGAGAAGTCCAAAAAGTTCAAAAGAAAGTTGCTAAGAATAATAATAAGCAACTGCAGATTTTCAAGAAACAGTGATATATCCATTGCGTGTTGTATTCATCAGTTCTGGAAAATTAGCAAACTTAACTATATATATAAACGGTAGAGAATTGCAATACATGTATAGCAACAAAGGAGAAAGCTAAAAGAAAAATACAAAGATCTATTTGTCTAGAAAAAGCAACTAACTACATACTTAATACAAGATATACAAAGAAACCAAGTGATGCATATTAGTACAGGTATATATTTCCAACAACACAAGAAACCATCAAAGAGAAAGAATGCAAGCCCGAAAGTAAATGGGTTATTGATTTTTTAGTACATAACTATTGGCACTGTGCTAGTTTTGTACCCTTGCGATTGACCAATTTAGTACAGACAATTCACGATTTTTTATAAAATGGTACCTATTCGATTAAAATGACGAACCGCCACTGGGAAAAATAAAAATAATAAGTGAAATAAAATTAATGCTTACTTAAAAATAAGTTATTAATTTCTTTAGTTTTGTTCTTTACAAATCTAATTTTTTTAAGTTCTTTACTTTTTGTTATAAATTTTAAACTAGATTCTTTTCAATTTATAAAGTTCTCCATAATTTTTTGAATCTACAGTTTATTTTAATAACTTAATTTTTGCCTTAAATTCATTCTATTTTTCAGAATTTTCTTTCTATTTATTATTTTTATTAACCAGATCAATATAGTTTTACTTATTTTTCTAATTTAATTTAATGTTTAGAAAACTTCCGTTTATTTATTATTTTATCTTTTTGAGAGAGCTTTTCGTCATTTGAAGTAAATAGGTAACAATTTATACAAAATCACGAAGTCTAGGTACTAATTTGGTCAATTGCAAAGGTGGGTTACCAAACTAGCAAAGTGTCTACAGTTAAGGTACTAAAAAATAAAAACCCAAATTAAATATATGCAGCAGAGGAGCCGGGGTCAAAGGATCACTTAGGTTTTACCTTAAACCTTCCACTCAGCATCCATACAAACCTCATTTAGTATCCTTTGAGCAACGAGAGCCTTTCACAAATATGCTTTCATACTTGCTGCATGAGCCCCCTCGAATGCTCTAAATATGCCCTTACATTCTTCTGATAGTTCTCTCTATCCAACAGCTTGTCAAAAATCAATGGAGCGTCATCCAATTTGTTATCATCGCACAAAATGGAACTCAGCCATTGAACATTATACCGGCAGGGAAAATAATTATGTGAAACCATATCTTCACATATCCTCAAGGCATGGACACTCGAATGGTGAGCGCAGAGAAAACTGAGAAGTTTCTCGTAAGAAGACTTTGAAGGCAAAAACCCTCCTTTTTGCATCATATACGAGAGAGATAACGCATCCAGGAACCTCCCAAACGTACATAACCCTCTGATTAAAGTGTTGAAGAGCATTCGATCGGGAAAAACACCATTTGCATTCATTTTGTTGAACAATGCCACACCAAAATCAATTTCACCGAATCGAATATGCCCTTCAATAAGGATAGTGAAAGTAACATGATTAGGACACACACCTTCCATTTGCATCCGATTGAGATGCTCGTAGGCTTCTTGCATATTGTGGGCCCAGCAGAACCCAGATATTATTCCATTATACAAGTACAAGTCGGGCATGAATGACACCTTTTTTATTTTCTGGATCAGTTTTAAGGCAAAGAATTCCATCTCTTCTTTAGAATTTATTAAGACTTTCAAACTCTTCCCCTTTGATATAGCTTTCTGACGTAGCAAATGGAACAGGATTTCCCTTCCCTTCTCCGATTTCACATTAGATAGATACCATCTTCCATTATAGCAACGAATATTCCTACAAACACCACTGAGCAAAGTGATATAAGTGACAAGGTCTTGTTCGACCTCGCTTTTATTCATCAAGTCAAACAACCTAAAAGCAAATTCAACTTCACTCCTCCTTAAAAACTGTTTGATAAGGGAAGTATAGAGAACTGCATTCGGCATGAAACCATCTTTCAGCATTCTATCGAGGTACAAGCAACCTTTCTTGATCATATTTTTCTTGACTAACAAAGGTATAAGAGCCGTGTAAGCAGAAGAATTAGGTCTAAGATCATAGTCTGTCATTTTATCGAACAGCTTCAGGGCCTCAATCGCGCATCCATTTTTCGAATATGCTTTAAGCATTGTCATAAATATGGTTTCATCAGGATCTATACCAAACTCGAGCATTCTGTAGAAAAAAAATTCCGCCTCATGAAACATCCTCTGTCTGCCTAAACAACCAATTACCGAGTTATAAATAGCAACACTTGGCTTAATTCCTCTTTCTTCAACTTGATATAAAACGTCAATGGCTGATGAGAAATCACCCTGTTTACAGAGTTCATTTACTATTATTGAAAAAGTAAACTGATCCGGAACAAGTCCGTGATCCTGCATAACCTCAAGTAGAGACTCTGCACTCTCGACTAAACCCTCGTGAGTTAGTAACTTAATCAATATATTAAAAGCAGTGTGCAAAGGCACGATACTAAGGCTTTCCATCTTTCCCATACAATCCAGGGCAGATTCAATATCCCCTTCCATACATAATGCTATAATGTAAATACTAAAAGCCATGTCCGCTAAAACAGAGCCGCTTTTTGCTATCTCATCAAGAAGGCGCTCGATTTCAACCATTGTATCCAGTCTCGAGGTACAAACACTTGATGAAATGTCGACATTACAAGATTCTTTGGCTACAGCTTGCAAAACAGTCAGAGCTAAGTACAACTCATCCCCTTCTGGATGGTACTTGACTAGTGTGAAGAAAAGCACATGGTCGGGAATAACCCCATTACCGAGCATCTTGGGATAAAATTTCGATACTTCCTCCGACTTTTGTTCCTTACCGAGTGCGGAAAATAAGACAGTGTAGCAATGCACATTTGGAGTAATATTACAAGCGAGCATGTCATCTAGAAGCTTTAATGCATGATCGAATTTCTGGTCTTTGCAGTACTTGTGAAGCATGAGTTGATAAGTTACTACATTAGGCTTCAAACCTGAAGTGACCATCTTATTGTGCAACACCCCTGCTTCGGAGAGCATACCCATGTTAATAAAACCATGAACTAGTGTATTGTAAATATAATTATCCAGCTTGTAGCCCATCTTTAGCATCCTCATAAACAATCTCATTGCCATTTTCATTTTCCTTCCTTTGCAATAAGAATTAATGAGATATGTGTACATAAATTCATCCACTACAAAACCATATGACTCGATTTCTGTACTCAAAACTTCGGCCTCCTCAACACGCCCCCATTTGCAAAATCCAATAATCAGTGATTTGCAAACATTAACAGTAGGCGGCACCTGTTTTCCTATCATTATATCAAAAACATGAAGCCCCTCATCCAAGAACCCTCTACTGCACAACCCATCGACTAGCCTATTATAACACGTAAAATGTAGCACCATATTATTACACTCACTAAGTTCACGAAAACAAGCATAAGCCTCCCTAATTTTATCCTGCATAACAAAACCTTTAATTATAGCATTGCATGAACCAACCCAAGGTATAACCTCCAAGTTGATAATCCTATCGAAAACAAGCTTCGCTTCATTTAATTTTCCAAGCTTGCAATAACAAATAATCATAGAATTCAACAGATTACGGTCCGCTTTAAGACCTTTGCCTTCTACGCAATCCATGTACAATTCCTCAGCCGTCAAGGCCTCACCTGAGATCACTAGTTTCCGGATAAGAGTGCCATAACTAAATAAATCAAGATCCATACATCTTGAAAAGGCGAAATAAGCGGCTGAAATTGCTTCTGGGATAGACGAAGACTGCGAAATGAGCCTTTCAATCACTTTCTTGGCTGAGGAAAATAAGCCACGGCTTAATAGCTGGTCCGCTAAAGAAAAACACAAATCTTTGTGGGTAACTTGGGATGGTGAAGAAGAAAATGGTGTTTGGGGCTCTAATGGCAAAGGGCAACTGCTAAAGAGTCGTCTTCTAACAAATTTAAACGGAGGAGCTTTGTGCTTGATCATAATTTAGTCAATAGGATGGTTCAGAAAGGGCAAGCTAGTAATCCTGGGAATAGCCATTGTGATAGATTGGTTTGTCTCGTTCTCCTGTGTTGAAGATGAGAGTAGAGAAATGGGGATCTGGGGATTGTGGCTCTGCTCTTTTGGACCGAATGAATCTGAATTGAACTGAATTGAACTGAACTGAAGTGAATTGAATGGACCTGAACTGAACTGAACTGAAATATATATTAAAGGTAAATAATAATAGTAATAATGATAAATAATAATAATAATAGTAATTAACAACAACAACAATAATAGTAATATTATTAGTAATAATAACAATAATAATAATTAAGATTAATAATAATAATAAGAAGAATCGAAATTGAAATTAATCAATCAAAATCAAAAATAAGTCAAAAGAATGCGCCTAAATTTTGCACTATTAATTTAATTTGACTCATTGGCTAAGACTGCTTGTTTGGCACTTTGAATTATTTAGTGCAGAAGAATTGAGGCCAGAATGGTTGAGAGGTTACGTATGGTTGAGTGCAGAATGAAATTTGGTTGTTTGGAACTATTCGAATTAAGAATCGAATGGTAACAAATTACTATTTTACCCTTCTGTATAAAATAGCGATTAAAAATCCCATTTTTCCTCCCCTTGCGTACCAAAACCTCTCATTTTTATAAATAAAACCCCTAATTTTTATACATAATTGTGTATAATATTTTTAAATTTAATTCATTTAAATAAATATTATTATGTATAATATTTTTAAATTTAATTCATTTAAAATAATAATAATTATTATTATGTACAATATTTTTAAATTTAATTCATTTAAAAAATAATAATAATAATAATTATTATTATATATAATATTTTTCAATTTAATTCATTTAAAATAATAATAATTATTATTATTATTATGTATAATATTTTTAAATTTAATTCATTTAAAATAATAATAATAATAATTATGTATAATATTTTTTATTTAATTCATTTAGAAAATTATAATAATAATTATGTATAATATTTTTTATTTAAATTCATTTAAAAAATAATAATAATTATTATGAATAATAATTCTTAATCTAAGAGGAGGGGTAAATCTGGAAATTGTTTGCCTCTGAATGGTTGAGAGAGGGTATGGATGCTTAATGGTTCAGATCTCTTTGTAACCATTAAGATGTAAAATTTTTTTTGCCAAACAGCCGTAGCCTCTGAGTGATTCAGAGGTAGGCTCTTAATGGTTACATTAAGAGCCAAACAAACGGCCCCTAAATATATATTTTTATTTTTATTGAAAAATATAACTAGATCAATTATAAATTTCGATGAAATTTGAATTTGGTCAATTTATTGACATCTAAAAACTTGAGCGAGTTTGACTATATAATAGTACACAAGATATTATATAATTAAACTTACATTGTGTATTAAATTCTCACTATGAAATATTACCTTAGATATACCGAAATAAAGAAGAAAATATTTACAGATTCAATTATTCAATATATACTCCAATATATTTATTTCTACGTTGGAAATATTTAAGTCTCACATTTCATATTTCCGGTTTATTTTTGCGTATTCGATTTATTTGTAACTTTTGACCCACTTAGACTTTAACCACTAACCATGTTATGTTTTGGAGATGTAAATTCATGTTTATTCTTTCCGTTATAATCATTGGCAAATTATTGTTGTGTTGTGTTCGGTATCAAGAATGCATAGTTAGGAGTTTATCGGATATCATGTCGCTGGTTCGTTGTTTTGAACTGTTTCTGGGGTATTGAGCTGAATTATACTAGGTTCTGGACATTCATGTACAACACGGCGGTACACACGACTCGGGTTGCGGCGTGTTGTGCGTCGTGCATCACACGACGCTGACCATCACCGGATGTGCTCGTCGGGCATATGCGCGGGTGTGCTGGAGTCGTCTGGACTCCAAGTCAAAACACGACCGCGAGACGCGTACATGGTCTCGCGTGGGTGTTGCGCTGTGTTAAAACACGGCGTTGGACACACGTGTATTTGCGACGTGTCTTGCGTCGGGTCGTACAGGTAATTTCACGACTGTTTTGCACACAGTGATGAACATGGTGCTGATTGCACTGTGTCATTCGACATGTTTAGCCCAGATGACAGCAGTATAAATAGGACCCTTAGTCATTTCTTTACCACTTTTCTCATCTCCTCTCGGTTTTAGACGACTCCAAGGGCGATTTCTGCAAGTTTTTGTGTGATTCATATTAGGGTGTCGAATTAAGGATATCTTGGTGATTCATAACAACAATCATCCTCTTCTCTTCTCCACATCAAGGTAAAATACCGTAGACCCTAGTTGTGAGTAATTTGGGGTTTTTGGTAATTTTGTTGAATTATTTTGAATCTACCCTTATTGATATACGATGTTGAGTAATTTATCATTCCTGAATTGTGTTCTTCGCTGTTTTGGGTGTAGATTTTGTTCTTTTAATGAATTACTAAATTGTTGTTGAACTAGCGCCTTTGAGTGTCCGTAAAATAACTAAATGGGGTCTTTGGGGCTTTTTCTCCATATAGTTCGAGTATCCTTGTGGTAATCGTGTGTTGTGAAATAAATAGGTCTGGAGGTCCATGAATTATGATCTCGCCTTCCTTTTCCACTGTGTTCATCGAGTAAAATCTAATAAAAAAGGCAAGTACATAGTTACAATAATTATATTACTTGCATTTCGTGATGAACAATGTGTATTGTGTATGAGGTGAGGTGTCCACTCAGGGAAGGTTCAACGGGACCTTCGGGGACCGGTAATTTGGAGACAAGTAAGTACGTGGTATTCTCATCCAGTGATGGTTCTACCTATCCACGTAGACTTGGTTAAGGGGCCTTGTCACGAGAATTACCTTCGAGAGATTTTCTTGATGAATGAATGTGAATATCCCAAAATATTATGAAAAGTATTTTGAACTGTGGAAAATTGATTTTCTTTGAGATGCTTGTAACCTAATATTTTGTAATCTGGTATTTGCACTAGCAAATATCAGTTGCTAACTCCTTAAATCGGGAAATACCTTTTATGCATTTCATGTGATCACCCCTACGAGGAGCCAACACGAGGTGCATACGGTATGAATGGGAAGGCATGATGTTAAGAAGCTCAATTCGGTCGTCTTAGTGCCTGGGCATTTTTATCAAACTTAAGTGCTTGAGTTGTTTTACTTTATTACCTTGAAAGTCCCCTGTGTGGGTATATGGAGTATTTTAATTCTGTCGTGAGTGTATCAAACTTAAATATTTTGCCCGTGCCCAAGGCCTAACTTTGAGTTTATACAGTGCATTATTAGTAACTTTGATTATTGAGTATGTTGGTATCAACCTGTTAGACATTGTGATGGGTTCTATGGTGTGTGACAGCCCGAGAGCAGTTTGGGGTGTTAAATTTATGTCATGAGAGCTTTGGGTTGTTAACACCTAGGTTGTTGGTTGTGGGCTCTATTGAGTCATAGAAGTCATATAGTCTATTTGAGCTTTCATCAATGTGCTGTTTTCGAATCGTGCCGCCCGTGGTTGTAGGACTCCGCAGACTTTTGTTCCTTTAACGTTTTTAGGTGTCTGTAATAATGCGATTCCCTAGACAGTATAGTTGTGAATTATCCTCATATTTTCAACTCTTTTTACTCTTCACTATGTCGAGAGGTCGAGGCGGACGTGGTCACGACAGAGGTCGACCATGTGATACTGCTAATGAGTCAGATACACATTCTCATTTTGCAATCGATTCAGCATCCCGTACAGTGTCGAGCACTGTTCCCTTAGGTTCTGGTGGTCAGCCGAATCCGTATGTCAGACAAAAACAGTCTGTTGGACCTAATGTTGATATAGGAATAACTGTTATACTTCAAAAAGTAGCAGAACAGTTGGTACAGTTGAACCAGGTGGGCACCATAGCCAGCCTTTAGATGAAATTATTGGGGCTAGTAAATAGCTACAAGAAGTGGTGAAGATGCACCTCTCTGTTTTGATGGTACCTCTAATACTTTGGGTTGAGAGGGTTGATTATTTCAGCTTGGCAATATTTGATGTTATTGCATGCCCCGATGAGAGGAGGATACCGATTGCATAGTACCTTATCGATAAAGAAGCCACAGATTGTTGGGAGGCTGCCAGGACTACAGATCGTGTGGCCACCTGTGCCGAGTTCAAGACTATCATAGAGGTGGAATATTATCCTTGGCCTATTCTATAAAATCATATCACATACCTTTTCACCGCTATGCTGCATGATGTGTCTATTGCCTAGGCCATCATCACATATAATCATCAGTTGAACCATATCTGTGAGCAGGTGAAAACCAAAGCAGCCACGATTCGTTACTTTGAATTGAGGATGAAACCCAAAATCAGAGAGGGTATGGCATGCTTTTGGTGTACTACCCTTAAGGAGTATCATGATCGACCTCTATCCAATGAGATGGCTATTTCTGCCTGAGGGTCATGTTTCGAGAATAAGAAATTGAAGACATCTGGTGGGTTTTCAAAAAATAAGAGTAGTGGATTTCAGGATTCCGATTATGTTGCTGGGAAATTATTTAGTCAGACTAGTGGTTCTCAGAGTTTCCGATCCGGACAACTTTCTACTTCCAATAGAGGGCAGTATTTTAATTGTGATCATTCCAGCCATCTATTCCAGAAGTGTCATATTTCTGCCTATGACTTGTTTCACGTGTGGATAGAGTGGGCACCGACCACCCAATTTATGAGGCTGTTTCTAGGGCCACTAGGTTTCAGAGTACGGCACCGGATTCGAAGGAGCCTAACATTAATCAACGAGCTACAGTCATCCAGCCACAATGGAGTTTGGGTCGTGGTCGAGGTCAGCTGGACCGTTGAGCTACATCAAGTGTGAGTTTAGCACACATGGAGTTTATCAGATGAGGCGTGCGGGTGAGACAGATACACCAGTAGTTGCATGCACCACTAAAATTCTTTCTCACCCTGTTTCAATCAGAAGAATCTGCATATGAGACAGTGTAGGTGTCTGGAACTGATTGATGACTATGACCTCGAGATTCTCTACCATCCGGGCAAGACGAATATTGTGGCTGATGCACTGAGTCGTAAGCCGGCTTTAGAGGTACTTACATCCCAATTGAGATTCTGTCAGGATTTGATTGAGTAGGATATCGATATTTGGATTCATAGGGTTCAAGGGCAGTTATGCACATTGGAAATCACATTGTTTTTGATTAATAATATCAAGCCAAAACAGTTTGAGGATCCACTTCTAGTTCAGTTACGAGAAGATGTGATTAGGGGAAAGCCTAGGATTCACGATTCATGATAATGGAGTTTTCAGGTTCCAAGGTGCATATGGAGTATTTTAATTCTGTCTTGAGTTTGTCAAATCTAAATGTTCTGGATGAGGCCACGATCAAACTTTCAGTTAGTATGTCCATAACCCTTTGAGAAGATACCTCGTTTTTGTTCTAAAGAGCTCTTAGCTTGTTGGCCCTTTTGGTGTAATATCCGTACCTTTCTATTTCTAGCAGTTCTATTTTTGGTGCCCGTCTATTTTTATCGACTCACTTGTAACCGTTTCGACGTTTTGAATCTATTTTGTTCTTGGTGTTTTTCCATTTGGACGAGTTTCGGAGGTGTTTTTACGTAATTTCGCTTTATGTCATGTTTTATCGCATGTATGTTCGATTCTCGTAAAACTCGTTCGATTTTGTTGTTTCTTTATTTCCATGACTCCGTATGGTGGAGTTATTCATGTTGTGAGTTTCGGTTTGATAATCCGACATTGTATCGTGATTTTCGGATGTTTGGGCCATTTTGTAATTTCCTATAAGTTTAGGGAATTTTATCTCCTTTGTCGTATTTCAAATCTCCCGGTAGTCGGAATCGTACTTTCTTTCAGCAGTTAGCTTCGTCGTCGCGAATACTTCATATTTATGTTCTGGATCCTATCTTTGGTTGCATTTCGACTTCGTATTTCCCTGAGCAACGAACTGCATTCAGCATGTTGAACTGCTGCATGAATAACGTACACTGCTGCATGAATAACGTACGTTATTCATGCTTTCTTGTATGTGCTATCGATACACGTATAACGCATGGATCGATGAACCTAGGGCTCAGCTTGCCTTTGTGTCCAAAATGGCATACTCCATGTATTAGCGATACTTTGGCCAAGACATGATCGCCAACTAAAAGCTCCAATGGATGTCATCGATTCTCAGCATATGACTTCTGTTAGTTCTGAGGTACCAACATAGACTTTCTAGTCACGATTAAATCTAGATCGGTTCCGACCATGTATGATGTGTCATACCAACACATAGGCGAAGGACATCTCATCCCATATAAGACTTCGATAGGTGACATGCCAAAATACTCACACGCCGACAATTATAAGATAACCCAATTAAATCGAGATGCCTTACTCGGTCCTCTCCCCAATCAAGCACACAGGCTCTTAACTTGTCTTACAGGGTATGCTCCATTTGTCAGTATGTCTGTAGGTGGTAAGTCGTACTAGATTATTATCCATTTATCCTTCACTCTTTCTTACGACCCAATACTTGTCATGACATAACAATAATATGTCAATACCAATTCCATCGGTACTTATAGTTGTATAACTCGTACATAATATCTGTCCATTTTGGACTACTTGTCAAACTTTAGATGTACTCCAATTGATCACATCGTTTAAGCTAATATCTCCTGCTCCCCACTCTTACCATGTTGATCCTTCATGAGTTACTGAATCATCATAGTCCGTATATATATCCTCTTTACTTATATGAATACGTATTACTATACTTGTATCTTTCTCGGGTACCATAAGTTAAAAATTCTCCAATCATTATCATTAGAATGAAACTACTTATATTAAAAGATCGTCATAGGTGTCGTAAGAGAGTTATGGTCTACACTGTTAAAGTTACAGGTGTCCAAAAGAGTTTGAAAAATGAATTTCCAAAATAAGACTCAAGTTTTCGAATTTATCTCCATAGAAAATAATTAATTTGAAAATACTCTATTTTCAAGCCTCAAAATCACTTGATAATAATTGTGATACTGCCCATTTTTAATTTCACTGCCGTCAATATTCCGAGAAATATTTTCTTTAAAGTTTACTATAAATACTATCTTAGAAAATATAATGTTCAATTTACATTTACCATAAAATATATCTTTAAATGTCAAGAACATTTGTTATTTGAAACTTTATTGTCGGAATACTAAGACTTCAGTTTTTCATAAAACAAAACTATTCATTATACTTTTTATGCAGATAGTTCAATCTTTCCTTTCTTAAAACAATATCCTTTTATTAAAAATTCTAAACAACGTTCCATTCTTTAAGATATCACTTATTTTTCTTCTACTTATATTATACTTTAAAATTCCGACATCCTGTAAACAAAAAAGAAATTTAATATCCGAAAATAAGTCAAAACCAACATAAGATTGTCATTTTTTTTAATGTTTTTCAAGTCTTTTCTCCTAATCCATAATTGCACCTACCGTCATCCTTGTTGTCGTCCCACTATAAGTGGCTGCCTCGTATCTAACTCTGTCGTTACCTACCAACTTTTATAATGCGTGCCACCAACTCCATCGCCACCTACCATCTTTTGCCTATAAATAGGTATTGATTCAACTGGAGAAATACAAAGAGAAAAGGAGTGCGAAGAGTGCATAGTTGAGTGTGAGAGTTGCTTCTCCTATTGTAATTCTAGTTTGCAGAAGAACTTTCCAAATGCAATAGCTCTTTCCCATCCTCATTCTCATTTATCACATACCCCTCATAATCATAGTCTTTCGTTCATAAAATCAGTGGCATTATCACCTTTATATAACATCCAGTCAGTATGTGTCTTCATAGGAGTCACTCTTGGGAAATATGTTCGCTTCTGCAAAGCAGCTGATAATCTCGGAAAAGTGCTGGCCGCAAGGAAAATTAGTATAATATAAGGTGGAGGAAGTTTAGGTTTAAAGGGTCATGCGGCAGCATCTGCCTGTATGGGCGATGCAAAAATTCTTGGGGTGATACTGAAATTCGTGACACACTCGCCACTCGTTGGTCCAACCTATGGAAACGAGCTCAGAGGGTTATCTATGCATGATTGAATCATGAGCATGTTTAATAATGCTGATGAATTCATCGCCCTTCCATGAGGTTTCGACACATTAGAGAATCTATTCAAGATGCTCTCGTGGGTGCAACTGAATATCCTCCAAAAACCGGTTGAAATACTCAACGTCAACGGCTTCTTTGATGGCCTCCTTGCTTTCATGGATTCTATGGTGGAAAAAGGTTTTACATCTCCACTCTCACGAAGACTCCTTCTCTGTGCAAATACACCCAATGAATTGATTGACAAATTACTCGCCTATACTACTGAGCTTGATCCAACCACGATTCGCCTCGTACGCACGGATGTTGGCATGAGTCCAAGATGCTCTTTAGATCTAGCACTCTCTGTAAGATATATTCATAAATCCTTTGCTACGAGCTTGTATTTTAGATAGCAGTTAATATCACAGTATTTCTATCACCATACAGTCATTTTTATCATTATGCAGTCAACATGATAGAAAATTCTTAACGCCAAATAAATGCCTCGTTTCCCTTACCTAATATGCAAATTCTTAGACTTTTGGATATATTTGCAAATATTTCCTTAAACTTTACAATTTAGTTGCTCCAGTTGAGCCCTTTTCAAATAGTAGACTTTGAGTAGTTCGACAGTGAGTCAGTCCCTTTTAAAATGAAATTTTTTCTCGATCTCTATAAATTTCCCAATAATTTCAATTTTCATGTAATATTTTCTTCTATAACAAAAGTACCAATTTTTATTTTAGTATATCTTTAGCTTACTAAAGCAATGATTATCATCAATTTATCAGCATATAAATATAGCATAGAATCTTCCACACTTACTGGTGCAAGTCCCACAAGGTCGGTGGATGCTTGACGCGTTTCGAGTAATCTTTGTTGACTTTGAAAAACTTTATTTTCTAAAAGTACGTGGGTAACTTGGTTAATCTCGCTCTGATACCACATTCTGTAACATCCCAAACTCTGGGTAGTTACAACTGTGATACTCGAGAATTTCGTTCAGGTTGCATTGAATTCTTTTTTTCTACTATTTAGTGAGTTATACGTTGTTCGTGCCTATATGATCGTGTGTCATGTCGTGTCGCATGTTTGTTGCAACTAGTTGTTTGTGTTGGACATTGGTGTTTTATCACATGTTGCATGATTTGTCATCCCATTGACAGGTATCATTGTTGTGATGACTTTTTGGTGCGATCCTACTGTCTGTGCAGTAGGAATAGCACACGCTACGTGCTTGGGTAGCGCGCGCTACAAGGCCATTGCGATTGCACGCTAAGGCTCTGTTATCGCGCGTTAACTGGAAGCGCAGAATTGTGCAGAAGCTACTGCATTCGTTTAGGAGTTCGATAGCGCATTCTACATAATGGTGTAGAGCGCGCCAATTGCAGGGATTAGCGCACGCTATCCGTAGGAGTAGCGCACGCTAACTGTTGGTTAGGGGCAGTCCAGAAGCTACTGGAATGGGTTGAAGGATTCGTTAACGCGCGCTAAGGAGTGTAGTTAGCGCACGCTAACTGTGCATTTGGCAGAACGCTCTATAGTGAGGCTTCGATAGCGCGCGCTAAATCATGTTGATTAGCGCATGCTAATCTATCCGGTATATAAACCGGACAGCAGGCTTATTTTCTCATTTCCCTTCATTTCTTCTTCTCTCCGCGGGTTTGAGACGAGGGCGATTAGGGTTCGAGTTCCCGTCCGATTTTGCTCCATCCAAGGGTTTATTGGAGAGTCCTAGGTGATTGTAACATCATTTAATCCGTTGTTCTTCGTCGGATCGAGGTATTTTCCCATTTTTTCCCTGTAGTTGACTTTTTGGGATTTGTTCTTGATTCTGAATCCAGTCTGATTTTGACGAATCGGTTGGTGTGATGCGATATTATTGATCGTGTTATATGGATTGTATATCCATAATTCGAGTTTATTTAACTCAATTGACGATTTGAGTGTTCTTGGAAATTATTGAACATTTAATGTTCGATTAAATGTTTCAATGAGTTTACCTTTGATGTTTTGAGGTATGTGCTCTACCACCAAAAGAACCAAGTGTCAATCAGAGACCGTTAGTTAACTAGCCACATCCGAGTATGAGTCGAGGCATAGGACAGGGTCGGCCCGTTAGCAAAGGGTTTTTTACAAGATCTAGGGGTAAATTCAGTTTCTGTTAGAGTGAGAATTATGGTACCCTACCACAGCCTAAATATAAAGTTAGATCCTACTTCAGTTTAGTTTCGGTTTCTAAATCTCCAAATATAAGATCAGACCATATTTTTCTATTCAATATCGGTTCGATTTTGTTAGTCATGATCCTTGTTGTGATCATATTTTCGTTGTTTATTCGGAGGTTGTAGGTTTTGAGGCACTTCGGTCGAGTCCTTTTCGTGGAGTATTTGCTTGTCGGTTCCGAGGCAAGTATCTTGCTTATATGACTTGTATCTTGTGACTAGAAATCACGTGTTGGGTTGTGATGATTTGTTTACCTTTGTAAACATGGTTCGTGTGAGTTGGTTATGTGTTATGCGTTATGAAGGCTTGGTGATGGCTTTGATATTCTGGTATATGTATTGTGTGTTGTGTTATGTATGAAGGATTATGATAATCGTGTTGGCTTGGTTGTACACATGGTTATGCAATGTATTGTGTATTGATCATGAGCTATGCTGGTTGTGTGACGTTGATGACGAGTGCTTGGATTGTTGAGATTGTGCTATGTGTGTTCAGTGGGTAATGTTGTGGTGATCAATGTAATTGATTGACCGTGTCCATTGTTGAAGAATATGAACATGAATGTTATGTGTTATAATGCTAAGTTCACTCGTGTGGGTTCGACGGGACCTATGAGGATTCATGGCACTGGACCATGGGATCGGAACTTAGTATGTGGTGCTGTGGTCCAATCGTGCGGGTCTCATGAGGCCTATGATGACACATGACAGAAGATCATGAGGTCAGGGCACAGTACGTCCAACCGTGTGGGCTCGACGGGGCCTATGGTGACTCGTGACAGTGGATCGCAGAGTCGGGACTGTTAAATGTGACTGATGTGTTTGGTTAAGACCGTGTGGGTTGTTGAACCTACGATGACTTGTGACAGTGGATCATGGAGTCGAGATTGATATTTATGATTATTGTGTTTGGTTAAGATCGTGTGGGTTGTTGAACCTACGGTGACTCGTGACAGTAGATCACGGAGTCAAGAGCATGTATTGATAAACATAGTTTTTGAAGGAAAGTTTTACGAAAATGGAGTGATTGGGCTGAGACCCGAGCGATTTGTGGAAAGGTTTTCGTGTTGTAAAACTATTGAGTGTTGAAATGGGATTTTGGGCTGAGACCCTAATGTTTGATAATGATTTTGACAAACTTAGGACATGAGTTCCTAATGACTTCTGTTGTTTAAAACTCCCGAGATGATGGTTGTTTTTCAAAGAATCCAGTTTTGTTGTTTTCTAGATTACTAAAATCTCTTGGGAAGTACTTGGTGAATGGTTGTCCTTATCTGATTCGTGGTTGTTAATTGCTTTTACATTTCATATAATATGATACTTGTACTATCCATTCAAATGCTAACCCCTTAAATGGGAGAAATGCATTTCATGCATTTCAGGTATAATTGGTTCGTGAGAGCAGTCACAGGGCCAGCATGGGAGATGATGTGCCACGATACTAATCAAGAGTTATGGAGTTCAGCTGTTGTTACGCCATTGTATTATTCTCAGTCTTCCGCTGTGTTGTATCGTTTTGTATTTTGGACCCCTGCGTGGGTATGAGTTGAAAGAAATTATTTTTAGCTTGGTTTAGTCGCGTGACCTCATCGGTCCGTCTTGTTATCTTGTTTTCCCCCGGACGGTCAAACAATTGGTTACTTGTAGTCTTTAGCCTGGTAGACCCTTGTGAGAAGGGCCTACGACGTGTGATATTCCCGGATGATTTCTGGGGGTGTTACATTTATGGTATCGGACCTTAGGTTGTGGAAACCAAGGCTGTCGGGTCAAGTTGAGTCGTGTCATTGTCAAGTCATTCGAGTTATCGTTTGACAAGTTAAGTTGTGTGTTGTCACATCGTGTTGTTCGTTGAGATTAGTATCGTGGGCAACCGTTATCCTCGTGCGACTTGTGATTGTTAGGCGTATTTTTATGCGCTTTTATATCATTATTTTGTATCCATCTTGAGCCTAAATCAGCATAAATGAGCGTTTAATGCACTATTCTTACATGTTTTGCAGCAAATCAGAGTCCGGAAGACAAAACGATGAAAAACGGGCGAAACGACAATTTTTGGCCGGGAGCCGCAGCACGAACCAAGTGAGCCGCGACACACGAAGATGTCCAGAAAGCGCTGAGCACACTGTACTGTGAGCCGCGACACAGCCTAAGTGAGCCGCGGCCCAGGAGGAAAAAAGGCGCCCAGGCATGGGGCGCTGAACGGGTGAGCCGCGGCACAGATTAAGTGAGCCGCGGCCCACCGGGCGGTTTTGCTGAATATTCCGCGTTTCTGGGCCGTTTTGGAGCCTGTTCTCGACCTAATCACACGGATGCGTTTTGGAGGCTGATGACGACTATAAATAAGTATTGAAGGGCTGAAGAAAAGGGGGAATCATCTAGGGGAACTTGGAGGTGGAGATCGATAGACATCGCGGGCTCGAAGAACACAAGGAGGATATTTGTGGGCGACGACAAGACCACGGATCCCTACGGTTTTTCTTAATTTTTCCGTATCGTAGTTTCTAGATCTAGTCGAGTAGGATTTTGATTGTAGCCGATTACATGACGGTTTGATTTATTTATTATTATTTCAATTCATTCGTTATTCTATTGAATTGGATTCTTCTTACTGTTCTTAATGCTTTTTAATTGTCTGGCCAACAGTTGAATTGTTTTGAATGTCTTTATGGATTCGGGATATGAAATTTAGGCATAGTTTGTTGTTACCCAAAATATTATCCAGAGATAGTATTGCTGGAATGATCGAATAACAAACAAATGCGAGAACACTTCCGTGAGAAAATAGATAACACAAGATTTGCCGGGGTTGTTAATCCCGGGATTGAATGCTCTCGCGAGATGTTGTTAATAAATATACTGTCGAGTACAAATATTAATGTTAGAATCTATTACAAGGAGTGTAAAGACTTCTAGTTATCTAGGCTTTAGAGCGCGTAGACTGCCGGAAGAACCAGATAGGTAAATCTGTGAGTTCTTGCTTGGGATATATGATGAATATGTATGAATATCACTATGAATGTATAAGTGGTTGCCAAAAGAGTCTTTGATTCTCTTTTTTGTGTGTATTTTGCACTGAATTCGTAGTAAAATTCGCGTCCCTTTGGCCATTGCAGTGAGTTCTCTATTTATAGGGGACAAGGTAGTTGGGACTCCCCAGGCGATCGCGGGCGACCGCCGTTTTCTATGTTAAAATAAGATGGCCGATCGTCCCGTCACGTGGGCTTGTTCCCTTGAGGTCCGAGGTCGCCGCGGTGGCCACCGGGCGAACCAATGGGAAGCCAGCACGCGTCTTGAGTCGCTGTCCGGGGAGGTCCCACTTTGTACCTTTCGGCGGCCTTGTCGATAGGTGTGGTAGGTGACAGGCTGGGGTCAATGGTGCTATCTGTCGGTATCCTTTGAAGATCCGCACGTGGGCCACCGTCCAAGATTCGGTCTTCGACGACTTTGACGGATGCTGGATCCATACGTGGCACGAGATGATCGTCTCTGGTTCGCTCATTAAAGACGATCGTCAGATATCAAAAGACGATCGCTGGGTACCAAAAGACGGTCGCCGTAATATGCCGAACTCTAGGCGTTTGTCCAGAGTATGTCTCTCAAGGTTGGCTTCTCTGATCGTGATGCCGATCGCCTATCGAGGCGTATTAATCGCCGCACAACATAGTTCTTGTGAGACGAATAATAATTTTCGTGAGATAGGAATATACTCACGGGAATTGTGAAGCCTATTTATTGTAGGGATTCTTGAACTGTTTCAGCTAGTAATTATCTAATTCGAATAGGGATATATCGAGTTAATAATTCTTAGTATTTTCTATCGACCTTGGGAAATACTTTAGAATAATTTAGGAATTCCTGGCTTACAATCAATTGAATAAAAGTGAATTGAATTGAATAAAAATCATTCCTGATTATTTGAGGTGAAAATCATAATCCTACACCCTTATTATTATTATTATTATTACTATTATTATTTATTTTTCTGCAATTAGTTTAGATATAAATTCCATATAATTGTTCTTCAAATAAAATTGTGAGTCGACTATATTTTGGTACTTAGTGAAATCAGTCCTCGAGGGAATGATATCTTATTCATCACTTTATTACTTGTTGACACCGTGCACTTGCGGCATAGTGTGAGGGATTTCCTCACAACAAGTTTTTGGCGCCGTTGCTGGGGACTGATTTTTCGCTAATATCAATACCAAGCGACTCTAATTTTAATTTGAAGTTGTCTCTATATTTTTATTTCTATTTTCTTCATTATGTTTCCCTTTGAGTATCGTGGCCCTTGGCATTTCATAAATTTCGATGTTCTTAATAATTTGCCAAATAGGGTCTGTCAGCCCCCTCCCCCAAAACAAAAGACAATGCTTGAACAATGTGTAGACGTTCTCAAAAATCCTGATAGTACCCTTTTTGAGCTAGAATGTGCACGTCGTGGTCTTGAGATTCACTATGGTTATTTTCCAGCTTATATATTTAGTAGTGAAGTTGAGGGGGAGATTGAGAAGAAAGACATGCTAAGTTTTAGGGTCGATTCCCCAGCACCTGATAATTACATAAAGTGTGATGAGCCTCTAGAAAAAGTTATCATTGATGATGTTTCCAAAGAAATTTCATTAAATTGTCATCAAACTTCGACTAATAAGGTGAACACTTTTGTGCCTAAAATTTTATTAACGGTGCCGCGCATAATTTTTCCTAAATCTATAATGGGAGAGATTGACCCCATTACTTTTGATTCTGTTGAGGCTGATTCTTTGAGTTCTAATGAGGTTGTTCATGATATGTCTTGATTATCTACCCATTCGAACTCTGCTTATTTTTTCATGCCTTATCATTGTTATATTCTTCCATCATTTTTTGGTTGTCCGCATAATTATTCTTATTCATTATTTTTGGCAACCGGGCATGAGCCAAAGCCTCCCTTATGGAATAAGAGGCTTATAGATTGCAAGAAGGGGAATTTGGCAATCTCCCTAGAAAGAAGCCACGTTAAATTCTTTTTGCCACGTCGTGCTCAAGACGTAAAATAGAGCGCTTGATGGGAGGCAACCCATCATTTTTACTTGCTTTCTAGTTAGTTGTTCTTATTTGATTTTTAGTTATTAATTTTTTCTTTGTTTTGTTGTTTCGTTTGGATTCGTATTTTTGTTGGCCCTTATCTCTCTATTATTTTAACCCCAAATGAGTATTATCCTTCGTATTCTAGTCTTTCTTGATTTAATGTCTATTGTTATTTCATGACTAGAGACTAAGTTTGGGGGTCCCTCGTGATGTTAGGCATTATTTGAAGTATCCACTCAGACATGTGCTGGCGTTCAAGAAGACATTTGGAATAAGTTTCCCTTTTCCTTATCTCTTTTATTTTCACATGAGCTTTATTGTTGATGATTTTATGTGTAGTGGAATTGATTTTCTTGGTTATAAATTGCGATTTCATCATTGCTTTATTGTCTTTGCATGCTGTTGATGGTTTTTGCAAACATGAATTTTTCGTGAATTTTTTGTGCTTCCGTGTGTAAAACTGATGTTACGATACTGATTTCTCTTGGAAGAAACGGTTGAGTATAGTCGAGTTGTAGTCAGCGATGTATGTTTCTGTTGTGTATTCAGTTAGGTCCGAAATTTTATCGTTTTTGTAGAAATTTTAGCAGATAAGAAAGGAGACATACGTGTTTTCAAATCACCGTTTATACGTTTGGTTAAACTGTTCGCGTAGCTAGTCGTCCAGTAATATGAGTCTTGTTGGCACTTGGATTGAGTTTAGAGTGGGACAGTTTTTCCCAAAAAGTCGAGATATTAGTTGTTCTATGATGGGAAATCTTGTAACCGGGGGTATTCACGTGACCCGTTGTTTACTCTCGCGTAAAACGACGACCCTGAATAAATTAATAATTTAGAAATATCGCATTACCGATGATGGGAAGCCTAGTAACCGGGGGTATTCACGTGACCCGTTGTTTACTCTCGCGTAAAACGGCAACCTTGACATGCGGGACTTGCTATTTGAGTTTTTTCTCCGATGTAGAGGGGGGCTTAGTAACTAGAAGCATCCATGTGCCCCATGAGTGTCTTTTACGTCAAACGGTTCCCCGATACATGAGAATGGAAATTCACCCTAGGATCATCCCGATGTAATATCCCGAGAGCCGAAACCTAGTGGTTAACTCGAATCATATTATTGATCATACATAAGGGAATGCTGTCCTAGGAGTAATTTTGATAATGAAACTTCTGAATTTTGCCACTAGACTGTAGGACTGGGCGAATTGGCTTGTTTAATCTAACCCTTCATATTTACGGTCGGTTAAATTCACGCTTGTTAATCTTTGAGCTTGATTTTCTTCATGAACGATTGATTAGGACTGAAATTGGTTACTTAGTGGAATCAATGTCCTGGATGTGACTCGCTTTTACGATACTTGTACTATTCTTTGAGATTTTCAGGGTAGTATTGATTAAGTTGAGCACTATGGACTTGCATGATTATTCACGATACATTTTGTTTAGAATTGATTTTTGCTTGAGGACAAGCAAAGGCTCAAGTTTGGGGGTATTTGTTAGGCGTATTTTTATGCGCTTTTATATCATTATTATGTATCCATCTTGAGCCTAAATCAGCATAAATGAGCGTTTAATGCAGTATTCTTACATGTTTTGCAGCAAATCAGAGTCCGGAAGCCAAAACGATGAAAAACGGGCGAAAACGGCAATTTTTGGCCAGGGGCCGCGACACGAACCAAGTGAGCCGCGGCACACGAAGATGTCCAGAAAGCGCTGAGCACACTATACTGTGAGCCGCGGAACAGCCTAAGTGAGCCGCGGCCCAGAAGGAAAAAAGGCGCCCAGGCATGGGGCGCTGAACGGGTGAGCCGCGGCACAGATTAAATGAGCCGCGGCCCACCGGGCGGTTTTGCTGAATATTCCGCGTTTCTGGGCCGTTTTGGAGCCTATTCTCGACCTAATCACACGAACGCGTTTTGGAGGCTGATGACGACTATAAATAAGTATTGAAGGGCTGAAGAAAAGGGGGAATCATCTAGGGGAACTTGGAGGTGGAGATCGATAGACATCGCGGGCTCGAAGAACACAAGGAGGAGATTTGTGGGCGACGACAAGACCACGGAGCCCTACGGTTTTTCTTAATTTTTCCGTATCGTAGTTTCTAGATCTAGTCGAGTAGGATTTTGATTGTAGCCGATTACATGACTGTTTGATTTATTTATTATTATTTCAATTCATTCGTTATTCTATTGAATTGGATTCTTCTTACTGTTCTTAATGCTTTTTAATTGTCTGACCAACAGTTGAATTGTTTTGAATATCTTTATGGATTCGGGAGATGAAATTTAGGCATAGTTCTTGTGAGACGAATCATACTTTTCGTGAGATAGGAATATACTCACGGGAATTGTGAAGCCTATTTATTGTAGGGATTCTTGAACTGTTTCAGCTACTAATTATCTAACTCGAATAGGGATATATCGAGTTAATAATTCGTAGTATTTTCTATCGACCTTGGGAAAGGCTTTAGAATAATTTAGGAATTCCTGGCTTACAATCAATTGAATAAAAGTGAATTGAATTGAATAAAAATTATTCCTGATTGTTTGAGGTGAAAATCATAATCCTACACCCTTATTATTATTATTATTACTATTATTATTTATTTTTCTGCAATTAGTTTAGATATAAATTCCGTATAATTGTTCTTCAAATAAAATTGTGAGTCGACTATATTTTGGTACTTAGTGAAATCAGTCCTCGAGGGAACGATATCTTATTCATCACTTTATTACTTGTTGACATCGTGCACTTGCGGCATAGTGTGAGGGATTTCCTCACAACAGTGATGTAAGTCTCCTCTTTCATATCTTGTGTTTAGCGACATGGTTATATGCCTATTGTGAAATGGAATTTGTACTGGATACTTGTGGCATATTAAGTGTGTAATGAGTTAGTTATATTGATGGATTGAACACCGAGTGGTGTATGGTGTTATTAAATTTTGAACATTGATGTGTTCCGAAAGGCGTATTGGTTTTAGAGTTGGTTGATAACCCAAATAGACGGTTCGACATGTGTTCGGAGTCGACGTTTGTAATTTGGGATTGTTGAACTGATTTTGAATGTCGTATGGGCATATTTGAGGATCGATTGTGTTTGACTAATTGCTGGTAATTGCAACCGACGTGTCCCTACTGATAATTGTATCCGATGCGTACATTTTCAAAAATGGTTTACTAAACTTTCGTAGACGCTAGTACATTGTGGAAAACCAGTTTTGCAAAATGTTTTGACGATGCGGTGAAATAGCAGCTTAGTGTGGATTTTGAAAAGTGGTATGAATTTGGCAAGTCGGCCTTGTATTTTCAAACGAAAACCTTGCGACGGTATTTGAAAGCTGTGTTTTAGAGTGTTTTGGGACATTTTGTAAAATGTTACCATTGATAATCTTTTGTCGTGTTTGGAAGAACTTTAAGAAAATGATGATTGCTTATCTGTGCTATTTTCAAATGATTTGAGTAAGCGCTTTTAAAAATTTCACACCATAATATTTTTGTATTTCTAAATCAAACGTGTCTTTAATTTCTAAAAGGGTGGAGGATGAATCTTTCCAAATTGTGACAGTTAGCGCACGCTAATGTGCTATTTAGCGCATTCTAGGACTGGGCAGGCAGAGTGACATAGTTAATGCACGCTAAATCATGGGCTTAGCACGCGTTAAGATGCATTGTATTGTATGATTTTGATGTGATTGTTGATCTGTGAGAATGTCTATTGCATGTATGATTGGGTTGCCACCCGGGGATGGTTCGCCGAAACCTCTGGGGGTCGATGCCAAGAGAGCATGACCACGGGATACCCTAGGTGTTGTCAGTTATGATGATGTTTGTTGGTAACATGCGAGTACCTATATGATGTTGATCGTGATAATGTTGCGTGGTAACATGTGGTTACCTTGTGTAACACCCCAAACTAGGCGGATATTACAGTGCCATGGACCCCCAACTGGGACCCACCAGGCGAATGAAAATTAATGAGTTAAATAATATAATTGTAGTTCCGAACCACATTATATCATCAATTAATCCGATGAGGAGTTTCAAGTACAACACAACCAGGAAATACAGAATACATGTATATTTTATATGAAGACAAAATATACAACACTGAATAAAAATGAATGTCCAAACGAAAATCTGCAGCGGAATAAAAATGAAGAAACATGAATGAAAGAAAAGGACTGGGCCCCCTACTAGTATCACTGCGACTCCTCGCCGTCAACGTTCTCTTCACGTGCCTTTGTCTTGCCATGACCTGAAAACAATATCCCCCAACGGGGCCAGTTACACAGAACAACAATCCTCAAGAGTTGAACAAGCACAATCATTAAATATATATGACATGAAATTAAGTTGAAGAGGGGCATCATTGTACGCCCGTAATGGGACGTGCAAGTGCACAAGATGAGTGTCCGGACACACTCGTCCTTGTACCTAATTAGTTTCACGGAGGCACGTTACCGTGTGCACAGTCCATTGTGTCGGTGAACCCTTCACATAACTATCGTGTGCCCGACTAAAAATTCCACACATAACCACCCGGCCACGCAATATGAATCCAGAAGGTCACAAGAACAAAAGTGACCATGATGAATATCAATGAATAGCAAATCGACAAGGTTCAAGAATGACTCACCGAGATGAAATAATAATGAAATGAATGATAGCTCACTGAAATGATTGGAACCGTCGTTCCTCGTGAATTGAATGATTAGTTTGATAATTACAAGTCTCGACATGAATAAGATATCATGAATGAATTATGAATATGAATGAACAACAACGAAAGGAATGAATATCCTTTTAATCGAGTAAGAATTTACTTACACAAATACCGGTGATGAAATGTCCTTCCTCGAACAAACATCCTTAATGGAGGTATCGGTCGCTCGAACAACCTTGAATAACACAATTACCAACAATCCGCTTAATAAACGAATCAAACATGATCACAGCCCACTTCAAAAGTCGATACAACAATATCCAAGCTCATTGGGGCATTATGACAAACACTTAGCAAACATTCATCCCTTGATTATCACCAACCCCAAATATATCGAAACCAAACTCCAAATGAGTAATTCAATCCAACGATACGTCATCAATGACATCAATAATCCAATAGGAATCCACAACTCGAGGTTACAACACCATTAAATCGGAAACTCCCAAAATTACCAAAGTCAACCCTTAAGAATTCTTGAATAATTCCCCAAAATTCATCAAATCCGAAATATACACCAATAAATCCATAGGAATACATGTATCCAAGGTACATAATCCATATCTAACATATTCCAACATAATAACAAGCTTACACGAAGAGATCGGGAGGAAAACACTCAAAATCTGAAATTTTAGATCCAAGAAATGTTTACCTTGATTTGATGTACTGGAGAGGATTAGATGATGATTAATCTGAACTAAAAGCTTGAAGATATTGATAGGTGGATGCAGCTCGAAGAACACTTCTCAAAAAGCCCAAAATTGCCCAAAACCACCGGGATGAAGAATGAGATGATGAAATGATGAAAATCGGACTGCACTGTCCTATATATACTGATCCCAGCTTAGCGCACGCTAAGTCCTGATATTTAGCGAGCACTAGCGGGTTAACCGGGCAGTCCAGTGAGCTCTGACTGCCTCGTTAGCGTGCGCTACGAACTTGGTAGCGCGCGCTAGCGCCTTCCCGATAGCGTGCGTTAAACCAAAATGTTAGCGTGCGCTAACTGATGTTTGAAAGCCAACAACTGGAGTCCAGAACCTACTGTCCAAAGTCTGATCGAGCCTTAGCGCGCGCTACACTGATTGCTTAGCGTGCGCTATCCAAACTACTAGCGTACGGTACTTACCATTTGTAGCGTGTGCTACTACAACTCAAATTCAGTCCAGTGCCTTCTGGACTGTCTACCTGAACCACATTAGCGTGCGCTAATGCTGAGAGGTTTGTCGGCTGGCATGCCCTCGAAAAGACGCGTATGCGGGATTCAAGGGCAGCATTTAATG
Source organism: Orobanche coerulescens (assembly GCA_033398695.1). Classification (NCBI taxonomy): domain Eukaryota; kingdom Viridiplantae; phylum Streptophyta; class Magnoliopsida; order Lamiales; family Orobanchaceae; genus Orobanche; species Orobanche coerulescens. The sequence continues at coordinate 41,626,951 of CM065816.1, read as the reverse complement.
CGTCCCCACGTGACGGTTGCGATCCAGCCCTCGAGGTTTCTCCTATTTGCATTTAGACCCTCGTCTCCATCTATAAAAGGGCCAGGGCTTCTTCTCCTTCACTTTTTACGCGTCCTTGCATCCATAGCCGAAATTCTACAGAAATTTCTGGAGCTTCTTGTGCCGATCTCCTTCTTTTCTCTAGGTAAGAAAAATTAATCTTCTCTCTCCCTTTACTTTCCAATATGTTGGGAGGATCCAGAACCTTCGAGACCGGAAGTTCTTCCGCTGCCGCAGCGTCGCCTGAACGGGAGGAGATTCCCGTTGGAGTGGATATGGAGACGGCCATTGAAGCTATTCTTGCGGGGATTGCACCCTCAGAACTCGAAGAACTTTTCAACGAGGCCGAAGTGGCGAGGACGGCGGCGACGGCGGAGCAGGGGGGCTCGCCGGTGGATGAGGATGATTTGGTGCGGGAGGCCTGGGAACGAGAGAGTGGATTCGGCCCTGCCTATGTGGCTTTTGCTCAGATGATGGAAGCGATCGCCGGACCCTGTCCGGAATTCGACTTCGAAGCCTACTCCGCCGCTCACCCTTACGAGCATGTGAAGCGTACGGTTTTTCAGGCTGCCGTCCCGTCTCCGTGGACTCTCGGAAAGATCCGGAGTACGGCGACCAAGAAAGACCTGAGCCGTTGAAGGGCCAAATATCACATCCCCTCTGACGTTTCCTTGCACGTGCCCTCGGAGAATGAACGTGCCGATCAACCGCCCGAGGATATGGTTGCCGTCAGCGAGATGATTATGGAGGCCGGTCTGCGATTTCCTCTGCCATTCGCCGTCTCCTACTTGCTGATCGCCTGGAATTTGGCGCCTCTTCAACTTACGCCGAATGCTTGGCTACAGATCATCTGCATGTTGACCCTGTTTGGCAGTCACCGGTTGTTCCGCCTCCTTACTGCGCTGGAGATGAATTATCTGTTTAAACTGGCCGCGCAGAAAGGGTCGATCGGCGGCAATCATATCCAAGGCCGAATCGGGAGAGTGGTCCTTGGTGTGCCGAATAAGACCAGGGGTGACCTGGCTAAATGGTGCTGGGTCGGCGGGGTGTGGCGATCGGCATCGAGTGACAGGCCGAATGAGGAGTTGGAGATCCCCACCACTTTCCGGGAGAGGAATCTGAGTAAGGATTTTAACTCTCCCCTTGATTGAGCTTGTCTTGGACTGATCTAATTTTGATTTCTTTTTGCAGGACCTCTCGTTCCAGCGATCGACGACCTTCCATTCGATTTCTTGATCGTTTGGGAGCGGATCCGTGCCTTGCCGAACTCCTTTATTGACGTTCGCTCGCTTGGTACCAAAGCTCATCGGTTGGGGGATCGATTGTTCTGCTTCCCCCGTCACTTGAAAGTTACAGGTATGAGCTTAAGTGGTGCTTCCTTGCTTTGACGATCGTCTTCAGGAGGTCGTATCGTTTAAGTTGTTGTCTAACTTGTTTGTATCTCTTCTTTGACAGAGGTTCATTTTCCCCGATTTGCCGAGCCACCGCCAGAGATCGCCATGTCAAACCCGGGACTCATCGGTCGTCTTCACTTGGGTAAGCAGACTGGTCGCATTCCTGCGACGATGTCTCGTCCTGCTCCGGTGACGAGGCCTGCTGAGGTGCCGGTCGTCAAACCGGTAGTTCAGGAAGAGGAACAACTTCAGCGCCGCAAGAGGCGGAGGTCGGAGGAGTCCCCGCTGATTACTAAGGCGGATGTATCCATTCTTGAGCCTCCGGTTGCTGCGGCTCCTATTTCTGCCATCCCGATGACGGAGCGATCAGGTCCTAGGCCCTCGGCGACCGGCTCCCGGTCATCGGGCGGCCCTACGAAGAAGGTGGCGATCGCTGAGGCGGAAACCTCTCGGGGCAAGCCTTATTTTGGTCGCGATCCCGAGCTAGTCAATAGGTAAGAAAGGATCAAAATTTTCTGAGTTAGGCATTCTGAGTAAGGTATAGGCTAACTCCTTGGTTTCTTTGGTTTGTGCCGCAGGGTTCGTCTCGCCGATCCGGACGTCGCTCCTATGGTGCTGGACTTTTTGTCGAGTAAGGCTCCGCAACAGTCCCTCGAAGTCCCTACTTACGTCCGGCAGGCTATCACCTCTCTGCCCAAGGCTTGGACGACCGATCTTGATGCGATCGCTCGTCGGCGATCTGGAGACGCCATGCAGGCGACCGTTGCCCTGGCTCTCCAGACGGCGACGATGGCCGTCCAAGCTGCTAGGGATTTTGAAGGGCGACCCTCTACTGCTCATCTCCATAGCGACCTCGAGGCCGCCCAGAATAAAAACATTGAATTTGCTAACCGGATCCGGTCTATGGAGAAGGAGTATGAGGAGACGGTCAAGAGGGCTAAACAGGACGTTGACCGATTGAAGCAGGAGCTGAGCCGCTCTAAGGAGGCTGCCGACCAGTCCCGTGATAAGGAGAAGGAAACCTGCCAGAAGTATGCGGCTTCGCAGGAGGAGGCGGCCGGGCTGAAGGTGATGGTGGATCGGCTCAGCGGTGAGCTGGAGGCGGCGAAGAAGGAGCTGGAGAAGGCCAAGGGTGAGAATGCCGCCAAGGTGGTCGAGCTGGCGGAGGCTTAGAAGACGGCCGTGGAGTTGAAGGGGCAGCTGAAGGCGATCGAGGCCGATCCCTACCTCAACATTGCGCTCGTCGGCGAGTTCGCTTATCAGTTGTCCTATGCAGACGCTGTTCGAGCCGCTAAAAAGGCAGGGATCGAGATAGGTCCCTTGATGGAGAGCTTCAAAACCTATGCCCTCGAGCATCCTCTCACCCGGAGTTCTCCTTTGCCGATCCTTGACTTTGTCGACTTCGGGATCGACTTGAGTTGGTATACTGGTAAACTTATTCATCCCGAGGCCGATAGGGGAGCCCAGGCCGATCCGCAACCTGAGGGCGATGACTAGCCGGCGGGGCCTTGAGAGATATTTTTGTTTTCCTTTTGTAATGCCTTCGGGCCCCGTAATGTACGAAACTTGTGTTGTTATGAATAAAATGTTCCTCTTTTCATACTGTCTCTTTACATACGATCGCCTTTGAATGTTTGCGTGCGAATTTTTACAAGTATGTGTATGATTGCATTCGACGTCTTGTTCATCCGACCGATTGTCCGAGTATTGAATGTATTGATATGTTTTGAATCGGAATTCTTACTTGTAATTTTTGTCGAATGACTCCGGTCGTCCTGCGCGTGTTTGAGCGAAGCCGATCGTGCGTGGATCCTTTTTGTTCGATCGTATTTGGGATTATCTCGACCCATCTCTGCCCCCTTGTTTTTGTTTACTTATTGTAAGTAAGGGAACAAAAACTAGTTTGTCTGGCGAGCTATCTTCAGTTTTGCCGATTCTGAAGAATCATGTACGGTTGGGGTGTTCGATCGACCGACCTCCCCAATCGTGTCTTTGTGTGCGAGGGATATTGTGTATCCCGCGACTCACCTTTTGTGAGGGTCCTCCGTTAGGCTACGTCTGCCTTGTGTTAAAACGAAAGGCGGGCGATCTTGGTCTGGAGGAGTCCTTGCGCGGGGCGTCGTCGGCTTATTCGACTCCACATCCGCGGCTTGTCAGCTCTGCTTCCACCTCGGCCCGCCATGAAGATGGCGACCCTCGACGGTGTACGTTGAGACGGGGGTAGTGGCACGTCGCATTGTCCGGGATCATCATGTTAGATGATGTACCCTGAGGACGTGCGACCGTGGCTACTGATTATTTTGGAGGGTCATTCGGCTACGCCGGCCTCGTATTTAAACGAAGGGCGGGCGATCTCAGCCCAAAGGAACCTTGCATGGGCGAAGCTGTCGGTTCCATTGACCTCCAGGATCATGGCTGTATTGATTTTACCTCGGATCGCCATGATCAACGATTCGTCGGTGTTATGTGATATGCCTGGTGGGGCGATCGCCATAATAGATGGGATAGGAAAAAATCTCATTATATTCCTTGTACATCATTGAAATTGAATACAAAAATTTTTACTGGTAGTATTTTTTCAGATGCACTGCGTTCCAGGGGTATTGATCCGGAGTACCGTCAGGATGTTCCAGTTCGTAGGCTCCTTTAGTTAGCCATCTGGATACTCTGAAAGGTCCTTCCCAGTTCGGACCGAAAACGCCTGTGTGGGTTTGGATCTTCTTGAGGACGAGATCGCCCACTTGAAACCTTCTTTCTTTGACCTTTGAATTGAAGAACTTCTCGGCTCTCCTTTTGTGGATTGTGTTCTTCATTTCTGAGGTCAGCCGTCATTCTTCGAGCATGTCTAGGTCGATTCGTCAGGCCACATCGTTGTCAGTCGTCATCTCCTATTCGGTTCGATGGCTGAGGACGGCGATCTCTGAAGGAATCACCGCTTCTGTTCCGAAGGCAAGGGCGAATAGGGTTTCGCCGGTTGAATTGCGGGTCGTCGTTCGGTAGGACCATAAAACGTCTGGGAGCTCACTCGCCCATCGTCCTTGCCTGGATTCGAGTGGCGCTTTAATCGTGTGTTTGAGGATCTTATTCACTACCTCTACCTGCCCGTTCGTATGATGGTGATAGGGTGCTGAGAATAACCTTTTGATTCCCCACTTTTCACAGAATTGCATGACTTCTAGGCCGTCGAATTGTTTTCCATTGTCGGAGACGATGGCCTGGGGCAGACCGAATCGGCATATGATGTTTTTCCAGATAAACTTGATCACCTGTTCCTAGCCGATCTTGTTTAGTGGCTTGGCCTCGGCCCATTTGGTGAAATAGTCGACCCCTACGATAGCAAATTTACAGCCCCCTGGAGCCGTTGGCAGGGGACCAATAAGGTCGATGCCCCATTGTGCAAATGGCCAAGAGCTGTACATGGAGGTGAGCTGTTCTGGGGAGAGTTTAATGTTGGGGCCCATTATCTGACACCTATGACACGATCTGGCATAGGCGATCGCATCCTTCTGAAGTGATGGCCAGAAAAAACCTTGCCTGGTTGTCTTATGGATGAGAGCTCGCCCGCCTGCATGGTTTCCGCAAATCCCGTCATGGATCTCGGCTAGAACGAGCCGACCTTCCTCCGGTGTAATACACTTGAGGAGGGGAAGGCTGAAGGCTCACTTGTAAAGCCAGTCGTCCAAGAGGGTATACCTGGTCGCACGAAGCTGGAGTTGGCGAGCTTTAATACGGTCGTCAGGGACCATTCCGTCCTTTAGGTATTTGATGAATGGAATCATCCAGCTCTCCTCTGCGATGGTGACCGTGGTAACCAGGCTTCTGTCGATCGCCGGACTTGCTGACTTTGTGATTTGTATATTGGAGAAATCGGCTGCCCCATCCAATGATGCTAGTTTGGAAAGGGCATCGGCCTGGGAATTGTGCTCTCTTGGGACTTGTTCGATTAGCACTTCCTCAAATTTTGTGCACATTTCGGCGACCAGTTCTTGGTATTTGATCATCTGTTCGCCGCGCGCCTCATATTCTCCCTTGACTTGGTTCACGACCAAAAGGGAGTCCATGAAGATATGGAGGCGACGAACATCGAGGGCGAGGGCTAGATCGAGCCCGCCTACCAAAGCTTCGTATTCGGCTTCATTGTTGGTCGCACGAAAAGAAAAACGCACAGCATTTGTGAAACTTTGTCCGTCGGGGCTGACGAGGACAATCCCTGCCCCTGCTCGCGAATTGGTCGCCGAGCCATCCACATATAATTTCCAGGCGGGTCGGCCGATCTGGGTCGGACTGTGAGGGAAAGTTAATTCCACCACGAAGTCCGGCAGAGCTTGGCCCTTGATCGCCGTGCGAGGAGCGTATGTGATACCGTATTGGGCGATCTCCAGCGACCACTTGAGGAGTCGCCCGTTAGTGTCCGACCGGTGTAGGACTTGCCTTAGAGGTAGAGTTGTTAGGACTTCCACTTGGTGATCGAAGAAGTAAGCCCTCAGCTTACGAACACTCATGACAAGGGCATAGGCGATCTTCTCCAATGGTGTATAGCGTGTCTCAGCGTCGTGGAGCGCCTGGCTAACATAGTAGATCGGCAAGTGGGCTTGTCCCTCCGCTCGCACCAGAACGGCACTCAGCGCGACCTCCGAGGCTGCTAGGTAAAGGAATAATTTTTCACCGGGGATCGGCTTTGCCAGGATCTGGGGGTTATATAGATATTCCTTTATCTTGGCGAACGCTATCTGGCTTTCCTTCGTCCATGCGAACTTCTTCTTCTTGATGGTTGTGAAGAAAGGCTTGCTTTTATCGCCAAGCCGTGATATGAAACGGTTGAGGGCGGCTAGACAACCCGTGAGGCGTTGCACCTGCTTGATGTTTCGCGGTTCCTGCATGTCAAGGATCGCCTGTATCTTGGTGGGGTTCGCCTCGATCCCCCTTTGGCTCACGATGTGCCCCAGGAATTTCCCGGAGCCCACCCCGAAGTTGCATTTCTTGGGGTTCAGTTTCATGTTAAACTTCTCAAGGATGGCGAACGTCTCTGCGAGATCGTTGAGGTGATGTTCCTTCTTGAGGCTTTTAACCACGATGTCGTCAATGTAGACCTCCATGGTCTTGCCGATCTGATTAGCGAACATTCTGTTGACTAATCGCTGGTAGGTCGCCCCTGCGTTTTTCAAGCCGAACGGCATTCGGATCCAAAAGTATATGTCTTTCTCCGTGTGGAAAGATGTGTGTTTTATGTCTTCCTTCTCCATTGGGATTTGATGATATCCGGCGAAGGCATCCATAAATGACATCATTTCGCAACCTGCCGTACTATCGACCAAGTGATCAATATGAGGCATCGGAAAGTGATCTTTTGGACATGCCGCGTTGAGGTCAGTGAAGTCAATGCATAACCTCCAGGAGCTAGTTGGCTTTTTGACGAGCACCGCGTTGGCGACCCACTGTGGTTCGTCTGTGGCTACTCCGATTAATTTGTTGTTGAGTAACTTTTGGACTTCTATGTCGAGCGCCGCGTATTTCTCGGGACCGAACTTCCTACGCTTCTGGTGAACAGTCTTCATTGCCCGGTCGATCTTCAGATAATGGCAAGCGTGTTCGGGACTTATTCCAACCATATATTGATGCGACCAGGCAAAGACTCCGATGTTCCTACGTAGCAAGTTGATCAGATCCCCCTTTAATTCGTGGTCGATGCTTGCGCCGATCTGTACTTCCCGTTCTGGATGATCCGGATCCATCGTAATGCTTTCCAACTCTTCGACAGGGATGGTCGCCTCTCGTTTGATGCGATCTCCGGACTCGGTCCTTGGATCGATGTCGAGACTTGGCTCGAAACTGATCCTTGGCTCGATGTCGTCCGTCAATTGATGAGAGATGGCGTCCCCTGAGTCGAGTTGGTACGATGTGCTCGGCTCGTCGATCTCCATGGGTTGATCGTCGATCGCTTCAATGTTACATATAGTATGGTAAGTATTGAAAGAAGTAACAACATAGGAGTAATTCAAACATCTTTTTGCCATTAGCTGATCTCCTTTTACAGTACCGACCGTCCCATCGGCAGTGGGGAATTTGATACAGTAAAAGAAAGATGAGGCGACCGCTTCAAAGGTTTCTAAAAAGGGGCGACCTAGGAACCCATTATAGATGCTGGGCCTATCTATGATTACAAAACTTAGGTTCCTAGTAATCCTAACCTTGGGATCATAAAAGCATACTAGCTCGATGGAGAGCTTGATCCTCCCGTAGGCTTGGACTGTGTTGTTGCCGAACCCTTGGAGCACGGTATCGAAAGGCTTGATGAATTTGATTAAGTTGCCGAGTTGGTCTAGGGCGGATTTGAATATGATGTTGCAGAAACTCCCATTGTCGACCAGCACGCGATCGACTGTCTTCCCAAGGATACAAGCGGAGATCACTAGTGCATCCTCTTTGGGACATTGCACTCCCTCTCTGTCCTTGTTGGAGAAGGTGATGAGTGCGTCTTTAGAGATGGTCGGCTCCGGAGGTACCACGGTATGGACCCCGGAGAACGCCCTCAGCTCGGCCTTTCGCTTCCTGTTTGACATGGTAGAAACCGGGGAAAGGCCCCCGAGTTTTCCATCTCCTGCTTGAAGCATGTTGATCCGACCGCCCGGGTTGATCGGAGGGATCGACTCATCAGAGTATTCCGGCTCATGCTCGATTCTGGCGACCGGATTGGGAGGAGTTCTTTAGTTTGGTCGGCGCTCGCGCCTTCCGGCTCTCTCCGTCCTAGGTTCTGGCTTGGTGATCAAATTGTCCAGTTTGCCTTCCTCAAACAGTCTCCAGAGCTGTCTGAGGAGGTCGCGGCATTGGCTGGTGTTGTGGCCGGGACTCTTATGATAGGCACAGAATTTGCTACGGTCTAGATGACCGTGGTCCCTTATCGGCTTTGGTTTGGAAAGCCACTTGCGACCCTTGATTGCGTTGAAGATGTGGGCCGGAGATAAGTTGAGGTTGTGGAGGAGGTGGACCTCTACATCCTCAAAGGATTTGAACTCGCCAGGCGGTTTGGCGACCGCCTTTCTGGGCTTGGCGACCGCCTTCTTCTGGACATAGGATGGCGCCTTTACTTCTTCGGATGGTCCCTCGTCTAAGCGGAGGGAGAGCATCCTATGCCTGGCCAAAAAGTCGGCGGCTCTGACGCGGAAGGTCGAGTAGGTCGTAGGGATGTCCTTGGTAAGGTGCCTGAACATGGGCGAGCGTCCGTGGAATCCGCTCAGGACTGAGTGGAGAGCGAGCTCGTCGCTGATGGGCTCGCCGGTGAGGACTATCTCGTCTACTCGGTCGATGTAATTTTCATCTGACTCGTCCTTCCCCTGCCTGATTTTCATCACGCGGTGGGGGCCTTCAAGGCGAGCGACTTTGGTGGCGAAGTACGACGTGAAGTCTTTCGCCAATTTCTCAAAGCAGTTGATTGAGCGAGGTGGTAGTGAGTTGTACCACCTATAGGTGAGGTCGCCTAGGGTCAATGGGAACATCCGACACTTGGTCGCATCTGACGCTCCGCATCCGGTCATGTAGATCTGGAACTTGCTCAAGTGGGTTTCGGGATCCTATCTCCCCTCATATAGAGGCATTTGAGGGGGATTGATCATTGGTTAGACTGGGGCGAGCTCGATTTGAGTCGTGAGTGGTTCGCTTGGCTCAACGATCGATCTTCTGGCGCCTGCCCCATTTTCCAAGAGCGCCTTCATCTCGTTGAGCTGGCGTTGCGTGGCGGCCATCGCCGTCGCCTGACTGCTCGCCGATTGGCTCTCAGAGCGCGAACCAAGGCGATCATGTACTGATCCCCTAGCCCCGTGGTGAATGACGAGCTCCCTGCCAGTGGGTTCCTTCCTTGGGCGAGCAGGGGCTCGCTGACTGATTTGTCTCCTGGGAGTCGGATATGCCGAACTCCTGGTAAAGGATTCGGATTCCGATGTCTCTCGGCTGGGGCCTGAGTGCCCGGGTCGCCATGAGGGATCACTCCCTAGGCGGCTGAAGACGGAATCGTCCCGCCTCACGAGAGCCTTTTCCTGCGGCTCGGGGCTTTCAGTCGATTTCTCAACATAGATCTCCTTGAGCTTCCGTTTGCTTGCCGGGCGGATGGCCGACGGAGTGATGGTGCGCGAATCGCAGGCCTTCCGTCGCTCCCTGAGGATGGCTATGGCCTCCTCAATCTGTTCCGCTGTCTGGAACTGATCGAGTGAGAGGCTAGAACCGTCGCTTGGGGGCGGTAGCGAGAGCCTAGCTTCGCCACGGTCGCCTTCCGCCGTGGGCTGGGATTCGGTCCGTGCCGGAACGAGATTTCCGGCGGATCTCAGGGTGGCTCTCTTGGAGGTCGTCGCAGATGTCATTTTCTGAAGGTTTTTCTGTTGAAGAACAGTGAGTGTTTCTTCAAGTATATGTCCGGAGAACAGTGAGTGTTCTTCGAGACGGTAGGAATAAAAATTGAGGGTTAGAACCCCTTCCTCTAGCGCCAATTGTTGTTACCCAAAATATTATCCGGAGATAGTATTGCTGGAATGATCGAGTAACAAACAAATGCGAGAACACTTCCGTGAGAAAATAGATAACACAAGATTTGCCGGGGTTGTTAATCCCGGGCTTGAATGCTCTCGCGAGATGTTATTAATAAATATACTGTCGAGTACAAATATTAATGTTAGAATCTATTACAAGGAGTGTAAAGACTTCTAGTTATCTAGGCTTTAGAGCGCGTAGACTACCGGAAGAACCAGATAGGTAAATCTGTGAGTTCTTGCTTGGGATATATGATGAATAGGTATGAATATCACTATGAATGTATAAGTGGTTGCCAAAAGAGTCTTTGATTCTCTTTTTTGTGTGTATTTTGCACTGAATTCGTAGTAAAATTCGCGTCCCTTTGGCCATTGCAGTGAGTTCTCTATTTATAGGGGACAAGGTAGTTGGGACTCCCCAGGCGATCGCGGGCGACCGCCGTTTTCTATGTTAAAATAAGATGGCCGATCGTCCCGTCACGTGGGCTTGTTCCCTTGAGGTCCGAGGTCGCTGCTGGTGGCCAGCTGGGCGAACCAATGGGAAGCCAGCACGCGTCTTGAGTCGCTGTCCGGGGAGGTCCCACTTTGTACCTTTCGGCGGCCTTGTCGGTAGGTGTGGTAGGTGACAGGCTGGGGTCAATGGTCCTATCTGTCGGTATCCTTTGAAGATCCGCACGTGGGCCACCGTCCAAGATTCGGTCTTCGACGACTTTGACGGATGCTGGATCCATACGTGGCACGAGATGATCGCCTCTGGTTCGCTCATTAAAGACGATCGTCAGATATCAAAAGACGATCGCTGGGTACCAAAAGACGGTCGCCGTAATATGCCGAACTCTAGGCGTTTGTACAGAGTATGTCTCTCAAGGTTGGCTTCTCTGATCGTGATGCCGATCGCCTATCGAGGCGTATTAATCGCCGCACAACATAGTTCTTGTGAGACGAATCATAATTTTCGTGAGATAGGAATATACTCACGGGAATTGTGAAGCCTATTTATTGTAGGGATTCTTGAACTGTTTCAGCTACTAATTATCTAATTCGAATAGGGATATATCGAGTTAATAATTCTTAGTATTTTCTATCGACCTTGGGAAATACTTTAGAATAATTTAGGAATTCCTGGCTTACAATCAATTGAATAAAAGTGAATTGAATTGAATAAAAATCATTCCTGATTGTTTGAGGTGAAAATCATAATCCTACACCCTTATTATTATTATTACTATTATTATTTATTTTTCTGCAATTAGTTTAGATATAAATTCCATATAATTGTTCTTCAAATAAAATTGTGAGTCGACTATATTTTGGTACTTAGTGAAATCAGTCCTCGAGGGAACGATATCTTATTCATCACTTTATTACTTGTTGACACCGTGCACTTGCGGCATAGTGTGAGGGATTTCCTCACAACAAGTTTTCGCGCCGTTCTTTGGGGGATTTTTCGCAAATATCAATACCAAGCGACTCTAATTTTAATTTGAAGTTGTCTCTATATTTTTATTTCTATTTTCTTCATTATGTTTCCCTTTGAGTATCGTGGCCCTTGGCATTTCATAAATTTCGATGTTCTTAATAATTTGCCAAATAGGGTCAGTCAGCCCCCTCCCCCAAAACAAAAGACCATGCTTGAACAATGTGTAGACGTTCTCAAAAATCATGATAGTACCCTTTTTGAGCTAGAATGTGCACGTCGTGGTCTTGAGATTCACTATGGTTATTTTCCAGCTTATATATTTAGTAGTGAAGTTGAGGGGGAGATTGAGAAGAAAGACATGCTAAGTTTTAGGGTCGATTCCCCAGCACCTAATAATTACATAAAGTGTGATGAGCCTATAGAAGAAGTTATCATTGATGATGTTTCCAAAGAAATTTCATTAAATTGTCATCAAACTTCGACTAATAAGGTGAACACTTTTGTGCCTAAAATTTTATTAACGGTGCCGCGCATAATTTTTCCTAAATCTATAATGGGAGAGATTGACCCCATTACTTTTGATTCTGTTGAGGCTGATTCTTTGAGTTCTAATGAGGTTGTTCATGATATGTCTTTATTATCTACCCATTCGAACTCTGCTTATTTTTTCATGCCTTATCATTATTATATTCTTCCATCATTTTTTGGTTGTCCGCATAATTATTCTTATTCATTATTTTTGGCAACCGGGCATGAGCCAAAGCCTCCCTTATGGAATAAGAGGCTTATAGATTGCAAGAAGGGGAATTTGGCAATCTCCCTAGAAAGAAGCCACGTTAAATTCTTTTTGCCACGTCGTGCTCAAGACGTAAAATAGAGCGCTTGATGGGAGGCAACCTATCATTTTTACTTGCTTTCTAGTTAGTTGTTCTTATTTGATTTTTAGTTATTAATTTTTTCTTTGTTTTGTTGTTTCGTTTGGATTCGTATTTTTGTTGGCCCTTATCTCTCTAATATTTTAACCCCAAATGAGTATTATCCTTCGTATTCTAGTCTTTCTTGATTTAATGTCTATTGTTATTTCATGACTAGAGACTAAGTTTGGGGGTCCCTCGTGATGTTAGGCATTATTTGAAGTATCCACTCAGACATGTGCTGGCGTTCAAGAAGACATTTGGAATAAGTTTCCCTTTTTCTTATCTCTTTTATTTTCACATGAGCTTTATTGTTGATGATTTTATGTGTAGTGGAATTGATTTTCTTGGTTATAAATTGCGATTTCATCATTGCTTTATTGTCTTTGCATGCTGTTGATGGTTTTTGCAAACATGAATTTTTCGTGAATTTTTTGTGCTTCCGTGTGTAAAACTGATGTTACGATACTGATTTCTCTTGGAAGAAACGGTTGAGTATAGTCGAGTTGTAGTCAGTGATGTATGTTTCTGTTGAGTATTCAGTTAGGTCCGAAATTTTATCGTTTTTGTAGAAATTTTAGCAGATAAGAAAGGAGACATACGTGTTTTCAAATCACCGTTTATACGTTTGGTTAAACTGTTCGCGTAGCTAGTCGTCCAGTAATATGAGTCTTGTTGGCACTTGGATTGAGTTTAGAGTGGGACAGTTTTTCCCAAAAAGTCGAGATATTAGTTGTTCTATGATGGGAAATCTTGTAACCGGGGGTATTCACGTGACCCGTTGTTTACTCTCGCGTAAAACGACGACCCTGAATAGATTAATAATTTAGAAATATCGCATTACCGATGATGGGAAGCCTAGTAACCGGGGGTATTCACGTGACCCGTTGTTTACTCTCGCGTAAAACGGCAAACTTGACATGCGGGACTTGCTATTCGAGTTTTTTCTCCGATGTAGAGGGGGGCTTAGTAACTAGAAGCATCCATGTGCCCCATGAGTGTCTTTTACGTCAAACGGTTCCCCGATACATGAGAATGAAAATTCACCCTAGGATCATCCCGATGTAATATCCCGAGAGCCGAAACCTAGTGGTTAACTCGAATCATATTATTGATCATACATAAGGGAATGCTGTCCTAGGAGTAATTTTGATAATGAAACTCTTGAATTTTGCCACTAGACTGTGGGACTGGGCGAATTGGCTTGTTTAATCTAACCCTTCATATTGACGGTCGGTTAAATTCACGATTGTTAATCTTTGAGCTTGATTTTCTTCATGAACGATTGATTAGGACTGAAATTGGTTACTTAGTGGAATCAGTGTCCTGGATGTGACTCGCTTTTACGATACTTGTACTATTATTTGAGATTTTCAGGGTAGTATTGATTAAGTTGAGCACTATGGACTTGCATGATTATTCACGATACATTTTGTTTAGAATTGATTTTTGCTTGAGGACAAGCAAAGGCTCAAGTTTGGGGGTATTTGTTAGGCGTATTTTTATGCGCTTTTATATCATTATTTTGTATCCATCTTGAGCCTAAATCAGCATAAATGAGCGTTTAATGCAGTATTCTTACATGTTTTGCAGCAAATCAGAGTCCGGAAGCCAAAACGATGAAAAACGGGCGAAAACGGCAATTTTTGGCCAGGGGCCGCGGCACGAACCAAGTGAGCCGCGGCACACGAAGATGTCCAGAAAGCGCTGAGCACACTGTACTGTGAGCCGCGGCACAACCTAAGTGAGCCGCGACCCAGGAGGAAAAAAGGCGCCCAGGCATGGGGCGCTGAACGGGTGAGCCGCGGTACAGATTAAGTGAGCCACGGCCCACCGGGCGGTTTTGCTGAATATTCCGCGTTTCTGGGCCGTTTTGGAGCCTGTTCTCGACCTAATCACACGGACGCGTTTTGGAGGCTGATGACGACTATAAATAAGTATTGAAGGGCTGAAGAAAAGGGGGAATCATCTAGGGGAACTTGGAGGTGGAGATCGATAGACATCGCGGGCTCGAAGAACACAAGGAGGAGATTTGTGGGCGAAGACAAGACCACGGATCCCTACGGTTTTTCTTAATTTTTCCGTATCGTAGTTTCTAGATCTAGTCGAGTAGGATTTTGATTATAGCCGATTACATGACGGTTTGATTTATTTATTATTATTTCAATTCATTCGTTATTCTATTGAATTGGATTCTTCTTACTGTTCTTAATGCTTTTTAATTGTCTGACCAACAGTTGAATTGTTTTGCATGTCTTTATGGATTCGGGAGATGAAATTTAGGCATAGTTCTTGTGAGACGAATCATACTTTTCGTGAGATAGGAATATACTCACGGGAATTGTGAAGCCTATTTATTGTAGGGATTCTTGAACTATTTCAGCTACTAATTATCTAACTCGAATAGGGATATATCGAGTTAATAATTCGTAGTATTTTCTATCGACCTTGGGAAAGGCTTTAGAATAATTTAGGAATTCCTGGCTTACAATCAATTGAATAAAAGTGAATTGAATTGAATAAAAATTATTCCTGATTGTTTGAGGTGAAAATCATAATCCTACACCCTTATTATTATTATTACTATTATTATTTATTTTTCTGCAATTAGTTTAGATATAAATTCCGTATAATTGTTCTTCAAATAAAATTGTGAGTCGACTATATTTTGGTACTTAGTGAAATCAGTCCTCGAGGGAACGATATCTTATTCATCACTTTATTACTTGTTGACACCGTGCACTTGCGGCATAGTGTGAGGGATTTCCTCACAACAGTGATGTAAGTCTCCTCTTTCATATCTTGTGTTTAGCGACATGGTTATATGCCTATTGTGAAATGGAATTTGTACTGGATACTTGTGGCATATTACGTGTGTAATGAGCTAGTTATATTGATGGATTGAACACCGAGTGGTGTATGGTGTTATTAAATTTTGAACATTGATGTGTTCCGAAAGGCGTATTGGTTTTAGAGTTGGTTGATAACCCAAATAGACGGTTCGACATGTGTTCGGAGTCGACGTTTGTAATTTTGGATTGTTGAACTGATTTTGAATGTCGTGTGGGCATATTTGAGGATCGATTGTGTTTGACTAATTGCTGGTAATTGCAACCGACGTGTCCCTATTGATAATTGTATCCACTGCGTACATTTTCAAAAATGGTTTACTAAACTTTCGTAGACGCTAGTACATTGTGGAAAACCAGTTTTGCAAAATGTTTTGACGATGCGGTGAAATAGCAGCTTAGTGTGGATTTTGAAAAGTGGTATGAATTTGGCAAGTCGGCCTTGTATTTTCAAACAAAAACCTTGCGACGGTATTTGAAAGCTGTGTTTTAGAGTGTTTTGGGACATTTTGTAAAATGTTACCATTGATAATCTTTTGTCGTGTTTGGAAGAACTTTAAGAAAATGATGATTGCTTATCTGTGCTATTTTCAAATGATTTGAGTAAGCGCTTTTAAAAATTTCACACCATAATATTTTTGTATTTCTAAATCAAACGTGTTTTTAATTTCTAAAAGGGTGGAGGATGAATCTTTCCAAATTGTGACAGTTAGCGCACGCTAATGTGCTATTTAGCGCATTCTAGGACTGGGCAGGCAGAGTGACATAGTTAATGCACGCTAAATCATGGGCTTAGCACGCGTTAAGATGCATTGTATTGTATGATTTTGATGTGATTGTTGATCTGTGAGAATGTCTATTGCATGTATGATTGGGTTGCCACCCGGGGATGGTTCGCCGAAACCTCTGGGGGTCGATGCCAAGAGAGCATGACCACGGGATACCCTAGGTGTTGCCAGTTATGATGATGTTTGTTGGTAACATGCGATTACCTATATGATGTTGATCGTGATAATGTTGCGTGGTAACATGTGGTTACCTTGTGTAACACCCCAAACTAGGCGGATATTACAGTGCCATGGACCCCCAACTGGGACCCACCAGGCGAATGAAAATTAATGAGTTAAATAATATAATTGTAGTTCCGAACCACATTATATCATCAATTACTCCGATGAGGAGTTTCAAGTACAACACAACCAGGAAATACAGAATACATGTATATTTTATATGAAGACAAAATATACAACACTGAATAAAAATGAATGTCCAAACGAAAATCTGCAGCGGAATAAAAATGAAGAAACATGAATGAAAGAAAAGGACTGGGCCCCCTACTAGTATCACTGGGACTCCTCGCCGTCAACATTCTCTTCACGTGCCTTTGTCTTGCCATGACCTGAAAACAATATCCCCCAACGGGGTCAGTTACACAGAACAACAATCCTCAAGAGTTGAACAAGCACAATCATTAAATATATATGACATGAAATCAAGTTGAAGAGGGGCATCATTGTACGCCCGTAATGGGACGTGCAAGTGCACAAGATGAGTGTCCGGACACACTCGTCCTTGTACCTAATTAGTTTCACGGAGGCACGTTACCGTGTGCACAGCCCATTGTGTCGGTGAACCCTTCACATGACTATCGTGTGCCCGACTAAAAATTCCACACATAACCACCCGGCCACGCAATATGAATCCAGAAGGTCACAAGAACAAAAGTGACCATGATGAATATCAATGAATAGCAAATCGACAAGGTTCAAGAATGACTCACCGAGATGAAATAATAATGAAATGAATGATAGCTCACTGAAATGATTGGAACCGCTGCTCCTCGTGAATTGAATGATTAGTTTGATAATTACAAGTCTCGACATGAATAAGATATCATGAATGAATTATGAATATGAATGAACAACAACGAAAGGAATGAATATCCTTTTAATCGAGTAAGAATTTACTTACACAAATACCGGTGATGAAATGTCCTTCCTCGAACAAACATCCTTAATGGAGGTATCGGTCGCTCGAACAACCTTGAATAACACAATTACCAACAATACGCTTAATAAACGAATCAAACATGATCACAGCCCACTTCAAAAGTCGATACAACAATATCCAAGCTCATTGGGGCATTATGACAAACACTTAGCAAACATTCATCCCTTGATTATCACCAACCCCAAATATATCGAAACCAAACTCCAAATGAGTAATTCAATCCAACGATACGTCATCAATGACATCAATAATCCAATAGGAATCCACAACTCGAGGTTACAACACCATTAAATCGGAAACTCCCAAAATTACCAAAGTCAACCCTTAAGAATTCTTGAATAATTCCCCAAAATTCATCAAATCCGAAATATACACCAATAAATCCATAGGAATACATGTATCCAAGGTACATAATCCATATATAACATATTCCAACATAATAACAAGCTTACACGAAGAGATCGGGAGGAAAACACTCAAAATCTGAAATTTTAGATCCAAGAAATGTTTACCTTGATTTGATGTACTGGAGAGGATTAGATGATGATTAATCTGAACTAAAAGCTTGAAGATATTGATAGGTGGATGCAGCTCGAAGAACACTTCTCAAAAAGCCCAAAATTGCCCAAAACCACCGGGATGAAGAATGAGATGATGAAATGATGAAAATCGGACTGCACTGTCCTATATATACTGATCCCAGCTTAGCGCACGCTAAGTCCTGATATTTAGCGAGCACTAGCGGGTTAACCGGGCAGTCCAGTGAGCTCTGACTGCCTCGTTAGCGTGCGCTACGAACTTGGTAGCGCGCGCTAACGCCTTCCCGATAGCGTGCGTTAAACCAAAATGTTAGCGTGCGCTAACTGATGTTTGAAAGCCAACAACTGGAGTCCAGAACCTACTGTCCAAAGTCTGATCGAGCCTTAGCGCGCGCTACACTAATTGCTTAGCGTGCGCTATCCAAACTACTAGCGTACGGTACTTACCATTTATAGCGTGTGCTACTACAACTCAAATTCAGTCCAGTGCCTTCTGGACTGTCTACCTGAACCACATTAGCGTGCGCTAATGCTGAGAGGTAGCATGCGCTACCCGTACTCAATTAGCGCGCGCTAAAGAGAGTACGTAGCGTGCGCTACTACTCACACACATCCCACTACATAGATGACAATGATGATATGCTCGGCCCGATTCTCCAACCGGGTTGAATGACGAATAATAACTGATATACGATACAAATTCAAGGAATTGTTAGATTGAAGATTTTTCACACTAAGTATATTAGAATATATTTGACATTGGTTTGGATTAAGGATGCATGGATTAAGTATTTTTTTTAATTGTTAGATTGAAGATTTTTCACACTAAGTATATTAGAATATATTTGACATTTGTTTTGATATTGATGGTTTGGATTAAGGATGCATGTGATTATTGTGTTGTTAATTTGAGTATTTTTGAGGAATTTTTGTATTTTTGTTATTGAAATTGCTATTTTATTGTATGAAATGTGCATCTAATATAGGAATTTTTTTTAATAAAAAAGTCTGAAGCCACATGTACTATTTGCCACGGTTGGGAACCATGACAAATCAGATTTTTACAATATGATAATAAAGAAACAACACTTACAGATTCATGAAATAAGACCTTGACAAGATCGACTTTTCACGGTCTGTACATGTGAGACAAAACCTTATTACCCTCGTTTTAATTATAATTTGGGATCGTCACACAATCAAGTTGTAGTGTTCTTTAATTTAGAGTAAATACCAAATATTTAAATTTGATATTTCTCCCCTGCAGAAGATGGTCTCTTACGTTATAATCGTTTGTACAACAATTTCAATAATTGCATCATCGCATACCAAAAAAATGATAACCTCGTGCAAATCTCTGTTGGTATAAATATTGCTTGATTGTATTAAAATTTTGTTCATACCAATTTTTGCACTTCTTACACAAATATGTTATCTATTACCAACTCTTACAACAACGAATCTCAAATCGGCAAACATATTAACCCTATCAACAAATTCTCTCGTAATCATGCCATTAGAATCAATACGATTTTAATGCATCCAATCTCGGAATAGTTTTGTGAATATAGTGAATGAATATGAATGATGAATGATTATTATTGAGTGAAAAAAATTACTGAGTTATAATATACTGAATGATAATGAATGAATTTACAACCGGGTATTACATACTCCCCCCTTAAAAAGAGTTTCGTCCTCGAAACTAAGGGTCAAACAAATCGGGATAACTCTCACGCATACTATCCTCGGTTTCCCAAGTAGCCTCTTCAACTCCGTGTCTAGACCACTGGATTTTGACCAAAGGAATCGTCTTGTTCCTCAACTGTTTGATTCGTCGCTCTAAGACTCCTACAGGACGCTCCTCGTACGTATAATCATCCGCAATCTCGATTTCATCGAACTGAAGTATGTGACTCGGGTTGGCAACATACTTCCGCAACTGAGAGACGTGAAACACATTATGAATTCGGCTCAAAGCCGGAGGTAAAGCCAATCGATAAGCCAGACTGCCTACTCGATCTAAAATCTCAAACGGTCCAATGAACCTCGGTCTCAACTTTTCCCGCTTCCCGAAACAAAAGATGCCTCGACTCGGGGATTCCTTGACCAAAACGTGGTCACCTGCCTTGAACTCTAATGGTCGATGAAGGTTATCTGCATATGATTTTTGTCGACTCTGATCGGTCAACAAACGACTCCTGATCAAAGCTACCTTCTCGCGGGCGGCTATAAGCATATCGAGCTCGGTGCCTATTGATTCTGATAAGTTATCTTAATCAAAGCATGTCAACTGTTGTTGCACGTGAACTCAATCAACGGTAGTTGGGCTTCCCAATCGTCCTTCTAATCGAGAACGCATGCCCTCAACATGTCCTCCTATGTCTGAATAGTCCTCTCTGATTGTCCGTCTGACTGATGATGAAAAGCTGTGCTGAAATTAAGCTGAGTTCCCATGGCACGATGAACTGATTCCCAAAAATGTGACACGAATCGCCCGTAACGATCAAAAACGATACTCTTAGGGGTACCGTGCAATCTCACGATCTCTTTAATGAATAACTGGTCAAGTCTCTCGGGACCTCATATATCCTTAATCTCAAGGAAATGAGCTGACTTAGATAAACGGTCCATAATTACCCAAATTGTATTCATGCCTCGACGTTGGCAAACTCGTGATGAAATCCATTGAAATATCCTCTCACTTCCACTCTGGAATAGGGAGCAGTTTCAGCATGTAACACCCCAAACTAGGCGAATATTACAGTGTCGTGGACCCCCGACTGGGACCCACTAGGCGAGTGAAAATTAATGAATTAAGTGATATAATTGCAGTACCGAACCACAGTATATCAATAATTACTCCGATGAGGAGTTTTAAATACAACACTTGATAAGTGTCAGTTTTATACACTTATCCGTGATTTGTATTGATATATTTCACCCATAATTGAGGTAGTCTACTCGTTTTTACTTTGAATTAATTAATTTTTAATAATTTTATTTTTTATCGGATGAAGATGTAAATTTAGTCTTAATCGGATTGAATTACTGATTTACTCAAGAAATAACATGTTTATAAAATATTCTCTTTGTTGAATTTTTATGTATTCATGTTGTAGTGCTTTCCGAGATGAGTTCGGCAGTCTTTCCGGATTCAAAATCAGAGTTATATATCAAAAGTTATCATCCGAATAAGATTTGGGGCGAAAACGCAAAAGTCAAAAATTCTGGGCTAAAAATAAAGTCTGAAACTCCATACGGGCGTAACATCTAAAATTTAAGGGCGTAACTCACAAAGCAACTAATGTGCAAAAAGCCGTAGCCATGTTACAGCCGTAACTCCTCAATGTTACGGTCGTAAGTCCTCATAGTTACGGCCGTAACTCCTCAAAGTTACGGCCGTAACTCTTGACAGATTTTTGATCATTGCCTAATTTTTTATACTTTTGGTCTATTATTGAGGGGATGACTGGCATTGATCCGATATATTGTAATAATGCTGGAGTTTTGGAGCTATTAGATGACTTTAGGTGTATAAATAGACCCCTTAGATCCATCATCATTCATCCTTCATCTTATATTTTTCTACTTTTTGTAATATTTTCTTTTTGTGTGAAGAACACACTTGTGTTCTTGAGTGATTTGTGTAATAGTGGTATAGCATATGTTGTTCAGGGAGTTTATTGCTTCTTTCTCCTTTATCTACTAAGGGAGTTAGAATCAATTCTTTCTCTTTTTCAACTAATAATGACCACTCAAGCTTGTATTATGTTTATTAAACCTTTCATGGGCTAAGTTACTTTAGTTGGGATTATAAACAAGGTTAGTTATGTTATTTAAGTTTGTATAAAGATCTATTATGAATTACTTATTATTGTGTGTGATTTTTATTGTTTTAACAATCTTTATTTATTTGGCCAATAAATGACGATATTTATGGTCTTCATATGTTTCGAAAGAAAATATGTTTGATTAGATCAAATGATCTTCACTCTAAGTTGTTATAGGGGATAGAAATATACCTCTAGACCTTAGATGATTCTTTTAGTTATTTTCATAAAACCTAATGCTATGTATTGAAGCCAATCAACATAGAAATATAGTGGATTGATTCAATATATAAGGGGCGTTTTATAGTTCGAAAGAGAAACCGTCTTTTTAAGGAAAATCGAATCTACACAACATAATAAGTAAATTCATCTTATGATCTCCTATACATCTTCTATAACTAATGATGAACTAATTTTGTAATCCCAACTATTTCATTTTATCTTCTATTAATCTATTATTAGTGCAATCTTTTATTTCCTTGAATATTAGAACTATTATTGCATTTTCTTTACAATTATTAAACCAAACTCTTAAATTGTGTGTTTCAATCATATAAATCTCTATAACAAATAGTTAAATAGTGTATAATTCAATATATAACCTAACTTCCTCGTGGGATCGATAAACCGGACTCAAAAAGTCCACTTACTACTTGATACGATATCGTGCACTTGCGATAGTTACACTAAAGACGTGTCAAGTTTTTGGCGCCGTTGCCGGGGAAGTATAAGTGTTATTTTTGAAATCTTACATTGTAAACTATTTTTATAGATACAATTTATCGACGTTGTAACTTAGTACTCAATTGTGTTTGTCCGGTCAAGTGGCGGATAATGGTACTCCGTGACTATTAAAGTCGGATTTTTCAGTTTCCCACAACAACTGATATTTGTAGATATTTTATCCTTTTTCATTTTTTTTTGTCATGGATGAAACTTTGAATAATATTGAAAAAAGATTTCCTTTCGAGCAAAAAGTAATTTTAAAAATCTACAAAGCAAGAATTGAAAGGATGAGGTTGCTTATGAATAAAAGCATACCTTTTGATATTAGATTCATAATTGAAGCCAAAGTAAGAATAGCATGTGAATTCACAGAAATACCGACTAGATTTTTACCAGGGCTTGGAAAAAGTTCATATGCCAAGAAACGACGAGCAAAGATGATAGCCGTTTGCTATAAATGTGCTAGATGGAACTGTAATTTAAAATGTCGATCTTTAGGAATTCCATCTACAAACAGAGAAGATAAAATTCAATTCATTAAGGATGGTATGAATAAAGAGAATTTAGATGATATCGAAATTTCTCTTGACACACATCCTAGTGGACTCGTACATTACGGAATTCGATGTTTGTGGAATAAATTAAAACCAGAATATGAACAAAGTCTTGGGAATCTGACGTTAAAAGACCCTATTTGCCAATTTTTAAGAAAATTGGATGGGAAGCTTCTCCCCGACTCATAGAAGGCGTTTAGGCCGTTTCTGAACGTAAAATCAGAGGAAGATGTGAGCCACAATCACAACTACTGTATATACACGTAAGTATCTTTTATTTTTGTCGTATGGTGAGATTTTCTGAATAAAAAAAGTGATACGCAATAAATGCTTTCATTATTCTATTGAGTAGTTGAAGCGCAATCAACGCAATCACAAACTTGTTAAACAATTTTTACATTTTTTTTCTTCTATAAATAAACATTGTGCTTGTTTCTTTTATTCATTCCTTAAACTTGTACTTTTCTCTTTTTCTCTCTATAAATTTCTTTTCAAAAATTGAGTCATCATCTTCCACAAAAAAATTTAGCACAGTCTGCATTTTTGGTGGAGCTAGTTATGGAAAAGAGGCATGCTTTACTGAAGCAGCCCACAACTTGGGTCGTACCTTAGGAGAAAAATGCATTCATGTAGTTTACGGAGGAGGAAGTCTAGGATTAATGGGACGAGTCACATCGCCTATATGGAAGGAGTAAGAGTGTTGGGAATAATTCCAAAACCTCCGGTGAAAGTAAAATCACCGGCAACTATTGGAGATAAGTTTAGATCTGTAAATATGCAAGATCGCATAACTCACATGATAAATAATTCTGGCGCCTTTATCACCCTTCCCGGTGGTTTTGGCACTCTTGAGGAACTTTTTCATGTGGTTACCAGAGCACAGCTAAATGTTCATCAGAAACCAACAGGTCTGCTTAATGTCAATGGTTTTTTTGATGGTTTACTATCTTTCATCGACTACTCTGCTGAAAAAGGTTTTATTTCCGAGCGTGCTAAACGAATCATAGTCGTTGCAACAACACCAGAAGAACTAATCAAAAAACTCATTGAATTTGTTCCTCAACCAGATCCAGCTCTAGCTAAAATTGTCTGGATGGAAGATTTTACCGTGAGAAAACGAAAAGTGGATTCATTTCTCTCCCTTTGATAACCCATGTCAGACCTCTTGTATTTTTACTTTCTGTTGTGTGTAAAAATCGTACTAAATGATGGCAGCTTAAGGAGTTTCTTTGTGATCTCTTGACGCGCATCTATTCGCGATTTATGTATTGTTATTTTATTGCTGTAATTTTTATTGTTTGTTTTTTATAAAAGCATTGATGGCAGCGTAAGGCGACTCTTCGGACTTTCTTGAAGCGCATCTTAAAAATTGTGTTATACTTACGAGTATATTTTATTTTCTTTTGTTGTTTGCCTCGTATATTTATTCTTTTGTAGATTCTAAAAGGCGTTAGCTCAAGCATCAACTTTCATAACAGGGAGTATTCTGTTTTTCTCCTTGCTTTTTATTTTATTTTATTTTTTATTTTTAAACTGAGGACAGTTTTATTTTCAAGTTTGGGGGTGGTATGTTTTAATTATTTTGGTATGTTGGTTTTGATTATTTTGGTTATTTGCCTTAAATTATATATATATATATATATATATTATTTTGATTTGTGAGATTTCTAGATCTTGCCATAACACCAATAAATTAGCTATATACAAGCTTCTAAAATCGTTTTAACCGGTAAAAAAATTGTATATTCCAAAATTTTTGAGCCTTAATCTCTCTTTCCTAGCCTTGTAGTTATCATATAAAATCAAGTCATTCATTACCTTGAGAAAAGAAGAATCAGTCGGTTGCTGAAAAATAGAACTGAAATTTACTTAATTTGTGGAGTTTTTTGATTTTTCATGCTTAGCTAATAAACGATTTTCTGCAAAAATTCTATTGCCTAAAAAAAGGAGTCATTGGTGAAAAGAGCTACACGTTAGCAAATAACGGTGTGAAAGCTATCACCTAATAAAAAAAAGGAGAAGTGTTGAGCAGCAACAGCTATCTAATTTTAGGGATCCTAAAATTTTGCGAAAAATAAAGGACTAACCATTGTTGGTGCGTAGCTGCCGTCTCATAAAAAAGATAGAAATTGTGTTGGTGAAAAGAGCTACACGTTAGCAAATAACGGTGTGAAAGCTATCACCTAAAAATAAAAAAAAATGGAAATTGTATTGGTGAAAAGAGCTACACGTTAGCAAATAACGGTGTGAAAGCTATTACTAAAAGGGATGTAGTTTATGAGCAGATTTGAATTAATTCGCGGCTCAATTTCAATACACTCAATTTCGTGAACAATCACAATATTTGATGACGCCGATGAAATTCTTCTTCATATTGAGTCGAAAAATAAATGAGTGATCGAGAGCAACCATTAAAGGGAGTCGTGTGTATCACGAGTGGGAAAGAAATAATCAACCTTTTGGGGGGAAACCTTGCATTTTGGAATTACAAAAATAAAACCGTGTTTTAACTTCAAAATTAGTAGATTTATTTTGAATCTTGATTCATTTCTATCTACTGTATAAAGCTGGTTATTGTGTAATAATGGCATCTTGATCTATTATCCTCTTTATATATATAATTATTTTTTTTAATTTGTGTGTGTATTATTTTTCTTATTTTGTCTTATTTTTATTTTTTTTATTTTGAGCGTGAATAATAAAGAGTCTTGCTCGGGACTAGCAAGAATTCAAGTTTGGGGGTGTGATAAGTGTCAGTTTTATACACTTATCCGTGATTTGTATTGATATATTTCACCCATAATTGAGGTAGTCTACTCGTTTTTAATTTGAATTAATTAATTTTTAATAATTTTATTTTTTATCGGATGAAGATGTAAATTTAGTCTTAATCGGATTGAATTACTGATTTACTCAAGAAATAACATGTTTATAAAATATTCTCTTTGTTAAATTTTTATGTATTTATGTTGTAGGGCTTTCCGAGACGAGTTCGGCAGTCTTTCCGGATTCAAAATCAGAGTTATATATCAAAAGTTATCATCCGAAGAAGATTTGTGGCGAAAACGCAAAAGTCAGAAATTCTGGGCTAAAAATGAAGTCTGAAACTCCATACGGGCGTAACATTTAAAAGTTACATGCGTAACTCACAAAGCAACTAATGTGCAAAAAGCCGTAGCCATGTTACGGCCGTAACTCCTCAATGTTACGGCCGTAAGTCCTCATAGTTACGGCCATAACTCCTCAAAGTTACGGCCGTAACTCTTGACAGATTTTTGATCATTGCCTAATTTTTTATACTTTGGTCTATTATTGAGGGGATGGCTGACATTGATCCGATATATTGTAATAATGCTGGAGTTTTGGAGCTATTAGATGACTTTAGGTGTATAAATAGACCCCTTAGATCCATCATCATTCATCCTTCATCTTATATTTTTCCACTTTTTGTAATATTTTCTTTTTGTGTGAAGAACACACTTGTGTTCTTGAGTGATTTGTGTAATAGTGGTATATCATATGTTGTTGAGGGAGTTTATTGCTTCTTTCTCCTTTACCTACTAAGGGAGTTAGGATCAATTCTTTCTCTTTTTCAACTACCACTCAAGCTTGTATTATGTTTATTAAACCCTTCATAGGCTAAGTTACCTTAGTTGGGATTATAAACAAGGTTAGTCATGTTATTTAAGTTTGTATAAAGATCTATTATGAATTACTTATTATTGTGTGTGATTTTTATTGTTTTAACAATCTTTATTTATATGGCCAATAAATGACGATATTTATGGTCTTCATATGTTTCGAAAGAAAATATGTTTGATTAGATCAAATGATCTTCACTCTGAGTTGTTCTAGGGGATAGAAATATACCTCTAGATCTTAATTCTTTGAGTTATTTTCATAAAACCTAATGCTATGTATTGACGCCAATCAACATAGAAATATAGTGGATTGATTCAATATATAAGGGGCGTTTTATAGTTCGAAAGAGAAACCGTCTTTTTAAGGAAAATCGAATCTACACAACATAATAAGTAAATTCATCTTATGATCTCCTATACATCTTCTATAACTAATGATGAACTAAATTTGTAATCCCAACTATTTCATTTTATCTTCTATTAATCTATGATTAGTGCAATCTTTTATTTCATTGAATATTAGGACTATTATTGCATTTTCTTTGCAATTATTAAACCAAACTCTTAAATTGTGTGTTTCAATCATATAAATCTCTCTAACAAATAGTTAAATAGTGTATAATTCAATATATAACCTAACTTCCTCGTGGGATCGATAAACCGGACTCAAAAAGTCCACTTAATACTTGATACGATATCGTGCACTTGCGATAGTTACACTAAAGACGTGTCAAGTAACTATGAGGACTTACGGCCGTAACTATGAGGACTTACGGCCGTAACATTGAGGAGTTACGGACGTAACATGGCTACGGCTTTTTGCACATTAGTTGCTTTGTGAGTTACGCCCGTATGGAGTTTCAGACTTCATTTTTAGCCCAGAATTTCTGACTTTTGCGTTTTCGCCCCAAATCTTCTTCGGATGATAACTTTTGATATATAACTCTGATTTTGAATCCGGAAAGACTGCCGAATTCGTCTCGGAAAGCCCTACAACATGAATACATAAAAATTCAACAAAGAGAATATTTTATAAACATGTTATTTCTTGAGTAAATCAGTAATTCAATCCGATTAAGACTAAATTTACATCTTCATCCGATAAAAAAGAAAATTATTAAAAATTAATTAATTCAAAGCAAAAACGAGTAGACTACCTCAATTATGGGTGAAATATATCAATACAAATCACGGATAAGTGTATAAAACTGACACTTATCAACACACCCAGGATAAAACAGAATACATGTATATTTTATATGAAGATAAAATATACAACACCAATTAAAATGAGTATCCAAATGGAAGTCTACAGCGGAAATAAAAATGAAGAAAACATGAATGACTGAAACGGACTGGGGCCCCCTACTAGTATCACTGGGGCTCCTCGCCGTCAACGTTCTCTTCCCGTGCCTTAGCCTTGCCATGGCCTGAAAACAACATCACCCAACGGGGTCAGTTACACAGAACAACAATCCTCAAGAGTTGAATAAACACAATCATGATATATCTTAATTATGAAATGACGCTGAAGAGAGGCATCATAGTACGCCCGTAATGGTATGTGCAAGTGCACAAGATGAGTGTCCGGACACACCCGTCCTTGTACCTAATTAGTCTCACGGAGGTACATTACCGTGTGCACAGTCCAATGTGTCGGTGAACCCAAACACATGACCATCACGTGCCCGACTAAAAATTCCACACATCCCCACCCGGCCATGCAATATGAACCCAGAAGGTCATATGGGCAAGAAATGACCATGAAGAATGATAATGAATAACAATCCGACAAAGTCAAGAATGACTCACCGAGATGAAATGATAGTGAAATGAATGATAGCTCAATGAAATGATTGGAACCGTCGTTCCTCGTGAATGAAGTGATTAATTGACAATTACAAGTCTCAATATGGTTAATACATTATGAATGAACTACGATTATGAATGAACAACAACGAAAGGAATGAATATCCTTTTAACCGAGTAAGAATTAACTTACTAAACACCGGTGAAGAATGTCCTTCCTCGAACAACGTCCAAAAAAGGGATGTCGGTCGCTCGAACAACCTTGAATGACATGATTACCAACAAACACTCAATATACGAATTAAACAAGATTATAACCAACTTAAACGTCGATACAACAATATCCAAACTCATTGAGGCGTTCTAACGGATACGTTGCAACATACATCCTTTGATAATATCCAAACCCGAATATATCAAAACCAAACTCCAAAATGAGTAGTTCAAACCAACAAAACACCTTTAATGATATCAATAATCCCTTAGGAATCCACAACTCGAGTTAACGACAACATCTAATCGAAAACCCCCAAAAATATCAAAGTCAACCCCAAAGTGTTCTTGATTCAACCCCAATATTCATGAAATCCGAAATATACGACAATAAATCCATAGGAATACATTTATCCAAGGTAGATAATCCATATCTAACATATTCCAACATAAGTTCCAGCTTACACAAAGAAATCGGAAGGAAAATACCCAAAATCCGAAATTCTAGATTCAAAAAATCATTACCTTCATTTGATGTGATGGGGATGATGAAATGATGATTAATCCGAATGATAAGCTTGAAGATGATGATTTGTGGATTCAACTCGAAGAAAACTCTCCAAAATGCCCGGAATCGCCCAAAACCGCTGAAGGAATGAAGTGAGATGAAGAAATGACGAAATGGACTGCACTGTCCAATATATACTGTCCTCAGATTAGCGTGCGCTAGCTCCTGTGCGTAGCGTGCACTAACGGGTGTACTGGGTAGTCCAGTATCCTCTGTTCGCAACGGTAGCATGCGCTACATACCTTTTGTAGCGTGCGCTACAACCATATACTTAGCGTGCGTTAACTCAAAATGTTAGCATGCGCTAACAAATTATCTGATGCCCAGTACTGAAGTCCAAAACCTCCTGTTCTCTGATTTGATCGGGATAGCGCGCGCTACACACAAATTCAGCGTGCGCTA
Source organism: Orobanche coerulescens (assembly GCA_033398695.1). Taxonomy (NCBI): domain Eukaryota; kingdom Viridiplantae; phylum Streptophyta; class Magnoliopsida; order Lamiales; family Orobanchaceae; genus Orobanche; species Orobanche coerulescens. The sequence goes on along the minus strand of CM065816.1, from coordinate 41,597,524 downwards.
CAGACACCGATTAGCGTACACTAATATCTACTCGTAGCGTGTGCTAGGAATTATCCCAATTCAGTCCAGTAGCCACTGGACTCTGCCTGATCCGACCTTAGCGCGCGCTATACCGACTGCATAGCGTGCGCTACTCCGACCTACTAGCCCGCCCTACTTACCATTTGTAGCGTGCGCTACTCGCAATCCAACTGCAGTCCAGTGCCTTCTGGACTGCCTGCTTGAACAACACTAGCGTGCGCTAGTGTTGAGAGGTAGTGTGCGCTACCCCAACTCAATTAGCGCGCGCTAAAAAGAGTACGTAGCGTGCGCTACTCCTCACACACAGCCCACTATTAAGATGACAATGATGATAAACACGGTATGATTCTCCAACTAGATTGTTGATGAATTACGTCGATACACGATACAATTACTCTGAACGATGAATACAATGATTGAATATGAGTGACAAATGATCATTAATGAGTGAAAATTACTGAACGATAATTACTGAATGATAATGACTGAATTACAACCGGGTATTACATACACCCCCCCTTAAAAGAGTTTCGTCCCCGAAACTAAGGGTCAAACAACTCGGGATGACTCTCCCGCATACTATCCTCGGTTTCCCAAGTAGCCTCTTCGACTCCGTGTCTAGACCACTGAATTTTGACCAAAGGAATCGTCTTGTTCCTCAACTGTTTGATTCGCTGCTCTAAGACTCGTATAGGACGCTCCTCATATGAATGATCATCAGCGATCTTGAGTGGTCAACAAACGACTCCTGATCAAAGCTACCTTCTCACGGGCAGCTATAAGCATATCGGGCTCGGTGCCGATTGATTCTGATAAGTCATCCCAACACAAAGGAGATCGACAACGACGACCGTACAAGGCCTCATAAGGTGCCATCTTAATCGAAGCATGCCAACTATTATTGTACGTGAACTCGATCAACGGTAGTTGGGCTTCCCAATCATCTTTCCAATCGAGAACACATGCCCTCAACATGTCCTCTAAAGTCTGAATAGTCCTCTCTGATTGTCCGTCGGAATGAGGATGAAAATCTGTACTGAGATTAAGCTGAGTTCCCATAGCACGATGAACTGATTTCCAAAAATGAGACACGAATCATCCGTCACGATCGGAAACGATACTTTTAAGTGTACCGTGCGGTCTCACTATCTCTTTGATGAACAACTGGGCAAGTCTCTCGGGACCCCACGTATCCTTAATCTCAAGAAAATGAGCTGACTTAGTCAGACGATCCACAATTACTCAAATTGTATTCATGCCACGACGACTCGTCGGAAAACTCGTGATGAAGTCTATTGAAATATCTTCCCACTTCCACTCTGGAATAGGGAGAGGTTTCAGCATACCCGCCGGTCATTGATGTTCTATCTTGAGTTGCTCACAGGTCAAACATCTCGAAACAAATTCCGCGACTTCTCGCTTCATATTACTCCACCAGTAATTTTGTTTCAAGTCTTTGTATATCTTGCTAGACCCCGGATGAACGGAATAAGGGGTAGCATGAGCTTCTCTCAAAATCGAGTTTTTCAACTCGTCATTCGCCGGTACACACAACCGATTCTTAAATCGTAAAAGTCCATCCTCGTGGACCACAAACCCATGGGCTTTCCCCTGAGTCACATCATCTCGAATGCGTAACAAAAATGGGTCCGAACCCTGATTCTTCCTGATCGTCTCCTCGAGTGGCGATGAAATCTCTAATGTACAAAGTTTCCCTTGTACTCGCTGTAACCAGACCTCGATCTCGGGTCTCAGAAATTCCTGTTGAAGTTCCTTCTGAACTGTTAATCGAGCAAGCATCTGCTCCTGAATGGACTTACGACTCGAGGCGTCGACGACAACTTTCGCCTTGCCCGGGTGGTAAAGTATCTCAATATCATAATCTTTGATTAGTTCCAACCACCGTATATGTCGCATATTTAACTCCTTCTGAGTAAATATATACTTTAAACTCTTATGATCGGTGAATATCTGACAGGTAACGCCATAAAGATAATGACGCCAAATCTTCAATGCCAATACCACGGATGCTAGCTCCAGGTCGTGGGTCGGATAATTAACCTCGTAAGGTCTCAATTGCCGTGAAGCATAAGCAATAACTTTCCCGTTCTACATTGGTACACATCCGAGACCCTGTCCGGACGCATCACTATAAACCACAAATCCTTCCGTCCCTTGCGGTAAAGAAAGGACAGGTGCTGAAATTAACCGGCTCTTGAGTTCCTCAAAACTCTATTGACATGCGTCGGACCACGTGTATTTCTTATCTTTCTGTAAAAGGTTCGTCATGGGTTGAGCGATTTTAGAAAATCCTTCCACAAATCGCCGATAATAACCAGCTAATCCGAGGAAACTTCGGATTTCCTTAACATTCTTCGGAGGTTGCCAATCTCGGATAGCCTCCGTCTTTTGAGGGTCGACACGAACTCCGTCTGATGAAATTACATGTCTGAGAAATGTTACTTCGGACATCCAGAACTCACATTTGGAAAACTTCCCATAAAGGTGCTCTCGTCTCAACACGTCGAGCACCTCGTGCTCCTCCTGGTCACGATAATAAATTAAAATGTCATCAATGAAGACAACCACGAACTGATCTAAATAGTCGATGAAAACCCGATTCAATAACTCCATGAATACCGCAGGTGCATTAGTTAACCCAAACGGTATTACCACAAACTCATAATGACCATAGCGTGTTCGGAATGCCGTCCTTGCGATATCCAACTCCCGAATTCGTAACTGATGATATCCAGATCTCAAGTCGATCTTGGAAAATACTGAAGCTCCCTGAAGTTGATCCAAAAGATCATCGATACGGGGTAGAGGATATTTATTCTTGATCGTCACCCGGTTCAATTCCAGGTAATCAATACACAAGCGGAACGAACCATCCTTCTTCTTGACAAATAACACTAGTGCTACCCACGGGGATGCACTCGGTCGAATATAACCCTTCTCGGTCAAATCCTCTAATTGATTCTTCAACTCCTGCATCTCGATCGGGGCCATCCGGTACGGTGCCTTCGATATTGGGGACGTACCGGGCTCCAACTCAATCTTGAATTCCACATCTCTCTGTGGAGGCAAACCAGGTAACTCATCTGGAAATACATCGGCATATTCTCTCACTACAGGAATATCCGTCGACATTACTGATGGTTCCTCGGTCTTGGTCATATTGTAACATCCCAATTCACAAATGGGACATTACACGCCGTAGAACCCCCGTGAGGTCTACCAGGCTAACTCGTGACACATGAACCACAATGATAACATGAAAGATGTACCCAAAGAGTAAATAAGGCCGTGGCCTCGGCCAAAACATTTTAACGGAGTACATGAGACATAAGTTAAATACCAAAATGTTGCCCATGCAGGGGACTTAAACCATGTTCAAAAATAAACCAACTATCTCCAGTACTCGACAGATGCAATGACAAAACAGAAAAATGCAGACTCGAGCCACATCATCATCATGCCAACCCATCCTTTGCATGCGCATCCCGTGCGACTCCTCACTGACTCGTGCACTAAATGCATAAGACGCATTTCCCCATTTAAGGGGTTAGCATTCGAATAGCTAGTGCAAGTACATAATTACACAACATTATATACATACACAATTCAACGCAAATAAATCATTAGGAAAATTATTTTGAAAGTCAATATTCCTAATATCACATTAACACCAAAGCAAGATATCAACAAGTTTCCCACATCACAATTATCCACGCTTGGTAACTCGCGACCGTACCCATTAGTATCGGTCCCCGGAGGTCCCGTCGGACCGTCCCAGTGAGAAACCACTTCGCGGCCGTACCCATTAGTATCGGCCCCGCAGGTCCGTCGAACCGTCCCTGTGGAAGAACATCAACACACGCACTCAATTCCACTTCCATGGCGTACCCATTAGTATCGGCCCCGCAGGCCACACGCCATCCCTGTGGAAGAGAAACAATCACATTCGTTCAATAACACCATATACATCATTCGCATCAAAATCATATGCACATAACGGAATGTAATACATGTACTTGCCTGATTAATACTACGTGAAGGAAACAGCGAACGGAAGGTTTCGGCCCGAACAACCTTCACAAATCCGATCCTAACACAAATAACGATGGACAACAATTCTTAAAACTACGTAATTGATGGAATACATCCTAGTTCAACCCGCTGAAACCCTTAGTCGAACAAAACTTGGGTATCGTCGACTATAAGTGACGAACAATGGAAAACGTGGAATTTAAAACCACAAATCATCGATAAACTGAAGGGTTACAAGTGCACGATCGAAGTCCAGCGATAACCCAGTAATAATTCGGACTAAAAGAGTCAAATCCCAAGAAATCCCCAAAATTCCCCCAAAATCTCAAAATAAGGGTTTTGGGAAAAGTTACCTTGATTCAGATGGTGGAAAGTGATTAGGAACTTGAAGAATTCACACAAGGAATGCACGGTGGTAGTGAATGATGATCTACAGTCGAAATCAGCCCTAATCCCCCGTCTGGAATCGCTCAAAGCCGAGAAGAATAGGAAAAGAAGGAAAAATGACGAAATTGACTGCTGCTGTCCTATTTATATCTAACAGACTTAGCGCACGCTACGCACAAGCATTAGCGTGCGCTAGCGGGCATGGCGAACGATCGCCTTCCGACCTCCGTTAGCGTCGCAAGCTAACATGGTTAGCGTGCGCTAGTCTTGGGATTAGCGTGCGTTAACGCCGATTAGCGTCTGTGCACAGTCGATACCAAAATCTGAACCATCGTCAAATCGCACGAAATCGATAGCGCACGCTGAACCCCGTGTTAGCGTCGCTAACCACACAATGATAGCGCCACGCAAGTACATCCCGAGTAGCGTGCGCTACTCGGCGGCGATTACGCAGTCCACTGCTGCCAACAGCGCACAAGTGCCGAAAAACGAAGCAAGACCGAATCCAGAATCATAAACACGTAATAATAAAGACGACAAAGTTGAGCGTTAAAAGAGAATATAATCTCGATCACTAGAGAGTTTGAAACGAAGCAAATAAGGCGAAATTCCCAACTTATGAAAATTACAAAAACGGCCCAAATGCGAAAAATCGCGATACAACGTCGGATTAACAAACCGAAAGTTCCAACACGACCAACTCAACCATACAAACTTATACGAATCGAGAAACAACGAACAAGTTTAACGAGAATCGAACGTACATGCGGCAAGATATAATTCAAAATGAAATTATGCAAAAACACCCTCGAAACTCGACCAGACGGAAAAACTCCAAGAACAAAATAGATTCGAATTCCAAAACAGTGCTAAGCGAGTTATGCTAAATGAACATACACCAAAAATAGAAATTACGAAAATAGAAAACACGGATATTACATTATCTCCCCCTAAAAATAAGTTTCGTCCGAAACTTACAATCTGTTTCTCGGGGTATCTCATTTGCATACTCTCCTCCGTCTCCCATGTGGCTTCCTCGGACCCATGTCTCGACCATTGAACTTTAACCGGAGGGATGGTTTTATGACGAAGTTGCTTCACCCGACGCTCTAAAATCTGAATCGGCCTCTCCTCGATGGTAATGTCGGGTCCCAGTCGATTTCTCCAAAATCGATAATATGGCTAAGTCCGATACATACTTCCTAAGCTGGGAAACATGAAATACGTTATGAACGTGGCTCAGGGACGGAGGCAAGCCTAACCGATAGGCAAGCTCTCCCACTCTCTCTAAATTCTCAAACGGACCAATAAACCTCGGACTAAGTTTACCCTTCCTACGAAGCGGTAAACTCCCCGTGTCGGCGACACCTTAAGCAAAACATGATCTCCCACCTCAAACTCCAACGGACGGCGACGCGTGTCGGCATAAGACTTCTGCCGACTCTGGGCCGTTAACAATCTATCCCGAATCAGAGTAATCTTCTCTCTCGTCTCAACTACCATATCGGGCTCGGTACCAATCAGCTCGGACGCATCGTCCCAACACAACGGCGATCTACACCTCCTCCCATACAGCGCCTCAAATGGCGCCATTTTGATCGAGGCGTGCCAACTATTGTTGTACGTGAACTCAATCAACGGCAAGTGCGACTCCCAATCATCCTTCCATTCTAGGGCACAGGCTCTCAACATATCCTCTAACGTCTGGATCGTCCGCTCTGACTGTCCGTCAGTCTGAGGGTGATAAGATGTACTGAGTCTCAACTCAGTCCCCAAAGCTTGATGAACGGCCTGCCAGAAATGTGACACGAACCGGCCATCACGATCCGAAACAATACTCTTAGGAGTCCCATGTAATCTCACGACCTCTGCAATAAATACTCGTGCTAGTCTCTCCGGGCCCCAAGTGTCCTTAATACCCAGGAAATGAGCTGATTTGGTCAGTCGATCGACAATAACCCAAATCATGTTCATTCCATTCCGAGTCCTAGGCATACTAGTAATGAAATCCATAGAAATATCCTCCCATTTCCACTCCGGGATAGGAAGTGGTCGCAAAAACCCCGCGGGTCGCTGATGCTCGATCTTAACACGATGACAGTCAAACGCCTCGACACAAACTCGCTAACGTCTGTCTTCAAATTACTCCACCTGTAGTTGCTCCTCACATCCTTGTACATTTTATTCGTACCAGGATGTATGGAGTAAGGCGTGGTATGAGCTTCACTCAAGATCTTCTGTCTCAGCTCAATATCATTCGGTACACATAGTCTGCCGCGAAATCTCGGAACGCCATCATCCTGAACCACAAATCCGGGGCTTTCCCTGCCTCACATCCTCCCTTAATGGACCAAACACGGATCACCATCTTGTTTCGCCTTGATATCATCGATCGAGGACGAAGTGATCTCTAATGCACATAAGCGGCCGAACTCTCGAACCCAAACTTCAATATTCGACAAATAAGATCTCATGGATCCTACTCTGCGGTGTAAGTACTTCTAACATCTGCAACGCCATCGGCTTACGGCTCAACGCATCCGCCACCACGTTAGCCTTACCGGATGGTAAAGTATCTCGAGGTCGTAATCTTTAATTAGCTCTAACCACCTACGCCGCCTCATATTTAACTCCTTCCGATCAAGATATACTTCAAACTCTTGTGGTCGGTAAAATCTTACACGACGACCCATAGAGATAATGCCTCCAAATCTTTAAGGCGAACGACCCATGACTAACTCCAAATCGTGCGTGGGGTAATTCACCTCATAAGGTTTCAACTGGCGGGACGCATATGCAATCACTCTGTCTCTCTGCATCAAAACACATCCTAGACCAAGGCCCGAAGCATCACTGTACACTACGAAATCCTCGTTCCCCTGAGGCAACGCTAACACGGGCGCGGTAGTCAATCGTCTCTTTAACTCGTCAAAGCGTCACCTATCTCGTAGTCCACTCGAACTTGAGTTTTGGAGCAAGCGAGTGAGTGGTCTAGCGATCCTAGAAAATCCCTCAACGAATCTACGGTAATAGCCGGCAAGACCCAGAAAACTCCTCACCTCCTTCACATTCTTAGGCGGCTCCCAAGCCAACACTGCCTCTATTTTCTGCGGATCTACCCGAACTCCCTCTGCTGAAATCACATGCCCAAGGAACGTCACTTCCTCGAGCCAAAACTCACACTTAGAGAGCTTCACGTACAACTGCTCAGCCCTCAAAGTGTCTAATACAATCCGAAGATGTAAGGCGTGCTCCTCTCGACTCCGTGAATAGATAAGAATATCGTCAATAAAAACGACTACGAATTTGTCCAGATACTCAATAAAAACTTTGTTCATCAACTGCATGAACACTGCTGGGCATTAGTTGCCCGAATGGCATAACCACAAACTCGTAATGGCCATATCTCGTCCGAAAGGCGGCTTTCGAATATCGACGTCCGAATCCTCAAGCTGGTAGTAGCCCGATCGCAAATCAATCTTGAAAAAGGCGTCGCCCCCTGGTGATCAAACAAATCGTCAATCACAGGCAAAGGGTATTTATTTTTGATGGTTAGCTTGTTTAATTCTCGATAGTCGATGCATAAACGAAGCGATCCATCCTTCTTCTTGACAAAAGTACAGCGCACCCCAAGGCGATGCGCTCGGTCGAATATACCCTTTATCTAACAACTCTCCCAATCGATTTTTCAACTCTAGCATCTCCGACGGTGCCATACGGTGCGGTGCTCGAGAAATAGGGGCCGCATTGGGCTCAAGGTCAATAGGAAACTCCACCTCTCGATGTGGTGGTAATCCCGGCAAGTCATCTGGAAATACATCGGGATACTCGCTAACAACCGGAATCGACGATATGTCAACCCCACCATCTTCCGCTGCGCAGAGCGAAACACCGATGGCACACAACCTTGGTTCAAAAGTTTCATCGCCTCCAAGGCGCTAATCACACCCCGATCTACCAGGCTTACGGTAAGCGAGTATGCTCGGTGCCGTCTCGGCAACTATCGTGATGGTACGAGTCCGATAGTTCATGATAGCACCATGACGATCCAACCAATCGTCCCGAGGATCAAATCCTCACCCTTAAGGTCTATAACAATGAGATTCGAGGGCCAATCCCGGCTCCCGATCCTCACCGGGCAATCCCTAACTTCCCGGTCCCCAACCATACGATCCCCGGGCATACCCACTACTGACGGCTCACACTCAAACAAGCGGTCAAAACCAATACGACTCACACAATCCGAAGCTATAAAGGAATGGGTCGCACCCAATCAAAAAATCTTTGGCTGGATGAGAAAGGATCGAGTGGTACTGACGCCACCGGAATGTGCCTCCTCCGTGCGCCTCATCCGATATAATCGGGATGGGTGAGCCCGAACTCGGCCCTGCGGCGATCCGGTGACTCAGGCCTCTACCACGACTCGAACCTGCGGAACATGAGTAGGCTGGTGAGCCGTGATCCTACGATCGGCGGTGGTAGTAGTAAATCTAGCGGCCACTGGTGGCCCTCTCACAATGAAGCGCTCGATGCGGTGCATCGCGAGTAAAGCAAGCAACTAACGGAAGTGGGCAATCCTTCACAACGTGCTCGGGTGTGCAATTAAAACAAACTCTCCCGCCTGTGGCAGGCCCAGGCAGTTCTGGTGAGATCCACCGGCTTTGATGAAACGGCCTCTTCCCAAGTGTAGGAGCGAACGAGACCTCGAAACCGACCACCTTTTCGGCCGAGAACCCACCATTAATCTTCTGTTTCTTAGCTTCCAAACCGACTCTGATTCCGGACAGACCATCTCGATCGCCGGGCGCGATCACAGTATTCCTTCAAAGTGGCACACATGAGCGGCGCCATACTCTGTCTAATATGCGGCTTCATGCGCATATTGAAGTAACGGATTTTATCGGCCTCCGTTCTCACTTGATCTCTCACGAAACCCAATCACGATTGTAAGAAATGATGGCACGAGAAATAGGCACATCCCGAGGTGTAGCGGTGAATAACTCTACAATTCTGCGCTCCTTGGTAGCGGCGGACAATATTCTGCTTCCATAGCAGCCCTGAACTCATCCCAAGTGGCCCGACGGTCTCTAGGCGCAACGGCCTCCCACCATTCCGCAGCTTCCTTATCCGAGGAGTGCTTGGGCAATATGTACTCTCTGTCTTCGGGACAAGCTACGGCATCAAAGGTCTGGACAAGCGAAAGAGCCAATTCTCCCAACCGAGGAGTCAAGATCCGGAGAAACGAGGAGGGTGCATCTTAGTCACCGTCTGAAGCCACTTACTAGCCTCCTCCTCGGTGTCGGGGCGGATTCAGCGTCCACCACAGGCTATCTGAGTAAGTTGGGCTACCAAGCTGGAAATGCGGTAGCCCAGCGTCGGCATTATTACCGACGGCACTGAGTGAGAGGCCGAGTCGCAGAGGCCGGGAAAGTGAGCCCTCCTCATTATCGGCACCACGACCACGGCCTCGGCCGTCCCTAGCCGGTCTACCACGACCTCTCAACATGCGAAGAAGAATAAGAAAAGAACAAGATCGGAAAGATTCACAATTCACAAGGTTGGTAACACAAGTCACAATCCCGAGCAGTACAAGAAAAGCGGATTACGAAATATAAGAGTTCGAGGAGACTTACGGCCCACGGGTTGCACGAAAGGGCGGTAGCATGATGATATTAGGCTCAACAAGCGGACTCTAATGGCCTTGTGAGACCCAAATTTCACCGACAGCCTAGGTATTCAAAAGCTAAGCTCTGATACCATAATTGTAACATCCCAATTCACAAATGGGACATTACACGCCGTAGAACCCCCGTGAGGTCTACCAGGCTAACTCGTGACACATGAACCACAATGATAACATGAAAGATGTACCCAAAGAGTAAATAAGGCCGTGGCCTCGGCAAAACATTTTAACGAATTACATGAGACATAAGTTAAATACCAAAATGTTGCCCACGCAGGGGACTTAAACCATGTTCAAAAATAAACCAACTATCTCCAGTACTCGACAGATGCAATGACAAAACAGAAAAATGCAGACTCGAGCCACATCATCATCATGCCAACCCATCATTTGCATGCGCATCCCGTGCCAGCTCCTCAGCTCGACCCGTACCTGAAATGCATAAGACGCATTTCCCCCATTTAAGGGGTTAGCATTCGAATAGCTAGTGCAAGTACATAATTACACAACATTATATACATACACAATTCAACGCAAATAAATCATTAGGAAAATTATTTTGAAAGTCAATATTCCGGAATATCACATTAACACCAAAACAGTATATCAACAAGTTTCCCACATCACAATTATCCATGCTTGGTAACTCGCGACCGTACCCATTAGTATCGGTCCCCAGAGGTCCCGTCGGACCGTCCCCAGGTGAGAAACCACTTCCGCGGCCGTACCCATTAGTATCGGCCCCCAGAGGTCCCGTCGAACCGTCCCCAGGTGGAAGAACATCAACACACGCACTCAATTCCACTTCCATGGCCGTACCCATTAGTATCGGCCCCCAGAGGCCACACGCCATCCCCAGGTGGAAGAGAAACAATCACATTCGTTCAATAACACCATATACATCATTCGCATCAAAATCATATGCACATAACGGAATGTAATACATGTACTTGCCTGATTAATACTACGTGAAGGAAACATCGAACGGAAGGTTTCGGCCCGAACAACCTTCACAAATCCGATCCTAACACAAATAACGATGGACAACAATTCTTAAAACTACGTAATTGATGGAATACATCCTAGTTCAACCCGCTGAAACCCTTAGTCGAACAAAACTTGGGTATCGTCGACTATAAGTGACGAACAATGGAAAACGTGGAATTTAAAACCACAAATCATCGATAAACTGAAGGGTTACAAGTGCACGATCGAAGTCCAGCGATAACCCAGTAATAATTCGGACTAAAATAGTCAAATCCCAAGAAATCCCCAAAATTCCCCCAAAATCTCAAAATAAGGGTTTTGGGAAAAGTTACCTTGATTCGGATGGTGGAAAGTGATTAGGAACTTGAAGAATTCACACAAGGAATGCACGGTGGTAGTGAATGATGATCTACAGTCGAAATCGGCCCTAATCCCCCGTCTGGAATCGCTCAAAGCCGAGAAGAATAGGAAAAGAAGGAAAAATGACGAAATTGACTGCTGTTGTCCTATTTATATCTAACAGACTAAGCGCACGCTACGCACAAGCATTAGCGTGCGCTAGCGGGCATGTGAAACGATCGCCTTCGACCTCCCGTTAGCGTCGCAAGCTAACATGGTTAGCGTGCGCTAATCTTGAGGATTAGCGTGCGTTAACGGCGATTAGCGTCTGTTGCACAGTCGATACCAAAATCACGAACCCATTGTCAGCGCACGAAATCGATAGCGCACGCTACAGACCCCGAGGTTAGCGTCGCTAACCACACAATGATAAGCGCACGCAGTACATCTCGAGTAGCGTGCGCTACTCGAGCGGCCGATTACGCACAGTCAGCTGCGCCAACAGCGCCAAGTGCCGAAAAAGCGAAGCAAGACCGAATCGAGAATCATAAACACGTAATAATAAAGACGACAAAGTTGAGCGTTGAAAGAGAATATAATCTCAATCACTAGAGAGTTTGAAAGCGAAGCAAATAAGGCGAAATTCCCAACTTATGAAAATTACAAAAACGGCCCAAATGCAGAAAATCGCGATACAACGTCGGATTAACAAACCGAAAGTTCCAACACGACCAACTCAACCATACAAACTTATACGAATCGAAACAACGAACAAGTTTAACGAGAATCGAACGTACATGCGGCAAAATATAATTCAAAATGAAATTATGCAAAAACACCCTCGAAACTCGACCAGACGGAAAAACTCCAAGAACAAAATAGATTCAGAATTCCAAAAAAGTGCTAAGCGAGTTGTCTGAAACGAACATACACCAAAAATAGAAATTACAGAAAATAGAAAACACGGATATTACACATATAGCACCAATAACCGACACACCCCTGATTGAGTAATTTCACTGCTTTCATCAAGTTGATGACTCTCCCGGAACAGCTGGGATTACCTCCCTGAAATACACATTCGACCCCATCGTCTGAAATGATAGTGACTATACACTTACGGACACTAATGATGGCATCGTTACGATCCATCCAATCCATACCCAGGATGACATCGTCTCTCGGTAGATCTACCACGATTAGGTCTGCTAACTAATCACGGCCATGAAGCTGAATCGGACAATCGTTAATCTCACGACTTCCGATAATTCTTCTACCATCAGGTAGACCAATGACATAAGGCTCACAACTAGTAGCACTACCCAGACGTAGTCTACTCAAACATGACTCGGAAATGAATGAAAGCGATGCACCAGTATCAAAAAGGGTACACAGGTTGAGATAGAATTTCGAGTGTACCTGAGATCATCCGGTCCTCCGGATCGTCGGTCCTCTTCATCTCATAAATTCGGGGCTTGCCGGCCCCCGAACCGGACGCTCCCATCTGATAGCTCTTGGCTCCGCCTTTATTTGCTCTTGTCGTCTTGAGCAGCCTTGGTGAAGTGGCTTTGATTACGCCTTCCGAATGTCTCGAGGCCTGAGATGACGCCGGAGTAGGTTTAGAGTCTCTTCGGCAAAAACGGGCCTTATGCCCAGCAATCCCACAGTTATGGCACGTGACAGTCTGTCTCGGACACTTGGTGCTGAAATGACCCTGTTCTTCACAGTTGAAACAGGTGATGGCCGAACTGGCCGCTCGTGACTGAGATTCCGCGGGTCTAGGCGCCATAGGGGGTCGCTCAGAAAAAGTAGAGCCCGCACGAGGCTTTTTGAAAGTGGCCTGACTGCCTTCAAACTGATTACGATTCTTTGACTTCTTGCCATCAGATGAAGGTTGTTGCTTAACAATCTCCTTAGCAGTAAGCTCATAAGTAAGAGCTTTCTCAATGAATTCGGCCAGAGTGGTGCAATTGTGATTAAGCAACTGCATCCGCATACGAGGCTTTAACCTCTTGCTGAAATATTTGATCTTGTCCGCCTCAGAGTGAATAACGGATGAGGCGAAAGGAAGTAGCTCCTGAAATTTCTCGGCAATGGCGAGAACATCGTCGTCCACTGAGAGGTCGGGAGTGAGTAATTCTGATAACTTGGACTCCCTGAGTGTGGCCGGATAATACCTCTCCATCATGAGAGTCTTGAATTGATCCCAAGTACAAGATCCGTTGGTGGGCTTCAACGATAACCACCATGAATGAGCGCTCTTACCAAGATAGTAAGCCGCAACTGAAACTTTGTGCCCTTCGGGACACTCCACCATAGCAAACAACTTCTCGAAATGCTCAAGCCAGTGAACAATATCCGCCGGCTCAGATGAGCCCTAAAAAGTAGGTGGCCTCTGGAGAGAGATGTCGCCAATGATACTGCTTACACCCCTCTCTTGCCCCTGAGATGGCGGCGGAGGAGCCTGTTGATTCTGAGTAGCTGGGTTTAGCATCGTCTCCATGAGGCGTGCCATTTGAGTCATCTGGGCCATCATGCTCTGCATAAAAGCGAGTGGATCAACCCGAACACCTTCTGATTGAGCTGTGTCCCGGGTACGACTCCCTGACAGTGATTGATCATTTCTGGGTGAATGAGTGGCAGCGTCGCTGCTCGATGAATTTGCATTATTTCCTCGCATTCACGCGTGTATTCACACTAGCTCTCGGGTTTCGGCCCGCACCACGACCTCTTCCCCCGCGTCCTCTGCCAGCTCTTTCCATACTGAAGTGGAAAGTCATATGATAATTATATATCTCGCATGAATATCACATTATCATTACGTTATGAAATGATGAAAATGAGCATACGTACTCAAACACAATGATTACATGAATGATCAACTGAAGTGACATCATTATCTGATGAAATTCTTGAAATGATTATCTTGAACAAGTTAACAAGATTAATGATATGATCCTTAAGATCAACAACTGAACAATGAAACGAACTGAGTGATTAATGAATTAACATGATCGACTTGATCAAAAATGAAAATGATGAAAGAGGATTGTTGACTGTTGAATGATGAATGAGTGATTCTTATTGCCAGAAATTATACCATGGCGTCAGAAATCTTACTGTTCTTCGGTCTGAGGGGCTCGGCTATTGCATGGATCACACGTGACGCGAAGGTCCAATGATACTAGTCTTATGAATGATGATTTCAATGAGACATGACTCGGAAGGTAGTATTCAAAACCATGCTCCGATACCAACTCTGTAACATCCCAAACTAGGCGAATATTACAGTGCCGTGGACCCCCGACTGGGACCCACTAGGCGAGTGAAAATTAATGAATTAAGTGATATAATTGTAGTACCAAACCACAATATATCAATAATTACTCCGATGAGGAGTTTTAAGTACAACACACCCACGATAAAACAGAATACATGTATATTTTATATGAAGATAAAATATACAACACCAATTAAAATGAGTATCCAAATGGAAGTCTGCAGTGGAAATAAAAATGAAGAAAACATGAATGACTGAAACGGACTGGGGCCCCCTACTAGTATCACTGGGACTCCTCGCCGTCAACGTTCTCTTCCCGTGCCTTAACCTTGCCATGACCTGAAAAAAACATCCCCAAACGGGGTCAGTTACACAGAACAACAATCCTCAAGAGTTGAATAAACATAATCATGATATATCTCAATTATGAAATGACGCTGAAGAGAGGCATCATAGTACGCCCGTAATGGTATATGCAAGTGCAAAAGACGAGTGTCCGGACACACCCGTCCTTGTACCTAATTAGTCTCACGGAGGTACATTACCGTGTGCACAGTCCAATGTGTCGGTGAACCCAAACACATGACCATCACGTGCCCGACTAAAAATTCCACACATCCCCACCCGGCCACACAATATGAACCCAGAAGGTCATATGGGCAAGAAATGACCATGAAGAATGATAATGAATAACAATCTGACAAAGTCAAGAATGACTCACCGAGATGAAATGATAGTGAAATGAATGATAGCTCAATGAAATGATTGGAACCGTCGTTCCTCGTGAATGAAGTGATTAATTGACAATTACAAGTCTCAATACGGTTAATACATTATGAATTAACTATGATTATGAATGAACAACAACGAAAGGAATGAATATCCTTTTAACCGAGTAAGAATTAACTTACTCAACACCGGTGAAGAATGTCCTTCCTCGAACAACATCCAAAAAAGGGATGTCGGTCGCTCGAACAACCTTGAATGACATGATTACCAACAAACACTCAATATATGAATTAAACACGATTATAACCAACTTAAACGTCGATACAACAATATCCAAACTCATTGAGGCGTTCTAACGAATACGTTGCAACATACATCCTTTGATAATATCCAAACCCGAATATATCGAAACCAAACTCCAAAATGAGTAGTTCAAACCAACAAAACACCTTCAATGATATCAATAATCCCTTAGGAATCCACAACTCGAGTTAACGACAACATCTAATCGAAACCCCCCAAAATATCAAAGGCAACCCCAAAGTGTTCTTGATTCAACGCCAATATTCATGAAATCCGAAATATATGACAATAAATTCGTAGGAATACATTTATCCAATATAGATAATCTATATCTAACATATTCCAACATAAGTTCCAGCTTACACGAAGAAATCGGAAAGAAAATACCCAAAATCCGAAATTCTAGATTCAAGAAATCATTACCTTGATTTGATGTGATGGGGATGATGAAATGATGATTAATCCGAATGATAAGCTTGAAGATGATGATTTGTGGATTCAGCTCGAAGAAAACTCTCCAAAATGCGCGGAATCGCCCAAAATCGCCGAAGGAATGAAGTGACATGAAGAAATGACGAAATGGAGTGCACTATCCAATATAAACTGTCCTCAGATTAGCGTGCGCTAGCTCCTGTGCGTAGCGTGCGCTAACGGGTGTACTGGGTAGTCCAGTATCCTCTGTTTGCAATGGTAGCGTGCGCTACGTACCTTTTGTAGCGTGCACTACAACCATATACTTAGCGTGCGTTAACTCAAAATGTTAGCGTGCGCTAACAAATTATCTGATGCCCAGTACTGAAGTCCAGAACCTCATGTTCTCTGATTTTATCGGGATAGCGCACGCTACACACAAATTCAGCGTGCGCTACAGACACCGATTAGCGTACGCTAATATCTACTCATAGCGTGCGCTAGGAATTATCCCAATTTAGTCCAGTAGCCACTGGACTCTGCCTGATCCGACCTTAGCGCGCGCTATACCGACTGCATAGCGTCCGCTACTCTGACCTACTAGCGCATGCTACTTACCATTCATAGCGTGCGCTACTCACAACCCAACTGCAGTCCAGTGCCTTATGGACTGCCTGCTTGAACTACACTAGCGTGCGCTAGTGTTGAAAGGTAGCGTTCGCTACCCCAACTCAATTAGCGCACGCTTAAGAGAGTACGTAGCGTGCGCTACTCCTCACACACATCCCACTATGAAGATGACAATGATGATAAACACGGTACGATTCTCCAACTAGATTGATGATGAATGACGATCAATACACGATACAATTACTCTGAACGGTGAATACAATGATTGAATATGAGTGACAAATGATCATTAATGAGTGAAAATTACTGAATGATAATTACTGAATAATAATGACTGAATAATAATGACTGAATTACAACTGGGTATTACACAGCATACCCTCCGGTCGCTGATGTTCTATCTTGACTTGCTGACAGGTTAAACACCTCGAAACAAATTCTACGACTTCCCGCTTCATATTACTCCACCAGTAATTTTGTTTCAAGTCTTTGTACATCTTGCTAGACCCCAGATGAATGGAATAAGGGGTAGCATGAGCTTCTCTCAAAATCGAGTTTTTCAACTCGGCATCTGCCGGTACGCATAACAGGTTCTTAAATCGCAAAAGTCCATCCTCGCGGACCACAAATTTCCCCTGAGCCACATCCTCTCGGATGCGCAACAAAAACGGATCTGAACCCTGATTCACTCTGATTGCCTCCTCAAGTGGCGATGAAATCTCTAACATGCAAAGTTGTCCTTGCACTCGCTTTAACCAGACCTCGATCTCGGGTCTTAGGAATTTCTGTTGAAGTTCCTTCTGAGCAGTCAAATGAGCAAGCATTTTCTCCTGAACGGACTTATGACTCAAGGCGTCAGCGACAACGTTCGCCTTGCCCGGGTGGTATAGAATCTCAATATCATAATCTTTAATCAGTTCCAAACACCGTATCTGTCGCATATTTAACTTCTTCTGAGTAAATATATACTTCAAACTCTTATGATTGGTGAAAATCTGACAGGTGACGCCATAAAGATAATGATGTCAAAGCTTCAACGCAAATACCACGGCCGCTAGCTCCAGGTCGTGGGTCCGATAATTGACCTCGTAAGGTCTTAATTGCCGTGAAGCATATGCAATAACTTTCCCGTTCTACATTAATACACATCCAAGAGCGTGTCCGGATGCGTCACTATACACCACCAATCCTTCCGTCCCTTGTGGCAAGGAAATGACAGGTGCTGAAATTAAACGGCTCTTGAGTTCTTTAAAACTCTGTTGACACGCATCAGACCACGTGTATTTCTTATCCTTTCGCAAAAGGTTCGTCATTGGTTGGGCGATTTTAGAAAATCCATCCACAAATCGCCGGTAATAGCCTGCTAATCCGAGAAGCTTCAGATATCCTTAACATTATTCGGAGGTGGCCAATCTCGGATAGCCTCCGTCTTCTGAGGGTCGACACGTACTCCGTCCGATGAAATTACATGTCCGAGAAACGTCATCTCGGACATCCAGAATTCACATTTGGAAAACTTTCCATAGAGTTGCTCTCGTCTCAACACGTCGAGAACCTGATGAAGGTGAACTTCGTGCTCCCCTCGATCACGAGAATAAATCAAAATGTCATCAATGAAGACAGCCACGAAGTGATCCAAATAATTGATGAAGACTCTATCCATTAATTCCATGAATATCATAGGTGCATAAGTTAACCCAAATGGCATCACTACAAACTCATAGTGCCCATAGCGTGTTCGAAACGCCATCCTTGCGATATCTGACTCTCGAATTCGCAACTGATGATACCCAAACCTTAAATAGATCTTGGAAAATAGTGAGGCTCCCTGAAGTTGATCTAAGATATCAACAATACGGGGCAGGGGATATTCATTCTTGATCGTCACCCTGTTCAACTCTCGATAATCAATACACAAGCGAAATGAACCATCCTTCTTCTTGATAAATAACACTGGTGCTGCCCACGGGGACGCACTCGGTTGGATATAACCTTACTCGGTCAATTCCTACAGTTGATTCTTCAATTATTCCATTTCGGTTGGGCCATCCGATACGGTGCCTTCGATAATGGGGACGTACCAGGCTCCAACTCTATCGTGAATTCCACATCTCTCTGTGGAGGTAAACTAGGTAACTCGTCTGGAAATACATCGGTGTATTCTCTCACTACTGGGATATCTGCTAATGTCACTGATGATTTCTCGGTCTTGGTCATATAGCACCAATAACCAACACACCCCTGATTGAGTAATTTCACTGCTTTCAACATATTGATGACTCTTCCAGAACAGCTGGGATTACCCCCCTGAAATACATGCTCGACTCCATCGTCTGAAATGATAGTGACCATACGCTTACGGACACTAAGGATGGCATCATGACGATCCATCCAATCAATACCCAAGATGATGTTGTCTCTCGGAAAATCTACCACGATCAGGTTCGACAACAAAACATGGCCATTAAGCTGAATCAGACAATTCTTAATCTCAAGATCTCGGATAATTTTTCTACCGTCAGGTAGACCAATGATATAAGGCTCACAACTAGTATCACTATCCAGATGAAGTCTACTCAAGCATGACTCAGAAATGAATGAATGCGATGCACCAGTATCAAAAAGGGTACACACAGGTTGAGATAAAATTTCGAGTGTACCTGAGATCATTCGGGCCTCCGGATCTTCGACTCCCTTCATCTCATAAATTCGGGGTTTGCCGGCCCCCGAACCGGATGCTCCCGTCTGATAGCTTTGGCTCCGCCCTTGTTTGCTCCCGTCGTATGAAACGACGCGGACTGAGTTGCCTGATTATAAACAGCTGACTGTTTTAGGGCCTGAGATGCCGTCAGAGTAGGTTTGGGATCTCTTCGGCAGAAACGGGCCTTATGCCCGGCAATTCCACAGTTATAACACGTGATAGTCTGCCTCCAACACCTAGTGCTCAAATGACCCTACGTTCCACAGTTGAAACAGGTAATGGCCGAACTGACTGCTCGGGACTGAGATTCCGCGGGTCTAGGCGGCATAGGAGGTCGCTCAGAAAAAGTAGAGCCCGCACGAGGTTTCTTGAAGGTTGCCTGGCCGCCTTCAGACTGATTACGATTCTTTGACTTCTTGCTAGCAGATGAAGGTTGTTGCTTAGCAATCTCCTTAGCAGTAAGCTCATAAGTAAGAGCTTTCTTGATTAATTCGGCCACGGTAGCGCAATGATGATTAAGCAATTGCATCTGGGCCATCATGCCCTGCATAAAAATGAGGGGATCAACCCGAACACCTTCTGATTGAGCTATGTCCCGGGTACGACTCCCTGACAGTGGGTGATTATCTCCCGATGAATGAGTGACAGCGTCGCTTATTGTTGAATTGACGTTATTCCTTGCGCTCGCGCATGTATATACACGAGCTTCCGGGTTTCGGCCCGCACCGCAGCCTCTTCCCCTGCTTCCTCTGACGGCTCTCTCCATAATGAAGTAGGAAAGTCACATGATAATTATAGATCTCGCATGAGTACCACATTACGATGACGTTATGAAATGATAATAATGAGCATACGCGCTCTAATACAATGATTACACGAAGGATCAACTGAGGTGACATGATTATCTGATGAAATCCTTGAAATGATTATCTTAAACAAGTTAACAAGGTTGATAATACGATCCACAAGATCAACAACTGAATAATGAGGTTGATTGAGTGATTAATGAGTTAACATGATCGACATGATCAAAATGAAAATGATGTTTGAGGATTGTTGACTGATGAATGATGAATGAGTGATTCTTATTGCCAGAAATTATACCATGGCGTCAGAAATCTTACAGTTCTTTTGGTCTGAGGGGCTTGGCTCTTGCACAGGTCACACGTGACGCGAAAGTCCAATGATTCTAGTCTGATGAACGATGATTTCAATGAGACATAGCTCGGAAGGTAGTATTCAAAACCACGCTCCGATACCAACTCTGTAACACCCCAAACTAGGCGGATATTACAGTGCCATGGACCCCCAACTGGGACCCACCAGGCGAATGAAAATTAATGAGTTAAATAATATCATTGTAGTATTTAACCACATTATATCATCAATTACTCCGATGAGGAGTTTCAAGTACAACACACCCAGGAAATACAGAATACATGTATATATTTTATATGAAGATAAAATATACAACACTGAATAAAAATGAATGCCCAAACGGAAATCTGCAGCGGAAATAAAAATGAAGAAACATGAATGACTGAAAAGAACCGGGCCCCCCTACTAGTATCACTGGGGCTCCTCGCCGTCAACGTTCTCTTCCCGTGCCTTTGCCTTGCCATGACCTAAAAACAATATCCCCCAACGGGGTCAGTTAGACAGAACAACAATCCTCAAGAGTTGAACAAGCACAATCATTAAATATATATGACATGAAATCAAGCTGAAGAGGGGAATCATAGTATGCCCGTAATAGGACGTGCAAGTTCACAATATGAGTGTCCGGACACAGCCATCCTTGTACCTAATTAGTCTCGCGGAGGCACGTTACCGTGTGCGCAGTCCATTGTCTCGGTGAACCGTTCACATGACTATCGTGTGCCCGACTAAAAATTCCACACATAACCACCCGACCACACAATATGAACCGAGAAGGTCACAAGAACAAAAGTGAAATGATGAATATCAATGAATAACAAATCGACAAGGTTCAAGAATGACTCACCGAGATGAAATAATAATAAAATGAATGATAGCTCACTGAAATGATTGGAACCGTCGTTCCTCGTGAATTGAATGATTACTTTGATAATTACAAATCTCGACATGAATAAGATATCATGAATGAATTATGAATATGAATGAACAACAACGAAAGGAATGAATATCCTTTTAACCGAGTAAGAATTTACTTACACAAATACCGGTGATGAAATGTCCTTCCTCGAACAAACGTCCTTAATGGAGGTATCTATAACACCCCCAAAACCGTATGATAATATTACACGCCGTAGACCCTTTCCACAAGGATCTACCAGGCTAAACATCCATAAACAACCAAATGCTTGCCCATCCAGGGTCAAAAAAAATAATAATACAAACCGTTAAGGTCACTTACACAAAAACACACAGACCGATGAGGTCACACAACTCTATCAACAGAACTGACTAACAACATTACCCACACAGGGGTCGAAACACAATACAGCGGAAGACTGAATCAACTCTAACAATACAACCAAACTCTACCAACTCTCGACTCGTGATTAGTATCGCAGCTCATCATCCCCTTGTGCCAATCCTGTGACTGCTCCACTGAACCTGCATGTACCTGGACGCAGAACAGACATCCACCCCCCGATTACTCGGGGGTTAGTAAAACTCCACTGTTTTACTAATGCAAGTATAAAACGACACGAAATGCAACAAGTAAATAGCAACTACGAATTTAATATGGAAATCAATTATCAAATGTTCCCGAGAAGTTTTATTAATTTTGAACTCAAGCAAGAGATATTTGAAAAGGAACACATCATCTCGGGGATTTTTAAAGCAGAAATTCTTTTGGACCTCGAGTCCCAATTTACAAAACCTTTTCGTAAACATTAGGGCCTTAGCCCAATTCTCGTTTCAAAGCACACTAGATAATATATCATTATGAGTCCGAGAGCCATATTTAAAATGTTACCCAAACAATCACTGCTACACGATCATTGTTCGTACACATCATGTACCGAACTCCGGAGGCCTCAACGGACCTTACCCGGACCACACACTCTGTTCGTACACATCATGTACCGAACTCCGGAGGCCTCGACGGACCTTACCCGACCATATACTCTGTTCGTACACATCATGTACCGAACTCCGGAGGCCTCGAAGGACCTTACCCGACCACATACATCGTTCGTACACATCATGTACCGAACCCCAGAGGCCTCGTCAGACCCTACCTGGATCACACACCTTGTTCGTACACATCATGTACCGAACTCCAGAGGTCTCGCCAGACCCTACCTGGAACACACACACACACACACCTCGACACGACACAATTCATAATCATCAAATGTCAAGCCATTCCACATTACACCGAAATGCATAATCAAGTATGTAAATCAAAACAACACAAATATCATAATCATCACAACAACTCAACAATGAACAATCACGCCCGGCACAACTTAGATGATTTGCACATCCAACACAATTCCACGATGTTAACTAGGTGATGGTATTATCGCTACCATCAATCATTCATAAAAATCAATTCATACGAAACATATTCACAAAAGTAAACCAATGCATCACAACCATAACAAGCGTCCCTATTCACAAGACACAATTCGTATAGTAAAATACTTGCCTCGAAACCACGACGCGGAGAATCGACCGAAGTTGGTTGGCACGTACCGACTACGAACTCGCCGACTCCACCGAATGACAACAATAACAACGAAAATGAATTTCAAAGTACGACCGAAAGCCGCTGAATTCAAGGAACAAACGACGAAAGTTCAAGGGTTTCCCCCAAAACGGCCAAGAACACGATTCGTCCCGTCAAAACATGAAAACGGAATTCCAAACCGAAATATGGATATACAATCCATAGGATATGTTTAACAACATCATTTAACAACAATCGATCCATCAAAAACGTATGGAAAACGAAATCAAGAACAAATCCCCCAAAAAGTCGATTCGAAGGAAATCAAGAAATATACCTTGATTCGACGAAAAACCATGGATTAAATGATGTTAAACACATGAATAATACTAAGATTAATCATACCCATCGTGTATTAATCAACAACACGGAACGAATCGGACAAAAACGCAAAAACCCCAAATTTTCCCAAAATAGGGTTATAGGAAATCTCACCATGATTCGCTGGATCAAAGGAGGTTATGGAGAGATTAATCGATGATATGAACTCCCAATCTTCGTGGATTAGTTGCTTGACAACATGTCTCCTGGATCTCCAGCCTCCAGCCACGGAGAGGAAAAGATGGAAATGAAAAACGGGCGAAAATATGACTAATCTGTCATATTTATACAGGCACGGCCTAGCGTGCGCTACACCTTCCAGACTAGTGCGCGCTAACGGGCAGCCTCGGCCGAGAACCTTCAGCCTGGGCCCGCATGGCCTAGTACTGAAGACTTAATCTGCCGGCCGGATCCTGCCTGCCCGACCGCGATAGCGCGCGCTGCGCGGGCGCTAGCGTGCGCTAGCCGATCTGTCCAGAACCCTCTGGACTGAACTGCCCGGCCAGGTAACGTACGCTAGCCGGCCGACAGCGTGCGCTACGCCTGCCGACTAGCGCGCGCTACGCTCGGCATAGCGTGCGCTACCTACCGATCCTTCCCGAGTCCAGAACCCCAGAAACCCCACTGTTCGGTCCGATAGCGTGCGTTGGTCGGCCAAGCTAGCATGCGCTATACCTGCCGAGCTAGCGCGCGCAGACTTCCGGCCGTAGTGTGCGCTACGCCGGTTCCTGCCGTGCCTTCTCGGCCAGTGCCCGGCCGCCAAACGATTACCGCACTCGGCCAGCTGCCCAGCCGCCATGACCCGACGACTCGATTTCCGAAAACGTACGGAACGAACACGACGAAAAGCTCGCGGACAACTTCAACGACCCGAAATGAAAACATAATGCAATAATTAATCATACGCGACCAAGAAAAGGGTCGAGACAACAAATACAGATACAGATGCCCATAACTTTGGGTAAATTATAAAATGGCCCAAAACGCCCGAAAATCACGATACGTGATCGAATAACCAAACCGAAGTTCATAACACGTCTAATAAAGTTAAACGGACTTACGGGAAACTCGAAACAGCTTCGAACGAGATTCGCAAGAATCGAACTCAAGTGCGGAAAAGTCGCTAAAAAGCACGGAACTCAGCAAAACAACACCAAAACGAACTCGGATGTCGAAAAGTGCAGAATTAATCATTATCAGAATAATGCAACGGTCCCAAGCGAGTTGTGAAAACGAACTTCCGCCAAAAAAAGAAAATTCAAATTTACGGATATTACACTATCGGTCGCTCGAATAACCTTGAATAACACAATTACCAACAATCCGCTTAATAAACGAATCAAACATGATCACAACCCACTTCAAAAGTCGATACAACAATATCCAAGCTCATTGGGGCATTATGACAAACACTTAGCGAACATTCATCCCTTGATTATCACCAACCCCCAATATATCGAAACCAAACTCCAAATGAGTAATTCAATCCAACAAGACATCATCAATAACATCAATAATCCAATAGGAATCCACAACTCGAGGTTACAACACCATTAAATCGAAAACCCCCAAAATTACCAAAGTCAACCTTTAAGGGTTCTTGAATAATTCCCCAAAATTCATCAAATCCAAAATATACACCAATAAATCCATAGGAATACATGTATCCAAGGTAAATAATCTATATCTAACATATTCCAACATAATAGCAAGCTTACACGAAGAGATCGGGAGAAAAACACCCAAAATCCGAAATTTTAGATCCAAGAAATGTTTACCTTGATTTGATGTATTGGAGAGGATTAGATGATGATTAATCTGAACTAGAAGCTTGAAGATGTTGATAGTTGGATGCAGCTCGAAGAAGACTTCTCAAAAAGCCCAAAATCGCCCAAAACCGCCGGGATGAAGAATGAGATGATGAAATGACGAAAATCGGACTGCACTGTCCTATATATACTGATCCCAGCTTAGCGCACGCTAAGTCCTGATATTTAGCGTGCGCTAGCGGATTAACCGGGCAGTCCAGTGAGCTCTGACTGCCTCGTTAGCGTATGCTACGAACTTGGTAGCGTGCGTTAACGCCTTCCCGATAGCGTGCGTTAAACCAAAATGTTAGCGTGCGCTAACTGATGTTTGAAAGCCAACAACTGGAGTCCAGAACCTACTGTCCAAAGTCTGATCGAGCCTTAGCGCGCGCTACACTGATTGCTTAGCATGCACTATACAAACTACTAGCGTACGGTACTTACCATTCGTAGCGTGTGCTACTACAACTCAAATTCAGTCCAGTGCCTTCCGGACTGTCTGCCTGAACCATATTAGCGTGCGCTAATGCTGAGAGGTAGCGTGCGCTACCCGTACTCAATTAGCGCACGCTAAAGAGAGTACGTAGCGTGCACTATTACTCACACACAGCCCACTACATAGATGACAATGATGATATGCTCGGCCCGATTCTCCAATCGGGTTGAATGACGAATAATAACTGATATACGATACAAATTACTCCGAACGGTGAATATAGTGAATGAATATGAATGATGAATGATTATTAATGAGTGAAAAAAATTACTGAGTGATAATATACTGAATGATAATGAATGAATTTATAACCGGGTATTACACCTTGTATGTTGCTAATTGTGGTGATGTGTTATGATAACGTGGTTATATTGATGATGTTTTTTCTGAAGAAATCAATATTTCGGAATGTTGCTTTGCAAACGTTTTCAAAGTAAGATGATTAAGATTCATAATTTGGTAAAACAGCCAGAGGTATCCAAAGTATTTTCAAATTTTATTTCGGAAAAATATACAAATTCAAAGATTTTCAAATGGTATTATTTAAATGAATACCTCGTGGAGTTTTAAAAAGAATGTGGTCAGTGACTGGTTACAATGATGTGTAGTTGTTACGACTGTGGTTGTGTCGGGAATGGTCGTAAGTTTTCTGTTGATGTGGCCTTATGATTCGTTTACGATTGTAAGTTCCATCTGTTGCCATGATAGTTCTTGTATTCGTATAATTTCCGAGAGTGGATATTTTGTCGTGTTGATATGTTTTGCCTTACGTTGATATGTTATGTTGAGTTGGCCTTTCGGTATATTGATTTGCGATGTGTTGTGCTGAGTTGGTATCATAGTACGTTGATCTGCGATGTTATGTTTTGTTGTCCTTAGTGATTGTATGTTCAATATGCCGAGAGGTCGAGGTCAAGGCCGTGGTCGCGGCTATGGACGTAATCAGGAGCGTGGTAGGGTGACTTGTTCGTTGTTGACCACCAATCGATCCAGTACAGATGGTCTGGGGGACCAATAGCGTGATCAAGGACAAGTTGGTGGTAATGTTAATGTTGGCGCCGCCACCATCCTATAACACCCCCGTGATTTACAGAGGTATTACAACGCCGTAGATTCTTTTTGGAGAACCTACCAGGCTGGACCAACAGAAAAAACAATAACCATCAATAGAAACGAGACATTCACACACTTAAAACCAACGTCAACTTTCACGACGACATATATTACCAAAACATACCAACACAAGATTCTGTTGGATCACAGAAAAACAACAGCTCATAACTGATCCAACACATCAACCATAACCAACATCAATACATTATACCACAAGTATCCTTAGTCGAGAGGCTAGCCGAGCAGCTCTCTTGGTCACCATGAAACCGACGTTCACTCCCTGCCAAACGCCGTCCCTTGAACATGCCCACCGCACACCCGCCCCTGAATGGCGGCACCAGACATGCACTTCCCGACAGAAGCCGCACATTTGCAGCGTGACACGGCCCGGCAACACTCCTTCCCTCATCGACTTCGGACACTACCAGAAAAACACATATGACAGTACCCGCGCGAGTACAAAACCAAAACACGACTCTGACCATGCCAACACAACCACCAACTCACAATGACACGTGATATCGGTGTTACTTGTCATCCTCTTGCCCTTCCTGTGCCAGCTTGCCACTAAGATCTGTACCTGAATACACAACAAGTATATCTACCCCGAAAGGGGTCAGCAAATAGCTGGTGCAAGTACAACGATTTATGAATATGTACAACAAATGAATAAATAACCAAATCACTGTGCCATCATGTATTCCGGAATACCATACCATAATCATCATCTCAAAACAATCTCCCGAGCTGTACTGACCCTGTACCTCACGCGAGATACACACCCCAGAAAGTCCTCGTCAGGCCCTCCCTGATTGTACAACCCCACCGAGTGATCCGAAGATACTAGCAGTCTAACGGATCCTAGGGGACCCACACTGGTTTTAACTCGGTTCACACACACTCAACCACATGGCACAAACCACATTTTCTGAAATTACCACTTTTCATAAAATCACATTTTTTCACATATTCACACGAAGTACATCAAATGCAATCAAAGTACTCGCCTCAATTACAATGGTACAGGGGACGGTGAACGAAAGGACCTGCTGCTCGAACTTTCCTCAAAGATTAGGTCCTAGCACAACACAACATTATATCAAACACAGTACGACGAAAACGGAAAGGTTTACCCTAAGTTCTGCCCTTAGGGACAATCAAACGGACACTATAGGGTCAGCTCGGATCATACATGTTTACGGAAGAAAACTCGAAACTCAATCCGTAAACTTCAACGAAAAGCAAAGGATTATAACTACAACATCATAATCCAACACAACCATGGGTAGATCTGGACTTTAGAGCATAAAACCTCAAGAAAACCCTAAGGTATGAAGAACTCGAGTTTCGAAGGATTTACCTTGATTCGAACGATAAAAGCTGTTAAGATCTTGTTAAATTTGTTCCAGGAACTCTAAAACATTGTTGGGTAGTGAAAACTGGCCAAAATCTGCACCTTCCTACACCCCGATCGCCCAGCCGCTAGAGGAGGAGAGAAGAAGGAATGAAATGGCATAAATGAACTGCGCTATCATATTTATACTAGACGTGATTACCGCGTGCTACTGGTAAGGCGTAGTGTGCGCTATCGGGTTTAAAAGGCAGCCCACCGCCTTTGAAAGGCGGTGCAGAACTCTCTACACTGGCCGCGCTAGCGTGCGCTGCCCGTAAAGGTTAGCATGCGCTACCTTCTAGTTTTCCGAGTTAAGTCCAGAACCCTCAGGATGCACCGACCAGCCATAATGGCATGCGCTACCATGGCCAGGTAACGTGCGCTACTAATACATAATTAGCGCGCGCTAGCAACATAGTCTAGCGTGCGCTAACTGCTATTTCTTAATATCACCACCATGGAGTTGGTCAGCACAAACACATATCGACAAGCACACAACTCGACAATCACTAACAACCAACATACCAATTCCAACTACGATATACACACAGTTCCAGGCACCAAACAGTATGAGATGGAACTTTCCCAAACCATCTCTCAACAAAATACGATCATTAATAAAATATATTATTAATAAAGCACGCAAAGGTTACACCCTTACCCTCTTAAAAGAAGTTTCGTCTTCGAAACTTGTAAAAGGAAATGGGGATCGTCAAAATATATGTCTGCATCACGAATCGTATCCATACCCAATTTATTCTCAAACCGTAAACATTATGCGAATACACATCTATAAAAACATTGATACACGACATGCCCCCATTGAGCACAGCTCATGGGTTAACGACAATAGAGTTATCTTCGACCTCTTCTTCCGGGTCCTCTTCGGGATCTTCCTCGGGATCTTCTTCATCTTCTGTGACTTCTTGTCCCACTATCGGAATTGGGGCCGCTGGAAGGATAGCAAGGATCTCCTCAGCGTTGGCCCGTATCATTGCTCTCTGTTGATGCTCCTGATCCTGGAGGGCCTCTCTTGCTTGAGTGTATTGGGCCTCTCTCTCTCTCTCGAAGAGTATGTTGTGCTGTAGCTAACTGAGCTTCTAGCTGCGCAGCATGCTCGCGTTCTTGGGTAGCTCCTTCCTGCGCAGCCTGACTTACGTCTCGATGAAATTGCGCTACGACCTCTAGATAGTTGATATGCTGTAAGCAACGAGTATGCTTAGTAGGATCCATACTCACAAGGTTATTCAACTGTCCCTCTCGGTTAACGTCTATTATGAGAATTCCTCTCAAGGTCTTATATACACACCAGACCGATTTTAAATCGGCGGTCCTGGCAGTGCTACAGTTGTTTATAGTAGCCGCTATTATGGTGGCTCCGTCATTTAGTGTCCATTATCCTTCGCCGCCGAAAACAATAATAATAGTGATGAAAATCTTGATGATAAATTCATAAAGGCTTCCGATAAGGATCGAGTTTAATCGATGGTACAAATATGACCAAAAATATTGGTCAACTAAAAGATACAATCACGGACTCTCAGTATTTCCACTTAATGTCAAGGCATGATGACCATCTCTCAGATGTCGGTCGTCGAGACTAGCGAACCGAAAAAAAAACAAAAACTGGATCAGAAAGAAAAGGAACTAATGAGGAAATAAAATTATTACCCGCACTTCTTTCGAAATAAGTTTCGTCCCAAAAACTTAGATTATGAAACAGTCAAGGCAAGGCACTTTAGGTAACACACGTTATCTGTTGCCAACAGTGGATACGAAACTCCATGTCTTATAAAGCCGTTGCGGTCTGATTCAATACGCAAGAACGTTTACGAAGTGCAATGATCAAGAACCACTATGGTTAATAATCCGAATAGTACAACAATCACAATGCGGGTTTAACGCTGAACAAATATATAATTCCGACAACTTCAAAAGTTTGGAAAATCACATATTGGAATAGATACCTGAACCTTAAAAAATGAGATGCTCGATAATCACGATGCAAGATCGAGCAACAACAATTGAATCACAACGATCGAACAATATTGATTAAACAATAACAACGGGACGATAATAATTGAACAACAACTCCAAAGTTCACACCTCAATCCGCAACATCAAATGAACTTGTAAGGATTAAAATTTATTTCGCACAGGACTCACAAGAATTGAACTGAACTTGGGAAAAGTCACAATTGTGAACTAATTCATCTGAAACAACGTCACAACTCGTTCGAACGACAAAAATCAAAGAATAGAACAATTTCAGAAGATAACATCGAACAAAAGCGAGTTAGGGTGGAAATTTGAGTCAAAACTCGGGTGTCACAATCCACGTAATAGGAAATTTCATAAGGTCGGATGACCAAATCTCTGGGCATTCCGATGAATGTGAAATGACTGCTAATATCACGAGGATTTCTCGGTAGTGACACGATCCAGTTAATGGCACAGGTTGAAATCAAAATGAAGCACAACACAATAGATACGGTTTGCTCAGATAGCATCATGAGTTACCAAAGGAAATATGGCCCAATATTCAACAACAATGGGGCTATATTACAAAATCTTGGAACCAGCACATGACGGAAACCACAGTTGTCGGGAACATCCACAATTCGAACGTATTAAGAAAGCATCACTTGCCATCATCTGGCATAAGAGATATCCCTTGATCACTTGTTTTGCTCATCAAGAATTTACAGACATTTTATCCGCGTTAATTGTTCACGTTTTCTCAGAATCAATCAAATTAAAAGAGTCGGAGTTATGGGTATGCAATTCATAAGGCACAGTCAACAATAATATTTAACATCAATTAATTCATCAGAATCAAGTTGTAAATGAGATCAAGAACAAAATTCACAAATGTCAACTCAAGGGAAAATCAAGGAATTGCCTCAATCCGACAAAGGACATTGGGTTAGAAAATCTTATACCCCAAAACATCTTTGAACGAAACAAAATCGTTCAAGATCACGAACCATCGTCACCTTCGATTCACATCTTGATGTCACCCACGGAAAAAAGAAAAGAGCGGAAATAAGGAATCGCGATTGCTCTCCAGTTCATATGCCAGACAGATTAGCATGCGCTAACTACAAGCGTTAGCGTGCGCTATTGTGACCTTGAATCTCAATATAATTGCCCTTGCACCACCCTCGAACTACTAGTTAGCGCGTGTTACTCTCTATGTGGCGTGTGCTCGTTGCTGCACCTTAGCGTGCGCTACATAACCGCATAACGTGCGCTACTGAAGTCTTAGCTGAATGCGGTAGTTTCTGCATCTCGCGTTAGCGTGCGCTATCCACAAGGTAGCATGCGCTAACTATCTTGATTCAGCAAAACAGTCATGAACACCTCTCAAATAGCACCAGAACCGAAGGTTACTAATAAGCGACAGCGTGCAATCCGAACACATCGGTTTGTAAGTATACGACATTACGCGAGGAATCTTTGAAAGGCCATTAACACGAACGTTCATACCATCACCTCAAACGCAATTTTGAGCACTATTGCCCAGAATCTTCCAGATGTCTTCTATCTGCTTGTCCCACTTGTCAACTCAGTTGCTGAGGAGGCTTCGTAGGGCATCGACCGACCTTAGTACTCCTCCACCGCAGCATAAATTGTTATCGTTTGGATCACATCACTGCCCCCTACAATGGCCAACATACTCACTTTAATCAAGATTCGATATACCTAGAATTGTAATATTCTTTCGTATAGTAACGCCACCGAACACAATCAACATCTCCGAGTACACAGAGTAGGCAACACTAGAACATCGAATTTTGGGAGGCACGTATACTATATACAAGGGTGAGAATACATACACATACATATTATGCTTAAAATCAACTTTCGGTCTGCTGACAGGAGTAACAATATCATGTCCGAGACATAATCCTTTGCAAATAAGGGGCGAGTTACATTTCGCCCAAAACTCGTGAATACCTTAGTTTTACACTTCAATTTTGAAATTAGTTTTAAATAATGCACAAAACAATTTACACATTTAAAATTTTCAGAAACGTCTATAAACCAAAATTATTTCAAAAATCTACCTCGGATTTGGATAAATGAAAGTTCTTCCCCTTCTACTAGTTGTTTGATTGAAAAAAAGATTTTCTACCGAATACCTACTCATTGATATAGCGATATTAAATCGCAGATTTATCACCATTTGTAAGGGTTTCAAAAGCCATTATAATTGTTTCACCATAATCTGTAACATCCCCAAAACCGCCTGGGATATTACAGCACCGTGGGCCCCACGCCGGTACCCACCAGGCTAAAAACTATTTTCCAAAAATATTCAAAAAATACCCAAAAGGCCGAGGACGGTAATATCTTTCCAATACTCACAAAATCATTTATAAAACACCAAATATCGCCATAAAAAATATCGTCAAAACATTCAAGGCCAAAATGCCAAAACTTGGTTTAGGGAATCGGTTTCATGAAATAAAACTCCATTTGCAAAATACCAAAAGCCATTTCAAAATAATCACACAGCGGATAAAAGTGATACTTAAAAATCTCATGGAATGTAGGAATCAATAACATTCCTGGTTTTCCAACATACATTATGTAACCATCTCCACCCGGACCGTATAGTATACTCATGCACATCCCAACAATCCTAGTACCATCAACAAATTACAGCCCTTCAACCTAGGGCTAATCGAGTACACAACACAACCATCACACAAATAGGAGGGAGCTTACAATCGAAAGACTTACCTTCTCCCTACATCAATATGCACCAGTTCCTTAAACGTATAAGGAGGAAAACAATAAACACACTACAACAAAAATAGGATATTGGGACACTTTTTATGGGACATTTAATTTTATGTGTCCCTAGTAAATTTTCTTGGGACACTTAATAATTTGTATACAATATTTCAATTTATGAGACACTTAATTTTGTTCTATAAAAAATTACTGGAAAAAATATTTTATTATTTTAAAGTATATTTTGTTGGGACACATAAAATGGTGAGTACAATATCTTAATTTTATGAGACACTTATTTTTGTTCCAAAAAATTTAATAAAAAAATTTCAGTATTTCCCTCCGGGAGAAAAATTTGGGAAGCGCCTTTTTTTCCTAACACCAACAAACCCTTCTTTTTACTCTTCTATTCCTTTACATTTTGTCTCCTCCGCCGCCCTCAGTTTCTACACATTCTTCCTCTTCCTCTACCGTGAAATGCCCCATCTCAATTTCTTCTCAATCCCCTCTGCCGTTAAATTCCTCTCCCAGCCTCAGTTTACTTTTACATTGTTTGGAACCTGCGTATCTCCACTCCATCCACTGTTATTTCACCCAAATCAGGATCGTAGAATCTTTGCAATAATTGTATCACAGTCGACTTCCCTCTTCCACACAACCACATCCCCTCACCTGTCGTCGACTCGTCATCCCGGGGTCTATTTGGTGTAGCTACTTGCAGGGTTTTTTTCTATTCACACCAAAGCTACCCTCCTCCCGTCCTCTAATCATCTCTTGTTCATTACTTTGCTGGGTTTGTCCACCAATTTTCAGGTATGTTATTTTATCCCCAATTTTAATTTCAGATTTGTGAATTTTTTTGTTTATTAGTGTCTATTTCTTAGTCTCTTGTGTTTGATGCGCCGCCTCCTAATCTAGGAAACACTGTTGAGATATATAACTCTTTTGTGATTTTTTTTCCGATTTGTTTTGATCCTTTCATCGAGATATAATTTTTGGTCATTCTTGCTCCGAAACTAGTTATTCGTAATCCTTGGAAGTGAGCTTCGGACCAATATTCTTCTAGTTGTATTTTAATTTTGAGAATGTTGAAATCCTCAAAATATGATGCCATGGTCTATATATCATTTTCATGATTCATCCTGGCTTTGCTAGTTTGAGAAATGGAAAAATAATGGTTAAGCAGGCAGGTATTGCACCTTTTCACTGCAACTCTTAATGCTCCATTTTATGCCAAGTTATCCACTGTTTTGAGTACGTTTTAT
The DNA here is from genome assembly GCA_033398695.1 of Orobanche coerulescens. Taxonomy (NCBI): domain Eukaryota; kingdom Viridiplantae; phylum Streptophyta; class Magnoliopsida; order Lamiales; family Orobanchaceae; genus Orobanche; species Orobanche coerulescens. Next base: position 41,563,134 of record CM065816.1, on the reverse strand, counting down.
ATTTAATGTCTCATGTCTCCTGTTTTGAAGCTACATCCATATAAATGATGGTGAAATGGTTAATATTCAGATGTTGATACTGCAAACTGCATTCTCAAATACACTCGATATTAATATCTACGAAGAAGTTTACTCACTGTTATTTGATGATCCACTTTGACAATCTATCCCATGTTACCCTGAAGAACGAAATGCTGATGACAGCCTCATTTTCACTAGGTCGCGGATGGATTAAATTATGTGCACGACTAAGTTACAAAATGAAAGATCACAACAGTTGTAGTTTATGAGTAGCAAAATTTCTTTTCATCTGAAACTACAGAACCGGCTAATGGTTTTATCTATTTTAGGGCTGAAATGTTTACCAATACGTTCACTAATAGGTAGTTTCATACTTGAATTAAAGAAACTTCATGAATCCATGATATGCTGCCTCACCAAAGCTACAAATAACAAACACATCATATCTTCTTTTACACCACATTTTATATCCGGAGTGAGTGTCTTTAGCCGTCAAAATATACTAATCAAAGAAAGGGCCAAATTTATCACTAGATCTTATTGAAAAATTATAAGAGTGTATTAACAGCTATTTAAATGGTTAAATATTAATTACCTTTGATTAGTTTACATATATGTAATTTTCGCCCGAAAGTTGTCATATTTTGTGCCAGCGACTCAGCACATTTAATGATAATCTCCACTTGTCGGTGAGTAGATTGATAGAAATATAGACATGTTGAATAAGAACGGACAAGAAAAAATCGGATGTCGCCAGTGCAAAACACATTTTATAGGGCCTAAAATTGCAAATTTTATTATGGAACCCAAAAAATATTTTTCAGACTCACATTTAATGATGATCCAATGTGATTGATGAAGTATACGGCATATCTTTCTCAATGCCCAAAATCCAGATAAAACATCATATCTTTATTAGTGGTCTGGTTGGGGAATCTTCTTATAGAGATACTGGGCAGAGAGATTATTTTTGTTGACAAATTGTGATAAATTTGAAAGCAAGCTGCACAGATGTGTTTAGGGTGCAGTTTTTTTACCATAAAAAACACATGCCATTTTTTTAGTTTATTTCCATATAAACTAATTAATTTCTGCTGATCTGTAATACTTATGCATTGAAATTAGCAGCTCTTAATTATATATTTTATGTTTTTCTGATGCAGGTTCATAATGGATAAAGGTTGGATGAAAAAACTAAGGTCCAGTAAGGAGTATGAAAATGGGGTAAGCCAATTTCTTGATATGGCTTTTTCTAGGGTATGTGTGAACGGAAAAATTATATGCCCTTGCAAAAATTGTAAGAATGGGAAATGGGCAACTAGAGCGGTTGCTGAAGAACATTTGTTAGTAGATGGTTTTATAAAAGGCTACACAAATTGGATTGCTCATGGAGAAAATATGTATTCTAATGCAACTAGTTCTCATAATTATGCAAACTTCAATAGGTTAGATGACATGAATGGATTGGTGCATGATGTTTTTGGAGTTGAAGATACAAGTATGGTAGAGGGGGTAAATGAGCAAGCTAATGAATTCTTTAAGTTATTAGGGGATGCTAAAGAAGAATTATACCCGGGATGTAAGAAATTTTCGAAACCTTCATTTGTTATTCGCCTCTTTCACTTGAAATGTATTGGTAAATGGTCCAATAAGTCCTTTACATTGCTTCTTGAGTTATTGAAAGATGCATTCCCGGATGTTACGAAGTTGTTATCAAAATCTTACTATGAGTTACAAAAGATAATTGGGGGCTTGGGACTCACTTGTGTTAAAATCCATGCATGTCCAAATGATTGCATGTTATATTGGAAAGAATATAAGGACGCTACATCCTGTCATGTGTGTAAAACATCAAGGTATGTTGAAGATGAAAAGACTGAAATTGATGAGGAATGTTCATCTATTAAGCGTAAAAAGATTCCAGTAAAATTGTTGAGATATTTTCCTCTAAAGCCTAGGCTATTAAGACTTTTCATGTCATCTAAAACATCACCATTCATGAGATGGCATGATGAAGATCACACTAAAGATGGTTGTATGAGGCATCCTAGTGATTCTCCCGTTTGGAGTAGTTTTGATCAAAAACATTCTGATTTTGCTAGTGATTCAAGAAATGTAAGACTTGGTTTGGCAGCTGATGGTTTTAGTCCCTTCAAAACTATGAGTATTACTCATAGCACTTGGCCGGTTATCCTAACCCCATATAATTTACCCCTATGGATGTGTATGAAAGAACCATATCTATTTTTGACCTTGCTCATTCGTGGTCCATCATCTCCTGGAAACAATATTGATGTTTACTTGCAGCCTTTAATAGATGAACTTAATGAATTATGGCATGGGGTTGAAGCATATGATGCATCAAAAAATCAGAATTTCACTATGCGTGCAGCTTTATTGTTGACCATTAATGATTTTCCTGCATATGCAAATTTATCTGGGTGGAGTACAAAGGGTCAACTTGCCTGTCCATCATGTCATAAAGATACTTCTTTCAAATATCTGCACAATAGTCATAAAGAATGCTATATGTGTCATCGTAGATTTTTGAATGATTCTCATATTTATAGGAAAGATAAGAAATCTTTTGATGGTGATTTGGAATATCGTAGATGTCCTAGGCCATTGACAGGGGATGTGATATTGGAGGAATTATCTGGATTCAACATAAAATTTGGTAAAAAAGTTAATGATAATTCAAGTCTTCCTCATAATTGGAAAAAGAGAAGCATATTCTTTGAATTGCCATATTGGAAAGATAACTTGTTGCATCATAATTTGGATGTGATGCATATTGAAAAGAATGTTTGTGAGAGTTTGATTGGAACATTGCTGAATTTAGATGGAAAGACAAAGGATCATGTGAATTCCCGTCTTGATTTGCAAGATATGGGCATAAGAAAAGAACTTCATCCCATTTTTCTTGATTCTGGGAAAAAATATTTACCCCCTGCATGTTTTTCAATGAGTAAAAAGGAGAAAGAACTATTTCTTGAAGTTTTAAGAAATGTGAAAGTTCCTGATGGTTATGCTTCTAACATAGCAAGGCGTGTGCAAAGTAAGCCACCTAAAATTTCAGGACTTAAAAGCCATGATAATCATATTTTGATGCAACAACTTCTTCCGATTGCATTACGTAAGGTTTTACCAAAGCATGTTAGAAAACCTTTGATCAAATTATGCTCATTCTTTAGAGAGCTTTGTTCCAAAGTTCTTAAAGCTCGAGACCTCATTCACTTGGAAAAAGAGATTGCCATAGTTCTTTGTGATTTGGAAAAAAAATTTCCTCCATCATTCTTTGATATCATGATCCATTTGCCTATTGATTTGGCGTATGAGGCTCAAATTGCGGGACCGGTTCAATATCGGTGGATGTATCCTATTGAGAGGTAACATTTTTCAATTTGGTATCATTTTTTACTCAGGTTATTATAGAATAAACTGATTTAAACTGATCTTATTACATTATATTTATAAACTGATGTATCCTAGGTATTTGGCAACATTAAAAACATATGTCCGAAATCGAAGTCGTCCAAAGGGTTCTATTGCAGAAGCATACTTGATGGAGGAAAGCATGACCTTCTGTTCGAGATATTTAGAAGATGTGGAAGCCAAATTCAACAAAGAAAAACGAAATGATGACAATGGTGGTGATGACATTATAGACTGTCCTATATTCTCAATGTCTGGGCGACCAATTGGGAAGCAAGAATGTATTGTGGTTGACAAGAGCATCATTACCAAGGCACACCAATACCTGTTGTTCAATTGCAGCTTAATCGAACCATTTATCGAGTAAAATTTGCCTTAATATTTATTTGTTTTAATATTTGTCACTGCAATATATTATTTTCACTTTTAAAAATTGTGTGCAGGCAACACAAAATTATTATTGGAAATCAGAATTCTCGTCTTAAGAAAAGAGATATCGAACGTGTTCACAACGAAAACTTTTCTAAATGGTTTAAGAATCATGTAAGTTGGTGTATTATTGGATTTTATATTATATTTTGTTGTTTATAATTATTCTTACTATTTGTTTTGCAACATGTTTTTTTATTTGTCAACAGGTTGAAGAAATGTATCTCAATGGAAATGAAGTATCAGAGAAGCTAAGGGCATTAGCACGGGGCCCTAATCCAGTTGGGAAGCGATATAGGGGATTCATTATTAATGGTTACAAATTTCGTATAAGCAGAACTGAAGGTCATAGGAGAACACAAAATTGTGGTTTGGTGGTTAATGCACAAACAAGTAGTTTTTCTAGTAGAAATGATAACAATCCTGTCATTGGAAATGTGGCATATTATGGGATGCTAAAAGACATCATTGAACTAGAATATCCTACTGAAGGAGGAAAAGTTGTGATGTTTGAGTGTGATTGGGTGTCACACGGAAAGGCTCAAAAGTATGATGACAATGGTTTTACTCTAGTTAATTTTTCTATGGCAAGGCAACATAGTGAACCTTTTATACTAGCTTCTCAAGCGCGTCAAGTGTTTTATGTGGAAGATCCAATTGAAAAAGGATGGCATGTTGTTGTTGGATCATAACCTAGGGATACATTTGATATGGATCCAGTTTTAAGCTTAGATGGAGGGACTTCTAATCAAAGTGATCATAATGATATACCATTGGATGTGAATGAGGAACTTGCTTGGGTTAGGGAAGATGTAGAAGGAACTACTGTTTGACTCTTATATTTATGCAGGCAGCTCCAGTTTTATTTTTGTTCGGTTATTTTTCTTATTTTCGCCTTATTTTTTGTGCATGACTTCTTTTCGAATTTTTTTATGCACCAACTTTTTTATGCACCATATTTATTTTTCACATATATATGTAGTGAACTTGTTCTATTTTTTTTAAGACAACCTTTTTTTTTTACATATGCTTCTCGTCGTTTTGCATTCGGTGAACTGCATTCTATTTTTTTAAGACAACTTCTGTTCTATATTTATGCAGCCATTACATTGTTCCTATGTATATTCCTAGTACTATATTATTATTATTCTTTTAGCATATAGAACCAATGATGGCAAAAGATACTAAGAGCAGCAATCCCAAGCCTACAAAATTTATAGCCCCTGGAAAATTAGCTCGTGCATGTGGTCAAAGAACATTAAAGTCCACTAGAGATTCTCAAGGTAATGTTATGTTTTCTTAGTATTCTGTTTTTTTTTTTGTTCTGTAATATTGACATTTTAGGTCTCGTTTTCCCCCGTCCCCTCCTAAAACATAATGTTGAAACACCTCTCATGTTCTAATTCATTAGTGCACACAAACACAAGTCAAAATATGAGGAAGTGGAATGAAGAGCAAGAATATGACTATGCAAACAATCACAAAAATGGTAAACCTCTAACTATGCATATGTAATACCCGGTTGTAATTCAGTAATTATCATTCAGTATTTATCATTCACTAATTGATACTCAGTCATTGTATTCATCATTCAGAGTGATTGTATCGTGTATCAATTGTCATTCATCATTAATCTAATTAGAGTTTCGTGCCGTGTTTATCATCATTGTCTTTTTCGTTGTGGGCTGTGCGTGAGGAGTAGCGCACGCTACGTACTCTTCTTAGCGCACGCTAATTGAGTACAGGTAGCGCACGCTACCACTCAGCATTAGCGCACGCTAATGTTACCCTAGTGGCAGTCCAGAAGATACTGGACTGCAGGTGAGTTATAAGTAGCGCACGCTACGAATGGTAAGTAGCGCGCGCTAGTGGGTTGTAGTAGCGCACGCTAATAGTTGGTGTAGCGCGCGCTAAGGACGGATCAGGTTGAGTCCAGTGGCTACTGGACTGCACTGGATTAATTCATAGCGCACGCTATGAGTGATATTTAACGTACGCAAGCGGTATAGTAGCGTACGCTACTTGTTGGTTGTAGCGCACGCTACCGAAGTCAGATCAGAGGACAGACAGTTTCTGGATTCCAGTACTGGGCATCTAATAATTCGTTAGCGCATGCTAACAATGGGTTTTAACGCACGCTAGTGGTATGGCCGTAGCGCACGCTACAAAAAGGTACGTAGCGTGCGCTACCGTGTTCGGACAGTGGGTACTGGACTACCCAAATTACCCGTTAGCGCACGCTACCCACAAGGGCTAGCGTACGCTAACCTGGATTGGCTATATATTGGACAGTTAGCCTGAGTTCGTCATTTTATCATCCTTTCTCATTCCCTCATCGGTTTCGGGCGATTTCGGGCATTTTGGAGAGTTCTCTTCGAGATTCTATCATCCATCATCATCTTCAAGTCTTTGAGTTGGATTAATCATCACTTCATCATCTCCATAACATCAAATCAAAGGTATTAATCTCTTGGATCTAGAATTTCGGATTTTTAGATTTTTCCTTCCGATTTCTTCGTGTAAGCTTGGATTATTATTGGAATATATTAGATATGGATTATCTACCTTGGATAAATATATTCCTATGGATTTTATGGTTATTTTCGGAATTATTTGAAGAACCCTTGGGGTTGACTTCGGTTAATTTGGGGATTTTCCGATTGTTGTTGTTGTAAACTTGAATTGTGGAATCCTATGGGATTATTGATATCATTGGAAGTGTTTTGATGGTTTGTAATACTCATTTTGGTGTTGGTTTCGTCATATTCGGGATTGGATATTTTCGAAGTTGTGTGGTTGGTTACGTATTCGTTAGAATGCCCCTATGAGTTTGATTATCGTTGTTTCGACCTTTGGGTTAGTCGTGTTTTGTTGCTTGATACGTGTATTGAACGGTTGTTGGTAATTATTGTTATTCAAGGTTGTTCGAGCGACCGGTATCTCGATTAGGACGTTTTTCGTGGAAGGACTTTGTCATCGGTATTGTGTAAGTTGATTCTTACTCGGTTAAAAGGATATTCATTCCTTTTGTTGTTGATCATTCATAACCATAACTCATTCATCATTGTATTAATCATATTGAGACTCGTAATTGTCGAATAATCACTTCATTAGCGAGGAACGGCGGTTCCAATCATTTCATTGAAACTATCAATCACTTCATTATCACTTTCATATCGGTGAGTCATTCTTGACTTTGTCAGTTTATTATTATTCATTGATATTCATATTGGTCATTTTCGTTCATATGACCTTCTGGGTTCGTATTGCGTGGCCGGGTGTGGCTGTGTGGAATTTTTAGTCGGGCACACGATGGTCAGGTATTGGGTTCACCGATACATTGGACCGTGCACACGGTAAAGCTTAACTCCGTGAGACTAATTAGGTACAAGGACGGGTGTGTCCGGTCATTCGTCTTGTACACTTGCACAGAACATTACGGGCGTACTATGATACTCCTCTTCAGCGTAATTCATAACTAAGGACATTTCATAACTTCAGTTTAATCATGATTGTGTATTTTCAACCCTTGAGGATTGTTGTGCTATGTAACTGACCCCGTTGGGGGATTTTGTTTTCAGGTCACGGCAAGGCAAAGGCACCGGAAGAGCATGCTGACGGCGAGGAGTCCCAGTGATACTAGTAGGGGGCCCCAGTCATTCCATTTGTTTCAGTCATTTCAGTCATTTCCGTCATTTGTATTTTCCGCTGCAAATTCCGTTTGAGATGTTTATTTGTTCAGGGTGGTGTATTTTATCTCCATATAAAATATACTAGTATTCTGTTTAATCCTGGTGTAATGTACTTAAACTCCTCATCGGAGTACTTGGTAATATAATGTGGTTCGGTACTACAATTATATTATTTAATTCATCATTTTCATTGCCTGGTGGGTCCAGTCGGGGATTCACGGCACTGTAATATCCGCCTGGTTTGGGGTGTTACAGAGTTGGTATCGGAGCGGAGTTTTGAATACTACCCTCCAAGTCATGTCTCGTTTGAAATCATCGTCATCGAACTAGTATCATTGGACTTTCGCATCACGTGTGACCTGTGCAAATGCCGAGCCAATCAGACCAAGAACTGTAAGATTTCTAATGCCATGGTATAATTTCTGGCAATAATCATTCATTCATAATTCATCAGTTAACAATCCTCAATCATCATTGTCATTTTGACCAGGACGGTCATGTTAACTCGTTAATAACTCAATTCATTCATTGTTCAGTTGTTGATCAGGAAGATCGAATCATTAATCATGTTGACTTGTTCAAGATAATCATTTCAATAATTTCATCAGATAATCATGTCACGTCAGTTAATCATTCATGTAATCACTGTGTTAGAGCGCGTATGCTCATTTTCATCATCTCATGTCATAATCATAACGTGATATTCATGCGGGAAATATAATCATCATGTGACTTTCCTACTTCAGTATGGAGAGGGCAAGAAGAGGACGTGGAGGACGAGGCCGTAGAGCGGGCCGAATCCCGAGAGCTCGTGTGAATACACGTGCAAACGCGAGGAATAATGCTAATTCATCGAGCAGCGACGCTGCCACTCATTCACCTGGACGTGATCGTTCACTATCGGGGAGTCGTACCCGGGACACGGCTCAGTCGGAAGGTGTCCGGGTTGACCCACTCGCTTTCATGCAGGGCATGATGGCCCAAATGACGCAGATGGCACAACTTATGGAGACGATGCATAACTCCGTCAATCAAAATCAACAGGCTCCTCCGCCGCCACCTCAGAGGCAAGAGAGGAATGTGAGCAATATCATCGGCGACATCTCTCGCCAGAGGCCACCTACTTTTGAGGGCTCGTCTGAGCCGGCGGATATCATTCATTGGCTCGAGCATTTCGAGAAGTTGTTTGCTATGGTAGAGTGTCCCGAAGGACACAAAGTTTCAGTTGCGGCTTACTATCTGGGTAAGAGCGCTCATTCTTGGTGGTTGTCATTGAAGCCCACCGAAGGATCATGTACTTGGGATCAGTTCAAGACTCTCATGATGGAGAGGTATTATCCGGCCCCACTCAGAGAGGCCAAGCTGTCGGAATTGCTCACCCCCGACCCCTCAGTAGACGAGGATGTTCTCGCCATTGCCGAGAAGTTTCAGGAACTTCTTCCGTTCGCCTCATCTATCATTCATTCCGAAGCAGATAAGATTAAGTATTTCAGCAAGAGGCTGAAACCCCGTATGAGACTTCAGTTGCTTAATCATAATTGCACCACGTTGGCCGAATTCATCGAGAAAGCTCTCACCTATGAGCTTACTGCTAAGGAGATTGCTAAGCAGCAACCTTCGTCTGCTAGCAAGAAATCGAAGAATCGTAATCAGTCTGAAGGCGGTCAGACAACCTTCAAGAAACCCCGTGCGGGCTCTGCTTTTTCTGAGCGACCTCCTGTGTCGTCTAAACCCGCGGAATCTCAGTCTCGAGCGGCCAGTTCGGCCATCACCTGTTTTAACTGTGGGGATCTTGGTCATCTCAGTACCAAGTGTCCGAGACAGACTATCACGTGTCATAATTGTGGGATTGCTGGACATAAGGCCCGTTTTTGCCGTAGGGACTCCAAACCTACTCAGACGTCATCTCAGGACCCTAAGCGATCACCGTGCGTAATCAAAGCCACTCAATCGGGCTGTTTAAAACGACAGGAGCGACTAAAGGTGGAGCCTATAGCCAGCAGACGGGAGCGTCCGGTGCCGGGACTAGCAAGCCCCGAATTTATGAGATGAAGAAGACCGATGATCCCGAGGCCCGAATGATCTCAGGTACACTCGATATTCTATATCAACCTGTGTGTACCCTTTTTGATACTGGTGCATCGCATTCATTCATTTCCGAGTCATGTTTGAGTAGACTACGTCTGGGTAGTGCTACTAGTTGTGAGCCTTATGTCATTGGTCTACCTGATGGTAGACGAATTATCGGTAATCGTGAGATTCAGAATTGTCCGATTCAGTTTCATGGTCGTGTATAGCCAGTGGACCTAATCGTGGTAGATTTGCCGAGAGACGATGTCATCTTGGGTATTGATTGGATGGATCGTCATGATGCCATCATTAGTGTCCGTAAGCGTATGATCACTATCATTTCAGACGATGGGGTTGAATGCGTGTTTCAGGGAGGTAATCCCGGCTGTTCTGGTAAGGTCATTAATTTGATGAAAGCAGTAAGATTACTCAATCAGGGATGTGTCGGTTATTGGTGCTATATGGCCAAAACCGAGAAGTCATCAGTAATGTTGACGGATATTCCGGTAGTGAGGGAATATGCCGATGTTTTTCCAGACGAGTTACCTAGTTTGCCTCCACAGAGAGATGTGGAATTCACGATTGAGTTGGAGCCTGGTACGTCCCCGATATCGAAGGCACCATACAGGATGGACCCGACCGAAATGCAGGAATTAAAGAACCAACTTGAGGAGTTGTTCGAGAAAGGTTATATCCGACCGAGTGCGTCCCCGTGGGGAGCACCAGTGTTGTTTGTCAAGAAGAAGGATGGTTCATTTCGCTTATGTATTGATTATCGGGAGTTGAACAGGGTGACAATCAAGAATAAGTATCCCTTACCCCGTATCAATGATCTTTTAGATCAACTTCAGGGAGCTTCAGTATTTTTCAAGATCGACTTAAGATCTGGATATCATCAGTTGTGGATTCGAGAGTCGTATATCGCGAGGACAGCGTTTCGTACGCGCTATGGTCATTATGAGTTTGTGGTTATTCCGTTCGGACTAACTAATGCACCCGCGGTATTCATGGAGTTAATGAATCGGGTTTTCATCGAATTTTTGGATCAGTTTGTTGTTGTCTTCATCGATGACATTTTGATTTATTCTCGTGACCGAGAGGAACACGAGTTTCACCTTCATCAAGTGCTCGACGTGTTGAGACGAGAACAACTTTATGGGAAGTTTTCCAAATGTGAGTTCTGGATGTCCGAAGTGACGTTTCTCGGACACGTAATTTCATCAGACGGAGTTCGTGTCGATCCTCAGAAGACGGAGGCTATTCGTGATTGGCTACCTCCAAAGAATGTTAAGGAAATCCGAAGCTTCCTCGGATTAGCGGGTTATTATCGGCGATTTGTGGAAGGATTTTCCAAAATTGCTCAACCATTGATGAACCTTTTGCGAAAGGATAAGAAATACACGTGGTCCGACACGTGTCAACGGAGTTTTGAGGAACTCAAGAGCCGGTTAATGTCAGCACCTGTACTTTCCTTGCCGCAGGGGATGGAAGGATTTGTGGTTTATAGTGATGCGTCCGGACAGGGTCTCGGATGTGTGCTCATGCAAAACGGGAAGGTTATTGCCTATGCTTCACGGCAATTGAGACCTTACGAGGTTAATTATCCGACCCACGACCTGGAGCTAGCAGCCGTGGTGTTCGCTTTGAAGATTTGGCGTCATTACCTTTATGGCGTTACCTGTCAGATATTCACCGATCATAAGAGTTTAAAGTATATATTTACTCATAAGGAGTTAAATATGCGTCAGAGACGGTGGCTGGAATTAATCAAAGATTATGATATCGAGATCCTTTACCACCCGGGCAAGGCGAACGTTGTCGCCGACGCCTTGAGTCGTAAGTCCGTTCAGGAGCAGATGCTTGCCCGTTTAACAGTTCAGAAGGAGCTTCAACAGGAATTCCTTAGACCCGAGATCGAGGTCTGGCTTCAGCGAGTTCAGGGACAGCTTTGTATGTTGGAGATCTCATCGTCACTTGAGGAGGCAATCAGAGAGAATCAGGGTTCGGACCCATCATTGTTACGCATCCGTGAGGATGTGGTTCGAGGAAAGCCCACAGGTTTGTGGTCCACGAGGATGGACTTTTGAGATTTAAGAATCGGTTGTGCGTCCGTGAATGACGAGTTGAAAAACTCGATTTTGAGAGAAGCTCATGCTACCCTTATTCTGTTCATCCGGTCTAGCAAGATGTACAAGGACTTGAAACAAAATTACCGGTGGAGTAATATGAAGCGAGAAGTCGCAGAATTTGTTTCGAGATGCTTAACTGTCAACAAGTTAAGATTGAACATCGACCGGCAGTATGTGAAACCTCTTCCTATTCCCGAATGGAAGTGGGAAGACATTTCTATGGATTTCATCACGAGTTTGCCGACGAGTCGTCGTGGCATGAATACGATCTGGGTGATCGTGGACCGCTTAACCAAATCAGCTCATTTCCTTGAGATCAAGGATACGTGGGGTCCTGAGAGACTTGCCCAACTTTTCATCAAAGAGATAGTGAGACTTCACGGTACTCCTAAAAGTATCGTTTCCGATCGTGACGGACGGTTTGTGTCTCATTTTTGGAAATCAGGTCATCGTGCTATGGGAACTCAGCTTAATTTCAGTACCGCCTTTCATCCTCAGTCCGACGGGCAATCAGAGAGGACTATTCAGACATTAGAGGACATGTTGAGGGCATGTGTCCTCGATTGGAAAGACGATTGGGAAACCCAACTACCATTGATCGAGTTCACGTATAATAATAGTTGGCATGCTTCGATCAAGATGGCACCTTACGAGGCCTTGTATGGTCGTCGTTGTCGATCTCCGTTGTGTTGGGACGACTTATCAGAATCAATCGGCACCGAGCCCGATATGCTTATAGCCGCCCGTGAGAAGGTAACTTTGATCAGGAGCCGTTTGTTGACCGCTCAGAGTCGACAGAAATCATATGCAGATAACCGTCGTCGACCATTAGAGTTCGAGGCTGGTGACCATGTGTTGGTCAAGGTATCCCCGAGTCGTGGTATTTTCCGTTTCGGAAAATGGGGGAAGTTGAGTCCGAGATTTATTGGACCGTTTGAGATTTTGGATCGAGTAGGCGAGTTAGCTTATCGATTGGCTTTACCTCCGGCGTTGAGCCGAATTCATAATGTGTTTCATGTCTCTCAGTTGCGGAAGTATGTTGCCGACCCGAGTCACATACTCCAGTTCGATGAAATCGAGATCGCCGACGATCATTCATATGAGGAGCGTCCTATACGAGTTTTAGAGCGGCGAATCAAACAGTTGAGGAATAAGACGATTCCTTTGGTTAAAATTCAGTGGTCTAGACATGGAGTCGAAGAGGCTACGTGGGAAACCGAGGATAGTATGCGGGAGAGTTATCCCGAGTTGTTTGACCCTTAGTTTCGGGGACGAAACTCTTTTAAGGGGGGGTGTATGTAATACCCGGTTGTAATTCAGTAATTATCATTCAGTATTTATCATTCAGTAATTGATACTCAGTCATTGTATTCATCATTCAGAGTGATTGTATCGTGTATCAATTGTCATTCATCATTAATCTAATTGGTGTTTCGTGCCGTGTTTATCATCATTGTCATTTTCGTTGTGGGCTGTGCGTGAGGAGTAGCGCACGCTACGTACTCTTCTTAGCGCACGCTAATTGAGTACAGGTAGCGCACGCTACCACTCAGCATTAGCGCACGCTAATATTACCCTGGCTGCAGTCCAGAAGGTACTGGACTGCAGGTGAGTTATAAGTAGCGCACGCTACGAATGGTAAGTAGCGCGCGCTAGTGGGTTGTAGTAGCGCATGCTAATAGTTGGTGTAGCGCGCGCTAAGGACGGATCAGGTTGAGTCCAGTGGCTACTGGACTGCACTGGATTAATTCATAGCGCACGCTATGAGTGATATTTAACGTACGCAAGCGGTATAGTAGCGTACGCTACTTGTTGGTTGTAGCGCACGCTACCGAAGTCAGATCAGAGGACAGACAGTTTCTGGATTCCAGTACTAGGCATCTAATAATTCGTTAGCGCATGCTAACAATGGGTTTTAACGCACGCTAGTGGTATGGCCGTAGCGCATGCTACAAAAAGGTACGTAGCGCGCGCTACCGTGTTCGGACAGTGGATACTGGACTACCCAAATTACCCGTTAGCGCACGCTACGCACAAGGGCTAGCGCACGCTAACCTGGATTGGCTATATATTGGACAGTTAGCCTGAGTTCGTCATTTTATCATCCTTTCTCATTCCCTCATTGGTTTCGGGCGATTTCGGGCATTTTGGAGAGTTCTCTTCGAGCTTCTATCATCCATCATCATCTTCAAGTCTTTGAGTTGGATTAATCATCACTTCATCATCTCCATAACATCAAATCAAAGGTATTAATCTCTTGGATCTAGAATTTCGGATTTTTGGATTTCTCCTTCCGATTTCTTCGTGTAAGCTTGGATTATTATTGGAATATGTTAGATATGGATTATCTACCTTGGATAAATATATTCCTACGGATTTTATGGTTATTTTCGGAATTATTTCAAGAACCCTTGGGGTTGACTTCGATTAATTTGGCGATTTTCCGATTGTTGTTGTTGTAAACTTGAATTGTGGAATCCTATGGGATTATTGATATCATTGGAAGTGTTTTGATGGTTTGTAATACTCATTTTGGTGTTGGTTTCGTCATATTCAGGATTGGATATTTTCGAAGTTGTGTGGTTGGTTACGTATTCGTTAGAATGCCCCTATGAGTTTGATTATCGTTCTTTCGACCTTTGGGTTAGTCGTGTTTTGTTGCTTGAAACGTGTATTGAACGGTTGTTGGTAATTATTGTTATTCAAGGTTGTTCGAGCGACCGGTATCTCGATTAGGACGTTGTTCGTGGAAGGACTTTGTCATCGGTATTGTGTAAGTTGATTCTTACTCGGTTAAAAGGATATTCATTCCTTTTGTTGTTGATCATTCATAACCATAACTCATTCATCATTGTATTAATCATATTGAGACTCGTAATTGTCGAATAATCACTTCATTAGCGAGGAACGGCGGTTCCAATCATTTCATTGAAACTATCAATCACATCATTATCACTTTCATATCGGTGAGTCATTCTTGACTTTGTCAGTTTATTATTATTCATTGATATTCATATTGGTCATTTTCGTTCATATGACCTTCTGGGTTCGTATTGCGTGGCCGGGTGTGGCTGTGTGGAATTTTTAGTCGGGCACACGATGGTTAGGTATTGGGTACACCGATACATTGGACCGTGCACACGGTAAAGCTTAACTCCGTGAGACTAATTAGGTACAAGGATGGGTGTGTCCGGTCATTCGTCTTGTACACTTGCACAGAACATTACGGGCGTACTATGATACTCCTCTTCAACGTAATTCATAACTAAGGACATTTCATAACTTCAGTTTAATCATGATTGTGTATTTGCAACCCTTGAGGATTGTTGTTCTGTGTAACTGACCCCGTTGGGGGATTTTGTTTTCAGGTCACGGCAAGGCAAAGGCACGGGAAGAGCATGCTGACGGCGAGGAGTCCCAGTGATACTAGTAGGGAGCCCCAGTCATTCCGTTTGTTTCAGTCATTTCAGTCATTTCCGTCATTTGTATTTTCCGCTGCAAATTCCGTTTGAGATGTTTATTTGTTTAGGGTGGTGTATTTTATCTCCATATAAAATATACTAGTATTCTGTTTTATCCTGGTGTAATGTAATTAAACTCCTCATCGGAGTACTTGGTAATATAATGTGGTTCGGTACTACAATTATATTATTTAATTCATCATTTTCATTGCCTGGTGGGTCCCAGTCGGGGATTCACGGCACTGTAATATCCGCCTGGTTTGGGGTGTTACAGCATACACATTAATTTTTAGGACATTCTATATGAAAACATTATTATGTAATTGTAACAAATTGCTTTCTTTCCTTCCAAAACGTTGAGTTCAAGCTCATACGCTTATTGTGCATTATGGTGAAGACGAACGGAAAGAAAATGATTTTAATGAAGATAGTTCTTTTTTGGATATCTTGAGCATTTGTAGAAAGTTCATTGACATTTACTCGATTGGTTTCAAAGTCACGTACGGAGATGGCAAGCCGTTGAGGAATGATAAAGATTTACTGGCTATGATGAAAGAACATGAACGTGTAGAACGAATTAACATCTATCTAGATATGGATGAAACAAGACATTCATTATTCTTCAAATTGCCAGAAGAGCATCCATCACTTAGTGAACCACGGCATGCTGAAACAGGAAAATATGTTGAAGGCAAGTGATTTACGTATATTTGAATTAAGTGTGTTATAAATTTTGTTGTAATTCATAATTTAGTATAAATAATAGGCTTTTCATAATCAACCTAAGTAGTTGGATTCGACATAGAAAATTTATGTTTCACTTAGAAAATTTATATTTCAACATGTATAGATTCAACATATCAAATGAAGGAGAAGAAGCATGGAAAAAATAGAACCAACTCTGTACCAACTTTTGATGTGAATTCAGTTGATGATGTTTCTTCCGATGTTGGTATTGAAGTTGAAATTACAACTGAATCAGGTAACCTAACCTAACATTCTCTCTGTATTTTGATGTTAATGCATGTTAACTCTCGAAACAAACTGATCTCAACATGTACTCTTATTACATAGCCTCAAATAAAAGAAAGAGAGTTAGAGGACCTACTTTTATGCCCAAAGTTTGGGGACAGCCAATTGGTGAGCTGAAACTGGTTGCATTTAATTACTTGGGACAACCAAACGATGAAGAAAATTCATATACTTTGGCTCATTTCTTGGGTACAATTGCTAGAAATGGTAGATATTGTCCTCTTCACTATACTGATTGGAGAAAAATGCCTTATTCCTACAAGGATGACATGTTAAAGATCGTTAAGGTTTTAAATTTTTTATTATAGTATATTTTTCTACTTGCATAATTTCTTTAAAGATATAATTTTCTACAAAGCTGATATGTTTTATTAACTCATATTTTTTGTAGGCAAAATTTAACCTTCCAGTAGGAAATGAACCTTACATTCTAAAGTCAATCAATAAGAAATGGAAAAGTTGGAAAAACTTTGTGAAGACAAAGAACTTTAACCCTAATGTACCTATTGTCGGTCAAGTTTCAAACCAGCCCGATAGGGTAGAAGATGAGCAGTTGAATGCCTTAATTGCACATTGGATGTGTGACAAAACAAAGGTACAGAGCATATATTTTTATTATAAGTCTAACCAATTTGATTATCATTATCATATTTTCTTTATTAGATTATTTTATGTTTTTTTTTTCAATTCACTTAGGCGATTAGTGAAAAGAACAGACAAACACGTGCTGATTTGAAATTACATCATCGCATGGGCAAGAAGAGCTATGCGTTAGTGAGGGAAACTTGGGTAAATTTTCCTTCAAAGTAATATATATTTCTTCAAAGTAAACTTGGGTGAATTTTTTTCTTCAATTTATGCATCATTTTATATCTAACACGTGCAGAAAAAGAAGAACGGAAGATATCCTACTAGAGCTGAATTGTTTAAAGAATGTTATTTTATAGAGGACGATCCAAATATAAATTCTATCATAAAGGAAGCTGTTGTGAGTTAATTTATTTTACTTTATTCAACTTGTGAAATTTGTTGATCACTTAATAATATATTATGGTTATAGAATCAGATGGAACAACTAGAAGAACTTCAAGATGAAGAGGAACTTGAACCTGGGAACTCAAATGATATCGATTCCTATCCCAAATCAAATGACTCATTTGCAAAGGTAATGGGGAAAGAAAAAAATGGATATGTGCGTATGGTTGGTTTGGGAGTTAGTCAATCTGATGCAAGTTACAGACTTGCCATGGAGTACAAAGAGAAATACGAGGCTCTAGCAACTGCACGAGAGTCTAAACACAATAATGCTCCATTATCATCTTCAAATAATCAACGATCATCAGCATCAGCTTCACGCTCAAGGCAATTTCGGGTAAAAAACATGTATTCTATTGATTAATATATTTAATATGTGAATGAAGGTCTTAAAAACATAGCTACTCAATGTTATACAGGTGCATTCTAGAGTTGTTTTAAAGAGTTTGGAGGATATAAATGAAATTGTTGCAAGCGGCTTTGTTAGTGATATGAATTCTATAAGAGTAAATGGTGAAGAGTTGGGATCTGGGTGGTGCGAGATAACTGTTCAATGTCAATTTAGAAATGATGTACGCTTGCTTAAACCTTATGATCACATAAAAACGATAGGAGACTCTCTTGGAGCACCTGTTGCGTGGCCTCTATCTTTGGTATGTACAAACAAGTTTCCTTTTAATACTCTAGCTTTATTAGAAATGCATCTGTTCTGTTTTTTTTTATGTAAGAACATGGAAAATATTTATGTACTGTACTCCACCTTTATGTAAGAAAATATTGGAAAATATTGATGTACTGTACTGTAAGAACTTGGAAATGTAGCTTCTGTTCTATTTTTTTTATGTAAGAATTTGCAAAATGTTAGATGTAATGTACTCCACCTTTATGTAAGAAAATATTGGAAAATGTTGATGTATTGTACTGTAAGAACTTGGAAATGCAGATTCTGTTCTGTTTTTTTTTAATGTAAGAACTTGGAAAATGTTGTATTGTACCCCACCTTTATGTAAGAAAATATTGGCAAATGCTGATGTAGTGTACTATAAGCCGGTTCCTGCTGAATGAAACTCCTAAAGCCAACTCACCCAACTGACCTTCCCAGAAAAATTCATACTCTGTTGAATCTTCTGTTTGTGTTCTTGCGCCTGCTTGCCCTTTTCAAATCCTATAACCTTCTGACCCGTCCCTGGGGCCACTCTCTAGTGGATCATCTTCTTATCATAGCGAGTACTTTATCTAAGGAGACTAATGGCGATCAAATTTCCTTTCCTCCGCTAGCTGATAGAGCTCACCTCGCGTAAGGTGGGCATCTTCGCCTTGATTCTCTAGTTTATTAGAACTAAATATTGAGATGAGATTGGCATAGAAAATTGACTCAAGAACTTGGAAATGCAGCTTATGTTCTGTACTTCACCTTTTGATACTTTATGTTGATTTAACAATTGACTAAAAATATTTTTTTACATACAGGTTGCTTTGGAAGAAAGTGAAGATTGATGCAACATATATGTGATTGGCAGAGGCTAGAGAAATCGTATATTAGTGGGAATTTTACGTTTTGTTTCCAATATTAATATTTTATTGGGAGGACTTGGATGAAAATGCTAATTGCTACAACATGTGGTTTTTTTTTGGTATTTTTGGAGATGAACTCATATCCAGCATATGATATTTTCTGTTGACTTTAGTATATGTCTTGGTTTTGTATGGTGGAGAAAGAAATTTTGTCGTATTGGTTGGCATTTCATGAATGTAAACAAATTTATTTTTGTTTTGTTGAATCATGAATTAGATGAATATTTATTGCCCTTGACAATGAATTTTTAGTTTGTTGATTGTGCACAGCTTGATTATATATATATATATATATATATAAATACTTTTGCAACACTTATTTGCGTCTAATGAAACCTGCGCTTGTAACACTTATCTGTGTCTAATAGATTTGTTCTTGCAACAGTAATGTGTGTCTTATAGAAACTATTGCAGATACAATTAAGCGTCCCAAAATAAAATGTAAGGACGTTTATTTGTGTCTAGTAAAACTATTCAAACATCTATAAGTGTCTCAAAAAAAATATAGGGACATTTAATTATGTTATATAAATCATTAAATGACATATACAAGTGTCAAATAATATTATATTTAGGGACACTTTAAATGTCTCAAACAAGTGTCTCAAAACTTAACGCGACCCCTTATCTAGCAACACTTGCATAAGCGTCCCAAAATTCAAAAGTGTCCCAACATGTAGATATTGGGACACTCTGGCATGTCCCAATATCCCATTTTTGTTGTAGTGACACAACCTCAATGGAGCACAATTCACAAGGGGAACTCAAAATCCAAGCCTGTTCAAAACAGACCAAAACAATCTGGGCAGAAGAAATTAGAGTTCAGAGAGACTTACAGCGCAGGTCGCACGAGATGACATCAACCCAGTGATATCACAAACAAACGACCAACTCAACTTTGACAGACCCAAAACACCAACAACCTAGGTATCCATAAACTTAAGATCCGATACCAAATCCTGTAACACCCCCATGATTTACAGAGGTATTACAACGCCGTAGATTCATTTTGGAAAACCTACCAGGCTGGACCAACATAAAAGACAATAACCATCAATAGAAACGAGACATTCACACACTTAAAACCAACGTCAACTTTCACGACAACATACATCACCAAAACATACCAACACAAGATTCTGTTGGATCACAGCAAAAGAACAGCTCATAACTGATCCAACACATCAACCATAATCAACATCAATACATTAAACCAAAAGTATCCTCAGTCGAGAGGCTAGCCGAAGCAGCTCTCTTGGTCACCGTGAAACCGGGGTTCACTCCCTGCCAGAAGCCGTCCCTTGAACATGCCCACCGCACACCCGCACCTGAATGGTGGCACCGGACGTGCATTTCCCGATAGAAGCCGCACATTTGCAGAGTAACACAGCCCGGCAACACTCCTGCCCTCATCGACTTAGGACACTACCACAAAAACACATATGACAGTACCAGCGCGAGTACAAAACCAAAACACGACTCTGACCATGCCAAAACAACCACCAACTCACAATGACACGTGATATCAGTGTTACTCGTCATCCTCGTGCCCTTCCCGTGCCAGCTTGCCACTAAGATCTCTACCTGAATACACAACAAGTATATCCACCCCGAAAGGGGTCAGCAAACAGCTGGTGCAAGTACAACGATTTATGAATATGTACAACAAATGAATAAATAACCAGATCACTGTGCCATCATGTATTCCGGAAACAATCTCAGATACACACCCCAGAAAGTCCTCGTCAGGCCCTCCCTGGTTGTACAACCCCACCGAGTGATCCGCAGATACTCGCAGTCTAACGGATCCCAGGGGACCCACACTGGTTTTAACTCAGTTTACACACACTCAACCACATGGCACAAACCACATTTTCTGAAATTACCACTTTTCATAAAATCACATTTTTCACATATTCACACGAACTACATCAAACGCAATCAAAGTACTTGCCTCAATTACAATGGTACAGGGGACGGTGAACGAAAGGACCTGCTGCTCGAACTTTCCTCAAAGATTAGGTCTTAGCACAACATGGCACTATAACAAACACAGTACGACGAAAACGGAAAGGTTTACCCAAAGTTCTGCCCTTAGGGACAATCAAACGGACACTATAGGGTCAGCTCGGATCATACATGTTTACGGAAGAAAACTCGAAACTCAATCCGTAAACTTCAACGAAAAGCAAAGGATTATAATTACAGCATCATAATCCAACACAACCATGGCTAGATCTGGACTTTAGAGTATAAAACCTCAAGAAAATCCTAAGGTATGAAGAACTCGAGTTTCGAAGGACTAACCTTGATTCGAACGATAAAAGCTGTTAAGGTCTTGTTAACTTTGTTCCAGGAACTCTAAAACATTGTTGGGTAGTGAAAACTGGCCAAAACCTGCAACTTCCTACACTCCGATCGCCCAGCCGCCGGAGGAGGATAGAAGAAGGAATGAAATGGCATAAATGAAGTGCGCTGTCCTATTTATACTAGACGCAATTAGCACGCGCTACTGGTAAGGCATAGCGTGCGCTATCGGTCTTAAAAGGCAGACCACCGCCTTTGAAAGGCGGTGCAGAACTCTCTACACTGGCCGCGCTAGCGTGCGCTGCTCGTAAGGGTTAGCGTGCGCTACCTGCTAGTTTTCCGAGTTAAGTCCAGAACCCTTTGCATGCACCGACCGGCCATAATGGCATGCGCTACCATGGCCAATTAATGTCTACTAATACATAATTAGCGCGCGCTAGCAACACAGTCTAGCATGCACTAACTGCTATTTCTCAATATCACCACCATGGAGTTGGTCAGAACGAACACATCTCGACAAGCACACAACTCGACAATCACTAACAACCAACATACAGTTCCAGGCACCAAACAATATGATATGGAACTTTCCCAAACCAACTCTCAATAGAATACGATCATTAATAAAATATATTTTTAACAAAGCACGCAGATGTTACACATCCTTCAGTAGGTGGTAACCCAGTTGGCACATATGAGTCAAGTCGTGCACCGGAATGAGATCCCAATGGGGATAACGGAGCTAGTAGGTGGTTGCGAGATGTGATGAGAATGCACCTACCTTGTTTTGCAAGTTATTCTGATTCGTTAGGTTGGGAGAATTGGCTCTTCCAGTTAGAGAGAACATTTGATACTGTAGCTTGTCCGGATTAAAGGAGGGTACCCATTGCTCAGTACCTCCTTGACAAGGAAGCTGCAAACTGGTGGGAGGCAGTACCGCCTAATGATCGTACGGCTACTTGGGCCGAGTTCAAGACTGCGATGGAGGTGTAGTATTATCCGTTGCTTGTGCGAGAGAGCAGGATTGTTGAGTTTTTCTCGGCTATGCCCCAGGATGTGTCGATATCCCAGGCGATAATCGATTATAATCAGCAGCTGTGTCATGTTCGTGAGCAAGTGAGAAGTGAGGCGGACAAGATCTGTTACTTTGATATGCAGATGAAACCCAGTATACGACAGAGTATGGCTTCCCTCAGGTGTACTACCTTAAGAAAGTATCAGGATCGAGCTTTAGACATTGAGATGGCCATTTCAGTAATGGGGGCGGGTCCTGAAAGTAACAAACAGAAGATTTCGGGTAGCTTCTCAGGGGGTCAGAGAAGTGAATTACATAGGTCTATTGTTTCGTATCATTCTTCTGAAAAGACTCCCCGTTCGGATGGTCAGTCCAACCATCCTACCCCTGCGATTAGTAAGGCGTGCAGTATAAAGACGTGTTTTAACTGCACTTGTGTGGGCCATATACGACATAATTGTCACTCGCCAAAGGTGAACTGTTTCCAGTGTGGTCAAGTGGGACACCAAGCAGTGCATTGCGAGACCGTTATGAAGATGTTTGAGAATCGAAGTTCTGCTCCTGCTCCTAGAGGGCCTAGTGGTGCCCAGTGATAGTATATTATGTTTTGTACTGTGGTCTATATCTCATGTGGAGATTTGATAATTGGTGTTTGATGTCTGATATTTTGGTTTGAATAATTCCGTGTGGGTTGGTAAACCTATGGAGACACATGACAGTAGATCACGGGGTCCCGAGTATGTTGATTTCTAATGTTTGAACATTTGCATTTGTTTTAGGCCTGGGACTTTTCGGTTCCTGGGAGAAAAATACAGGAACCGGAACCGAACCACATAGTTTTTTCGCGGTTCGGTTTTTCTAGTTTTTTTGTCCGAACCGCATAGGAACCGAACCGAACCGGAACCGATTGTGTATGGTTTGGACGAAATATATTATATTATATTTTATATTATTAAGAATATATTATATTATTTTATATTATATTAATTATGTTTAGTAAGAATATATTATATTATATTATATTCAGAGGGTCGGTTTCCCGGTTTGGTGCGGTTCAGACGGTTCCTTGCGGTTCAGATCGGTTCCTCTTTAAAACAGACAGGAACCGCGAACCGAACTGAACCGAATACTAACAGTACGAACCGAACCGAAAAAAAAATTTGTTGCTAGGAACCGAACCGAACCGAACCGTCGGTTCTGATGCGGTTCAGATCGCATCTGCAGTTCCCGATTCCAAAAGTCCCAGCCCTAATTTGTTTTGTTATATGGCATTGAGATGCTCTTGTTTTAAGTTTCGGAACGAAACTTATTTTTAGTGGGGTACAATGTGATACCCAAGAATTTTGTTCAGGTTGCGTTGAATTTTTTTTATATTGTTTAGTGAGTTATATGCTGTTCGTGCCTATATGATCGTGTGTCATGTCGTGTTTCGTGTTTATTGCAGCTGGTTGTTTGTGTTGGATGTTGGCGTTTTATCGCATGTTTCATGATTTGCCATCCCGTTGACAGGTATCATTGTTGTTATGAGCTTTTCGTGCGATCCTACTGTCTGTGCAGTAGGAATAAAGCACGCTACGTGCTTGGGTAGAGCGCGCTACCAGGGTGTTGCGAGTGCATGCTAAGGCTCCGTTAGCGCACGTTAACTGGAAGAGCAGTATTGTGCAGAAGTTACTGAATTCGTATGGGAGTTCGATAGTGCACGCTACATAGTGGTGTAGCGTGCGCCAATTGCAGGGATTAGCGCACGCTATCCGTAGGAGTAGCGCACGCTAACTGTTGGTTAGGGGCAGTCCAGAAACTACTGGACTGGGTTGAAGGATTCGTAAGCACACGCTAAGGAATGTAGTTAGCGCACGCTAAATGTGCGTTTGGCAGAATGCTCTGTAGTGAGGCTTCGATAGCCCGCGCTAAATCAGGTTGATTAGCGCATGCTAATCTGTCCGGTATATAAATCGGACAGTAGGCTTATTTTCTCATTTCTCTTCATTTCTTCTTCTCTCCGCGGGTTTGAGATGAGCGCGATTAGGGTTCGACTTCCCGACCGATTTTGCTCTATCCGAGGGTGTATTGGCGAGTCCTAGGTGATTGTAACATCATTTAATCCGTTGTTCTTCATCGGATCGAGGTATTTTCCCATTTTTTCCCTTGAGTTGACTATTTGGCCATTTGTTCTTGATTCAAATCCTATCCGATTTTGACAAATCAGATGGTGTTATGAGATATTATTGATCGTTTTCTATGGATTGTATATCCATATTTCGAGATTATTTAACTCGATTGACAATTTGAGTGTTCTTGGGAATTATTGAACATTTTAATGTTCGATTAAATGTTTCAATGAGTTTTCCTTCGATGTTTTGAGGTGATTTCCGTTATTGTTAGTTATGATCCTCGTTGTGATCATATTTTCGTTGTTTCTTCAGAGGTTGTAGGTTTTGAGGCACTTCGGTCGAGCCGTGTTCGTCGGAGTATTTACTTGCCTATTTCGAGGCAAGTATCTTGCTTATATGACATGTATCTTGTGACTAGAAATCACGTGTTAGGTTGTGATAATTTGTTTACCTTTGTAAACATGGCTCGTGTGAGTTGGTTATGTTAAGAATATACCCTCGAGTGCCACTCAGGAGATGAGAGAGAAGGGGAATTGTACTTGTAATTATGGAATTATGAATTAAAGGCAATTTGATTCATTCACTGTTTATTGTATTTCAAATGCATTTTTGATTTGGTAAACATTGAAGTGAAGTCCATGTAAATAAGAGAGAACATTCCACTCTCGTTATCGGATAAGAGAAAATGCACTGGAAGTGTTTAAAGTTTATTTAGGTAAACCGTTCGCAAGTCGATAAACTTAATTGGGTATTAAGTTTTGAGTAAATCTTGTATAACTGATGCTAGGACGTGTGCATGCCTTGATAGCATAATTATAAGTATATTGGTGGGACCAATATACTCGAACACGACTCATACTTGATTCAGTCACACGGTATTCATTCTTGGAGAGTCGATGACGAATCGAAAGGTTGTGATAGTATACGTGGACCTTTGACTTGAGGGTTCAGTAGGAGATGTGCCTGTGATGTTTAGTTTGTCATTAGAGTAGTTAGACTCATTTGCTTAATTGCTGAGTCAACCTCGAAGTGCGGACTATACGGGCAGGTAGAGGTCTTTACTATAAGCCAAGAAAGAATTATATCTCTTGCTAGTGAGAAGGAGAATGTCCTATACGGTTAATGGCAAATAAGATCATAAGTCTTTGGCCAAAGCATTCTGATCTAGTCGTATTAGATACACTAGTAATCAGTCGGTCTTGATTTGCATTAACACATGTATAGTGTTTAGTCATCAATAGGGTTTGACTTTTCTATGACCCGAAGACTTGACCGGGACATCTGATGAAGGGTTTATACATATATAGTATTAGGTTGGCTAAGTGTTGCCCGCACTCATTGGTTCCTCCCAATGCAGGCTGAGACGGACCTACAGAGTCGCGCATCAGGAGCGTTGTCGGATAAATGTGAATTTATTATCTCTCTAATAATATTAGATATTGGATATCTAATTATGATTTATTGGATAAATCAAATAGCGGTCTTATGAATTGAAATTAAGTTACTAGGTAATTAATTTAATTCATAAATAAAATTTCTTAGAGAAATATATTTGTATTTGATATAATTAATTAATTGGATTAATTAATTAGAATAAATACACTGGTGATAAAATATAATGTATTTAATGGAGTCGTTTGACGAACGTCCGGTACACGAGCCGATTGACTCTGCCCGTTTCTTTTCTCCTTCCTTTTAGCCGCCCCCACCCACCCTTCACATGGAGATGCCTTTTTATATCATGCATGTGATGATTTGTTTAGTTGGTGCTACTTGGTGGTGATATTTGGAGATTCCTTTTCCATATTTTATCATCTCAATTATGAGATGTATTTGTACTTAAATACATATCACAACGAACATCACCTACACTATCATTTTTATGCACATTCGGCCGAGATTTTTTGGGAGTGAGGGGAGAAAATTATTTCTTCAAGTGTTGTTCATTTTGGAAGTAAAAACAAATAAGAAATATTGAGAAAAAAATTCCTATAGTGATTCCTAGCTATGTTCCTTCAAGAACGAATTGCTGTAGATTTTTCCGGTCAAATTACGATGCGTGTGAAGTAGAGACATCGTAATTTCGGTGCTTGGGACGAAGGGATTTCGTGCTCGTGCTCGGGTTCGTGATCATTATCAACTTACGAAGATATTTTCAAAGGCTTCAAAGGTATGGGACTTTGATCCTTTATCTTCGTTCGATTTATTTTTTGTATATACGTTACTTGATCGATCCTGTTTGGGATTCTTTATTGTGTATTATTATTCTGCTGCGTATTCAATTTTGTATCCAGATTCCCAACAGTGGTATCGGAGTGAGGTCAATGATACCGTATATACGATTCCGTGTGCATTTTGAATGCTATTGGATGATGTTTATGCTTTAGAATCATTATTGGTATAATCAGAGATATTTAATTGTTTGGTGTAAATTTTGTTTCTATGATTTTATGTGAATTATAAATTTGTAAAATTTTATTTTATTGATTTATAAGTTCTATATAAAAGTTAGAAACATCACGTTTTGGAAACGAGATGAAGAACGAGCCGAACGGAGGTCGGACTCGGCAGCCTGGGACTGCCAGAGTCACTGCCAGGCCGTGCCTGGCAGGGTGGCCGGACAGGCTACCTGCTACCCGGATAGTAGCAGGCAGGTAACTTGCTCCAGCGGGTCACCCTCGGCCAGCTCTCTTTTTCGGGCTCGGTTTGCGGGCTGGGCCCGTTCCGACTTGTCTGGGACTTTGTTTAGTCTCTGTATTATGTTGTAATATTTTCCCATATTTTAAATTAGATTTAATTTGATTAAAATGTATATTTGGAATATTATTTTAAATGGGAAAGATATTAAACGAAAATACTAATTTTGGCGGGATTACTTCGAATGAATTGAAATGACGATTATTAGTATTAATTAGATTAATACCATTAAAATTGAATAGATTAATTTTTATATTGATTGTATTAATACATTAATTGATTATTTAATTTTAATGCCATATATATTAATTGGATTAATATTGTAGAAATTTAATAGATTAATTTTATAGATTAATTGGATTAATATATTAAAATTAATTATTTAATTTCATTGCCTTTACATGTTGTGTGGAATCCTTATGTGATGGTGATATAGGTCGTGGACTTAGTTTTGATTTGTTCGATTCGATTGGGTTGTAAAGGCCGTTTTGAGCCTATTTATTTTTACTAGAAAATTTGTATAATAGGATGCATTTTAAATGATGTAATTATTTATTTGGCTATGACGAAGACCGAAGACAACCGACCGAGAAGACGAAGAATCGAAGACTGTTTTTTTTCTTTATTGGGTCATTCGCTTGGCCCAGTACTTAGGAAAAAGTCCATGAGCTATATGTTGGTAGTAACTAGGTTGCTATTTACTGTTTTTCATTTTGAATGATTGACAAACACAAACGCACTTATAAATGAATTAATATGCAATGTGTAACATTAATCGCGAAATTCTCCCGACAACAAACAGACTGAGTTTGAAAAAGGTTACGAGGTTTCCTACCCTCCATCAAACTCGTAGAAAATTGATACCCGAGCTGGTGTGTTATGCTTCCGAGTTATCGGGATAGTACATTTGGTAGAGGTTGAAAAATTCTTGAGTGCATTAGATGCCTTCAGTTGGTGATAAATTTCGCTCCTAGAAACCTGATAGGTTGTCGGGCGAGATTCAATAGTCAGACTGATAGACGTTGATGGTCAACAACTTAAATAGTCTGGATTGCCAAGAAACCTGATAGGTTGAGGTCATGAAGACTAGGGGTAAAAGAAGATCGAATCACCCGTTGGACGGGTTGATGTTGGACACCACTTTACAGAAATTAATAGGCAAGAAACCTGACAGGTTGCGTCTCTTAAAATTTGTAAAGAACTTGATCACCACTAAGAAGTCGATCTTACCACGACTTCCGGGTTATAGCATAGGAGTGTGTAATTCCGATAAAAATTAGTCGGAGTCGAGATAAGAATTATACAACCCCTTAATTTCTATACTCGTTTATAATAAAACAAGTCACTAATTCAATCTTGGTTATATCAATGCAGAAAAACGAAACTATATCTCTCTAAAATGGCTAAGAATCCACTTGCAATACTACTTGAAAAGAATCTCCTAACTGGCCCCAACTTCGTTGACTGGTTGCGGAATCTGATGATTGTACTGAGCATGGAGTATCTGGGATACGTCTTGGAGGCGGACATTCCACAGACTCCATTCCGTACTAGGGGTAATCAGGAAGAGATTGACGTCCATGAAAAATGGGTCAAGGATGACGTGCTGGTCTGTGGCTTTATGATGGGCTCAATGACTAATGAGCTGCAGAGAGCGCACGAGAAAATAACTTCTGCAAGGCATAGTCTCGCACACTTGACCGAGCTTTATGGAGAGCATAGTAGGACTGCTAGATATGAGATATCGAAGCAGTTATTCAGTGCTAGGATGAAGGAAGGGGAGAAAGTGGGAGACCACGTCCTCAAGATTGTAATATCCGTATTTTTCTTTCCCTTGTATTTTCGTTTTTGGTGTATTTCTCGATCGTAGTGACCCTCGTGTACTTTTCAGCGTGTCCTTCCTGTCAAACTGTTGAACTGTATTCTCGTTATTGTTGTGCGGAACCGCCGTTTCGGGGTTGCCGTGGATCCATTTCGTGTTGTTGGTTCCCAAATATTGATTCCTATTGTTTTATTCTCTTTCCGGATCATTTTTATCATTTTGGAACCCAAAAGGGGGTGTGGGCCGCGACACAAGGTGTGTGCGCCGCGGCACACAAATTCCTTCAGTTGTTGGTCGAACAAACTGTATTGTGTGCCGCGGCACACCCATCCGGCAAGCCGCGCACGGTGCCAGCCAAGGCCGCGGCACACTGTCCGGTGCCGCGCACACTCGTGTCTCGCGACCAAAACCCAATCAGACGGTGCCGCGGCACACGCAGCCGTGGCCGCGCACAATGCCGAAACCTGGGAGTATTTTTTTGGCCTGTGCCGCGGCACACTTCGGCTGTGCCACGGCACACAAAGCGGTCAACTGTGCAAACTCGTCCTTATTAGACGAAATCGGGCGTCTTCTTCTTCATTTCACTGCGCGAGAGAGAGAGAGACCTAGGAGGGGAGAACTTCTCAAGCATTCTTCATCCGGGGGTCGATTTTCATCATTTCCTTTCGGTTGTGAGGCTCGGATAATCAATCTAACGCGTGTTCTACGGATCTTAGTTCTTGAATCTCCAAAGGTAATATTTCTAGAACCCTATTTTCGATTAATTTGGGGGTTTTGGGTTTTTCTTCCGATTCGTTCCGTTTTGTTGGTGGATTCATGATGAATACGATTAATATTGTTAGTATCTTTAGTTTTCCTACGTATTCATGGATATTTTGTGGATTTTTACGGAATCGAGAGGGTTTGGTTGTGGTCCGCCCTCGTTGTTATTTTTGGTACGAATATACATGAATCGTAGGCGGGTTTCCGGGTGTATTCCATTTTCATAATCGTTTAGAAATGGTTGTGATTGTGCTATTCGAATCGTTAGATTCATTTTCGTCGGTTCCTCGCGGTTGTGCTTGATTCTTCCGTTCCGTTCGTGTCATCGTCTATTTAATCGAGGCAAGTATCCTTATGAACTTACAATCTTGACATAGTAGTATTGTATGAGAAATGGTGTGTGTGTGTATGCACACTACGGGTTAGATCCGATGGGGTCTCGGTAGGGGTCCACGGAGGTGTGGATCGACGAGCTTTGCTTTTAACCACTACGGGTCAGATCCGACGGGGTCTCGGTAGGGGTCCACGGAGGTGTGGATCGACGGTTAATTGTGGTGAATTTTACAAATGTGATTTGATATTGGCATTTACGGAAATGAGTGTTTCGAACGGTTTTTCTTTATTGCATGCATTTACTATATGTGTAAGATGTAAGTTGTTCATCTGGTTACTTGTACTAGCGTAACTGCTAACCCCTCTGGGGACCCGTTTTGGGGAAATTCGTTTTATGAATTTCAGGTCAGGTTCATCGAGACGAGCGGGCGCTGGATCAGTACACGGATGATGGCCGTGCGTGATGATTGTGCACGAGTGACGTTTTAGTGTCTTTTACCTTTTCATCTTTTGTGGTTTTGAACTAATAGTTGTACTCGAGTACTTAAGGGTTCTTGTTCGTTCGGATTGTATTGTTGCTTATTATGTTGTGTTGGATGATAATGTTATATCAATGGTTGAACCGGTGGATTATTCTGCTTTGCATCTTTATGACATGGTATTGTTCTGCTGTTTATGTGAGTCGATGAGTATGATGTCGTTTCACTGGTGGGTCCCATATAGGATTCACGGCTACTGTAATATACCTCGAATATCTTGAGGGTGTTACGTAAAATGGTATCGGAGCAAGGTTTATGGATACCTAGGCTTGTCGGTTTATTGGGTCTTGTGGTGTTTTGTTTTGCACATCATCGTCACGCCGCCATGATTCCAGACTACCAAAGGTCCGTAAGTTTTCCTTCCTCTGTTCATTAATTCCTTGTATCGTACCCTTGATTCTCGACTTGTGATTGTTCTTTTATTGTGCCGATCCTCGTATGGCTTTTGCTACTTATTTAACTCCGGTATGGATGCCGGAAGAGGTCGTGGTCGCGGTCGTGGTCGTGGACGCGGCCGGGACGTGGGGCAGACGGTGGGGCCGCCACGTAACAGACTTCGGTAGCCGGCAGAACCGGCGACCGACATAGCAATGCATCTTCTCAGGAGCGTGCCGATCGTGGTAGAGCGGACGTGATGAAACAAATGGAGAACCAAAAGGCGACAATAGCTCAAAGTGGTTCGTAACCCGGATCGTGCCCATGCTAATCGGGGCGGAACGGACCGTTGGCTCCAAGATGTCATCAAGATGCATCCTCCTCAGTTTTCGGGAGCTTCAGACCCGATTGGCTGGGAAGGGTGGATCAAGGAGATATCTAAGGTCTTCGTTGCCACTAACTGTCCCGAGGACCGTAAAGTCCCTATTGCTCAATACTTTCTCACAGGGGACGCTACGGACTGGTGGGAGGCTGTTGGGCCCAAAGACCATGCTGCTTCGTGGGCTGAGTTTCAAGAGTTGATGGAGACTGAATATTGCCCGTGGCCAGTCAGACAGGCTCGGGTACATGCTTTTTATGATGCTCAACCGCGGGATATCCCCGTAGCTCAAGATATTGCTGATTTTAACAAGGAGTTGGGTTATGTGAAGACCCAAGTTGTCGAGGAGAGTGACAAAATTTTCCATTTCTCCAGACGGATGAAGTTGCCGATTCGGGACTATATGTCGGGGCTCGTATGCTCTACATTGAAAGATTACCAGAGCAGGGCCCTTGCTTATGATATGTATGTGACGGCGAGTGAGGCGGCCCGCGAGAGTAAGAAGCAGAAGTCCGCTGGGAACTTTTCGGGCCACAAGAGTGGGGGTCAGCAGAGATCCCAATCTGCTAACTTCCCCGCCGGCGGAGGTCCAGCCTCGTTCACTGGGTCCTCGTGGAACTACCAAAGGCTCCTTTCGTGATGTGAAGTGTTTCAATTGTGGTCGACAGCCACATCGGGCCGACTTGTTTGAGCCCTTTGTCGACGTGTAATCGGCAGTGGCCACCGCCACAAGGTCGTCAGGCCGAGAGGGAGAAAATTCTTGGTGCCCGGGCTACCATTCCAGCGCCAAGGGAACCAAGTATGAATCGAGTATCGCTTGCTCCTCAATCCCCGCCGAGTGCTAGTCGGGGAGAGGTCGGGGTCAGCCCTCTAAGGGGGAGCTTCCGGTGTCGGCTCAGCCCACCCGCGTGTCTATGAGATGCGGAAAGCCGATGATCCAGCGGCTACCGTGGCGACAGTACCGTTTATATTCTTTCTCATCCCGCTGTGCTTTTCGATTAGGTGCTACGCATTCGTTCATATCTTTGGATTGTGTACGCCGTTTGAGTCTCGACTGTTTGATGCCTTGTGAACCCTTCATCGTTAAGCTTCCTAGCGGTGATAGGATCGTTGGTGATCAGGAGGTTCGAGACTGTTCTGTATTTATTTGTGAGAGGACTTGGCCCTCTAATCTTATTGTTGTGGATATTGAGGGTGAGGATTTGATTCTCGGGGATGATTGGCTCGAGCGGCATGGTGCAATCATGAACTACCGCACGAGAATCATCACCATGTTAGCTGATGATGGCACCGAGCACTCTTTCGCCGGGCGAAAGAGGGGAACCGAATTGCTATTAACGCCTTGAAGGCGATGAGACTCCTGCGAAAGGGGTGTACCGGCTATTGGTGCTACGCCTTGAAGGCGGAGAGTGGTGGAGTCGAGCTTTCGTCGATTCCAATCGTTAATGAGTTTCCTGATGTTTTTCCTAACGAGTTACCCGGATTGCCACCAGATCGTGAAGTTGTGTTTGCTATAGAGTTAGAGCCGGGCGCGGCTCCTATTTCGAAGGCGCCCTATCGCATGGCACCTTCAGAGATGGCAGAGTTGAAGAAGCAGTTGAGTGAGCTTCTTGAGTCGGGGTATGTTCGACCGAGCGCCTCGCCTTGGGGCGCACCGGTCTTGTTTGTGCGTAAGAAGGATGGTTCACTACGTTTGTGTATCGACTATCGCGAACTAAACAAAGTGACCATCAAGAACAAGTATCCTTTGCCGAGAATTGACGACTTATTCGACCAGTTGCAGGGAGCTGCGGTATTCTCGAAGATTGATTTGAAATCGGGATACTATCAGATCCGGGTGAGAGAGTCCGATGTGCCGAAGACAGCTTTTCGGACGAGGTACGGACATTATGAGTTCGTAGTCATGCCTTTCGGGTTATCTAATGCGCCGGCGGTGTTCATGCAGTTGATGAACAAACTTTTTATCGAGTATTTGGATAAGTGCGTCGTCGTCTTTATTGACGATATTCTTGTTTATTCGAGGAATGAGGAAGAGCATGCCCATCATTTGCGGGTAGTATTAGACATTTTGAGGACCGAGCAACTCTATGCAAAGTTCTCGAAATGTGAGTTCTGGCTGAAGGAAATGATGTTTTTAGGTCACGTGATTTCATCCGAGGGGGTTCGTGTGGATCCGCAGAAGATTGAGGCCGTGTTGGATTGGGCACCGCCCAAAAACGTGAGAGAGCTCCGAAGTTTCTTGGGTTTGGCTGGCTACTACCGTAGGTTCGTCGAGGGTTTCTCGAAACTGGCTCGAACACTTACGCAGTTGCTCCAGAAATCCGAGAAGTTCGTCTGGAATGACGAGAGGCAGTCGAGTTTTGAGGAACTGAAGAAGCGTTTGACTTCAGCCCCGGTTTTGGCGTTGCCATGTGGCAACGAGGGTTTTGCTTTTTATAGCGATGCTTCGGGTCAGGGTCTTGGGTGCGTATTGATGCAGCACGGCAAGACCATTGCCTATGCGTCGAGACAGTTGAGGCCGTATGAGTTGAACTACCCTACTCATGATTTGGAGTTAGCGGCAGTCGTTTTTGCGCTCAAGATTTGGCGTCACTATCTTTTCGGCTCTGCATGTCGATTTTTACCGATCATAAAGTCCAAATACATATTTACTCAGCGGGAGTTGAATATGAGGCAGAGGAGGTGGTTAGAGTTGATTAAGGATTATGACCTCGAAATCCTTTATCATCCGGGCAAGGCGAACGTCGTGGCCGACGCCTTGAGTCGGAAACCGGTTGCGTTACGAATGCTTGAGATCCTTACGTCTCAGTCTGAGCTTCGGCGGGCTTTGATCGAGTTAGATGTTGAAGTTTTGTTGCCTGGAGCCATCGGGCAACTTCGTGCTTTAGATATTTCGTCGTCTTTGATCGATGAAATTAAGCTGAAGCAGTTAGAGGATCCGATGATTACTCAAATCCGAGAGAACGTTCTTAAAGGAAAGTCTCCTGGATTTGTGATTCACGAGGATGGTGTTTTGAGATTCTAGAGTCGGCTTTGCGTGCCGAACGACTCAGAGTTGAGACAGAGTATTTTACGGGAGGCCCACGCTACACCTTATTCCGTTCATCCAGGTTCAAGTAAGATGTACGAGGACCTGAGAAGAAATTTCTGGTGGAATGATATGAAGGATGAGGTCGCACAGTTTGTAGCGAGATGCTTGACTTGTCAGCAGGTCAAAATCGAGCATCAGCGACCGGTCAAGGTTATTGCGATCACTTCGCTCCTAATGGAAATGGGAAGATATATCGATGGATTTCGTTACGAGTTTGCCGAGATCGAGGTCGGGCATGAATATGGTATGGGTGATTGTTGATCGCCTGACCAAGTCGGCACATTTTCTGGGCATCAAGGACACTTGGGGCCCGGAGAAGTTAGCTCGTGTGTTTATCGCGCAGATTGTGAGACTTCACGGTACTCCGAAGTCTATTGTTTCGGATCGTGACGGCCGTTTTGTATCGCACTTCCGCAAAGGTGCATAAGGCGTTGGGTACCCGTTTACATTTGAGTACCTCTTTTCATCCCCAGTCAGATGGACAATCGGAACGCACTATCCAGACGTTCGAGGACTTGTTGCGTGCCTGTGCTCTCGATTGGAGTAGTGACTGGGAGGAACATTTGCCGCTGATCGAATTCACGTACAACAACAGTTGGCACGCGTCGATTCGGATGGCACCGTATGAGGCACTTTATGGGCGGCGATGTCGATCACCTATTTGTTGGGATGAGGCGTCCGATTTGGTCGGGACCGAGCCGGATGTCGTTTTAGAGACGAGGCGGAAGATAGAAGTAATTCGGGAATGGATGTTGACTGCCCAGAGTCGACAGAAGTCGTATGCCGACGTCCGTCGTCGACCTTTGGAATTCGAGGTGGGAGACCACGTTTTGCTAAAGGTGTCGTCGACGAAGGGAGTTTTTCGTTTCGGGAAGAAAGGGAAGTTGAGTCCGAGATTTATCGGCCCCTTTGAGATCCTCGAGCGAGTAGGTGAGTTGGCATACCGTTTGGCGTTACCTCCGGCCTTGAGTCATGTTCACAGCGTTTTCCATGTTTCCCAGTTGAGGAAATATGTCCCGGATCCTAGTCACATCATCGATTATGGTGAGATTGATGTCGCCGAGGATGTTACTTTTGAAGAGCGCCCTTTGAAGATTTTGGAGCATCGTGAGAAACGATTGAGGCATAAGACCATACCTTTGGTCAAGGTGCAGTGGTCGAGACACGGTATCGAGGAGGCAACTTGGGAAACCGAGGATAGCATGCATGATAGGTACCCCGAGTTGTTTGTTTCTTAAGTTTCGGGACGAAACTTATTTTTAGAGGGGTAGAATGTAATATCCGTATTTTTCTTTCCCTTGTATTTTCGTTTTTGGTGTATTTCTCGATCGTAGTGACCCTCGTGTACTTTTCAGCGTGTCCTTCCTGTCAAACTGTTGAACTGTATTCTCGTTATTGTTGTGCGGAACCGCTGTTTCGGGGTTGCCGTGGATCCATTTCGTGTTGTTGGTTCCCAAATATTGATTCCTATCGTTTTATTCTCTTTCCGGATCATTTTTATCATTTTGGAACCCAAAAGGGGGTGTGGGCCGCGGCACAAGGTGTGTGCGCCGCGGCACACAAATTCCTTCAGTTGTTGGTCGAACAAACTGTACTGTGTGCCGCGGCACACCCATCCGGTGCCGCGGCACAGTGCCAAAGTGCCGCGCACACTGTCCGTGCCGCGGCACACTCGTGTGTCTCGCGACCAAAACCCAATCAGACGGTGTCGCGGCACACGCAGCCGTGGCCGCGGCACAATGCCGAAACTCAGGAGTATTTTTTGGCTGTGCCGCGCACACTTCTGCCGTGCTGCGCACACAAAGCGGTCAATCAGGCAAACTCGTCCTTATTAGACGAAATCGGGCGTCTTCTTCTTCATTTCACTGCGCGAGAGAGAGAGAGAGACCTAGGAGGAGAACTTCTCAAGCATTCTTCATCCGGGGGTCGATTTTCATCATTTCCTTTCGGTTGTGAGGCTCGGATAATCAATCTAACGCGTGTTCTACGGATCTTAGTTCTTGAATCTCCAAAGGTAATATTTCTAGAACCCTATTTTCGATTAATTTGGGGGTTTTGGGTTTTTCTTCCGATTCGTTCCGTTTTGTTGGTGGATTCATGATGAATACGATTAATATTGTTAGTATCTTTAGTTTTCCTACGGATTCATGGATATTTTGTGGATTTTTACGGAATCGAGAGGGTTTGGTTGTGGTCCGCCCTCGTTGTTATTTTTGGTACGAATATACATGAATCGTAGGCGGGTTTCCGGGTGTATTCCATTTTCATAATCGTTTAGAAATGGTTGTGATTGTGCTATTCGAATCGTTAGGTTCATTTTCGTCGGTTCCTCGCAGTTGTGCTTGATTCTTCCGTTCCGTTCGTGTCATCGTCTATTTAATCGAGGCAAGTATCCTTATGAACTTACAATCTTGACATAGTAGTATTGTATGAGAAATGGTGTGTGTGTGTATGCTCACTACGGGTTAGATCCGACGGGGTCTCGGTAGGGGTCCACGGAGATGTGGATCGACGAGCTTTGCTTTTAACCACTACGGGTCAGATCCGACGGGGTCTCGGTAGGGGTCCACGGAGGTGTGGATCGACGGTTAATTGTGGTGAATTTTACAAATGTGATTTGATATTGGCATTTCCGGAAATGAGTGTTTCGAACGGTTTTTCTTTATTGCATGCATTTACTATATGTGTAAGATGTAAGTTGTTCATCTGGTTACTTGTACTAGCGTAACTGCTAACCCCTCTGGGGACCCGTTTTGGGGAAATTCGTTTTATGAATTTCAGGTTCATCGAGACGAGCGGGCGCTGGATCAGTACACGGATGATGGCCGTGCGTGATGATTGTGCACGAGTGACGTTTTAGTGTCTTTTACCTTTTCATCTTTTGTGGTTTTGAACTAATAGTTGTACTCGAGTACTTAAGGGTTTTTGTTCGTTCGGATTGTATTGTTGCTTATTATGTTGTGTTGGATGATAATGTTATATTGACCGGTTGAACCGGGTGGATTATTCTGTTTTGCGTCTTTATGACATGGTATTGTTCTGTCGTTTATGTGAGTCGATGAGTATGATGCTATTCAGCCTGGTGGGTCCCATATAGGGATTCACGGCGCTGTAATATACCTCGAATATCTTGAGGGTGTTACAAAGATGATCTCTATGATTGAGGGGATCGAGGTGCTCAACTTTCATATGGATTTATCCCTTCAGATTGATATCATCCTTTAATCTCTGCCTAACTCCTTCATGCAGTTGTAATGAATTTCAACTGTAATGAGATTTCATGCACATTAGCTGGGCTAATGAATAAACTCGTGACGACACAGTCTAACATGAAGACTAAATCGAGGGAGGCTGCTCTTGTGATTTCTTCTGGGCCTCGGAGGTCCAAGAACAAGAAGAAAAAGACCTACGAGCAGTATAAACCCAAGAAAGGGGTGCAGAAAGGCAAGGGCAAGGCCCAAAAGGTTCAGAAGGTAGGCGGTCCAAAACCTATGGACAAATGTCTTGAATGCGGTGAGCTGGGCCACTGGCTTAGGACTTGTCCCAAGATCAATGGCGCATCAGGTACAAAACTTTTTGTTTTTGAAACCAATTGTTCCGCTACTGTATATTCTGCTTCAAGGATTCTGGATTCAGGTGCTACTTCTCATATTTGTACTATGAATCAGGATCTGTAACAAAGTAGGCAGCTTGAAGCTGAGGAAGTGATGATCACTGTCGGAAGCGGACAAAGTGTCGAGGTAACCGATATTGGATCACTCCTACTGGGTTTAGAATCCAGTTTTATTTTGACGTTATATGAAGTACTGGTTTTGCCCAAAGGGCATAAAAACATTGTATCCATTCCAGTCTTGGACCGGAAAGGATTTTCTTTCTTCATTGGCAATGGTAGTTGTAAAATTTATTTTCGAAATAAATTGGTTAGCACAACTACATTGTTGAATGGTTTATATTATCGGAACTTACAAAATAAATCAGCAGTGAACACTATAACTAGGAAACGTGGCAAGCAACATACTAATAAAGCTCTTAAGTGGCACCTTAGACTTGGTCACGTTGGTCAGACCAAGGTTCACAAAATGGAGAAGGATGGACTTTTAAGTCCTTTAGGTGTAGAACCTTATCCAACTTGTGAATTCTGTCTTAGAGGCAAGATGACTAAGTCCCCCTTCATAGAGACATTTGAAAGGGATGCTCAAAAACTTGGGTTGGTACATACCGACATTTGTGGTGCTTTAGAAGCAGCCCGAGATGGATGTCAATATTTCATAACATTCACATATGATCATACTAGGTATGGGATTGTGTACTTAATGAAACATAAATCCGAAGCCTTTATTAAATTCAAAGAATTTAAGGCCCTAGTTGAAAAACAGACTGGATGTCATATCAAAGCACTTCGGTCGAACCGAGGTGGCGAATATATGAGCACAAAGTTTGATGAGTTCCTTAAGGAACATGGAATAGTTTCACAATTCACGCCGCCAGGAACCCCACAGTTAAATGGTGTTTCAGAAAGGAGAAATCGAACTTTGTTGGACATGGTTCGCTCTATGTTAAATTACACTGATTTACCTATTTACCTGTGGGGGTATGCCTTACTAACCGTTGCCTATATCCTTAATAGATGTCCTTCCAAATCCGTTCCTATCACTCCGCATGAGATGTGGAAAGGTAAGAAACCAAGCCTTAATCACATAAGGATTTGGGGATGTCCAGCCTATGTCAAGAAGGCTAAGGTGGACAAACTGGAAGTGAGGTCCATCAAAGGACGTTTCATTGGATACCCAGAGGACTCGATGGGTTATCTATTCTACATGCCAGAAGACCATAGGATCGTTGTGGCATTACAAGCGCACTTTCTTGAGGATGAATTCATTCAGGAAGGTGGCTCAGGTAGAAATATCTCTTTGAAAGAGCATAATGAAAATCCTAAAGAGACATCTGATCAGGGATCAAGAACCGGACCTATTGTAACACAACCTCTACTTGGAAGGTCTGATAGGGTGTCTCACTTACCTGAGAGGTATGGATATACACATGTCGAGGAATTGGGTCTCCACGACACACCTGATAGCAGTGAAAACGACCCTGTCACCTATGACCAAGCGATGGTGGATGTAGACTCCGATAAATGGCAAGAAGCAATGGAAGGTCAGATAAACTCGATGCATACCAATCAGGTCTGGACTCTAGTAGATCTTTCAACTGGCATGAGGACTATTGCAAATAAATGGATCTATAAGAGAAAGACTGATGGGGATGGCAAGGTTGATGCCTATAAGGCCAGGCTTGTGGCAAAGGGTTATACCCAAAGGGAAGGAATCGATTATCATGATACCTTCTCGCCAATAGCTATGATCAAGTCGATTCGCATGATGCTTGCTATTGCTGCCTATTACGATTATGAAATATGGCAAATGGACGTCAAAACAGCTTTTCTAAATGGATACCTCGAGGAGGAAATCTATATGGAATAGCCTAAGGGTTTGTGACCAAAGCTAATATTCATAAGGTGTGTAAGATGCAACGAGCCATTTATGGGCTGAAGCAAGCTTATCGGAGTTGGAACCTTCGATTTGATGAAGCAGTCAAGGACTATTCATGCGAAACGAGGAGGATCCATGTGTTTACAAAAAGGTCAGTGGGAGCAACATTGCATTCTTAGTACTATATGTAGATGATATTCTATTTATAGGAAATAACGTAGTAATGCTCAGCACTGTGAAAGCTTGGCTTTCTAAAACGTTCTCCATGAAATACTTGGGAGAAGCTTCCTATATTCTAGGGATCCGTATTTACATATATAGACCGCGAAGAATGATAGGACTTTACCAAGCCCTCTATATAGATAAGATTCTGAGAAGATCCAAGATGGATGAATCTAAAAGAGGGTTCCTTCCCATGCGACATGGAATTCATCTCACCACGAAAATGTGTCCTCAAAGTGAGGAAGACAAAAGAGAGATGAGTAAGGTACCCTATGCCTCGGCAGTGGGTAGCCTCATATACGCTATGTTGTGCACAAGACCGGACTTAGCCTATGCTGTTAGTATGGTAAGTTGTTTTCAAGCAAACCCGGGAAGGGAACACTGGACTTCCGTCAAGAACATTCTTAAGTACTTGAGAAGAACTATAGATATGGTTATTACTTACGGTGGTGGAGAACTGAAGGTGGTTGGATTCACCGATTCTTATTTTCAAGGAGACAAGGACGACTCTAAGTTGACATCTGGGTATTTGTTTACTCTTAATAGAGGAGTAGTATCTTAGAGAAGCTCCAAGCAAAGCGCTACTGCAGATTCCACCTGCCAAGCAGAGAACCAAGCTGCCTCAGAGGCAAGCAAGGAATCATTTTGGATGCAGAAGTTTATGCAAGAACTTCAAGTGGTGCCTAATGCGGAGCTGCCTATATCACTATTCTGTGATAATGATGGAGATGTCGCCCAAGACAAGGAGCCAAGGGATCACCACAACACCAAGCATATAGAGAGAAAGTATCACATTGTTCGAGAGATGTTTGAAAAAGGATATGTTTCATTGCAAAGAGTAGACTCAGAAGACAATGTCTCTGACCCGCTGACTAAGCCGTTATCTCAGGATGTCTTGGAAAGACATCTGAAGAACATGGGTATTGGATACCATGATGTGTGGCATTGAGTGCAAGTGGGAGATTGTTTGCAATATGCCCTCGAATGCCACTCAGGGATTAGAGAGAAGGGGCATTGTACTTGTAATTATGGAATTATCAATAAAAGGCAATATGATTCATTCACTGTTTATTAGATTTCAAATCCATTCTTGATTTGGTAAACATTGAAGTGAAGTCCATGTAAATAAGAGCGAACATTCCACTCTCGTTATCGGATAAGAGAAAATGCAATGGAAGTGTTTAAAGTTTATTTACGTAAACCGTTCGCAAGTCGATAAACTTAATTGGGCATTAAGTTTTGAGTTAGACTTGTATAACTAATGCTAGGATGTGTGCATGTCTTGATATCATAGTTATAAGTATATTGGTGGGACCAGTATACTCGAACACGACTCATACTTGATTCAGTCAGACGGTATTCACTCTTGGAGAGTCGATGATAAATCGAAAGGTTGTGATAGTATACGTGGACCTTTGACTTGAGGGTTCAGTAGGAGATGTTCCTGTGACGTTTAGTTTGTCATTAGAGTAGTTAGACTCATTTGCTTAATTGCTGAGTCAACCTCGAAGCGCGGACTATACGGGCAGGTAGCAGTCTTTACTGTACGCCAAGAAATGATTCTATCTCCTGTTAGTGAGCAGGAGAATGTCCTATACGGTTAATGGCAAATAAGATCATAAGTCTTTGGCCAAATCATTCTGATCTAGTCGTATTAGATACACTAGTAATCAGTCGGTCTTGATTTGCATTAACACATGTATAGTGTCTAGTCATCAGTAGGGTTTGACTTTTTCGTGACCCGAAGACTTGACTAGGACATCTGATGAAGGGTCTATACATATGTAGTATTCACGACATAATGGTTTTGGAATGATCCCTTCATTCGTTCTCAGTCGGGGTTTATAGTGCCGCCCGCTAGGCTGGCTAAGTGCTGCCCACAC
The DNA here is from genome assembly GCA_033398695.1 of Orobanche coerulescens. Taxonomy (NCBI): domain Eukaryota; kingdom Viridiplantae; phylum Streptophyta; class Magnoliopsida; order Lamiales; family Orobanchaceae; genus Orobanche; species Orobanche coerulescens. Next base: position 41,521,230 of record CM065816.1, on the reverse strand, counting down.
TCATTGGTTCCTCCCAATGCCGGCTGAGACGGACCTACAGAGTCGCGCATCAGGAGCATTATCGGATAAATGTGAATTTATTATCTCTCTAATAATATTAGATATTGGATATCTAATTATGATTTATTGGATAAATCAAATAGCGTTCTTACAAATTGAAATTAAGTTACTCGGTAATTAATTTAATTCATAAATAAAATTTCTTAGAGAAATATATTTGTATTTGATATAATTAATTAATTAGATTAATTAATTAGTATAAATACATTGGTGATAAAACGGAGTGTATTTAACGGAGTCGTTCTTGGCCCATTTCTTTTCTCCTTCCTTTTAGCCGCCCCCCCACTCACCCTTCACATGGAGATGCCTTTTTTATATCATGCATGTGATGATTTGTTTAGTTGGTGCTATTTGGTTGTGATATGTTGAGATTCCTTTTCCATATTTTATCATCTCAATTATGAGATGTGTTTGTACTTAAATACATATCACAACAAACATCACTTACACTATCATTTTTATGCACATTAGGCCGAGAGTTTTTGGGAGTGAGGGAAGAAAATTATTTCTTCAAGTGTTGTTCATTTTGGAAGTGAAAACAAGTAAGGAATATTGAGAGAAAAATTCATATAGTGATTCCTAGCCGTGTTCCTTCAAGAACGAATAGCTGTAGATTTTTCCGGTCAAATTCCGATGCGTGTGAAGTAGAGACATCATATTTTCGGTGCTTGGGCCGAAGGGATTTCGTGCTGGTGCTCGGGTTCGTGATCATCATCAACTTACGAAGATACTTTCAAAGTCTTCAAAGGTATGGGACTTTGATCCTTTATCTTCGTTTGATTTATTTTTCGTATATACGTTCATGATCAATCTTGTTGGGATTCTTTATTGTGTATTATTATTCCGTTGCATATTCAATTTTGTATCAGGAATCCCAACTGGTTATGTGTTGTGCTTTATGAAGGCTTACTGATGACTTTGATATTCTGGTATATGTATTGTGTGTTGTGTTATGTGTGCAGGATTGTGATAATCGTGTTGGCTTGGTTGTACACATGGTTGTGCAATGTATTATGTATTGATCATGAGTTATGCTGGTTGTGTGACGTTGATGATGAGTGCTTATATTGTTGAGATTGTGCTATGTGTGTTCAATGCGTAATGTTGTGGTGATCAATGTAATTGATTGACCGTGTCCATTGTTGACGAATGTGAATGTTAATGTTATGGGTTGTAATGCTAAGTTCACTCGTTTGGGTTCGACGGGACCTATGAGGATTCATGGCAGTGGACCATGGGATTGGAACTTAGTATGTGGTGCTGTGGTCCAATCTTCCGGGTCTGACGAGGCCTGCGACGGCACATGCCAGAAGATCATGGGGTCAGGGCAAAGTACGCCCAACCATGTGGGCTCTACGGGGCCTATGGTGACTCATGACAGTGGATCGCGGAGTCGGGCCTGTTAAATGTGGCTGATGTGCTTGTTTAAGACTGTGTGGGTTGTTGAACCTATGGTGATTCGTGACAGTGGATCATGGAGTCGAGATTGATATTTGTGATTATTGTGTTTGGTTAAGACCATGTGGGTTGTTGAACCTACGGTGACTCTTGACAGTGGATCACGGAGTCGAGAGCATGTTTTGATAAACAATGTTTTTGAAGGAAAGTTTTACGAAAATGGAGTGAATGGGCTGAGACCCAAGCGATTTGTGGAATGGTTTTCATGTTGTAAAACTATTGAATGTTGAAATGGGATTTTGGGCTGAGACCCTAATGTTTGATAAAGATTTTGACAAACTTAGGACATGAGTTCCTAATGACTTCTGTTGTTTAAAACTCCCGAGATGATAGTTGTTTTTCAAAGACTCCATTTTTGTTGTTTTCTAGATTACTAAAACCTCTCGGGAAGTACTTGATGAATGGTTGTCCTTATCTGATTCGTGGTTGTTAATTGCTTGTTACATTTCGTATAATATGATACTTGTACTAGGCATTCAAATGCTAACCCCTTAAATGGGGGATATGTATTTCATGCATTTCAGGTATGCTTTGTTCGTTGGAGCAGTCACGGGGCCGACATGGGATATGATGGGCCACGATACTAATCAAGAATTATGGAGTTCAACTGGTGTTGCGTCATTGTATTATTCTCAGTCTTCCGCTGTGTTATATTGTTTTGTATTTTGGAACCCTGTTGGGGTATGAGTTGAAAGAATTTTTTTTTAGTTTGGTTTAGTCGCGTGACCTCATCGGCCTGTCTTGCTATCTTGTTTGCCCCCGGACGGTCAAACAATTGGTTACTTGTAGTGTTTAGCCTGGTAGACCCTTGTGAGAAGGGCCTATGACGTGTGACATTCCAGGATGATTTCTGGGGGTGTTACAACAGCACCGTGGATTCCTTGAGGGACACACAAGGCTATGTTAATCAATCATCTAGAAGGAAAGTCAAGATACACACAGTTTTATTTATTATATCAGATGTTGAAAATAAAAATCAGGATTAAACAAAATAACCTTCTTGTCTTGATTCATGTCGTCAAGCATTTTCCTGGCCTATGACTCCAAGCCTACACCCATAAGTACCTACGACTCAAAAACAGCAACCCATAATCGGGTCAGCCACACATATCACAAATAAATATGTTCATCTTATACATTTTATCAATTAGAAAGGATTTCGCTGGATGTATATATCTCAGTATTAATAATCACATCTAGGGCTGTTAGTGATCCAAGTGAATCAGAGAGCCGCCCTAAAACTGTATCAGAATACTCAGGACCAAAAGTCACCCAAAAATTAACGAGTCCAGATACAAGTACTAAAATTTAGACCAAAATCGATAGGACCCGGACCTGTGAAACTGGAAAAATACCCAATATTTCTTCATTCTCTATCTCCACTTCCTCATCTTCAATCCTTCGTTTTATTTCTTTAACAAAAGTAGGGGTGAAAGGAAGGATGAAGCTTTCAATGCGAATCCCACATCGGTGAAGAGACAAAAAGATAAGGAAGGGGGATGAGGATAAAAAAGAGGAAGTTTTTGTTGGTAACCTATCCCACATCGACCAAAAATATAAAAGGCAAGGAATAAGAGTAAAATAAATAAGGGGGAGCCTAAGGTTCACTTATATGTGGTTAATAGCATACTTGTTTGGTGTACTGTGGTATGCCCATTCTAGCAACCAACTTATTTTTGACACCCCTGAACATTGGGTAAACCAAATCATTTTGGTTAGGATACTCATACTATAAGAAAAAACTGTTACAGTTTCAGTTTTTGGGTTACGAATTCGGTCCGAATTCCCACCCGGTAGGATTCAGTCCAATCCCGGTCTAAAAATTGACCCGATAGACTTACCGATCCGGTACATGTCTATCCGTTAAGTAACTTCAGTTATCGGGCCGGTCCCAGTTCTTCGAAATTGGACCAAACCGGTCCAATAATAGCTCTAATTACATCACATGTCCCCAGTATCCGGACAGTGTACCAATCAATAATCACAAACACATATCCCCAATAAGGATAGTGTATCAATCAACAAACATGTAATATCCGCAATTTCGATTTTCCGGTAATTTTCTTTTTCTGGCGAAAGTCCATCTTAGCGACTCTATTGTGAGCATTTCGTCATTATGAGAATATTTAATTCTGCACTTTTTGTCATCCGAGTTCGTTTCGGTATCGTTTTGTTGAGTTCCGTGTTCTTAAACGACTTTTCCGCACTTGAGTTCGATTCTTGCGAATCTCGCCCGAAACTGTTGTTTCGAGTTTCTCATAAGTTCATTTAATGTTATTATTCATGTTGAGAGCCTTGTATTGGTGTTTCGATTGTGTATCGTGTATTTCAGACGTTTTGGGCCATTTTCGTAATTTCCCAAAGTTTGGGGTAATTACTTTCTGTTGTCGAATTTCAAGCCTTCGGGTGGTCGAAATTGTGTGTTCTCTTAGCACTTGGATTCGTATTTGCGAGTACTTAGTAACCATATCTTCGATTCATATTCAGGTTTGAGTTTCAGGGTCGTCCGGACCGTCGGAAGTGGCCACGGCCGAGTCACGGCCGCACAGTTTGGAGCAGGTACTGGCCTGGCCGAGTTACGGCCGTAAGGTGCCGGTTACGGCCGTAAGTGATCGGTAGGCACCGGCTGGACGAAGGCCGGTTACGGACGAAGGCCGGTTACGGACGAAGGCCGGTTACGGCCGTAAGGGGGTGTCGGTTACGGCCGTAAGTGATCGGCAGGCGCTGGGCAGGTTTTTGACGAATGCCGGTTACGGCCGTAAAGACATGCCGGGTACGGCTGTAAGGGCCGAGTTACGACCGTAAGGCCCTGCCGGTTACGGACGTAACCCTGTCGGCCATATATAGGCCAGGGACCGGCCAGACCTCATTTTTACCTCATTTCTTCACCCGGGTGGCGGCTGGCGACGGGAAAAATCGGGGAGTGGAGTTTTTGGTCGATTCCACTCGATTTCTAAGCGTTTTTGAGGATTCTTGTCGATTATATCAACATCAAATCCTTGTTCCTCGTCGGATCGAGGTAATTTCTTGAAATCTCCTAGAATATGATATTCGGGATTTCTTCTTGATTTTCGTTGTTCGTCCGAATTTGATGAATCAGTTGGTGCTAGTGAACATTATTAATCGTGTTCTATGGATTGTATATCCATATCTTCGATTCGTTCCACCCGATTGTTGATTCTTAGGTTCTTGAGGAACTTTGAACATTTAGTGTTCGATTAAATGTCTCAAAGAGTTTCTTTCAGTCGTTGTGTTGATTTCGATTGATATTGTGTTATTGAATGAATTGTATTTCATTTAAGGTTGTTCGAGTACTTGTGTTATCGGAGGACGCCGTTCGTTGTTCGTGGAAGGATTTCGTCGCCTTCGGTTGAGGCAAGTTTTATACTTGTACTAGTCAATGCGATTAATGTTATCGTATATGTGTATGAATGTGTTGTATCATTCCGAGACTTGGTCTCTTCATGAATTCGTTGATATTAAAGGGATCGTTCGATACGATACTCTTTGGCAATTATGACAAATGTTTGGCCGGTTCAAGGCATTGGGGTACTCGTTGTTAATGTTATTGTCGATAGCCGGCTCACGGTATCAATGTATCGATTGTTGTTGTTAATACTGATGTCGATCTAAGACATTGTTGTAATCATTGTTGTTGGCGTCCTGTCATTCATGTTATATTGGCCAATTGAAGGCATTATCGTATTCGTTCTCATCTTCGTCGTCGGTAACTGATTAAAGGTGCCGAGACATTCATTATATCATTGTTATCGATTGGCCGTTCTAAGGCAATCAAAGTGTTCAATCATTCATGGGATCATTGTTATCGGTTGGCCACTCTAAGGCAACCAAGGTATTGAATCATCCGCTGCATCATTTGTTGGGAATCGGTGATAAAAACGAGTAACGCAGCGCAAAATAAACCGGTCAAACTGGATAAAAACCAAATCCCAAAATGGATCGATCAAGCATCGTATAAACGAATATAAATAGACGAAGATAATAAAGAAATCATACCCTCGTAGACCTTTGATAATATCTTCTTGATTTCGAGCACGAACACGAGTCCAACTGATCGAGCTTCTGGAAATTCCCGAGCACCGAAAATACCGTGCCTCTACGTATCACGCGTCGGAAAGATGACTGGAAAATATTTCTATCAATTTATACTCTAAGTATACAGCTAGAAATTGATAGAATTAGCTTATATATATTTTTATAAATACTCTAAATATTTTATAAAAATTGTTTTCTCTCAAATACACTTAAAACTTAAGTGTAAGAAAATAAAATGAAAACTCTCTCTTTCTTCACTACTCACGGCCAATGTCCTCACATCATCAAGTGGAGGTTGAAGTCTTAGTATTAAATACAAAACACATCACACCATCCACCAAAATAATTATTCCATGATGAATTATTAAACACCAAGTGTATAAAATATTACACAAACATGAAATGATTCTTTTCAAAGAAAAAAAATAATTCTCATGTGATGGGATCATAGGGAGGGCGGCCATAATGAATTATTAGTGATTAGGTTCGTTTCGGTCTGTGAAAACAGACTCTCGTGTATCTAATCCGATAGATAAACTTTGGTACGTTTCATTATTAATACAATTAATTAATCCAATTAATTAATTATATTAAAAATAATTTCTCTAAGAAATAATATGAATAAATTAATTACACAGTAATTTATTTAATTCACGAGACCGATTTAATTTATCAAATAAATTAAATTAGACATCCAATGTCCAATATTAACCAAGAGAGAATAGCTAAATATAATCCGACGTCAATTCCTGTGCCGCGACTCTGTAGGTTCATCTTAGTTAGCATTGGGAGGATCCAATGAGTGTTAGCACCACTTAGCCAGTCTCGTGGCCCACACCGTAACCTAACTGAGAACGAATGATAGGATCATTCCAAAACCATTGTGTCGTGAATACCGTATATGTATAAACCCTTAAATCATATGTCCCGGTCAAGTATTAGGGTCACGGTAAAGTCAACCCTACTTTAACTTGACTCTATGCTTTCTGTTAATGCAAACTGAGATCATCGAGCTCTCGTGTATCAAATACAACTAGCTCTGAATGCTTTGGCCAAAGACTTATGATCTTATTTGCCATTAACCGCATAGGACATTTACCTGCTCACTAACAGGAGAAAGAATCCTATCTTGGTATTCAGTAGAGACTGCTACTTGCCCACTAAGTTGCATTTCGAGGTTGACCCCACCAACCGGCGATTGGATCGAACTACTCTAATGACTAAATTAATGTCACAAGCACATCTCCTACTGAAACCTCAAGTCAAAGGTCCACGTATACCTATCACAATCTTTCGATTCAATCATTGACAATCCCTGAGTGATTTCCATGTGACCGAATCGAGTTGAGTCGTGTTCGAGTATACTAATCCCATTAGCATACCTATAACGTGTGCTCCCACTAACTGTTAGTTAAGTCAGGCACTCTACATGTCAAAGTACATGTTATACAAGTCTTGTCTAAACTTACTGCCCAGTTAAGTTTTATCGACTTGCGAACTAGTTAAGCATTCGAGCTCTAAACACTTCTAGTGCCTATCTCCTTATCTCCATAAGGAGTAGAATGTTCGCTCTCAAATGCAAGGACTATTATTCTATATACCAAATCACAATGCCAGTGATATACAATAATATAGAAATAATAATTGCCTTATTAAATATAATATTCATAATTACAATATAATTGCTCTCACTCTCTCATCCTCTGAGTGGCATTCGAGGGCATATTCCTAACAATCTCCCACTTGCACTCAATGCCACAAACTATGGTATCTAATACCCAGACTCTCTAGATGTCTCTTTAAGACCTTCTGAGATAGTTGCTTGGTAAGCGGATCAGCAATGTTATTTGCTGTGTCTACTCTCTGCAGTGTAACATTCCCATTCCGAACCATTTATCTAACAAAATGATATTTTCTCACAATATGTTTGGTGTTGTGGTGAGCCCTAGGCTCCTTAGCCCGTGCAACAGCTTCGTCATTGTCACAAAACAGTGTCACGGGCTTCTCTGCGTTAGGAACCACTTGAAGTTCCTTAGTGAACTTCTTTATCCAAAAAGCTTCTTTAGCAGCCTCATTTTTGCACGATATCGGCTTGACATGTAGAGATAGCAATCGAACTTTGCTTGGCACTTCTCCAAGAAAGCGCCCCACCATTTAGAGTAAAGATATACCACGATGTGGACATCGAGCATCCATGTCCCCCAAAAAATGCAGTCTGTATAACCCATCACTCTTAGTTCTCCACCGCCGTATGTAAGAACCAAGTCTTTAGTCCTCCTTAGGTACTTAAGAATGTTTTTACAAGCGATCAATGTTCACACTGGATTTAACTAAAACCGACTTACTACGCTCACAGCATAGGCAATGTCCGGTCTAGTGCAAATCATTACATACATAAGGCTACCTACTGCCGAAGCATAAGGTACCTTGCTCATTTACTTTCTATCTTCCTCACTTTGAGGACACATCTCTAAGGAAAGTTTTGCACCATGTTGCATAGGTAGAAACCCTCTTTTAGAATCTTCCATCCTAAATCGCTTCAGGATCTTTTCTATGTAGAGGGATTGGGAAAGACCTAACATTCTTTTCGCTCTATCCCGGTAGAGACGAATACCCAAAATATAGGTAGCTTCTCCCAAGTCTTTCACTGAGAACTCTTTAGAAAGCCAAGCTTTCACAGAACTGAGCATTCCTACGTCGTTTCCTATAAGTAGAATGTCATCTACATATAGTATTAAGAACGCAATTTTTCTCCCACTAACCTTCTTGTAAATACAGGGCTCCTCTTCGTTTTGGACAAAATCAAACTCGTTGACTGTCTCATTAAAACGAAGATTCTAACTCCGCGAAGCTTGCTTCAGTCCATAAATGGCACGCTGAAGTTTGCATACTTTATGAATATTAGTTTGAGATATGAATCCCTTAGGCTGTTCCATGTAAATCTCCTCCTAGAGGAATCCATTTAGGAATGCCGTTTTCACATCCATTTGCCATATTTCAGAATTTAAGTGGGCTGCTATAGCAAGCATCATGTGAATAGACTTAATCATAGCTACAGGCGAGAAGGTCTCGAAGTAATCGATCCCTTCTCTTTGGGAATAACCCTTTGCCACAAGCCTGGCCTTATAGGTATCAACCTTGCCATCTCCATCAGTCTTTCTTTTATAGATCCATTTATTTCCAATAAGCACTATGCCTTTAGGACGATCTACTAAAGTCCAGACTTGATTAGCATGTATTGAGTCTATCTCAGCTTCCATAGCTTCTTGCCACTTGGTGGAGTCAACATCTACCATCGCTTGGTCGTATGTATAAGGATCATTCTCTTGACTACTTTCTGTCATCTCATGGACACCCAGTTCCTCTTGATGCAGATAGCCATACCTCTCAGGTAATTGAGAAATTCTACTAGACTTCCGAGGTTGTATTTGTATTTCAGAAGGTTCGGTTCTAATATCTTGCATAGGTGTCTCATTTGGTGTTTCTTTTATTTCTTCCAAAGAAATATTTCTACCTGCCCCTCCTTCCTGAATAAACTGATCTTCCAGGAAGTGTGCTTGTATAGCAACGATGATCCTATGATCTTCGTGCATGTAGAATAGATATCCCATGGAATCCCCTGGATATCCTATGAAACGACCTTTCACATACCTAGCTTCCAATTTCTCTACTTTAGTCTTCTTGACATAAGCAGGGTGTTAGGCGTACTTTTATACGCTTATTTATCATTATTCTGTATTCTTTTCATGAGTAAATTTGCATAAATGAGCCTTTAATGACCTATTCTTTTATGTTTTGCAGCAAATTGGAGTCCGGAAGCCGAAACGAGGAAAAACGGGCGAAAACAACGATTTTTGGCCCGGGGCCGCGGCACAACCCAAGCGGGCCGCGGCACAGGAAGGCACCCAGCGACCCCCAGAGTAATCTGTACTCTGAGCCGCGGCACAGTTATGGTGAGCCGCGGCCCAGAAGAAATAATCAGTGCCCAGGTTTTAATCTACGCCCCATGAGCCGCGGCACAGATTAAGTGAGCCGCGGCACACGGGGCGGTTTTGGTGTACTCCGCGCGGGTTTGGGCCGTTTTGAAGCCAGTTCTCGACCTAATCACACGGACGCGATTTGGAGGCTGCTGGGAGTTATAAATAAGGGTTTAAGGCCATAATTAATCATCTTTGATCTTGGATTATCTTGGAGGAGGAATATCGCAGAAGAGGAGGATAAGCAGAAGACATCAAGGGCAGAGGGCGGAAGCCAGAAGAACGGAGGAATCCGAGTTCTTCATCTGCGTTTGATTTCAATGCTTTTACTTATTATTTCTGTATTTTTATCTTTTAGCATGTTAGGCTAAAACTCTTGCTCTAGGATTTTGATGAAAACTAAGTTTTGACGGATTTGCTTTAGATTATCTATATAATTCCTTTTTCTATTGAGTTTTCCCAATCGATTTTAATGCTTTCAATTGTCTGGCCAATAATTGGATTGTTGTAATTACGCAACACGAATCGGGAGAGGAGAGTTGGTGAGGAACTATTGGTGAGAACCGTTTTATCCTGTGAGATAGGAATATACTCATAGGAACTACATGGCCTTTTGGAGATTTTATGCTTTTTGCCTATTGACGAATTAATTCACCTAGGGATAGAGTGCGTTATTCGCCTTTAGAAAAATCTATTGACCTCGGGAGAGGCGGTAGAGTATATTAGCAATCTTCGCCTTCAATAAATTGGGGAAATCATTAACTTCAGATAATCGAGAGTAAAATTCGGATAAACCGAGGTGGATTCAAAATCCTAGACTTATTTATCAATTGATTCTCTTTCTTCAAGCGATCGTTTTTACTGTTAGTTCTTTTATTGGTTTTATTTAGTTATTAATTGCAATGAAAATTTTGACTGTTCAAATAAAATTGGAATACATAAAAATCGGTACTTAGTAATTCAGTCCTCGTGGGAACGATACTTACTCATCACTTTATTACTTGTCTACGATAACGTGCACTTGCGTTAACGAAAAATCGCAACAAGTTTTTGGCGCCGTTGTCGGGGACTGAAATTTTTCTACTAATATCGATTTCAGTATTTCTAGTCTTAGTTTGAACATTTTTTTATTGTTTTTGTGTTATTTTATTTATTTGTTTGTTTTTCCTTTCAGGATTGTTCGGTTAGTGCATGAGAAAATTCGGTAACGAAGGCCTACTACCTTTGGATACCGAACTCGAGCGCACTCTTCGGAGAAACAAAAAGGAGAAACGAGTGCTACCGACGAAAGTCACTATGGCCGATAATACCAGAAATCACGAAGCGGAAAACCCCATGGTGCAAGCTCAACCGGCACTAGCACTTCGAGATTATGCTATGCCGCAGATCAATGCGAACCTTTCGGGGATTCGGCGTCCCACCATCCAGGCGAACAACTTCGAAATCAAGCCTGCAATTATTCAGATGGTACAAGCTAGCCAGTTCTGTGGATGGCCGAACGATGACCCCAACGCACACATTGCGTCTTTTCTCGAGATTTGTGATACGTTAAAAAACAATGGTGTCACCGATGATGCCATCCGTCTAAGGCTTTTCCCTTTCTCTTTGAGGGACAAAGCAAAATTTTGGTTGAACTCTTTACCGCCGGGCTCGATAACGACATGGGCAGAATTAGCGCAAGCCTTCCTTGCTAAATTCTTCCCACCATCGAAAACAGCAAGGTTACGGAACGAGATCACTACTTTTGGTCAATTTGATATGGAGTCGCTTCACGAGGCGTGGGAGCGATACAAGGATTTACTGAGGAGATGCCCACATCACGGCTTACCGGATTGGCTCCAAATTCAGACGTTCTATAATGGATTGAGTGCCTCTACATGCACTCTCATGGATGCAGCCGCTGGAGATGGGAAAAACAATGGCTGAAGCACATTCTTTGTTGGAAGCTATGGCCGCAAATACATATCAATGGCCGTCCGAAAGAGTAAATCCGAAGCGAGTCATGGAAATTTCGAATAATGATCTGATCTCTACATTGTCGGCCCAAGTCGCAGCATTAACTCAGCAACTTCAGGCATTTTCGCATGCTCCTTCCCCCGTTACCATTGAATCTTGTAATTGGTGTAATGGATCTCACCCTAGCGCAGAGTGCCAAGTCGGAAATCCTTTCGAGTAGCCCCCAATTGAACAAGCTCAGTTCGTAGGAAACGGGAATCGACAAAACAATCCGTACTCCAACATGTATAATCCGAGATGGCGTAATCATCCTAACTTCTCATGGAGAAACGGACAAAACTCGAACCAGCCTCCTTTCGCTCAACACCACCAACAACCTCCTCCTGCTCCTAAAGTTTCTATAGAGGAAGCAATTGCAAAATTGGCAGCGAATACGAGTCAGTTTATGACCCGTATGGAAGCAACATTGCAAAACCATTCAGCTTCCATTCGTAACTTGGAAGTCCAACTGGGCCAGATAGCAAATGTATTAACAGCCCGCCCGGAAGGTACCTTGCCAAGTACCACTGAAACGAATCCTAGAGAGTGTCAATGCCATCGGTTTGAGAAGTGGTAAGAAATTGTGCGAGCAGCCTGAGCAGAGCGAAAAGATAAGTGAGGAAGGGGAGAAGAAAAATTCAGCGACGGAGGAATCACAAGATTGGAGACCCTCGATACTATTTCCGGACAATCCCAAGGAATATGTACCACCCGTCCCGTTTCCGCAGCGATTACATCAGAAAAAGGTGGACAAGCAATTCTAAAAGTTCCTTGATGTCCTTAAGAAGCTGCACATTAACATCCCATTTGCCGACGCCTTGGAGCAAATGCCGAGTTACGCGAAATTCATGAAAGAAATTTTGTCAAAGAAAAGAAAACTCGAGGAGTTTGAGACAGTCGCATTGACGGAGGAGTGCAGCGCTATTCTTCAGAAAAAGCTTCCGCCAAAATTGAAAGATCCGGGAAGTTTTAATATACCTTGCACTATAGGAAATCTGACTTTTGATAGAGCGTTATGTGATCTCGGGGCGAGTATTAATCTGATGCCTCTTTCTATTTTCAAAAACCTTGGAATCGTAGAAGCGAAACCGACGACTGTCTCTCTGCAATTAGCAGATAGATCGATTAAGTATCCGAGGAGAGAGAGAGAGAGAGGAGATGAGGAGAGAGAGAGGAGATGAGTAGAGAGAGAGGAGATGAGGAGAGAGAGAGAGGAGATGAGGAGAGAAAGAGAGGAGATGAGGAGAGAGAGAGAGAGAGAGAGCCTTCTGGCTGAGATGAGAGAGGAGAGGCGGACGGAGAGGGAGAGCATCATTGTTGCTGTCTGAGATGAGATGCGAGAGCAGGCCCGCCGGGCCAATCGGCGTGAGACGAGGCGTCTGGCAGCGAGGGATGCCTACCACCAGGAGCACCTTGCTGCATGGACGGCCCACATTATGCACCCGGACGGGCCATTTATTCCACCTGCTCGGCCAGCCACACCACCCTCCTCGCCGGACGACGCCGGCGCCAGTTCGTGAGCTGATTGTAGGGGAATACTTGACCTTCTTATATTATTGCATATTATATTTAGTCTATTGAGGTCAATGTACGTCCTAAGTTTGGGGGGCGGGGTTTCTTTCTGTCGCTATACTTATTGCTGTACTTATTCGTTTGCACTTTTCATTATTTTTAGTTATATTTTTGTGGCTAGCCTTGCTTGTCATGATTTTACTCTTATTCGTGAATTTTTCGTGCTCCTATTTGTGTGAAACTGATGTTACAACACTGATTTCTCTCTGAAGAAACGGTTGAGTTTTAGTCGAGTTGTAGTCAGTGATATCTATTTCTGTTAAGTCTTCATTTAGGTCCGAAATTTTTTCGTTTTTGTAGAAATCTTAGCGGATAAGAGAGGAGACATACGTGTTTTAAAATCGCCGTCGATACGTTTGGTTACATTTTTCGCGTAGCTAGTCGTCCAGTAACATAAGTCGTGTTGGCACTTAGATTGAGTTTAGAGTCGGTCAGTTTTTCCCAAAAGTCGAGATATTTTTTTGTTCTATGATGGGAAGTCTAGTAACCGGGGGTATTCACGTGACCCGTTGTTTACTCTCGCGTAAAACGACGACCCTGATTAGACTAGTGGTTTAGATATTTCGCTTGTGCCGATGATGGGGAGCCTAGTAACCGGGGGTGTTCACGTGACCCGTTGTTTACTCTCGCGTAAAACAGCGACCTTGAATCGGACTTGCGGGAATAGCTATTCGAGTTGTTTCTCCGCTGTGGAAGGAACTTAGTAACTAGAAGCATCCATGTGCCCCATGAGTGTCTTTTACGTCAGACAATTCCCCAACATATGAGAATGGAATACCACCCTAGGATTATCCTGATGAAACATCCCGAGATCCAAACCTAGCGGTCAACTCGAATCATCTTATTGAGCACATATAAGGGAACACTGTCCGAGGGTTAATTTTTATGAAACTCTTGAAATTTGTGCCACTTGACTGTGGAACTGGGCAAGTTAGCTTGTTTATTTTAACCTTTCATATTGACGGTCGATTAAATTCACATTTGTTAATCTTTGAGCTGGATTTTCTTCATGAACGAGTGATTAGGATTGAAATTGGTTACTTTGTGGAATCAGTGTTCTGGATGTAGCTCGCTATTACGATACTTGTACTATTCAAAGAGAATTTCAGGGTAGTATTGATTAGGTTGAGCACTATGAGTTGCACGATTATTCACGATATTCTTTTGTTGAAATTAATTCTTTCTTTTTGCTTGAGGACAAGCAAAGGCTCAAGTTTGGGGGTATTTGTTAGGCATATTTTTATACGCTTATTAACCATTATTTTGTATTCTTTTCATGAGTAAATTTGCATAAATGATCCTTTAATGCCCTATTCTTTTATGTTTTGCAAGAAATTGGAGTCCGGAAGCCGAAACGAGGAAAAACGGGCGAAAACATCGATTTTTGGCTCGGGGCCGCGGCACAAGCCAAGCGGGCCGTGGCACAGGAAGGCACCCAGCGACCCCCATAGTAATCTGTACTCTGAACCGCGGCACAGTTATGGTGGGCCGCGGCCCAGAAGAAATAATCAGTGCCCAGGTTTTAATCTGCGCCCCGTGAGCCGCGGCACAGATTAAGTGAGCCGCGGCACACGGGGCGGTTTTGGTGTACTCCATGCGGGTTTGGGCCGTTTTGAAGCGAGTTCTCGACCTAATCACACGGACGCGATTTGGAGGCTGCTGGGAGTTATAAATAAGGGTTTAAGGCCATAATTAATCATCTTCGATCTTGGATTATCTTGGAGGAGGAATATCGCAGAAGAGGAGGATAAGCAGAAGACATCAAGGGCAGAGGGCGGAAGCCAGAAGAACGGAGGAATCCGAGCTCTTCATCTGCGTTTGATTTCAATGCTTTTATTTATTATTTCTGTATTTTTATCTTTTAGCATGTCAGGCTAAAACCCTTGTTCTAGGATTTTGATGAAACCTAAGTTTTGACGGATTTGCTTTAGATTATCTATATAATTCCTTTTTCTACTGAGTTTTCCCAATCGATTTTAATGCTTTCAATTATCTGGCCAATAATTGGATTGTTTTAATTACGCAACTCGAATCGGGAGAGGAGAGTTGGTGAGGAACTATTGGTGAGAACCGTTTTATCCTGTGAGATAGGAATATACTCATAGGAACTACGTGGCCTTTTGGAGATTTTATGCTTTTTGCCTATTGACGAATTAATTCACCTAGGGATAGAGTGCATTATTCGCCTTTAGAAAAATCTATTGACCTCGGGAGAGGCGGTAGAGTATATTAGCAATCTTCGCCTTCAATAAATTGGGTAAATCATTAACTTCAGATAATCGAGAGTAAAATTCGGATAAACCGAGGTGGATTCAGAATCCTAGACTTATTTATCAATTGATTCTCTTTCTTCAAGCGATCGTTTTTACTGTTAGTTCTTTTATTGGTTTTATTTAGTTATTAATTGCAACCAAAATTTCGACTGTTCAAATAAAATTGGAATACATAAAAATCGGTACTTAGTAATTCAGTCCTCGTGGGAACGATACTTACTCATCACTTTATTACTTGTCTATGATAATGTGCGCTTGCGTTAACG
Organism: Orobanche coerulescens; assembly: GCA_033398695.1. Lineage (NCBI taxonomy): Eukaryota > Viridiplantae > Streptophyta > Magnoliopsida > Lamiales > Orobanchaceae > Orobanche > Orobanche coerulescens. The sequence continues at coordinate 41,505,573 of CM065816.1, read as the reverse complement.
AAATATCGCAACAAGTTTTTGAGGGTTTTACTTTCTGTCGCTATACTTATTGATGTACTTATTCGTTTGCACTTTCATTATTTTTAGTTATATTTTTGTGGCTAGCCTTGCTTGTCATGATTTTACTCTTATTCGTGAATTTTTCGTGCTCCTATTTGTGTGAAACTGATGTTACAACACTGATTTCTCTCTGAAGAAACGGTTGAGTTTTAGTCGAGTTGTAGTCAGTGATATCTATTTCTGTTAAGTCTTCATTTAAGTCCGAAATTTTTTCGTTTTTGTAGAAATCTTAGCGGATAAGAGAGGAGACATACGTGTTTTAAAATTGCCGTCGACACGTTTGGTTACATTTTTTGCGTAGCTAGTCGTCTAGTAACATAAGTCGTGTTGGCACTTAGATTGAGTTTAGAGTCGGTCAGTTTTTCCCAAAAGTCGAGATATTTTTTTGTTCTATGATGGGAAATCTAGTAACCGGGGGTATTCACGTGACCCGTTGTTTACTCTCGCGTAAAACGACGACCCTGATTAGACCAGTGGTTTAGAGATTTTGCTTGTGCCGATGATGGGGAGCCTAGTAACCGGGGGTGTTCACGTGACCCGTTGTTTACTCTCGCGTAAAACAGCGACCTTGAATCGGACTTGCGGGAATAGCTATTCGAGTTGTTTCTCCGCTGTGGGAGGAACTTAGTAACTAGAAGCATCCATGTGCCCCATGAGTGTCTTTTAGGTCAAGCGGTTCCCCAACACATGAGAATGGAATACCACCCTAGGATTATCCCGATGAAACATCCCGAGATCCGAACCTAGCGGTCAACTCGAATCATCTTATTGAGCACATATAAGGGAACACTGTCCGAGGGTTAATTTTTATGAAACTCTTGAAATTTGTGCCACTTGACTGTGGAACTGGGCAAGTTAGCTTGTTTATTTTAACCTTTCATATTGACGGTCGATTAAATTCACGTTTGTTAATCTTTGAGCTGGATTTTCTTCATGAACGAGTGATTAGGATTGAAATTGGTTACTTTGTGGAATCAGTGTTCTGGATGTAGCTCGCTATTACGATACTTGTACTATTCAGAGAGAATTTCAGGGTAGTATTGAGTAGGTTGAGCACTATGAGTTGCTCGATTATTCACGATATTCTTTTGTTGAAATTAATTCTTTCTTTTTGCTTGAGGACAAGCAAAGGATCAAGTTTGGGGGTATTTGTTAGGCGTATTTTTATACGCTTATTTATCATTATTCTGTATTCTTTTCATGAGTAAATTTGCATAAATGAGCCTTTAATGCCCTATTCTTTTATGTTTTGCAGGAAATTGGAGTCCGGAAGCCGAAACGAGGAAAAACGGGCGAAAACGGCGATTTTCGGCCCGGGGCCGCGGCACAAGCCAAGCGGGCCGCGGCACAGGAAGGCACCCAGCAACCCCCAGAGTAATCTGTACTCTGAGCCGCGGCACAGTTATGGTGAGCCGCGGCCCAGAAGAAATAATCAGTGCCCAGGTTTTAATCTGCGCCCCGTGAGCCGCGGCACAGATTAAGTGAGCCGCGGCACACGGGGCGGTTTTAGTGTACTCCGCGCGGGTTTGGGCCGTTTTGAAGCCAGTTCTCGACCTAATCACACGGACGCGATTTGGAGGCTGCTGGGAGTTATAAATAAGGGTTTAAGGCCATAATTAATCATCTTCGATATTGGATTATCTTGGAGGAGGAATATCGCAGAAGAGGAGGATAAGCAGAAGACATCAAGGGCAGAGGGCGGAAGCCAGAAGAACGGAGGAATCTGAGCTCTTCATCTGCGTTTGATTTCAATGCTTTTATTTATTATTTCTGTATTTTTATCTTTTAGCATGTCAGGCTAAAACCCTTGCTCTAGGATTTTGATGAAACCTAAGTTTTGACGGATTTTCTTTAGATTATCTATATAATTCCTTTTTCTATTGAGTTTTCCCAATCGATTTTAATGCTTTCAATTGTCTGGCCAATAATTGGATTGTTTTAATTACGCAACTCGAATCGGGAGAGGAGAGTTGGTGAGGAACTATTGGTGAGAACCGTTTTATCATGTGAGATAGGAATATACTCATAGGAACTACGTGGCCTTTTGGAGATTTTATGATTTTTGCCTATTGACGAATTAATTCACCTAGGGATAGAGTGCGTTATTCGCCTTTAGAAAAATCTATTAACCTCGGGAGAGGCAGTAGAGTATATTAGCAATCTTCGCCTTCAATAAATTGGGGAAATCATTAACTTCAGATAATCGAGAGTAAAATTCGGATAAACCGAGGTGGATTCAAAATTCTAGACTTATTTATCAATTGATTCTCTTTCTTCAAGCGATCGTTTTTACTGTTAGTTCTTTTATTGGTTTTATTTAGTTATTAATTGCAACCAAAATTTCGACTGTTAAAATAAAATTGGAATACATAAAAATCGGTACTTAGTAATTCAGTCCTCGTGGGAACGATACTTACTCATCACTTTATTACTTGTCTACGATAACGTGCACTTGCATTAACGAAATATCGCAACAAGTTTTTGAGGGTTTTACTTTCTGTCGCTATACTTATTGCTGCACTTATTCGTTTGCACTTTTCATTATTTTTAGTTATATTTTTGTGGCTAGCCTTGCTTGTCATGATTTTACTCTTATTCGTGAATTTTTCGTGCTCCTATTTGTGTGAAACTAATGTTACAACACTGATTTCTCTCTGAAGAAACGGTTGAGTTTTAGTCGAGTTGTAGTCAGTGATATCTATTTTTGTTAAATCTTCATTTAAGTCCGAAATTTTTTCGTTTTTGTAGAAATCTTAGCGGATAAGAGAGGAGACATACGTGTTTTAAAATTGCCGTCGATACGTTTGGTTACATTTTTCGCGTAGCTAGTCGTCTAGTAACACAAGTCGTGTTGGCACTTAGATTGAGTTTAGAGTCTGTCAGTTTTTCCCAAAAGTCGAGATATTTTTTTGTTCTATGATGGGAAGTCTAGTAACCGGGGGTATTCACGTGACCCGTTGTCTACTCTCGCGTAAAACGACGACCCTAATTAGACTAGTGGTTTAGATATTTCGCTTGTGCCGATGATGGGGAGCCTAGTAACCGGGGGTGTTCACGTGACCCGTTGTTTACTCTCGCGTAAAACAGCGACCTTGAATTGGACTTGCGGGAATAGCTATTCGATTTGTTTCTCCGCTGTGGAAGGAACTTAGTAACTAGAAGCATCCATGTGCCCCATGAGTATCTTTTACGTCAAACGGTTCCCCAACACATGAGAATGGAATACCACCCTAGGATTATCCCGATGAAACATCTCGAGATACGAACCTAGCGGTCAACTCGAATCATCTTATTGAGCACATATAAGGGAACACTGTCCGAGGGTTAATTTTTATGAAACTCTTGAAATTTGTGCCACTTGACTGTGGAACTGGGCAAGTTAGCTTGTTTATTTTAACCTTTCATATTGACGGTCGATTAAATTCACGTTTGTTAATCTTTGAGCTGGATTTTCTTCATGAACGAGTGATTAGGATTGAAATTGGTTACTTTGTGGAATCAGTGTTCTGGATGTAGCTCGCTATTACGATACTTGTACTATTCAGAGAGAATTTCAGGGTAGTATTGATTAGGTTGAGCACTATGAGTTGCACGATTATTCACGATATTCTTTTGTTGAAATTAATTCTTTCTTTTTGCTTGAGGACAAGCAAAGGCTCAAGTTTGGGGGTATTTGTTAGGCGTATTTTTATACGCTTATTTATCATTATTCTGTATTCTTTTCATGAGTAAATTTGCATAAATGAGCCTTTAATGCCCTATTCTTTTATGTTTTGCAGGAAATTGGAGTCCGGAAGCCGAAACGAGGAAAAACGGGCGAAAACGGTGATTTTTGGCCTGGGGCCGCGGCACAAGCTGTTGTGTCAAGAATTAACACTTTCCGACCGGCGATCGCCTCGGAGGTCGGGCGACCGAGTCACTACCGAGCGGCCAAGGCAGATCTGCCGACCAACGACCGGGCAGCCGAGCCTTTACCCAGCGGATAAGCTAGGCTGGCCAACCGAAGGTCCCATGACGAATCCCGGTGCTGAGCGATCGATATCAATACGATCGCCTCTCGGTACTCGGCGACCGACTCCAGGCGACCGACTGGAGACGACCATCTCTCGGCATCTGCCGACCGACCCTTCGTGACCGACCGAATGCCGACCCTCAGCACCTGGCCGATGGTGGCCTATGATGACCAGCTAGAGACGACCGCCTCATGTCGATCAGCGCCGATGGCCATCCAGTCGGCAAAGGCCGAACCTCAAGACTGGCACCACGTGCAAGGACCGAGACAAGATCCGCAAATCTCGGGCCATTGACCACAGCCTGGCAGAATCTCTCCACCAGCCGACAAGCCGCCGAAAGCTGTCAGTAGGGCTGCATTGTGACTTTGATTCCGCCGAAAGCTATCAGTAGGGCCGCATGTGACTGACTCCGGACGCGTGCTGGCTCCTTATTGGACCGCCCAGCTGGCGCCAGCCACTGCATTGGACTTTATACGGACTGCCAGCCACTACCTTGGACTTTAGCCCGACGGCCCAGGAGATCGCCCCATTATAATATTGGCCGGCAGACGATCGCCCCATTATTATAATGGCCGGAAGGCGATCGCCCGCTAGAGGACAGGACCCGGCAGCCCCTATATATACAAGGCCCCCTACACTTGTATTTCCTCTCTGCAATATCGCGATTTGAGCACACAATACGGAAACAATATACAGCACTTGGCAAATCTCCAACTCTTGGCAACAGCTATCATTCGGTCTTACTTCTCCCGGCCTCTCTCATTAGGAAGACGATCGGCGAGGACGAAGAACACCGAGCTTCGCTCAAGAGCCGGATTAACAGAGTCTATTTATACTCATTGTATTTAGATTTCTCTCATTAATACTTATATCCACGAATATTCGTATTAATATCATCTCGCGAGAGCATTCAAGCCCGGGCCTAACAAACCCGGCAAATCTTGTATTATTTATCTTCTCTCGGAAGTGCTCCCGCAATTGTTGTTTGTTGTCCGTATCCAGCAGTATTTAATCTTCGGATAGATATTTTGGGCAACAACAATTGGCGCTAGAGGAAGGGGATCCAACCCTCGAATTTTTATACCTACCGTCCCGAAGAACACTCACTGTTCTCAGGGCAGATACTTGAAGTGACACTCACTGCACTTCAAAGAAATCCTTCAGAAATCATGTCTTCCGCCTCCGCGTCGAAGAAAGCCGGCCGACCACCGGCGGACCCCTGTTCCGTCCCAGTCCGAGCCGCAGCCGATGGTGGAAGGCAGCCGCCGCGGTCAGAGACGCTCGATACCGTCCCTGGACGGCGGCCCGAGCCTCTCGCTCGATCAGTTCCAAACCAATGAATAGATCGAAGAGGCCATAGCCGCCCTTCAGGAGCGACGGAGTGCTCTCAACGCGCCTCCCTCTATCACCCCCTCGGCCGCCCGCCGGAAGTCCAAGCGGAAACTTAAGGCGTTACTGGCCGGGCGATCGCCAGGTGGCTCTCGTCCGCAAGAAGAGGCGCTCGGCAGCCGGGGCACCTCTGTCTTCGATCGCCTGGGCAGTGACCCGACACAGCGGCCGGGCGATCCGGCCCCAGCTACGAGACGACGGAGTTTGAGTCCGTCACCAGGAGCTCGGCCTACCCAGCTCCCAGAAGGCAGCCCAGCCATCTGGCTCCACCTCGCCAAATTGCCGAGGTCGGCAGCAGCGGAGTCCGGAGATCGGTACACGATCGCCTAGGCTCCCGCTCCCAAAGCCGATCGGCAAGCGACCGAGCCACGGCGATAGCTGCGATGCAACGTCAGATCGACGACATAAAGGCGCTCCTGCAATCCGGGGCAGGCGTCATGAAGACGATCGCCGAGCCAAGCGAGCCGCTCGCGATCGACATCGAGCTCGCCCCCATGCAGCACAGGATCGCTCCCCCGCAAACACCCGTGTACCAGGGGCGATCGGACCCCCAAACACACCTGCACAAGTTCAACATCTACATGACCGGGTGTGGGGCATCTGACGCGACCAGGTGCCGAATGTTCCCTCTGACGCTGGACGACCTCGCCCACCGGTGGTACACCTCATTGCCACCTCGGTCCATTGGCTCCTTTAACGAGCTGGCGCATGTCTTCACGGAATACTTCGCCACCAGGGTCGTCCGGCCAGAAGGTCGCTTTCGCATGATGCAAATCAAGCAGGGAGAAGAGGAGTCCGACTCAGACTACATCGACCGGGTAGACGTGATCATCCTCAACGGCGAGCCCGTAAACGATGAGACCGCCCTCTACGCGGTCCTAGGAGGTTTTCAGGGCTTCTCGCCTATGTTCAGGCATCTCACGAAGACCCAACCGACGACCTACGCAGCCTTCCGGGCTAGAGCCGCGAATTTCTGTCCAGCGAGAGGTTTCTCCTTAGCCTAGGAGTAGAGCGATCGGCGCCGCGTGACGACCTCCGGTCTCCCGGCTGATCGCTACTATCCAAGGCGGTCTTGAAGACTCGCTCACCGCCTACAGTCCACCATTTTAAATGAGGGACTAGCTGCCGCCCGATCGCCGATATCGACCTACGAATAAAGCGATCGGCTGCCGAGCGACGATCGCCAGTCTTCCGGCCCGATCGTCGATCATCACGCTACATCATCAGCAATCCGGAGGACACGATCGCCATCTACAGTCCAGCATTTAACATGGGGAACTAAGGCTCGCGATCGCCTCCACCGCACATCTTAAAGCCATGGCCACGGCGATCGATGGAACCAGGGCCCGGCCATGCAAGGTCCCTTTCGGCCGAGATCGCCCGCCCTTCGTTTAAATACGAGGTCGGCGTAGTCTAAGGGCTCTCCAACATTAATCAGTGGACACCTGCCACAACCCCCGTCTCAACGTACACCGTCGAGGTCGGCCATCTCCATGGCTGGCCGAGGTGGAAGCAGAGCTAACAAGCCGCGGGCGTGGAGTTAATTCATCTGACGCTGCCCCGCGCAAGGACTCCTCTAGACCGAGACCGCACGCCCTTCGTTTAAATACGAGGCGGCGCGGCTATGAGAGGACCCTCATAATAAAGTGAGTCACGAGACACTCAATGTCTTCGCGCACCAAGACACGGTCATGGAGTCGGTCCATCGATCTCCGCGACTGTGCACGATTCCTCAAACAAAGCGAAACCACCAAGTTTCCATGGGGGATCGGCCAATGTTGTTTTTGCAGGTACAAGACCGAAAGATAGCTAGCCAATCGACCATGATAGCCCAAGTCCGAATCCTAAGTCAGCTCAGCAAGGTCGCCCATCCTCATCCTTACACGATCGCCAGCAAGAACCACCTCGCCCCATGTCTTCAACATAGGAGCAAGCTGGGGGGCAATTGTTGTGTCAAGAATTAACACTTTCCGACCGGCGATCGCCTCGGAGGTCGGGCGACCGAGTCACTGCCGAGCGGCCAAGGCAGATCTGACGACCAGCGACCGGGCGGCCGAGCCTTTACCCAGCGGATAAGCTAGGCTGGCCAACCGAAGGTCCCATGATGAATCCCGGTGCCGAGCGATCGACATCAATACGATCGCCTCTCGGTACTCGGCGACCGACTCCTGGCGACCGACTGGAGACGACCATCTCTCGGCATCTGCCGACCGACCCTTGGTGACCGACCGAATGCCGACCCTCAGCACCTGGCCTATGGCGACCTCTGATGACCAGCTAGAGACGACCGCCTCATGTCGATCAGCGCCGATGGCCATCCAGTCGGCAAAGGCCGAACCTCAAGACTGGCACCACGTGCAAGGACCGAGACAAGATCCGCGAATCTCGGGCCATTGACCCACGGCAGCGAGAATCTCTCCACCACCCGACAAGCCGCGAAAGTCATCAGTAGGGCCGCATTGTGACTTTGATTCCGCCGAAAGCTATCAGTAGGGCCGCATGTGACTGACTCCGGACGCGTGCTGGCTCCTTATTGGACCGCCCAGCTGGCTCCAGCCACTGCATTGGACTTTATACGGACTGCCAGCCACTATCTTGGACTTTAGCCCGACGGCCCAGGAGATCGCCCCATTATAATATTGGCCGGCAGACGATCGCCCCATTATTATAATGGCCGGAAGGCGATCGCCCGCTAGAGGACAGGACCCGGCAGCCCCTATATATACAAGGCCCCCTACACTTGTATTTCCTCTCTGCAATATCGCGATTTGAGCACACAATACGGAAACAATATACAACACTTGGCAAATCTCCAACTCTTGGCAACAACTATCATTCGGTCTTACTTCTCCCGGCCTCTCTCATTAGGAAGACGATCGGCGGGGACGAAGAACACCGAGCTTCGCTCAAGAGCCGGATTAACAGAGTCTATTTACACTCATTGTATTTAGATTTCTCTCATTAATACTTGTATCCACGAATATTCGTATTAATATCATCTCGCGAGAGCATTCAAGCCCGGGCCTAACAAACCCGGCAAATCTTGTATTATTTATCTTCCCTCGGAAGTGCTCCCACAATTGTTGTTTGTTGTCCGTCTCCAGCAGTATTTAATCTTCGGATAGATATTTTGGGCAACAACACAAGCCAAGCGGGCCGCGGCATAGGAAGGCACCCAGCGACCCCCAGAGTAATCTGTACTCTGAGCCGCGGCACAGTTATGGTGAGCCGCGGCCCAGAAGAAATAATCAGTGCCCAGGTTTTAATCTGCGCCCCGTGAGTCGCGGCACAGATTAAGTGAGCCGCGGTACACGGGGCGGTTTTGGTGTACTCCACGCGGGTTTGGGCCGTTTTGAAGCCAGTTCTCGACCTAATCACACAGACGCGATTTGGAGGCTGCTGGGAGTTATAAATAAGGGTTTAAGGCCATATTTAATCATCTTCGATATTGGATTATCTTGGAGGAGGAATATCGCAGAAGAGGAGGATAAGCAGAAGACATCAAGGGCAGAGGGCGGAAGCCAGAAGAACGGAGGAATCTGAGCTCTTCATCTGCGTTTGATTTCAATGCTTTTATTTATTATTTCTGTATTTTTATCTTTTAGCATGTCAGGCTAAAACCCTTGCTCTAGGATTTTGATGAAACCTAAGTTTTGACGGATTTGCTTTAGATTATCTATATAATTCCTTTTTCTATTGAGTTTTCCCAATCGATTTTAATGCTTTCAATTGTCTGGCCAATAATTGGATTGTTTTAATTACGCAAATCGAATCGGGAGAGGAGAGTTGGTGAGGAACTATTGGTGAGAACCGTTTTATCCTGTGAGATAGGAATATACTCATAGGAACTACGTGGCCTTTTGGAGATTTTATGCTTTTTGCCTATTGACGAATTAATTCACCTAGGGATAGAGTGCGTTATTCGCCTTTAGAAAAATCTATTGACCTCGGGAGAGGCGGTAGAGTATATTAGCAATCTTCGCCTTCAATAAATTGGGGAAATCATTAACTTCAGATAATCGAGAGTAAAATTCGGATAAACCGAGGTGGATTCAAAATTCTAGACTTATTTATCAATTGATTCTCTTTCTTCAAGTGATCGTTTTTACTGTTAGTTCTTTTATTGATTTTATTTAGTTATTAATTGCAACCAAAATTTCGACTGTTCAAATAAAATTGGAATACATAAAAATTGGTACTTAGTAATTCAGCCCTCGTGGGAACGATACTTACTCATCACTTTATTACTTGTATACGATAACGTGCACTTGCATTAACGAAATATCGCAACACAGGGCATCCCCAAATCCAAATGTGATTAAGACTTGGTTTCCTACCTCTCCACATCTCATGTGGAGTCTTAGGAACGGAGTTGGAAGGACATCTGTTCAAGATATGCACAGCAGTAAGGAGCGCGTAACCCCACAGATAAATCGGTAGATCAGTATAGTTAAGCATGGAGCGAACCATGTCCAACAAGGTTCGGTTCCTTCTTTCTGATACACCATTTAATTGTGCAGTAGCTGGAGGAGTGAATTGTGACACTATTCCTAGTTCTTTTAAGAACTCATCAAATTCGGTACTCATGTACTCACCACCTCGGTCTGACCGAAGAGTCTTAACACGGTTACCTGTTTGATTTTCAACTAGGGCTTTAAATTCCTTGAATTTATCAAAAGCTTCATAATTATGTTTCATTAAGTACACGAATCCATATCTGGTATGGTCATCAGTGAATGTAATGAAATACTGAAAGCCATCCCGTGCCACTTCAAAAGGGCCACAGACATCGGTATGGATCAATCCAAGTTTTTCAGGAGCTCTTTCAAAAGTCCCTGCGAAGGGTAACTTAGTCATTTTGCCTTGAAGGCAAGATTCACAAGTTGGATAGGGATCTGATCCCAATGGACCCGTAAGCCCATTTTTCTCCATTTTATGAACCTTGGTCTGACCAATATGACCAAGTCTAAGATGCCACATAAGTGCTTGGTTCGTTTCATCCATACCACGCTTCCTAGTTATAGTGTTCACAGTTGTTTTATTCTTTAGATTTAAATGGTATAAACCATTTAATAATGTAGCAGTACCAACCAATTTATTTCTGAAATAAATACGACAGGACCCATCTCCAATAAAGAAGTGAAATCCCTTTCGGTCCATGACCGGAATTGATATAATATTCTTGTGCCCCTTGGGCAAAAAAAGTACATCATCTAAAGTAAGAATAAAACCAGATTCTAAATCCAACATAAGGGATCCGATATCAGAAGCCTCGACACTATGCCCACTTCCGACGGTGACCATCACCTCCTCTGAATCCAGCTTCCTACTTCGTTCCAGATCCTGATTCACTGTACAAATGTGAGAACTCGCACCGGAATCAAGTCTCCAAGAAGTAGAATATACAGTTACAGAACAATTTGTTTCTAAAACCAGTAGTTCCGTACCTGAAGGCGCATTACGGTCAAGCCTTCGACAGTACCTCTTCCAGTGGCCTAGCTCACCGCAGTTGAGGCATACATCCGTTTTCTTGGCCCCCTTGCTCTTTTGAACCATTGGGGCCTTGCCCTTTCCCTTGTCGATCTTGGCTATTGGACCTAACTGCTTCTTGTTCTTTTTCTTCTTATTCTTGGACTTCCAAGTCCCAAAAGAAATCACAAGTGCAGCTTCCTTTCCCTTTGTCTTCATCTGAGACTGGGCAATCGTCAGTTTGTTCATTACCCCAGCTAAGTTACATGCAATCTCATTACAGTTGAAGTTCATGACAAATTGTGAAAAGGAGTCAGGAAGTGACGGCAGGATAAGGTCAGTTTGGAGAGTTGCATGCATCTGAAAATCAAGAGCTTCCAATCTCTCAATCATCGAGATCATCTTGAGGACATGGTCCCCAACCCTCTCTCCTTCCTTCATCCTGGCGCCGAATAATTGCTTCGATATCTCATATCTAGTAGTTCGGCTATGCTCTCCATAGAGCTCAGCCAGGTGCGATAAGATGGCTCTCGAAGACATCATATTTTCATGGGCACGTTGAAGCTCATTGGTCATTGAGCCTAACATGTACCCTCGCACTCTTATGTCGTCTTTTACCCATTTCTCATGGGCATCGACATCTTCCTGATTGGCTCGGGTTCTTGCATGAGCCGCTGGGATGTCCGCCTCCAAGACGTATCCCAGCATTTCCATAGTTAGGATAATCCTCAAGTTCCGGCTTGATCACATAGTTCGGACCGATCAGACGTTCTTTTCAAGTAGTATAGCGAGTGGGTTCATTGTCATATTGAGAGTTTTGTTAACTACAGAGAATAATTTAAGATTCGTTAGTGATTATTTAATTATGATCCGAGTAAATAATTTAAGGACTTTATTTATTCATAACTCGGCTCCCACTATTTTATCGGCATTTACACACTCCCATGTTAAATCCGGAAGTCTCGGGTGACTTCATAGTGGTGATCGATTTCTTTACAAAGTTTAATAGAGGGCAACCCATACGGTTTATATTCTATTATTCTTTATAAAGTGGTGTCTAATACCAACCCATCTAATGGATGATTCGATCTTCTTTTACCCCTAGTTCACTTGCCCTCAACCCATTCGGTTTCTATGACTCGCTGAACTATCTAAGTTTAAACCGTCAACTCCTATTAGTCTGACAATTGAATCTTACCCGGCAACCCATACGGTTTATAGGGGTTTGATTTGTCACAACCAAAGGCATCTAATGCACTCTAGGAATTTATCAACTTTCCCCAAAAATATTACCCCGACATACTCGAAAGAATAATATAATCCGGTTTAGATTTCAATTTTCCATGAGTTTGACGGAGGGTAGGAAACCTCGTAACCTTTATAACTTAGTGTTTGTAAGTGGGAGTATTAACGCGATTATATGTTACACTTTGCACATTAATCCCTTTATAAGCGCGGTTTGTCGGTTTGTTTGTTTGTCATACAATATGAAAACATACACAACCTAAAACTAACAACATGCAGTTCATGGACCGTTCCTAGAACAAAAACATCGTAATCTAATTACATGTCTTCGGTCTTGAATCTTCGTCTTCTCGAGCGGATCTTCCTCCGGTCTTCGTCATTACAAATAAATTTTACATTTGAAAAATTGCATCCTATACAAATTTTGTAATAAAATAAATAGGCTCAAAACGGCCTTTACAACCCTATCGAACAAAACAAACGATTCAAAACTAGGTCCATGAACTACATCCCTATTCAAAATTAATGCAACAATTACATTAAAATAAATGGCAATAATGATTAATCTAAAATTGATCTAATCAACAAAAAATAATCCAACAATTAGAATTAATCCAATTAATTCACTTAACTGTTAATTTTAATTTGCTAATTTACCGAACGAAATATAAAAACGGAGTCGGAAAACACAAGGCCCGGGCCAAGCCCGTGGCTGTGGCTGCCCAATTTGACCAATTTGACCATTAGCCCAAACCTGTAACACCCCAAGTTATTCGAGGATATTACAGTAGTAAGCCGCCGTGGGACCCACAAGGCTAAACATACGTGGAACCATAAAAATTGACCGATAAGGTCTACACACAATGGAATGAAAAACAATACAAAGGTATTCGAAACATAACCAATGTATTCATAAACATCACAACTCGAATCAATACTTCGGCAAACACAGTAGGAACATCAAGGAAAAGGAAAACAATACTCGAGTATTCAAATGCCAATCCGATACAACAACCGAGCGAGAAACTCCAAACATAAGCGGAAGACAGACACGTATCACACTTGCCCACCATCTTCGTGCCGACCCGATACACTGTCCGACCTCCCGGAACACGAAATACATGAAACGTATTTCCCCCATAAAGGGGTTAGCCGTCGAATAGCTAGTGCAAGTATAACAATATGAAACACAATACTCCTCGACAATAAAGTAAATGTAACCGTCAATTCATCAATTCAAGACTAGTATTCCGGAATAACTAAAATCTCATAAGACGTATGTGAATGCCGTAGAAACGGTTTGTTCACCTCATACGCCGTTACGTATGTGAATGTCGTAGAAACGGTTCGTTCACCTCATACGCCGATACATGTAGGAATGCCGTCAAAACGGTTCGTTCATTACATGCCAATCAATATATCTATGAATGCCGTAAAAACGGTTCGTTCATGATATGCCATCAATATTTCTTACTTTCAAAGTCGAGAACGTACAATCATAAATGTATACTTGCCTTTGAGACATCGACAATTCGAATGGAAAAAGGTATGAGTTCGGTAGGTCCAAGAATGCGCTTCCGGCACCTAAACGATGCGCAAGGAATATGATAATCAATTATCCATATTCTAATTACACGAAGAAACCCCCAAAACCCATCTACGATTCATAAAGATATACGGATAATCAACTAGAGGTTGGAAAATCGTCCAAAATCTCACAAGTCCGAAAACGGCACAATCCAAACCATAAAATCGTAGGAAAAGCATGCATACGGTATAGATACATCATAATCTCAAAGTTCTCAAGCTTCAAAGCGGTTAAATCGGACGAATCTACGAAAAACCCCAAAATTCCCAAAAGGTAGGGTTCTAAGGATTTTTACCTTGATTCGGACGTTAGGAGGAATTAGATGTTGAGAAATCCTTGTTCTCCAACCAAATATATTGTTGTTAGAAGGAAGATCGCTTCCAAACGCCTAAGATCGCCTCTCCCGAGTGATTCCCGTCGAAAAGGAGTGAAGAAGGTGAGAAATGAAGAAAATAAAGTCAACTGCCATATTTATATCTGTCCAGTCTAGCGCACGCTACGCCTCCTTCATTAGCGTGCGCTAGAGAAGTCACCAGATAGTCCAGTGGCTTCTGTCGGCCCCGTTAGCGTGCGCTAATCGTATGTCCCTAGCGTGCGCTAGCCCAAAATATGGCATCCAGTATTGGAGTCCAGAACTTACTGTCTCTGCCCTGCTCAAAACTTAGCGTGCGCTACCGCTATAGTTTAGCGTGCGTTATGCAATAGCTTTAGCGTGCGCTAGCCGAAGCCTAGCGTACGCTATCTGATAGTCCAGAAAACCTGGCAACCTCACTGCCTCTGCTGACCAGCCCGGTAGCGTGCGCTACAGACGGATGTTAGCGTGCGCTACTATCCATGGATAGCGCGCGCTAACAAGCTCCTAGCGTGCGTTAATCCGCCAGTCCAGAGAGCAGTCCGAAATACTGGTTCTGACCTGACTGATCCTCTTAGCGCGGGCTACGGCTCAGAGCTAGCGTGCGCTAATCAAGCAGAATTAACGTGCGTTAGCCTAGGCCTAGCGTACGCTATATCTCTGGCACAGAACATTCTCGCAAGGTCTAAACGACATGATCAAGAACCAAACGAGATACGAAACTCAATAACAATATCAACAACATCTCCAAGCATTTACAGAGCGACAAAATAAGAAGGATGACAGAGTCAAACAGTCAATAAAAGTACGGGTATTACATTCTCCCCCTCTAAAAAGAAGTTTCGTCCCGAAACTTAAGAAATAAATAGTTCGGGGTATTCCACCCGCATCTTCTATTCCGTCTCCCAAGTTGCCTCCTCGACTCCATGTCTCGACCATTGCACTTTAATCAGTGGAATGGTCTTATGCCGAAGTTGTTTCTCGCGACGCTCAAGGATCTTCACGCGTCTCTCCGGAAAGGTAATATCCTCGGCTACGTCAATCTCACTGTAGTCGATGATGTGGCTCGGATCCGGTACGTACTTTCTCAACTGAGACACATTAAAAACACTATGGACATGACTCAAATCTGGAGGCAACGCCAAGCGATAAGCTAAATCTCCAACTCTGTCCAAAATCTCGAAAGGTCCGATATACCTCGGACTAAGTTTCCCCTTTTTCCCGAAGCGGAAAACTCCACGGGTCGGCGACACCTTGAGTAAGACATGATCCCCCACTTCGAACTCCAAGGGTCGACGACGAGTATCAGCATAAGATTTCTGACGACTCTGGGCAGCTAGTAATCGGTCCCGGATAATGGTAATCTTTTCCTTAGTCTCCATCAACATATCCGGCTCCGTCCCAACTAGCTCAGAAGCCTCGTCCCAACATAATGGCGACCTACATCGCCTACCATAAAGTGCCTCGAAGGGTGCCATTTGGATCGACGCATGCCAACTATTATTGTAAGCAAACTCGATCAACGGCAAGTGAAGCTCCCAATCATTACTCCAATCTAAGGCACAAGCCCGTAACATATCTTCCAACGTATGAATCGTCCTCTCTGTCTGACCATCCGACTGAGGATGAAAAGAACTGCTCAATCTCAACTCAGTACCCAAAGCCTGATGAACGGCCTGCCAAAAGTGCGATACAAAACGGACGTCTCGATCAGAAACAATGGTTTTGGGGGCACCGTGTAGCCTCACAATCTCAGCAATAAAAGTTCGAGCTAGTCTATCCGGTCCCCAAGTATCCTTAATACCTAAAAATTGTGCAGACTTGGTCAGCCGATCGACAATTACCCAAATCATATTCATTCCGGCCCGAGTTCTCGGCATGCCAGCGATGAAATCCATAGAAATGTCTTCCCACTTCCACTCGGGAATGGGAAGCGGATTCAATAACCCCGCTGGTCGTTGATGTTCGATCTTGACTTGTTGACACGTCAAGCACCGTAGTACAAACTCCGTAACATCCTTCTTCATGTTATTCCACCAAAAATTACGCTTCAAATCTTTGTACATCTTACTCGTCCCGGGGTGGATTGAGTAAGGCGTAGCATGCGCTTCTCGGAGAATTCTCTGTCTCAACTCTAAATCGTTCGAACACAAAGCACATACGAAATCTCGAGAATACCATCCTCGTGTACCATAAAGCCAGAGCTTTTCCTTTAATTACATCTTCCTTCGATTGAGAAATCATCGGGTCACTCCACCGCTTCCCTTTGATGTCATCAACTAAAGACGAAGTAATTTCGAGAGTATCTGACTGCCCTGTACTCGTTGAAGCCAAACTTCTATCCCTTGCTCAATTAAGTCTGGCGAATTTTTAAATGCGAGGTGTAAGAACCTCGAGCATTTGAAGAGATGCCGATTTGCGGCTCAAAGCATCCGCCACGACATTAGCTTTTCCGGGGTGGTAAAGAATTTCCAAATCATAATCCTTTATCAACTCTAACCAACGCCTCTGTCTCATATTCAGCTCCTTTTGACTGAAATATATTTCAGGCTCTTGTGATCGGTATAAATCCGGCACGACGAACCATACAAATAATGTCGCCAAATCTTGAGTGCGAAGACAATTGCGGCCAACTCTAAATCGTGAGTAGGATAATTCATCTCATAAGGCTTTAATTGTCGAAACGCAAAAGCTATCGTCTTATCATGCTGCATGAGCACACAGCCCATGCCTTGACTCGAAGCGTCACTATAAACTGCAAAGCCCTCGCTACCATGTGGTAAGGTTAAAATCGGCGCTGAAGTCAAACGTTTCTTCAGTTCATCGAAGCTCTGCTGTCTCTCATCCGTCCAAACAAACTTTTCGGTCTTCTGGAGTAATTTCGTAAGCAGTCGAGCGAGTTTCGAGAACCCCTCGACAAACCGACGGTAATACCCAGCAAGGCCCAAAAATCTACGAACCTCCTTAACATTTTTAGGCGGTGCCCAATCTAGCACTGCCTCGATCTTCTGCGGGTCTACACGAACCCCTTCGGCCGAAATCACATGGCCGAGAAACATAACTTCTTCCAACCAAAATTCACATTTCGAGAATTTTGCATAGAGGTGCTCGGTTCTCAAAATGTCTAATATCAAACGCAGGTGTCGGGCATGTTCCTCCTTATCTCGAGAGTGTAATATCCGCAATTTTCGATTTTCGGTAAATTTCTTTTTTTTCGGCGGAAGTCCGTTTTGACGACTCGCTCATGACTGTTTCGTCATTCCGAGAATGATTAATTCTGCACTTTTTGTCATCCGAGCTCGTTTCGGTGTCGTTTTGTTGAGTTCCGTGCTTTTTAGCGGTTTTTCCGCACTTGAGTTCGATTCTTGCGAATCTCGTTTGAAACTGTTGTTTCGACTTTCTCGTAAGTTCATTTAATGTTATTATTCATGTTGCAAGCTTCGGTTTGGTTATTCTGTAATATCCGCAATTTTCGATTTTCGGTAAATTTCTTTTTCGGCCGAAGTCCATTTTGACGACTCGCTCATGACCGTTTCGTCATTCTGAGAATGATTAATTCTACACTTTTTGACATCCGAGTTCGTTTCGGGGTCGTTTTGTTGAGTTCCGTGCTTTTTAACGACTTTTCCGTACTCGAGTTCGGTTCTTGCGAATCTCGTTCGAAACTGCTGTTTCGAGTTTCCCGTAAGTCCGTTTAACTTTGTTAGACGTTTTGTGAACTTCCGTTTGGTTATTCGATCACGTATCGTGATTTCCGGGCGTTTTGGGCCATTTTGTAATTTCTTGAATGTTACGGGTATCCGTATCTGTAATTGTTGTCTCGACCCATTTCTTGGTCGCGTATGATTAATTATGGTATTATGTTTTCATTTCGGGCCGTTGATGTTGTCCGCGAACTTTTCGTCGTGTTCGTTAAAATCGTTTTGGAAATCGGGTCGCCGAGCCACAGTGGTCGGGTCTTTGGCCAGACGGTTGCAGGGCCCAGCCGGACGGTTGCAGGCACGGCCGGAATCTGGCAGAACCGGCGTAGCGCGCTTCGCCGGAAGGCTGCGCTAACCGGCAGTGTAGCGCACGCTAGCTTGGTCGACCAACGCACGCTATCGGGCGGACGGAGGATTACGAGGTTCGGACTCGGTCGGAGATCGGCGGTAACGCACGCCATCGCCGGTCGTGCGCACGCTAACGGCGGAGGTAGCGCACGCTGCCGGCCGACTAGCGTCGTTACAGGCAAGTTTGTTAGTCCGGTGGCTCTTTGGGCCAGTCGGCTAAGCGCGCGAGCTTCGGCCGTAGCGCACGCTAGCGGGAGTCGGCGGACGAGTCATGGTCGGCGGGGTGGTCGGTGGTGCCGGGTCATGCGGGCCATGGCGAGAGTGCTCGGCGATCTTGGCGATAGCGCACGCTAGTCTGGAAGGCTAGCGCACGCTAGTTCCGGCCCGATATATATATGTGAACCGACCACTTTTCCCTTCGTTTTCATTTCCTTCCTTCTCCATCCATGTTTGGCGATTCATGGGTGACGAAGCCATGTTGTTTAACAACAAATCCATGAAGTTATTGAGTTCATAACATCAATCAATCATCCGTTATCATCCTTTGATCCAGCGAATCAAGGTAATCTTCCTTAGAACCCTATTTTCGTGAATTTGGGGATTTTTGCATTTTTGTCCGATTCGTTCCGTGTTGTTGATTAATTCATGATGGGTATGATTAATCTTGATAGTATTCTTGTGTTTAACATCATTTAATCCATTGTTCTTCGTCGAATCGAAGTATAATTCTTGATTTCCTTCGAATTGACTTTTGGGTGATTTGTCCCCGATCTCGTTTTTCATCCATTTTCGATGGATCGATTATGGTTAAATGATGTTGTTAAACATATTCTATGGATTGTATATCCATATTTCAACTTGGAATTCCATTTTCGTGATTTGATGGAACGAATCGTGTTCTTGGCCGTTTTGGGGGAAATCCTTGAACTTTCGTCATTCGTTCTTTGAATTCAACGGCTTTGGGTCGTGTTATGGAATTCATTTCATTGTTATTATTGTCCTTCGTAGTTTATGACGTGAGTTGGCGATCGGTGGAGTCGGCGGGTTTGTAATCGGTTCATGTCAACCTACTTTGGTCGATTCTCCGCGTTGTTCTTATTCGAGGCAAGTACCTTGTCCATACTTTTCTTGTTTCGTGGATATGATGATTGGTGATCGTCTTGATTTGTTTGTTTGTTTGAAATGAGTTTTCAAAAGATTTGGTTAGCCTCGTTAAAGGCCCTCTTTCAAAACTGTGTGTGTTTTGTGATTGGTGTGGTTCGTGAATAACTATGTGAATTCTATGTATATGCTTGGTGTTCATGTTGCACTTGGTATTGTGTGTGGACGTATATTATTTTATTTCGGTGCGTTGTGATTTGACGGGTGTTTTGCTAAGTGTTTGATGCCTCTGGGGAAATTGTTTGAATATCCTTGATATGATATATTATTTGTGTGAATATGTGGATATGGTTGAAGGTCTACGGTGACACATGGCACGTGATCATGTGGTCAGGATGCAACAAGTGATTGATCCAACCGTGAGAGCCTGAGATAATCTACGGTGGCACATGGCATGTGATCATGTGGCCAGGATGCAACAAGCGATTGATCCAACCGTGAGATGTGTGTGATTTGCTTCGCTAGCCAGCTCGGGAGGGTCCTTCGAGGCCTCGGGTGGGATGTCGGTGGTATCGTCCCGGTCCTAGGCGATGTGCGTGCGTGATTATGTTTCGTTGATTTTACGTCCATTGAGGACACGTGATGTTGGGCTCTGACCCTGTAAATTGTTGGTGATTTCCTATTTGCGAAAACAAAACCTTTGGGCTGTGACCCTGTTGATTTTTGGAAAGATTAGGATTTGATAATCCTAAATTGTTTTCTATTAAATCTCTCGATGGCATTTTAAACTGTTTTACAAATTGTTCCCCTTAATTGTGGTCTTTCGGTTTCGGAATGTATTACCCAAACTCTTGCCTTGGGAAGTACTTTTCATTATGTTTGGATCTTTGATGATTCCTGGTTATTGTTATTCGTGGAATATGAATTGTATGGCTCGTATTTTTGCACTTGTACTTGCACTAGCAAAACAGTGGAGTTTTGCTAACCCCCGAGTATTCGGGGGGTGGATGTCTATTTTTGCATTCAGGTTTTGGAGCATAGCATAGGGTCGGCACGAAGGATGATGAAAGATGAACGATACTAATCACACGAGGATCCGTTGCTGTCGTATTGGTCTAGTTGTATTTTCTTTTCCGCTGCAGTATATTTTCCCGTTGTACGGGTGTGGTTGTATTTTGACCCCTGCGTGGGCATGAGTTGTATTTGAGTTGTATGTATTTGTTGAAAGACCAAATCGGTCTACTGAGTCATTTTAGCCTTAAAGGCGAGGTTTAGATGTTTGATTTTAGTTATCAGCCTGGTAGATCCTCGAGGAGAGGGTCTACGGCGTGTAATATCCCTGAGCGGATTTGGGGGTGTTACAGAATGGTATCGGAGCTTAGGTTGTGGAAACCTAGGCTGTCGGGTCAGTGGTGTCTATCGAGTTTTTGTCTCGTCGGATTTTATCTGACTGAGTCGTGTCGCGACGTGTCGTCTGAGTTTGTTGGTCGTGATTAGTATCGTGGGGCCATCATCATCTTCTTGCGACCTGTGGCTGTAAGTCTCCCTTCTTTGTGTTGTGCCTCGTGTGACACGAGCTATATTTTTTTTATGATTATTTATTAAGTGACGGAATCCTTTTATGGATTTTGATTTCTTGATACGTGACTATTTGACTCTCATATTTCGTTCATGTGAGGAGTAGTGTTGCTGGATTGTGCATGTTGGACTGTATTTCTTTTATCCGCTGCGTGAGTTCCTTTGTAATAGCTTTCGGTATTTTACCGACTGAATTTTATTTCGAAAACCGATTCCTTTAACCGAGTTGTTGGCCTTGACCGTTTTGACGGTAGTTGGGTGTTTTCAAATGATTTTGTGAGTTCTGATAAGTACTACCGTCATCGACCTTTTTGGGAATTTTTGTAATTGGTTTTTAGCCTGGTGGGTTCCGGTGCGGGACCCACGGCGCTATAATGTTCCGCATAATTACCTGAAATTTTTGAGCATTGTAGCCCATTGAATTATCTTTGAAAACCTTGAGTATCTGAGAAAATAAAATTCGAGACGTACTTTTAAATGGATTGTATTTTCAAGGCGCCTACTAGCGCAACTATCTGTTTCAAAAATTTTCTACCTCGAGGACCAAAATGTTTTGAGATATTTTCGATGTTTAGAAACATTTATACTTAGACCCGAGGGTCGGATATTCTGAAAGTTTTTCACTAAAAGAAAGGTGTCCTCATTTTAGTTCAAACGCAAGATGAATTTCAAAGTCTCGAAAATGATGTTTGTTTAACTCTTTGTAAAATGATACTCAAGATCAACTGGTGTTTCCAAACTGTTATCAAAAGGTGGTTTTCGTTTTTAAAACCCATCATTTCCTGCTTGTGGTCGGAGAAGGTGTGTAAGATGTTGATATTGAATGTTGTCGCCTTGTGATGAATTATGTATTATCGCACTTGTGCGAGCTATTAGGCGGAGTTTGTATGATTGTGTACATACGTGGTTGTTCCTTGATGTTTTGTAATTGTGCACTGGTCATCATTCGAGTCGTTGATGTCGCCGAACGATGCCGTCGTTATTGTGATATTCATGTGTGTGTTGCCTTACGATGGTAATCGTTGTATGTGTTATGTGTTATGATTTTCTTGTCTTTGAGTGGTTACTTATTCGGTATGCCGAGGGGCCGAGGTCGTGGTCGTGGCGATCGGACACGTGGTCGAGAGCATGCTTCGGTGATAGTATTGGTATTGGTGTTGCTACTATTTTACGGCAGTAGCCACTCGGATGACTCGATTGACTCGAGCGATTCGGCGTGTTACAGATGTGACCCGACACTGCTGTGCAAATCGGTGGCTTGAGAAGTGGTTCGTATGAATCCCCCTCGTTTATTTAGTCTGCAGATGCTTTAGGTCGGATGGTTAGCTTTTCCGGTTGGAAAAGATTTTCGAGATAGTTGATTGTCCGTAAGAACGTAAGGTTCGGTAGCTCGAGTATCTTTTCGACAAAGATACCGCTAGGCAGTGGGAGGCTATTAAGCCTCGAGATCGCGTTGTCACGTGGGCGAGTTCGAGAAATTCATGAGAGATGAGTTTTGTCCGAACCGATCAGAAATCGAGGATTAATGAATTCTTTTCGCGAAACCGCGGGATGTACATTGTCTCAAGCTATTATTGATTTTAGCAAACAACTCGGCTATGTGCAAAATCAAGTAAGGACAGAGGAGGACAAGATTTGTCATTTTAGTAGGCGGATGAAGCCGGAGATTCGCCAGTACATGGCAGGTCTCGCTTGTACTTCCTTGAGAGATTATCAGAATAGGGCGTTAGCCTATGAGCTATCCAGATTATCGACCGAGAGTATGTCTGACTCGAAGAAACAGAAAACCGTTGGGAACTTTTCAGGAAATCAGGGGAATGGGCCCCTTGAGGTTGGGACTTCGTCTCGTCATCCCAAAATGGTTCCTAGATCGCGTGATCAGAGGAGTAGTACCCCTGTAGTGAGTAATGTGAGCACTTCGAAGATATGTTATAACTGTAGTCGAGCGGGCCATACTGCGAAGAATTGTCGTTCACCGTTAGTCAGCTGTTTCGAGTGTGGCCAGGTGGGTCACCGATCCGTACATTGCGAGACGGTAGCTGAGAGGTTTGGGGATCGAGGTTGAGTCTCTGCTCCGAAAGAACACGGAGATGCCTAGGGTGGTTTTGAGGATTTCGGCGTAGTCCGAATTATTTATGATTGCCCTTGTGGATCGTTTTGTGTTTATTCTCTGTTTTCTCGACTGTGCGTGTTTTCTTGTAACAAGTACTTTGTGTTTTGTGATTGTTTGGATAATTGACTTGATTACATTATCTGTTTGATGACGCTTGTCACTTGTTGGTGTTATTATGTCTCTACCGGCGACGTTGTGTTGGTCGTCGTGGAGCGTGTTTTCACACCGTATATTCCGTTGCGTTGTTTGTAACATTTCGCCGTTGGGCGTTAGTTACGCGTTTCTTGCGTATCTCGTTGAGTTTTCCTGGCGGAATATTTCTTCCCCTACTTGTTTTAAGTTTCAGGACGAAACTTCTTTTAAGGAGGGTAGAATGTAATATCCGCAATTTTCGATTTTTGGTAAATTTCTTTTTCGGCCGAAGTCTGTTTTGATGACTCGCTCATGACCGTTTCGTCATTCTGAGAATGATTAATTCTATACTTTTTGACATCCGAGTTCGTTTCGGAGTCGTTTTGTTGAGTTCCGTGCTTTTTAACGACTTTTCCGCACTCGAGTTCGGTTCTTGCGAATCTCGTTCGAAACTGCTGTTTCGAGTTTCCCGTAAGTCCGTTTAACTTTGTTAGACGTTTTGTGAACTTCCGTTTGGTTATTCGATCACGTATCGTGATTTCCGGGCGTTTTGGGCCATTTTGTAATTTCTTGAAAGTTACGGGTATCCGTATCTGTAATTGTTGTCTCGACCCGTTTCTTGGTCGCGTATGATTAATTATTGTATTATGTTTTCATTTCGGGCCGTTGATGTTGTCCGCGAACTTTTCGTCGTGTTCGTTCCGTACGTTTTCGGAAATCGGGTCGTCGAGCCACAGTGGTCGGAGTCTTGGCGGACGATTCTGGATCGGCCGGACGGTTGCGGCACCGGCCGGACAGATCTGGCAGAACCGCGTAGCGCACGCTTCGCCGGAAAGGCTGCGCGCGCTAACCGGCAGTGTAGCGCCGCTAGCTTGGTCGACCAACGCACGCTATCGAGCGGACGAGAGGATTACGAGGTTACGGACTCGGTCAGATCGGCAGTAACGCACGCTTCGCCGGTCGTAGCGCACGCTAACCGGCGGGTAGCGCACGCCGGCCGACTAGCGTCGTTACAGGCAAGTTTGTTGGTCCGGTGGCTCTTTGGGCCAATTCGGCTAGCGCGCGCGAGGCTTCCTAGCGCACGCTAGCGGAGTCGGGCGGACGAGTCATGGTGGCGGGGTGGTCGGTGGTGCCGGGTCATGCGGGCCATGGCCGAGAGTGCTCGGCGTCTTGGCGATAGCGCACGCTAGTCCGGGAAGGCTAGCGCACGCTAGTTCCGGCCCAGTATATATATGACAGACCAGCCACTTTTCCCTTCGTTTTTCATTTCCTTCCTTCTCCATCCACGGCTGGCAATTCATGGGTGATGAAGCCATGTTGTTTAACAACAAATCCATGAAGTTATTGAGTTCATAACATCAATCAATTATCCGTTATCATCCTTTGATCCAGCGAATCAAGGTAATCTTCCTTAGAACCCTATTTTCGTGAATTTGGGGATTTTTGCATTTTATGCGATTCGTTCGTGTTGTTGATTAATTCATGATGGGTATGATTAATCTTGATAGTATTCTTGTGTTTAACATCATTTAATCCATTGTTCTTCGTCGAATCGAAGTATAATTCTTGATTTCCTTCGAATTGACTTTTGGGTGATTTGTCCCCGATCTCGTTTTTCATCCATTTTCGATGGATCGATTATGGTTAAATGATGTTGTTAAACATATTCTATGGATTGTATATCCATATTTCAACTTGGAATTCCGTTTTCGTGATTTGACGGAACGAATCGTGTTCTTGGCCGTTTTGGGGGAAATCCTTGAACTTTCGTCATTCGTTCTTTGAATTCAATGGCTTTGGGTCGTGTTATGGAATGCATTTCATTGTTATTATTGTCCTTCGTAGTTTATGACGTGAGTTGGCGATCGGTGGAGTCGGCGGGTTCGTAATCGGTTCGTGTCAACCTACTTTGGTCGATTCTCCGCGTTGTTCTTATTCGAGGCAAGTACCTTGTCCATACTTTTCTTGTTTTGTGGATATGATGATTGGTGATCGTCTTGATTTGTTTGTTTGTTTGAAATGAGTTTTCAAAAGATTTGGTTAGCCTCGTTAAAGGCCCTCTTTCAAAACCGTGTGTGTTTTGTGATTGGTGTGGTTCGTGAATAACTATGTGAATTCTATGTATATGCTTGGTGTTCATGTTGCACTTGGTATTGTGTGTGGACGTATATTATTTCATTTCGGTGCGTTGTGATTTGACGTGGTGTTTTGCTAAGTGTTTGATGCCTCTGGGCAAATTGTTTGAATATCCTTGATATGATATATTATTTGTGTGAATATGTGGATATGGTTGAAGGTCTACGGTGACACATGGCACGTGATCATGTGGTCAGGATGCAACAAGTGATTGATCCAACCGTGAGAGCCTGAGATAATCTACGGTGGCACATGGCATGTGATCATGTGGCCAGGATGCAACAAGCGATTGATCCAACCGTGAGATGTGTGTGATTTGCTTCGCTAGCCAGCTCGGGAGGGTCCTTCGAGGCCTCGGGTGGGATGTCGGTGGTATCGTCCCGGTCCTAGGCGATGCGCGTGCGTGATTATGTTTCGTTGATTTTACGTCCATTGAGGACACGTGATGTTGGGCTATGACCCTGTAAATTGTTGGTGATTTCCTATTTGCGAAAACAAAACCTTTGGGCTGTGACCCTGTTGATTTTTGGAAAGATTAGGATTTGATAATCCTAAATGGTTTTCTATTAAAACTCTCGATGGCATTTTAAACTGTTTTACAAATTGTTCCCCTTAATTGTGGTCTTTCGGTTTCGGAATGTATTAACCAAACTCTTGCCTCGGGAAGTACTTTTCATTATGTTTGGATCTTTGATGATTTCTAGTTATTGTTATTCGTGGAATATGAATTGTATGGCTCGTATTTTTGCACTTGTACTTGCACTAGCAAAACAGTGGAGTTTTCTAACCCCCGAGTATTCGGGGGGTGGATGTCTATTTTTGCATTCAGGTTTTGGAGCATAGCACAGGGTCGGCACGAAGGATGATGAAAGATGAACGATACTAATCACACGAGGATCCGTTGCTGTCGTATTGTTCTAGTTGTATTTTCTTTTCTGCTGCAGTATATTTTCCCGTTGTACGGGTGTGGTTGTATTTTGACCCCTGCGTGGGCATGAGTTGTATTTGAGTTGTATGTATTTGTTGAAAGACCAAATCGGTCTACTGAGTCATTTTAGCCTTAAAGGCGAGGTTTAGATGTTTGATTTTAGTTATCAGCCTGGTAGATCCTCGAGGAGAGGGTCTACGGCGTGTAATATCCCTGAGCGGATTTGGGGGTGTTACATATTCGATCACGTATCGTGATTTTGGGGCATTTTGGTCCATTTTCGTAATTTCCCAAAGTTTGGGGTAATTACTTTCCGTTGTCGAATTTCGAGCCTTCGGGTAGTCGGAATCGTGTGTTCTATTAGTGCTCGGATTCGTCTTTTCGAGTACTTCGTAACCGTATCTTCGTTTCATACTCAGGTTCGGGTTTCGGGGTTGTTCGGGCCGTCGGAGTTGGTCCCGGCCGAGTCATGGCCGGGCATGCTCGGGCAGGCGATACTGGCGAGTAACGTCACGGTAGTGGCCGGCGATTCGTCGTAAGGCGATTCGTCGTAAGGCCACGGCGTAACGTGCGTAACGTTCCGGCATTTTCGAGCAGGAGTTCGCCATGGCGGTTACGTCGTAAGCCATGGCCGGTTACGTCGTAACGGCCGTGATCGGCTTTATTTAAGGCACAGCGGCGTTTTCTTGACCATTTTCTCATTCTTTTCTTCCCGTACGCGGTTGTGGGTGTGTGAATCTTCTAGAGATGTTGTTGGAAAATGAATCCATGAAGTTTTGAGGTTCATATCATCAATCATACGTCCTATAACATCCTCCGATCTACCGAATCAGGTCAGATTTCCTAGAAATCTAGTTTTGGGGAAATTGGGTGTTTTGGTTGTTTTCATCCGTTTGATCCGATTTAACTTAGGATTATGATGTATTGATGAATATTTAGATGTATTATATCATTTCCTTTATTATTCCATGGTTGGATCGTATCGATTCGTTGTTTGAGTCGAGTTCTTGACCGACGCCTTGAAGGTGTCCGGTAAAATGTCTTAGCGGGGTTTTCGGGCGTTCTACGATTATTATTCCTCGTATGATCGATGATTTATTGATTGTATGATGTTAGGGTCGTGTTTCTTGCGAAGAAACCGTGTTGAACCCTTTCGTTCGTCGTCGTCTTCCGTTTCGATAGCATTGGGCGTTTCGAAGCTTTCCGGTTGAGCCGTGTTCGTCGGGATACTTGCGTGCCGATTTTGAGGCAATTACCTTGCCCATACTATTCTTGTTTTGTGAATATGATAATTGGTGATCGTCTTTATATATTTGTTTGATTGTTTAAAACGAGTTTTCAAAAGATTTGGTTAGCCTTGTTAAAGGCCCTCTTTCAAAATCGTGTGTGTTTTGTGATTGGTGTGTTTCTCGAGCAGTATGTGAATCTTATGGACATGTTTGGTATTGATGATACACTTGGTATTTGCGTGTGGACGTATATTGTTTCATTTCGGTGCATTGTGGTTGACGTGTTGTTTTACTAAGTGTTTGATGCCTCTGGGTGAATTGTTTGGATATCCTCGGTGTGATATGTTACTCGTGCTTGAGTTTGATTCGCTAGCCAGCTCGGGAGGGTCCTTCGAGGCCTCGAGTGGGATTCGTGGCTTCGTCCCGGTCCTAGGCGACGTGTGGTGCTTGTGTTGTTTTGTGATATGTTATTTGTGCATGATTGATTCGCTAGCCAGCTCGGGAGGGTCCTTCGAGGCCTCGAGTGGGATTCGTGGCTTCGTCCCGGTCCTAGGTGACGTGTGGTGCTTGAGTATTTCGCTAGCCATCTCGGGAGGGTCCGACGGGATCACGGAGTGGGATTTGTGGCTTCGTCACGGTCCTAGGCGATGTGAGTACGTGTTTTGTGAATGTGTTTGCTCACCTCGGGAGGGTTCGACGGGACCACGGAGGGAATTCCAATGGCTTCGACCTGGGTTCACGAGTGAAACTTCACCGCTACGTGTATATATTTTGTGATTGTTTTTCGCTCACCTCGGGAGGGTCCGATGGGATCACGGAGGGAGTCCAATGGTATAGCCCTGGATTCACGAGTGCGGTTGCTTATGTTTTGTGAATGTGTTTGCTCACCTCGGGAGGGTTCGACGGGGCCACGGAGGGAACTCCATTGGCTTCGACCTGGATTCACGAGTGAAACTTTACGGGTGTGTGTGTATTTTATGTCCGTCGAGGACGCATGACGTGGGTTTTTAACCTTGTGTATTATGGTTGGTTTTATTTGCGAAAACAAAACCTTTGGGCTGTGACCCTGTTGATTTTTGGAAAGCGAAGGATTCGGTAATCCTAAATTGTTTCCTATTAAAACTCTCGATGGCAATTCAAACTGTTTTATAAATAGTTTTCCCTTGCTTTGCGACCTTTCGGTTTTAGAATGTTTTACCAAACTCTTGCCTCGGGAAGTACTTTTCGTCACGTTTGGATTTTTAAGGATTCTTGGTTATTGTTATTTGTGAAATGTGAATTGTATGGCTCGTATTTGCACTTTGTTCTTGCACTAACAAAACAGTGGAGTTTTGCTAACCCCCGAGTATTCGGGGGGTGGATGTCTATTTATGCATTCAGGTTTTGGAGCATAGCACGGGGTCGGCACGAAGGATGATGAAAGATGAACGATACTAATCACACGAGGATCCGTATGATGTTATTGGTTTAGTTGTATTTTATTTCCGTCGTAGCTTTTCTTTCCCGTTTATGCGAGTGCGTTGTATTCAACCCCTGCGTGGGCATGCATTGTAATTGAGTTGTAAGTATTTATTGAAAGACCAAATCGGTCTACTGAGTCATTTTAGCCTTAAAGGCATGGTTGAGTTGTTATATGTTGTTACCAGCCTGGTAGATCCTTGACGAAAGGTTCTACGGCGTGTAATATCCCTGAGCGGATTGGGGGTGTTACAGAATGGTATCGGAGCTTAGGTTATGGAAACCTAGGCTGTCGGGTCAGTGGTGTCTATTGAGTTTTTGTCTCGTCGGATTTTGTCTGACTAAGTCGTGTCGCGACGCGTCGTCTGAGTTTGTTGGTCGTGATTAGTATCGTGGGCGATCATCATCTTCGTGCGACCTGTGGATGTAAGTCTCCCTTATTTGTGTTGAGCCTCGTGTGACACGAGCTATTTTTATGATTATTTGTTAAGTGACGGAATCTTCTTATGGATTTTGATTTCTTGATACGTGACTATTTGACTCTCATATTTCGTTCGTATGAGGAGTATTGTTCTTTGGGTGTGCATGTCGAACTGTAGTTCTTTTATCCCTTGTGAGTTCTTTTGTAATGGATTTCGGTATTTTACCGACTGAGTTTTATTTCGAAAACCAATTTCCTTAATCGGGTTTTT
Source organism: Orobanche coerulescens (assembly GCA_033398695.1). NCBI lineage: Eukaryota > Viridiplantae > Streptophyta > Magnoliopsida > Lamiales > Orobanchaceae > Orobanche > Orobanche coerulescens. The sequence continues at coordinate 41,476,041 of CM065816.1, read as the reverse complement.
AACATTATGGCCTTGATCATTTTGGCGAAATTCTTATGACGGTATTTAGTATTTTGTAAATGGCTTTTGTAAGTTTTTGAAATATTACCGTCATCAGCTTTTTGACGGTTTTGTAAATGGTTTTTAGCCTGGTGGGTTCTGGCGTGGGGCCCACAGCGTTATAATGTCCCGTGTAATTACCTGAAATTTTCGGGCATTCTAGCCCATTGAATTATCCTTGAAAAACTTGAGTATCTTAGAAAATAAATTTCGAGACGTACTTTTAAAATGAATTATTTTCTCGTGGTACGTCCAAGGTGCCACAATATATTTCAAAATTCTTCTAACTCGAGGACCAAAATGTTTTGAGATATTTTCAAATGTTTTATAAACACTTTTACTTAGACCCGAGGGTCGAATATTCTGAAAGTCTTTCACTAAGAGAAGGTGTCCTCATTTTTGTTCAAACGCAAGACGATTTTCAAAGTCTCGATAACAATTTTTGCACTACTTTTTGTAAAGTGATACTCAAGATCAACTAGTGTTTCCAAACTAGTTTCAAAAGGTGGTTTTCGTTTTTAAAACCCATCATTTCGTGCTTGTGGTCGGAGAAAGTGTGTATGATGTTGGTATTGTTGTTAGGGTGTTAGCCCTCCGAATTGTGATTGAATTGGTGGTGTGAACGTTGAGTCGTTCGCCACGCATATGTTTTGTTAGCCCGTTGTGGGAGGTGTGATGACGATCTTTAATGTTGTCATTTCGTAGTGGCTTGCGTGTTATCGCACATGTGTGAGCTGTTAAAGCTTGGATTTTTATGCGTTTATGCACATTGGTGATCGTTTCATGATGTTTATGGTTGTGTGCTGGCTATCGTTTGGGCCGTTGTAATCGTCGAACGATGCCGTTGTTGTGATTTTTGTATGCGTTGATATGCTATGCTGAGTTGGCATCTCCGGTATGTTGTTTTGCGGTGTTAGTTCCATTGTATCTAGCATCTGTATTTCCGGTATGCCGAGCCGAGACGTTTCAACCATGATGTGCCGGGGCATGCACGTGTAAATTGTCCTTCTCGTCGGTAACACATTTCAAGTGTGGACTCGAGGACACGAATTGATTTTGTGAATTGGCTCACGAGACTTTCGGAGTTCGCGCTTGGCCACCATCGGAATCGGATTTGAGAGGCCTTCAAGGATGTTTCGCGGTTGCTTGTTGTGTCGTCACCTTGATTTCATTTGTTGTGAGTTGCGGGCGACCTTCTTTATAAGAGGTCGAATGTAGTACCCGTGTTGTTTTTAGACTCCTGCATTTTCTCTTTCTCGATTCTATCGACTCGCTCGTGTTCGTTGATACTTACCGACATTACGTATTTGGTTTCATTGATCGGACGAGGTGTGATCTTGTTTTGGGTCAATCAGTTATCATTTGTAACTTTCCGAGTTCGGTTCGATTCTTGTGAACCTTGTTCTAAGTAACATCTTTTGGTTCTACTAGTTCTTTTATTCAAGTGGACTGGATCTTGAACTTTTGTATTTTTGACTCTGTCGACTCGTTTATGTTCGTTGACATTTCGAGCTTGTCCCGCCCCTTGCTTTTGTTGATCGAACGAGTGTGGTATTATTTCGAATAACTCGTTTGTCGTTGTGACTTTTCTATTGCTATTCCCTTTCCTGTGGATCTTATATGAATGCACATCCTGTTGTTTTCACCGGATCATATATTGTCTCGAGTCGAGATGTGAACCTTGGGGTTGTTGTTTGAATTTTATTATCCTTCGTATTTCGGACATGATTGTTCGATTTTTGTTGTCTTGATCATTTGTTTGTTCGGTTTTGTTCTCGTTTCGTGATTGTTGAGCGTTCAGGATCCTTCCTAATTCCCTTAAGTTCGGGAAATTAGTCTCGTTTTCGATCTTCCAACCCTTGAGCGGTGGAATTCCGTATTTGTTCAGCGATTGGCTCGCGTTTTGATTGATGTACCGTTGGGTTGGTCAATCGTATTGATTTTCGTTCGTTGTGTTTTGTGATTGTTCGGATAATTGACTTGATTGTATTATCCATTTGATGACGCTTGCACTTGTTGGTTCTATTATATCCCTAACGGCGACGTTGTGTTGGTCGTCGTGGAGCGTGTTTTCACACCGTATATTCCGTTGCGTTGTATGTAATGTTTCGCCGTTTGGCATTAGTTACGCGTTTCTTGCGTATCTCATTGAGTTTTCCTGGCGGGATATTGCTTCTCCCTACTTGTTTTAAGTTTCGGGACGAAACTTCTTTTAAGGAGGGTAGAATGTAATATCCGCAATTTTCGATTTTCGGTAAATTTCTTTTTTTTCGGCGGAAGTCCGTTTTGACGACTCGCTCATGACCGTTTCGTCATTCCGAGAATGATTAATTCTGCACTTTTTGTCATCCGAGCTCGTTTCGGTGTCGTTTTGTTGAGTTCCGTACTTTTTAGCGGTTTTTCCGCACTTGAGTTCGATTCTTGCGAATCTCGTCCGAAACTGTTGTTTCGACTTTCTCGTAAGTTCATTTAATGTTATTATTCATGTTGCAAGCTTCGGTTTGGTTATTCGATCACGTATCGTGATTTTGGGGCGTTTTGGGCCATTTTCGTAATTTCCCAAAGTTTGGGGTAATTACTTTCCGTTGTCGAATTTCGAGCCTTCGGGTAGTCGGAATCGTGTGTTCTATTAGTGCTCGGATTCGTCTTTTCGAGTACTTCGTAACCATATCTTCGTTTCGTACTCAGGTTCGGGTTTCGGGGTCGTTCGGGCCGTCGGAGTTGGTCCCGGCCGAGTCATGGCCGGGCATGCTCGGGCGAGCCGACTGGCAGTAACGTGCGGTAGTGACCGGCGATTCGTCGTAAGGCGATTCGTCGTAAGGCCACGGCGTGCGTCGTAACGTTCGGCATTTTCCAGCAGGAGTTCGGCCATGGCGATTCGTCGTAAGCCATGGCGATTCGTCGTAACGGCCGATCGGCTTATTTAAGGCACAGCGGCGTTTTCTTCAGCCATTTTCTCGTTCTTTTCTTCCCGTACGCGGTTGTGGGTGTGTGAATCTTCTAGAGATGTTGTTGGACAATGAATCCATGAAGTTTTGAGGTTCATATCATCAATCATCCGTCCTATAACATCCTCCGATCTACCGAATCAGGTCAGATTTCCTAGAAATCTAGTTTTGGGGAAATTGGGTGTTTTGGTTGTTTTCATCCGTTTAATCCGATTTAACTTAGGATTATGATGTATTGATGAATATTTAGATGTATTATATCATTTCCTTTATTATTCCATGGTTGGATCGTATCGATTCGTTGTTTGAGTCGAGTTCTTGACCGACGCCTTGAAGGTGTCCGGTAAAATGTCTTAGAGGGGTTTTCGGGCGTTCTACGATTATTCTTCCTCGTATGATTGATGATTTATTGATTGTATGATGTTAGGGTCGTGTTTCTTGCGAAGAAACCGTGTTGAACCCTTTCGTTCGTCGTCGTCTTACGTTTCGATCGCATTGGGCGTTTCGAAGCTTTCCGGTTGAGCCGTGTTCGTCGGGATAGTTGCGTGCCGATTTTGAGGCAAGTACCTTGCCCATACTATTCTTGTTTTGTGAATATGATAATTGGTGATCGTCTTTATATATTTGTTTGATTGTTTAAAACGAGTTTTCAAAAGATTTGGTTAGCCTTGTTAAAGGCCCTCTTTCAAAATCGTGTGTGTTTTGTGATTGGTGTGTTTCTCGAACGAGTATGTGAATCTTATGGACATGTTTGGTGTTGATGATACACTTGGTATTTGCGTGTGGACGTATATTGTTTCATTTCGGTGCATTGTGGTTGACGTGTTGTTTTACTAAGTGTTTGATGCCTCTGGGTGAATTGTTTGGATATCCTCGGTGTGATATGTTACTCGTGCTTGAGTTTGATTCGCTAGCCAGCTCGGGAGGGTCCTTCGAGGCCTCGAGTGGGATTCGTGGCTTCGTCCCGGTCCTAGGCGACATGTGGTGCTTGTGTTGTTTTGTGATATGTTATTTGTGCATGATTGATTCGCTAGCCAGCTCGGGAGGGTCCTTCGAGGCCTCGAGTGGGATTCGTGGCTTCGTCCCGGTCCTAGGTGACTGTTGTTGCCCAAAATATTTATCCGAAGATTAATACTGCTGGATGACGGACAACTAACAACAATTGCGGGAGCACTTCCGAGAGAAGATAAATAATACAAGATTTGCCGGGTTTGTTAGGCCCGGGCTTGAATGCTCTCGCGAGATGATATTATTACAAATATTCGTGGATACAAGTATTAATGAGAGAAATCTAAATACAATGATTGTAAAAAGACTCTGTTAATCCGGCTCTTGAGCGAAGCTTGGTGTTTTTCGTCCCTGCCGATAGTCTGCTCGAGGAGAGAGGCCGGGAGAAGTAAGACCGAATGATAGCTGTTGCCAAGAGTTGGAGATAGCCAAGTGCTAGATGTTTTGCTTCTGTAATGTATACTGAAATCGCGATAAGGCAGCCCTTTGGCCAAGTGCAGGGTGCCTCGTATATATAGGGGCTGCCGGGTCCTGTCCTCTAGCGGGCGATCGCCTTCCGGCCATTATAATAATGGGGCGATCGTCTGCCGGCCAATATTATAATGGGGCGATCTCCTTGGCACACGGGCTAAAGTCCAAGGAAGTGGCTGGCAGTCCGTATAAAGTCCAAGGCAGTGGCTGGCGCCAGCTGGGTGGTCCAATAAGGAGCCAGCACGCGTCCGGAGTCAGCCAACATGCGGCCCTACTGACAGCTTTCGGCGGAATCAATGGTCACATGCGGCCCTACTGACAGCTTTCGGCGGCTTGTCGGCTGGTGGAGAGATTCTGCCAGGATGTAGTGAATGGCCCGAGATTCGCGGATCTTGTCTCGGCCCTTGCACGTGGTGCCAGTCTTGAGGCTCGGCCTTTGCCGACTGGATGGCCATCGGTGCTGATCGACATGAGGCGGTCGTCTCTAGCCGGTCATCAGAGGTCGCCATCGGCCAGTTGCTGGAGGTCGGCATTGGTCGGTCAACAAGGGTCGATCGGCAGATGCCGAGAGAGGATCGCCCGCTTGTCGGTCGCCAGGAGTCGGTCGGCAGGTGCCGAGGGATGGTCGTCCGCCTATCGGTCGCCAGGAGTCGGTCGCCGAGTACCGAGAGGTGATCGTATTTGATGTCGATCGCTCGGCACCGGGACTGGTCCTGGGACCTTCGGATGGCCGATGTAGCTTGTCCGCTGGGTTAAGGCTTGGCCGCCCGGTCGCTGGTCGGCAGATCTGCCTTGGCCGCTCGGCAGTGACTCGGTCGCCCGACCTCCGAGGGGATCGCCGGTCGGAAAGTGTTAATTCTTGACAAAACAATTGCCCCCCAGCTTGCTCCTATGTTGAAGACATGGGGCGAGGTGGTTCTTGCTGGCGATTGTGTAAGGATGAGGACGGGCGATCTTGCTGAGCTGACTTTGGATTCGGACTTGGGCTATCATGGTCGATTGGCTAGCTATCTTTCGGTCTTGTACCTGCAAAAACAACATTGGCCGATCCCCCACGGAAACTTGGTGGTTTCGCTTTGTTTGAGGAATCGTGCACAGTCGAGGAGATCGATGGACCGACTCCATGACCGTGTCTTGGTGCGCGAAGACATTGAGTGTCTCGTGACTCACTTTATTATGAGGGTCCTCTGTTAGGCTGCGCCTCGCCTCGTATTTAAACGAAGGCCGTGCGGTCTCGGTCTAGAGGAGTCCTTGCGCGGGGCAGCGTCGGATGAATCAACTCCACGCCCGCGGCTTGTTAGCTCTGCTTCCACCTCGGCCAGCCATGGAGATGGCCGACCTCGACGGTGTACGTTGAGACGGGGTTGTGGCATGGGTCCACTGATTAATGTTGGAGAGCCCTCAGACTACGCCGGCCTCGTATTTAAACGAAGGGCGGGCGATCTCGGCGAGGGACCTTGCATGGCGAAGCGGCCGGTTCCATCGATGCCCGGGGCCATGGCTTTATGATGTGCGGTGGGCGATCTTATGCCTTAGTCCGTCATGTTAGATCTTTGGAATGTAAATGGCGATCGTGTCGCCGGATTCTTGATGATGTAGCGTGATGATCGCGATCGGGCCGAGAAGGCCGATCGTCGCTCAGTGCCGATCGCTTTATTCATAGGTCGATATCGGCGATCGGGCGGGAGATCGTCGTCCGGGCGCCGATCGCTACGCCACGAGCTAAGAAGAAACCTTTGCACGGCGGAAAATCTGCGGCTCTAGCCGGAAGGCCGTGTAGGTTGTAGGTTGGTTCTTCGTGAGATGCCCGAACATAGGCGAAAAACCACGAAATCCTCCTAGGACCGCGTAGAGGCGGTCTCATCGCTTACGGGCTCGCCGTTGAGGATGATCCGTCTACCCGGCCGATGTAGTCCGAGTCGGACTCTTCTTCTCCTGCTTTATTCGCATCATGCGAAGGCGACCTTCAGCCGGACGACTGCGGTGGCGAAGTGTTCCGTGAAGACGTGCGCCCGGCTCGTTAAAGGCGATGGACCGAGGTGGCAATGAAGTGTACCACCGGTGGGCGAGGTCGTCCAGCGTCGGAGGGAACATTCGGCACCGGTCGCGTCCGATGCCCCACACCCGGTCATGTAGATGTTGAACTTCCTCAAAGTGCGTCTGGGGTCTGATCGCCCCTCGTACACGGGTGTTTGCGGGGAGCGATCTGTCTTTGCCGCACGGGGCGAGCTCGATGTCGATCGCGAGCGGCTCGCTCGGCTCGGCGATCGTCTTCATGGCGCCTGCCCCGGATTGCAGGAGCGCTTTCACGTCGTCGAGCTGACGTTGCAAAGCGGCAATCGCCGCGGCTCGGTTGCTTGCGGATCGGCTTTGGGAGCGGGAGCCGAGGCGATCGTGTACCGATCTCCGGACTCCACTGCTGACGACCTCGGGAATTTGGCGAGCTGGAGCCAGGCGGCTGGATTGCCTTCTGGGAGCCGGGTAGGCCGAGGTCCTGGTGACGGATTCAAACTCCGTCGTCTCGTAGCTGGGGCCGGACTGCCCCGGTCGCCAGGTCGGGTCACTGCCCAGGCGATCGAAGACAATGGTGCCCCGGCTGCCGAGCGCCTCTTCTTGCGGGCGAGAGCCTCCTGGCGATCGCTCGGCCAGTAATGCCTTGAGCTTCCGCTTGGACTTCCGGCGGGAGACCGAGGGGGTGATAGCAGGAGGCGCGTCGTGTAACACCCCCAATCCACTCAGGGATATTACACGCCGTAGACCCTCTCCTCGAAGATCTACCAGGCTGGTAACAACATTAAACATCTCGACAATGCCTTCAAGGCTAAATGACTCAGTAGACCGATTTGGTCTTTCAATAAAAATATACAACTCAATTACAACATATACCCACGCAGGGGTCAAAATACAATAAACTCCCGTCTGCGGGGAAAAGATCTTGCAATGAAAAGAAAATACAACTAGACCAATACGACATCAACGGACCCTCGTGTGATTAGTATCGTTCATCTTTCATCATCCTTCGTGCCGACCCTGTGTTATGCTCCAAAACCTGAATGCAAAAATAGACATCCACCCCCCGAATACTCGGGGGTTAGCAAAACTCCACTGTTTTGCTAGTGCAAATACAAAGTGCAAATACGAGCCATACAATTCACATTCCAAGAACAATAATAATCAAGAATCCTCAAAGTTTCGAACGTGACGAAAAGTACTTCCCGAGGCAAGAGTTTGGTAAAAATATTCTGAAACCGAAAGGTCGCAAAGCAAGGGAATACTATTTATAAAACAGTTTGAATTGCCATCGAGAGTTTTAATAGGAAACAATTTAAGATTACCTAATCCTTCACTTTCCAAAAATCAACAGGGTCACAGCCCAAAGGTTTTGTTTTCGCAAATAAAACCAACCATAATACACAAGGTTAAAAACCCACGTCATGCGTCCTCGACGGACATAAATTACACACACACCCGCGAAGTTTCACTCGTGAACCCAGGTCAAAGCCATTGGAATTCCCTCCGTGGTCCCGTCGAACCCTCTCGAGGTGAGCAAACACATTCACAAAACACGTACTCACATCGCCTAGGACCGGGACGAAGCCACAAATCCCACCCCGTGATCCCGTCGGACCCTCCCGAGCTGGCTAGCGAAATACTCAAGCACCACACGTCACCTAGGACCGGGACGAAGCCACGAATCCCACTCGAGGCCTCGAAGGACCCTCCCGAGCTGGCTAGCGAATCAATCATGCACAAATAACATATCACAAAACAACACAAGCACCACACGTCGCCTAGGACCGGGACGAAGCCACGAATCCCACTCGAGGCCTCGAAGGACCCTCCCGAGCTGGCTAGCGAATCAAACTCAAGCACGAGTAACATATCACACCAAGGATATCCAAACAATTCACCCAGAGGCATCAAACACTTAGTAAAACAACACGTCAAACCACGATGCACCGAAATGAAACATTATACGTCCACACGCAAACACTAAGTGCATCATCAACACCAAACATGTCCATAAGATTCACATACTCGTTCGAGAAACACACCAATCACAAAACACACACGATTTTGAAAGAGGGCCTTTAACAAGGCTAACCAAATCTTTTGAAAACTCGTTTCAAACAATCAAACGAATATATAAAAACGATCACCAATTATCATATTCACAAAACAAGAATAGTAAGGGGCAAGGTACTTCCCTCGAAACCACAATCGTAACAAGACGACGGATGAAATACGGTCGAACGGCCCCGAACTTCCGAACATTAACAAGAACGCGATAGCACCGCAATTACTACGTGAATAACACCACACGAATCGTCAATCACCAACGGGATTCAACATCGGAATCCTCGAACACCTATAAACCTCCAGAAGGAACAATAACACATGGTTACGACGAGAATCAAGGCCAAAACAACGGAAATCCCAACAAACTATCGGAGGGAAACTCATTGGGACATTTAATCGAACACTAAATGTTCAATAATTCCCAAGAACACTCGAATCGTCGATCGAGTTAAACAAACTTGATATATGGATATACAACCCATAGAACATGATTAATAACATCATAATACACCAATCGATGTATCAAAATCGGATTAGAAACGAAATCAAGAACAATTTCTCCAAAAAGTCAACTTGAAGGATAATCAAGAAATATACCTTGATTTGGATGAAGGATTCAAGTAGAGGTCGAAAATCTTCAACAAGACTTGAGGATGATGATCTCTACAAGTTTTGGAGCACTCAAATCGCCCAAAATCGCCATCAAATCGCCTAAGATGAAGGAGGAAGAAGAGAGGAGAAAAAATGAAGTTTTCTCCTCGCAAATCGCTAAAAACGAGAAAAGCCCGTGTGCGCGGCCCGTGGACACCAAAATGCCCAGGAATCATCTTAGTGCCGCGGCTGAGTGAGTGTGCCGCGGCACAACCCCTTCAACACCAAAAAGGCACACCGTGCAGTCTTTGCTATTTCGACCATAACTCCTTCGTCTGGACTCCGATTGACTCACCGTTTGAACCATTGGAAAGCTAACTTGATTCTCTATAACGTTGCAAAGATTCAGAATTTTTGGAGTTTCCAAGAATTAATGGTGACTTTACAAAGTCGAACTCCCACGTGAAAAAGTCGATCAAGGACACGGAACTCAACAAAACGTCACCGAAACGAACTCGGATGACAAAAAATGCAGAATTAATCATTCTCGGAATGACGAAACGGTCATGATAGAGTTGTCAAAACGAACTTTCTCCGAAAAAAAAGAAAATTACCGAAATTCAAAATTGCGGATATTACACGTCGAGAGCGCTCCGTCGCTCCTGAAGGACGGCTATGGCCACTTCGATCTGTTCATTGGTTCGGAACTGATCGAGCGAGAGGCTCGGGCCGCCGTTCAGGACGGATCGGCGTCTCGATCATGCGGCGGCCTTCCACCATCGGGTGCGGCTCGGGCTGGGACGGACAGGGGTCCGCCGGTGGTCGGCCGCTTTCTTCGACGCGGAGGCGGAAGACATGATTTCTGAAGGATTTCTTTGAAGTGCAGTGAGTGTCACTTCAAGTATCTGCCCCGAGAACAGTGAGTGTTCTTCGGGACGGTAGGTATAAAAATTCGAGGGTTGGATGCCCTCCTTCTAGCGCCAATTGTTGTTGCCCAAAATATTTATCCGAAGATTAATACTGTGGATGACGGACAACAAACAACAATTGCGGGAGCACTTCCGAGAGAAGATAAATAATACAAGATTTGCCGGGTTTGTTAGGCCCGGGCTTAAATGCTCTCGCGAGATGATATTAATACAAATATTCGTGGATACAAGTATTAATGAGAGAAATCTAAATACAATGAGTGTAAAAAGACTCTGTTAATCCGGCTCTTAAGCGAAGCTTGGTGTTCTTCGTCCCTGCCGATAGTCTGCTCGAGGAGAGAGGCCGGGAGAAGTAAGACCGAATGATAGCTGTTGCCAAGAGTTGGAGATAGCCAAGTGCTAGATGTTTTGCTTCTGTAATGTATACTGAAATCGCGATAAGGCAGCCCTTTGGCCAAGTGCAGGGTGCCTCGTATATATAGGGGCTGCCAGGTCCTGTCCTCTAGCGGGCGATCGCCTTCCGGCCATTATAATAATGGGGCGATCGTCTTCCGGCCAATATTATAATGGGGCGATCTCCTGGGCTGTCGGGCTAAAGTCCAAGGTAGTGGCTGGCAGTCCGTATAAAGTCCAATGCAGTGGCTGGCGCCAGCTGGGCGGTCCAATAAGGAGCCAACACGCGTCCGGAGTCAGCCAACATGCGGCCCTACTGACAGCTTTCGGCGGAATCAATGGTCACATGCGGCCCTAGTGACAGCTTTCGGCGGCTTGTCGGCTGGTGGAGAGATTCTGCCAGGCTGTAGTCAATGGCCCGAGATTCGCGGATCTTGTCTCGGCCCTTACATGTGGTGCCAGTCTTGAGGCTCGGCCTTTGCCGACTGGATGGCCATCGGCGCTGATCGACATGAGGCGGTCGTCTCTAGCCGGTCATCAGAGGTCGCCATCGGCCAGTTGCTGGAGGTCGGCATTGGTCGGTGAACAAGGGTCGATCGGCAAATGCCGAGAGAGGATCGCCCGCTTGTCGGTCGCCAGGAGTCGGTCGGCAGGTGCCGAGGGATGGTCGTCCGCCTATCGGTCGCCATGAGTCGGTCGACGAGTACCGAGAGGCGATCGTATTTGATGTCGATCGCTCGGCACCGGGACTGGTCCTGGGACCTTCGGATGGCCGATGTAGCTTGTCCGCTGGGTTAAGGCTTGGCCGCCCGGTCGCTGGTCGGCAGATCTGCCTTGGCCGCTCGGCAGTGACTCGGTCGCCCGACCTCCGAGGCGATCGCCGGTCGGAAAGTGTTAATTCTTGACACAACAGTGACGTGTGGTGCTTGAGTATTTCGCTAGCCAGCTCGGGAGGGTCCGACGGGATCACGGAGTGGGATTTGTGGCTTCGTCCCGGTCCTAGGCAATGTGAGTACGTGTTTTGTGAATGTGTTTGCTCTTCTCGGGAGGGTTCGACGGGACCACGGAGGGAATTCCAATGGCTTCGACCTGGGTTCACGAGTGAAACTTCACCGCTACGTGTATATATTTTGTGATTGTTTTTCGCTCACCTCGGGAGGGTCCGATGGGATCACGGAGGGAGTCCAATGGTATAGCCCTGGATTCACGAGTGCGGTTGCTTATGTTTTGTGAATGTGTTTGCTCACCTCGGGAGGGTTCGACGGGGCCACGGAGGGAACTCCATTGGCTTCGACCTGGATTCACGAGTGAAACTTCACGGGTGTGTGTGTATTTTATGTCCGTCGAGGACGCATGACGTGGGTTTTTAACCTTGTGTATTATGGTTGGTTTTATTTGCGAAAACAAAACCTTTGGGCTGTGACCCTGTTGATTTTTGGAAAGCGAAGGATTCGGTAATCCTAAATTGTTTCCTATTAAAACTCTCGATGGAAATTCAAACTGTTTTATAAATAGTTTTCCCTTGCTTTGCGACCTTTCGGTTTTAGAATGTTTTACCAAACTCTTGCCTCGGGAAGTACTTTTCGTCACGTTTGGATTTTTAAGGATTCCTGGTTATTGTTTGTTGTTACCCAAAATATTATCCGGAGATAGTATTACTGGAATGATCGAGTAACAAACAAAATGCGAGAACACTTCCGTGGGAAAAAAGGATAACACAAGATTTGCCGGGGTTGTTAGTCCCGGGCTTGAATGCTCTCGCGAGATGTTATTAATAAATATACTGTCGAGTACAAATATTAATGTTAGAATCTAATACAATAAGTGTAAAAGCTTCTAGTTATCTAGGCTTTAGAGCGCGTAGATTGCCGGAAGAACCAGATGGATGAATCTGTGAGTTCTTGCTTGGAATTTATGATGAATGTGTATGAATGTCGCTATGAATGTGTTGGTGCTTGCCAAAAGAGCCTTTTATTCTCTCTTTTGTGTGTTACTTGCACTTAATTCGTAGTTAATCCGTCCCCTTGGCTGCAACAGTGAGTCCTCTATTTATAGGGGACAAGGTAGTTGGGATCCCTCAGGCGATCGCGGCGATCGCCGTTTTCTATATTAAAATAAACGGCCGATCGTCCCGTCACGTGGGCTGTTCCTTGAGGTCCGAGGTTGCGCTGGAGGCCACCGGGTGAACCAATGGGAAGCCGGACGCGTCGCGAGTCGTTGTCCGAGGAGGGTCCACTTCGTACCTTTCGGCGGCCTTGTCGGTAGGTGTGGTAGGTGACAGTGGGGTCAATGATCCTTTTGTTGGTATCCTATGAAGATCCGCGGGTGGGCCATCGTCCAAGATTCGGTCTTCGACGACTTTGACGGATGCCGGATCCCCACGTGGCATGAGACGATCGCCTCGATCCGTTAGACAAAGACGATCGCCAGTGTCAAAAGGCGATCGGGTTACCAAAAGACGATCGTCAGATTATGCCGGACTCTAGGTGTTTGTCCGGAGTTTGGCTTCTATGGTTGACTTTTCGGGAGGTTGCCGATCGCCTATCGTGGCGAATTAATCGTCGCACAACAATTGCCCCCACTCGCCTCGATGTTGAAAACACGGGGTGAGGTGGCACCGTTGGCGATCGCCGATGTTTAGATGACCACCGATCTGAATTCGAATATGGACGACCTTCTTTCGCGTTGGGAGCAGCGGGAAAAGGAGGCGGGCTTTCCAAAAGTGGTCGACACGCGTCGTGCCGCTGTTGGGAATCCGACGGTTTGTCGACCAGCCGGCCGGCATGCCCTCGAAAAGACGCGTATGCGGGATTCGAGGGCAGCTTTTTATGCGTCCCCACGTGACGGTTCGATTCGGTCCCGAGGTTTCTCCTATTTGCACTTAGGCCCTCGTCCCCATCTATAAAAAGGAGGGCTTCTTCTCCTTCACTTTTACGCGCCCTTAGCATCCATAGCAATTTCTGCAGAAATTTCTGGAGCCTTTGTGTGCCGATCTCCTTCTTTTTCCTCGGTAAGAAAAAATTTAACCTTCTCCTTACCTTTACTTTCTAACATGTCGGGAGGATCGAAAACCTTCGAGACCGGAAGCTCCTCTGCCGCCGCCGCGTTGCCTGAACGGGAGGAGGTTCCCGTTAGAGTGGATATGGAGACGGCCGCTGAAGCTATTCGAGCGGGGATTGCACCCGAAGAACTCGAAAAACTTTTCAACGAGGCCGAGGTGGCGAGGACGGCGGCGACGGAGGAGCAGGGGGGCTTGCCGGTGGATGAAGACGATTTGGTGCGGGAGGCCTGGGAAAGAGAGAGCAGATTCGGCCCCGCCTATGTGGCTTTTGCTCAGATGATGGAATCGATCGCTGGACCTTGCCCGGAATTCGATTTCGAGGCCTACTCCGCCGCTCACCCTTACAAACACGTGAATCGGACGGTCTTTCAGGCCGCCGTCCCGTCTCAGTGGACTCTCGGCCAGATCCGGAGTACGGCGACCAAGAATGACCTGAGCCGCTGGAGGGCCAAATACCACATCCCCTCTGACGTTTCCCTTCACGTGCCTTTGGAGAATGAGCGCGCCGACCAACCGCCCCAGGATATGGTCGCCGTCAACGAGATGATTATGGAGGCGGGTCTGCGATTCCCGTTGCCACTCGCCGTCTCCTATTTGCTGATCGCCTGGAATTTGGCGCCTCTTCAACTGACGCCGAATGCATGGCTGCAGATCATCTGCACGTTGACCTTGTTTGGCGGTCACCGGTTATTTCGTCACCTTACCGCTACTGAGATGAATTATTTGTTTAAATTGGTCACAGAAAGGGACGATCGGCGGTTATCATATCCAGGGCCGACTTGGGAGAGTGGTTCTTGGCGTGCGAATAAGACCAGGCGACACAGCAAAATGGTGTTGGGTCGGCGGAGCATGGCGATCGGCGTTGAGTGAAGGGCTGAATGAAGAGTTGGAGATTCCCACTATTTTCCGGGAGAGGAATCCGAGTAAGGATTTAAACTCTCCCTTTGATTGAGCTTGTCTTGGACTGATCTAATTTTGTTTTCTTTTTGCAGGACCTCTCGTTCCAGCGATCGACCTCCCATTTGATTTCTTGATCGTTTGGGAGCGTATCCGTGCGTTGCCGAACTCCTTTATTGACGTTCGATCGCTTGGTACTGAAGCTCATCGGTTGGGGGCTCGTTTGTTTTGCTACCCTCGTCATTTGAAAGTTCAAGGTATGAGTTTAAGTGGTGTTTCCTTTCTTTGCCGATCGTCTCCAAAAGGTCGTTTTGTTTTGTCTAACTTGTTTGCATCTTTTCTTTGACAGAGGCTTATTTTCCCCGAATTGCTGAACCTCCGCCAGAGATAACTATGTCGGACATGGGAGTTCTCGGTCGCCTTAAGTTGGGCAAGCAGACTGGTCGCGTTCCAGCGACGACGTCTCATCCTGCCCCGGTGAAGAGACCCGCTGAGGCGCCGGTCGCCAAGCCGGTGGTCGAGGGAGAGGAACAGCTCAAACGCCGCAAGAGGCGGAGGTCGGAGTCCCCGTCGATCTCTGAGGCGGACGTATCGATTCTTGAGCCTCCGGCCGCGGCTCCTATCTCCGCCATCCCGATGATGGAGCGTTCGGCGCCAAACCCACGGTCACCGGACCCGGTCATCCGGCTCGGCGAAGAAGATGGCGATCGCCGATGCGGAGACACCCGGGCAAGCCTTTTTTGGACGCGACCGAAATGGGTCAATAGGTAAGAGTGGGTCAAAGTTTTTACGAGTTAGGCATTCCGAGCACGGTATGGGCTAACTCCTTGATTTCCCGGTTTTGCTGCAGGTTCGCCTCGCCGACCGGACGTCGCCCCCATGGTCTTTGGATTTCTGTCGAGCAAGGCTCCACAAGGTTACGCCGAAGTCCCCGCTACGTTCGCCAGCAATCACCTCCTGCCCAAGGCTTGGACGACCGACCTTGACGCGATCGCTCGTCGCGATCTGGAGATGCCATGCAGCGACCGTTGCCCTGGCTCTTCAGCGGCGACGATGGCCGTCCAAGCCGCCGGGATTTTGAGGGGCGACCCTCCACCGCTCATCTCCATCGCGAGCTCGAGACCGCCCGGAACAGAAATATCGAGGATGCGAACAGTTGGCCGATGGAGAAAGAGTATGAGGAGACCGCCAAGCGGGCTAAGCGGGACGTGGATCGATTGAAGCAGGAGCCGGGTCGCTCCAAGGAAGCCGCCGATCGATCCTGTAATAAGGAGAAGGAGACTCGCCGAAGCTCGAGGCTTCGCAGAGGAGGCGACCGGGCTGAAGGCTGCGGTGGATCGGCTTAGTGGTGAGCCGGAGGCGGCGAAGAGAGAGTTGGAGAAGGCCAGGCGAGAATGTTGCCAAGGCGGCCGAATCAAGCGGAGGTCGAGAAGACGGCGGCGGATCTGAAAGGGCGGTGCAAAGGCGATCGAGGTCGATCCTACCTTAACGTCGGGCACGTCGGCAAGTTCGCTACTATTTGGCCTATGCCTTGTCCCGAGTTGCTAAAAGGCGAGGTCGAGACCGGTCCTCGATGGAAAGCTTGAGATCCTATGTCTCCAAGCATCCTCTGCATCCGAATTCTCTCTGCCGATCCTTGACTTGGTCGACCTCGGGATTGACTTGAGTTGGTATACCGGCAAACTCATTCATCCCGAGGCCGATGCCTGTGCCGATCCGCGACCCGAGGCGAAGACCAAGAAAGGGACTTTGAGAGGCTTTTGTTTTCCTCTGTAACTTGTACTTTTTTGTTGTAATGCCTTCAGGCCTTGAAATGTATGAAGCTTGTGTTTATGAATAAAATACTCCTTTTCTCATTCCGCGTAATGCATTATATGCGATCGCCTTTGACTATTTGTGCGCAATTTTTTCGAGTATGCGTATATTTGCTTTCGATTTTTTGTTCTTCCGGCCGATTGTCTGAGTGTTGAAAGTATTGACATGTTTTGAATTGGAATTCTTACTTGTAATTTTCGTCGGACGATCTCGATCGCCCTGCATGTTTTTGAGCGAAGCCGATCGAATATGGTTTCTCTTTGTTCGATCGTATTTGAGAGTAGCTCGGCCTATCCCTGCCCCCTTGTTTTTGTTCACTTATTGTAAGTAAGGGAACAAAGACTAGTCTGTCTGGCGAGCTATCTTCATTTCGCCGATTCAAGAGTCATGTGTGGTTGCGGTGTTCGATGGACCGATCTCCCCAATCGTGTCTTCGTGTGCGCGGGATATTTAGTATCCTGCGACTCACTTTTGTGAGGGTCCTCGTTAGGCTACGCGCCTTGTGTTAAAACGAAGGCGGGCGATCTCGTCTGGAGGAGTCCTTGCGCGGAGTGTTGTCGGCTTATTCGACACCACGTCGCGGCTTGTCACTGCTTCCACCTCGGCCCGCCATGAAGATGGCGATCCTCGACGGTGTACGTTGAGACGGGGGTAACGGCACGTCGCATTGTTCGGGTTCACCATGTTAGATGATGTACCTTGAGAACGTGCGATCGCGCCCGACTATTTTGGAGGGTCCTTCGCCACGTCGACCTCGTATTTAAACGAAGGGCGGACGATCTCAGCCCAAAGGAACCTTGCATGGGCGAAGCCGCTTGTTCCATCGACCTCCGTGACCATGGCCGCAATAATTTTACCTAGGATCGCCGTGATCGCCGATCGTCGGTGATATGCGATGCCTGGAGGGGCGATCGCCATAACAGATGGGATAACGAAAAATCTCATTATATTCCTTGTACATCATTGAAATCGAATACAAATTTATCACCGATAGTATTTTTTCGGATGTACGGCGTTCCAGGTATTGGTCCGAGTACCGTCGGGATGTTCCAGTTCGTAGGCTCCTTTAGTTAACCATCTGGATACTCAAAGGTCCTTCCCATTTGGACCAAAGACGCCTGTATGGGTTTGGATTTTCTTGAGGACGAGATCGCCCACTTGAAATCTTCTCCCTCGACCTTTGAATTGAAGAACTTCTCGGCTCTCCTTTTGTGGATTGTGTTCTTCATTTCGAGGTCACCGCCTTTCTTCAAGCATGTCTAGGTCGATTCGCCGGCTACATCGTTGTCGGTCGTCATCTCCTGCTCGGTTCGATGGTCGAGGACGGCGATCTCCGAAGGAATCACCGCCTGTTCGAAGGTAAGGGCGAACGGGGTTTCGCCGGTTGAATTGCGGGTCGTCGCTCGGTAGGACCATAAAACGTCTGGGAGCTCGCCGCCCATCTTCCTTGCCTCGGATTCGAGTCGTGCTTTGATCGTGTGTTTGAGGATCTTATTCACCGCCTCTACCTCGCCTGTTCGTCCGAGGGTGATAGGGCGCCGAGAATAACCTTTTGACTCCCCACTTTTCACTGCATTGCATGACTTCTAAGCCGCCGAATCAAGTTTCCGTTGTCGGAGATGATGGCACAGGGCAAACCGAATCGGCATATTATGTTTTTCCATATAAACTTGATCACTTGTTCTTGGCCGATCTTGTTGAGCGGTTCGGCCTCAGCCCATTTGGTGAAATAATCGACCCCAACGATGGCGAACTTACAGCCCCCTGGAGCCGTCGGCAAGGGACCTATAAGGTCGATGCCCCATTGCGCAAATGGCCAGGGGCTGTACATGGAGGTGAGCTGTTCGGGTGATAGTTTTATGTTGGGGCCCATTATCTGACATCTATGACAAGATCTGGCATAAGCGATCGCATCTTTCCGAAGTGATGGCCAGAAAAATCCTTGTCTCGTCGTCTTATGGAGGAGGGCTCGCCCGCCCGCGTGGTTCCCACAAATCCCGTCATGGATTTCAGCTAAAACGAGCCGACCTTCCTCCGGTGTAATACACTTGAGGAGGAAGGCCAAAGCTCGCTTGTAAAGCCGATCGTCCAATAGGGTATACAGTCGCGCTGCCGAGTTGGCGAGCTTTAACACGGTCGTCGGGGACCGTTCCGTCTTTAAGTATTTGATGAACGAGTCATCCAATTCTCTTCGGCGATGGCGACCGTGGTAACCAAATTCCTGTCGATCGCCGGCCTTGCCGACTTTGTGATTTGGATGTTGGAGAAGTCACGCCCATCCGATGATGCTAGTTTGGAAAGTGCATCGGCACGGGAGTTGTGCTCTCTCGGGACTTGCTCGATTAGTACTTCTTCAAATTTTGTGCACATCTCGGCGACCACTCTTGGTATTTGACCATCTGTCGCCGCGTGCCTCATATTCCCCCTTGACTTGGTTCACGACCAAAAGGGAGTCCATGTAGATATGGAGGCGTCGAACATCTAGGGCGAGGGCTAGATCAAGCCCGCCTACTGCAGCTTCGTATTCGGCTTCATTGTTGGTCGCACGAAACCGAAACGCACGGCATTTGTGAAACTCGACCGTCTGGGCTAATGAGGACAATCCGCCTCGCTCTCGCATTGGTCGCCGAGCCATCCACGTATAATTTCAGCAGTGTCGGCCGACTGGCCTGACCGTGAGGGAACGTTAATTCCACCACGAAGTCCGCCGAGCTTGGCCTTTGATCGCCGTGCGAGGAGCGTAAGTGATACCGTATTGTGCGATCTCCAGACCACTTGAGGAGTCGCCCGTTGGTGTCCTGGCCGGTGCAGTGACTTGTCTTAGGGGTAGAGTGGTTAGGACCTCCACCGGTGATCGAAGAAGTAAGCTCTCGCCAGACACTCATGACAAGGGCATAAGCGATCTTCTCCAATGGTGTGTAACGTGTCTCGGCCGTGGAGCGCCCGGCTAACATAGTAGATCGGCAAGTGGGCTTGCCCTCTGCCGCACTGCAACGGCACTCGGTCGACCTCCGAGGCCGCTAAGTAAAGGAATAATTTTTCACCGGGATCGGCTTTGCAAGGATCTCGGGGTTGGATAGATATTCCTTTATTTTGGCGAATGCTATCTCGGCTTTCTTTCGTCCATGCGAACTTCTTGTTCTTGATGGTCGCGAAGAAAGGCTTGCTTTATCGCGAGCCGTGATATGAAACGGTTGAGGGCGGCTAGACGGCTGTGAGGCGTTGCACCTGTTAGATGTTCCGCGGTTCCTGCATGTCAAGGATCGCTCGTATCTTGGCGGGGTTCGCCTCGATCCCCCTTTGGCTCACTATGTGCCCCAAGAACTTCCCGGAGCCCACCCCGAAGTTGCATTTCTTGGGGTTCAGCTTCATGTTAAACTTCTCAAGGATGGCGAACGTCTCGGCAAGATCGTTGAGGTGATCTTCCTTCTTGAGGCTTTTGACCACGATATCGTCAATGTAGACCTCCATGGTCTTGCCGATCTGATCGGCGAACATCCTGTTGACTAATCGCTGGTAGGTCGCCCCTGCGTTTTTCAAGCCGAACGGCATTCTGACCCAGAAGTATATGTCTTTTTCTGTGTGGAAAGATGTGTGTTTTATGTCTTCCTCTGCCATTGGGATTTGATGATATCCGGCGAAGGCATCCATAAACGACATCATTTCGCAACCTGCCGTGCTATCGACCAGATGATCGATATGAGGCATTGGGAAGTGATCTTTTGGACATGCCGCGTTGAGGTCGGTGAAGTCTATGCATAATCTCCAGGAGCCCGGCTTTTTGACGAGCACCGCGTTGGCGACCCACCGTGGTTCGCCATTGCTACTCCGATCATTGCCGAGTAACCACGGACTTCTATGTCGAGCGCCGCGTATTTCTCGACCGAACTTCCTACGCTCGTGAACAGGTTTCATTGTCCTGGTCGATCTTCGATAATGGCAGCGTGTTCGGGACTTATGCCAACCATATCTTGATGCGACTGTGCAAAGACACCGATGTTCTTACGTAGCACGTTGATCGATCTCCCTTTAATTCGCGGTCGATGCTCGCGCCGATCTGCACTCCCGCTCGATGATCCGGATCCATCGTAATGCTTTCTAACTCTTCGACAGAACGGCCGACTCGCTTGGTACGATCTCCGGACTCGGTCCTTGGATCGATGTCGAGACTTGGCTCAAACCGATCCGTGGCTCGATGTCGTCCGTCGATCGATGAGAGATGGCGTCCCCGAGTCGGGTTGGTACGGTCTCGTGCTCGTCGATCTCCATGGGTTGATCGTTGGTCGCTTCAATGTTACATACAAGACGGGAAGTATTGAAAGAATTAACAACATAGGAGTAGCTCAAACATCTCTTTGCCATTAGTTGATCTCCTTTACAAGACCGACCGTCCCATCGGCGGTGGGGAATTTGATACAAGAAAGAAAGATGAGGCGACCGCCTCAAAGGTTTCTAAAAAGGGGCGACCTAGGAACCCATTATAGATGTTGGGCCTATCTATGATTACAAAGCTTAGGTTCCTAGTAATCCTAACCTTGGGATCATAAAAGCATACTAGCTCGACGGAGAGCTTGATCCTCCCGTAGGCTTGGGCGTGTTGTCGCCGAACCCTTGAAGTACGGTGTCGAAAGGCTTGATGAATTTGATCGGTTGCCGAGTTGGTCTAGGGCGGATTTGAATATGATGTTGCAAAACTCCCATTGTCGACCAACACGCGATCGACCGCCTTTCCAAGGATGCAAGCGGAGATCACTAGTGCATCCTCCTTGGGACATTGCACTCCTTCCCTGTCCTTGTTGGAAAAGGTGATGAGCGCGTCTCTAGAGATGGTCGGTTCCGGGTACAACGACGTGGACCCCGGCGAATGCCCTCGGCTCGGCTTTTCGTTCGACATGGTGGAAACCGGGAAAGACCCCCGAGGTTTCCACCTCCCGCTTGAAGCATGTTGACCCGCCGCGAGTTGATCGGTGGGACCGAATCATCGAGTATTCCGGCTCATGCTCAATTCTGGCGACCGGATTGGGAGGAGTTCTCTCGTGTTGCCGACGCTCGCGCCCTCCGGTCCTTTCCGTCCTTGGTTCCGGCTTGGTGACCAAGTTGTCCAGGTTGCCTTCCTCAAACAATCGCCAGAGTTGCCTGAGGAGATCGCGGCATCGCTAGTGTTGTGGCCGACTCTTATGATAGGCACAGAATTTGCTACGGTCTAGGTGACCGTGGTCCCTTATTGGCTTTGGCTTGGAAAGCCACTCGCGACCCTTGATCGCGTTGAAGATGTGGGCCGGAGATAAGTTGAGGTTGTGAAGAAGGTGGACCTCTACATCCTCGAAGGCTTTGAACTCGCCAGGCGGCTTGGCGATCGCCTTTCGGGCTTGGCGACCGCCTTCTTCTGGACATGGGAGGGTGCTTTTCCTTCTCGGACGGTCCCTCTTCTAAGCGGAGTGAGAGCATCCTCTGTCGGCCAGAACCCGGCGGCCTTGTTGCGGAAAATCGAATAGGTCGGGGATATCTTTGTGAGATGCTCGAACATGGGCGAGCGTCCGTGGAATCCGCTCATAACTGAGTTGAGAGCGATCTCGTCGCTGACGGGCTCACCGGTGAGGACTATCTCATCTACCCGGTCGATGTAATCCTCATCCGATTCGTCCTTCCCCTGCCTGATTTTCATCATGCGGTGAGGACCTTCCGGGCGAGCGACTTTGGCGGCGAAGTATGACCTGAAGTCGTTCGCTAGCTTCTCAAAGCAATTGATTGAGCGAGATGGTAGTGAGGTGTACCATCTGTGGGCGAGGTCGCCCAGAGTTAACGGGAACATACGACATTTCGTCGCATCTGAAGCTCCGCACCCGGTCATGTAGATCCTGATTTTGCTTTTGTGGGTTTCCGGATCCGATTTCACATCGTATATAGGTGTTTGTGGGGGTTTGATAGTTGGTTGGACCGGGCGAGCTCGATCTGAGTCGTGAGTGGTTCGCTTGAACCAATGATCGATCTCCTGGCGCCGCCCCATTTTCCATGAGCGCCTTCATCTCGTCGAGCTGGCGTTGTATGGCGGCTATCGCCGCCGCCCGATCGCCGCCGATTGACTCTCGTAGCGTGAACCAAGGCGATCGTGTACGATCCCGGCCCCGTGGTGAACGACGATCTCCCCGCCATAGGGTTCCTTCTTGGGCGGCAGGGGCTCGTTGACCGGTCTGTCTCTTGGGAGTCGGATACGCCGAACTCCGGTAAAGGATTCGGGATATCGATGTCTCACCGGGGCCGGAGTGCCCGGCCGCCATGAGGGATCGCTCCTAGGCGGTCAAGACGGAATCGTCCCGCCTTACGAGAGCCTTCTCCAGCGGCTCGGGGCTTTCTGTCGATTTCTCAACATAGATCCCCTTGAGCTTCCGTTTGCTTGCCTGGCGGTTGGCTGACGGGGTGATGGTGGGCGCATCGTGGGCCCTCTGCCATTCCCTGAGGATGGCTATAGCCTCCTCAATCTGTTCCGATGTCTGGAACTGATCGAGTGAGAGGCTAGAACCGTCCCTCGGGGGCGGGAGTGAGAGCCTAGCGTCGCCATGGTCGCCTTCCGCCGTGGGCTGGGATTCGGTCCTCGCCGGAATAAGATTTCCGGCAGATCTCAGGGTAGCCCTCTTGGAGGTTGTTGCTGATGTCATTTTCTGATGGTTTTTCTATTGAAGAACAGTGAGTGTTTCTTCAAGTATATGTCCGGAGAACAGTGAGTGTTCTTCGAGACGGTAGGAATAAAAATGAAGGTTTGGAAGGCCCCCCTCCTTCTAGCGCCAATTGTTGTTACCCAAAATATTATCCGGAGATAGTATTACTGGAATGATCGAGTAACAAACAAAATGCGAGAACACTTCCGTGGGAAAAAAGGATAACACAAGATTTGCCGGGGTTGTTAGTCCCGGGCTTGAATGCTCTCGCGAGATGTTATTAATAAATATACTGTCGAGTACAAATATTAATGTTAGAATCTAATACAATAAGTGTAAAAGCTTCTAGTTATCTAGGCTTTAGAGCGCGTAGATTGCCGGAAGAACCAGATGGATGAATCATGAGTTCTTGCTTGGAATTTATGATGAATGTGTATGAATGTCGCTATGAATGTGTTGGTGCTTGCCAAAAGAGCCTTTTATTCTCTCTTTTGTGTGTTACTTGCACTTAATTCGTAGTTAATCCGTCCCCTTGGCTGCAATGGTGAGTCCTCTATTTATAGGGGACAAGGTAGTTGGGATCCTCAGCGATCGCGGGCGATCGCCGTTTTCTATATTAAAATAAACGGCCGATCGTCCCGTCACGTGGGCCTGTTCCTTGAGGTCCGAGGTTGCGCTTGGAGGCCACCGGGTGAACCAATGGGAAGCCAAGACGCCGCGAGTCGCCTGTCGAGGAGGGTCCACTGCCGTACCTTTCGGCCTTGTCGGTAGGTGTGGTAGGTGACAGGCTCGGGTCAATGATCCTTTTTGTTGGTATCCTATGAAGATCCGCGGGTGGGCCATCGTCCAAGATTCGGTCTTCGACGACTTTGACGGATGCCGGATCCCCACGTGGCATGAGACGATCGTCTCTGATCCGTTAGACAAAGACGATCGCCAGGTGTCAAAAGGCGATCGCTGGTTACCAAAAGACGATCGCTGTATTATGCCGGACTCTAGGTGTTTGTCCGGAGTTTGGCTTCTATGGTTGACTTTTCAGGGAGGTTGCCGATCGCCTATCGTGGCGAATTAATCGTCGCACAACATTGTTATTTGTGAAATGTGAATTGTATGGCTCGTATTTGTACTTTGTTCTTGCACTAGCAAAACAGTGGAGTTTTGCTAACCCCCGAGTATTCGGGGGTGGATGTCTATTTTTGCATTCAGGTTTTGGAGCATAGCACAGGGTCGGCACGAAGGATGATGAAAGATGAACGATACTAATCACACGAGGATCCGTATGATGTTATTGGTTTAGTTGTATTTTATTTCCGCTGCAGTTTTCTTTCCCCGTTGTACGGGAGTGCGTTGTATTCGACCCCTGCGTGGGCATGCATTGTAATTGAGTTGTAAGTATTTATTGAAAGACCAAATCGGTCTACTGAGTCATTTTAGCCTTAAAGGCATGGTTGAGTTGTTATATGTTGTTACCAGCCTGGTAGATCCTTGAGGAAAGGTTCTACGGCGTGTAATATCCCTGAGCGGATTGGGGGTGTTACAGAGAGTAGATCAAGATGTCGTCAATAAAGACGACTACACATCTGTCGAGGTACTCGATGAATATCTTATTCATTAACTGCATGAAAACTGCCGGTGCATTAGTCAACCCAAAAGGCATAACTACAACTTCATAATGCCCATATCTCGTCTGAAATGCCGTCTTCGGAACGTCTGACTCCCTCACCCTGAGTTGATAATACCCGGATCTTAAATCAATTTTCGAGAAAACTGCATCCCCTTGCAATTGATCAAATAAATTGTCTATACGTGGCAAATGATACTTGTTCTTGATGGTTACTTTGTTCAGCTCACGGTAGTCAATGCACAAACGTAGTGAACCATCCTTCTTCCTCACAAAAAGAACAGGCGCGCCCCAAGGCGAGGCGTTCGGTCTGATGTACCCTTTTTCCAGAAGTTCTCCTAATTGATTCTTCAATTCTTGCATCTCGGAAAGTGCCATCCGGTAAGGTGCTTTAGAAATCGGAGCCGCATCTGGCTCTAAGTCCACGGTAAATTCTATCTCTCAATCTGGCGGTAATCCCGGGAGCTCATTCGGAAAAACATCGGGGTACTCACTAACAACCGGAATCGAAGAGAAATCGATTTCATTTCCTTCCGTTTTCAAGGCATAACACCAATAGCCCGCACAACCTTTATTCAAAAGTTTTACGGCCTTCATGGCACTGATAAGTAACTTGGATAGTCCCGACTTACGCCCCAATAATGAGTACTCAGATCCGTCTTTAGTCATCATGGTGATAACCTTAGTACGGTAGTTCATAATCGCTTGATGACTATCAAGCCAATCCTCGCCGATGATCACGTCCTCGCCTTCCATATCAACTACAATTAAATTCGATAACCAATCCATACCGGATATAATCACCGGAAAATCTCTAATCTCCCGGTTCCCCACAATTCTATCCCCGCTAGGCAGTCTCACGATGATGGGATTGCAAGTAGTCAGACAAGTTATATTCAAACGGCGTACACACTCCAAAGAAATAAAAGAATGTGTAGCACCCGAATCAAAAAGTACACGGAATGAATGAGATAGGATATGAATGGTACCTGAAGCCACCGCCGCATCGGGTTCGTCTGTTCGACGCATCTCATAAACTCGTGGTTGCACCGAACCGACGCTAGAGTTCCCCCCTCCAGCATTCTGACCCCGTCCCCGGCCCCTGCCAAAATTCTGCTGAGGTTGACCAAAAGATTGTCGCTGATTAATACCTTGATCAAGAGGTGTTGGGGCAGAAGCCCGAGTGTCCAAAGTCTGGTTCGGCTCGGAAAAATAAATCGCTCTATGCCCCATCTGACCACACGTGTGACACTTCAATAGTGGAAAGTAGCACTCCGAACTAAAGTGGCCTGGACGACCACAATTATAGCAAGTCACTGTGCGATTTGAGGTACCCGGAGTGGGACGGTAACCCCTCTTCCATTTATTAGAACGTGACGACTGTCCGGAAAAATGGTTAGTCGTCTGTGACTTCTGAAAGTTGCCACCCTTAGAGCAAGAAAAATTTCCCCCGACTTTCTGCTTCTTCGGTTCTTCAACGGTATCATTGTCGGGGCTCAACATATCATGGGCCAAAGCTCTGTCTTGATACTCTTTTAATGTGGTACAAGCAAATCCGGCCATGTACCGCCGTAAATCCAAATTCATCCGCATATCAAAATAACGGATCTTATCACGCTCGTTACGCACTTGATCCTTCACATGGATCAATTGTTGGTTATACTCCACAATCGCCTGCGAAACGGGAATATCTTGTGGTTTAGCCTCGAAGAAGGCCCGGATTCAGCTCTCTCGTACCGGCCAAGGAAAAAACTCGGCCTCCAAGAGCTCCTTAAACTCATCCCACGAGGCAATACGGTCTTGTGGCTTGATGACCTTCCACCAAGTAGCGGCCTCCTTAGTGAGGAAATACTGAGCAATTGGTACTTTCCTCACCTCGGGGCAATCAACCGCCTCGAAAATCTTCTCTAATTCTGCTAGCCAGTCTTCCCAGCCTAACGGGTCTGTGGCACCGCCAAACTGTGGATGGTGCATACGGATTACATTCTGAAGCAAGGCATCCGTGTTTGGGTTCGGGTTATTCATCTAAACAGTTTGGGCCAAAATAGTCATTTGAGTAGCCAATTGTTGAAGTGCATTCGCCACTCCAACGTCCGCGTTGTTCCCGACTGCCCGATCGTCGTGGCCGACTCTCAGACGGGATGCACCGAGTTCGACAAATCGGGGTTGGTCGACCCGAATCAATCGATGGAAACGGCCGTGCCACGACCTCTTCCTCGTCCACGGCCACGACCACGGCCACGGCCCCTACCGGCTGACATACTGAAGAACACACAAGTCACGTAAGCACAATTTAATCGCGCGTCATCAAAGTGTCCGATTCTCAAGAATACCGATAAAAGGAAGCAAAACGAATAAGGAAACACCAGAAGAGTGAGAGGTCTTACAAGTACCGGCCGCACTGTGATGATGGCAGAGTAGTGATACTGCGGACAATTAACGACTCGATCAACCCAAAAGACCGACAACCTAGGTATCCATAGACCTAAGCTCTGATACCATATTCTGTAACACCCCCAAGTTATTCAGGGATATTACAGCACCGTAAGCCCCGCCGTGGGACCCACAAGGCTAAACATACGTGGAACCATAAAAATTGACCAATAAGGTCTACACACAATGGAATGAAAAACAATACAAAGGTATTCGAAACATAACCAATGTATTCATAAACATCACAACTCGAATCAATACTTCGGCAAACACAGGCC
Organism: Orobanche coerulescens; assembly: GCA_033398695.1. Taxonomy (NCBI): domain Eukaryota; kingdom Viridiplantae; phylum Streptophyta; class Magnoliopsida; order Lamiales; family Orobanchaceae; genus Orobanche; species Orobanche coerulescens. The sequence continues at coordinate 41,448,821 of CM065816.1, read as the reverse complement.
GGAACATCAAGGAAAAGGGAAAACAATACTCGAGTATTCAAATGCCAATCAAGACAACAACACCGAACGAGAAACTCCAAACATAATCGGAAGATGTACACGGTATCACACTTGCCCACCATCTTCGTGCCGACCCGATACCTGCCTGTCCGACCTCCCGGAACTCAAATACATGAAACGTATTTCCCCATAAAGGGGTTAGCCGTCGAATAGCTAGTGCAAGTATAACAATATGAAACACAATACTCGACAATAAAGTAAATGTAACCACAATTCATCAATTCAAGACTAGTATTCCTAATAACTAAAATCTCATAAGACGTATGTGAATGCCGTAGAAACGGTTCGTTCACCTCATACGCCGTTACGTATGTGAATGCCGTAGAAACGGTTCGTTCACCTCATACGCCGATACATGTAGGAATGCCGTCAAAACGGTTCGTTCATTACATGCCAATCAATATATCTATGAATGCCGTAAAAACGGTTCGTTCATGATATGCCATCAATATTTCTTACTTTCAAAGTCGAGAACGTACAATCATAAATGTATACTTGCCTTTGAGACATCGACAATTCGAATGGAAAAAGGTATGAGTTCGGTAGGTCCAAGAACGCGCTTCCGGCACCTAAACGATGCGCAAGGAATATGATAATCAATTATCCATATTCAAATTACACGAAGAAACCCCCGAAACCCGTCTACGATTCATAAAGATATACGGATAATCAACTAGAGGTTGGAAAATCGTCCAAAATCTCACAAGTCCGAAAACGGCACAATCCAAACCATCAAATCGTACGAAAAGCATGCATACGGTATAGATACATCATAATCTCAAAGTTCTCAAGCTTCAAAGCGGTTAAATCGGACGAATCTACGAAAAACCCCAAAATTCCCAAAAGGTAGGGTTCTAAGGATTTTTACCTTGATTCGGACGTTAGGAGGAATTAGATGTTGAGAAATCCTTGTTCTCCAACCAAATATATTGTTGTTAGAAGGAAGATCGCTTCCAAACGCCTAAGATCGCCTCTCCTGAGTGATTCCCATCGAAAAGGAGTGAAGAAGGTGAGAAATGAAGAAAATAAAGTCAACTGCCATATTTATATCTGTCCAGTCTAGCGCACGCTATGCCTCCTTCATTAGCGTGCGCTAGCGAAGTCACCGGATAGTCCAGTGGCTTCTGTCGGCCCCGTTAGCGTGCGCTAATCGTATGTCCCTAGCGTGCGCTAGCCCAAAATATGGCATCCAGTATTGGAGTCCAGAACTTACTGTCTCTGCCCTGCTCAAAACTTAGCGTGCGCTACCGCTATAGTTTAGCGTGCGTTATGCAATAGCTTTAGCGTGCGCTAGACGAAGCCTAGCGTACGCTATCTGATAGTCCAGAAAACCTGGCAACCTCACTGCCTCTGGCCGGCCGGTAGCGTGCGCTACGGACGGATGTTAGCGTGCGCTACTATCCATGGATAGCGCGCGCTAACAAGCTCCTAGCGTGCGTTAATCCGCCAGTCCAGAGAGCAGTCCGAAATACTGGTTCTGACCTGACTGATCCTCTTAGCGCGCGCTACGGCTCAGAGCTAGCGTGCGCTAATCAAGCAGAATTAGCGTGCGTTAGCCTAGGCCTAGCGTACGCTATATCTCTGGCACAGAACATTCTCGCAAGGTCTAAACGACATGATCAAGAACCAAACGAGATACGAAACTCAATAACAATATCAACAACATCTCCAAGCATTTACAGAGCGACAAAATAAGGAGGATGACAGAGTCAAACAGTCAATAAAAGTACGGGTATTACAAGCCCAGCCCAGCCCAGCAGCCCCGGCAGCCCCGAGCTATCGGGTCCGGCCAATTTTCCGGCTCATTTTTTTCGTCCCGAATCCAAAAATAATATTTTTCTAATTTTTATATTACACAATTAAAACAGTTTTTCAAAAGAAAAATAGATTTATATTGTAACACAAAATCATGAAAAATAATTTTTAGATGAACAATTAAACATCAACAATTAAAACGATTATGATTCTAAATCATAAAAAATAATCAAGCATTCCAAATGCAAATATCAAATATATGATTGCATAGACCTCGCTCCGATACCACTATTGGGAATCGGTGATAAAAACGAGTAACGCAGCGGAAAATAAACCGGTCAAACCGGATAAAAACCAAATCCCAAAACGGATCGTTCAAGCATCGTATAAACGAATATAAATAGACGAAGATAATAAAGAAATCATACCCTCATTTCGAGCACGAACACGAGTCCAACCGATCGAGCTTCTGGAAATTCCCGAGCACCGAAAATACCATGCCTCTACGTATCACGCGTCGGAAAGATGACCGGAAAATATTTCTATCAATATATACTCAAAGTATACGGCTAGAAATTGATAGAATTAGCTTATATATATTTTTATAAACTCTAAGTATTTTATAAAAATTGTTTTCTCTCAAATACACTTAAAACTTAAGTGTAAGAAAATGAAATGAAAACTCTCTCTTTCTTCTCACTACTCACGGCCAATGTCCTCATATCATCAAGTGGAGGTTGAAGTCTTAGTATTAAATACAAAACACATCACACCATCCACCAAAATAATTATTCCATGATGAATTATTCAACACCAAGTATATAAAATATTCCACAAACATGAAATGATTCTTTTCAAAGAAAAAAAAATAATTCTCATGTGATGGGATCATGGGGAGGGCGGCCATAATGAATTATTAGTGATTAGGTTCGTTTCAGTCCGTGAAAATGGACTCTCGTGTATCTAATCCGATAGATAAACTTTGGTACGTTTCATTATTAATACAATTAATTAATTATATTAAAAATAATTTCTAAGAAATAATATGAATAAATTAATTACACAGTAATTTATTTAATTCACGAGACCGATTTAATTTAACAAATAAATTAAATTAGACATCCAATTTCCAATATTAACCAAGAGAGAATAGCTAAATATAATCCAACGTCAATTCATGTGCCTCGACTCTGTAGGTTCGTCTTAGTTAGCATTGGGAGGATCCAATGAGTGTTAGCACCACTTAGCCAGTCTCGTGGCCCACACCGTAACCTAACTGAGAATGAATGATAGGATCATTCCAAAACCATTGTGTTGTGAATACCGTATATGTATTAACCCTTCAATCATATGTCCCGGTTAAGTATTAGGGTCACGGTAAAGTCAAACCCTACTGTAACTTGACTCTATGCTTTCTATTAATGCAAACTGAGATCACCGAGCTCTCGTGTATCAAATACAACTAGCTCTGAATGCTTTGGCCAAAGACTTATGATCTTATTTGCCATTAATCGCATAGGACATTTACCTGCTCACTAACAGGAGAAATAATCATATCTTGGTATTCAGTAGAGACTGCTACTTGCCCACTAAGATGCATTTCGAGGTTGACCCCACCAACCGGTGATTGGATCGAACTACTCTAATGACTAACTTAATGTCACAAGCACATCTACTATTGAAACATCAAGTCAAAGGTCCACGTATACCTATCACAATCTTTCGATTCAATCATTGACAATCCCTAAGTGATTTCCATGTGACCGAATCGAGTTGAGTCGTGTTCGAGTATACTAATCCATTAGCATACCTATAACGTGTGCTCCCACTAACTGTTAGTGAAGAGAGGCACTCTACATGTCAAAGTACATGTTATACAAGTCTTGTCTAAACTTACTGCCCAATTAAGTTTTATCGACTTGCGAACTAGTTAAGCATTCGAGCTCTAAACACTTATAGTGCCTATCTCCTTATCTCCATAAGGAGTAGAATGTTCGCTCTCAAATGCAAGGACTATTATTCTACATACCAAATCACAATGCCAGTGATATACAATAATATAGAAATAATAATTGCCTTATTAAATATAATATTCATAATTACAATACAATTGCTCTCACTCTCTCATCCTCTGAGTGGCATTCGAGGGCATATTCCTAACATCATTGTTATCGGTTGGCCATTCTAAGGCATTCGAGGTACTGAATTGGGGCTGTCAGGGATAGTTCCCATCCGTTGTGTCTTTGTTATCGATTGACTATTCTAAGGTAATCGAGGTATTGAATTGGGACTGCCGAAGACGGTGCCCATCCGTGAGTCATTGTTGTCGTGTTGGCCGACTCAAGGCAGCACACTATCATTCTCGTTAATTCGGTAATCTTGGGATCATTGCCATTTGTGATTAATTGTGTTTGGATGATAGTCTCGGCTAGTGCTCGATCGGGTAAGTTTGGTGGGGCCTGAACCTTTGCGGTTGTTTCCCCCAACACCTACAGTCAGTAGGTCAACGGCCATTGGATGGTTTTGATTATGGGGTAAGTGTTAGGAGTATGCCCTCGAATGCCACTCAGAGGATGTTGAGTGAGGGCATTGTACAATTATGTAAATCATTTGTATAAGGCAATGAATGTTTCTTTATTTACTGGTAGTTACTCGCATTCCTAACTCGTAAATAAACATATATAAACTGGGTGTTAAGTTTATGTGAAGACTTGTATAATGTGTTCTTTGACATGGAGAGTGCATGTTGAACGCTAATGGTTTGTGGGAGCACACGTTATAGGTATGCTAATTGGATTAGTACACTCGAACCGACTCACCCTCGATTCGTCACACGGATTTAACTACGGGACAGTCAATGACAGAATCGAAAGGTTGTGATAGGTATTCGAGAACCTTCGACTTGAGGATTAATAGGTATGTGCTTGTGACATCAAGATTTTCATTAGAGTAGTTCGACCCTGTAAACCGAAAGGTGGGGGTGAACCTCGACGTGCATCTTGATGGGCAAGTAGCAGATCCTGCTGAATACCAAGATAGAGTTATTTCTCCCGTTAGTGAGCGGGTTATATGTCCTATGCGGTTATTGGCAAATGAGATCAAAAGTCTTTGGCCAAAGCATTGGAGCTAGTTGTATTGGATACACGAGAGCTCGATGATCTCGATTTGCATTAACGCATGCATAGCGTCAAGTACAGATAGGGTTTGACTGACCGTGATCCTATAACTTTATCGGGACATGTGAAAGAAGGGTTTATACGTATACTGGTATTCACGATAGAATGGTTCTTGAATGATCCCATCATTCGTTCTCAGTTGGGGTACAGTGTAGGCCGCCAGGCTGGCTAGGTGGTGCTACTACTCTTTGGTTCCTCCCACTGCTGACTGAGACGGACCTACCGAATCGCGCAATGGGATTGACGACGGAATGAATCAAGCTAATTCTCTCATTATAAATATTAGATATTGGATATCTAATTAATTGGGACACTGGATGTCTAAATTGATTTATTGGATAAATTAATTTACGGCCTAATGAATTAAATAGATTACTGGGTGATTAATTTAATTCATAGATATAATTATTTCTTGGAGAAATTTATTATACTATTTTGTATTTGATATGATTAATTAATTGGATTAATTAATTGATATAAATACATCAGAACGGAATTGGAGTTTATCTGTTTCGACTCACGAGAGTCCGAAACGAACCGAACTCGTTCGATTTCCTCTTTATGGCCGCCCCATATCCACCCACCTTCCCCTTAGTCTTTGTCTCTATTTTTTTAATGGAAACCAAAGACCTAAGAGATTTGGAATCTCTTATTATATTGTGAAGGGTGTCTTTATTAGGTGGAGTTGAAGAATAATAAGTAGAAAACTATCACTTGTCATGTGGAGTCTTATCACGACATAAGAGAGAGAGAGAAATTTTCTCTCGAGCTTCTTCTTCACCATTTTTCTTCATTCTTTTTCTTACATAATTTTCTTAAAGATAAATTGTGAGAAAAGATTGATAGATTGTGAGTTATACACTTAGAGTGTAAAATTCATATTTGATAGCTTCATCATCCGATTCTAGCCGTAACCTTGGAGGTTAATTGGTTGGTCGTCATTCCGTTCGTTTCTCCGGCGCGTGAAAAGTACAGACACGGTATTTTTGACATTGGATCATCCAAGGGCTTGGAGCACTTTGGATCGTAGATTGGGGAATAGCTCAAGAGAAGAACACCATATAATCAACGGACTACGAGGGTATGATTTCGAATCTTCCTATGTTTCTTATATTCATATATGCGTAGCTCGATCGATCATCATAGGGATTCAGATCGAATTAATTTTCGTTTGACCGCTTCAGCTGGGCCTTCATTTTAGGCACCGAATCCCAACAGTTTGGTGGGGCCAGAACCTTCACGGTTGTTTCCCCCAACACCTACATCTCAGTAGGTCAACGTCCATTGGATGGTTTCATTTCGATACGGCTTCGTGCCGTGGCTTCGGCCTTCGTTGTTACAGCTTCGGGCTGGTTTAGTTCATCTTCATGTGATTCATTGTGATTCATATTTAATTCAGTTCTGGTTTGGTTCATCTTCATGTAATTCATTGTGATTCATAGTTAATTCAGTTCTGGTTTGGTTCATCTTCGTGTAATTCATTGTGGTGTTCTGTATCGCTGATTTGTCGTTGGGCACGTATACTTTAACCTGTTGAGCAGGTATTGATCATATGCCGTGGGCATAGTGTTTCACGAATGCTCGGTTCTTACCTTGGTTTGTGAGCATCTCGTATTATTATTATCATTGTACCGTTTCATTCTGTCTTTAGATGCATATCATGTTATACATGTATTTGATGTTCATTATCTGGATGACTGACCCCGTGGGGGCGTAACATGTTTTCATGTTTTAGGTGCTTGCGAGGAGAGAGTTGAGACACAGGGGCATGATGATGGCGACGAGGCATTCGAGCGATACTAGTCCGAGTTGTTCATGTTTGTCAGTTAGTTGGATTGTTCTCCAGTTTGTCAGTTATTGTCATTATGTATTACCCGAGTAGATGCTCGTGGATGTTGTTGTATTTTTATTTATGGTCATGTAGGCCCATCGTTGTCGTTGAAATTCCTTATTGGAATATTGTGTCGGGTATCATAGTAGGGACTGTGATCTCCCTTGTTGGTTAATTTAATTGTATTTCAGTCGTGTTTGCCTGGTGGATCTCCGGGTGCGGAGTCCACAGCACTGCAATAACCTAATGGGATTTGGGGGTGTTACAGATGATGATATCAGAGATTTGGGTTGTTAGATACCCTGATATGTGAGTTATGTGGCTCTACCGACGCGGTAGTAGTGGGACTGTCAGGTTATGACAATCTGGACAGTCGGGTTTTGTGAGTCGTGATATTTGTGCGACTGCATGAGTCATTCATTCATCGAGTCGTCGTCAGTTGAGACTAGTATCGCGAGACCTTGAAGCTTCGTATGACCTGTGTAAGGAATCGATTCTCTGTATGTTCATACATTCATTGTGTCATTAATTATACATGCTTTGTTGAAACCTATATGTGATATTAGTGTTATGATTGATTCATGACTAATTGTTTTGGAGCACGTATGACCTGTGTAAGCATTAAGGATCAACTCATTTATCAGTTAATAATCCTCAATCATCATTTTTGATCTTGTCGATCATGTTAATTCATTAATCACTCAGTCAATCTCATTGCTCAGTTTTTGATCTTGTGGATCGAACTATCAATCTTGTTAACGTATTCAAGATAATCATTTCAGGAATTTCATCAGATAATCATGTCACCTCACTTGATCGTTCATGAAATATTATCATATTCCGGCGTCATGTCACCGATCATTTTATTGCATTATTAATGCATTCATTATCTTAAAGCGTTTATGCTCATTGTTATCATTCCGTCACGTAATCATAATGCGATCTTCATGCGGGGTCTATAATTATCATGTGACTTTCCTGCTTCAGTATGGATAGAGCTGTCAGGGACGCATGGGAAGAGGCCGCGGTGCAGGCCGAAACCCAGGATCTCGTGTGCATGCCCGCGCGAACGCGAGGGATAACATTGGTTCAATAGTTAGTGATGCTACTCATTTACTGTCAGATAATCATTCACTGTCAGGGAGTCGTACCAGAGAAGCAGCTCAATCGGAAGGTGTTTGGGTGGACCCATTCATATGCATGCATGGCATGATGGCCCAGATGACTCAGATGACGCGGATGATGGAGACCATGCAGACCTCGATGGTTCGTGGCCCACCGCAACAGGGATTTCAGGTGCCGTTTCATGGACAAACTGGAGGAGTGAGTCAGATTATTGGTGATATCTATTGGTAGAGGACGCCTACCTTTGAGGGTTCATCGGAACCAGCTGATATTGTTCATTGAATTGAGCATTTTGATAAACTCTTTGACATGGTTCAGTTTCCGGAAGAGAGTAAAGTGGCAGTAGTAGCTTATTACTTGAGTAAGGGCGCTTATTCGTGGTGGCTTTCTGTGAAACCCACCGATCGCGATTGTGTTTGGAGTGAGTCCAGGGCTCTCATGTTAGAGTGGTATTATCCGGCTCCACTTTGTGAAGCCAAGTTATCAGAGGTTTTAAACCCCGAAATCGTCGAGGACGAGGGTGTTATTGTCATTACTGAGAAGTTTCAGGGACTCCTTCAGTTTGCTTCGTCTGTTATCCGTACTGAGGCAGATAAGATCAAATATTTTAGCAAGAGGCTAAATCCGCAGTTGAGGATGCAGTTGTTCAATCACAATTGTAATTCGCTTAGTGAGTTCATCGAGAAGGCTCTTGGAGCATAGCTTTTTATTAGGGAGCTTGCTCGGAAGCACCCTTCAGTTTCTTCCGGTAGGAGGACTAGGATGCCGGTTCGTTCTGAGAGACATCGGGCTCCGACGTCCAAGAGGTCGTTTTCTAGTCATCTTCATGCTGAGAAAGCATCTTCATCTCAGATGACGAGTTCGACTGTTGTTTGCTTTAATTGTGATACAATAAGACATCGCAGTACCCGGTGATCGATGCAGGCCGTTGTTTGTTTTCTGTGTGGAAGGCAGGGACACCTTCAGAATTACTGCAGGAGCTCTAATGCCGGTAGATCTCGAGAGAGCTCGCAAACCTCGATAGATTTTGTCACTCCAGCCCGTGCATCATCCAAGGGGTCCTATTAGGCTTCGAGAGCCTGAGATAAGGACATTCATCACCGGTTTTGAGCAAGTCAATTCTTGCTCGGTAATCGGGTAATCATTCATTTCATTTGTCGTTCATTCATTCATATAATTCATTCATCATATATCAGTCACGTTGAGACTTATAATTATCAAACTAATCATTCACTTCACGGGGAACAATGGTTCCAATTATTTCATTTGAGCTATCACTCATTACGTTATATTTCACCCCGGTGAGTCATTCTTGATCCTTGTTGGATTTCGATTCATTATCATTCATTGTGATCATTCTTGTTATTGTGACCTCCCGGGATCATAGTGAGCAATGAGTTCAGATTTGGGTCTCCTTAAATCGATGAGATCCAGGAGATCGATTATGTGGAGGATATCGGTGTTGGGTACATTTGAGATGTAGACTTAATTTTTGTATTTTCCTTTCTCTGTTTTCGGATCAAAGTGTAACTTAATCCGTAATTATGTATCGTGGTTGCGGAGCATTATTCTTGATCTATTTTATAATGATCATATTTAATAATCTTGAGATTTGGGTCATTTAATGTATTTTCTTTCTTTGTGTTGTACCCGAGATTTCGTGATAATCTGTGTAATTGTTTATTGTGATTCGAGAGGTCAAGTCATGAGAACTTGGGCGACCGATGCCGATGAGAAGTGAGTTTTCGGTTCTTGTGTATCTCGTTGATTTTTCCGGGCGGGATATTGCTTCTCCCTACTTGTTTTAAGTTTCGGGACGAAACTTCTTTTAAGGAGGATAATATGTAATATCCGCAATTTCAATTTTTTGGTAATTTTCTCTTTTTGGCGGAACTCCATCTTAGCGACTCTGTTGTGACTGTTTCGTCATTTCGAGAATATTTAATTCTGCACTTTTTGTCATCCGAGTTTGTTTCGGTATCGTTTTGTTGAGTTCCATGTTGTTAAACGACTTTTCCTCACTTGAGTTCGATTCTTGTGAATCTCGTCCGAAACTATTGTTTTGAGTTTCTCACAAGTTCATTTTATGTTATTATTCATGTTGCGAGCCTTGTATTGGTGTTTCGATCGTGTATCGTGTATTTCGGACGTTTTGGGCCATTTTCGTAATTTCCCAAAGTTCGGGGTAATTACTTTTCGTTGTCGAATTTCAAGCCTTCAGGTGGCCGGTTACGGCCGTAAGTGATCGGCAGACACCGGCTGGACGAAGGCCGGTTACGGCTGTAAGGGGGTGTCGGTTACGGCCGTAAGTGATCGGCAGGCGCTGGACAGGTTTTTGACGAATGCCGGTTACGGCGGTAAGGACCTGCCGGGTACGGCCGTAAGGGCCGAGTTACGGCCGTAAGGCCCTACCGGTTACGTGTAATACCCAGTTGTAATTCAGTAATTATCACTCAGTAATTATCATTCAGTATTTATCATTCAGTAATTGATACTCAGTAATTTCATTCATTATTGATCATTTGTCACTCATATTCAGTCATGGTATTCATCATTCAGAGTAATTGTATCGTGTATCAATCGTCATTCATCACTAATCTGATTGGAGTTTCGTGCCGTGTTTATCATCATTGTCATTTTCGTTGCGAGTTGTGCGTGAGGAGTAGCGCACGCTACATACTCCTTTTAGCGTACGCTAATTGGGTATAGGTAGCGCACGCTACCACTCGGCTTTAGCGCACGCTAAGGTTACCCTGGCTGCAGTCCAGAAGGTACTGGACTGCAGGTGAGTTATAAGTAGCGCACGCTACGATTGGTAAGTAGCGCGCGCTAGTGGGTTGAAGTAGCGCACGCTAATGTGAGGTGTAGCGCGCGCTAAGGACGGATCAGGTTGAGTCCAGTGGCTACTGGACTGCACTGGATTAATTCATAGCGCACGCTATGTGTTGTTGTTAGCGTACTCAACCGATATATTAGCGCACGCTAAACAATGGTTGTAGCGCACGCTATCGGGCCGAATCGGAGGTCGCGGTTTTACGACTCCGGCCGGGCATCAATATTTCGTTAGCGCACGCTAATAATGGGTCTTAGCGCACGCTAGTAGTATGGGACGTGGCGCACGCTACAAGAAGGTACGTAGCGCGCTACCGTGTTCGACAAGTGGGTACCGGACTACCCAAATTACTCGTTAGCGCACGCTACGCACAAGGCTAGCGCACGCTAACACGGGTGACTATAAATTGGACAGTTTAGTCAGAGTTCGTCATTTATTCATCTCATTTCATTCCTTCGGTAATTTTGGGCGATTTCGAGCGATTTGGAGAGGATTCTTCGAGGTGTAATCATCAATCATCATCTTCAAGCTCATCTTTCGGATTAATCATCATTTCATCATCTTCATCGCATCGAATCAAAGGTATTAATCTCTTGGATCTAGAATTTCGGATTTTTGGGTTTTCCTTCCGATTTCTTCGTGTAAGCTTGGATTATCATTGGAATATGTTAGATATGGATTATCTACCTTGGATAAGTATACTCTTGCGGATTTAATGGTTATTTTCGGAATTATTTCAAGAACCCTTGGGGGTTGACTTCGGTTATTTTGGAGATTTCCGATTGTCGTTTTTATAAACATGAATTGTGGATTCTTATGAGATTATTGATGTCATTGATAATGTTTTGCTGGTTTGAATCAATCATTTTGGAGTTGGTTCGATAATTTGGGTTTGGTTTTAACCAACGGGTATCTCAACGTTTTCGTTAGAGTACATCTACGAGTTCGGATATTGTTGTATCGACGTTTGGGTCGGTTATGATCGTATTTGATTCATGTATTGATCGGTTGTTGGTAACTATTGTTGTTCAAGGTTGTTCGAGCGACCGACATTTCATTTAGGACGTTGTTCGTGGAAGGACATTCTTCATCGGTATTGAGTAAGTTAATTCTTACTCGGTTAAAAGGATATTCATTCCTTTTGTCGTTGTTCATTCATAATCGTAACTCATTCATCATTGTATTAACCGTATCAAAACTTATCATTGTCAATTAATCACCTCGGTCATAAGGAAGCGGTTCCGATCATTTCATTGAGCTACCATTCATTTCACCATCATTTAATCTTGGTGAGTCATTATTCATTTTCATTGTCACTTTTGTCATATTGTGGCATTCCGGGTCATCTTGGCGTGCGGTTGGTATGTGTAGGATTTTCATGTCGGGCACATTATAGTCGTGTGTTGGTTGGTGGCCTCACATTGGACCGTGCACACGAGTTGATGGCTTCGTGAGATCGATTAGGTACAAGACCACACGTGTATTTGATCGATACTCGTTGGTGGCTTGTGCACGGACACATTTCCATCCCGGACGTAGTGTGGCGCCATTCCTTTGAGTCGCATTGATAGTCGATTCATATAGCATGTTTGATTGCGTATGTTTCGGCTGGATAATTCATAATTTCGATATATCATGATTGTGTATTTTCAACCCTTGAGGATTGTTGTTACGTATCGGCCCGTTGGGGATATTGCTTTTCAGGTCATGGCAAGGCTAAAGCACGGGGAGAGCACGGTGACGGCGAGGAGTCCCAGTGATACTAGTAGGGGGCCCCAGTCTATTTAGTCATTTATGTTTTCTTCATTTATTCCGCTGCAGACATTCCGTTTGAATATTTATTTCACTCAGTGTTGTATATTTTATCCCCATAGAAAATATACTTGTATTCAGTATCATCCTGGGTGTGTTGTATGAAACTCCTCATCGGAGTAATTAATTGTGTAATGTGGTTCGGTACTACATTTACCTGTGTAATTCATTCATTTTCATTCGCCTGGTGGGTCCCAGTCGGGGGTCCACGACACTGTAATATCCGCCTAGTTTGGGGTGTTACAGAGTTAGTATCAGAGCGTGGTTTTGAATACTACCCTCCAAGTCATGTCTCATTTGAAATCACCGTCATCGGACTAGTATCATTGGACTTTCGTGTCACGTGTGACCTGTGCAAATGCCGAGCCAATCAGACCAAGAACTGTAAGATTTCTAATGCCATGGTATAAATTCTGGCATTAATCATTCATTCATAATTCATCAGTTAACAATCCTCAATCATCATTGTCATTTGGACCAAGACGGTCAGGTTAACTCATTAATCACTCAATTCATTTCGTTATTCAGTTGTTGATCAGGAAGATCAAATCATTAATCTTGTTAACTCATTCAAGATAATCATTTCAGTAACTTCATCCGATAATCATGTCACGTCAACTAATCATTCATGTAATCGCTGTATTTGAGCGCGTATGCTCATTTTCATCATTTCATAATATAATCATAATGTGATACTCATGCGAGATATATAATCATCATATGACTTTCCACTTCAGTATGGAAAGGGCTGGCAGAGGACGTGGAGGACGAGGCCGTGGAGCGGGCCGAAGCCCGAGAACTCGTGCGAATACACGTGCAAATGCCAGAAATAATGCTAACTCATCGAGCAGTGACGCTGCCACTCATTCACCTGGATGCGATCATACACTATCGGGGAGTCGTACCCGGGACACGGCTCAGTCAGAGGGTGTTCGGGTTGACCCACTCGCATTTATGCAGGGCATGATGGCCCAAATGACCCAGATGGCTCAGTTGATGGAGACGATGCATAACTTCATCAATCAAAACCAGCAGGCTCCTCCGCCGCCACCTCAGAGGCAAGAGAGGGGTGTAAGCAATATCATTAGCGATATCTCTCGCCAGCGACCACCTACCTTTGAGGGCTCATCTGAGCCGGCGGATATTGTTCATTGGCTTGAGCATTTTGAGAAGTTATTTGCTATGGTGGATTGCCCTGAAGGGCATAAAGTTTCAGTTGCGGCTTACTATCTCGGTAAGAGCGCTCATTCATGGTGGTTATCATTGAAGCCCACAGACGGATCATGTACTTGGGATCAGTTCAAGACTCTCATGATGGAGAGGTACTATCCGGCCCCACTCAGGGAGGCCAAGTTGTCGGAATTACTCACTCCCGACCTTTCGGCGGATGATGATGTTCTCGCCATTGCCGAAAAATTTCAGGAACTTCTTCCGTTCGCCTCATCTATCATTCACTCGAAGCGGACAAGATCAAGTATTTGACAAGAGGTGAACCCCGTATGAGACTTCAGTTACTTAATCATAATTGCACCACGTTGGCTGAATTCATTGAGAAAGCTCTTACCTACGAGCTTACTGCTAAGGAAATTGCTAAGCAGCAACCTTCGTCTGCTAGCAAGAAGTCCAAGAACCGTAATCAGTCTGACGGGAGTCAGGCCACTTTCAAGAAACCACGTGCGGGCTCTACTTTTTCTGAGCGACCTCCCACGGCGTCTAAACCCGCGGAATCTCAGTCGCGAGCGGCCAGTTCGGCCATCACCTGTTTCAACTGTGAGGAATAGGGTCATTTCAGCACCAAATGTCCGAAGCAGTCTGTCACGTGCCACAACTGTGGGATTGCTGGGCATAGGGCCCGTTTTTGCCGTAGGGACTCTAAACCCACTCCGGCGTCATCTCAAGCCCTGTGTCATTCGGTGCGGTAATCAAAGCCACTCGGTCGGCGTCGTTCAAAACGACAGAGCTAAAGGCGGAGCTAAGAGCTATCGACGGAGCGTCCGGTTCGGGGCGGCAAGCCCGAATTTAGGAGATGAAGAAGACCGACGATCCGAGGCCGGATGATCTCGTGTACACTCGATATTCTATCTCAACTTTGTGTGTACCCTTTTTGATCTTGGTGCATCTCATTCATTCATTTAGAGTCATGTTTGAGTAGACTACGTCTGGGTAGTGCTACTAGTTGTGAGCCTTATGTCATTGGCCTACGATGGTAGACGAATTGTCGGAAGTTGTGAGATTCGAATTGTCGATTGACTTCATGGTCGTGTATGGCGGCGGACCTAATCGTAGTAGATTTGCCGAGGGCGACGTCATCTTGGGTATTGATTGGATGGATCGTCATGATGCCATCATTAGTGTCCGAAAGCGTTTGGTCACTATCATTTCGCACGATGGAGTCGAATGTGTGTTTCGAGGAGGTAATCCGGTACTGCAGTAAAGTCATTAATTTGATGAAAGCAGAAGATTACTCAATCGAGGATGTGTCGGTTATTGGTGCTATATGGCCAAAACCGAAATCATCGATAATGTTGACGGACATTCGGTAGTGAAGGAATATGCCGATGTTTTCCGCACGAGTTACCTGGTTTGCCTCCACAGAGGGATGTGGAATTCACGATTGAGTTGGAGCCTGGTACGTCCCCGATATCGAAGGCACCGTACTGGATGGCCCCGACCGAAATGCAGGAATTAAAGAACCAACTTGAGGAGTTGTTCGAGAAAGGTTATATCCGACCGAGTGCGTCCCCGTGGGGAGCACCAGTGTTGTTTGTCAAGAAGAAGGATGGTTCATTCTGCTTATGTATTGATTATCGGGAGTTGAATAGGGTGACGATCAAGAATAAGTATCCCTTACCCTGTATTGATGATCTCTTAGATCAACTTCAGGGAGCTTCAGTATTTTCCAAGATCGACTTAAGATCTGGATATCATCAGTTGCGGATTCTAGAGTCTGATATCGCGAGGACGGCGTTTCGAACACGCTATGGTCATTATGAGTTTGTGGTTATGCCGTTCGGATTGACTAATGCACCTGCGGTATTCATGGAGTTAATGAATCGGGTTTTCATCGACTTTTTGGATCAGTTTGTTGTTGTCTTCATCGATGACATTTTAATTTATTCTCGTGACCGGGAGGAACACGAGTTTCACCTTCATCAAGTGCTCGACGTGTTGAGACGAGAACAACTTTATGGGAAGTTTTCCAAATGTGAGTTCTGGATGTCCGAAGTGACTTTTCTCGGACATGTAATTTCATCAGACGGAGTTCGTGTCGATCCTCAGAAGACAGAGGCTATTCGGGATTGGCTACCTCCGAAGAACGTTAAGGAAATCCGAAGTTTTCTCGGATTAGCGGGTTATTATCGGCGGTTTGTGGAAGGATTTTCTAGAATCGCTCAACCCTTAACGAACCTTTTGCGGAAGGATAAGAAATACACGTGGTCCGACGCGTGTCAACGGAGTTTTGAGGAACTCAAGAGCCGGTTAATGTCAGCACCTGTACTTTCCTTGCCGCAGGGGACGGAAGGATTTGTGGTCTATAGTGATGCGTCCGGACAGGGTCTCGGATGTGTACTCATGCAGAGCGGGAAGGTTATTGCCTATGCTTCACGGCAATTGAGACCTTACGAGGTTAATTATCCGACCCACGACCTGGAGCTAGCAGCCGTGGTGTTCGCTTTGAAAATTTGGCGTCATTATCTTTATGGCGTTACTTGTCAGATATTCACCGATCATAAGAGCTTAAAGTATATATTTACTCAGAAGGAGTTAAATATGCGTCAGAGACGGTGGTTGGAATTAATCAAAGATTATGATATCGAGATCCTCTACCACCCGGGCAAGGCGAACGTTGTCGCCGACGCCTTGAGTCGTAAGTCCGTTCAGGAGCAGATGCTTGCCCGTTTAACAGTTCAGAAGGAGCTTCAGCCGTAATTCCTTAGACACAAGATCGAGGTCTGGCTTCAGCGAGTTCAGGGGCAGCTTTGTATGTTAGAGATTTCATCGTCACTCGAGGAGGAAATCCAAGAGAATCAGGGTTCGGACCCATCATTGTTGCGCATCCGAGAGGATGTGGCTCGGGGGAAAGCCCCTGGATTTGTGGTCCACGAGGATGGACTTTTGAGGTTTAAGAATCGGTTATGCATACCGGCGAATGACGAGTTGAAAAACTCGATTTTGATAGAAGCTCATGCTACCCCTTATTCTGTTCATCCGGGGTCTAGTAAGATGTATAAGGACTTGAAACAAAATTACTGGTGGAGTAATATGAAGCGAGAAGTCGCAGAATTTGTTTCGAGATGCTTAACCTGTCAACAAGTTAAGATTGAACATCAGCGACCGGCGGGTATGCTGAAACCTCTTCCTATTACCGAATGGAAGTGGGAAGACATTTCTATGGATTTCATCACGAATTTGCCGACGAGTCGTCGTGGCATGAATACGATCTGGGTGATCGTGGACCGCTTAACCAAATCAGCTCATTTCCTTGAGATCAAGGAGACGTGGGGTCCCGAGAGACTTGCTCAACTGTTCATCAAAGAGATAGTCAGACTTCACGGTACTCCTAAAAGTATCGTTTCCGATCGTGACGGACGATTTGTGTCTTATTTTTGGAAATCAGTTCATCGTGCTATGGGAACTCAGCTTAATCTCAGTACCGCTTTTCATCCTCAGTCCGACGGAAAATCAGAGAGGACTATTCAGACCTTAGAGGACATGTTGAGGGCATGCGTCCTCGATTGGAAAGACGATTGGGAAGCCCAACTACCATTGATCGAGTTCACGTATAATAATAGTTGGCATGCTTTGATTAAGATGGCACCTTACGAGGCCTTGTACGGTCGTCGTTGTCGATCTCCTTTGTGTTGGGACGACTTATCAGAATCAATCGGCACCGAGCCCGATATGCTTATAGCCGCTCGTGAGAAGGTAGCTTTGATCAGGAGTCGTTTGTTGACAAATTTCGTAGTCGGCGAAATCATATGCGGATAACCGTCGTCGACCATTAGAGTTCGAGGCAGGTGACCACGTGTTGGTCAAGGTATCCCCGAGTCGTGGTATCTTCCGTTTTGGGAAGAGGGGGAAGTTGAGTCCGAGATTCATTGGACCGTTTGAGATTTTGGATCGAGTAGGCGAGTTAGCTTATCGATTGGCTTTACCTCCGGCGTTGAGCCGAATTCATAATGTATTTCACGTCTCTCAGTTGCGGAAGTATGTTGCCGACCCGAGTCACATACTTCAGTTCGACGAAATCGAGATCGCCGACGATCATTCATATAAGGAACGTCCTATACGAGTTTTAGAGCGGCGAATTAAATAGTTGAGGAATAAGACGATTCCTTTGGTTAAAATTCAGTGGTCTAGACACGGAGTCGAAGAGGCTACTTGGGAAACCGAGGATAGTATGCGGGAGAGTTATCCTGAGTTGTTTGACCCTTAGTTTCGGGGACGAAACTCTTTTAAGGGGGGGTGTATGTAATACCCAGTTGTAATTTAGTAATTATCACTCAGTAATTATCATTCAGTATTTATCATTCAGTAATTGATACTCAGTAATTTCATTCATTATTGATCATTTGTTACTCATATTCAGTCATGGTATTCATCATTCAGAGTAATTGTATCGTGTATCAATCGTCATTCATCACTAATCTGATTGGAGTTACGTGCCGTGTTTATCATCATTGTCATTTTCGTTGCGAGCTGTGCGTGAGGAGTAGCGCACGCTACATACTCCTTTTAGCGTACGCTAATTGGGTATAGGTAGCGCACGCTACCACTCAGCTTTAGCGCACACTAAGGTTACCCTGGCTGCAGTCCAGAAGGTACTGGACTGCAGGTGAGTTATAAGTAGCGCACGCTACGATTGGTAAGAAGCGCGCGCTAGTGGGTTGATGTATCGCACGCTAATGTGAGGTGTAGCGCGCGCTTAGGACGGATCGGGTTGAGTCCGGTGGCTCTTTGGATCGTGAATTAATTCATAGCGTACGCTATGTGTTGTTGTTAGCGTACGCAACCGATATATTAGCGCACGCTAAACAATGGTTGTAGCGCACGCTATCGGGCCGAATCGAGGTCGTGCGGTTTTACGTACTCGATCTTTGGGCATCAATATTTCGTTAGCGCACGCTAATAATGGGTCTTAGCGCACGCTAGTAGTATGGCCGTAGCACACGCTACAAGAAGGTACGTAGCGCGCGCTACCGTGTTCGGACGGTGGGTCTTGGACTACCCAAATTACTCGTTAGCGCACGCTACTCACAAGGAGCTAGCGCACGCTAACACAGGACCGACTATAAATTGGGAGTTTAGTCAGAGTTCGTCATTTATTCATCTCATTTCATTCCTTCGGTAATTTTGGGCGATTTCGAGCGATTCGGAGAGGATTCTTCGAGGTGTAATCATCAATCATCATCTTCAAGCTCATCTTTCGGATTAATCATCATTTCATCATCTTCATCGCATCGAATCAAAGGTATTAATCTCTTGGATCTAGAATTTCGGATTTTTGGGTTTTCCTTCCGATTTCTTCGTGTAAGCTTGGATTATCATTGGAATATGTTAGATATGGATTATCTACCATGGATAAGTATACTCTTGCGGATTTAATGGTTATTTTCGGAATTATTTCAAGAACCCTTGGGGGTTGACTTCGGTTATTTTGGAGATTTCCGATTGTCGTTTTTATAAACTTGAATTGTGGATTCTTATGAGATTATTGATGTCATTGATAATGTTTTGCTGGTTTGAATCAATCATTTTGGAGTTGGTTCGATAATTTGGGTTTGGTTTTAACCAACGGGTATCTCAACGTTTTCGTTAGAGTACATCTACGAGTTCGGATATTGTTGTATCGACGTTTGGGTCGGTTATGATCGTATTTGATTCATGTATTGATCGGTTGTTGGTAACTATTGTTGTTCAAGGTTGTTCGAGCGACCGACATTTCATTTAGGACGTTGTTCGTGGAAGGACATTCTTCATCGGTATTGAGTAAGTTAATTCTTACTCGGTTAAAAGGATATTCATTCCTTTTGTCGTTGTTCATTCATAATCGTAACTCATTCATCATTGTATTAACCGTATCAAAACTTATCATTGTCAATTAATCACCTCAGTCATAAGGAACGACGGTTCCGATCATTTCATTGAGCTACCATTCATTTCACCATCATTTAATCTTGGTGAGTCATTATTCATTTTCATTGTCACTTTTGTCATATTGTGGCATTCCGGGTCATACTGGCGTGCCGGTTGGTATGTGTAGGATTTTCATGTCGGGCACATTATAGTCGTGTGTTGGTTGGTGGCCTCACATTGGGTGTGCACGAGTTGATGGCTTCGTGAGGCGATTAGGTACAAGACCACACGTGTATTTGATCGATACTCGTTGGTGGCTTGTGCACGGACACATTTCCATCCCGGACGTAGTGTGGCGCCATTCCTTTGAGTCGTACTGATAGTCGATTCATATAGCATGTTTGATTGCGTATGTTTCGACAGGATAATTCATAATTTCAGATATATCATGATTGTGTATTTTCAACCCTTGAGGATTGTTGTTACGTATGGCGGCCGTTGGGATATTGTTTTTCAGGTCATGGCAAGGCTAAAGCACGGGGAGAGCACGGTGACGGTGAGGAGTCCCAGTGATACTAGTAGGGGGCCCCAGTCTATTTAGTCATTTATGTTTTCTTCATTTATTCCGCTGCAGACATTCCGTTTGAATATTCATTTCACTCAGTGTTGTATATTTTATCCCCATATAAAATATACTTGTATTCAGTATCATCCTGGGTGTGTTGTATGAAACTCCTCATCGGAGTAATTAATTGTGTAATGTGGTTCGGTACTACATTTACCTGTGTAATTTATTCATTTTCATTCGCCTGGTGGGTCCCAGTCCGGGGTCCACGGCACTGTAATATCCGCCTAGTTTGGGGTGTTACATTACGGCCGTAACCCTGTCGGCCATATATAGGCCAGGGACCGGCTAGACCTCATTTTTACCTCATTTCTTCACCCGGGTGGCGGCTGGCGACGGGAAAAATCAGGGAGTGGAGTTTTTGGTCGATTCCACTCGATTTCTAAGCATTTTTGAGGATTCTTGGCGATTATATCAACAACAAATCCTTGTTCTTCGTCGGATCGAGGTAATTTCTTGAAATCTCCTAGAATTTGATTTTCGGGATTTCTTCTTCATTTTCGTTGTTCATCCGAATTTGATGAATCGGTTGGTGCTAGTGAACATTATTAATCGTGTTCTATGGATTGTATATCCATATCTTCGATTCTTTCAACCCGATTGATGATTCTTAGGTTCTTGAGGAACTTTGAACATTTAGTGTTCGATTAAATGTCTCAAAGAGTTTCTTTCAGTCATTGTGTTGATTTCGATTGATATTGTGTTATTGAATGAATTGTATTTCATTCAGGGTTGTTCGAGTACTTGTGTTTATCGGAGGACACCGTTCGTTGTTCGTGGAAGGATTTCATCGCCTTCGGTTGAGGCAAGTTTTATACTTGTACTAGTAAAATGAGATTAATGTTATCGTATATGTGTATGAATGTGTTGTATCATTCCGAGAATTGGTCTCTTCATGAATTCATTGATATTAAAGGGATCGTTTGTGTAATATCCGTAACTTTCCAGTTTTAGCAGTTTCCATTTTTGGTGTATGTCTATTTTTATCGACTCGCTTGTAACCATTTCGACATTTTGAATCTACTTTATTTTTGGAGTTTTTCCATTTGGACGAGTTTTGGTGATGTTTTCTCGTAATTTCATTTTATGACATGTTTTGCCGTATGAACGTTCGATTCTCGTAAAACTCATTCGTTTTCGTTATTTCTTGGCTTGTACAAGTTCGTATGGTTGAGTTGGTCATGTTGAAACTTTCGGTTTGTAAATCCGACGTCGTTTTGTGATTTTCGGGCACTTGGGCCATCTTCGTAATTTACTATAAATTTAGGGAAATTGATCTCCTTGTCGTATTTTGGATTCCTCGGTAGTTGGAAGTGCATTTACTTTCGAGCACTCAGCTTCGTTGTTATGAATACCTCGTATTTACACTTTTGATTCTATCCTCGTGTTGTAGTTCGTCGTCGTATCGACTGTGCAGGATTGGTGTTCGTAATCGTGCATTACGTGCATAACGTACGTTATGCGTGATCCATAACGTACGTTATGACCCTCACAATTCAATACAGACATTTGGTTATGTACGTTAACCAGTATTGGGTTACGTACGTAACCATCATAACGTACGTTAACATCTTGTGTTAACGTACGTACGCATGTATCGGCGTTTTAAAAGCGACTTAACCCGGCCGATTTCTTTTCATCCTTCTTCGCCCCTTTTCGCGACGTGAGCGTTCTTTAGCACCTTTGGAGCGATTTATCTAGAGCAATCCGTGGATTTCCTCTAGAGATTTACTATTGTGTACCAAGGGAGATTTATCTACAACATTATCATCTTTCATCAGTCGAATCCAAGGTAATTCCTCAGGAACCCTAATTTTGACGAATTTGGGGGTTTTTCGAGATTCTAGGGTTTAGTTCCGAATTGTTCATCTATATATCGATATTCTTTACCAATTGTGATTATTGAGTGATTCTAAATCCAATTTCCTTGATTTTAATTTGCGAATTATCAATACGGGGAGATTTTGCGTAAACCCTCGCCCGTATCGATTGAACGTCTATTGTCGTGATTTGTAATTTGGGTTTTGGGAGTATTCCTTTCGATTATTGATGTCCGTTGGGACTTAGTTATGCTAATTCTTCATTTAGGAACCATCGTTTCCATTCGGATCATTCATAGTCATTTTTCACTTCCGATCGTTCGAAGATGTCACAAAGGCAAGTACTTTACATTTGTTTACATGTTCTAGTATTTGAATTATGGCTATATGTGGTTGTTGTGGGAGGATATGTGTATGTTCACCTAGGGACGGTCCGACGGGGCCTCTAGGGATACGTATTGCCGTGAGTGTGCGTATCGCGAACTGTGGTTAGCCACCCAGGGATGTCCGACGGGGCTCTGTGGGGTACGGTGGCCGTGAGTCTCGTACCAATGGTTAACTTTGAATTGTGATTTGTTGGAGATAATGTGTTTTGTGATTGTACATTGTAAATATTCCGGAATATTAAATGCTTTCTAAAATGATTTTTGGCGCATATATTCATCTGACTAGAATGTAGTTCAAATGGATTGTACTTGCACTAGCAGTTGTCGCTAACCCCTTAAATGGGGGAAATACTTTTTGTATTTCAGGTATTGATCGTGGGGACAAGCGAGCACTCGAGCCGTATGAGGATGATGGGCAAGCATGATATTGTCCAGTAGTCGATTCTTGGTGTTTTGTTCTGTTGATTATGGTTGATGTATTGTTTTGGGATTTTTATATTATAAAATTGGTTTAAGTACTCGAGTACTTCCCGTTTGAATTGTTAATGTCGTGTTCCCGCTTCGGGAAATAGATTTAATGTCAGGTGTTAATTGTCGGTTTGCATTCTTATTATGGATTATCATCTCATTGATGGTTGTTTGTCTTTGTCGAATGTCTTGTTTGGTACGTTAGCCTGGTGGATTCCACAGTGTGGGGTCCACGGCGCTGTAATATGCCCTGAATGTCTTGGGGGTGTTACAGTTTGATACGATACTCTTCGGCAATTATGCCAAATGTTTATTATTGTTCATTAATGGTCGGTTCAAGGCATTGGAGTACTCGTTGTTAATGATATTGTCGATAGCCGGTTCGCGGTATCGATGTATCGATTGTTGTTGTTAATATTGATGTCGATCTAGGACATTGTTTTTATCATTGTTATTAATGTTGGCGTCTTGTCATTCATGTTATATTGGCCAATTGAAGGCATTGTCCTATTCGTTCTCATCTTCGTTGTCGGTAACCGATTAAAGGTGCCGAGACATTCATTGTATCATTGTTATCGATTGGCCGTTCTAAGATAATCAAAGTGTTCAATCATTCATGGAATCATTGTTATCGGTTGTCCACTCTAAGGCAACCGAGGTATTGAATCATCCGTTGCATCATTATTATCGGTTGGCCATTCTAAGGCAATCGAGGTATTGAATTGGGGCTGTCAGGGATAGTTCCCATCCGTTGTGTCGTTGTTATCGATTGACCATTCTAAGGTAATCGAGGTATTGAATTGGAACTGCCGAAGATGGTGCCCATCCGTGAGTCATTGTTGTCGTGTTGGCCGACTCAAGGCAGCACACTATCATTCTCGTGAATTCGGTAATCTTGGGATCGTTGCCGTTTGTGATTAATTGTGTATGGAGGCTAGTCTCGGCTAGTGCTCGATGGGGTAAGTTTGGTGGGGCCTGAACCTTCGCGGTTGTTTCCCCCAACACCTACAGTCAGTAGGTAAACGGCCATTGGATGGTTTCATTATAGGGTAAGTTTGGTGGGGCCTGAACCTTCACAGTTGTTTCCCCCAACACCTACAGTCAGTAGGTCAACGGCCATTGGATGGTTTCATTATGGGGTAAGTTTGGTGGGTCCTGAACCTTCGCGATTGTTTCCCCTAACACCTACAGCTCAGTAGGTCAACGGCCATTGGATGGTTTCATTTCGATACGGCTTCATGCCGTGGCTTCGGCCTTCATTGTTACAGCTTCGGACTGGTTTGGTTCATCTTCATGTGATTCATTGTGATTCATATTTAATTCAGTTCTGGTTTGGTTCATCTTCATGTAATTCATTGTGATTCATATTTAATTCAGTTCTGGTTTGGTTCATCTTCGTGTAATTCATTGTGGTGTTCTGTATCGCTGATTTGCCGTTGGGCACGTATACTTTAACCTGTTGAGCAGGTATTGATCATATGCCGTGGGCATAGTGTTTCACGAATGCTCGGTTCTTACCTTGGTTTGTGAGCATCTCGTATTATTATTATTGTACCGTTTTATTCTGCCTTTGGATGCATATCATGTTATAAATGTACTTGATGTTCATTATCTGGATGACTAACCCCGTGGTGGAGGAACATGTTTTCATGTGTTAGGTGCTTGCGAGGAGAGAGTTGAGACACAGGGGCATGATGATGGCGATGAGGCATTCGAGCGATACTAGTCCGAGTTGTTCATGTTTGTTAGTCAGTTGGATTGTTCTCCAGTTTGTCAGTCATTGTCATTATGTATTACCCGAGTAGATGCTCGTGGATGTTGTTGTATTTTTATTTATGGCCATGTAGGCCCATCGTTGTCGTTGAAATTCCTTATCGGAATATTGTGTCGGATATCATAGTAGGGACTGTGATCTCCCTTGTTGGTTAATTTTAATGTATTTCAGTCGTGTTCGCCTGGTGAATCTCTGGGTGTGGAGTCCACGGCACTGTAATAACCCAATGGGATTTGGGGGTGTTACAAAACACATATCCCTAATATCCGGAAATCTACCAGCCCAATATGCTGGTGCACATTCCCAATATCTGGATTTGGAAATGAACGTTCATTATGTCCCACAAGGACTATCCTCAGCTTTCACATATCACATTTTACACATCACATATATACCAGAATCTATTCCAAGAATTAACATCACATAACACCAATACACAATTTGCAAAATCCATAACAGAGCAAGTCAAAGAAAACTTGCCTTGATCACTGTGTTTGTAAGAAGTGTCTCTTTTGTAAACTTGCCTTAGGATGAAAACTTCTACAAAAGAAAATGAATTGAGAGAGCAACAAAGTAATATTTTTGTACACCAACCTCTTGTGCAACCTAAACTCAATCAAGCTACTGATAATCAAATGGCTAGTTCACAAGTGCAATTAGGGATTTTGCAAGAGCATACATCTGAACATGCCTTAGAAAATGAATATGAGAACATTAGGAGCTCATATGAATATGAATCGGAAAATGATAGTGAGGATGATGCTGAAATTGCTGATATATTGGTGCTGAAATTGCTGATATTGGTGCTGAAATTTTTGATGAGCTGCCAGAGGACAAAATAATCTACTTGTTAGTCAACTTGAAGGGCACGAGCTAAGTAGTATGATTCACTTTGTCACTATTACAATTAATTTGATATTATCATGTGTGTATGTTTGAAATAATACTTCTTTTTCTCATATTTTTTTCATATTCTTTTATAGCACCCTTGAAAAGGAACAGAACTTGAGGACCAACTGTGTGCAAAGATGTCTATGAATGGACATTAGATGAGTGGAAGCCTATTGTTTTGAATGCAATAGGGAAGCCAATTGGGCCGAATAAGAAGACATTAGAACTCTTCCTTAGTGGCTTAGTCGACCTACCTTCATTGAGGAGCTACAGAACTGCCATAGCTTTTTTTTTTCAATATTTTTAGGGATGTTGGCTCGTAATTCAACTCTTGCACCATTGAACAATCTTAGTTGGCATAAAGTTGAAGATAAGGATAATATTTGGAGTTTTGTAAGGGTGTGTTTTTTTAACTAGTTGTCTGATTTTACTCCTTTGAACTTTCAGATCTAACTAAATTTAAATATGATCAAATACATCTGTACTAGTTGTCTGATTTCATAACATTTTTAGTTGTCTGATCTAACTAGTTGAGGCATGTTTAACATTTTTAGTTGTCTGATCATAACATGAGGCATATAATCAGATCTAACTAGTTGTTTGATTTCATAACGTTTTAATCTGTACTAACATCTGAAAAGACACATGAGGCACATATTCAGAAGTTTTACCGCCTAATAACCACAGGAAACACATCTTGAGAAGTTTTACCATACCTATAGAAGATTTATCATAGAAAAAACAAACAAAAATTAACATCTGATCCTTCCACAATTCCACAGATATTTAGTGACTCAATATGCATATTAACCACAATTTTAGGATAACAAGGAGTGTTTAGCGACAATTTATGTGATGACGACTTGATATTGATGTGAAATGTTACCTTGCAACATATTTGGGGTTTGCGAACACATTTAATTTCTTCATACATACAAAATTAAAGAGAAACCATAGATAAAAAACCGAAATGTTGCACAGTGGTGTTTAATGTGACTTAGTCTCACACGAGGTCTCATTTTATTATTGGTTTTATTTGAACAGGATGTATTGCCCTTGATTCTATCTTGGTTGCTGTTAAAAGTCTTGGTTAATTAACAGAATGACATGTACAGGCTGTTGTTGCTTATATAACTTATTGATTAATATTCTCTGTGAGGTGGTGCTTGTGATAAATTACTCCTTTAACATCTCATTACAATGCTTGATGCAGACTAAATTTATAATATCCGAGGAAGGTAAAGATCATGTGTTGACATCAGTTGGAAAGCTCCGGCGTAGATATAAAATGTAGTGTAAAGGCGAAGCACTTCTCTCCATATGACAATGATAAAGACAGATTGTTAAATGCGCCTGATATAATGCCAGCTTGGCATTTCAAGGAGTTGTTGGACTATTAGAATTTGGATCCAATTCTGGTATCTTTTATGCTTTTTCCTCTATTTATAAAAGACACTATGATACTGAGTGTGTGGGAAGATTCTAATGTTATGGACATGTTATGGACATATCTTGTGTCAAATATGCAGGAAGAAAGTGATAAGAAAAGGAAAAACAGCATAAACCAAAAGGATAGACACACTATAGTTCCTACTAGCTTTGCAAGGAAGAAATATGAATTTGTAAATCAAATATATAATAAATAATCCTTTTTTACCTTTTATGCTATGGTCACTAAAATTTGGAATTCTCCATTGTACTTAATATGTATCTCCATGAAAGCAACAACAAGATCCTGAGAAAAAGCAGCCTTCACAAGCACTTGCATAGAAAGAAAGTCGTAAAAGGAAAGAAGGCAAAAAATATAAGACCTCTTATGAGCATGTTCAAATTAACATTGTAAGTTTCACTTGCTTGTTGGAAAAGTGTCAATTTGTCTTAACTATGTATTTACTTGTGATACTTTCATTATAGAATAAGATGGAGGAGGGCGAAATACAACATGAAATTGAAGGAGACAGTGTAGATTCTCAAGCAAAAAATGAGAGAAACATTCAGTAAAGAAGAGGAATAAAGCTTCCGTGGGTGGGTTTATAATTCCCGACGAGTTTTTACAACCATATAAAGACCAAATTGTCAAAGATATGGTAGAATAAGTAATGAAGATGTTTAAGAAAAACTTGAACCAGAAATATTTGCTAACTTGACACGGTCACTTGGAGATGTGTCCTAGGGAGCTGAACATACAGAGAATAACTACCAGGCCCAATATTCTAAAGGAAATTTCGATGATCATGACCTTAATCAGGTAATTACTTTAAGTTGAAAATTATTATGCAAATTTATTTGTTAGTCTGGCTTCAGTATTTTCTTGTAACTTCAACTTTGTGCTGCAACTACATTGGTTGAGTGAATTCACTGGTTATTAAAGTTTCTTTGTAGCTGCTATCTGTATTTCTGGTTCTACTTGAGTAATGTTTGCTGGAAAGACATGATTCATGTATTGGGCTTGTCTTGTAGCTGGTTGAGTGGTTCTGTTTGATTGTCGTGATGTGCTCGTATGTGTGGCACCTGTTGCGATATTTCTTACACGCAAGTGCACGTTATCGTTTACAAGTAATAAAGTGATGAGTGAGTATCGTTCCCACGAGGATTGAATCACTAACCACCGATTTTTATGTATTTTAGTTTTATCTGAACAATCGAACTTTGGGTTTGCAATAATCACTAAGAGAATTAATAAAAAACTAAATAGTAAAAACAAACGATAGCTTGAAGAAAGGGAATCAAATGGTGAATAAGTCTAGGATTCTGAATCCACCACGGTTTATCCGAATTTACTCTCGATTATCTGAAGTTAATAATTTTCCCAATTTATTGAAGGCAGAGATTGCTAATATATTCTACCGCCTCTCCCGAGGTCACTAGATTTATCTAAAGGCGAATAACACACTCTATCCCTAGGTGAATTAATCCGTCAATAGGCAAAAAGCATAAAATCTCCAAAAGGCCACGTAGTTCCTATGAGTATATTCCTATCTCACAGAATAAAACGGTCCTCCCCAATAGTTCCTCACCAATTCTCCTCTCCCGATTCGAATTGAATGATTAAATCAATACAACTATTGGCCAGATAATTGAAAGCATTAAACACGATTGGGAAAACTCAACAAAAAGAGAATAATTTAGATAATCTCAAATAAATTCGTCAAAACATAGGTTTCATCAAAATCCTAGATTAGGGCTTTAGCCTGACATGCTAATAAATGAAAATATAGAATTAATGAATAAAAGCATTAAAATCAAACGCAGATGAACCTCGGATTCCTCCGTTCTTCGGCTTCCGCCCTCTGTTCTTGAAGTCTTCTGCTTTTCTTCCTCTTCTGTCGTCTCCTCTCTGATTCCCAGCTTTTCCAAGTTCCCCCAAAATCAAAAGATCATTAATTAGGGTCTTAAACCCTTATTTATAGCTCTCTAAAGTCTCCAAATCGCGGCCGTGTGAGTAGGTCGAGAACTGGCTTCGAAACGTCCCAAATCCGCGCGGAGCATACCATAACCGCCTAGTGTGCCGCGGCTCACTAAATCTGTGCCGCGGCACATTGCCTTCAGCTGGATGCCTGGGCGGGATTTAATTCATCTGTGCCGCGGCTCACCTGGACTGTGCCGCGGCAGAGAGTACAGTTTACTTTGTGCCTGCTGGTTGCCTTCCTGTGCCGCGGCCCACTTGCCTTGTGCCGCGGCTCACATCCAAAATTTGCCGTTTTCGCCCGTTTCGCCTCGTTTTAGCTTCCGGACTTCAATCTCCTGACAAACATACAAAAATAAGGCATTAAGAGCTCATTTAGACAAATTCACTCTCCAAAATAATACAAAATAATGATAAATAAGCGTATAAAAATACGCCTAAAAAATACCCCCAAACTTAAGCCTTTGCTTGTCCTCAAGCAAAAAGAATTAATTTCAATCAAAAGAACGTTGTGAATAATCGTGCGACTCGTAGTGCTCTACTTAATCAATACTTCCCTGAAATTCTCTCTAAAAAATACGAGTATCGTAATAGCGAGCTACACTCAGAACACTGATTCTACAAAGTAACCAAGTTCAGTCCTAATTACTCGTTCATGAAAAAAATCCAGCTCAAAGATTAACAAAACGTGAATCAAATCGACCGTCAATATGAAAGGTTAAAATAAACGAGCTAGTTTCGCCTCGTTCCACAGTCACAGTGCAAAATTTTCACGAGTTTCATAAAAATAATCCTCGGACAGTATTCCCTTATATATATATGCTCAAGAAATTGATTCGAGTTGACCACTAGGTTCGGATCTCGGGATGTTTCATCGGGACAATCCTAGGGTGGAACTTCCATTCTCATGTATTAGGAAATCGTTTGACGTAAAAGACACTCATAGGGCACATGGATGCTTCTAGTTACTAAGTTCCCTTCTACAGCGGAGAAACAACTCGAATAAATAATTCCCGCATGTCCGAATCAAGGTCGCCGTTTTACGCGAGAGTAAACAACGGTTCACGCGCGTACCCCCGGTTACTAGGCTCCCTATCATCGGCACATGTGAAATTTCTAAATCACTAGTCTAATCAGGGTCGTCGTTTTATGCGAGAGTAAACAACGGGTCACTTGAATACCCCCGGTTACTAGACTACCCATCATAGAACAAATATTATCTCGACTATTGGGAAAAACTGACCGACTCTAAACTCAATCTAAGTGCCAAAACGACTTATGTAACTGGATGGTTAGCTAACCGAAAAATGTAACCAAACGTATCGACGGTGATTTTAAAACACATATGTATCCTCTCTTATCCGCCAAGACCTCTACAATTACGAAAAAATTTCGGACCTAAATGAATACTGAGCAGAAACAGAAATCCTGACTACAACGCGACTAAAACTCGACTATTTCTTCAGATAGAAAAACAGTGTCGTAATATCAGTATTACAAAAATAGAAGCACGAAAATTCACGAATAAGAATAAAATTAAGACAAGCAAGGCTATCGAAAAAAAAAATTAACGCAAAGTAATGAAAAGTGCAACGAAATAAGTACAACAATGAATGAAGCAACAGAAAGTAAAAACTCCCCCCCCCCCCAAACGTAAGACGTACATTGACCTCAATGGACAAGATATAAAATGCAATAGAATAAGAAGGTCAAGTACTCCCCTCCAGTCCTCTCACGAGCTGGTGCCGGCATCATCCGGTGAGGAGGGTGGTGTGGCTGGCCGAGCGGGTGCAATAAATGGCCCGTCTGGATGCATGATATGGGCCGTCCATGCGGCAAGGTGCTCCTGATGGTAGGCGTCCCTCGCTGCCATACGCCTCGCCTCTCGTCGGTTGGCCCGGTGGGCCTATTCTCGCATCTCAGCTCTGACGGCAGCAATAACGCTCTCTCGCTCCGTCCGCTGCTCCTCTCGCATGGCAGCCATCATACTCTCCCTCTCTCTCCTCATATCCTCTCTCTCTCTCTCCTCAAATCCTCTCTCATATCCTCTCTCTCTCTCTCCTCATATCCTCCCTCAGCCCGTCAAACATCGCATGCAATCTCTCTCCGTCGGGCGGCGGGCCGGCATCTGTCTGCCCCTGTGTCAGCAAACGAGGCTCGGGGGACCCCTCGTGGGACTCATCCAGTAGAAATCCTCTCCCCCGAGCATGAGCCGGTGCTCCTCCCCACTGGTCAAAATGTGAGATAATGCGGTGGTCGATCGGGGCCTGGGGAGCTAACATCGGCTCGTCGTCCGACTACGTCAGCCCCAACTGCCGGCACAGAGCGCAAATAAGCGAGGGGTGCTTCAACCCCGTCTTGGCCCCCCTGGATACACTGGAATATAGAACGGGCCAAGAGAGGGGCCACATCGAAACGCAACCCGGATGTGATAGCATATAGTGTCCGGGCGCGGGAGAGAAAGACAGTGCGGATCTGAGATGTGGGGTCTATACGGGCGCAAATAAAGTATAGCCAGGCACGCCCGAGCCGACTGAGGCGCGAGCTCTTGAAATGGAAAGTGGAGGAACCCGGTGCGCGTTGCTCCCAGTCGGAGTCGGGCTGTGCAATAGTCTCGAGCAGGGCCTCCTTCGTGGGGCTAGTCATCACTCGGTCATAAGCCGACTCATCTACCACCGGCAGCCCATACAACCTCCGAATAGCATATGTGGAAAAATCAATCGTAACACCTCGGACATCGACCTGAGTCCGATAGTCTGATGCCTGCAACGTATGGCCTGCCCTAATGTGCTTCAATAATGCGCTGGCATAGAACTCCTGTACTATCGAGATCACCGCTGGCTCGGGGGGTGAAGCGAATCGGGCCCAGCCCATCTCGTCTATCATCGTAAGTAGTTCCCCGTCTTGGGGGGCTGGAGTAAATCCCCTCTCCGGGATAAGAGGTCGCGGCCGAATCTTCTCATTGAATATTTTGTGAATCTCAGGGTCCGAAAACTGGTGTGCCTCCGACTCGGCGCGACTACGAGAGGTTTCCCATCGAGTGGGGGATGACTGAGTCCTAGCCCTCTTATTCAGCTTCTTCGTCCTAGCCATAGTGATTCCTGAAAAAAAAAATTTAAACATCGAAGGTTACTTACTCAAAATAATAACGAGAATAATCATCATTCGGCTAAGGATATCCGGCCGTAAATCATAAATTTTTATGATATAGCATAACCGTGAGAGAAAAATGAAATTGAACCATAACGTTTAAACTAGACGTATGGGTTGGGGTTGCTGTAATTCCAGAACGAATACGTTGCACAAGGATTCAAAATATAGCCTTAACAAAGAAAATTTTTCATTCAGGCATTTCGTCGAACACCTAAAGGGCAAGAGTTTACTTGAAGAACAACCATGGCAATAGCTCGATCCAAACCCCAAGAACAAAAACACGCATCATTCACCATCAAAACTACACACTCAATTCATTCATATTCCAAAATAACCATGAAAATTCGATCAAAAACCATCATGTTATCCCCTAAACCATTATAGAACTTTTGAAGGAAAATAAACATATTCAATCCTCAAATGCATAAAACAACTTCAAATTTAAATTCATAGAACAAGTTGAGATTAGGAATTTGAACATACCTTGCTTGGTTTTTGAAAAGTGCAAGAAAAATCGCAAGAAGAAACGAGAAGAAGACTGTCGGCCGATCGCGCGCAAGGGGAAAGGGAAGGAAGGAAGGAAGCATACCTGGGGTGGCCGGCCGAATGCGGGTTATAAGGTACCTGGCCGTTCGAATTCCGCATGGTGTGCCGCGGCACAGTTCAAGTGAGCCGCGGCACCGAGTACAGTTCCTTTTCACCTGTTTGCAAGTTTTGTAGTGTGCCGCGGCTCATATTTCTTGTGCCGCGGCTCAGTGCTCAAGTGTGCCGCGGCTCAGTAGTGTTGTGCCGCAGCACAGAGTACAGTTTGTTTAGCCCTCCCTTTCGATCTGTGTGTGCCGCGGCTCACAATACTTGTGCCGCGGCTCAGTAATGAATTTCTCCCCTGGGACTTTTCTGCACAGAATTTTGAGAAGAACACATTAAAAGCGAGAGGTAGAAGCAAATTAAAGCACAAAATGATGAAAAATAAAAATCAAGAATGCAAGAAAAATATAGAAACGCAAAAATCTACAACTACGAACTCGGGTTGCCTCCCGAGAAGCGCTAACTTTATAGTCTTCATCCGGACCTATTTAAAAATCAGTTCGCTTTTCGCAAACTCCATTTGATCTCCTCCCCGTTCATCGAACTGTTAATATGATTTTTAAAATTATGACCATCGGTCGTTAACGATTCGACTTTCGGTTCGGACACCCGATGTTGTTTGCGGAAAGGTTTTGACGAGAACAACATTCCGAAACACCCGTTTTTATCATGACTAGACATCCATTTGGCTTCCGGCTTATTCCCCTCCTTCACGAACGCACTCAAGACTGCAGCAGACTTGTTCGCATGCTCGAGAATTGCTACTCTTTCTACATCTTCCTTAAGAGTTGGCTTATCTGAAACGGAATCTGAATTATCCGACCGTTGATGTTTTCGGTGTTTTTCTTTTGCAACGGCCTCCACACTTTCACTTTGTGAGCTTTTATCAATACCTCCCGGACATGGAAAAGATTTGAACACTTGGAACGTAACATGCTCCTCTTGAACCCGCAGAGTTAATTCTCCTTTTTCCACGTCAATAAGGGTTCTGCCGGTCGCCAATAATGGTCGTCCCAAGATAATTGGGATATCTTCATCTTCCTCCATGTCGAGAACAATAAAGTCCACTGGAAAAATAAATTTATCCACTTTCACTAACACATCCTCAATCACTCCCCTCGGATACTTAATAGATCGATCCGCTAGTTGCAAGGAGACCGTCGTCGGTTTTGCTTCTCCAACTCCCAGCTTTTTGAAAATGGAAATAGGCATGAGGTTAATGCTAGCACCGAGATCGCACAATGCCTTATTAAAAGAAATATTCCCCATGGTGCACGGTATGTTGAAACTTCCCGGATCTTTCAACTTTGGCGGGAGCTTCTTTTGAAGAATTGCGCTGCATTCCTCTGTCAAGGCGACTGTCTCAAACTCCTCGAGTTTTCTTTTCTTCGACAATATCTCTTTCATGAATTTAACATAGCTCCGCATTTGTTCCAACGCGTCGGCAAATGGAATGTTAATATGAAGCTTTTTGAACACGTCAAGGAACTTAGAGAATTGTTTGTCCGCCTTTTTCTGCTGTAATCTCTGCGGAAACGGAACGGGGGGCACACATACCTTCGGTTTATCCGGAAACGTTATCGAAGGTCTCCAATCTTGTGACTCCTCTGTCGCTAAATTATTCTTCTCCTCAATTTCACTCTTCTTTTCACACCTCCCCGGTTGGTCATATACCTCCTTGCCGCTTCTCAAACTGATTGCATTTAGACTCTCTCGGATTTGTCTCGGTTGTACTTGGCAATGCTCCCTCCGGACGGACTGTCAACACATTAGCAATTTGGCCCAGCTGGACTTCCAAGTTGCGAATGGAAGCGGAATGATTTTGCAATGTCGCTTCAGTACGGGTCATGAATTGACTTGTATTCGCTGCCAACTTCGCAATTGCTTCCTCGACAGAAACTTTTGGAGCGGGAGGAGGCTGCTGTTGCTTCTGAGCGAATGGGGGTTGGTTCGAGTTCTGTCCGTTTCTCCACGAAAAGTTGGGATGATTACGCCACCCCGGGTTATACGTGTTGGAGTACGGATTATTTTGCCGGTTTCCGTTTCCTACAAACTGGGCTTGTTCAATTTGGGGCTGCTCGAACGGATTTCCGACTTGGCACTCCGCGCTAGGGTGAGATCCGTTACACCAATTGCAAGTCTCAATGGTAACGGGGGAAGGTGCATGCGAAAATGCTTGAAGCTGCTGAGCTAACGCTGCGACTTGGGCTGACAATGTAGATATCGGGTCATTACTAGAAACTTCCATAACTCGCTTCGGCGTTAATCTTTCAGATGGCCATTGATATGCATTTGCGGCCATAGCTTCCAACAACGAATATGCCTCGGCCATAGTCTTTCCCATCAAAGCTCCACCGGCGGCTGCATCCACTAGAGTGCGTGTAGAGGCACTTAATCCATTGTAGAACGTCTGAATTTGAAGCCAGTCTGGAAGGCCGTGATGAGGGCATCTCCGTAACAAATCTTTATATCGCTTCCACGCCTCGTGGAGCGATTCCATATCATACTGACCAAAGGTGGTGATCTCATTTCTCAATCTCGCCGTCTTAGAAGGTGGGAAGAATTTGGCAAGGAAGGCTTGCGCTAACTCTGCCCATGTTGTGATCGACCCCGGCGGTAAGGAATTCAGCCAAAATTTCGCTTTATCCGTCAAAGAGAAAAGGAAAAGCCTCAATCGGATAGCATCGTCGGTGACACCATTGTTTTTAAATGTGTCACAAATCTCTAGAAAAGAGGCAATATGTGCATTTGGGTCATCATTCGGCAATCCACAGAATTGGCTCGCCTGCACCATCTGAATGATCGCATGCTTGATCTCGAAGTTGTTAGCCTGAATGGTGGGACGCCGAATTCCCGAAAAATTAGCATTAATTTGTGGCATGGCATAGTCTCGAAGTGCCATTTCCGGTTGAGCTTGCTGCACAATGTTATTTCCTCCTTGAATTTCGATATTCTCGGCCATGTTCACCGTCGTCTGTAACTCTCGTTTCTCCTTCTTGTTCCTTCGAAGAGTGCGCTCGAGCTCGGTATCCAAAGGTAGTAGGCCTTCGTTACCGAGTTTTCTCATGCACTACGCGAAAGATCCTGAAAGGAAAAACAAATAAAATAAATAAAATTAAATACTCAAAAAATAGTAAAATAAAAACGTTCAAACTAAGACTAGAAATACTGAAATCGATATTAGCAAAATTTCAGTCCCCGGCAACGGCGCCAAAAACTTGTTGCGATATTTCTTACACGCAAGTGCACGTTATCGTTTACAAGTAATAAAGTGATGAGTGAGTATCGTTCCCACGAGGACTGAATCACTAACTACCGATTTTTATGTATTCTAGTTTTATCTGAACAATCGAACTTTGGGTTTGCAATAATCACTAAGAGAATTAATAAAAAACTAAATAGCAAAAACAAACGATAGCTTGAAGAAAGGGAATCAAATGATGAATAAGTCTAGGATTCTGAATCCACCTCGGTTTATCCGAATTTACTCTCGATTATCTGAAGTTAATAATTTTCCTAATTTATTGAAGGCGGAGATTGCTAATATATTCTACCGCCTCTCCCGAGGTCACTAGATTTATCTAAAGGCGAATAACGCACTCTATCCCTAGGTGAATTAATCCGTCAATAGGCAAAAAGCATAAAATCTCCAAAAGGCCACGTAGTTCCTATGAGTATATTCCTATCTCACAGAATAAAACGGTCCTCCCCAATAGTTCATCACCAATTCTCCTCTCCCGATTCGAATTGAATAATTAAATCAATACAACTATTGGCCAGATAATTGAAAGCATTAAACACGATTGGGAAAACTCAACAAAAAGAGAATAATTTAGATAATCTCAAATAAATTCGTCAAAACATAGGTTTCATCAAATTCCTAGATTAGGGATTTAGCCTGACATGCTAATAAATGAAAATACAGAATTAATGAATAAAAGCATTAAAATCAAACGCAGATGAAGCTCGGATTCCTCCGTTCTTCGGCTTCCGCCCTCTGTTCTTGAAGTCTTCTGCTTTTCTTCCTCTTCTGTCGTCTCCTCTCTGATTCCCAGCTTTTCCAAGTTCCCCCAAAATCCAAAGATCATTAATTAGGGTTTTAAACCCTTATTTATAGCTCTCTAAAGTCTCCAAATCGCGGCCGTGTGAGTAGGTCGAGAACTGGCTTCGAAACGGCCCAAATCCGCGCGGAGCATACCATAACCGCCTAGTGTGCCGCGGCTCACTAAATCTGTGCCGCGGCACATTGCCTTCATCTGGATGCCTGGGCGCCATTTAATTCATCTGTGCCGCGGCTCACCTGGACTGTGCCGCGGCACAGAGTACAGTTTACTTTGTGCCTGCTGGTTGCCTTCCTGTGCCGCGGCCCACTTGCCTTGTGCCGCGGCTCACATCCAAAATTTGCCGTTTTCGCCCGTTTCGCTTCGTTTTAGCTTCCGGACTTCAATCTCCTGACAAACATACAAAAATAAGGCATTAAGAGCTCATTTAGACAAATTCACTCTCCAAAATAATACAAAATAATGATAAATAAGCGTATAAAAATACGCCTAACAGCACCCTGTATTAGTTTAATCTGATGTAGTATGGGGTGTTACAAAACACACCAATTCCTTATTGAGCCGAAGTAAATCAAGCGTTTTTATGTTGTTTTAGATCTATTTTTGCTGTTTTTTCATAGAATTGTGAAATATATATATAATTTTATTATATCTGCTTGAAATGGTATACTATTCTGGTTCTTAATTACTTTATAGATCTAGAATAGACTATGTTAGACTCAGTTGGTTGTTTTTAGTTGCTACAGCAGTTGAATCCTCTTAAATGTTAATCGATGATTGTTGTCTGAGTAAGTTTGATTTGCATCCTCTCTGGTCTTGATGATTAAGAAGTTGCACATCACATTGTTTTTGAATTAGGCTTATAAACCAGACTTACAACCACGTTCCCAAAGGGATTCGATCCCCCCGACCTCTGCCCATAGGCAGAGGCTCCGATACCACTAGACTGGTGCTGTTTTTCTGCTGTTGTTTGGTGCTATTTTTGTTGCTGTTTTTGGTGATGTTTTTGCTGTTTTTGGTGCTATTTTTTTGGTGCTGTTTTTGCTATTTTTGGTGCTGTTTTTGGTGCTGTTTTGTTGTTTTTGGTGCTGTTTTGCTGCTATTTTTGGTGCTGTTTTTGCTACTATTTTTTGTGCTGTTTTTGCTGTTTTTGGTGATGTTTTGGATGTTTTCGGTGTTGTTTTGCTGCTGTTTTTGCTGTTTTCAGTGCTGTTTTGATGCTATTTTTGGTACTGTTTTGGTGCTGTTTTTGGTGCTATATATGTTTCATGCTTGGAGTTGAATAGCAGAGATTGATGTTTCATGATGAAGAAGTTGTGATCTCTTACAATTATTTTTTTTGGTTATAGGATCGTCGAGAAGATCAACATGATATATTGGAGTAGTTTGTCACGATCACGCGAAAACATTCATGCACATATGGTGAAATAATTGAAGATGAAGATCAAGAGATACAAGATTATATTAGTGATATATATAGTATAATTTATTTTGGAGATGTTTCTTTTGACATTGCCATGGTTTGATCTCTAAGACTCTCTTCTTTTGAGCTGAAATTTGCTGAACTGAACTGAACTGAACTGAAATTATTTATATCACAAAAAAATTAATTATATATATATATATAATATTTTTAAATTTAATTCATTTAAAATAGTAATAATAATAATAATTATTATGTATAATACTTTTAAATTTAATTCATTTAAAATAATAATAATAATTATTTACGATGCAGATCGGAAGAATAATTATTATGTATAATAATTTCGTGGAACAATAGATTCTAAAATGTTTGATGCAGATCGAAAAAATGCCATGTTCGTCGTGCGGCAAAGTATTACATTATAAATTTGGGGATCTAGTAGCGTCAATGATGAAGTACAAGAAAAATAAATTGTAGTAGTAATAAATATTTATTATTAAAAAAGTTCGTAATGTACTTGTATAAATATTTTATTCCATGCTACATCTTATATTTATAATGGTTGACTCTCTTCTCATTATATTGTTAATAATATTAGATAATAATATATATACAACAATGATAATAATAAAAGTTATAGCTTCGATTATCAATAATAATACTACGACCGATAAATTATTAGATTACTATTAAATAATAATTATTAGAGTACAACAACAACAACAAAAAAACAATACAAAATAATACTACCGATAAATTAAAATAATGAGATTAATAATAAAAATGTGTATATAGTATTGTTGATAATGTTAATATTAATATTAATTAATATTATATAACAATATATACAACAATAATTATTCTTGATAAAAACTTTTATATATATAAATATATTATTCTTGATAATTAATATAAACAATAAAAATAATTTCTGAATCAGGCCAATCGAATCGAATCAATTGCACCGAATCAATTTTGCCGAATCAATCGAATCAATCAAAAATGTTGAAATTAAGCCCAAAAGAACAGAGCCTAAGTTTGATCTCTTATAGAAATAGATGACTTATGATAGAATTTATGGTAGTATTGCTGTTAATTTTTGGCCTGCAAAAATATGCATTTGTGAATGCGTACATTGTCTATCTAAATACTTTGTTTATATTATATTATTATTTATCAAGTTTATTTTCCACAAGAGGTTCAATCTTATTATTGTTGCTTTTGTTATAGGCTTCCCACTATTTTTATAAATATTTTGAGTTTGTTTGATATATAATACTACTAATAATAAATAATGATAATAATAATAATAATAATATTCATAATATTATGCTACCTAAAATCAAAAGAGTGATACATAATATACGACAACGTGTTACATCAGGTAGTTGACAGTGATACAAAAGGTCAAATAGACTGTTACTTATTGGTAGAAGAGTTGATTGAAAAGTTTACATTAGATATTATAAGTAACACTTTAAAAATGTTATTATAAACGTTCAAAAGAGTTACTCAAAAGGACTTAAGGTATCACTTGATAAAGTGTTATAATAGATTTACAAAAGTGTTACCTTAGAGCATTGGCGACACGGGCAGATGTATCACCAATAAAAGTGTTACCTATTCTCTATACTAACACTTTTAGCCTTTTATGTAGCACTTCTTGGATGTTATTTAAGACCAATTATGCACTAGTGGCACCAAGATAACAGGAGACCATTCAGTTGCTGTATTTACAGCAACTTAATCTTAGACTTCCACTATGCAAACAAACTTTGAAAAAGGATACAACTAATTCAACCCCCCTTTCTAAGATGTTTATACTGTATACTGTGACCAACAATTATTTTAAATACTTGTTGGTAGAGGACGCGGTCGCGGACGTGGTAGGGACGTGGCGCAGCCGGTGCGGCGGCCATGTCTGATAGCTCAAGGGCTGGTTCGGCAACGCCTTATTTTTCGAACAGTGTCCCGCTTAGCGCCGAGGGCCAGCAGGATCAGTCTGCTAGCTTCTACAATGCTCATGATAACGTTGGAGTAGCGAACATTCTCCAGCAAGTAGCGAATCAGATGACGCTACTGACTCAGGCCGTTCTGGTCAACCAGGCTAATGCTAACCCGGTTTCGCCTACTGGTTCCGGCACCGACAAGCTACTTCAGGATGTGATGCGTCCTCCGCCGTTCGATGGTGCTTCCGACCCTTCTGGTTAGAAGAGTTGGTTATTCGAGATAGAGAAGGTGTTCGAGGCGGCTAACTGTTCTGAAGAGAGGAAAGAACCAATCGCTCAGTACTTCCTCGCCAAAGAAGCGGCAACGTGGTGGTAAGCAGTGAAACCGCGTGATCGGGCGAATACGTGGGAGGAGTTCCGAGAGTTTATGGAAGACGAATATTGTCCGTGGCCGGTAAAAGAGGGAAGAATTCGAGCCTTCTTTGAGGCAAAACCTCAGGATGTTCCCATTTCATAGGCAATCAAGGACTACATTTAGCAGCTACATTATGTAAGGAATCAGGTCCGAGATGAGCTAAATAAGATCCGCCACTTCGACATGCGGATGAAGCCTAGGGTTCATCACTACATGTCAAGTCTCGAGTGTACAACTTTGAAAGATTATCAGAACAAGGTGATGGCTTATGAGATGTCGTTTTCTGCGACAGAGGCGGCAACGGAGGGTAAGAAACAGAAGACCTCCGGTCAGTTTTCGGGAGGTAAGTTTGGTAGGCATCATAGGGCTCAGTCAGGTTCGAGAGTCTTCGGGAATCAGTCCCCATCATTTGGGCGAGAAAATGGTTCCAAGTCTACCCCGACTGTTCCTGTTCTTTGTCATACCTATTTTAATTGTGGTCGGCCCGGACACATGGTGAGTGAGTGTGACAGGCCACCGCTACAGTGTCTTACTTGCAGTCGGATGGGGCATCATGCTAAGTATTATGGAGACGCGAGTTGGGCACCAGTTACTTAGGTGTCAGCCCCGGATACGAGAGAACCGAGTGTGAATCAGGCGCCGACAACTAATCAGCCTCAGCAGAGTTTTGGCAGAGGTCGAGGACATGGGAAGCCTTCTAGAGAGGGAGCTTCTAGTGCGGGGTCTGTTTCGCCCCATATATATGAGATGAGATGAGCGGGAGATCCCTACGAGACGGTGGCTATAGGTACCGTTCACATCCTTGACCTTCGTGTTTCCGTGTTATTCGATTCTAGTACTATGCATTCTTTCATATCTCTGGATTTTGTGCGTCGTCTGTATGTTGATTGCCTATTTGCGTATGAACCTTTTGTTGTTAAACTGCCTAGTGGGGATAGTATTGTGGGGGATCGTGAGATTAGGGATTTTCCGGTGAGTATCGCGGGGAGGGATTGGTCTTATAATCTTATTGCGGTACACATTAAGGATGAGGATTTGATTCTTGGTGAGGATTGGCTAGATCGACATGGGAGATAATGAATTATAGAGCGAGGACCATTTCAATGTTAGCCTCTGATGATACTGAGCATTCATTTGTGGGGCATAAGCGGGGTAGTAATAGATTTATGATCAGCGTTATGAAAGCGGTGAAACTTCTTCTAGGAGGTTGCATTGGTTACTGGTGTTATGCCTTGAGATCGGAAGAAGGGGGAGTCGAGTTCTCATTTATTCTGTGTTGGGATTCGGTGCCTAAATCAAAGGCCCGCGGAAGCGGTAAAATGAAAATTAATTCGATCCGAATCCCTACGAGGATCGATCGAGCTACGTATATACGAATATATAAATGAAAAACAAGAGTTGTAAGAAACTCACCCTTGAAGTCGGTTGATTAAATGGTATCCTTCTCTTGAGCTATTACCCAAGCTTTACTTGAATTCTCTACGATCCGAAAGCACTCCAAGCACTTGAACGATCCAACGCCGAAATCACCGCATCTCTACTTGCCACGCGCCAGAGAAACGAACGGAATGACAATACCCGATTAACCTCAAAGGTTACGACTAAGACTAAGGTAAGAGATCAAAAAGTGGGGCCGGCCTCTACAAGGAATCCGATGAGTTCGGTTCGTTTTGGACTCCCGAGAGTCCAAACAGATAAACTCCGATTCTGTTCCGATGTATTTATATCGATTAATTAATCCAATTAATTAATCATATTAAATACATAGTAACATAATTAATTTCTCCAAGAAATAATTATATTCATGAATTAAATTAATCACCCAGTAATTTATTTAATGCACTAGGTCGTATATCAATTTATCCAATAAATCAATTTAGACATCCAATGTCCCAAATTAGATATCTAATATCTAATATTCATAATGAGATAATAAGCTTGATACATTCCGTCGTCAATCCTATTGCGCGACTCGGTAGGTCCGTCTCAGTCAGCAATGGGAGGAACCAAAGAGTAGTAGCACCACCTAGCCATCCTGGCGGCCTACACTGTACCCCAACTGAGAACGAATGATTGGGATCATTCGAGAACCATTCTGTCGTGAATACCAGTATACGTATAAACCCTTCTTTCAAATGTCCCGATCAAGTTAGCGTCACGGTCAGTCAAACCCTATCTGTACTTGACCCTATGCATGCGTTAATGCAAATCGAGATCATTGAGCTCTCGTGTATCCAATACAACTAGCTCCAATGCTTTGGCCAAAGACTTATGATCTCATCTGCCAATAACCGCATAGGACATATAACCCGCTCACCAACGGGAGAAAGAATTCTATCTTGGTATTCAGTAGGACCTACTACTTGCCCATTAAGATGCATGTCGAGGTTGACCCCCACCTCCAGGTTTATAGGGTCGAACTACTCTAATGAAAATCTTAATGTCACAAGCACATCCCTACTAAATTATCAATTCGAAGGTTCACGAATACCTATCACAACCTTTCGATTCCGTCATTGACTGTCCCGGAGTGAAATCCGTGTTACGAATCGAGGGTGAGTCGGTTCGAGTATTCTAATCCATTTAGCATACCTATAACGTGTGCTCCCACTAACTATTAGTGTTCGACAGGCACTCTCCATGTCAAAGAACACGTCATACAAGTCTTCACATAAACTTAATGCCCAATCAAGTTTCATCGACTTGCGAACGATTAAGTATTTGAGCTATAAACCTTTCCAGTGCCGACCTCCTTATCAAATAAGGAGTGGAATGTTTTTCTCTCAAATACACGGACTAGTTTCTATATGTATATTTACGAGTTAGGAATGCTAGTAACTGCCAGTAAATAAAGAAACATCCATTGCCTTATATTAATGATTTACATAATTATAAGTACAATGCCCTCACTCAACATCCTCTGAGTGACATTCGAGGGCATACTCCTAACAATATCCCACTTGCACTCAATGCTACACACTATGGTATCTAATACCCATGTTCTCCATATGACGCTCCAAACTAGTATGAGAAAGTGGCTTTGTCAGTGGATCGGCGACGTTGTCGGCCGAGTCTACTCTGTGCAGCATAAAATATCCCTTGCGAACAAATTCTCTTACGAGATGATACTTCCCCTCAATATGTTTGGTGTTGTTGTGAAACCTCAGCTCCTTGGCCTGCACTACAGCTCCGTCGTTGTCGCAGTACAGCGGAACATGCAGCTCAACACATTGTATCACTTGAAGTTCTCCCAGAAACTTCTTAATCCAGAACCCTTCGTTGGAAGCCGCCGAGGCTGCTTGATACTCAGCCTGACAGGTGGAATCAGCAGTCGCGCTTTGCTTGGCGCTATGCCAAGATACTGCTCCTCCATTAAGAGTAAATATGTAGCCAGAAGTAGACATCGAGTCGCCCTTCAGTCCTTGGAAATCCGAATTAGTGAATCCCACCACATCCAATTCTCCACCGCCATACATCAGAACCATATCTCTAGTCCTTCTTAAGTACTTGAGAATGTTCTTTATGGCAGTCCAATGTTCCCTACCTGGGTTTGCCTGAAACCTACTCACCACGCTTAAAGCATGCGCGATGTCAGGTCGTGTACACAACATAGCATACATAAGGCTACCCACGGCCGAAGCATATGGTATATTACTCATTTACTTTCGTTGTTCCTCACTTTGAGGACACATCTTCAAG
This sequence comes from Orobanche coerulescens, assembly GCA_033398695.1. Lineage (NCBI taxonomy): Eukaryota > Viridiplantae > Streptophyta > Magnoliopsida > Lamiales > Orobanchaceae > Orobanche > Orobanche coerulescens. The sequence continues at coordinate 41,404,491 of CM065816.1, read as the reverse complement.
GAGAGTTTTATTCCATGTCGCATCGGTAGGAACCCTCTTTTAGAATCATCCATCTTAAATCGCTTTAAGATTTTATCTATATAGAGGGCTTGGGAAAGACCTATTGTTCTCTTCGCTCTATCCCGGTAGAGACAAATACCAAGAATATAGGTTGCTTCTCCCAAGTCTTTCATGGAGAAATTTACTCGAGAGCCAAGCTTTCACAGAACTGAGCATTCCCACATCATTTCTTATTAGTAGAATGTCATCTACATATAGTACTAAGAATGCGATCTTGCTCCCACTAACCCTCTTGTATACACAAGGTTCCTCTTCATTTTGCAAGAAGTCAAACTCTTTGACCGCCTCGTCAAAATGAAGTTTCAAACTACGCGATGCTTGCTTCAGTCCATAAATGGAACGCTGAAGCTTGCACACTTTCTGAATATCGACTTCGGACACAAAGCCTTTAGGCTGCTCCATATAGATTTCCTCCTCGAGGAATCCATTAAGAAAAGCCGTCTTTACGTCCATTTGCCATATCTCATAATCGTGGTAGGCAGCTATAGCAAGCATCATGCAAATAGACTTGATCATGGCTACGGGCGAGAAGGTATCGTGGTAATTGATCCCTTCTTTCTGGGTATAACCCTTTGCCACAAGCCTGGCCTTATAGGCGTCAACCTTGCCATCACCATCAGTCTTTCTCTTGTAGATCCACTTGTTCCCAATAGGCACTATGCCCTTGGGGAGGTCTACTAGAGTCCAGACCTGATTGACATGCATCGAGTCTATCTCAGCTTCCATAGCTTCACGCTATTTCGTGGAGTCTACATCCACCATCACTTGGTCATAGGTCGTTGTGTCAGTCTCTTGGCTATCACTTGGAACCTCATGGAGACCTAGTTCCTCCAAGTGCACAATCCCATACCTCTCAGGTAAATGAGACACCCTACTAGACCTACGAGGTGGTTGTACTTGTGTTTCAGAAGGTTCGGTTCCAGTTTCTTGCACAGGTGTCTCCCGAGGAGTTTCATTGTATTCTTCGAAAGAAATACTTCTACCTGCTCCGCCTTCCTGAATGAACTCATCTTCTAGGAAGTGTGCTTGTAAAACAACAACGATCTTTCGATCTTCGGGCATGTAGAATAGATATCCCATCGTCCCATACGGGAATCCAATGAAACGTCCCTTCGCGGACCTAGATTCCAACTTCTCCACCTTAGTCTTCTTGACATAGACGGGACATCCCCAAATACTAATATGATTAAGACTTGGTTTCCTGCCCTCCCACATCTCATGTGGAGTTTTATGAACGGATTTGGAAGGACATCTGTTCAAGATGTAAGCGGCAGTCAGGAGTGTATACCCCCACAAGTAAATCGATAAGTCCGTATAGCCCAGCATGGAAAGGACCATGTTCAACAAGGTCCGGTTCCTTCTTTCTGACATACCATTTAACTGAGGAGTACCTGGAGGTGTTAGTTGTGAAACTATTCCATGGAATTCCTGGAATTTCTCAAAGGCCTCGGATTTATGTTTCATTAAGTATACATAACCATACCTAGTATGATCATTTGTAAACATAATGAAATATTGATATTCGTCACGTGCTGCTTCCAAAGCACCACATACGTCGGTATGGATTAATCCCAGTTTATCAGCGACTCTTTCAAAAGTCCTTGTGAAGGGGGACTTAGTCATTTTGCCTTTAAGGCAAGATTCACAAGTAGGAAAGGGATCCGATCCCAATGGACCCATAAGTCCATCTTTTTCCATCTTGTAAACCTTGGTCTGACCAACATGACCAAGTCTAAGATGCTATTTCAAAACTTTATTGGTTTCATCCCTACCACATTTTCTAGTCATAGTATTCACAACTACTTTGTTGCTGAGATTTAGATGATACAATCCATTTAACAATGTATAAGTACCCACTAGTTTATTTCTGAAATAAATTTTGTAGGAACCATCACCAATGAAAAATGAAAAGCCTTTTCGATCCATGGCCGGAATGGATACAATGTTTTTGTGCCCCTTGGGCAAAACAAGTACATCGTCTAAAGTCAAAACAAAGCCGGATTCTAAACCCATAAGAAGTGATCCTATGTCGGTCGCCTCGACACTATGCCCTCTTCCGACGGTGATCATAACTTCTTCAGCTCCAAGCTTCCTACTTTGTTCCAGATCCTGATTCACGGTACAAATATGAGAACTAGCACCAGAATCCAGTATCCAAAAAGTAGAAAATACAGTAGCAGAACAATTTGTTTCCAAAACTAAAAGTTCTGTACCTGAAGTGCCATGAAGAATCGGACACTCTCTAGCCCAGTGGCCCAGCTCACCGTACTTGAGACAAGCGTCTTTCTTCTTTCTCTTTGGAACCGTTGGGGCCTTGCCCTTGCCCTTGAAGTCCTTAACATGTGGTCCAGTCTGCTTCTTGGTCTTTTCTTCTTGTTCTTAGACCTCCGAGGTCCAGAAGAAATCACAAGAGCAGACTCTTTCATCCGCGGAGTCTTCATCTGAGACTGAGCGGTCACAAGCTTGTTCATTAGCCTATCTAAATTACATGCAATCTCATTGCAGTTGAAGTTCATAACAAACTGTGAGAAGGAATCAGGGAGAGACTATAGGATGAGGTCGGTTTGGAGAGAAGTATCCATTTTAAAATCAAGAGCCTCCAATCTCTCGATCATGGATATCATTTTGAGGACGTGTTCCCCAACCTTCTCACCTTCCTTCATTCTTGCACCGAACAGTTGCTTGGATATCTCATATCTAGCAGTTCTGCTATGCTCACCATAAAGTTCGGTTAAGTGAGATAGAATCTGCCTAGCAGAAGTCATTTTCTCATGAGCTCTCTCAATCTCATTAGACATAGAAGTCATCATGTAAGCACGGACTTTTATGTCATCCTTAACCCACTTTTCATGGTTTTCGATCTCTTCCTGATTGGCTCTGGTCCGCACAGGAGGCGGCGGAATGCCCGTCTCCAAGATGTATCCCAGTGCCTCTATACTGAGGACAATCATCAGATTGCGGATCCAGTCCACAAAGTTAGGTCCAATCAGGGTGTTCTTCTCGAGTAGAATTGCTAGTGGATTCATTGTCATATTGAGAGTTATGTCTGCATTAAGTACGACAGATTAATTAGTGACTCGTTCAATTATGTTCTGAGTATAGAATTAAGGTCTTTTCTATTCTTGTTACCCAGCTCTCACTATTTTTATCGGAACAACACACTCCCATGTGAAATCCGGAAGTATCGTCGCTCTACTTCATAGTGGTGATCGAGTTCTTTATAAATCTTAATAGAGGGCAACCGAATAGGTTTCTAGTCTATTAATTTTCATAAAGTGGTGTCCAACACCAACCCATCTAATGGATGATTCGATCTTCTTTTTCCCCTTGTTCACTCCCCTCAACCTATACGGTTTCTATGGTTCGTGAACAAGTTAAGTTTATACCATCGACGCAAATCAGTTTCACAATTGAATCATATCCGGCAACCTATCAGGTTTCTAGGGATAAAATTTGCTCCAACCGAAGGCATCCAATGCGCTCCCGGTAATTTATCCGTCCTCCCCGAACGACTACCCCGATAACTCGGAAGCATAGCACATCCAGTTTGGATTTCAATTTCCCGAAAACTCGATGGAGGGAAAGAAAACCTTGAAACCTTAGAAACTTAATAATTTGTTGTGGGAGAATTTTCGCGATTAACGTTACACTTTGCACATTAATCATTTAAGCGCGTTTGAGGCATTCATACAATATGAAACAACCATTCACAACCTAGTTGCTACCAACATGTGGTTCATGGACCGTTCCTAGAAAACAAAAACTCCGTAATCTAATTATAAGTCTTCGTCTTGAATCTTCATCTTATCGAAATGGATCTTCCTCCAGTCTTCGTCATTACATATAAATTTTACATTGAAAATTGCATCCTAGATACAAATATTTCTAGTAAAATAAATAGTCTCAAAACGGCCTTTACAACCCAATCGAATAAAACGAACGATTCCAAACTAAGTCCACGAACCACATCCCCATTCAAAAGCATTCATCTAATAAATACTAATAAATGGAAAGCGTAGAGATACATTGATCCAATCAACAACACAAACCGAACCAATCGATACACACAATCGGTAATATGAAAACGTTCAAAATAATTCGGTCGATCATAAGTATTCCAATAAATCAATTGTCCCTTATAAAATGAAATACCATAAATCATTTTAATCATATTAACTCCAATTTAAAATGTGGGAAATCATTTTTAGGAGTACACGAAGCAAACAAGCCCGAAACGGGTCCGAAATGGGCTGAATCGCGCCCGAAACGCCACCAGGCAGTATGTAGGGCTACCCAACAGCCCTGGGCCACGGCCCCCAACTTCCGGACCACTCCCGGACTGTCCAACGGCGATTCGGGACTAGTTTTTCGACCGGATATCCAATATCTATATTTTTCAACATTCATATATTCAATATACATCATATTTCCAAGAAATATAAGATTTATATTTAGACAAAAACTTACGAAAAATACAACTATAACGAACGAAAAAACATATACCACGATTATGACTAAAATGATTCCAAATCATCCACCATCTAATCGAGCATTCTAAATGCCAATATCGTATATACGATCGCAAGACCTACGCTCTGATACCACTTTTGGGATTTGGTGCCTAAATCGAAGGCCCAGCGGAAGCGGTAAAATGAAAATTAATTCGATTCGAATCCCTACGAGGATCGATCGAGCTACGTATATACTAATATATAAACGAAAAACAAGAGTTGTAAGAAATTCACCCTTGAAGTCCGTTGATTAAATGGTATCCTTCTCTTGATCTATTCTCCAAGCTTTACTTGAATTCTCTACGATCTGAAAGCACTCCAAGCACTTGAATGATCCAACGCCGAAAGCACCGCATCTCTACTTGCCACGCACTGGAGAAACGAACGGAATGACAATACCCGATTAACCTCAAAGGTTACGGCTAGAATCAAGTGATGAAGCCTTTTATTATTGCACTCTAAGTGTATAATATATATCTCTCAATGTATCTTGAATTTTCTCCAAGAAAACTCAAGAACAAGATGAAGAACAAGATGAAGACAATTGAGAAAACAATTTTCTCTCTCTCAAAGTGTAACTCACGGCTGATGGTGTTCTTGTGATGTGAGGAATAGTCTTCATTATATTCTTGTTCCAAATCCCACAAAATCAACTATACCTTATTTTAAGGGATATCAAATCTCTTAGGTGATTAGTCTTCACCCACCAAAGCAAGACTAAGACTAAGGTAAGAGATCAAAAAGTGGGGCCGGCCTCTACAAGGAATCCGACGAGTTCGGTTTGTTTCAGACTCCCAAGAGTCCAAACAGATAAACTCCGATTCTGTTCCGATGTATTTATATCGATTAATTAATCCAATTAATTAATCATATTAAATACATAGTAACATAATTAATTTCTCCAAGAAATAATTATATTCATGAATTAAATTAATCACCTAGTAATTTATTTAATGCACTAGGTCGTATATCAATTTATCCAATAAATCAATTTAGACATCCAATGTCCCAAATTAGATATCTAATATCTAATATTCATAATGAGATAATAAGCTTGATACATTCCGTCGTCAATCCTATTAAGCGACTCGGTAGGTCCGTCTCAATCAGCAATGGGAGGAACCAAAGAGTAGTAGCACTACCTAGCCAGCCTGGCGGCCTACACTGTACCCCAACTGAGAACGAATGATTGGGATCATTCAAGAACCATTCTGTCGTGAATACCAAGATAATGTATAAACCCTTCTTTCAAATGTCCCGATCAAGTTATAGGTCACGGTCGACCAAACCCTATCTCAGATTTGACGCTATGCATGCGTTAATGCAAATCGAGATCATTGAGCTCTCGTGAATCCAATACAACTAGCTCTAATGCTTTGGACAAAGACTTATGATCTCATCTGCCAATAACCGCATAGGACATATAACCCGCTCACTAACGGGAGAAAGAATTCTATCTTGGTATTCAGTAGGACCTGCTACTTGCCGTTAAGATGCACGTCGAGGTTGACCCCCACCTCCCGGTTTATAGGGTCGAACTACTCTAATGAAAATCTTAACGTCACAAGCACATCCCTACTAAATCCTCAAGTCAAAGGTTCACGAATACCTATCACAACCTTTCGATTCCGTCATTGACAGTCCCGGAGTGAAATCCGTGTGACGAATCAAGGATGAGTCGGTTCGAGTATACTAATCCAATTAGCATACTTATAACGTGTGCTCCCACTAACCATTAGTGTTCGACAGGCACTCTCCATGTCAAAGAACACGTCATACAAGTATTCACATAAACTTAACGCCCAATCAAGTTTCATCGACTTGCGAACGATTAAGTATTTGAGCTATAAACCTTTCCAGTGCCGACCTCCTTATCAAATAAGGAGTGGAACGTTTTTCTCTCAAATATACGGACTAGTTTCTTTATGTATATTTACGAGTTAGGAATGCCAGTAACTGCCAGTAAATAAAGAAACATCCATTGCCTTATATTAATGATTTACATAATTACAAGTACAATGCCCTCACTCAACATCCTCTGAGTGGCATTCGAGGGCATACTCCTAACATTATGGTAGTGGGCGAGTATCCTGACGTCTTTCCAGACGAGTTGCCGGGTTTGCCACCAGACCGTGAGGTTGAGTTTACTGTTGATTTAGAGCCGGGAGCGGCTCCTATTTTGAAGACGCCGTATCGCATGGCGCCTGCCGAGATGCTTGAGTTGAAGAAACAGTTGGGAGAGTTGCTAGACACGGGCTACATTCGACCGAGCGCATCGCCTTGGGACGCACCAGTCTTGTTTGTGAAGAAGAAGGATGGGTCACTCCGCCTATGTATCGACTATCGAGAGTTGAACAAGGTGACTATAAAAAACAAGTATCCGCTCATGAGGATTGATGACTTGTTTGACCAATTGCAAGGAGCAACCATGTTTTCGAAGATTGATTTGAGATCAGGGTATTACCAACTCCGAATGAAGGATTCCGACATTCCGAAGACAGCCTTTTGGACGAGATATGGCCACTTCGAGTTTGTGGTTATGCCTTTTGGGCTAACCAATGCCCCAGCCGTGTTCATGCAACTAATGAACAAGGTCTTTATCGAATATCTCGATAAGTGTGTAGTCGTTTTTATCGACGATATCCTGATTTACTCGAGGAGCAAGGAGGAGCATGCACGTCATTTGCATATCGTGTTAGGAATCTTGAGAACTCAGCGTCTTTATGCGTAGTTCTCAAAGTGTCAGTTTTGATTGCGGGATGTTATGTTTCTTGGCCACGTAATCTCGGTCGAGGGTGTTCGTGTGGACCCACACAAGATAGAAGCAGTGTTGGATTGGGCACCGCCCAAGAACGTGAAGGAGGTCCGTAGTTTTCTGGGTTTGGCCAGGTATTATCATAGGTTTGTCTAGGGGTTTTCTAAGCTCGCTCGACCGCTTACTCAGTTGTTGCAGAAATCGGAGAAGTTTGTATGGACCGACGAGAAGCGGAAGAGCTTTGAGGAGTTGAAGAAGCGGTTGACTACCGCTCCCGTCTTGGCTTTACCGAGCGGTAATGAGGGTTTTTTAGTTTATAGTGATGCCTCAGGACAAGGACTTGGGTGTGTACTCATGCAGCACGGGAATACCATTGCTTATGCTTCCCGTTAGTTGAAACTGTACGAGTTGAATTATCATACCCACGATTTTGAGTTGGCCGCAGTTGTGTTTGCGTTGAAGATTTGGCGTCATTACTTGTATGGCTCGTCGTGTCAGATTTTCACCGATCACAAGAGCCTGAAGTATATTTTCACACAGAAAGTCCTGAATATGATACAGAGAATGTGGTTGGAGTTGATTAAGGATTACGATCTTGAAATCCTTTATCATCCGGGCAAGGCAAATGTGGTGGCAGATGCCTTGAGTTGGAAATCGGTATCGCTTTGGGCACTTGAGTTACTCACAGCCCAGTCAGGGCTCCAGCGAGAGTTGATGGGGTTGGGTGTTCAGGTTGTGCTACCAGGGAGTGCCGGGCAGTTGCCCACTCTTGAGATCTCTTCGTCTCTGGTCGACGACATTAAATCGAGACAGTTAGAAGATCCGATGTTTATTCAGCTCCGCGAGAATGTGGTGAAGGGGAAAGCCACAGGATTCGTGATTCATGAGTATGGTGAGTTGAGATTCAAAGTTCGGCTATGTGTTCCGAACGACTTGGAATTGAGGCAGGGTATTATGCGAGAGGCTCATGCCTCACCTTACTCAGTCCATCCGGGCTCGAGTAAGATGTATAAAGATTTGTGGAAGAATTTCTGGTGGAATGACATGAAGAATGAGGTAGTACAGTTTGTGGCTAAGTGTTTGACTTGTCAGGAAGTCAAAATCGAGCATCAGCGGCCAGCCGGGTTGTTGAAACCACTTCCCATCCCGAAATAGAAGTGGGAGGATATCTCTATGGATTTTGTCATGAATTTGCCGAGGACGAAGACCGGAATGAATATGGTGTGGGTGATCGTGGATCGACTGACTAAGTCGGCACATTTTCTGGGCATCAAGGACACTTGGGGTCCAATAAAATTGGCTCGTATTTTTATTGTGCAGGTTGTGAGACTTCATGGTATGCTGAAGACTATTATTTCGGATAGAGATGGCCGGTTTGTATCGCATTTTTGGCAGGCGGTACATAAGGCATTGGGGAGACGTTTACGTTTGAGTACATCTTTCCATCCTCAGATCGATGGGCAGTCCGAGCGTACCATTCAGACGTTCGAGGATATGTTGCACGCGTGTGCGCTAGACTGGAGTAGTGATTGGGAGGAACATGTGGCTCTCATTGACTTTACTTATAATAATAGCTGGCATGCGTCGATTAAGATGGCACCGTATGAGGCACTTTATGTCCGACGGTGTTGATCACCGATATGTTGGGATGAATCGTCCGATTTAGTTGGCACCGAGCCGGATCTTATGTTGGAGATGAGGAAGAAAGTCTAGTTGATTCGAGATAGGATGGTGGCGGCTCAGAGTCGACAAAAGTCTTATGATGATGTTAGGCATCGATCCTTGGAGTTTGAGGTAGGAGATCATGTCTTGTTGAGAGTGTCCCCATTGAAGGGAGTTTTCGATTTCGGGAAAAAGGGGAAGCTTAGTCCAAGGTATATAAGACCTTTCGAGATATTGGAGAGAGTCGGCGAGTTAGCTTACCGGTTGGCGTTACGTCCGTCGTTGAGCCATGTGCATAGTGTATTTGACGTTTCTCAGTTGAGGAAGTATGTCCTAGACCTGACTCACGTTATTGACTTCAGGGATGTGGAGATCGAGAAGAACATTACATTTGAGGAGAGGCCGGTGAAGATTTTGGAACGTCGAGATAAGCAGTTAAGGCACAAAACCATCCCCTTGGTTAAAGTGCAATGGTCGAGGCATGGAGTGGAGGAAGCAATGTGGGAATTGGAGAAGGATATGCGTGCGAGGCACCCCGAGATTTTTTATTCTTAAGTTTCGGGACGAAACTTGTTTTTAGAGGGGGAGTATGTATTATCCACATTTTTTTTCTTTTTCATATTTTTTTTTATTTATTTGTTGTATTTCTCGTTTTTAGTGACTCGCTTGTAACTGTATTAATATTTCGGGAACAATTAATACTAGACTTTTCATCATTCGAGCTTGTTTCGGACTTGTTTTACTCAATTCCGCGTTTGATGTCATTTTTGTCGCTTTTGGGTTCAATTCTCGTAATCATTGCTCAGAACCGCCATTTTGGGGGTTCCCGCAAATCCATTTCATGTTATTATGGAGGTTGTGAACTTTTATTAGTTTTTGATCGAGTATCGTGTTGGGTCATTCTGTAATATTCCAAACTTTTGGGTTCTATTATGTTTATTATCTTTCCGGGTTGTTTGATGGTACCGTCGTGTTAGGACCGACCGTTTTAACATAAACTCACTAAACGAGGATTCGTGGTCGCTCATCAAGGCATTTGAATGGTGACTATACGTCGTTCTAGTGTATCATGTTCGTGGGTCGTTTTTCGTCACTTTTGGGCACAAACAGTGTGCGCCGCGACACAAAGGATTGTGCGCCGCGACACACCCCTTTCAAGACTCGAGCTGGGGCGGCTGTACCGTGCACCGCGGCACACTACGTTCTGTGCCGCGGTACGGCCTGAAGGCCTGATCGTGAATTTTAGCCGCGGGCCGCGACACACTTAGTCTGCGCCACGGCACGCGAGTCAGCAGGCCTTTTTATCAGCGGGGGTTGGAGAGTATTTCATTTCCTCTCCTTTCTTCTTCCTTCTCTCCGTGGATGATTTCTCTGGGCAATTTTTGGGCGATTCGGACATCTTCAATCATAGTGATATCATCCTCCAAGACTCGAGATGGGGCGGCTGTAACATGCGCCGCGACACACTACGTTCCGTGCCGCGGCATGGCCTGAAGGCCTGATCGCGAATTTTAGCCGCGGGCCGCGGCACACTCAGTCTGTGCCGTGGCACGCGAGTCAGCAGGTCTTTTTATCAGCGGGAGTTGGAGAGGATTTTATTTCCCCTCCTTTCTTCTTCCTTCTCTCCGTGGGCGATTTCTCTGGGCGATTCGGACATCTTCAATCATAGAGATATCATCCTTGTTGAGTTCTTGGTGTATATTAACATCACCGATTTGGGTTCTTCCTCATTAATCCGAGGTATTTGACTTAGAACCCTACTTTTATCTATTTTGTGGTTTTTCGGTATTTGTCTAGATTGAACTCGAATTGTTCGTTTATGTTGTGATATTTCTTATCAATCATTGTTGTTGGGTGATTCTCAATTCTTTTCCGTCGTGTTGAATCCGTGGATTGTTGAGTTGGGGAGGTTTTGAGAAAACCCTCGCCCGTAGTCGTCGTCCGTGTATGTTTATGATTATTAGTCGGGGTTGTGGGCGTACTCCATTCGATTATTGTTATCATGTAGGACTGAGTTGCGTTAATCCTTCGTTTAGGAACGATCATGTTCCCTCTAGGTCATTCCTAGTCGTTGTTCGTTCCTGTTTCGTCGAAGATGTCTCAAAGGCAAGTACTTTACGTTTCTTTGCATATTGTAGTATTTGGATTATTGCTTTTCGTGTATGTTGTGGATATGTATGTGTATGTTCATCTAGGGACGGTCCGACGGGGCCTCTGGGGATACATAGTGCCGTGTGTATGCGTATCACGAACTAGGGTTAACCATCCAGGGATGGTCCGACGGGGCCTCTGCGGGGTGCGGTGGCCGTGAGTCTCGTACCAACGGTTAACCTTTAAAATTTTTTGTTGGAGAAATGTGTTTTGTGCTCGTGCAACGTAATATTCCGGAATATAAATGCTTTATAAAATGATTTTGGCGCATATTTCATCTGATTAGAATGGTAGTTCAAATGGATCGTACTTGAACTAGCTGTGGTCGCTATCCCCTTAAATGGGGGAAATACTTTTGTATTTCAGGTTCAGGTCTCGGAGGCGATCGCGCATGCGGGCAGTACGAGGATGATGAGCAAGAGTGAATCTATTCAATTGGTCGTTCGTCGATGTCATGTCTTTTAATTTTTATTAATCATGTCGTTGCTTCAGTACTCGAGTACTTCTTTCTCTTGGAACATTGTGAATGTTGTGTACCCGATTTAGGTTTTGGTTCATGTTGTATCGCACTGATGAGTCTGGTCTACTTATTTAATATGTCTTGGTATGAGAAAGTGTTTGTATGTTGATGATGTCTATCATTGTTACCTTGACGAGTTGTGTGTTAGCTTGGTAGATTCCAAGGAGTAGGGTCCACGGTGCTGTAATATGCCCTGAACGTCTTGGAGGTGTTACAGACGGGGCCCACGGTGACTCGTGACAGTGGATTTCGGAGCCGGGACTATTAAATGTGACCGATGTGTTTGGTTAAGACCGTGTGGGTTTTTGATCCTACGGTGACTCGTAACAGTGGATCATGGAGTCGAGATTGATATTTGTGATTATTGTGTTTGGTTAAGACCGTGTGGGTTGTTGAACCTATGGTGACTCGTGACAGTGGATCACAAAGTCGAGAGCATGTTTTGATAAACAAAGTTTTTGAAGGAAAGTTTTACGAAAATGGAGTGATTGGGCTGAGACCCAAGCAATTTGTGGAAAGGTTTTCGCGTTGTAAAACTATTGAGTGCTGAAATGGGATTTTGGGCTGAGACCTTAATGTTTGATATAGATTTTGACAAACTTAGGATATGAGTTCCTAATGACTTCTGTTGTTTAAAACTCCTAAGATGATAGTTGTTTTTCAAAGACTCCAGTTTTGTTGTTTTCTAGATTACTAATACCCCTCGGGAAGTACTTGGTGAATGGTTGTCCTTATCTGATTCGTGGTTGTTAATTGCTTGTTATATTTCGTATAATATGATACTTGTACTAGCCATTCAAATGCTAACCCCTCAAATAGGGGAAATGCATTTCATGCCTTTCAGGTATGCTTGGTTCGTGGGAGCAGTCACTGTTGGGATTCGGTGCCTAAAACGAAGGCCCAGCGGAAGCGGTAAAACGAAAATTAATTCGATCCGAATCCCTACGAGGATCGATCGAGCTACGTATATACGAATATCAAAAACGAATTCACAAGAGATATTGAAACTCACCCTTTTAGTCCATTGATTAGATGGATAACATTCTCTTGAGCTATTCCCCAAGCTCTTGAACGATCCAACGCCGAAAGCACCGCGTCTCTACTTGCCACGCGCCGGAAAAACGACCGGAATAACAACACTTGATTAACCTCTAAGGTTACGGCTAGAATCAAGTGATGAAGCTTTTATTACTACACTCTAAGTATATAATATATCTCTCAATAATTTTTTCTCTAAGAAAATATGAATGATGGAAGAACACACAAAAACGTTTCTCCTCCCTCTCACTAATATGAAGCTGCCGTGAGTTTACAAAATGAGAAGAGAATGAGGCTTTATTTTGGTCTTCAAAATCATTCACAAGATAAGATTACACCCACAAAATCACCTTTAACCTTATAATAAGAGATATAAAATCTCATATGTCAAAAGTCTTGCAACAAGAAAACAAGACCATGATCAAGGTAGCAAATCAAGGTGGGGGCCGACCTCTAGAAGAAATCAGACGAGTTCAGTTCGTTTCGGACTCCCGTGAGTCCAAACAGATAAACTCCAATTCCATTCCGATGTATTTATATTGTTTAATTAATCCAATTAATTAAACATATCAAATACAAAATAACATAATTAATTTCTCCAAGAAATAATTATATTCATGAATTAAATTAATCACCCAGTAATTTATTTAATCCATTAGGCCGTAAATCAATTTATCCAATAAATCGATTTAGATATCCAATGTCCCAAAATCAATTAGACATCCAATGTCCAATAAATTAGATATCCAATATCTAATATTTATAATGAGAGAACAAGCTCGATTCATTCCGTCGTCAATCCTAATGCGCGACTCGGTAGGTCCGTCTCAGTCAGCAATGGGAGTAACCAAAGAGTAGTAGCACCACCTAGCCAGCCTGGTGGCCTACACTGTACCCCGACTGAGAACGAATGATTGGGATCATTCAAGAACCATTCTGTGAATACCAAGATAATGATAAACCCTTCTTTCAAATGTCCCGATCAAGTTATAGGGTCACGGTCAGTCAAACCCCATATGTACTTGACGCTATGCATGCGTTAATGAAAATCGAGATAATCGAGCTGTCGTGTATCTAATACAACTAGCTCCTATGCTTTGGCCAAAGACTAATGATCTCATCTGCTAATAACCGCATAGGACATATAACCCGCTCACTAACGGGAGAAAGAATTTTATCTTGGTATTCAGTAGGACCTGCTACTTGCCCGTCAAGATGCACGTCGAGGTTGACCCCGCTTCCGGTTACGTGGTCGAACTACTCTAATGAAAATCTTGACGTCACAAGCACATCCCTACTAAATCCTCAAGCCGAAGGTTCACGAATACCTATCACAACCTTTTGATTCCGTCATTGACTGTCCCGGAGTGAAATCCGTGTGACGAATCGAGGGTGAGTCGGTTCGAGTATACTAATCCAATTAGCATACCTATAACGTATGCTCCCACTAACCATTAGCGTTCGACAGGCACTCTCCATGTCAAAGAACACGTCATACAAGTCTTCACATAAACTTAACGCCCAGTCAAGTTTCATTGACTTGCGAACGATTAAGTATTTGAGCTATAAACCTTTCAAGTGCCGACCCCCTTATCCAATAAGGAGTGGAACATTTTGCTCTCAAATACACGGACTAGTTTCTATATGTATATTTACGAGTTAGGAATGCCAGTAACTACCAGTAAATAAAGAAACATCATTGCCTTATATTGATGATTTACATAATAACAAGTACAATGCCCTCACTCAACATCCTCTGAGTGGCATTCGAGGGCACACTACTAACAATATCCCACTTGCACTCAATGCCACACACTATGGTATCTAATACCCATGTTCTCCAGATGACGCTCCAAGCTAGTTTGAGAAAGTGGCTTGGTCAGTGGATCGGCGACGTTGTCGGCCGAGTCTACTCTGTGCAGCACAATGTATCCCTTGCGAACAAATTCTCTTACGAGATGATACTTCCTCTCAATATGTTTGGTGCTTTTATGAAACCTTGGCTCCTTGGCCTGCGCTACAGCTCCGTCGTTGTCGCAGTACAATGAACAAAATTTCAAGACATGGTATCACTTGAAGTTCTCCGAAACTTCTTAATCCGTAACCCTTCTTTGGAAGCCTCCGAGGCCGCTTGATACTCACCGACAGGTGGAATCGCAGTCATACGTGCTTGGCACTACGCCAAGATACTGCTCCTCCATTAAGAGTAAATATGTAGCCAGAAGTGGACATCGAGTCATCCTTCAGTCCTTGGAAGTCCGAATCAGTGAATCCCACCACATCCAATTCTCCACCGCCATACATTAGAACCATATATCTAGTCCTTCTCAAGTACTTGATAACGTTCTTTACAGCAGTCCAATGTTCCCTACCTGGGTTTGCCTGATATCTACTCACCATGCTTACAGCATGCGCGATGTCAAGTCTTGTACACAACATAGCATACATAAGGCTACCCACGGCCGAAGCATATGGTATATTACTCATTTCCTTTCGTTGTTCCTCACTTTGAGGACACATCTTCAAGGAGAGTTTTATTCCATGTTGCATCAGTAGGAACCCTCTTTTAGAATCATCCATCTTAAATCGCTTTAAGATTTTATCTATATAGAGGGCTTGGGAAAGGCCTATTGTTCTCTTCGCTCTATCCCGTTAAAGTCGAATTCCAAGAATATAGGTTGCTTCTCCCAAGTCTTTCATGGAGAAATTACTCGAAAGCCAAGCTTTCACAGAACTGAGCATTCCCACATCATTTCTTATTAGTAGAATGTCATCTACATATAGTACTAGGAATGCGATCTTGCTCACACTAACCCTCTTGTATACACAAGGTTCCTCTTCATTTTGCATGAAGTCAAACTCTTTGATTGCCTCGTCAAAACGAAGGTTCCAACTACGCGACGCTTGCTTCAGTCCATAAATAGAACGCTGAAGCTTGCACACTTTCTGAATATCGACTTCAGACACAAAGCCTTTGGGCTGCTCCATATAGATTTCTTCCTCGAGGAATCCATTAAGGAAAGCCGTCTTTACGTCCATTTGCCATATCTCATAATCGTGTTAGGCAGCTATAGCAAGCATCATGCGAATAGACTTGATCATGGCTACGGGCGATAAGGTATCGTGGTAATCGATCCCTTCCTTCTGGGTATAACCCTTTGCCACAAGCCTGGCCTTATAGGCGTCAACCTTGCCATCACCATCAGTCTTTCTCTTGTAGATCCACTTGTTCCCAATAGGCACTATGCCCTTGGGGCGGTCTACTAGAGTCCAGACCTGATTGACATGCGTCGAGTCTATCTCATCTTCCATAGCTTCACGCCATTTCGCGGAGTCTACATCCACCATCACTTGGTCATAGGTCGTCGGGTCAGTCTCTTGGCTATCACTTGGAACCTCATGGAGACCCAGCTCCTCCAAGTGCACAAGACCATACCTCTCAGGTAAATGAGACACCCTACTAGACCTATGAGGTGGTTGTACTTGTGTTTCAGAAAGTTCGGTTCCAGTTTCTTGCACAGGTGTCTCTCGATGAGTTTCATTGTATTCTTCTAAAGAAATACTTCTACCTGCTCCACCTTCCTGAATGAACTCATCTTCCAGGAAGTGTGCTTGTAAAGCAACAACGATCCTTCGATCTTCAGGCATGTAGAATAGATATCCCATCATCCCAGATGGGAATCCAATGAAACGTCCCTTCGCAGTCCTAGCTTCCAACTTTTCCACCTTAGTCTTCTTGACATAGGCGGGACATCCCCAAATCCTAATATGATTAAGACTTGGTTTCCTTCCCTCCCACATCGAATGTGGAGTTTTAGGAACGGATTTGGAAGGACATATGTTTAAGATATAAGCGGCAGTCAGGAGTGCATACCCCCACAGGTAAATTGGTAAGTCAGTATAGCCTAGCATGGAACGGACCATGTTCAACAAGGTCTGGTTCCTTCTTTCTGACACACCATTTAACTGAGGAGTACCTGGAGGTGTTAGTTGTGAAACTATTCCATGTTCTCTAAGGAAATCATCAAACTCCGTACTCATATACTCGCCACCTCGGTCCGACCGAAGTGCTTTGATATGATTACCAGTTTGTTTCTCTACTAGGGCCTTGAATTCCTGGAATTTCTCAAAAGCCTCGGATTTATGTTTCATCAAGTATACATAACCATACCTAGTATGATCATCTGTAAACGTAATGAAATATTGATATCCGTCACGTGTTGCTTCCAAAGCACCACAAATGTCAGTATGGATTAATCCCAGTTTATCAGCGGCTCTTTCAAAAGTCCCTGTGAAGGGGGACTTAGTCATTTTGCCTTTAAGGCAAGATTCACAAGTAGGAAAGGGATCCGATCCCAATGGACCCATAAGTCCATCCTTTTCCATCTTGTAAACCTTGGTCTGACCAACATGACCAAGTCTAAGATGCCATTTCAAAACTTGATTGGTTTCATCCCTACCACGTTTTCTAGTCATAGTATTCACAACTACTTTATTGCTGAGATTTAGATGATACAATCTATTTAATAATGTAGTAGTACCCACTAGTTTATTTCTAAAATAAATTTTGCATGAACCATCACCAATGAAAAATGAAAAGCCTTTTCGGTCCATGACCGGAATGGATACAATGTTTTTGTGCCCCTTGGGCAAAACAAGTACATCTTCTAAAGTCAAAACAAAGATGGATTCTAAACCCAAAACAAGTGATCCTATGTCGGTCGCCTCAACACTATGCCCGCTTCCGACTGTGATCATAACTTCTCCAGCTCCAAGCTTCCTACTTTGCTCCAGATCCTGATTCACGGTACAAATATGAGAACTAGCACCAGAATCAAGTATCCAGGAAGTAGAAAATACAGTAGCAGAACAATTTGTTTCCAAAACTAAATGTTCTGTACCTGAAGTGCCATGAAGAATCGGACAGTCTCTAGCCCAGTGGCCCAGCTCACCGCACTTGAGACAAGCATCCTTCTTCTTTTTGTTCTTCAGAACCATAGGGGCCTTGCCCTTACCCTTAAGGTCCTTAACTTGTGGTCCAGTTTGCTTCTTGGTCTTTTTCTTCTTGTTCTTAGACCTCCGAGATCCTAAAGAAATCACAAGATCAGACTCCTTCATCCGCGGAGTCTTCATCTGAGATCGAGCGGTCACAAGTTTGTTCATTATCCCAGCTAAATTACATGCAATCTCATTGCAGTTGAAGTTCATAACAAACTGTGAGAAGGAATCAGGGAGAGACTGTAGGATAAGGTCGGTTTGGAGAGAAGTATCCATTTTAAAATCAAGAGCCTCCAATCTCTCGATCATGGATATCATTTTGAGGACGTGTTCCCCAACCTTCTCACCTTCCTTCATCCTTGCACCCAACAGTTGCTTGGATATCTCATATCTAGCAGTTCTGCTGTGCTCACCATAAAGTTCGGTTAAGTGAGATAGAATCGCCAGCGTAAGTCATTTTCTCATGAGCTCTCTGAAGCTCATTAGACATGGAAGCCATAATATAAGCACGTACTTTCACGTCATCCTTAACCCACTTTTCGTGGTTTTCAATCTCTTCCTGATTGGCTCGGGTCTGCACAGGAGGCGCCGGAATGTCCGTCTCCAAGACGTATTCCAGTGCCTCTATACTGAGGACTATCATCAGATTGCGGAGCTAATCCACAAAGTTAGGTCCCATTAAGGTGTTCTTTTCGAGCAGAATTGCGAGTGGATTCATTGTCATATTGAGATTTGAGTCTGCATTAAGTACTATAGATTAACTAGTGACTCATTCAATTATGTTCTGAGTATAGAATTAAGGTCTTTTCTATTCTTGTTACCCAGCTCCCACTAATTTTATCGGAATAACACACTCCCATGTGAAATTTGGAAGTATCGTCGCTCTACTTCATAGTGGTGATCGAGTTCTTTATAAATCTTAATAGAGGGCAACCGAACAGGTTTCTAGTCTATTAATTTTCATAAAGTGGTGTCTAACACCAACCCATCTAATGGATGATTCGATCTTCTTTTTCCCTTTGTTCACTCCCCTCAACCTATACGGTTTCTATGGTTCGTGAACAAGTTAAGTTTATACCATCGACGCAAATCAGTTTCACAATTGAATCTTATCCGGCAACCTATCAAGTTTCTAGGGATAAAATTTGCTCCAACCGAAGGCATCCAATGCGCTCCCGGTAATTTATCCGTCCTCCCCGAACGACTACCCCGATAACTCGGAAGCATAGCACATCCGGTTTGGATTTCAATTTCCCGAAAACTCGATGGAGGGAAGGAAAACCTTGAAACCTTATAAACTTAATAATTTATTGTGGGAGAATTTTCGCGATTAACGTTACACTTTGCACATTAATCGTTTAAGCGCGTTTGTGGCATTCATACAATATGAAACAACCATTCACAACCTAGTTGCTACCAACATGTGGTTCATAGACCGTTCCTAGAAAACAAAAACTCCGTAATCTAATTACAAGTCTTCGTCTTGAATCTTCGTCTTCTCGAAATGGATCTTCCTCCGGTCTTCGTCATTACATATAAATTTTACATTGAAAATTGCATCCTAGATACAAATATTTCTAGTAAAATAAATAGGCTCAAAACGGCCTTTACAACCCAATCGAATAAAACGAACGATTCAAAACTAAGTCCACGAACCACATCCCCATTTAAAAAACATTCATCCAATAAATACTATATAAATGGAAAGTGTAGAGATACATTGATCCAATCAACAATACGAACCGATCCAATCGATTCACACAATTGGTAATATGATAACGTTCAAAATAATTCGGTCGACCATAAATATTCCAATTAATCAAATTTCCCTTATAAAATGAAATACCATAAATCATTTTAATCATATTAAATCTAATTTAACATGAGAGAGATTAATTTTCAAGAATACACGAAAAAATCGAGTCGGGGCGAAAAAGGCCTGCCATGGCCGAGTCACTGCGGCATCATGCCGTGACAGCACAGCATGGCGAGTCACGCTCGGCAGTGCCGGCCGGCTACCCGGCCACAGGCCACGGCCCCTGGGCACAGGCGCGGCCCCAGTCTGATGGCTGCCGGGCGGTTGCATGACCACAGGCCGCGGCCCCCTGCTCCCGGACCCCTCCCAGACCGTCCAACGGCATTTCGGGGCTAGTTTTTCGACCGGATATCCAATATCTATATTCTCCAACATTCATATCTTCAATATAAATCATATTTCCAAGAAATTTAAGATTTATATTTAGACATAAACTTACGAAAAATATAACTACAACGAACGTAAAATATATACCACGATTATGACTAAAACGATTCCAAATCATTCACCATCTAATCAAGCATTCCAAATGCCAATACGGAATATACGATCGCAAGACCTACGCTCCGATACCACTGTTGGGATTCGGTGCCTAAAACGAAGGCCCAGTGGAAGCGGTAAAATGAAAATTAATTCGATCCGAATCCCTACGAGGATCGATCGAGCTACGTATATACGAATATCAAAACCGAATTCACAAGAGATATTGAAACTCACCCTTGTAGTCTGTTGATTAGATGGATAACCTTCTCTTGAGCTATTCCCCAAGCTCTTCAACGATCCAACGCCGAAAGCACCGTGTCTCTACTTGCCACGCCCCAGAAAAACGACCGGAATAACAACACTTGATTAACCTCTAAGGTTACGGCTAGAATCAAGTGATGAATCTTTTATTACTACACTCTAAGTGTATAATATATCTCTCAATAATTTTTTCTCTAAGAAAATATGAATGATGGAAGAACACACAAAAAAGTTTCTCTTCCCTCTCACTAATATGAAGCTGTCGTGAGTTTACAAAATGAGAAGAGAATGAAGCTTTATTTTGGTCTTCAAAATCATTCACAAGATAAGATTACACCCACAAAATCACCTTTAACCTTATAATAAGAGATATGAAATCTCATATGTCAAAAGTCTTCCAACAAGAAAACAAGACAATGATCAAGGTAGCAAATCAAGGTGGGGGCCGGCCTCTAGAAGAAATCGGACGAGTTCGGTTCGTTTCGGACTCCCGTGAGTCCAAACAGATAAACTCCAATTCCGTTCCGATGTATTTATATTGTTTAATTAATCCAATTAATTAAACATATCAAATACAAAATAACATAATTAATTTCTCCAAGAAATAATTATATTCATGAATTAAATTAATCACCCAGTAATTTATTTAATCCATTAGGCCGTAAATCAATTTATCCAATAAATCGATTTAGACATCCAATGTCCCAAAATCAATTAGACATCCAATGTCCAATAAATTAGATATCCAATATCTAATATTTATAATGAGATAAAAAGCTCGATTCATTCCGTCGTCAATCCTAATACGCGACTCGGTTGGTCCGTCTCAGTCAGCAATGGGAGGAACCAAAGAGTAGTAGCACCACCCAGCCAGCCTGGCGGCCTACACTGTACCAAGACTGAGAACGAATGATTGGGATCATTCAAGAACCATTCTGTCGTGAATACCAGTATACGTATAAACCCTTCTGTCAAATGTCCCGATCAAGTTATAGGGTCACGGTCAGTCAAACCCATCCGTACTTGACGCTATGAATGTGTTAATGCAAATCGAGATCATCGAGCTGTCGTGTATCTAATACAACTAGCTCCTATGCTTTGTCCAAATACTTATGATCTCATCTACCAATAACCGCATAGGACATATAACCCGCTCACTAACGGGAGAAAGAATTCTATCTTGATATTCAGTAGGACCTGCTACTTGCCCGTCAATATGCACGTCGAGGTTGACCCCCGCCTTCCGGTTTACAGGGTCGAACTACTCTAATGAAAATCTTGACGTCACAAGCACATCCCTACTGAATCCTCAAGTCGAAGGTTCACGAATACCTATCACAACCTTTCGATTCGGTCATTGACTGTCCCGGAGTGAAATCCGTGTGACGAATCGAGGGTGAGTCGGTTCGAGTATACTAATCCAATTAGCATACCTATAACGTATGGTCCCACTAACCATTAGCGTTCGACAGGCACCCTCCATGTCAAAGAACACGTCATACAAGTCTTCACATAACCTTAACGCCTAGTCAAGTTTCATTGACTTGCGAACGATTAAGTATTTGAGCTATAAACCTTTCCAGTGCCGACCCCCTTATCCAATAAGGAGTGGAACGTTTTGCTCTCAAATACACGGACTAGTTTCTATATGTATATTTACGAGTTAGGAATGCTAGTAACTACCAGTAAATAAAGAAACATCCATTGCCTTATATTGATGATTTACATAATAACAAGTACAATGCCCTCACTCAACATCCTCTGAGTGGCATTCGAGGGCATACTCCTAACAGTCACAGGGCCAGCATGGGATGTGATGGGCCACGATACTAATCAAGAGTTATGGAGTTCAGTCTTTCGCTGTGTTATATTGTTTTGTATTTTGGAACCCTGCGTGGGCATGAGTTGAAAGAAATTATTTTTAGTTTAGTTTAGTCGCGTGATCTCATCGGTCCGTCTTGTTATCTTATTTTCCCCCGGACGGTCAAATAATTGGTTACTTGTAGTGTTTAGTCTGGTAGACCCTTGTGAGAAGGGCATATGGCGTTTGACATTTCCAGATGATTTCTGGGGGGTGTTACAACAACACCGTGAATTCCTTGAGGGACACACAAGGCTATGTTAATCAATCATCCGGAAGGAAAGTCAAGATACACATGATTTTATTTATTATATCAGATGCTGAAAATAAAAATCAGGATTAAACAAATTAACATTCTTGTCTTGATCCCTGTCGTCAAGCATTTTTCCTGGCCTCATGACCCCAAGCCTACACCCATAAGTACCTGCGACTCAAAAACTACAGCCCATAATCGGGTTAGCCACACATATCACAAATAAATATGTTCATCTTATACATTTTATCAATTGGAAAGGATTTCGCTGGGTGTATATATCTCAGTGTAAATAATCACATCTAGGGTTGTTAGTGATCCGAGTGAATCCGAGAGCCGCCCGAAAACCGGATCAGAATACTCGGAACCAAAAATCACCCAAAAATTAACAAGTCCGGATACGAGTACTAAAATTTGGACCAAAATCGATAGGAGTCGGACCTGTGAAACCGGAAAAATACCCGATATTTCTTCATTCTATATCTCCACTTCCTCATCTTCAATCCTTCCTCTTATTTCTTTAACAAAACTAGAAGTGAAAGGAAGGATGAAGCTTTCAATGAGAATCCCGCATTGGTGAGGAGACAAAAGGATAATCAGGGGGGTGAGGATAAAAAAGAGGAAGTTTTTGTTGGTAAACCTATCCCACATCGACCAAAAATATAAAAGGCAAGGAATGGGAGTAAAATAAATAAAGGAGACCTAAGGTTCACTTATATGTGGTTAATAGCATACTTGTTTGGTGTACTGTGGTATGCCCATTATAGAAACCAACTTATTTTTGACACCCGTGAACCTTGGGTAAACCAAATCATTTTGGTTCGGATACTCATACTATAGGAAAAAACTATTATGGTTTCAGTTTTTGGGTTCTGAATTCGGTCCGGATTCTCACCCGGTAGGATTCAGTCCAGTCCCGTTCTGAAAATTGACCCAATAGACTTACCGATCCGGTCCAGATCTATCCGTTAAGTAACTTAAGTTATCGGGCCGGTCCCAGTTCTTCGAAATTGGACCAAACCGGTTGAGTAATAGCCCTAATTACATCACATGTCCCAAGTATCCGGATAGTGTACCAATCAATAATCACAAACACATATCCCCAACAAGGATAGTGTATCAATCAACAAACACATATCCCTAATATCCGGAAAGTGTATCAATCTACCACCCCAATATGCAGGTGCACATTCCCAATATCTGGATGTGGAAATGAACGTTCATTATGTCCCACAATGACTATCCTCAGCTTTCACATATCACATTTTACACATCACATATATCCCAAAATCCATTCCAAATAAACATCACATAACATCAACATACAATTTTCAAAATCCATAACCGAGCAAGTCAAAGAAAACTTGCCTTGATCACTGTGTCGGTAAGAAGTGTCTCTTATGTAAACTTGCCTTAGGATGAAAACTTCTACAAAAGAAAAGGAATTGAGAGAGCAACAAAGTAATATTTTTGTACACCAACCTCTTGTGCAACCTAAACTCAAGCAAGCTAGTGATAATCAAATGGCTAGTTCACAAGTGCAATTAGGGATTTTGCAAGAACATACATCTGAAGAGAACATTAGGAGCTCAGATGAATATGAATCGGAAAATGATGTGAGGATGATGCTGAAATTGCTGATATTGGTGCTGAAATTGCTAATGAGCTGCGAGAGGAACAAAATGATCTACTTATCAGTCAACTTGAAGTGCACGAGTTAAGTAGTATGATTCACTTTGTAACCATTACAATTAATTTGATATTATCATGTATATATGTTTGAAATAATACTTCTTTTTCTTATATTTTTTTCATATTCTTTTACCACTATCAAAATCGGGGGTTTAGCCGACGACTTTAAGTCGTCGGCTAAAGGTCAAAGCCGTCGGCTAAACCTCCCAGTCGTCGGCTAAAAAACCGTCGGCCGATATTCGTCGGCCAAGGTTTAGCCGATGACTTTTTTGGTAGTCGTCAGCTAAACTTTGAGGTTTAGCCGACGACTTTACAAATGTCGTCGGCTAAAGTTTTTTTTTAAAAAAAATAATATACTTTAGCCGACGACATTAAACAAAGTCGTCGGCTAAAATATTTTTTTTTTTAAAAAAAAATTCAGATTTAATACAAATACACCAATTAATAAATTAGCGAAAAAATACATAACAATTCAACACAAATACATAACACATATACAATACAATAATTCAACAGCAACAAAAATACGCCAATTCAACAGAATACACCAACTAATATCACAACATACCAACAATACATCCAATTCAACACAATACACCAATTAATAACACAATACACCAACAATATATCAAACAAATACAATAAATTCATCAAACAAATGAAAACTAAATAAAACACAAAAATCTAAAAACTAAATAAAACCTAACCTAATAACCAAAAAAATCTAATAAAAACTACATGAAAAACAACCTAATTACAGATAAAATTAATACACTAAAAATGCACAAAAAAATGGGTTGCCTGTGCGGAGGTCGGGCGGCGGGCGGACGGTCGAGCGGCGGGCGGGTGGCGGGCGGGCGGACGGTCGAGCGGCGGTGTTCCGGCGTGTGGGTGACGGGCGGTCTGGTGTCGTCGGGCGGCTGACGGGTGGGTGGGGGAAGAAAAAAAGAAGAAAAGGAAGAAGAAAGAAGAGAAAAGGGTATATATATTTAGAGGTTTAGCCGACGACTAGATCTAACTCGTCGGCTAAACCCCAATTTTTTTTCGGATTCCGAGGAGAACCGAGGACAATATATAATTTTAAATTCGAGGTTTAGCCGACGACTTGATCTAGGTCGTCGACTAAAGTATTTTAAAAAAAAATAATATACTTTAGCCGACGACTTGATCTAGGTCGTCGGCTAAAGTATTTTAAAAAAACATTATACTTTAGCCGACAACTTGATCTAGGTCGTGGCTAAAGTATATTATTTTTTTCGAAGGGTTTAGCCGACGACCTAGATCAAGTCGGCTAAAGTATATTATTTTTTTCGAAAGGGGTTTACCCGACGACCTAGATCCAAATGTCGGCTAAAGTATATTATTTTTTTTTTTGAAAAGTGTTTAGCCGACGACTTGATCTAGGTCGTCGGCTAAACCGTGGCAAAAGTCGTCGGCTAAAGTTTAACACTTTAGCCGACGACTATGTTATTTTAGCCGACGACCGGATCAAGTCGTCGGCTAAAAGCTGTTAGCCGGCAACACGAGTCGTCGGCTAAAGTGCAAAGTTTAGCCGACGACTTTTTAAAGTCGTCGGCCATTTTTTTCGGGTCGTCGGCTAAAGTCCTTTTTTTGGTAGTGTACAGCACCCTTGAAAAGGAACATAACTAGAGGACCAACTGTGTGCAAAGATGTCTACGAATGGACGTTAGATGAGCGGAACCCTATTATTTTGAATGCAATAGGGAAGCCAATAGGGCCGAATAAGAAGACATTAGATAAATTTTCAATATTTTTAGGGACGTTGGCTCGTAATTCAACTCTTGCACCATTGAACAAGCTTAGTTGGCATAAAGTTGAAGATAAGGATAACATTTGGAGTTTTGTAATGGTATGTTTTTTAACTAGTTGTCTGATTTTACTCCTTTGAACTTTCAGATCTAACTAAATTTTAATCTGATCAAATACATCTGTACTAGTTGTCTGATTTCATAACATTTTTAGTTGTCCGATCTAACTAGTTGAGGCATGTTTAACATTTTTAGTTGTCTGATCATAACAGGAGGCACATAATCAGATCTAACTAGTTGTTTGATTTCATAACGTTTTAATTTGTACTAACATCTGAAAAGACACATGAGGCACATATTCAGAAGTTTTACCGCCTAATAACCACATGAAAAACAACTTGAGAAGTTTTACCACATCTATTGAAGATTTATCATAGAAAAAACAAATAAAAAATTAACAGATGATTCTTCCACAGTTCCGCAGATATTTAGTGACTCAATATGCATATTAACCACAATTTTAGGATAACAAGGAGTGTTTAGCGACAATTTATGTTATGGCGACTTGATATTGAAGTGAAGTGTTACCTTACAAACATTATTTGGGGTTTGCCAACACATTTAATTTCTTCATACATACAAAATAAAAGAGAAACCATAGATGAAAAACCGAAATGTTGTACAGTGGTGTTTAATGTGACTTAGTCTCACACGAGGTCTCATTTTATTATTGGTTTTATTTGACCAGGATGTATTGGTCTTGATTCTATCTTGGTTACTGTTAAAAGTCTTGATTAATTAACAGAATGACATGTACATGCTGTTGTTGCTTATATAACTTATTGATCAATGTTCTCTGTGAAGTAGTGCTTGTGATAAATTACTCCTTTAATGTCTCATTACAATGCTTGATGCAGACTAAATTTATAATATCCGAGGAAGGTAAAGATCATGTGTTGACATTCAGTTCTCTGGCGTAGATATAGATGTAGTGTAAAGGCGGAGCACTTCTCTCCATATGACAATGATAAAGACAGATTGTTAAAATGGTTGAGCGATCCTATATTTTGTCCAATGAACAATCAAGATCAAGCAATATTCGTGAAAGATTAAAGCACTTCTTGGTCCAATGAAAAAGGTTTGGTTAATTTTGAGAGGGCAACCAAAGTAGAAAGGTTTTTTGTTCGATAAGTATCAGCAACCCGAGGGTTGCAACCAGAAGTAGAATGCGTACTTCCACGACGGACGACGCATATGTCGGATAGGATCAGACTAAAAATGCTAGGTCAATGGGACAAAAAGCCTTTAAAAAAGGCTCAAAGGGGATATGGATAACAAAATCAGTCAGTTGTGAGATGCTGCGAGCTAGAGCTAAGGGACGATTTAAAGAAATATAAAGCTAAGAAAATTGTTTTTGCACAAGAGCACTATTAAATGATTACTCGTGACGGAACTGAAAGAAAAAGAGTCTAATCAAAACATAATGTGTATTAATCTCAATGATCCAAAATCGATATCATGGTAGTAATAATACGAGGACCAATAAAAAAGAAAGATGTGAGCAGGTGGGGAACATTTAGTTTTTTTAGCATTTTTTAGCTTGTATCTATATTTTCTGTTTTTAATTATGTTGTTCTTCCGTCAATCTTCAACTTTTTATTTGACTCTTTTTGATCAATTTTTTAAGTTATTTTTGTCATAAGTTTATGAAAAGTACATTGAATTATGATGTGACATTAAAAATATTATGGATTTATAATTTTTATGATTATAAAACAATAAATAATTATGTGAAAGTCAAATGGAAAAGTTATAGAAGAATGTTGGCAGTACTGTTTTATTACGCAGTGTAATGTTTTTTATTTATTTATGACCTTTCTTGTTAATAAATTTAATATTTTATAATTATGTCGTAATATTGAAAGAAATAAAGAAAATAGAGCAAAATAATAATTTATACAACAATCACTCTCTCACTATATAATACTGACATCACAGTGTAATATTGTTAAGGGTTAATTTACTTAAAATACACAACTATTGGTCATTTTGAGATTAGACATGGCCTTCTAAAATATTCAGTAAAATCGCGAGTTTTACGCCGTTTTGTTTTAAACACTGAATGCCGAGCGGAAAAATTACATCCGACATGGCAACCGGAATCACTAATGTGGTGTTGCCATCAGCTAGACGAAACTACATCGTTTTAACATAATAAAATGACACAGTTTGGGATCAAATTTTAAGTTTTTAATATTGGGAATCGACCCCGTCTCTCAACTCTCTCTCAGCTGTAATATCCTAGAATTTCGCTATGATTTTTCGCATTATTTTATCTGAGTTGTACTGTACAGAGTGGGACCAACACAGTATGGATGGATAATTTTGGGAACTGTGACAGTCGTGCCAGTATGTCTATTGAGGTTACTTTAATTCTAGGATATTACATGCTTGATGTGTTTTTCGATGTCGGGTATACTGTATGAGTATTTGTACAATTGCCATACTTGGTTGACAGATGTGTTTAAGGATATCGTGCATCAGATGTATCGTATGAGAATGTTATCGGAACGAGCGTATGTATTCAGTATGTCGCGTGTACGTATTCAGTATATTGAGATGACAGACAAGAGCAAAATGGCTAAGTATGAAAGTCATTACATACGTTAAGTGATGAAGCTTACGTACGTAAATAGGCAAGCTTAATGTAAGTTAAGTGGGGTACATAATGTACGTTAAGAAGGGAATCAGACAGGATCGAGTCGTGGTCGGCAGGTGGGCCCGGTGTCGGTAGCTTTCGGGGCGAGCGAGTCAACTTCGAGCCTTACGTACGTTAAGGATGTATCATTACGTACATTAAGAAGGTGTGTTACTGTAGCAAGTCAACGTACGTATTACGTACGTTACGTAGAATGTATTATGTACGTAAGACTTTGAACGAAATGAGTCAGTGGCACCTGGACCATCATTACGTACGCTACCAAGGTCAGATAGCGTACGTAAGAGTTAGTTACGTACGTTAACCTTGGTGTGTTACGTACGTAACACGTTAGAGGTTTATATAAGTGGACGCTCGTCATTTCATTTCTCTCCGGAAGTTCACTCCATTTTTCACCTCCAACCCTCAGAAATGGATTCTTGATTCTTCTAAGTCGATTTTGAGCTTGGGAACATGGGATTGGAACTTGAGAAGAAGAAATATTGATGATTCTTCAAGTGTTTGATGGTATTATTCATCTTCAAGAGGTATGTTGGATAATCCCTCTCTTCTACTTCGAATTTGATGTCGTTATTGATGTCTTCCTCGTATGATGATGGTTACGGTGTTGTTGTTGTGATTCTTGAGGTTGTATGAATCGTATGTTAAGGAATACGATGATATATACCTTGGATTATGAACTAAGTGATGGTTTAGATTATAGAACCCATCGAATCACGTCGTTTTGTTGGCTACGAACATGATTATGGATTTGATTCATATCATTGAAGAACACTTGAATTATACATGTCGTGATTTTATGGAATTGGGAAGGATTGCGGTTAATTTTGGCCTATGATTATTCGTGATGATAATCGGTAAATTTATTCCAATGAATTTACAAAGATGAGTCGTGTTAATCCGTAATTAAGATTGAAGTCGAAACCAAGAATATTGAGGACATTGTTAGAATTATTGATTATCGAATTTCGGCTTGTATTCGTATTGTCAAGAGTTGATATGGTTTGGTTTCGTATTATCGAAATGTCGTTGAACTGTTAAGGTGGAATAGTTGGTTATAACGGTTTTTGATTGTTATCGAACATATTGTTAATTGATCATTGCACTAGGTTGCGTTAAGTGATCGTTGATGATTAACCGTTATGATGCGATTGGAATTGGAGGACGCATGAATCACCTTGATCGGGGCTATAGAGCTTGTAGATGAAGATGACGGTATTGGTGACAACTTCATCGTGTCGGTATCGAGGCAACTTATGCTTGCCCAGTTCATAATTTTTAATAAATGATTTCGTTTTCATTTCATTTATGATTCATATAGCAATGGTATCATGGAATATGAATTGTCGGAATGATAGTATGTATATTATGCTTGGACTAAGATAAATCATAATGTATATGATTTTAAAGATGTATAGTGGAAACGAAGACGTGAATTATGTTTGGTCTGTTGTATGAGGAGTTAGATATCAAGGCTAATTATCATGCCGACATTGAACTCGAGATGGTGGTTTGGTATTAGTAATGGATTGTACTTCATTTTGGATTATTCGGATAACCGTGTTTTCGTTCAGGGCGGTTGGTCATGGAAAGGTTAGTGTCTCCCGCTTGAGGTAAATTAATATTGTTAGATTATGATAATCATCCTGTTGCATTATTTCATGTGTGTGTTGACATTTCATGTGGTGAGTGTGCACCATTGTTTGTTACGTTTTATGATGTGCTCTTTCTTTGAGCTGTAATCTGTTGGGCCGATGTGCTAGGGGGTAAGACCTAAATGGCACCTATGTTCCGAGGTATTCCTGTGAGGATACTTTCGTGACCCTTGGTTGTGACCTTGGGGTATTTTGTGATTGCCTGAACTGTGTTAGGGGATAAGACCTAAATGGCACCTATGTTCCGGAGTATTCCTGTGAGATGCTTCCGTGACCCTTGGCTGCTCTCTTGGGGTTTATGTGTTAATATTATATGCATTGTCGAGCATGCTATGAACTGTTGTCTGATGGAAATACGACATTGTGGTCGTGTCGGTCTTTCATGATCGAGTTATTGTTGCCCTCTTGGAAAGTCTTCTGATCCTTGTTCGATATGCGTTTCTTCGAGATTTGCTGTCATGTTGCATCGTGGCATATCTGGAGTCAGGTACGTTTTGATCGTTCATGTGTAGGATTTTGGGATGGGTACGTGTAGCATATATTGGTTTCGACCTCATATTGAACCGTGCACACGAGACGTACTTCGTGAGGCTGATTAGGTACGAGACCAGACGTGTATTTGATCAATACCGTGGTTGGCTTGTACACGGACACATGTACGGATCGGGCGTATCGTGACGTCCATCTTGAGTCTTGTTGATTGGTCGTTTAGTCGATGTATAATCGGATCTGTTCGAGGGTCAGGTTGTCTTGAAATCCAGTATATATGATTTGTATATGGTTGAAGGTTTTATTCTCTCGTTTATCTGTCCCCGTTGAACCTTTACTGACCTCGTTTGGAGTTACCATACCGATGGTCAACTCGTTTGTCATCGACCCATTATTAATCTCGTTTGGAGTTCCCCCTATAATTGGTAATCTCGTTCATTATTGATTCTTATTGATTCCGTTGGGAGTTACCTTACCGTTAGTATTCTCGGTTGTTGGTCCTTGATTGATTCTTGTTGGAGTTTACCGTGTCGTCGGTATCCTCAGTTGTTGATCCCTTATTGCTCTTGTTCGAGTTTACCGTTTCGACTGTATTCTCGGCTATTGTTCCTTATTAATCTTATTGGAGTTTACCGTGTCGTCGGTATTGTCGGTTATTGTCTCTCTATTGATCTTATTGGAGTTACCGTGTGTTGCTACCCAAAATATTATCCGGAGATAGATATTGCTGGAATGGATGGATAGCAAACAAATGCGAGAACACTTCCGTGAGAAAGATAAATAACACAAGATTTGCCGGGGTTGTTAGTCCCGGGCTTGAATGCTCTCGCGAGATATTATTAATACTAATATTCGGGGATACAAGTACTAATGTAAGAATACAATTACAATGAGTGTAAAGATTCTTGTTATCTTAGCTAGTGAGCGTGTAGATTGCCGGAAGAACCAGATGTGATGCTCTGTGAGTTCTTGTAACAACGGAGATGAACTGTCGCGGCGGTGAGAGATCGACAGTCTCTCACGGCGAGTATTAGCTGGATGCTTGAGCTCCTGGGCTTATGAATCTCCTGGAATCTGTCTTGTGGAGACTTCTTGCCTCTGTCGATCGTCTTCTGAATGAGAGATTCGGAGAGAGAAATCTTAAGATGGATTCTGGCGAGAAAGCTGGGAGCTTGATGGTATGTATGTTCTTCTGTATTTCCGTGAATGAATTCGGAATGTAAGTGAATGAGTTCGGAACCTTGAAAGCGGAACCTTTTTCCAGTAGGAGGAGGTTCTCTATTTATAGGACTTAGATCTACCAGGCGATCGTCTTTGCTGTATTATAATAATTGGGCGATCGTCTTTTAGCACATGGGCTTGTCTCTTTAAAGTAAGCAGGAGTTGCTGGCAGTCAGCCGCGCGGTCCAATGAGAAGCCTGCACGCGTCTGAGTCGCTGTCACGGATGGTCCCACATCGTGCCTTTCGGCGGGCTTGTCGGTAGGTAAAGCCGTCTTAGTCAGAGACAGCTGTTGATGGTCAATGATCCGTGAAATGCGGATCTTGTCTCGGATCTGCACATGGGCGCTGTTTTGAGATCCAGTCTCCGATGACTTTGACGGGCGATCATCTCTGTTCGGGGCGTAGGTAGATTGTCCTTAACCGGACACTAGAGTCGATCGCCAGATACCAAAGGGCGATCACCTTGGGAGTCGATCGCTAGGTACCTGATGGTGGTCTGGTTTCTTCGATTAGGCGAGCTGGCCATAGTTTGATTGGTGTTAACTCGGTCGCTCGGACTTATAGTCGATCGCCTGTCGGGATGAATAAATCTTGACACAACAATTGCCCCCCAGCTTGCTCCTATGTTGGAAACATGGGGTGAAGTGGTTCTCTTGGCGATCAATGAACTTTTGACGAGCGACTCTGTGTTTAACTGAACTGGCGATCGTCTTCGAGCTGATATATTCTGAGTTTGGACGACCTGGTTGGCCGCTAAACTGCGCGGGAAATGGCAATGGGCGTGGAAAAGTCTCCGCGCACGTGTCGGGCTTCTGTTGGAGGATATCAACGATCATTAATGACTCCTCGACTGACGCGTCCTTGAAAAGACGCGTACGCAGATCTCGAGGGAGTCAATAAATGTGACGTTTGAGATCCGACCCCTGAGATTTTCCCTTATTGCAAACGAGTCCCTGCCATCTTCTATAAAAGGGCGCAGTGTTGCAGTCTTCATTCTCACGCGCGCTTACTGGAGAAAGAAGGACTTGCTGATGATTTTTCTGAAGATCTTAGTGCCGATCGTCGTTTGATTTCACCTTTGGGTAAGAAATATCCTTTTCTCCTTTCTTTCTTTGAGAATGGCTGGAATGTCATCATCACATGGAGTGGGTACCAGTTCCGCCGCCGGGACATCGACTGTCCGGGGAGGATCCTCCGCTGAGTTCCATCTGGATACGGCTGCTGAGGCTATTTGGGCGGGAATTGACCCTGCGGAGGTCGAGGCGCTGTTCAACGAGGCCGACGTGGCAAAGGGTGCGGCCGTCGAACATAGGCGCTCGCAGACGGAGAGAGATCTTGCCGTCAGGGCAAACTGGGAGCGACATAATGTCTTTGTCCAGGCATATGTGGCATTTGCTGATATAATGGAGAGGTTGGCCGGCCCGTCTCCAAGTTTTGACTTCCGGGAGTATTCGATCACTCATCCATATCAATCTCCCAAGCAATCGCTATATCGGGCTGCTCAGCGATCTCTGTGGTCTCTGGGCCAAATCAGGAGTTCGGCGACCAGGAAGGATCTGGCCGTCTGGAGGACGAGGTTCCATGTCCCTTCAGACGTGGATCTCTTTGTGCCGGCCGAGAATGAGAGAGCCGATCAGCCTCCGGAGGGGATGGTCGCTGTGAACAAGGCGATCATGGAGGCAGGTTGCGATTTCCTATGCCGCACTCCGTCTCTTATCTGTTGTCTGCTTGGAATTTGGCGCCGCTCCAGCTAACGCCAAATGCTTGGCTTCAAATTATCTGCACTCTGACCTTGTTCGGCGATCACCGACTGTATCGCCTCCCTTCGCCGTCGGAGATGAACCACTTGTTCAAACTGACGACTCAGAAAGGGTCGGTCGGAGGTTATCATATTCAGGGCCGATCCGGTCGGGTGATCCTTGGAATCCCGAACAAGATGCGGGGCGATCTGTCGAAATGGTTCTAGGTCGCCGGTGCCTGGAAAGCCTCAGCGAGCGACAACCCCACGGGCGAGCTGAATATTCCCACTGGCTTTCGGGAGAGAAATCCCGGTAAAGGTTCAGACTCTCCCTTTGTTTGGATATGTTCTGAACTGATCTAATTTGATTTCTCTTTTGCAGGTTTTCATATTCCGTCGATCGAGGAGCTGCCTTTCGATTTCCTGGTCGTCTGGGAACGGATACGAAGTTTGCCGGACGACGAATTGGACGCTAACCGGATCAACAAGGAGAGTCGTCGGTTGTCCGCTCACCTATTCTATTTTCCGAGACATCTCTCGGCCTCAGGTATGAACTTCTGCGATCTCCATTCGTTGGGCGATCGTCTTTTTGGAGGAATATGACTGACTGTGGTTTGATTGTTTTTATTGCAGAGGTTTGCTTTCCTCGCTTTGTGGAGCCCCCACCGGAGATCGCTATGTCGAACCCAGGAGTTTTGGGTCATCTCCGCCAGACGAAGTCATCCCGGTCTCCTCCTGTGGCGTTGCCTATTATTCCGGAGGTGGAGCCCCGCGTAGAGCCGATCGTGGCTGAGGAGGAGGCTCGTGAGGAGGGGCTGACGACCGAACGGCAGCAGGCGGGGAGAAACTCCGGTTACGCCGGCGATGAGGTGCCGATCGTCGTGCCTCCGATCACCGTTGTTCCTCTGGAGAAAGAGCCACCCTCTGCGGCTTTTCTGCGAGAGATGGCGATCGCTGACGCCGAGACTCCTCGAGGGAAACCGTACTTCGGTCGCGACCCCGAGAGGGCTGAGAGGTAGATTGCATTTTTGGGTTGAAACTTGCATTTGCGTAGGAGTTGTGTTAACTTTGTTGTTTTGATGTAGGATCCGTCGCGCAGATCCATCTTGCCCGCCGATGGTGTTGGATTTCTTAGCGAGCCGATCTCCTCGCCAGTCCTGTGACATCCCGCAATACGTCAGCAAGGCCGCTTCTGCTCTGCCGAAGGCCTGGACGACCGATCTAGATGCGATCGCTCGTTAGCGATCGGGTAGTACGATGCAGACTGTTCTCGCCCTTTCTCTCCAGACGGCGACCATGGCTGTCCAGGATGCGCAGGAGTTTGAGGGGTGACCTTCCACTATTCGCCTGCAGGCGGATCTCGAGGCGGCTCGGAAAGAGAATGCCGAGTTCGCCGATAAGATCGTGGCAATGGAGAAGGACTCTTTGGAGGCAGCCAAGAGGGCGAGCAAAGAGCTTGAGCTGGCGAGGAAGGAAATCGAGTTATCTAAGTTGGCGGTTGACCGATTTCGGGACAAGATGCTGAATGCCGTCCGGGCGCAGAAGGTTGCTGAGGAGGAGGCCGATCGTCAGAAGGTGACGATCGCTCGGTTGACTAGCGAGCTGGCGGAGGCGAGGGAAAAGGTAGCTGCGAGGGAGGCCGAGCTCCAAGGGTCGCAGCAGGCGATGGCGGAACTGAAAAGAGAGGTAGAGGCGACCAAGGCTGATCCCTTTCAAAACTTGGAGTTTGTCAGCGAGTTCGCCTATTATATGGCGTTCGCCGACTCGATCCGAGCAGCTAAGAAGGGAGGTTTGGAGGTCGGGCCTCTTGCTGAGAACTTCAAGGCGTATGCATTGGAGCATCCTCTCCATTCTGCTTTCTCCTTGCCGATCTTGGATCTTGCGGATATCGGCGTGGACTTGAGCTGGTATCCGACTCCGGCCAATCTTGCTCATCCCGACGCTCCGGGAGGTGGGGAGACTGTTCCGCAGGCCGGGGAAGGGTCGCGACCAAGTCCGGGGACCGAAGGCGAATGCCAGGCCGGGGCCTGAGGCACTTTCTTATTATTGCTTTCGATTAGCTTGTAACTTGTAGCATTCTTCTTGTACTTGGGCCCTCGGGCGACCTTGTATTTTGATCCTTCAAGCAATGAAACGAATGTTTGATTTTCTGACTTATCACTTGAATGATTATTATTTTTGAGTCTTTGTTTGACTTTGTACAAATGTGTGAGGAGAGATCGTTGCGAGGCTAGTTCCAAATGAATTGATAAACTGATAAAGATAACTTTTACAACAAATTCGATCACTGCACAACATCTGAAAAATGACGACCTCCGTATGTGGTTGAATAGCGACGATCGTCGTATAGGTAGTCCGCACTCTTCCCCCTTGTTTTTATTCACTTAGTGAAAGTAACGGGATGAAAATAATTCGTTGAGTGAGCGGTCGTCAACTTTGTCGAATCCTCGAGGACGGTCATCCGTCTTGAGAAACCGTGCACGGTCGCAGAGTTCGATGGACCGATTCCATGACCGTGTCTTGGTGCGTGAAGACATTGAGTGTCTCGTGACTCACTTTATTATGAGGGTCCTCTGTTAGGCTGCGCCTCGCCTCGTATTTAAACGAAGGGCGTGCGGTCTCGGTCTAGAGGAGTCCTTGCGCGGGGCAGCATCGGATGATTCAACTCCACGCCCGCGGCTTGTTAGCTCTACTTCCACCTCGGGTCGCCATGACGATGGCGACCCTCGACGGTGTACGTTGAGATGGGGGTAGTGACGCGTCGCATTGTCCGGGTTCACCACGTTAAATGATGAACCTTTGAGGGCGGGCGATCGTGTCCACTGATTAATTTTGGAGGACCCTCAGACTACGCCGGCCTCGTATTTAAACGAAGGGCGGGCGATCTTGGCCCAAAGGGACCTTGCATGGCCTAAGCAGTCGGTTCCATCGACCACCAGGACCAAGGCTCACTCTTCTACCTAGGATCGTCATGTAGATGCCGTCCTTCGACGGTGTACGTTGTGCGGGGGAGGCGATCTCGTGCCTTAGTCCATCATGTTAGATGGTGAACTGTAGATGGCGAGTGAGTCCTTCAGTTTCTTATATGAGGAGGGAGACCGGGGAGAGACTTCAGAGGTTCCCTTCCCTTTGACTGAAGCATGTAGGGACGATCGCCGAGGTTGATCTAGGGGTCGGCTCGTATGAGCCTTCCCAACCTGTTTGTGTTCGACTCGGACGAACGTGTACAGAGATCGGTTAGGGCTTCGGCTAAGCCAATAGGCTGTCCAACTTGCCCTTCTCGAACAATCTCCAGAGCTGTTTGAGGAGGTCGCGGCATTGGTTGGTGCTGTGGCCGGGACTCTTATGGTAGGCACAATATTGATTGTTGTCCACGTGACCGTGGTCCCTTATCGCCTTTGGCTTATTTAGCGGTTCGTGCCCCTTGATGCCATAGAAAATGTGGGTCGAAGTTCGGTTGAACGTATGGAGGAGATGGGCTTCCATGTCATTGAAGGCCTTGGGATCTCTGGGTGGCTTGGCGATCGCCTTCTTTGATTTGGCGATCGCCTTCTTTTGGGCAGGAGGTGGCGCTTCTTCGCCTTGGTGGAAGGTGAGTAGCCTTTGCCTGGCCAGAAAGTCGGCAGCCTTAGCGTGGAAGATCGCGTAGGTTGGGGGAATATCCTTGGTGAGATGTCTAAACATAGGTGAATGACCGTAGAATCCCCCCAGGACCGAAAAGAGAGCGAGCTCGTCACTGACGGGTTCGCCGGTGAGGATGATTTCGTCTACTCGGTCGATGTAATCTACGTCGGTTTCGTCTTTCCCCTGCCTGATTTTCATCACGCGGTGGGGGCCTTCTGGTCTGGCGACCTTGGTGGCGAAGTATGACGTGAAGTCATTCGCCAGTTTATCAAAGGAGATGATCGATCGTGGTGGTAGTGAGGTGTACCATTTATGGGCCAGCTCGCCCAATGTTAACGGGAAGATCCGGCACTTGGTTGCATCAGATGCCCCACACCCAGTCATGTAGATTCGGAATTTACTCAGGTAGGTTTCGGGGTCCGATCTCCCTTCATACAGAGGTGTTTTGGGAGGAGCGATCGTTGGTTGCACGGGGGCAAGCTCGATGTGGACCGCGAGTGGCTCGGTCGGCCCAGTGATCTTTCTGCTGGCGCTTGCCCCAGTGTCCAAGAGTGCTTTCATCTCGTCGAGCTGGCGTTGTATAGCGGCCATCGCCGTGGCCTGGCTGCTTGCGGCTCGGCGCTCGGAGCGGGAGCCGAGGTGATCGAGTACTGATCCCCTGGCGATTGGGGCGGGGGTCAGACGGCTGACCTGTGTTCGGGTGTGAGTTGGATAGACTGAACTCCTGGTGACGGATTCGGATTCTGTCTCCTCGTGGTTGGATACAGTATGCCCCGGTCGCCAGGATACGTCGTGCCCCAAGCGATTGAATACGGATCCGTCCGGTCGTGCGAGAGCCCTTTCTCGCAAATTGGGGCTTTCTGGCGATCGCTCGCTCAGTAGCCCGTTGAATTTCCGTTTTCCCATGCGGCGGACGATCGAGGGAGTTATTGCGGGCGACACGCATGCTCTCCGTCGCTCCTCTAGGATGGCCATAGCCTCCTCGATCTGTTCCTCGGTTTGGAACTGGTCGAGTGAGAGGTTGGGGCCATCCCTCAGGTGCGGGATCGAGAGTCTCGCGTTGCCGCGGCTTCCCCCGGTCGTCGGATGGGGTTCGGATTGAGCCGGGATATGGTGTCCGGCAGTTCGGAGAGTGGCTTTCTTCGATGTACCGGCGGATGTCATGATTCTGAAGGTTTTCTTTGAAGTGCAGTGAGTGTCACTTCAAGTATATGCCCCGAGAACAGTGAGTGTTCTTCGGGACGGTAGGAATGAAAAATGAAGGTATAGATGCCCTCCTTCTAGCGCCAATTGTTGCTACCCAAAATATTATCCGGAGATAGATATTGCTGGAATGGATGGATAGCAAACAAATGCGAGAACACTTCCGTGAGAAAGATAAATAACACAAGATTTGTCGGGGTTGTTAGTCCCGGGCTTGAATGCTCTCGCTAGATATTATTAATACTAATATTCGGGGATACAAGTACTAATGTAAGAATACAATTACAATGAGTGTAAAGATTCTTGTTATCTTAGCTAGTGAGCGTGTAGATTGACGGAAAAACCAGATGTGATGCTCTGTGAGTTCTTGTAACAACGGAGATGAACAGTCACGACGGTGAGAGATCGACAGTCTCTCACGGTGAGTATTAGCTGGATGCTTGAGCTCCTGGGCTTATGAATCTCCTGGAATCTGTCTTGTGGAGACTTCTTGCCTCTGTCGATCGTCTTCTGAATGAGAGATTCGGAGAGAGAAATCCTAAGATGGATTCCGGCGAGAAAGCTGGGAGCTTGATGGTATGTATGTTCTTCTATATTTCTGTGAATGAATTCGGAATGTAAGTGAATGAGTTCGGAACCTTGAAAGCAGAACCTTTTTCTAGTAGGAGGAGGTTCTCTATTTATAGGACTTGGATCTGCCGGGCGATTGTCTTTGCTGTATTATAATAATCGGGCGATCGTCTTTTAGCACATGGGCTTGTCTCTTTAAAGTAAGCAGGAGTTGCTGGCAGTCAGCCGCGCGGTCCAATGAGAAGCCTGCACGCGTCTGAGTCGCTGTCACGGATGGTCCCACATCGTGCCTTTCGGCGGGCTTGTCGGTAGGTAAAGCCGTCTTAGTCAGAGACAGCTGTTGATGGTCAATGATCCGTGAAATGCGGATCTTGTCTCGGATCTACACATGGGCGCTGTTTTGAGATCCAGTCTCCGATGACTTTGACGGGCGATCATCTCTGTTCGGGGCGTAGGTAGATTGTCCTTAACCGGACACTAGAGTCGATCGCCAGATACCAAAGGGCGATCGCCTTGGGAGTCGATCGCTAGGTACCTGATGGTGGTCTGGTTTCTTCGATTAGGCGAGCTGGCCATAGTTTGATTGGTGTTAACTCGGTCGCTCGGACTTATAGTCGATCGCCTGTCGGGATGAATAAATCTTGACACAACACCGTGTCGTCGGTATTATCGATTATTGTCCCTTTATTGATCTTGTTGGAGTTTACCGTGTCGTTGGTATTCTCGGTTGTTGACCCTTTATTGATCTTGTTGGAGTCTACCGTATCGTTGGTATTCTCGGTTGTTGACCCTTTATTGATCTTGTTGGAGTTACCGTATTGTTGGTATTCTCGGTTGTTGATCCTTCATTGATCTTGTTGGGGTTACCACATCATGGTGTTCTCGTTCATGGTTGATCATTTGTCGATCTTGTGTGGAGTTATCATGTCATTGATATTCCCGTTCTGATGCATTGATTGCTTATCCTTATTGATTGTGTGTGCATTCTGTTGTTGCCCGAAATATTATCCGGAGATAGACATTGCTGGAATGGACGGACAACAGCAAATTGCGAGAACACTTTCCGTGGGGGTGTAGATAACACTAGATTTGCCGGGTTTTTGTTAGGCTCGGGCTTGAATGCTCTCGCGAGATGTTATTAATACAAATATTCGTGGATACAAGTATTAATGTAAAGGAATGCGATTACAATGAGTGTAAAAGATCCTATTTATCTAGCTCTTGAGCGAAGCCTTGGTGTTCTTCGTCCCTGCCGATCGTCTTGCGTGTAAGAGAGGCTAAGAGAAGAAAGAACCGAGAGATAGTTGTTTCCAAGAGTAGGAAAGCCAAGTTGTGTGCTGAATCAGGGAGAGAATTCCGAGTTCAGAGAGGAAAAATCCAGTCCTTTGACAAGTGCAGGCAGCCTTCTATTTATAGGGGCTGAGATGCCTTGCTTCCTGGCGGGCGATCGTCTTTCATCCAATATAATAATGGGGCGACCGTCTTTAAGGCACATGGGCTGTCTGCCTAAAGTCCAAGGTCAGCCGGCAGCACCAGTGCGGTCGATGAGGAGCCAGCACGCGTCCGGAGTTGCTGTCACGGGCGGTCCTACTGACACCTTTCGGCGGGCCTGTCGGCTGGTGGAAAGATGCTGACAGGCTGTGGTCAATGATCCGTGAAATGCGGATCTTGTCTCGGTACTGCACGTGGGTTTTGTCCTGGGCTTCGTCCTTGGCCGACTGGATGATCATCGTCTTCGAGCGGCATGAGGAGGTCGGCATTAGTCGGTCACCAGGGGTCGGCATCGGTCGGTCACCAAGGGTCGGTCGGCAAGTGCCGAGAGATGATCGTCTGCTAGTCGGCCATCAGTGGTCAATCGCCAAGTACCGAGAGACGATCGTCATAGATGTCGATCGCTCGGCACCGGGACTTGTCCTCGGACCTTCGGTCGGCAGTTCTGCCTTGGCTGCTCGGCTATGGCACGGTCGCCCGGTCTCTGAGGCGATCGTCGGTCGAGGAGTATAATTCTCGACACAACAATTGCCCCCCAGCTTGATCCGATGTTGAAGACATGGGGCGAGGTGGTTCTTGCTGGCGATCGTATAGGATGAGGACGGGCGATCCGTTGAGCGGACTCTAGTTTTGGACTTGGGCGATCTGGTCGATTGGCTAGCTATCTTTCGGTCTTGTACCTGCAAAAAACAACATTGGCCGATCCCTCGTAGAAACTTGATTGTTTCGTCGCTGAGGAACCGTGCACAGTCGCGGAGTTCGATGGACCAACTCCATGACCATGTCTTGTGTGCGAACGACATTGTCTGTCTCGTGACTCATTTTATTGTGAGGGTCCTCTCATAGCCGCGCCGCCTCGTATTTAAACGAAGGGCGTGCGGTCTTGGTCTAGAGGAGTCCTTGCGCGGGGCGTCGTCGGATTAATCAACTCCACTTCTGCGGCTTGTTAGCTCTGCTTCCACCTCAGCCCGCCATGAAGATGGCGAACCTCGACGGTGTACGTTGAGACGGGGGTAGTGGCACGTCGCATTGTCCGGGTTCACCATGTTAGATGATGATCCTTTGAGGTCGGGCGATCGTGTCCACTGATTAGTTTTGGAGGGCCCTCAGACTACGCCGGCCTCGTATTTAAACGAAGGGTGGGCGATCTTGGCCAAAAGGGACCTTGCATGGCCGAAGCAGCCGGTTCCATCGACTACCAGGACCATGGCTGTACGTTGTGCTGTGGAGGCGATCTCGTGCCTTAGTCCATGATGTTAGATGGTGAACTGTAAATGGCGAATGAGTCCTCCGGTTTTGGTGATGTTGCATGATACCGGCAATCGGGCTGGAAGACTGGAGATCGCCGTGCGGGCGCCGATCGCGCTGCTCATAGGCTAAGAAGAAACCTTTGCCTGGACAGAAAGTCTGCGGCCTTAACTCGGAAGATCGTGTAGGTCGAGGGGTGGTCCTTCGTAAGATGCCTGAACATAGGCGAAAGACCATGGAATCCTCCTAGGACCGCGTAGAGGGCGACCTCATCACTTATGGGCTCGCCGCTGAGGATGATCTCGTCTACCCGGTCGATGTAGTCCGAGTCGGACTCTTCTTCCCCTTGCCTGATCTGCATTATGCGAAGGGGACCTTCCGGCCGAGCGACACTGGGGGCGAAGTACGTTGTGAAGTCGTTCGCCAGTTGGTTAAAGGAGCCGATGGATCGAGGCAGCAATGAGATGTACCACATGTGGGCAAGGTCGTCCAGCGTCAGGGGGAACATTCGGCACTTGGTCACGTCTGATGCCCCACACCCGGTCATGTAGATGTTGAACTTTCTTAGGTGGGTTTCGGGGTCTGATCTCCCCTCGTACAGAGGTGTTTGCGGAGGAGCGATCTTGTGCTGCACGGGGGCGAGCTCGATGTGGACCGCAAGTGGCTCGCTCGGCTCGGCAATCTTGCCATGGGCGCCTGCCCCAGATTCCAGGATCGCCTTCATGTCGTCGATCTGGCGCTGCATCGCGGCCATCGCTGCAGCTTAGTCGCTCGTGGATCGGCCTTGGGAGCGGCAGCCGAGGCGATCGTGTACCGATCTCCTGACTCCGCTGCTGCCGACCTCGGCTATTTGGAGAGGGGGAGCCAGATGGCTGGTCGACCTTCTGGGAGTCGGATATGCCGAACTCCTGGTGACGGACTCGAGCTCCATCGTTTCGTGGTTGGGGCCGGACTGCCCCGGTCGCCAAGATGGGTCGCTGCCCAGGCGATCGAAAACAGAGGTGCCCCGGTTGGCGAGCGCCTCTTCTTGCGGATGGGAGCCTCCTGGCGATCGCTCGGTCAGCAACGCCTTGTGCTTCTGTTTGGTTTGCCGGCGGATGGCCGAGGGTGTGATAGCGGGAGGCGCGTCTAGAGCACTCCGTCGCTCCTGTAGGACGGCCATGGCCTCCTCGATCTGTTCCGCGGTTCGGAACTGATCGAGCGAGAGACTTGGGCCGTCCCCCGGGGGCGGGATCGAGCGTCTCGGACCGCGGCGGCTACCCTCCACCATCGGCTGTGGCTCGGACTGAGACGGAACGAGGTGTCTGGTGGGCCGGCCAGCGGATCTCTTCGACGAGGAGGCAGAAGTCATGATTCTGAAAGCTTTCTCTGAAGAACAGTGAGTGTTTCTTCAGGTATATGCCCCGGAGAACAGTGAGTGTTCTTCGAGACGGTAGGAATAAAATTGAGGGTTAGATGCCCTTCCTCTAGCGCCAATCGTTGTTGCCCGAAATATTTATCCGAAGATGAAATACTGCTGGAATGGACGGACAAGAAACAAGGTTGCGGGAGCACTTTCCGTGGGAGTGTAGATAACATTAGATTTTTCGGGTTTGTTAGGCCCGGGCTTGAATGCTCTCGCGAGATGTTATTAATACAAATATTCGTCGATACAAGTATTAATGTAAAGGAATGCGATTACAATGAGTGTAAAAGATCCTATTTATCTAGCTCTTGAGCGAAGCCTTGGTGTTCTTCGTCCCTGCCGATCGTCTTGCGTGTAAGAGAGGCTGAGAGAAGAAAGAACCGAGAGATAGTTGTTGCCAAGAGTAGGAAAGCCAAGTTGTGTGCTGAATCAGGGAGAGAATTCCGAGTTCAGAGAGGAAAAATCCGGTCCTTGGACAAGTGCAGGCAGCCTTCTATTTATAGGGGCTGAGATGCCATGCTTCGTGGCGGGCAATCGTCTTTCGTCCAATATAATAATGGGGCGATCGTCCTTAAGGCACATGGGCTGTCTGCCTAAAGTCCAAGGCTGCTGCCGGCAGCCAGCTGTGCGGTCCAATGAGGATCCAGCACGCGTCCGGAGTTGCTGTCACGGGCGGTCCTACTAACACCTTTCGGCGGGCCTGTCGGCTGGTGGAAA
Organism: Orobanche coerulescens; assembly: GCA_033398695.1. Lineage (NCBI taxonomy): Eukaryota > Viridiplantae > Streptophyta > Magnoliopsida > Lamiales > Orobanchaceae > Orobanche > Orobanche coerulescens. The sequence goes on along the minus strand of CM065816.1, from coordinate 41,360,580 downwards.
GATGCTGACAGGCTGTGGTCAATGATCCGTGAAATGCGGATCTTGTCTCGGCACTGCACGTGGGTTTTGTCCTGGGCTTCGGCCTTGGCCGACTGGATGATCATCGGCTTCGAGCGGCATGAAGAGGTCGGCATTAGTCGGTCACCAGGGGTCGGCATCGGTCGATCACCAAGGGTCGGTCGGCAAGTACCGATAGATGATCGTCTGCTAGTCAGCCACCAGTGGTCGATCGCCAAGTACCGAGAGACGATCGTCTTAGATGTCGATCGCTCGGCACCGGGACTTGTCCTGGGACCTTCGGCGATTCGCGATTCGCCTTGCTTTCGGCTATGGCACGGTCGCCCGGTCTCTGAGGCGATCGCCGGTCGAGGAGTATAATTCTCGACACAACACATTCATGCTTTGTATTGATATCCGGGACTTGTCGTTGTCTCGGGACAGTTGGTTTACAGATGTGCCGTGTGATATCGGTTTTATCAGGATTGAGATCCAATTGTGCGATCCAGCGGACAGATACTTTTGAATTCATTCGTCACTTAAGGACGTGAGATGTGGATTATGGTATGGATTGATTTGATATGGATTGTGATGGGTTGGTAAGGTTATGTCGGTAATGTTACACTGGAATTATTCTTACCTTGTAATTTTGATATGTAATTGTATTTGATGATGTGATCGTTATCATTGCTGAGTATTATGGCTGACCGCGTTGTTGGCTTTATCTTTTAGGTACTCGGAGATCGAGCTAGTAGCAATCGTGAAGGGATGAGCTTTCCGGTGATACTAGCTACGGCGTGGTTATTGGGATTCAAGTGTTCATTCTGATTTTTATAATTCCACTACAAATGTATTTAATTATGTCTCTATCCGCTGCGTGTGAAAATTTATAATGGTTCTTAATATTTTTCCAACTCGTGTATACTATCTAAATGCCCTTTTGGCGCCTTTGCCTTGTGTTTTCAAACGGTATTTTCTGACGGTAATTGGGAACAACGTTTTGAAAAATATTCGAGTATTTAAAACATTACCGTCATTGACCTTTTGGCATTTTTAAACGTTTGCGAAAATGAATTTTAGCCTTGTGGGTTCCAATGTGGGGCCCACAACGCTGTAATATTCTCAGTCGGTTTTGGGGGTGTTACATCATCTCTCTCCCTCTCTCTCTCTCTCCCCTCTCTCTCTGCATTAAAGATGGCAAATCGATGCTACTCACACGGTCTACAAGTGAATATGAGGATGTCATAGACTGACAACAATCCAACAATGCGGTTTTGTGGCTGCCCACTTGAATCGATAAGTGAATTTTAAAAAATCGTAAGTTTGACTTCTCAATTGCTCTCGTGCTTCCTCTGTTCTCCATCTTTCTTTGATTTTTATGGTTGGGTTTTGTCAAAGTAGGGTCGGGCATGTTCTTACTATGATTGGATAGATCCAGAGCCAACTCAACTCCAGAAAAACTACATTTCCAAGCTGAAACGTGAACGGGATGAATCACATAAATAATTGAGAATTCAAACTTGTTTGTTTCCAGAATACAAAGAAGCTGGAGAGAAGGCTTGTGATAAAGCTGCTATGACTTTTGTGGAGCACCGAAGATTTGAGAAGAAATCTGCCGCAATGAAAGATAAGTTGCGGAGGTGGAGGACGTTTGGGATTTTGCGCATGTCATTGATTAGTGCATTGTTGCTGTTTGTGATTTGCGGTAGTATATTGAGGTTGTTGATGGTGATAGTGGTATTGTATTGAGATTGTATGGATGTATTAGTATGTTTCTTGCATGGTTGCAGCATATTAGCTTTTGTTGTAATTCATCCTTTTGCAGTGTTATATTAAACTAGTTCAATAAATGAAATAAAATCATTATGGAGCTGTGTTTGTATTAGAGTATTTCACATATCCCCTATTTAGTCCATGAAATGAACTACAATAATGACCAATAAGATGATAAAATTCAGAAAGCGACACTATTAGCACAATAGCAACAAAGTCCTCACCATTCATAAAAAGGAAAAAAATATGTCTTAACATACAAAGTAACATATCATTGTCTTAACATCATTCAAACAAATAGAGTTCAGGGAATATAACACAACACCATCCAAATCTTGACATAATATCCTCAGTCATTCCTGCTTTCTTGTGTGGGTAGGAGCTCATTGAGTGCAGCTGTGAACCTCTTTGATTACATGAACTCTGCATAAGTGAGTTATATTAGTATTGCAACACTTAAACTTATTAGTTGCATTAGAGTAGTAATCATCAATTTCTTTCCCACACATATATACTCGCAGATTCAGTTCTCAATACACCCATACCCTTTCTTACAGTTGCCCTCTCCTTTGCAATGGTCTTCTTGACTTGTATTGGAAGTTATTTTGGAGCTCTTGCTCTTGGATTGGGTACTGAAGTTACATTTGAGACTGAAGTTGTAGTATCTCTTGGATTACTGACCGTCTTTGGCTTAGAAGGCCTACTTCTTCTTACCTGCAATATTATGGTCCTTTTTATAAATATCATAGAAAATATAAAATTCAGAGTTAAGTGCTACATACTTTCTCCTTTATTGGGGGCTACTTTATCATTCTTGCAGGTCCTTGAAATATGTCCCTTCTGGTGACAGATAGTGCATGTCATCACCAACCCATACCTCTTAAGCTTATTAGGGTTGTTGGGATTTTTTTGTTGTGCTCCTTTGCGCTTTTTTTTCTTAGATCTTCCTTCCTTAATTTTGAACTCTGGTGGCTTCACAAGTCACCCATCAGCTTTAGTCCACATCTTCTCCCCCTAAAAGGGACTATATCATGTTCATACGCTTTCTTGTATCTCTCAATAGTGAGTATGCATACACAAACTGTTGGGATTCTATGCCTAAAACGAAGGTATATTGGAAGCAAAATATGAAATAACCGAACCCCTAAAGTGGACCGATCATGCTACGTATATACGAATATAAAAGGACAAGAATAAATATATGAAACCATACCCTTGAAGTCCTTTGATAGAATGTTGAGGTTGATCTTGGTGACCGCAAATCCGATTTGATAAGTCCTCGATGATCCAAATGCCAAAAGCACCGCATCTCTACTAGCCATGCGCAGGGAGATGATCGAAACAACAACTACCCAATTATTCTCCAAGGATATGCCTAGAAATTAGTAGTAGGATAATACTCTCTTAAATATGTGATCACTCTAAGTTATATGAATTTTATTTTTGATTTTTCGTTCTCTCTCTAAGAGTGTAAGAACTTGAACAAAATAAACTCTCCCTCTATCATTCTATGTGTTGGCCGATTTTGCATGTATTTGTGGAGGTGAATGAACTTTGTTTTATAACAAAGTCCACACAAGCCTCCAACCTACACACCTAAGGGTGATCATGATAAGATCTCATCTTATCACCCCTTTTGTCCCCCAAGTGATAAGAAAAGTCCTCAACACATTCAACCATGGGGACAAAAGTTATCCTCCAAGATGATTCAAGGTGTGGGGTGGCCCACACATAATGGAGAAGGTTTGGTTCGTTTCATTCCATGAAACGAACCGTCGTGTATCCAGTCCGACTAATACATCTTGGTTCATCTCAAATAAAATTAATGCAATTGATTATTATAATTAATTAATTATATCAAGATATTATTTCTCCAAGAAATAATAATGCATGAATTGAATTAATTACCCAATAATTTATTTAATTCACCCGACCGATTTAATTTATCTAATAAATTAAATAAGGCATCCAATGTCTAAATTTCACAATAAGAGATGCAATTCAAATTATTTTGTCGTCTCCCTAATGCGACACTCGGTAGGTCCGTCTTAGTAAGCAATGGGAGGAACCAAAGAGTTATAGCACCACCTAGCTAGTCCCACAGCCTATACTGTAACCTTATTGAGAACGAATGATAGGGATCATTCAAGAATCATTCTTTCGTGAATACCAGTAAACGTATAAACCCTTCTTTCATATGTCCCGATCAAGTTATAGGGTCACGATCAGTCAAACCCTATCTGTACTTGATTCAATGTTTGAGTTAATATAAATCGAGATCACTTCTCATATATCCAATACAACTAGCTCAAATGCTTTGACCAAAGACTTGTGATCTCATCTGCCAATAACCACATAGGACATATACCTATTCACTTACAGGAGAAAGAATCATATCTTGGTATTTAGTAGAACCTGCTACTTTCCTGTCAAGACGCATGTCGAGGTTGACCTCCACCTTTCGGTATTCTGGGTCGAACTGCTCTAGTGAAAATCTTAACGTCACAAGTACATCCCTACTAAATCCTCAAGTCGAATGTTCATCAATACCTATCACAACCTATCGATTCCGTCATTGACTGTCCTGGAGTGAAATCCGTGTGACGAATCAAGGGTGAGTCGGTTCGAGTATACTAATCTCATTAGCATACCTACAACATGTGCTCCCACTAACCATTAGTGACGACAGGCACTTTCCAAGTCAAAGAACACATCATACAAGTCTTCACATTAACTTAACGTCCAGTCAAGTTTCATCGACTTGTGAAAGATTAAGTATTTGAGCCATCAAATTTTCCAATGCCTATCCCCTTATCCAATAAGTAGTGGAAATATTTCTCCCAAATACGTGGACTAGTTTCTATATATATATTTACAAGTCAGGAATTCTAGTGACTCTCAGTAAATAAAGAAACATACAATTGCCTTATGATGTTAGTTTACATAATAACAAGTACAATGCCCTCTCTCATACTTCCTCTTAGTGGCATTCGAGGGCATATTCCTAACAATCTCCCACTTGCACTCAATGACACACACTATGGTTGAAATATTTGGGGGTAATTTTTTTTCATTTCACTGCTGAGTTGTACGTGCTCATTTGGAATTGTACAAGTGTTGTTGTTTTGGATCGATACAATGTATATTGTATTGAGATATTTCGGGATCGAAATATTTATACTTGTCGTCGATATTGTTTCGTCGTTTGGATGTTGCTTGGAGAGTTTGGATTTTTTTTGGATAAGTATATTAGCCATAACGTACGCTACTTGTGTAACATTACGTACGGTATGAGATGAGTATTACGAATTTTAGACCTATAGGGTTACGTATGTAATGAGTGGTCGGTTGTAGAAACCTTCCTCGTGGTTAACTTTAGGCTGGTAGGGCCGGGCATCTTTCGATCAGATCTCACTATTGCAGTCAACGGATCCTTACGTACGTTAGAAGCTGAGATCTACGTACGTAATTCATGCAGCTTGTTAACGTACGTAAAAGGTGGCCGTTTACATACGTTAAGGTCTTCATATTCTTGGTCAGTCGGTTCTGGACTAGCATTACATACGTTAAGTTACTGATATAGCGTACGTAATGGTCCTTCGTACGTTAGGCTTGGTGTATAGCGTACGTAATGAGCTTGTCAGTTTATATGTCTTGGTTTTGTAGTTTATTTCTCCACGAACCAAAACTTCCTTTCTCTCCCTAGAACCGTCCCTCTGGACTTGTTCTAGATATTTAGCCTCTTCCAACGTGTATTTGATCATCATAGCTTGATTTGAAGCTTGAAGTTGGAAGCTTGTTGGTGCTCGTTTGGTGTTTGGAGAGTTCATCTTGTTCTTCATTGGTAAGTTCTATTCATCTCTTGTTATTCAAGTGATTTTCGAGTATGATGATGTTGTTGTTGTTTTCCTCGTATAGTTGGTGATTGTTGGAGTATATCATGATTCTTGATGAGTTTTTACAACTTATGATGAAGAACATGATGATTGTGTCTTGAGGAGGAGTTGTTCTTGATGTTTTAGAATGTTTGGAGGTTATAATTATGTCTAGGAAGGATTATGTCAAGATTGTTATATGATTAACATAGTCTTGATATGATTGATATTGTTGTTTGTGTTTCTTGGGGAGATTTTAAGCATTTTAGTAATGAATTATGATGAATTATGTAATGATTATCATAATCTTTAAATGGTTAATACAATCTTGTTGATTAGTCCGAATTCATGATGACTTGGTGATAGTTAATCGTGAAGATATCATATTTGTTGTTTTGGTGATGTTCTTGAGGTGATAGTGTTAATATTGGTGAGATTATCATTTTGGGATGATTGGTTTAATGTTGTTCTTAAGTGATTCTTGTTGAATTGTTTTCACAAGTGTTAAGAACATTTGATCATATCGATTATTGAGGTGTTGGAAGATGTTGGAATTCATAGTTGGGGACTATGATATTCGTTTGTGGAGTTTGGATTGAATTGGGATCGTCTTTGGTGTTGTTTTTTATTGATTTTGTGTTATTGAATGAATTGTATTTCATTCAAGGTTGTTCGAGTGCTTGTAACTATCGGAAGAAGCCGTTCGTCGTTTCGTGGGAGGACATTGATCGTGGAAGGACTTTCTTGCCTTCGGTTTGAGGCAAGTTTTATTCTAGTACTAGTCAATGAGATTAATGTTATCATGTATGTGTATGAATGTGTTATATCATTTCGAGACTTAGTCTCTCTATGATTTTGTTGATATCAGGGGATTGTTTGATACGATACCATTCGGAAAATTATTCCAAATGTTGTCGTTGTTCGGTAAAAGCCGTTCAGAGCTTTGAGGTACTCGTTGTTGATGTTATTGTTGATAGCCGGTTCGCGGTATCGATGTATCGGTTGTTGTTGTTGATATTGATGTCGATTTAAGACATTGTTATGATCATTGTTATTGATATTTGTATTTTGCTATTGATGCAGTGATTGACCGAGTGAAGGCATTGACGTGTTCGATTATCATCTCCATCGATGGTAACCAATTAAAGGCACCGGGACATACGTTCTAATCATTTTGTTGTTATCGATTGGCCATTCTAAGGCAATCAAGGTATTGAATTGGGATTATCGAAGATAATTACCATCCGTTGTATCATTGTTTATCGATTGACTGTTCTAAGTCAATCGAGGTATTGAATTGGGATTATTAAAGATAATTCCCATCCGTTGTATCATTGTTTATCGATTGACCGTTCTAAGGAAATCGACATATTGAATTGGGATTATTGAAGATGATTCCCATCCGTTGTGTCGTTGTTATCGATTGACCGTTCTAAAGTAATCGACGTATTGAATTGGGATTATCGAAGATTATTCCCATCCGTTGTGTCATTGTTATCGATTGGCCATTCTAAGGTAATCGAGGTATTGAATTGGGATTATCGAGGATAATTCCCATCTGTTGTATCGTTGTTGTCGATTGACCATTCTAAGGTAATCGATGTATTGAATTGGGACCGTCGAAGACATTTCCCATCCGTTGTATCGTTGTTATCGATTGGTCATTCTAAGACAATTGAGGTATTAAATTGGGACTGTCGAGGATGGATCCCATCCATTGATTTCGTTGTGATTGATTGGCCATACCTAAGGCAGTCGAGGTAATTGAATTGGGACCACCGAGGACGGTGCCCATCCGTGAGTTATTGTTGTCGTGTTGGCCGACTCAAGGCAGCACACTATTATTCTTGTAAATTCGGTAATCTTGGGATCGTTGCCGTTCGTGATTAATTGTGTTTTGGAGGATAGTCTTGGCGAGTGCTCGATGGGTAAGCTTGGCTCTTGAACCTTCGCGGTTGGTTTCCCAACACCTACAGTTCAGTAGGTCACGATCATTGGATGGACTCATTGTGATACGGCTTCGTGCCGTGGCTTCGGCCCTCATTGTGATACGGCTTCATGCCGTGGCTTTGGCCCTCATTGTGATACGTCTTCGCGCCGTGGCTTCGGCCCTCAGATGATACAACTTCGGACTTTTTGGCTTCGGGCCATTGTGATGATTGACAGTTTCGGCTGAGTGACTTTCAGGTCATTGTGATGTTTTGGTATTTCCGTTGGAGCCTTCGGGCATTATGATTCGTATCTATTTCAGCTTTGGCTTGGTTTACCTTCGGGTAATGTATTGTTGTGTTCTATATTGATGATTCGTCGTTGGGCACTTGTATTCTAACCTATTGAGCAGGTACTGATCGTATGCCGTGGGCATAGTGTTTCACAAATGCTCGATTTTTACCTTGGTTTGTGAGCATCTCATATTACCATTGTTGTACCATTTTATTCTGCCTTTGGATGCATATCATGTTGTACATGTATTTGATATTCATTATCTGGATGACTGACCCCGTGGGGGCGGAACATGTTTACATGTTTTAGGTGCTTGCGAGGAGAGAGTTGAGACACCGGAGCATGATGATGGCAACGAGGCATTCAAGCGATACTAGTCCGAGATGTTTTGGTGTTCATGTCGGTCAGACAGTTTTGAAATACTCCAGTTTAGTCATTTTGTATTATCCGAGCAAGGCTCGTGGATGTTGTTGTATTTTGTATTTTGGCCAGGTAGGTCCACTTTTGTCATTGAAATTCCATATCGGAATATGATGTCGGATGTCATAGTAGGGACTGAGATTCCCCTTTTGGTCAGTTTGTTGTATTTGGTCGTGTTCGCCTGGTGGATCTCCTGGTGTGGGGTCCACGGCATTGTAATGACCCAATGGGATTTGTGGTGTTACAGAAGATGATATCAGAGAATTGGGTTGTGAGATACCTTGATATGTGAGTTATGTGGCTCTACCGACGCGGTAGTAGTGGGGTCACAAAGTTATGACAATAACTGATCGGGTTTTGTGAGTCGTGATAGTTGGACGACTGTATGAGTCATTCTTTCATAGAGTCATCGCCAGTGAAGACTAGTATCGCAAGACCTCGAAGCTTCGTATGACCTATGTAAGGACTCGATTCTCTTTATGTTCCTACATTCATTATGTCATTGATTATACATGTTTTGTTGCACCCTGTATGTGATATTAGTGGTACGATTGAACCATGATTATTTGTTTTCGAACGTTTGAGATCTATATTGGCTATGATTAGCATGATTGATGTGACTGTGTTGAGTATATACGGTTAGCATGATTGATGTGACTTAGCATTCTGATTTGGCCATTGAGACATATTAGAGTTACGATCATGATCGAACGTTATTATTTCAGTATGGAAAGAAGAATCCGAGGACGTAGCAGAGGGGGTAAGGGCTGCAGATCGAGCCAGAACCCATAATCATATTTATACGCATACGGAAGCCTAGATGAGTCAGAGTTCGGCCGGTGGAGTTACTTACGCGACCAATATCCCACCAGGACGTCATACTCGAGGAGTCGACTAGACTGAGAGTGGACACATCGACCCTTTCTTGCTTATGAGGGGCATGATGGCCCAAATGACTCAGATGACGCAAATAATGGAAACCATGCAGACCTCAGTGGTTCGTGGTCCACCGCAGCAGGGACTCCAGGTGCCGTTTTATGGACAGGCCGGGAGAGTGAGTCAGATTGTCGGCGACATCTCTCGTCAGAGGCATACTATTTTTGAGGGTTCGTCAGAACCAGCTGACATTGTTCATTGGCTTGAACATTTTGACAAACTCTTCGACATGGTTCAGTGTCCGGAAGAGAGTAAGGTGGCAGTAGCGGCTTACTATTTGAGTAAGGGTGCTTATTCATGGTGGCTTTCTGTGAAGCCCACGGATCGTGACTGTGTTTGGAGCGAGTTCAAGACTCTCATGTTAGAGAGGTATTATCCGGATCCACTTCATGAAGCCAAGCTGTCAGAGGTTTTGAACCCCGAATCCGTCTGTCACGGACCCTTATCCCTAAGGACGGAACAGCCAGAGCGTGACACGGGGTAGGAATTAAGAAGCGGGGAAGAAAGGGGGAAGCATACGTTTCATAAGGAATATGGGTGGATTTCCATGAATGACCTATCAAGGTATCATGAAGGGGAGTCGATCCCGTGGGAATGACTTAGAATCCAAAGTACAATACATAGTTATAATATTAGCCTTGAAGTTTAGAAAAAGGCTTTATAGCATATTACAATCGGCATAACTTATGAAGCAAAATCATAAAGAGTGTTCGCAGCAGAAAAACATGGTTGGTTACATATATGAAGATATGTAACCAGGGCTTAACATTGATCGTAAACAAAAGACTTCCACTCAACACCCTCCGTCACATCCCCTACTCAACCTGCACATTTTAAAAGATATACAGGGCTGAGTACAACGTACTCCGTGAACATATTGCCAAAACATAAAATATGCTTTCGTATTTGTCATCATGCATATAAGCAGTAACACATGGGGGTTTTAATAAAAAGCCCATGTTTACTAAATCATTTCATTTCATATCATATATCATCAGATTCACCATATCCATAATTTACGCCGGGGAAGGTGGCCACCTCCCGCGAACGTTACTCCCCGAGATCGGCCACTCCGAAGAGAGCTCACAATCCCGAGTACTGTGTACACTAACCCTGGCCAACAACCTTTGTCTAGCTCAGGATCCTATCATTTCATAGGTTGGAAATCCAACAGTGATAGGTTCATAAGAATCCACATAAAAGTTTTTATGCATCATAATCATTTGAAATCATAAGTTGCTTGTAAAACATTTCATCAAAATAGAGCAAAGCTCAAATCATTTTCATATAGAAAGCCCACCTGGACAAGTAATAAACGCAAGCAAAAATAATTCTCGACTCTTCCTTATGCTTCAGTCTGTTGCTCCACCTTTTATCGGAAACAACTAAGTATAGCGGTCGATCGAGCTTAACGAAGTCTAACGGACAACGAACTCGATTTACATGTTTGGACTTTAGAGTTTTTCATTCGACTTAAGTTTAATAATAAAAGCTATGATTCTCATAGAGAACCTAACTTACCATATAACATATAAAGATACTAACAATGGTAACCGATACTCGATTCCGTTACACATTCCTTGGTTCGAAAACCAACATCAAACACTTAACATAATCATAACATAATGTGCATCAAGGATGGAAATAATTAGCATTCAGTTAATGCAACCTAAGAACTAGATAGTGTATCTTCTATCACTAGAAATCCACTGAAGTCTAGTTTCATGTTCATTTTACGGATCTCAAAAATATTAAACGTGGAGAAAGTTATGGTCGTTTCCGTGAAGTGTAACGAAACTGCCAACTTCCCCTTAAAATGGGAAAAACATCATATAAACCTAGAGCTCGTTTCTAGCATCGAAAACCCTAAACATGTAAACTCTAATCATGCATATCATACTTATAATACATATAGGAGTCGACATACAATCATGCTTCTTGACATTACGAACTCCATTTCATAATCTTTTCTTTTGAAAACATGTTACTTACTCATTTTTATTTCCCAACTTTAACATTCAAACACCACATATCAAATATCACTAACATCAACAATACATTTAATATCTACTCATGTTGACAATCAAAGTCTTGGTCCTAACATACAAATGACCTAAACATGACTTTAAAATTTTTAATACACAACATGCTCCTTAACTACATCAAATATTACCAACACATCTTCCAACTTCATAAATCTAACTTCATGCTCTTGTTTTCAAATAAATTTCCAAAACATTTTATAAAAATCTAACAAAAACATATCATGTACTCCTTTCATACATCATCACAATTATCATCTCACTTTTGAACATACAACAACATATCAAGAACTAAACATGTTTCTTCCTTACTTTCCAAAATACCAAACATTTAAAATCTCATAAATTCATCATAGCATCATATCATCATATAACAACATATTGTGTAAGAAAAACATAAGAAAAACAACAAATAATTGGGTTATGAAACCCTAAAATTTTCGGCCAAGACATGAAAATGAAAGCATGATTAAAACTTGTTCTAAACACTTTCAAGAACCTTAAAATCACCTTAAAAACAACATACAAAACATTATAACATTAAACCTAAGCTCTTCATATATTCCCAAATTTTAAAGTTACCTAAAACCTATTTCTACTTGGATAGAAATGAAGAGGATGAGGTAACTTACTTGAATATATGAACTTGGATTCAAGTTTGGCACACAAAATAAGCTTGTAACTTGAGTTCTTAATGAAGAACAATGGTGTTCTTCATTTTTTTTGGGGGAAGGTGAGAAAAATGAAGGAAGAAGATGAAATGAAAGGGAAGTGGGTTAGTGTCCCTTTTATACTAGGTTAACCCTAGCCTTTAATAAAGCGGTCGAATAATATTTTACGTTTCGCTCCTCCACAGATAAAATTACTCGGGTATTAAATGTATGACATATACTTAAATTATAGTATCGCACTTACAGCTTAAAGTCGGAGAAAAGTTTCGCGATTTACAGAACGCGAAATTATCCGAGAAAACGACTCGACATAAAATATACCCAAAATTCAAAAAGTAAACTTTTGAAAATCGTACTCGTAACGTAAAAGTGGTGTATATAGAAGGCGAAGGAATCACGATTTTGTCGATCGAAACATAAAAATCAAATTTGGAAGGTAAACCCAACCAGATAACCGAACATCCGATTTCTGAATTAAAAACGTGTAAATAGTTCTAAACTTACTTCATTAGTCAGAATTTTATTACTTGTGAATGCAAAACCCTAATGTCGCACTTGAGGTCATAATAATTCATGCAAATAAAAGACCGGGGCATTACACCGTCGAGGATGAGGGCGTTATTGTTAATGCTGAGAAGTTTCAAGGACTTCTTCAGTTTGCTTCATCTATTATCCGTACTGAGGCGGATAAGATCAAGTGTTTTAGCAAGAGGTTAAACCCGCAGTTGAGGATGCAGTTGTTCAACCATAATTGTAACTCACTTGGTGAATTTATTGAGAAGGCTCTTGGAGCAGAGCTTTTGATCAAGGAGCTTGCTCGGAAGAACCCTTCAGTTTCTTCTGGTGAGAGGACTAGGATGCCGGTTCGTTCAGAGGGAAATCAGGCTCCGACGTCCAAGAGGTCATCTTCTAGTCGCCTCCGTACTGGGAAAGCATCTTCTTCGCAGACGATGAGTTCGACTGTTGTTTGCTTTAACTGTGATTCAGCGGGGCATGTTAGCACTCGTTGTACAGTGCCAGCTATTGTTTGTTTTCTATGTGGGAGGCAGGGACACCTTCAGAAATACTGTAGGAGTTTTAGTGCCAGTATGTCTCGAGGGAGCTCACGGGCCTCGAGAGATTTTATTACTCCAGTCCGTACTTGATCCAAGGGGTCCTATCAGGCATCGGGAGCCAGAGGTAAGGACAGCCGAGGAGGAGGAGCGAGTTCAGATTTGGGTCTCCCTCAAGTCGATGAGATCGAGGAGATAGATGATCTGGAGGATATCGATGTGCGATACACTTTAGATTTAGCCTTGATTTATATTTTTCTTGATTTTCGGATTGATGTTTGACTTAATTTGTATTATGGTATTGTGGTTGTGAATCATTTGTTGTTGATCTATCTTGTAATGATAGTATTTGATAATCTTGAGATTTGAGGTTGTTTGATGCATTTTTCTTTCCTTTTGGTGTTGTACTCGAGATTTCGTCATAATATGGGTAATTATTCATTGTGATTCGAGACGTCAAGTCGTGAGGACTTGGGCGTGCGATTGATATGGTCCCGAGGACTATGTCTGTGTTGTTATCATCTTTGCGTGGCGTGAGTCAGTATTTACATGGGCATCCGATGCCGACGAGAACAGGGAAGTGTACACCAATGATTGTAGACATGTTCAATGGGCAGCTCCCGCAGGGTGTGTACGCCGGTGTTACGAGTCATGCGGGTGGTACGACTTTCTGGCTGGTCTCTGGCGGAGAAGTTATGATTCGACTGATCTCGCATTGGGTTGAGTGTATTTATCACTTGACTTTCGCCGTGTTCCGGCAGGGGAGATGCGGGGGACCCGAGGGGTTGGCCCAGTTACTCAGGCGGAGTGGTTCACAGTGAGGAGTATTCCTGGAGATGTTGTTTTTAGATCCTGTTGGATAGTTCGTACCCCGAGTTGTGCACCCTGAGTTTCGGGGACGAAACTCTTTTTAAGGGGGGGAGTATGTAATATCTGGGGGTAATTTTTTTTTCGTTTCACTATTGAGTTGTACGTGTTCATTTGGAATTGTACAAGTATTGTTGTTTTGGACTTATACAATGTATATTGTATTGGGATATTTCGGGATCGAAATATTTATACTTGTCGTCGGTATTGTTTCGTCGTTTGGATGTTGCTTAGAGAGTTTGGATTTTTTTTGGCTAAGTATACTAGCCATAACGTACGCTACATGTGTAATGTTACGTACGCTATGAGATGAGTATTACGTACGTTAAACCTATAGGGTTACGTATATAATGAGTGGTCGGTTGTAGGAACCTTCCTCGTGGTTAACTTTCGGCTGGTAGGGCCGGGCATCTTTCGATCAGATCTCACTATTGCAGTCAATGGATCCTTACGTACGTTAGAAGCTGAGATCTACGTACGTAATTCATGCAGCTTGTTAACGTACGTAAAAGGTGGCCGTTTACATACGTTAAGGTCTTCATATTCTTGGTCAGTCGGTTCTGGACTAGCATTACATACGTTAAGTTACTGATATAGCGTACGTAATGGTCCTTCGTACGTTAGGCTTGGTGTATAGCGTACGTAATGAGCTTGTCAGTTTATATATCTTGGTTTTGTATTTCATTTCTCCACGAACCAAAACTTCTTTTCTCTCCCTAGAACCGTCCCTCTGGACTTGTTCTTGATATTTAGCCTCTTCCAACGTGTATTTGATCATCATAGCTTGATTTGAAGCTTGAAGTTGGAAGATTGTTGCTGCTCCTTTGGTGTTTGGAGAGTTCTTCTTGTTCTTCATTGGTAAGATCTCTTCATCTCTTGTTATTCAAGTGATTTTCGAGTATGATGTTGTTGTTGTTGTTGTTTTCCTCGTATAGTTGGTGATTGTTGGAGTATATCATGATTCTTGATGAGTTTTTACAACTTGTGATGAAGAACATGATGATTGTGTCTTGAGGAGGAGCTGTTCTTAATGTTTTAGAATGTTTGGAGGTTATAATCATGTCTAGGAAGGATTATGTTAAGATTGTTATATGATTAACATAGTCTTGATATGATTGATGATGTTGTTTGTGTTTCTTGGGGAGATTTTAACCATTTTAGTAAGGAATTATGATGAATTATGTAATGATTATCATAATCTTGAAATGGTTGATTTAATCTTGTAGATTAATCCGAATTCATGATGAATTGGTGATTGATAGTCGTGTAGATATCATGTTTGTTGTTTTGGTGATGTTCTTGAGGTGATAGTGTTAATATCACTACGCCATAGATGGCTTTCTACAACACTTAGGGGGGTGTTACCTTCTTGGATGTTACCATAGCTATGAGATTTTGGACCTACCACAACGTTCGGGTTATGGTGTTACCAAACCCTGAAATATATGTTACTCTAGCTATAAAAGGTGTAACTCTCAGTAACACTATGAGATGTGTTACCTTAGAGTATTAATAAACAAAATTTTGAATTTTATATAAAATTAATGATTTAATAAATTTAGCTTTAAAAATAATTAATTTTAATAAAAAATTGAATCTATTTTTATAAAAAAATATTCTATCAAATAATGAATTATATATATTTTTTATAAATAATAAATATTTTTAATAAATTTAAATTAAAAAGGTTTTAAAATAAAGTAGTATTTGAAAACTAATAAATTTTGATTTAAATAATTAAAAAATTATTAAAAAATAAAAGTTGTAATAACTATGAATAATTACAAAATAATTAAAATAACAAATTTAATGTCTATAATTACAAATTTTAATAAAAATAATGCCGAGTCGCTACGCTGACCAAAATAAATGCCCATTAATTAAGGCAAAGACATGACATAGATAAGAGGTAATAATTGCAGCGGAAATAAAATTATAAATTAATATTTCTAATCAAGATTTTCCTCAAATTTTACAACATATATCCTAAATTTAAAACGTAAATAGAATATCACATAGCAGTCCAACTAAAGCAATTAAAGTGATAGTGCACTTAAAGTGATAGTGAAATTGAAGGAATTATACACCTGATTGGGCGTTAATTGTAACAATCAAAAGATGTATGGGGTGAAATTGAATAAATATAGAAATAAGAAACTTAATTGATCTTGACACAAAACTCTGGGTATATAAACCCTATCACCGATCGGCCGCTGTCACTTCTCACTTCTCACTTCTCTACCTCTCGCCTCTCTCCCTGTCCTTTTCTCCCTTTCTCTAAACTTCTCTCGGCCGTCGGTCGAAGACAATTTTTTTTGCAGAATATCACACACACACACACACACACACGACCCGTGGAAAATCGAAAAGAAAACGGCGGCAGAGATCCTGACCGTGATGTGCGCCTGCAGTGGCGGTGGTTCGAACGGACTGCTCACAGCAACCGATGGTGTGCCGCGAGCTGTGGGCCGGAGGTTCCAGTAGCCGGAACGGTGGCAGCGGCTATTCCAGGCAAGGTTTCACCTGGATTGACTCTTCGATTGTGAAGTGTTGATTTCTGCCCTAAACCTCTCGATTCCAAAGTGTTGATTTCTGCCCTAGACCACTTGATTATTAAGTATGTTGCTTTCACCTTGGATTGAATCTTCAACCGCACAAGTATGTTTTATGTTGATAAGTTTCAGTTTTGATTATGTTTTTTGTTCATAAGTTTCAATTTTGATTTTTTTTGATCTAAAGTGAATCCCATTTTTCGGAGAGAATGGAAGTTCCTGAACATCATTGTTGTACATTGCACATCTGATTATGCCTTGGGATATGCTCTTTTTTATGCTCGTGGAGTGAATCAATTTCCTGAACTCTACACGTTTGAAGTACCTGAGAAGTACCTTAACAGCTCCGACGATATCTTCACGTTCATAGCTTTTTATCCCTTTTCATCTCCTGATGACGCTCTCGTTCAAATGAACGCTATATCCAAATGTAAGTGAAGGAATGCATTGCGGAGTTTAATATACATACATACATACATACATACATACATACATACATACATAAATACATATATACATACATATACAGACAAAAAAAAAACATTGGTTATGTGTTTCATTTGGGGTGCATTTTGTTTGTTTGTAGCAACTGTGACTAAGGAGCTGAAAAGTTTCTTAGTGGATAATCTTCCAATACCAATCTTTGGCAACCCGGGTTATGAGATTGCAATTTGTGATCCATTTTTGGGAAGTAATATACTCACCACAACGAAAATATCCACCATAGGTGTTGTTTTGTTCAATAACATCATGCGTGGTTTGTGGATGAACATTGATAAATTCATGGCTTGAAGGTTTGTGTTTTCTTTCCTTCAAGTGATCATTTACAATACAAGAAGAATATATATAATTTCATACTAACCAATCTGGTGATTTTCTATAGCCCGGAGACTTGAAAAAGGCCCAACTGAATTTGGCACGCTGTTATCACACACAAAGTTGTGAGTGCAAAGAAAGTTCCATGACAGTTTCATTTTCTTCCTCACAAGAAGTTGTGGTTGTGCCACATAGATTTGAAGGACTTTTCATCACCAAGGGTAGGGGTAAGAATGATTTCATCTGTACTAAAAATTTAGTACGCGGTGAAGCTCTTTATGGTGACGAACTAATATCTGTGCAGGTGAGTGAGTCAATTTATATATGATTAGTGTTTGGCTCTTAATTGATTTCTTATGTAGTTAAGAATCTTTATGATCCATGGATAATAATATTATTATTATTAACATAACATTATTGCTATTTAATTTAATTCTTTTAAAGCATTTTTTTAATCCTATGCCAAACAATTCAAGACCAACATATGAGTTCTTAATGTTTTGTAAATGCTGCAAATCAGTCCTTTGGCCCTCCACACGTCTAAACATGTGTTAGTTTGACACTACATGTTGGTTTGCAAATTAAAATTAAAATTGCCTTTTGACGAAACATGTTACCTATTTTTGTGCCTTGACATCTATATCACTCGTCTCATTTCAGAATGAGGATAGAACCGAAGTTGAGTACATAATATTGAATCCTCGTAAATCAATGTTGGCTGCTGCAATACTCTGTGATCTTACCAATATATGGGTCGTAAGTATTATCATATTACAATAGCAAATGAGTTATGCAATTAATCAATTCATATAATATTGCTGCATTTAATTTTTTTTATGTTTTTCAGAAACCCGGCTCTCATGTTTTATACTTGGGAGATGTATGTGGAATTACAGTTTAGTTTTACAATTGTCTGATCTTGTTGGCTCGGTAAGTTATTTGGTATGTTCTTTGCTAGATGCATTATACTCTAAAACATCATTGTTGTACGCTGCACATCTGATTATGCTTTTGTTCTTTGTTCTTTTTTGATGTGTTTGTGGTGCAGTATAGGTGCATTTTTTGGTTAAAAGTTGCATTTTTGCAGCACTTTAGGTGCAGTATAGGTGCTGTTTTTTTGATGTTTAGGTGCTGTTTTTGGCAGCAGATATGTTCTCCATGGTTTGGTAGAGTTTTGGCGCTGTTTTGTTGCAGTTCTAATGCTGTTTTTTGCTGTGTTTTTTTTTTTGTTTTGGCAGCATGTTGGGTAACAAATACCCTGTATCGAAATTACCAGGATAATCAATCCCTGTATCGAATAGTGTTGATAAGAGGTTTTGACAATATGCCAATTCTCAATACAATAAGGAAACTGTATCGATAAGTTGAAGTGTCAACCTGTATCGAAGACCTGTCACAGATCCAGCATATAGTGGAACCTTTCAGTACAGCAAAGAAGTCTTATAAAGACTAAGTATGGAAGCTGTCTCGAATTGTCAATACAGTGATCTTCCATACATCTCAACAGGACAAAGAAGGAATCTTCTATTCCCACTAGAAGTCAAGTCCCGTTGATATAGAAGTATTTAAATACTCAAAGATAAAGTATTTAAATACTGTAAGTCAACAGATCTTCAAATCCCGCAAAATCCGGATCGTGCTTTTCATCCCGTTGGAACGGAATCTTGCTCAACGGATTTATCTCAACGGATATATTTTAGAAGACTATATATATATCTCAAGTCATTGAAGATCGGTTACGAAGTTACCAAGTGACAAAGTTATTACTATATACATCAAAGCAAAACATATCTCCAGAAGCTTACTGCAACTCAGATCTAAGAGATATACAGTGCTCAACAACTTGAACAACACTTCATCAGCTAGAAGCTCAGAAAGTCAAAGCTGTTGTTCATACCCTGTTCTATCCTTGGAACAAACCCAGATCAGCCCTGTGTGGACTGAGTAATCGTTGCTACTCCAGAACTGTGTGTGAAGGAATTGCATCGAAGAAGACGAAGCTTCATAACTGTGTGTGAAGAATCCAGTCAAAGTGTTAGCTCAAAACAATATGTGTGAACGGTTGAAGCTAAGATCTTTATATCAATCTATGTGAACGATATATTGATTGCGTGTTGTTATAATTACGTAGTTGTGTACGCAGTAATTATAATAAACTTTTTACTCCTGTGTGGAGGACCAGTGGACGTAGAGGGGTTTACCTCGAACCACTTTAAATATTGTGTTATTTACCTTCTGCCTTACTTGTTTTAATTACTGTGATTATTTAAGTATACACTGCACATCGAGTTCTCAGTATCCACAAGACAACTTCGTATTTAAGACTTCCGCTACGCACTCAGATTTAAAATCAGTACAGCTTGTTGTTTAAACTACTTCCCAAGCTGTATCCAGTATACTTAGTGGCCAACAAGTGGTATCAGAGCTATTGATTCTAAAAAGAATCAGTCGTATTTTTAACCGAATCAGGTCCAAAATCACTTAATTTTTAAAACAGTCTTTTTCATTCCTTTATTCTTACATGGATACATCTATGATCAACAAAGTGCCTATGTTCTCTATTAATGGATTTGATGGTTGAAGAATTAGGATGGAGGCTCATCTTGCAGCAATGCACGAAGAGATAATTTTTGTTATACAGGATGACCCCATCAAGATCATGAAGGTAAACACGGCTGCAAGGATTGAAGGCCAAGCCCATGCTGAGATGCTCGAGAAGGAACGCGAGCAATGGACCACAGATGAAAGAAAGCGTGCCAACCTCGACAATATGGCTAAGAACGCGTTATTTGTCACTCTTGACAAAGGCACGTTCTCGAAGGTAAAGAGTTTTAAAACAGCTAAGGAAATCTGGGATAAACTCAAGTTG
Organism: Orobanche coerulescens; assembly: GCA_033398695.1. Lineage (NCBI taxonomy): Eukaryota > Viridiplantae > Streptophyta > Magnoliopsida > Lamiales > Orobanchaceae > Orobanche > Orobanche coerulescens. The sequence goes on along the minus strand of CM065816.1, from coordinate 41,340,487 downwards.
ATTTGTGAGGGAATTGAGCTCTCAAAAGAAAACAAAATTTCAAAACTGACTCAGCAATTTGAATCTTTTGAAATGAAACCAACTGAGACACTTGAGGAACTTGACCTTAGATTCACTGGTATTGTTGGTGAACTTGAAGCTTTGGGCAAAATTTATACCCAAAAGGAGAAGAATTTAAAAATTTTCAGATCTCTCCCTGCTCGATGGGACATTCAGACCACAGCTATGCGTGTGTCTTGCAATCTTAATGAAATATCTACTTTTGATCTCTTCTCTGACCTCAAAGCTTTTGAGTATGATATTGACAGAAGAGAGAAAGCTGAAGAATCTCCTTCAAAGGTTACGAGACTAGCAGCCGTCAGATAAATCGTCGACACAAAGATGCCCACTCGTCGAAGCCTAGTCACAAGAATGCCGATGGCGACGACGGCTATCTCAAGATGAAATGGCGCTTCTCATGCACAAATTCAAAAAGTTCATCAAGCAGTCTGGAAAGACTCCCTACAGGCCCAAACCTGTCCACAAGGTAAGTATCGAAACTTCATCCGGTGATGCTAACCTGTGCTATAATTGCAGGAAACCAGGACATTATGCAAATAAATGTCCTCATCCCAAAGTTCAAAGGTTGCCGGAAGCCGAGCAATAAGAGAGAGATGAAAGAAGACGTGCTTGGAAAAACAAGCTCAAGGCCCTGATTGGAGAATCAGAAGCCTCCCCCACACCATCCAAATCAGAAGAATGTCTTCAGGTGGTCACTGAAAGTGATTCATCTGACGATGAGTTCGATGATAAAGCATATATGTGCTTTATGGCCAAAGACATTCCGGAAGGTGAAGATAGCGATGATGAGGTAAGCTCAACCTCAGCTATTCCAATAAATGCATCTCATACTTTTGTAAACATGATGAATGAGTTTAAAAACATTCAAAGGCCCATGAAACATTGAAAAATGAGAATATACAGCTCCAACTGTCTAACCTAGAGCTGAAAGATGAAAATGACTTGCTGAAAATAAATTATGAAAATATGTCTATTGATTGTGAAACCAGCAAAGTCGATTTTTAAAAACTCATGGAGAGAAATCATCAACTTGCTCATGAACTAAGTGAGGTTAAAACTCACAACGAGAGCAAGACAAATGATTTGGTTCTACTTCAAGCCAAAATCAAAACTCTCGAAAAATGAGAAAATGAACTTGAGACCATTCTGAAATCGTTCGAGAAATCATCCAAAAGAATGGAAGAAATTTTGAGCAGTGGGCAACATGATCATGATAAAAGTGGCTTAGGATACAGCTCATGTTCAAACAAAGGGAAAACTAGTACAGTGTTTCTCAAGAGTGTGAAACACATTCCTGTATCGAAAGAAATTTCGAGTCCTGTGAAGGAACCTGTTGCACAGCGAACAACAAAGGCTGCTATTCCGCCCCCACAATCCTATTCCAGGGCAATGGAATCACCGGCCATTCGGACACTGAAAAGGCGCACTCAACGATGCTCCCGAGCATATCAACAGCCAACACTGTTCGTAAGGAAGGCGTATCCAAATACCAAGGCCCGCATGGCGATTTATCGATGCTGACGCCTAGATATTGGATATAGGAGCCCCGTTATTCCTCGAGACAGCAGGTGCCCGCTCAGTATCAACAACAGCGTTGGGAATCCAACTGGAGACCCAGAAGGCAAGTTGTTAGGCCAAAGAAAATGGCTCCACCTCTAAGATGGCACTCGTACTGGATTAATAATAATAACCCTGAATTTTACATGCATAATGATTATCATGGTTATAGCAACTACGGATATGCCCCACGTAGATATCGCAACACTGTACCGAATGTGACCTACAGTAAACCAATTGCTGTCAGGAAAAGTTGGGTACCTAAAGGAACTAACATACATGGACCCAAAAATCAAAGGGGACCTAAATCTACTTAATCTCTTTGCATACAGGACATCCTAGAGGAGGACACCTGGTACTTTGATAGTGGATGATCTCGGCACATGACCGGAGATAGAAGCAAGCTATCAGATTTCGTAGAAGGTCGAGGTCCAAAAGTTCATTTCGGTGATAAATATAAAGGAAGAACAAGAGGGAAAGGAAACCTACTTGTCAGAAAATTCAAAGACACCGATGTTGCATATGTTGAAGGCTTACAGTATAATCTACTTAGTATTAGCCAGTTCTGTGATAAATAGTTCTCGGTGAAATTCTATATAGATCACTGTAGAGTCAAGAACATCCAGACCAAATAAGTTGTGCTTACAGGAAGCAGATCAGGTAACATGTATATTGCTGACTGGAAGCCTATGAGCTCCTCAATTCCATGCTTTGTTGCCAAAGGCACTGCAGATCTAAGCTGGTTATGGCATAAGAGGATGTCTCACGTCAACTTCAAGACATTCAACAAGCTCTCAAGATAGGGAATGGTAAGAGGTTTGCCAAACGTGTCATTCAAAAAGGACAGTATGTGCGGACCGTGTCATAAAGGCAAGCAAATCAAGTCAACCCTGAAGAGCAAATCCTACCTTTCAACCCAAAGAGTGTTGGAGATGCTACATATGGATCTTCACGGTCCTGTAGACCCAGTGTAATACCCGGTTGTAATTCAGTCATTATCATTCAGTAATTTCATTCGGTGATTGTCACTCAGTGGATTTTCACTCATTTATAATCATTCATCAATCATGTTCATTCACCCGTGTTCACCGTTCGGAAAAACTTCGAGTTGTGTATCGTTATTGTCCATTGTTTCAACTTTCCACATATGAGTTCGACTTTGTTAGATCACCATTAATTTTTGGTAACTCCAAAAATTCTGAATCTTTGCAATATTATAGAGCATCGAGTTAGCTTTCCAATGGTTCAAACGGTGAGTCAATCGGAATCCGTACGAGAGAGTTATGGTCGTTTTAGCTCACCCGCTCATTTTTTCATTTTTTGGCCGATCACTGCCGACCGAACTCGGCCGTGTCGTCCGACACGGCCGTCTTTGTACTCGTCGGAAATGCGAAATCTCTGCCACAGACTCGGCCGTGTAATGCAGCACGGCCGAGTCGAACTCTTCCGGATAAGCGAGAACCGATCGCCCGGGCGCGGCCGTGTTCGGAGACACGGTCGAGTCAATGCCGAAGCGCCGCGACCGTGTCAAGCGGACACGGTCGAGTCCTGCCGCCGGCGATTGCGCGGCTATGGCCGTGCGATCGGCACGGCCGTGTCCGATGAACCCGACCAACCCCTATAATTTCGTTTTTTGAGCATTTCAGCTCATTCCTTCCATTTCTTCCACCTTCATACGAGAGAGAGAGAGGCTTGAGGGAGAGAATTCTCTTCACCTATCACTTGAGTGTGGTTTTTAATCATTTTCATTCGGTTGTGAAGCTCGGATCATCGATCTATCGCGTGTTCTTCGAATCATAGTGCTTGGATCTTCAAAGGTAATCTTCATCAAACCTCTTGGATTTTCGAATTGTGTTGAGATATGATGTTTTGGATGTTAAGATCATGTTGTATGAAGTGATATACGTATGATTATGGATATGTTCGATTATTCATTGGATTATTAAAGGATTATTCAAGAACACTTTGAATGTTGTGTTGGATTTGGGGGTTTTCGATTAATTGTTGTTGAAATCACGAATTTGGATATTCATAATGGATTATTGATCGTATTGGAGATGTTTTGTTGGTTTGAAACACTTCTTGAGGATTTGGTGTTGGTATTTTGAAGTTTGGTTATAAACAATCGAAGTTGACCACAAAGTGTTCGATATAATGCCCCAATGAACTTGGTCTTATCGTACCGACGTTTTGAGTTCGTTATATTCGTGTTTTAGGCGTATATTGAACGAATTGTTGGTAATTGTATTTATTCAAGGTTGTTCGAGCGACCGATATCTCAATTTGGACGTTGTTCGTGGAAGGATAATTGTCACCGGCGTTGTGTAAGTTAATTCTTACTCGGTTAAAAGGATATTCATTCCTTTTGTTGTTGATCTTTCATAATCATAACTCATTCATCATTATATTAATCATATTGAGACTTGTAATTGTCGAATAATCACTTCATTAACGAGGAACGGCGGTTCCAATCATTTCATTGAAGCTATCAATCACTTCGTTATCATTTCATCTCGGTGAGTCATTCTTGACTTTGTAAGATTATTATTATTCATTGATATTCATCATGGTCATTCTCATTCATATGACCTTCCGGGTTCATATTGCGTGGCCGGGTGCGGATGTGTGGAATTTTTAGTCGGGCACGTTATGGCCATGTATTGGGAGTGATACATTGCACTGTGCACACGGTAACAGATTACCTCCGTGAGACTAATTAGGTACAAGGACGGGTGTGTCCGGTCATTCGTCTTGTACACTTGCACAGAACACTACGGGCGTACTATGATACCCCTCTTCAGCGTAATTCATAACTAAGGATATTTCATAACTTCAGTTAAATCATGATTGTGTATTTTTCAACCCTTGAGGTTTGTTGTTACGTATGGCGGCCCGTTGGGGATTTTGTTTTCAGGTCACGGCAAGGCAAAGGCACGGGAAGAGCATGTTGACGGCGACGTGTCCCAGTGATACTAGTAGGGGGGCACCGACATTCCATTTGTTTCAGTCATTTCAGTCATTTCAGTCCTTTCAGTTATTTCGTCATTTGTATTTTCCGCTGCAAATTCCGTTTCAGACGTTTGTTTATTCAGGGTGGTGTATTTTATCTTCACATAAAATATACTAGTATTCTGTGTTGTCCTGGCGTATTATATTTAAACTCCTCATCGGAGTACTTGATAATGTAATGTGGTTCGGTACTACAATTATATTACTTAATTCATCATTTTCATTTGCCTGGTGGGTCCCAGTCGGGGATTCACGGCACTGTAATATCCGTCTAGTTTGGGGTGTTACAGAGTTGGTATCGGAGCGTGGTTTTGAATACTACCTTCCGAGTCATGTCTCATTTGAAATCATCGTAATCAGACTAGTATCATTAGACTTCCGTGTCACGTGTGACCTGTGCAAATGCCGAGCCAATCAGACCGAAAGAACTGTAAGATTTCTAACGCCATGGTATAATTTCTGGCAATAGTTATTCATTCATCATTCATCAATTAACAATCCTCAAACATCATCATTCATTGTGATCAGGACGATCATGTTAACTCATTAATCACTTAATTCATTCCATTACTCAGATAATGATCAGGACGATCATGTTAACACATTAATCACTTAATTCATTTCATTACTCAGTTAATGATCAAGACGATCATGTTAACTCATTAATCACTTAATTCATTTCATTACTCAGATAATGATCAGGACGATCATGTTAACACATTAATCACTTAATTCATTTCATTACTCAGTTAATGATCAGGACGATCATGTTAATTCATTAATTACTCAATTCATTTCATTACTCAGTTGTCGATCTGGATGATCATATTATTAATCTTGTTAAGTTATTCAAGATAATCATTTCAAGAATTTCATCAGATAATCATGTCACTTCAGTAAATCATTCATATAATCACTAAGTTAGAGCATGTATACTCATTTTCATCATCTCATGACATAATCATAACGTGATAATCATGCGGGGAAATATAATCATTATGCGACCTTCCTACTTCAGTATGGGGAGAGCTGTCAGGGGATGCACGGGGAGAGGCCGCTGTGCGGGCCGAAACCCGGGAAATAATCACTCGCTGTCGGGAAATCATGCCCAGGACTCGGCTCGATCGGAAGATGTTCGGGTTGATCCACTCACTTTTATGCAGGCCATGATGACCCATGTGCAATTGCTCAATCATCATTACGCCACTCTGGCCGGTTTAATCGAGAGAACTCTCCCGTATGAGCCAGCTGCTAAGGAAATTGCTGAGCAGCAACCTGCATATGTCAACATGAAATCAACGAAGCGTAATCTATCCGAAGGCAGTCAGTCAACCTTCAAGAAGCCTCGTGTGGGCCCTAGCATTTCTGAGCGACCTTCTACGGCGCATGATCGTGCGGAATCTCAATCCCGAGCGGCGGCTCGCCATCACTGTTTCAAGCATGCAAAACAAGGTCATTTCAGTACTAAATGTCCGAGGCGGTATCATATGCCATAATCATGGAATTGCGGGGCATAGGGCCCGTTTTTGCGAAGGACTCCAAGTCGGCTCGGCGGCATCTCGAGCCCAAGCAATCAGCCTTTCAGAATCAGACTGCTTTGTCAACGTCGTTTAAGACAATGGAAGCAAATAGAGTTGGGGCTCATATTTATCAGACGGGAGCGTCCGGTTCGGGGGCCGGCAAGTCCCAGATTCATGTGATGAGGAGGATCGACGATCAGGTGGCCCGAATGACCTCAGGTATACTCGTAATTTTATTGCAACATGTGTGTACCTTTTGGATACTGGTGCACTGCTTTCATTCATATTCGAATCATGTTTGAATAGACTTATTTTGGGATAGTCCTATTGCTTGTGGACCTCATACCATCGGTCTACCTGACGATGGAAGATTTTTCGGAAATCATACCGAATTAAGCTTAATGACCGCGATTGGTTGATGGACCTAATCGTGATGAATTTAACTTATGACGATGTAATTTTCGGTATTAGTTGGTTTGATCGTCTTGATACCATCCTCAGTGGTTGTTAGCGTTTGGTCGCTATCTTTTCGTCATTGGTTGTCGAATGTGTACTTCAGGGAAGTAATCCCCGTTGTTCCAGAAGAATTATTATCATGACGGAAGCAGAGAAATTCCGCAAGCGAATTGTTCAATCATTCATTGTATCATTTTCATCGATTGGCCTTTCTAAGGCAATCGAGTTATTCAATCATTCATTGTATCATTTCCATCGATTGGCCTTTCTAAGGCAATCGAGTTATTCAATCATTCATTGTATCATTTCCATCGATTGGCCTTTCTAAGACAATCGAGTCATTCAATCATTCATTGTATCATTTCCATCGATTGGCCTTTCTAAGACAATCGAGTCATTCAATCATTCATTATATCATTTCCATCGATTGGCCTTTCTAAGACAATCGAGTCATTCAATCATTCATTGTATCATTTTCATCGACTGGCCTTTCTAAGGCAATCGAGTTATTCAATCATTCATTGCATCATTTTCATCGATTGGCCTTTCTAAGGCAATCGAGCTATTCAATCATTCATTATATCATTGTCACCTATTGGCCGTTCTCAGACAATCGAGGTGCTCAACCATTCGTGGTATCATCGTTATCGCTTGACGATGTGCTCCCAGACGAGCTACCTGGTTTGCCTCCACAGAGAGATGTGGAATTCACGAGTGAGTTGGAGCCCGGTACATCCCCGTTATCGAAGGCACCGTATCGGATGGCCCGACCGAAATGCAGTAGTTGAAGATTCAACTTGAGGAATAGTTCGATTAAGGTTATCTCCAACCGAGTGCGTCCCCGTGGGGAGCACCAGTTTGAATTGTCAAAGAGAAAGATGGTTCGTTTCGTGTGTGTATTAATTATCAAGAGTTGAACAGGGTGATGATCAAGATTAGTACCCCTTACCCCGTATTGTTGATCTTTTAGATCAACTTCAGGGAGCTTCAGTATTTTTCCAAGATCGACTTAAGATTTGGATATCATCAGCTGCGGATTCGAGAGTCGGATATCGCGAGGATGGCGTTTCGAACACGCTATGGTCATTATGAGTTCGTAGTTATGCCGTTCGGGCTAACTAATGCACCTGCGGTATTCATGGAGCTAATGAATCGGGTCTTCATCGACTTTTTGGATCGGTTTGTTGTTGTCTTCATCGATGACATTTTGATTTATTCTCGTAACCGAGAGGAACACGAGGTTCATCTTCATCAGGTTCTCGACGTGTTGAGACGAGAGCAACTTTATGGAAAGTTTTCCAAATGTGAGTTCTGGATGTCCGAGGTGACTTTTCTCGGGCGTGTAATTTCATCAGACAGAGTTCGTGTCGACCCTCAGAGGATGGAGGCTATTCGAGATTGGCAATCTCCGGGAGATGTTAAGGAGATCCGAGGTTTCCTCGGATTAGCTGATTAATTATCCGACCCACGACCTGGAGCTAGCAGCCGTGGTTTTCGCGTTGGAAATTTGGCGTCGTTACCTTTATGGCGTCACCTGTTAGATCTTCACTGATCACAAGAGTTGAAGTATATATTTACTCAGAAGGAGTTAGATATGCGACAAAGACGGTGGTTGGAGCTAATCAAAGATTATGATGTCGAGATCCTTTACCACCTAGGCAAGGCGAACATTGTTGCCGACGCATGGAGTCATAAGTCCGTTCAGGAGCAGTTGCTTGCTCGTTTATCAGTTCAGAAGGAGCTTCAACAGGAATTCCTTACACCCGAGATCGAGGTCTGGCATCAGCGACTGGCGGGTATGCTGAAACCGCTCCCTATTCCAGAATGGAGGTGGGAAGACATTTCTATGGATTTCATCACGAGAGTGCCGACGAGTCGTCAGGGCATGAATACGATCTGGGTGATTGTGGACCGCTTAACTAAATCAGCTCATTTTCTTGAGATTAAGGATACTTGGGGTCCCGAGAGACTTGCCTAGTTATTCATCAAAGAGATAGTGAGACTGCACGGTACTCCTAAAAGTATCGTTTCCGATCGTGACGGGTGATTCGTGTCTCATTTTGGAAATCAGTTCATCGTGCTATGGGAACTCAGCTTAATCTCATTACCGTTTTTCATCCTCAGTCCGACGGACAATCAGAGAGGACTTTTCAGACATTGGAGGACATGTTGATGGCATGCGTCCTCGATTAGTAGACGATTGGGAAGCCCAATTACTGTTGATTGAGTTCACGTACAATTATAATTGGCATGCCTCCATTCAGATGGCACCTTACGAGGCCTTGTACGGTCGTCGTTGTCGATCTCCTTTGTGTTGGGATGACTTGTCAGAATCAATCGGCACCGAGCCCGATATGCTTATAGCCGCCCGGGAGAAGGTAGCTTTGATCAAGAGTCGTATGTTGACAGCTCAGAGTCTACAGAAATCATATGCAGATAACCGTCGTCGACCATTAGAGTTCGAGGCAGGTGACCACGTGTTGGTCAAGGTATCCCCGAGTTGTGGTATCTTCCGTTTTGGGAAGAGGGGTAAGTTGAGTCCGAGATTCATTGGACCGTTTGAGATTTTGGATCGAGTAGGCGAGTTAGCCTATCGACTGGCTTTACCTCCGGCGTTGAGCCGAATTCATAATGTGTTTCACGTCTCTCAGTTACGGAAGTATGTTGCCAACCCGAGTCACATACTTCAGTTCGACGAAATCGAGATCGCTGACGACCATTCATATGAGGAGCGTCCTATACGAGTCTTAGAGCGGCGAATCAAACAGTTGAGAAATAAGTCGATTCCTTTGGTCAAGATTCAGGGGTCTAGACACGGATTTGAAGAGGCTACTTGGGAAACCGAGGTTAGTATGCGGGAGAGTTATCCCGAGTTGTTTGACCCTTAGTTTTGGGGACGAAACTCTTTTAAGGGGGGTGTATGTAATACCCGGTTGTAATTCAGTCATTATCATTCAGTAATTTCATTTGGTGATTGTCACTCAGTGGATTTTCACTCATTTATAATCATTCATCAATCATGTTCATTCACCCGTGTTCACCGTTCGGAAAAACTTCAAGTTGTGTATCGTTATTGTCCATTGTTTCAACTTTCCACATATGAGTTCGACTTTGTTAGATCACCATTAATTTTTGGTAACTCCAAAAATTCTTAATCTTTGCAATATTATAGAGCATCGCGTTAGCTTTCCAATGGTTCAAACGGTGAGTCAATCGGAGTCCGGACGAGAGAGTTATGATCGTTATAGCTCACCCGCTCATTTTTTCAGTTTTTGGCCGATCACTGCCGACCGAACTCGGCCGTGTCGTCCGACAAGGCCGTGCTGTACTCGTCCGGAAATGCCAAAGTCTCTGCCACAGGACTCGACCGTGTCGTCTGGCACGGCCGAGTCGAACTCTTCCGGATAAGCCAGAACCGACTGCCCAGATGCCCGACCGTGTTCCAGGACACGGTCGAGTCAATGCCGAAGCGCCGCGACCGTGTCAAGCGGACACGGTCGAGTCCCTGCCGGCCAGTTGCGCGCCGCGGCCGTGCCGATCGGCACGGGCCGTGTCCGGCAGACCAGTCAACCCCTATAATTTCGTTTTTTGAGCATTTCAGCTCATTCCTTCCATTTCTTCCACCTTCATACGAGAGAGAGAGGCTTGAGGGAGAGAATTCTCTTCACCTATTACTTGAGTGTGGTTTTTAATCATTTTCATTCGGTTGTGAAGCTCGGATCATCGATCTATCGCGTGTTCTTCGAATCATGGTGCTTGGATCTTCAAAGGTAATCTTCATCAAACCTCTTGGATTTTCGAATTGTGTTGAGATATGATGTTTTGGATGTTAAGATTATGTTGTATGAAGTGATATACGTATGATTATGGATATGTTCGATTATTCATTGGATTATTGAAGGATTATTCAAGAACACTTTGAATGTTGTGTTGGATTTGGGGGTTTTCGATTAATTGTTGTTGAAATCACGAATTTGGATATTCATAATGGATTATTGATCGTATTGGAGATGTTTTGTTGGTTTGAAACACTTCTTGAGGATTTGGTGTTGGTATTTTGAAGTTTGGTTATAAACAATCGAAGTTGAACACAAAGTGTTCGATATAATGCCCCAATGAACTTGGTCTTATCGTACCGACGTTTTGAGTTCGTTATATTCGTGTTTGATGCGTATATTGAATGAATTGTTGGTAATTGTATTTATTCAAGGTTGTTCGAGCGACCGATATCTCAATTTGGACGTTGTTCGTGGAAGGATAATTGTCACCGGCGTTGTGTAAGTTAATTCTTACTCGGTTAAAAGGATATTCATTCCTTTTGTTGTTGATCTTTCATAATCATAACTCATTCATCATTATATTAATCATATTGAGACTTGTAATTGTCGAATAATCACTTCATTAACGAGGAACTGCGGTTCCAATCATTTCATTGAGACTATCAATCACTTCGTTATCATTTCATCTCGGTGAGTCATTCTTGACTTTGTCAGATTATTATTATTCATTGATATTCATCATGGTCATTCTCGTTCATATGACCTTCCGGGTTCATATTGCGTGGCCGGGTGCGGATGTGTGGAATTTTTAGTCGGGCACGTTATGGCCATGTATTGGGAGTGATACATTGGACTGTGCACACTGTAACAGATTACCTCCGTGAGACTAATTAGGTACAAGGACGGGTGTGTCCGGTCACTCGTCTTGTACACTTGCACAGAACACTACGGGCGTACTATGATACCCCTCTTCAGTGTAATTCATAACTAAGGATATTTCATAACTTCAGTTAAATTATGATTGTGTATTTTTCAACCCTTGAGGATTGTTGTTCTGTGTAACTGACCCCGTTGGGGGATTTTGTTTTCAGGTCACGGCAAGGCAAAGGCACGGGAAGAGCATGTTGATGGCGACGAGTCCCAGTGATACTAGTAGGGGGCCCCAGACATTCCGTTTGTTTCAGTCATTTCAGTCATTTCAGTCCTTTCAGTTATTTCGTCATTTGTATTTTCCGCTGCAAATTCCGTTTCAGACGTTTGTTTATTCAGAGTGGTGTATTTTATCTTCACATAAAATATACTAGTATTCTGTGTTGTCCTGGCGTATTGTATTTAAACTCCTCATCGGAGTACGTGGTAATGTAATGTGGTTCGGTACTACAATTATATTACTTAATTCATCATTTTCATTTGCCTGGTGCGTCCCAGTCGGGGATTCACGGCACTGTAATATCCGTCTAGTTTGGGGTGTTACACCCAGTAAGTTTGGGAGGTAAGAAATACTGTCTTGTTGTTGATGATGATTACTCCAGGTATGCTTGGACAATTTTCTTAAGCAAGAAGAACGAAACAACATCAAAGCTGCCCGAGATCCTGAGAAAGCTTCACAATGAAAAGGCATTGAGTATCGTGTCCATTCGTTCCGACAGAGGTACAGAATTTACTAACCACTTTATAGAGCAATACTGTTCAGAAAATGGGATACAACACGAATACTCAGCTGCCCGTACACCTCAACAAAATGGTGTTGCCGAGCGAAAGAATAGGACGCTGAAAGAAGTAAAAAGGACAATGATCGCCGCAAGAAAGTTTCCACAGCATTTCTGGGGTGAAGCAACCAATACAGCATGCTACACTCAAAACTGCTGTATCGTCAACAAGCACCACAACAAAACAGCATATGAGGTATGGAACAACAAAACTCCGTTAGTTTCATATTTTCACATTTTTGGATGCAGGTGCTATGTGTTGAATAAAGGGAAGGATCAACTTAGAACCTTTGATGAGAAATCAGATGAAGGAATATTTGTAGGATACTCCTCCGTGAGCAAAGCTTACAGGATCTTTAATAAAAGGAAGCTGACGATCGAGGAATTAGTTCATGTAGTGTTCGACGAACCTCACCATGACCCTACAGGAGCAGATGATATTACTTAGAACATCCAACATCTCTCTATCTTAGATCCTCCAACTCCCACAGAACCTGTTGTTGACCTAGAAATCAACCCCGCAGTTGTAAGAATCGACGTAGATCAAGCCGACGCTGTACAAGCTGAAAATGTATCTACAGAAACTCTCAATACAGTATGGGACCCTGAATTAGAACCCGACCGAAGATGGTTGAGAGATCACCCGCAAGAGCTGAACATTGGAAACATAGATGCTGGTGTTTCTACCCGTAGGAGAATACAGAGTACACAAGGAAATGTACTTTGTACACAAGAAGAACTAGATACTGAGATATCACCGTTTCCTGAATGGAAATCTCAATCCGAGCTTAGAAGACTCAATATGTGCACTATTGTTGTATTCTTAGCCCAGTCCGAACCTGTTTCGACCATAGACGCTCTTAATAATTCTCATTGGATAACAACTATGGAAGAAGAGCTTAACGGTTTCGAAAGAAACAATGTATGGTATCTTGTACCCAGACCTACACATCAATCAGTTATAGGAACCAAATGGGTATTTCGAAACAAGAAGGATCGAAATGGACTTATTATAAGGAACAAATCAAGGCTAGTCGCACAAGGCTATAGACAGGAAGAAGGCATAGACTATGATGAAACCTTTGCCCCTGTAGCCAGACTAGAAGCCATTAGGATATTCTTAGCCTTTGCTGCCCATAAAAGCTTCATTGTATACCAAATGGACGTCAAGATTGCATTCCTAAATAGAGAACTTGCCGAAGAAGTTTATGTTGAACAACCACCAGGGTTTGCCAACACAGACGGCATCGACCTAGTATACAGGCTAAGGAAGGCACTGTATAGACTTAAGCAAGCCCCTAGAGCATGGTATGAGACCCTGTCCCAGTATCTAACCGATAATGGATTTGAGAAAGGTGCTGTGGACAAGACCTTGTTCAAAATACAAGAAGATGATGACCTTCTAATGGTGTAAATTTATGTAGATGATATAATTTTTGGTTCAACTAACCTTGTTTTGTGTCAAAGTTTCTCTCATCTCATGCAAAGTAAATTTGAAATGAGTATGATGGGAGAACTTAGTTATTTCCTAGGTTTGCAGGTAAAGCAGTTGCCAACAGGTATTTTCATCAACCAGGAAAAATACAGCAAGGAGCTTCTCAACAAATTTGGAATGAACACTTCCAAATCATCGTCAACCCCCATGAGCACTTACGTGCAAATTAGTGCTGATGAAGCTGGAAATCCGGTTGACCAATCACTCTACAAGAAGCTTATTGGCTCGCTCCTATACCTAACGGCTAGCAGACCCAATATCCAGTTTGCTGTTGGAGTGTCTGAGAGATATCAAGTAGCACCTAAGGAATCACACTTCAATACAGCTAAACGAATCCTGAAGTACATTAAAGGAACAGTCGATGTAGGACTGTGGTATCCTAAACAAGGCGGATTCGATTTAGTTGGATACAGCGACTCGGATCTCGGAGGCTGCAAGCTAGATAGGAAGAGTACAAGTGGAACTTGTCACTTTCTTGGACCTAGACTTGTCTCTTGGTTCAGTAAGAAGCAATTGGCTAACTCACTTTCCACGGCTGAATCAGAATACTATGCTGCTGGTAGTTGCTATATGAAGATCCTTTGGATGCCGCAGCAGTTGTTAGATTATGGGATTGAAGCCAGAGAGACGCCAATCATGTGTGATAGCAAGAGTGCAATTGCAATCACGCACAATCCTGTCCTGCACTCGCGCACTAAGCATATCAACATGAAGCATCATTTCATAAGGAATCATGTCGAGAACAAGGATGTTCGGCTCGAAAAGGTTCATACAGATATTCAGTTGGCCGAAATCTTCACCAAGCCTCTCGACACAGCAAGATTCAACATGCTTAGACAAGAATTGGGAATGCTACAGCCCGACTCCCTGTAAGTAATTTACTGTTTTTACTCAACAATTGAGGGGGAATGCTGTAAGACCCAAGAATACAGTATCCACCATTAATTATCTGTACACTCAGAGCCTTCAATACATCATTGTAGGGAAGAATGACATATGAATCATCCTACAGCTGACGTGTGCAATAATAAAGGGGGAATACAGTATGACCCATGAATACAGCATTAATCCAAAAGTTGCTGTATGAAATTAAAACCTATATGTACCTTTTTAGGGGGAACGCAGTATCGTCGCGGATACAGCACATACTATAGGATTTCGATTCAGTATATATATATATATATTATATTATATTATTTCAGTATATATATATATATATTATATTATATTATTTCCAAGTTAAAAGTGTCTAGAACACACTTAGAAGTGAAGAATGACGGATATGGAGAAGAACACCTCTTTAGTTTGTGAGGGAATGAAAGTACACACTTCATTTTATAAACTGCACTCTTCATTACGTACGCTAAGGCCCTCACTTAACGTACGTAACATCCCCTAACGTACGTTATACATCATCCGTAGCATACGTAATACTTAGCCAGAACTTCCTGTCTCATTTCGTGAACTTCATTACGTATGTAACTCTTGTTTCCATAGCGTACGTAATGAGTTCGTTGACTTGCTACAGTAACTCACCCTCTTAACGTACGTAATACTCCCTGCGTAGCGTGCGTAATGTGCGAGGTTGACTCGCCTGTCCACATCCACGCCGAAAGCTGCCGGCACCAGGCCCCACCTGTCGACAGCTCGATCCTGTCTGATTCCCTTTGTTACGTACGTAATGCCCTACGCATAACATACGTAAAACATGCGATTTAACGTATGTTAGTCCTTAACGCTAGCGTACGTAATGGCCTTCTATACTTGGCCAAAATCCAACTGTTCCTATCCGTCTCGACATACTGGATACGAACATACGACATACTAAATACACATGCTAGTTTTGATAACATTCTCATACGATACATCTGATGCACGATATCCTTAAATACAACTGTCGACCAAGTACGACAATTCTACAAATAATCATACAGTATATCTGACATCAAAAAACACATCAAGCATGTAATACCCTAGAATTAAAATAACCTCGATAGACATACTGGCACGACTATCACAATTCCCAAAATTATCCACCCATACTGTGTCGGTCCAACTCTGTACAGTACAACTCAGATAAAGTAATGCGAAGAATCGTAGCGAAATTCTAGGATATTACATATCTTCCCACTTAAATAAGTTTCGTCCTCGAAACTTAAAATCCTATCATAATCCATATCTCAATCACGAAATATCTCAAAATCATGTCACCATGCTCAAATAATCATCATCAAATCCAAATAACTGAAAGAACATACTTACAGGTCCATGAAGTCGATGATCTCCCGTGATACTAGCATACGACTCCCATACAAAGTCTCAACACAATAACAACACACCGGCATCGCAAATATAGCAATTTGAAAATATTTCAAAAAATTTGGAATCTCCAAAAATTAGTTCGACTCGAAAGTCAGAAAATTATTTCAAAAGTCACGCTACTACCACACCGGTAGAGCCACATAACACAGATGCCCGGGTTTTACGAAACCCAAGCTCCGATACCATCTTCTGTAACACCCCCAAAATCAGCCGGGAATATTACAGCATCGTGTGCCCCCCATTGGAACCCACAAGGCTAAAATCATATTCGCAAATGTTTAAAAATGCCAAAAGGCTAATGACGGTAATGGTTTAAATACTAAAATATTTTTAAGAAGGTTATTTCCAATTACCGTCAGAAAATACCATTTGAAAGCACAAGGCAGAGACACCAAAAAGGGAATTTAGAAAGTAAACACGAGTTGGAAAAATACTGAAAGCCATTATAAAATTTCACACGCAGCGAATAGAGACATAATTAAATACATTTGCAGCGGAATCATATTAACCGGAAAAGAATACACGAATCCCAACAGTCATGCCATAACCAGTATCACCGGAAAGTTCATCCCTTCACCACCGCTACTAGCTCGATCTCTGAGTACCTAAAAGATAAAGCCCACGACGGGGTCAGCCATAATACTCAACAATGATAACGATCGCATCACATAAACAATTACATATCAATATAATTTACAGAGTAAGAACAATTCCCACGTAATCTTACCGAAGTAACCTTACCAACCCATCACAATCCATATCAAATCAATTCTTACCATAATCCACATCTCGCGTCCTTAAGTGACGAATAAACCATTTGTACCGTATCTGAAACGATACTAAGATTCTCAAACATAAACATATCTCCAATATGGAATAATTTGGCCAAGTCCGATTCTGTCCGCTGGATCGCACAATCGGATCCCAATCCTGATAGAACCGATATCACACGGCACATCTATAACCCAACTGTCCTGTGACAATGGCAAGTCCCGGATATCAATACAACCATGAATGCTCACACAATCAATAATGATAAACAACCAATGCATCAAAACGGGAATATCAATGACATGATAACTCCACACAAGATCGACAAAGGATTAACCACGAACGAGAATACCATGATGTGGTAACTCCAACAAGATCAATGAAGGACCAACAACCGGGAATACCAACAATACGGTAAACTCCAACAAGATCAATAAAGGATCAACAATCGAGAATACCAATGATACGTTAAACTCCAACAAGATCAATAAAGGATCAACAACCGAGAATACCAACGATACGGTAAACTCCAACAAGATCGAGAAAGGATCGACAACCGAGAATACCAACGACACGGTAAACTCCAATAAGATCAATGAATGAATAAAAACCGAGAATACCGACGACACGGTAAACTCCAAAAAGAGCAATAAGGGATCAACAACCGAGGATACGACGACACGGTAAACTCCAACAAGAATCAATCAAGGACCAACAACCGAGAATACCAACGGTAAGGCAAACTCCCAAACGGAATCAATAAGGATCAATAACGAATGAGATTACCAATGATAGGGTGGACTCGAAACGAGATTAATAAGGGGTCGATAACAAGCGAGTTGACCATCGATACAGTAACTCCGAACTAGATCAGCAAAGGGATAACGAGGACAGATACACGAGAGGATAAAATCATCAACCATTTACACATCATATATATGGGATTTTAAAGACAACCCGACTATCGAACGGATCCGATTATACATGGACTGTGAACGACTAATCAATAAGACTCAAGATGGATGTCACGATATGCCCGATCCGGACATGTATCCGTATACAAGCCAACCACGGTATTGATCATATACACGTCTGGTCGCGTATCTAATCAGCCTCACGAAGTACGTCTCGTGCGCACAGTTCAATATGAGGTCGAAACCAACATATGCTACACGTGCCTGCCCCGAAAATCCTACACATGAACGATCAGAACGCATCTGACTCCATATATGCCACGATATAACATGACAACAAGTCCTGAAGAAACGCATATCCATTAAGGATCAAAAGAATTTCCAATAGAGCAACAATAACTCGATCATGAAAGACCGACACGACCACAATGTCGTATTTCGTCAGACAACATTGCACAGCATGCTCAACAATGCATATGATAATAGCACATAAACTCCCAAGGCAGCAGCCAAGGGTCACAGAAGCATCTACTCAGGAATACTCCGGACAATATCACATAGACTCCAAAGGCAGCAGCCAAGGGTCATGGAAGCATCTACTCAGGAATACTCCGGACATAGGTGCCATTTAGGTCTTATCTATTAACACAGTTCATGCAAGCACAAAATACCCCAAGGTCGCAACCAAGGGTCATGGAAGCATCTCACAGGAATACGTTGGAACAAGGGTGCCATTTAGGTCTTATCCCCTAACACATCGGCCCAACAGATTACAGCTCAAAGAAAGAGAACATCACAAAACGTAACAAACAATGATGCACACTCACCACATGAAATATCAACACACACATGCAATAATGCAACAGGATGATTATCATAATCTAGCAATATTAACTTACCTCAAGCTGGAGACGCTAACCTTTCCAGGACCAGCATCCCTGAATGAATACACAGTTATCCGAATAATCCAAATTGAAGTACAGTCTATAACTAATAGCAAACCACCACCTCGAGTTCAATATCGGCAAGATAACTAACCTTGATATCTAATCTTTCACACAATAGACCAAATATAATTCACGTCTCCGTTTCCATTAGACATCTTTAAAATCATATACATTATGATTTATCTTATTCCAAACATAATATACCTACCATCATCTCGACAATTCATATTCCATGATACCATTGCTATATGAATCATAAATGAAATGAAAACGAAATCATTCATCAAACATTATGAACTGAGCAAGTATAACTTGCCTTGATACCGATACGATGAAGTTGTGACCAATCCCGTCGTCTTCATCTACAAGCTCCGCAGCCCCGACCAAGGTGATTCATGCGTCCTCCAATTCCAATCGCAGCACAACGGTTAATCATCAATGATCACTTAACGCAACCTAGTGCAATGATCAATTAACAATATGTTCGATAACAATGAACAACCGATATAACCGACCAATCAACTTAACGGTTCCACAATATCTCGAATAAATACATATCCAAACAACCTACATCAATCAATCACAAATCCATAACTATACTACGATTCCATATACCGATGATCATATCAACGGTCAATTCATCTCGATATTAAAGATTTTATAACATACTTGATTCCAACTATATATGGATCAAATGTTCTTATGCCCAACGAATCTGAATTCATACCTTCAATTCAATCTCATAATCTGGTGATCGCAATAACAGTTGATTCGAGCACGAAGCAAGTTTAATCAACGTATTCAATTTTGAATTCAAACTTAAATTCAACATGATATGATTATCCCTTGTTTATATATATATATATATATATATATATATATATATCAATCTCATGCCAAACTACACTTAGGATCATTCGACTCATATGAACACATACCCTCAAAGAAAGACAGTGTTCTTGCCAAATTCATAATCACAATTTGTATATCATCAAGACCATATGGAAGATCAAATCACCATTCACATAACTTGTCCCTTAACATCCATAATCATCATCACTTGTTCTAAATATCAACATTCCATGTTCATATCTAAAACATAAACACTTGAAACATATACCCATCATAATAATCATCTTCTTCAATAAACACCTCATATATCATCAAGAAGCACAACAATAATACCATAACCATCATCATACGAGGAAGACATCAAGAACAACATCAAAATTCGAAATAGAAGAGAGGGATTATCCAAGATACCTCTTGAAGATGAATAATACCATCAAACACTTCAAGAATCATTAACATCTTCATATCCAAGCCTCAAATCAATGCTCCCAAGCTCATAACCAAGTTAAAAGTGTCTAGAACACACTTAGAAGTGAAGAAGGACGGATTTGGAGAGGAACACCTCTTTGGTTCGTGAGGAAATGAAAGTCCACACTTCATTTATAAACTACACTCTTCATTACGTACGCTAAGGCCCTCACTTAACGTACGTAACATCCCCTAACGTATGTTATACATCATCCATAGTGTACGTAATACTTAGCCAGAACTTCCTGTCTCATTTCGTGAACTTCATTACGTACGTAACTCTTGTTTCCATAGCGTACGTAATGAGTTCGTTGACTTGCTACACTAACTCACCCTCTTAACGTACGTAATACTCCCTGCGTAGCGTACGTAATGTGCGAGGTTGACTCGCCTGTCCACATCCACGCCGAAAGCTACCGGCACGGGGCCCCACCTGGCGACCACAGCTCGATCCTATCTGATTCCCTTTGTTACGTACATAATGCCCTACGCATAACGTACGTAAAACATGCAATTTAACATACGTTAGTCCTTAACGCTAGCATACGTAATGGCCTTCTATACTTGGCCAAAATCCAACAGTTCCTGTCCGTCTCAATATACTGGATACGAACATACGGCATACTGAATACACATGCTCGTTCCGGTAACATTCTCATACGATAAATCTGATGCACGATATCCTCAAATACAACTGTCGACCAAGTACGGCAATTGTACAAATAATCATACAGTATATCTGACATCGAAAAACACATCAATCATGTAATATCCTAGAATTAAAATAACCTCGATAGACATACTAGCACGAGTGTCACAGTTCCCAAAATTATCCACCCATACTGTGTCTCCCACTATGTACAGTACAACTCAGATAAAATAATGCGAAGAATCGTAGCGAAATTCTAGGATATTACAGCCACTCTCAAACCTCATTCCAAGCTCCAATTTCAGTTCTTTTTTATCACATCTTGGATCACATATCACCTTCCTCGCTCTATTCCTAACCTCATAAAACTCATCATCAGGGGCATGTGGATAGATTTCATCATGAAAGTCCTCATACTCAGACATAGCCGTCTCAAACTCATTCCCTGCAGCACCATTCACTGACCCCCCAATGTATTTGCTAATGTCATTATAAGTCTGTTTATCGAGCCAAATAGTCTTCTTACTAACAATATACTCTTCATCTCCTTCAGCTAACTATGTGTCACTAAGGTCATCCCAGTATCTACGTCCGTAGAGGGGAAGTAATCATCATCCTAGCTCTCACCCTCTTATTCACTGTTTCTATAATCATCATCCTCAGTCACTTTATCCTTGCTCTTGTCAGCATAATTATTTTCTACATTCTCAAACTCTCTCTCAATTATCTTTTCTCTCATTAACTCATAGGTTGTCTACAGTCTCACTCAATTTTCCACTCATTTCCTCACTTATTTCTCTTTCATTAGTGCTACATAAATAGCATTTTCCCCAACCTTTACACAATTCTCTACATAAATCCTCACATGCCCACAGACATCGTCCACAGAACTTAACATGTTCACAATGTCTTCATCATTTTCAAAAACCTCAAAATCATTATCTCTTCTAAACCATGTTTCAGTCCATCTTTAATAGCCTAACTTTCTCACTTCATCAACTAAGTCAAAGTAAACAAATAAGTCAGAATCTAATTCACTACGACATGCTACATAACCTCCACCACACACTTATATACCATTCGAATCCACAAACTGCCCGCCATGTTGGATGACCAATGTAAATAAAGTAGAACTGCAAAGCAATAATTAGATACTTCTATCACTAAACATGTCAAAAATTAAGCAATATACCTTAATTTTTCAGTAAACGGAAAATATTTCAGTAAAGATTTGAATCTCCCCGTGAAGACTTTGAGAAAATTGGTAAAATAAGAGTGCGTACCTACTGGACATTTTTCAGTGAATATAAGAGATGCACGATAGTGAAATTCAACTCCTCGATCGTCTTCAAGCAGTGGGTGAAATGAATAACCGTAAGTTTTTCCCCTCTCTAAGTTTATATCCATGGGTTAAATGTGATAGCTAAGCCCGATCATACGGGTGATTTAAAAATAATGCCAGGTCAATACGGGTGATTTAAAAAAAGAAAGACGACATGTCAAGTAAAATAATTCTACGTCATTCAAAACACCACGTAGTGGCAAGAGGACGTCAACATGTTTAAAATAAAATGGGGTAAAGCTCGTGAATTTACAGGACATTTTATAACGTCATGTCTAATTTCAAAATGACAAATAGTTTGTGTATTTTAAGCAAATTAACCCTATTGTTAACAACGCCATCATACTATGGGTTTTACGTGTATCTAATACATCGAATTTGAGTAAAAATGCAGCGGAATAATAATAGATAAACTCATATAAGGATCTTCATATAGTAATTTAATTGATTTATAAAGAGTTCGTCGAATTACCTTAATTCGAAGAACAGATCTAGACCCGGACCAGAAGCAGATGAAAATCATCTTCCTCTTTCGGTGATCCACACGAACAATTTGCGCAAGCCAGATTGCTAGATCCTTACGAATAATATTGATAAACAGTACAACAAATAATTCCTTGCTAGAAGGATGTGTAATGTTGCTCAAAATCAACTACGGGAAGAAGACGGAGATGACCGAACCGGACTTCTTGGACATAAATAATTCGGCCCGTATTAGGAGAGGGAGAGGGTCGATGGTTTTCTTACACAATTAGGGTTGTGTAATCTAAATCTCATGAAAACTTCTTGTCCAAGACCCTTTATTTATACTAAGTAAACCCTAGAGTTAAAACTCAGTATTTGCTTAGTTACCACTCAACTTTTTAAATAATACAATATATATAATATCTTATATTATATATTACTTATTATTTAATCCTTAATAAATATAATATCCAATATTATATTTACCATTACCAGCTGATATAATTAATTAATATAATATATAATATCATATATTATACATTACTCATTTAATAAGTATAATATCCTATATTATATATTAATTATTCTTCCTTGTCTTTAATTGTCGTATGTGTGACCCAAAAGGCTTATATTATGTTGGCAATCATTTAATACCTCATTAAATGATAAATCGTAAGCGATCTCTAGCAAGATATTATGACTACCCAAATAATACAAGTTTATAGTCCATTAAACTATTTAATATGTCAAATCCCTTTGTCGCGCGATATCATATTTGAACTAAGTCATGGAAGATGTCATACTTTTTATGTTCAAATATTTTCTCAATTTTAAGTAGATTAATTGAATCAAATGACTTTTCATTTGAGCATGAAAATATATGTCCTTCAGTTCTACTTATTGATGGGCCCAGTAGATATCTCTCTCCCTAAAGAGAGGGACAAATCCTTATATTAATTATTTATTGCCTGCTATATGACTCCCACTAATCTCGATCGCTAATCTTTATGATCACCATGTTTCAGATGACGTTAGATTACGTCAAGGCATAGTAGTTATCATGTTGGACTCTATGATAATCTCAGGTTCAAGGTTTTATTGACATACTATTATATTGAGAATCACTTATGATATTTCTATGCAGTATCTCAATACGGGCCTATCCAATATTGCATTCTCCAACCAGTACTCATAAGTTTGATCCATACCATATGCATAATCATCCTATGATTGTCAATCAAACTTATATTAGCATATTAATCACTTGAGTCTCCACTCTACGTGATTGGACCAGGGATATATGAATAATCTTATTATTCGTGAATAACCATTATTAGATTATTATAATATTAAAACATGCACACATTATAATAATCAATGAGAAACAGATGATTTCAAATGACTTTATTTAAATGTGACAATTGCAAAACTAGGTACATCGAATGTCCTCGGGCACTATTCCCAACAATATCCCACTTGCAATAGGACCATTCATTCATAACTTTTAGTCCTATAGATTTAGCATGCTCTTCATGCTTTCCTTGTGAGAGAGGTTTGGTAAGTGGGTCAGCAACATTCTCTTTTGTTGCTACTTTGCATATTGTATTATCTCATCGTCTCACGATCTCTCTGACTAGATGATATTTCCTGAGTATATGTTTGTAATTATGATGGGACCTGAGCTCTTTAGCTTGTGCAATAGTACCATTACTCTTACAATAAAGGCTTATGGAAGCCTGGATGGTCGGCACCACTCCTAGTTCAGTAACAAAATTCTTGATCCATACGGCTTCCTTAGCTGCATCCGATACTGCCAGGTACTCAGCTTCTATTACTGAATTAGAAACTCTGCTTTGCTTGGAACTCTTCCAACTCACAGCGGTTGGATTCGGTGCCTTAATCAAAGGCCTAGCAGAAGCAGTTAAACGAAAAATAATTCGATCTGAATCCCTATGAGGATCGATCGAGCTACGTATATACGAATATATAAAACGAAACACAAGAGATACGAGAAACATACCCTCGTAGTCCGTTGATTAAATGGTATCCTTCTCTTGAGCTATTCCCCAAGCTTTACTTGATCTCTACGAATCCAATCCGCTCCAAGCTCTTGGATGATCCAATGCCGAAAGCACCGCGTCTCTACTTGTCACGCGCTGGAGAAACGACCGGAATGACAACACCTCGTTATC
This sequence comes from Orobanche coerulescens, assembly GCA_033398695.1. NCBI lineage: Eukaryota > Viridiplantae > Streptophyta > Magnoliopsida > Lamiales > Orobanchaceae > Orobanche > Orobanche coerulescens. Next base: position 41,315,980 of record CM065816.1, on the reverse strand, counting down.
CTCCAAGGATACGGCTATAACAAGGTTGTAGAAGCTTTGCTAATCAAGATTACAACACTCTAAGTGTTTAATCTTATAATATCTCTATCTCACAAATATTTTCTCCAAGAAAAATTATGAATGAAGATGAAGATGATGAAGAATGCTATAAAGTCTTGGAAAAAACTTTTCCTTTATCCTTTTTCTTGCCCAAAACCGTGAGTTATCCAAGTCTTGGCTAAGGAGATTTAGTCTTCATATTTATTCTCATCATATCTCCCAAAAAATCACCTCCCTTTGACAAAATCACCAAAGGTGATATTTTGTCCACTTGATTGGTCACAAGGCTTGAAGCCCACCAAGTGAAGACCAAGACCAATTGAGGGGTAGGTGATTGGGGCGGCCATCTAGAAGGTGCCGGACGAGTTCAGTCCGTTTCGGACTCCCGTGAGTCCTAACAGATAAACTCTGAATTTGTCCGATGTATTTTTTGTCGATTAATTAATCGAATCAATTAATCACATTAAATACATAATAACATAATTAATTTCTCCACAAAATAATTATATTTATGAATTAAATTAATCACCTAGTAATTTATTTAATTCATTAGGCCGTAAATCAATTTATCCAATAAATCGATTTAGACAACTAATGTCCCAAATTAGATATCCAATATCTAATATTCATAATGAGAGAATAAGCTCGATTCATTCCGTTGTCAATCCTATTGCGCGACTCGGTAGGTCCGTCTCAGTCAGCAATGGGAGGAACCAAAGAGTAGTATCTGTTAGCAATATGCCCTCGAATGCCACTCAGGGGATGAGAGAGTAGGGGCATTGTACTTGTAATTATGGAATAAATAATAAAAAGGCAATTCGATTCATTCACTATTTATTGTATTTCAATTGCATTCTTGACTTGGTAAACATTTAAGTGAAGCCCATGTAAATAAATTGAACATTCCATTCTCGTTATGGGATAAGAGAAAATGCACTGGAAGTGTTTAAAGTTTATTTACGTAAATCGTTCGCAAGTCAATAAACTTAAATGGGCATTAAGTTTTAATAAGACTTGTATAAATGATGCTAGGGCGTGTGCACGTCTTGATAGCATAGTTATAAGTATCTTGGTGGGACCAATATACTCGAACACGACTCATACTCGATTCAGTCACACGGTATTCACTCTCGGTGAGTCGATGACGAATCGAAAGGTTGTGATAGTATACGTGGACCTTTGACTTGAGGGTTCAGTAGAAGATGTGCATGTGACGTTTGGTTTGTCATTAGAGTAGTTAGACCCATTTGCTTAATTGCTGAGTCGACCTCGAAGTGCGGACTATACGGGCAGGTAGCAGTCTTTACTGTACGCCAAGAAAGGATTCTATCTCCTGTTAGTGAGCAGGCGTATGTCCTATACGGTTAATGGCAAATAAGATCATGAGTCTTTGGCCAAAGCATTCTGATATAGTCGTATTAGATAAACTATTAATCAGTCGGTCTTGATTTGCATTAACACATGTATAGAGTCTAGTCAATAGTAGGGTTTTGACTTTACCGTGACCCGAAGACTTGACCGGGACATCTGATAAACGGTCTATACGTATATGGTATTCACGACATAATGGTTCTGGAATGATCCCTTCATTCGTTCTCAGTCGGGGTTTACAGTGCTGCCCGCTAGGCTGGCTAAGTGCTGCCCGCACTCATTGGTTCCTCCCAATGTCGGCTGAGACGGACCTACGGAGTCGCGCATCAGGAGCGTTGACGGATAAATATGAATTTATTATCTCTCTATTAATATTAGATATTGGATATCTAATTTTGATTTATTGGATAAATCAAATAGCGGTCTTATGAATTAAAGTTAAGTTACCGGGTAATTAATTTAATTCATAAATTATTTCTTAGAGAAATATATTTGTATTTCATATAATTAATTAATTAGATTAATTAATTAATATAAATACATTAATGATTAAACAGAGTGTATTTAATAGAGTCGTTTGACGATCGTCCGGTACACGAGCCGAGTGGCTCGGCTCGTTTCTAGGAAATTTCCTACATGGGCAGCCGTTCCCCACATAACATGGAGTGATTTTCATGCATGTGTTGTGTTTTGTTGTCTTGTGTAATGATTATGTTGAGATTCTTTCTCAAATAATTATTACATGATTAGTTGTTATATATGTATACATATGATAACCAACTAAGGAATGAAAAACAAGACTTTGTGAAAAACACACACACATATGATAACCAACTAAGGAATTTTCCTTCTTCATTTTGTTCATCTTTGAGGTGAAGAGAAGTAAGAAAAATTAAGAGAGAAAAAATTCCTACAACACTTCCTAGTCATATTCTTCATAGAACGGAGTCTTGTCGATTTTTTCGGGTAACTTCCTACGCGTGTGAAGTAGAGGCTTCGAAGTTTTGGTGCTTGGAATGAAGGGATTTCGTGTTTGGGACGGGATCGTGATCATCGTCTACAGTTTACGAAGATTTATTTCAAAGGCTTCAAGGGTATGATCTTTTATCTTCGTATTTAATTTCTTTTCTTATATACGTTACTTGATCGATCATGTTTGGGATTCGTATTTTTTTCGCTGCGTATTTCGTTTTATTTTCGGAATCCTAACAGTGGTATCGGTGCGAGGTCAATGTTTCCGTATATACGATTAATTGTGCATTTTGAATACTTTTGGATGATGATTATGATTTAGAATCATGTTTGGAACAATCGTAGATTTTAAATTGTTCGTTGTAGCATCACGTTTTTGGAACCGGGCCGAAAAACGAAGAAACGGTGCAGCCGGCAAAGATCGCCTGGCCGGGCCGCTGTGTTGCCGAGCATGCTCGGACATGCGCGCCATGTCTCGACGGCCGCCGAGAGGCGCCGATGCTCGCCGATCAGACTCGGCCAGTTCGGCCAGCACCCTCGGTTTTTGGCCCGATTTTGAATCGGGCATGGTGGGCCTAAAACCGGATTGTCCGGGACTCCGTTTTAAGTTTATATTTCGTTGTAATTATTTCCCAAAATTTAAATTGGATTTTAATTTGACTAAATTAATATTTGGAATATTTTTAGTTAAGGGAAATAAATTAAACGAAAATGTTATTTTGGCCGGATTACTTCGAACGAATTTAAATGACGATTATTAGTATTAATTGGATTAATACCATTAAAATTGAATAGATTAATTTTATATTGATTGGATTAATATATTAATTGATTATTTAATTTTAATGCCACTTTATATTAACTGGATTAATATAGTAGAAATTGAATAGATTAATTTATAGATTAATTAGATTAATTTATATTAAAATTAATTGTTTAATTTCGTTGCCATTACATATTGTATAGAATCCTTATGTGATGGTGATATACCTCGTGGACTTAGTTTTTGATTTGTTCGATTCGATTGGGTTGTAAAGGCCGTTTTGAGCCTATTTATATTTACTAGAAAAATTTGTATAGGATGCAATTTTTCAATGATGTAATTATTATTTTGGGTATGACGAAGACCGAAGAAAACCGACCGAGAAGACGAAGAATCGAAGACTGTGTTTTTATTTATTGGGTCATTCGCCTAGCCCAATACTTAGGATTTAGGTTCATGAGCTATATGTTGGTAGTAACTAGGTTAATGTTTTCTGTTTTTTTTTTTCATTTTGAATGATTAACAAACCAACAAATGCGCCTATAAATGAATTAATGTGTAAAGTGTAACATTAATCGCGAAATTCTCCCGACAACAAACAGAGTAAGTTTGAAAAAGGTTACGAGGTTTCCTACCCTCCATCAAACTCGTAGAAAATTGATACCCGAGCTGGTGTGCTATGCTTCCGAGTTATCAGGGTAGTACATTTGGTAGAGGTTGAAAAATTCTTGAGTGCATTAGATGCCTTCGGTTGGTGATAAATTTCGCCCCTAGAAACCTGATAGGTTGCCGGGTGAGATTCAATAGTCAAACTGATAGACGTTGATGGTCAACAACTTAGATAGTCTGGATTGCCAAGAAACCTGATAGGTTGAGGGCATGAAGACTAGGGGTAAAAAGAAGATCAAATCATCCGTTAGATGGGTTGGTGTTAGACACCACTTTACAGAAATTAATTGGCAAGAAACCTGATAGGTTGCGTCTGTTAAAATTTGTAAAGAACTTGATCACCACTAAGAAGTCGATCTAACCATGACTTCCGGATTATAATATGGGAGTGTATAGTTCCGATAAAATTAGTGGAAGCCGAGACAAGAATTATACAAGCCCTTAAATTCTATACTCGGTCATAATTAAACAAGTCATTAATTTAATCTTGTCTAAATCTTTGCAGAAAACGAAACTGAATCTCTCTAAAATGGCTAAAAACCCACTCGCTATTCTACTTGAAAAGAATCTCCTAACTGGCCCAATTTTCTTGACTGGTTGCGGAATCTAATGATTGTACTCAGTATGGAGTCTTTGGGATACATCTTGGAGGCGGACATTCCACCGACTCCCATCCGAACCAAGGGTAATCAGGAAGATATTGATGTCCATGAAAAATGGGTCAAGGATGACGTGCTAGTCCGTGGCTTTATGATGGGCTCAATGACTAATGAGCTGCAGAGAGCGCACGAGAAAATGACTTCTGCTAGGCAGATTCTCGCACACTTGACCGAACTTTATGGAGAGTACAGTATGTTGTGCGGCGATTTATACACCTAGACGGCGATCGGCATAAGGGCCGAGCGATCAAAGACAGCATCAAATAATCCAAGGTAGACTTGCCAAGCTAAGAGTCCTAATTGAGATCAGGTACCGAGCGATCGAGGTCCAGGGCGATCGCCTCTTGGCACCTAGCGATCGACTCTGGTGCCCGACCAAGGACGACCGTCCTATGCCACGTGTAAGGCCGTCACCCGTCATATCTACGAGGGCCAGATCTCGGAGCAAGGACCCACGTGCAGATCCGCGAATGGTGCCGCAGAATAAGGATCTTTGACTCCAGCCCATCAACAGCTGTCCTACCAACAGACCCGCCGAAAGGTCTTAGGTGGGACCTCCAGGTGCCACAAGAACAGGATGCACTTCAGCCCATCAGTAGCTGTCAGTGACAAGGACAGCCTCACCTACCGATAGACCCGCCGAAAGGTCCTAGGTGGAGCCTCCCAAGACAGTGAATCCGGACGCGTGTGGTCTTCTCATTGGTTCGTGCATCCGACTGCCAGCAGCTGTTGTGGACTCTAAAGGAGACCAACCCATGTGCTAAAGATGATCACCCGCTTATTATAATACAATAGAGGCGATCGCCCAGCGACTCCCAGTCCTATAAATAGAGAGCCTCCAGCACAGGAAAAAGTCCCAGACATTTCAGCTAAAAAACTTGGCTCTCCATCGTTGTTACAAGAACTCACAGAGCATCATCTGTGGTTCTTCCGGCAATCATCAGCACTCAAGAGCTAGATAACTAGGGTCTTTACATTCATTCTAATTGTACTCTAACATTAATATTTTTACTCACAAGTATTCATATTAATAATATCTCGCGAGAGCATTCAAGCCCGGGACTAACAACCCGGCAAATATTGTGTTATTTACCTCCCCACGGACGTGCTCTCACATTTGTTTGTTACTCACCCATTCCAGCAATCCCTTCCGGATAATATTTTGGGTAACAACAATTGGCGCTAGAAGAAGGGGTTCTACCTTCATTTTCTTTCCGACTGTTTCGAAGAACACTCAATGTTCTCCGGAGCATATACTTGAAGAAACACTCACTGTTCTTCAAAGAAAAACCTTTAGAATCATGACGTCTGCCACGACCTCGAAAAGAGCCACCCTACGACCCACCGGACACCTTATTCCGACCCAGGCCGAGTCCCAACCTGCGGCGGAAGGCAACCGCGGCGACGCTAGACTCTCACTCCCGCCCCCGAGGGACGGCCCCATCCTCTCACTCGATCAGTTCCAAATCGCAGAACAGATCGAGGAGGCCATGAACATCCTAAGGGAGCGATGGAGAGCATGCGACTTTCCCACCATTACTCCATCAGCCATCCGCCGTGCGGGCAAGCGAAATCTCAAGGGGCTATATTTCGAGAAATCGTCAGAAAGCCCCGAGCCGCAGGAAAAGGCGCTCGTAAGGCGGGATGATTCCGTCTTCAGCCGCCTAGGGAGTGATCCCTCATGGCGACCCGGGAATTCGGGCCCCAGCCGTGAGACATCGGAGTCTGAATTCGTCACCAGGAGTTCAGCGTACCCAACTCCCAGAAGACAGGCCTGCCGTCTCGCTCCCACTCGTCCAAGAATTGCGCTCGGCGGTAGAGACCTCGTCACATACCACGGGGCCAGGAGATCGGTACATGATCGCCTCGGCTCCCGCTCCGAGAGCCAAACCGCGAGCAGTCAGGCTACGGCGATGGCCGTAATGCAGCGCCAACTCGACGAAATGAAGACGCTCATTGAAACTGGGGCAGGCACCAAGAGATCGATCGCCGGACCAAGTGAGCCACTCGCGGCCCAGATCGAGCTTGCCCCCGTGCAACCGAAGATCGCTCCTCCTCAAACACCTCTATATGAGGGGAGATCGGATCCGGAGACCCACTTGAGCAAGTTCCAGATCTACATGACCGGATACGGGGCATCGGACGCGACGAAGTGCCTAATGTTCCCATTAACATTGGGTGATCTTGCCCATACGTGGTACATCTCATTGCCACCACGCTCAATCAACTGTTTTGAGAAGCTTCCGAACGACTTCACGTCGTATTTCGCCGCCAAGGTCGCTCGGCCAGAAGGTCCCCACCGCATGATGAAGATCAGGTAATGGAAGGACGAGCCCGACGAAGATTACGTCGACCGGGTGGATGAAATAGTCCTCACCGGCGAGCCCATTAGCGATGGGCTAGCCCTGTACTCGGTCCTGGAGGGATTCTATGGCCATTCACCCATGTTCAGGCACCTCACGAAGGACATCCCCCCGACCTATGCGATCTTCCGCGTCAAGGCCGCCGACTTTCTGGCCAGGCAGAGGATGCTCACCCTTCGCTTAGGCGAGGGACCCACCAGAGAAGGGTGGTCGCCAAGCCCAGAAAGGTGGTCGCAAAACCGCCCGGTGAGTTCAAGGCCTTTGAGGATGTGGAAGTTCACCTCCTCCGCAACCTCAATCTATCTCCGGCCCATATCTTCAACGCCATCAAGGGGCGCGAATGGCTTAGCAAGCCGAAGCCGATGAGGGACAACGGTCATCTGGACCGCAGTAAATTTTGTGCCTACCACAAAAGTCCCGGACACAACACTAGCCAATGCCGCGACCTCCTCAGACAACTCTGGAGGTTGTTCGAGGAAGTCAAGCTGGACAATTTGGTGACCAAGCCAGAACCCCGGGCAGAAAGGACCGGGGGGCGCGATCGCCGACAGAACGATGACTGTCTCCCTCCCAATCCGGTCGCTAGGATCGAGCAAAACGAGCCGGTGGAAGGATCAAGATCTCTATCGAGCTAATATGCCGTTACTGTAACACGCCCAAGTTATTCAGGGAATTACAGCACCGTAATCCCCACCGTGGGACCCACATGGCTAAACATACGTGGAACTATAAATTTTGACCGAGAAGGTCTACATACAATGGAATGAAGAACAATATAAAGGGTATTAAACACATATCCAATGTATCTAAAGACATCACAACACAAATCGATACCTCGGCAAACACAGGCCGGAACATAAAGGAAAATGAAAACAATACTTGAGTATTCAAATACCATTCCAGTACAACAACACTGAATGGAGAAAACTCAAAACATAACCGGAGGAAAGACACAGTATCACACTTGCCCATCATCTTCATGCCGACCCGATACCTGCCTGTCCGCTCTCCTGGAACCTGAAATACATAAAAAGTATTTCCCCCATAAAGGGGTTAGCCGTCGAATAGCTAGTGCAAGTATTTCAAGTATGAAACACAATACTCCTTGACAATAAGGTAAAGGTAACAGTCAATTCATCAATTCAAGACTAGTATTCCGGATTAACTAAATCTCATAGCATCACAACAATGCATACATGATCAACCATGGAACCGCACCAAAGGCTACGGAACCCTCAGGGGACTCGTCGGTCCGCCCCAGAGTGGTTAACCCAAATTATCCGTGGAATCGCATCAAAGGCTACGAAACCCTCAGGGGACCTTGTCGGCCCGCCCTAGAGTGGATATAAATAAACATGCCATTCATATATCTTACTTTCAGAGTCAAGAACATACAATCATAAATATATACTTGCCTTTGAGACATCGTGAAATTGAACGGAAAAGAGTATGAGTTCGGTAGGTCCAAGAACGCGCTTCCGGCACCTAAACGATTCGTAAGGGATATGATAATCAATAATATATACTCATAATTCACGAAGAAACTCCCAAAACTCATCTACGATTCACGAAAATACACGGGTAAACAACTAGAGGTTGGAAAATTGCCCAAACTCTCACAAGTCCGAAAACGGCACAATCCAATCCGTAAAATCGTAGCAAAAGCATGAATATGGAATAGATACATCATAATCTCAAGGTTCTCAAGCTTCAAAATGGATAAATCAGACGAATATAGGAAAAACCCCAAAATTCCCAAAAATAGGGTTCTAAGGATTTTTACCTTGATTTGGACGTTAGGATGGATTAGATGTTGTGAAATCCTTGTTCTCCAACCAAATATGTTGTTGTTTGACGAAGAATCGCTTCCAATCACCCAAAATCGTCTCTCCCGAGCTGCTCCCATCGGAAATAGGTGAAGAGGATGAAAAATGATGAAATGGAAGTCAACTGTCCAATATATATCCGCCCAGTCTAGCGCACGCTACGCTTCCTTCATTAGCGTGCGCTAGCGAGGTCACCGGGTAGTCCAGTGTCTTCTGCCGGCCCCGTTAACGTGCGCTAAGTGCCTTTCTCTAGCGTGCGCTAGCCAAAATGTGGCGTCCAGTAACTGGAGTCCAGAAAACCTGACAACCTCACTACCTCTACCGACCAGCCCGTTAGCGTGCGCTATGGAGGGATGTCAGCGTACGCTACTAACCACGAATAGCGTGTGCTAACGAACTCCTAGCGCGCGTTAATTGCCTGTCCAGAGAGCAGTCCGAGTTACTGGTTCTGACCTGACTGGTCCCTTAGCGCGCGCTACGGCTCAAGGCTAGCATGCACTACTCAAGCAGAATTAGCGTGCGTTAGTCTAGGCCTAGCGTGCGCTATTTCTCCGACCCAGGACACTTCCACAAGGTCTAAACAAAACGATTGTGATCCAAACGAGATATAAAACTCTATAACAATATCGACAACATCACCAAGATTTTACAGGGCGACGAAAATAAGAAAGACGGCAAGGCCAAACAGTCAATAAAAGTACGGTTATTACATTCTCCCCCTCTAAAAAGAAGTTTCGTCCCAAAACTTAAGAAATAAAAAGTTCGGGGTACTCCGACCGTATCTTCTCTTCCGTTTCCCAAGTCGCCTCTTCGACTCCAAGTCTCGACCATTGCACTTTAACCAGTCGAATGGTCTTATGCCGAAGTTGTTTCTCGCGACACTCAAAGATCTTCACGGGTCTCTCCGGAAAGGTAATATCCTCGGCTACGTCAATCTCACTATAGGGTCGACGACGAGTGTCAGCATAAGATTTCTGACGGCTCTGGGCAGCCAGCAATCGGTCCCGGATTATGGAACTCTTTTCCTTAATCTCCATCAACATATCCGGTTCCGTTCCAATTAGTTCTGAAGCCTCGTCCCAACATAATGGCGACCTACATCCCCTACCATAAAGTGCCTCGAATGGTGCCATCTTGATCGATGCATGCCAACTATTATTATAGACAAACTCGATCAACGGTAAGTGAAGTTCCCAATCAATACTCCAGTCTAAGGCACAAGCTCGCAACATATCTTCCAACGTCTGGATCATCCTCTCTGTCTGACCGTCCGACTGAGGATGAAAGGAAGTGCTCAACCTCGACTCGCTACCCAAAGCCTGATGAACGGCCTGCCAAAAATGCGATTCGAAACGACCGTCTCGGTCAGAAACAATGGTCTTGGGGGTACCGTGCAATCTTACGATCTCAGCTATAAAAGTTCGAGCCAATCTATCCGGTCCCCAAGTATCCTTAATACCCAAGAAGTGTGCAGACTTGGTCAACCGATCGACGATTACCCAAATCATATTCATCTCGGCCTTAGTTCTTGGCATGCCAGTGATGAAATCCATAGAGATGTCTTCCTACTTCCACTCGGGAATGGGAAGCGGCTTCAACAACCCCGCTGGTCGTTGATGTTCGATCTTGACTTGTTGACACGTCAAGCACCATAGTACAAATTCCGTGACATCCTTCTTCATGTTGCTCCACCAAAAATTTCGTTTCAAGTCCTTATACATCTTACTCGTTCCGGGGTGGATTGAGTAAGGAGTAGCTTGGGCTTCTCGGAGAATTCTCTGCCTCAACTCTAGATCATTAGGAACACAAAGCCTGACCTGAAATCTCAGAATACTATCCTCGTGAACCATAAAGCTAGGAGATTTTCCTTTAATTACATCTTCTTTTAGTTGAGAAATCATCGGGTCACTCCACTGCTTCCCTTTGATGTCCTCAACCAAAGACGAAGTAATTTCGAGAGTACACAACTGTCCCTGTACTCTTTGAAGCCAAACTTCTATCCCTTGCTCAATTAAATCCTGATGAATTTTTGTCTGAGATGTAAGAACCTCGAGCATTTGAAGAGATGCCGATTTGCGGCTCAAAGCATCCGCGACGACATTAGCTTTTCCGGGGTGGTAAATAATTTCCAAATCGTAATCCTTTATCAACTCTAACCAACGTCTCTGTCTCATATTCAACTCTTTCTGACTGAAAATATACATCAGGCTCTTGTGATCGGTATAAATCCGACACGGAGAACCATACAAATAATTCCGCCAAATCTTGAGTGCGAAGACAATTGCGGCCAATTCCAAATCGTGAGTATGATAATTCATCTCATACGGCTTTAGTTGTCGTGACGCAAAAGCTATTATATTATCATGCTGCATAAGCACACAGCCAAGACCTTGACCCGAAGCGTCACTATAAACTGCAAAGCCCTCACTACCATGTGGTAAAGTTAAAATCGGCCTTGAAGTCAAACGTCTCTTCAGCTCATCAAAGCTCTGTTATCTCTCATCCGACCAACCAAACTTTTTGGTCTTCTGGAGTAATTTCGTAAGTGGCCGAGCGAGTTTCGAGAACCCCTCGACAAACCGACGGTAATACCCAGCAAGGCCCAAAAATCTACGAACTTCCTTAACATTTTTAGGCGGTGCCCAATCTAGCACTGCCTCAATATTCTGCGGGTCTACACGAACCCCTTCGGCCGAAATCACATAGCCGAGAAATATAACTTCTTCCAACCAGAACTCACATTTTGATAATTTCACATAGAGGTGCTCGGTTCTCAAAATATCTAGTACCAAACGCAAGTGTCGGGCGTGTTCTTCTTTATCTCGAGAATAGATCAAAATGTCATCAATAAAGACGACCACACACCTATCGAGATACTCGATGAAAATCTTATTCATTAACTTCATGAATACCGCCGGTGCATTAGTTAACCCAAAAGGCATAACTACAAATTCGTAATGCCCATATCTCGTCCGAAATGTCGTTTTCGGAACGTCGGACTCTCTCACCCTGAGTTGATAATACCCCGATCTTAAATCAATCTTCGAGAAGACTGCAGCCCCCTGTAACTGATCAAATAAATCATCTATGCGAGGCAAAGGGTATTTGTTTTTTATGGTTACTTTGTTCAGCTCACGGTAGTCGATGCACAAACGTAGTGAACCATCATTCTTCCTCACGAAAAGAACAGGCGCGCCCCAAGGCGAAGCGCTCGGTCTGATGTACCCTATTTCCAGAAGTTCTCCCAACTGATTCTTTAATTCTTGCATCTTGAAAGGTGCCATTCGATAAGGTGCCTTAAAAATCGGAGCCGCATCTGGCTCTAAGTCCACAGAAAATTCTATCTCCCGATCTGGCGGTAATCCCGGAAGATCGTCTGGAAAAACATAGGGATACTCATTAACAACCGGGATTGAAGAGAAATCGACTTCGTTCCCTTCCGTTTTCAAGGCATAACACCAATAGCCCGTACAACCTTTATTCAAAAATTTTACGGCCTTCATGGCGCTGATAAGTAACTTGGATTGGCCCGATTTACGTCCCAAAAATGAGTACTCGGTTCCGTCTTTAGTCATCATGGTGATAACTTTAGTACGGTAATTCATAATTGCTTGGTGACTATCAAGTCAATCCTCACCGAGGATCACGTCCTCGCCTACCATATCAACTATAATCAGATTCGATAACCATTCCATACCGGATATAATCACGGGAAAATCTTTAATCTCCCGGTTTCCTACAATTCTATCCCCGCTAGGTAGTTTCACAATGAAGAGATCGCAAGCAGTCATACAAGTTATATTCAAACGGCGTATACACTCCAAGGAAATAAAAGAATGCGTAGCACCCGTATCAAAAAGCACACAGACTGGATGAGATAAAATATTAATGGTACCTGAAGCCACCGCTGCATCGGGTTCGTCTGATCGACGCATCTCATAAATCCATGGTTGTACCGAACCGACGCTAGAGTTCCCCCCTCCGGCGTTCTGAACCCATCCCCGGCCCCTGCCGTACCACTGCTGAGATTGACCAAAAGATTGCCGTTGATTAACGCGTTGGTCAAGTGGTGCTGGGGCGGAAGCCCGAGTGTCCAAAGTCTGATTTGGTTCGGAACAATAAGCCGCTCTATGTCCCATCTGTCCGCAAGTGTGACACTTCAACGGCGGAAAGTTTCACTCCAAATTAACATGGCCTGGACAGCCACAATTATAGCAAGTTACCGTGCGATTTGTGGTGCCCGGAGCAGAACGGAAACCCCTCTTTCCTTTAGCAGAACGTGACGACTGCCTGGAAGAACGGTTAGTCGTCTGTGACCTTTGAAAATTGCCACTCTTAGAGCCAGAAAAATTCCCCGCAACCTTCTGTTTCTTCGATTCTTCAATAGCATCGTTGTCAGGGATTAACATATCATGCGCTAAAGCTCTGTCCTGATACTCTTTCAGTGTGGTGCAAGCAAATTCGGCCATGTACCGCCGTAAGTCGAAATTAATCCGCATATCAAAATAACGGATCTTATCACGCTCGTTCCGCACTTGATCCTTCACGTGGATTAGTTGTTGGTTGTACTCTACAATTGCTTGCGAAACAGGAATATTCTGCGGTTTAGCCTCGAGAAAGGCTCGGATTCGGCCCTCTCGCACCCGCCAAGGACAAAACTCGGCCTCCAAAAGCTCCTTAAATTCATCCCACGTGGGAACACGATCCTGTGGCTTGATGACTTTCCACCATGTAGCGGCCTCCTTAGTGAGGAAATACTGGGCAATCGGTACTTTCCTCACTTCGGGGCAATCGACCGCTTCAAAAAGTTTCTCCAACTCCGCTAGCCAATCTTCCCAACCTAACGAGTCTGTGGCACCGCCAAACTGTGGAGGGTGCATACGGATCACATTCTGAAGCAAGGCATCCGCATTCGGATTCAGATTATTCAGTTGAACGGTTTGGGCTAAAATGGTCATCTGGTTAGCCAGTTGTTGAAGTACATTTGCAACTCCAACGTCCGCGCTGTTCCCCTAGCCAGTCGACTGGTCGTGCTGACTTTCGGTGTCAGGATGCACCGAGTTCGACAAACTGGGGTTGGTCGACCCCGCAGCAGAACTGATGGAAACAGCCACATCACGACCTCTTCCACGGCCACGACCACGGCCACGACCACGGCCACGGCCCCTACCAGCTGACATACTGAAGAATACACAAGGCACATGAGTACAATTCAATTGCACGTCATCAAAGTGACCGATTCTCAAGAATACCAAAATAGAAGCAAAACAAATAAGGAAACACCAGAAGAGTAAGAGGTCTTACAAGTACCGGTCGCACTGTGATGATGGCAGAGTAGTGATACTGTGGACAAATGACGACTCATTCGACCCAAAAAGACCGACAGCCTAGGTATCCATAGACCTAAGCTCTGATACCATATTCTGTAACACCCCCAAGTTATTCAGGGAAGGCCGTAAGCCCCACCGTGGGACCCACAAGGCTAAACATACGCGGAACTATAAATTTTGACCGAGAAGGTCTACATACAATGAAATGAAGAACAATACAAAGGGTATTCAACACATATCCAATGTATCCAAAGACATCACAACACAAATCGATACCTCGGCAAACACAGGCCGGAACATAATGGAAAATGAAAACAATACTCGATTATTCAAATACCATTCCAGTACAACAACACTGAATGGAGAAAAGTCAAAACATAACCGGAGGAAAGACACAGTATCACACATGCCCATCATCTTCATGCCGACCCGATACCTGCCTGTCCGCTCTCCTGGAACCTGAAATACATAAAATGTATTTCCCCCATAAAGGGGTTAGCCGTCGAATAGCTAGTGCAAGTATATCAAGTATGAAACACAATACTCCTCGACAATAAGGTAAAGGTAACCGTCAATTCATCAATTCAAGACTAGTATTCCGGAATAACTAAATCTCATAGAATCAAAACAATCCATACATGATCAGCCATGGAACTGCACCAAAGGCTACGGAACCCTCAGGGGACCCGTCGGTCCGCCCCAGAGTGGTTAACCCAAATTATCCGTGGAATCGCATCAAAGGCTACGAAACCCTCAGGGGACCTTGTCGGCCCACCCCAGAGTGGATATAAATAAACATGACATTCATATATCTTACTTTCAGAGTCGAGAACGTACAATCATAAATATATACTTATCTTTGAGACATCGTGAAATTGAACGGAAAAGAGTATGAGTTCGGTAGGTCCAAGAACGCGCTTCCGGCACCTAAACGATTCATAAGGGATATGATAATCAATAATCTATACTAATAATTCATGAAGAAACTCCCAAAACCCGTCTATGATTCATGAAAACACACGGGTAAACAACTAGAGGTTGGAAAATCGCCCAAACTCTCACAAGTCCGAAAACGGCACAATCCAATCCGTAAAATCGTAGGGTTCTAAGGATTTTTACCTTGATTTGGACGTTAGGATGGATTAGATGTTCTGAAATCCTAGTTCTCCAACCAAATATGTTGTTGTTTGATGAAGAGTCGCTTCCAATTGCCCAAAATCGTCTCTCCCGAGCTGCTCCCGTCGGAAATAGGTGAAGAGGATGAAAAATGACAAAATAGAAGTCAATTGTCCAATATATATCCGCCCAGTCTAGCGCACGCTACGCTTCCTTCATTAGCGTGCGCTAGCCAGGTCACCGGGTAGTCCAGTGGCTTCTGCCGGCCCCGTTAGCGTGCGCTAATCGCTTTTCTCTAGCGTGCGCTAGCCAAAAAGTGGCATCCAGTAACTGGAGTCCAGAAAACCTGACAACCTCACTGCCTCTGCCGACCAGCCCGTTAGCGTGGGCTACGGACGGATGTTAGCGTACGCTACTAACCACGAATAGGGTGCGCTAACAAACTCCTAGCGCGCGTTAATCGCCAATCCAGAGAGCAGTCTGAGTTACTGGTTCTGACCTGACTGGTCCCTTAACGCGCGATACGGCTCAAGGCTAGCGTGCGCTACTCAAGCAGAATTAGCGTGCGTTAGTCTAGGCCTAGCGTGCGCTATTTCTCCGTCCCAGGACACTTCCGCAAGGTCCAAACAACACAATTTGGATCCAAACGAGATATGAAACTCTATAACAATATCGACAACATCACCAAGAGTTTACAGGGCGACGAAAATAAGAAATACGGCAAGGCCAAACAGTCAATAAAAGTACGGGTATTACAGTTACGATCCCAAGGTTAAGATCACTAGGAACCTCAATTTTGTAATCATAGATAGGCCCAGCATCTATAATGGGTTCTTAGGTCGCCCCTTTCTAGAAATCTTTGAGGCGGTCGCCTCTCATTTATTTTACTATATGATGTTCCCCACTACCGATGGGACGGTCGGTACTGTAAAAGGAGACCAGCTAATGGCAAAGAAATGTTTGAATTACTCCTGTGTCGTAACTTCCCCTTTAAACGTTTCCCGTACTATTTATAACATTAAGGCGATCGACATTCAACCAATGGAGATCGACAAGCCAAGCACCTCATACCAGCCCGACTCAGAGGACGGCATCTCGCATCAATTGTCAGAAGACATCGAGCCAATGATCGGTTTCGAGCCAAGCCTCGACATTGATCCAAGGATCGAGTCCGGAAATCGTTCCAAACGAGAAGCGACCGTCCCCATTGAAGAGTTGGAGAGTATAACAATCGATCCAGCTCGCCCGGAGCGGGAAGTGCAGATCGGCTCAAGCGTCGGTCCCGAGTTAAAAGACGATCTGATCAGTTTACTACGTAAGAACATCGGTATATTTGCCTGGTCGCATCAAGATATGGTCGGCATCAGTCCTGAACACGCTTGCCACTATCTAAAGATCGACCCGACAAGGAAGCCTGTTCATCAGAAATGTAGAAAATTCGGTTCTGAGAAGTATGCTGCGCTCGACGCCGAAGTCAAAAAGCTACTTCACAACAAACTGATCGGAGTAGCTACCGATGAGCCACAGTGGGTAGCCAATACAGTGCTCGTCAAAAAGGCAAGTAACTCCTGGAGGTTATGCATCGATTTCACCGATCTCAATGTGGCATGTCCGAAATACCACTTTCAAATGCCTCATATTGACCACTTGGTCGATAGCACGGCAGGTTGCGAAATGATGTTGTTTATGGACGTCTTCGTCGGGTACCATCAGATCCCAATGGCGGAGAAAGACGTAAAACACACGTCATTCCACACGGAAAAATACGTGTACTTTTGGGTCCGAATGCCGTTCGGTCTGAAAAATGCGGGGGCGACCTACCAACGACTAGTCAACAGGA
This sequence comes from Orobanche coerulescens, assembly GCA_033398695.1. Taxonomy (NCBI): domain Eukaryota; kingdom Viridiplantae; phylum Streptophyta; class Magnoliopsida; order Lamiales; family Orobanchaceae; genus Orobanche; species Orobanche coerulescens. The sequence continues at coordinate 41,299,032 of CM065816.1, read as the reverse complement.
TGTTTGCCGATCAGATCGGCAAGACCATGGAGGTTTACATTTACGACATCATGGTCAAGAGCCTAAAAAAAGAAGATCACCTCAAAGACCTTGCCAAGATGTTCGCCATCCTCGAGAAATTCAACATGAAACTGAACCCCAAGAAATGCAACTTCGGGGTAAGCTCCGGAAAGTTCCTGGGGCACATCGTAAGCCAAAGGGGGATCGAAGCGAACCCCACCAAGATCCAGGAGATCCTCGACATGCAGGAGCCACGGAATGTCAAACAGGTGCAACGCCTCATGGGTTGTCTAGCAGCCCTTAACCGTTTCATTTCTCAGCTCGGAGACAAAAGCAAGCCATTCTTCGCCACCATAAAGAATAAGAAATTTGCATGGATGAAGGAAAGTCAAATGGCGTTCGCCAAAATCAAGGAGTATCTATCTAAACCCCAAATTTTGGTGAAGCCAATCCCCGGCGAAAAGCTATTCCTCTACCTAGCAGCCTCGGAGGTCGCGCTGTATTAGTACAAGCAGAGGGGCAAGCCACTTGCCGATCTACTTCATCAGTCAAGCGCTTCATGACGCGGAAACGCACTAGTATCTGGAGAAGGTCGCCTACGCACTAGTCATGAGTGTTCGCAAGCTGAGGGCCTACTTCTTCGAACACCAAGTGGAGGTTCTGACGACTCTCCCTCTAAGGCAAGTTCTGCACCTGCCAGACACCAACAGGCGACTCCTCAAGTGGTCACTGGAGATCGCCCAATACGGTATCACGAGTCATAATTTGATAATCATATCAATAATCAAATTAAACCATTAACAAGGGTCTAAACATTACCGATTCTAAATTCAATCTTAAATACGAATACAAATTTCCTCCTTGTAAATTCATAATAAAAACCAATTACCGATTATCATCATCAATTCGGACAATCCGATTAATTCAATCATTATAGATAATCATATTCCAAGGGTTTCAAATAACTCAATCATTCGATTTGAACACTTGTTCAATATGTATGAACTTCCCAACTAAAAGATGCATAATAATCTCATCAAACTCGAAATCATATTCGTATTCTTATACGAATATTGTACCAAAACACATAACTTAGTTCGAGATATGAATATTCCATATTCATATCCAAAACACCAACACCTCCTAAACACATTCATCATATCAATAATCAATTCGTCTCGATATTAAGGATTTCATAACATAGTAGATTCCAACTTCAACTTTAAACACGATTCAAAAAAATTCCTTCTTGTTCATACTTGTAAATTTCGTAGTAAAACAATATTATCGGCATAATAGACAATCCGAACTATCCAAATAGTTCAATACCATTGATAATATTGTTCTAAGATTAACCATAATCATTCTGGATTCAAACTTGTTATCATGATTCATATTTCGTCAAGAACATACGAATTCTACCACTACAATCAACATAGTATTGGTTTCAATTGTAATATCCGGTATTTTTCTTTCCCTTGTATTTTCATTTTTGGTATATTTCTCGGTCATAGTGACCCTCATGTATCTTTCAGTATGTCCTTCCTGTCAACTGTTGAATTGTATTCTCGTTATTGTTCGTTGTTTCAACTTTCCTCATATGAGTTCGACTTTGTTAGATCACCATTAATTTTTGGTGACTCCAAAAATTATAAATCTTTGCAATATTATAGAACATCGAGTTAGCTTTCCAATGATTCAAACGGTGAGTCAATCGGAGTCCGGACGAGAGAGTTATGGTCGTTTCAGTTTTTGGCCGAGCACTTCCAGGAGCCTTTCGGCCGATAGGTGGGGTCGATAGACTCCACTGCCGGCATTCTGTATGGGTATCGGTTGGGCCTATCGGCCGATAGGCTGGCCGATAGGTAAATTTCTTCACATTCGAACTTCCAGGAGCCTTTCGGCCGATAGGGGGGGTCGATAGACTCTACTGCCGGCATTCCGTATGGGTATCGGTTGGGCCTATCGGCCGATAGGCTGGCCGATAGGTTCTGCTGTGTTACACTATAAATGTGTTGTTTTGAGCGTGAACAGCTCATTTCCTTCCCCATTTTTCCACTGCGTCGCGAGAGAGAGGATATAGAGGGGGAGAGTTCTTCATCCGGGGGTCGATTTTCATCATTTCTTTTCGGTTGTGAGGCTCGGATAATCAATCTAACGCGTGTTCTACGGATCTTAATACTTGAATCACTCAAGGTAATATCTCTTGAAACCCTACCTTTTTGGATAATTGGGGATTTTGGGGTTTTGTTCGATTCTTTCCGTTTCGTTGATGGATTCATGATGAATATGATTATTCTTGTTGGTATTCTTAGTTTCCCTACGGATTCATGGTATATTTCGTGATTTTTACGGAATCGAGAGGGTTCGGTTGTGGTCCGCCCTCGTTGTTGTTTGTATACGAATATACATGAATCGTAGGCGGGTTTCCGGGAGTATTCCATTTCCATAATCGTTTAGAAGTGGTTGTGATTGTGCTATTCAAATCGTTAGGTTCATTTCCGCCGGTTCCTTGTGGTCGTGTTCAACTCTTCCGTTCCGTTCGTGTCATCGTCTATTTAATCGAGGCAAGTATCCTTATGAACTTACAATCTTGACATAGTAGTATTGTATGAGAAATGGTGTGTGTGTGTATGCTCACTACGGGTTAGACCCGACGGGGTCTTGGTAGGGGTCCACAAGAGACGTGGATCGACGAGCTTGCTTTTAACCACTACGGGTTAGATCCGACGGGGTCTCGGTAGGGGTCCACAGAGACGTGGATCGACGGTTAATTGTGGTGAAATTTTACAAATGTGTTTTGATATTGGCATTTCCGGAAATGAGTGCTTTCGAATGGTTTTCTTTATTGCATGCATTTACTATATGTGTAAGATGTAAATTGTTCATTTGGTTACTTGTACTAGCGTAATTGCTAACCCCTCTGGGGACCGGTTTTGGGGAAATTCGTTTTATGAATTTCAGTCGTTCATCGAGGCGAGCTACTGGACCAAGACACGGATGATGGCCGTGCGTGATGATGGTGCACGAGTGATGTTTTAGAGTCTTTTACCTTTTTGTCTTTTGTGGTTTTGAACTAATAGTTGTACTCGAGTACTTAAGGGGTTCTTGTTCGTTTGAATTGTATTGTTGCTTATTATGTTGTGTTGGATGATGATGTTATATTGGCCGGTTGAACCGGGTGGATTGTTCTGTTTTGCGTCTTTATGACGTGGTGTTATTTTATCGTTTCGTGAGTCGTTGGGTATGATCTTTGTCGTCACTGGTGGGTCCCATATAGGGATTCACGGCGCTGTAATATACCTCGGATATCCTGGGGGTGTTACAGAAAATGGTATCAGAGCCCTAGGTTTATGGATACCTAGGCTTGTTGATTTATTGGGTCTTGTGGTGTTTTGTTTTGCACATCATCGTCACACGCCATGATTCCTAGATTTACCAAAGGTCCGTAAGTTTTCTTTCCTTTGTTCATTAATTTCTTGTATCGTACCCTTGATTCTCGACTTGTAATTGTCCTTTTCTTGTACTGATCCTCGTATGGCTTTTGCTACTTATTTAACTCCAGTATGGATGCTGGAAGAGGTCGTGGTCGCGGTCGTGGTCGTGGACGCGGCCGGGGACGTGGGGCAGCCGGTGGAGCGGCCACGTCACAGTCTTCGGGAGCCGTCACAAACGGCGACCGTCATAGCCATGCTTCTTCTCAGGAGCGTGCCGATCTTGGTATCGCGGCCGTAATGCAACAAATGGTGAACCAAATGGCGGCGATAGCTCAGGCGGTTCAGAACCCGGATCAGGCCCACGCTAATCGGGGCGGAGCGGATCGTTGGCTCCAAGATGTCATCAAGATGCATCCTCCTCAGTTTTCGGGAGCTTCGGACCCGATGGGCTGGGAAGGGTGGATTAAGGAGATATCTAAGGTCTTCGTTGCCACTAACTGTCCCGAGGAACGTAGAGTCCCTATTGCTCAATATTTTCTCACTGGGGACGCTACGGACTGGTGGGAGGCCGTTGGGCCCAAAGACCATGCTGCTTCGTGGGCTGAGTTTCAAGAGTTGATGGAGACTGAATATTGCCCGTGGCGATCAGATGTGCTCGGGTACATGCTTTTATGATGCTCAACCACGGGATATCCCCGTAGCTCAAGCCATTGCTGATTTTAACAAAGAGTTGGGTTATGTGAAGACCCAAGTTGTCGAGAGAGTGACAAGATTTTCCATTTCTCCAGACGGATGAAGTTGCCGATCCGGGACTATATGTCGGGGCTCATATGCACTACATTGAAGGATTATCGAGTAGGGCCCTTGCTTATGATATGTCGGTGGGCGAGTGAGGCGGCCCGCGAGAGTAAGAAGCGTAAGTCCGCCGGAACTTTTCGGGCCACAAGAGTGGGGGTCGGCAGAGATCCCACCGCTAACTTCCCGCCGGCGGTGGTCGGCTCGTTCACTGGGGTCCTCGTGGAACTACCGGTGCTCCTTTCCGTGATGTGAAGTGTTTCAATTGTGGTCGCATGTGCCACGTCGCCGTACTTGTTTGAGCCCTTTGCTGACGTGTAATCAGTGTGTCCAGCCGGGCCACAAAGCTGCTTTCTGTGCTGAGAGGGAGAGAATCCTTGGTGCCCGGGCTTCCATTCCAGCGCCTAGGGAACCAAGTGTGAATCAGGGGTCGTTTGCTCCTCAATCTCCGCCGAGTGCTGGTCGGGGGAGAGGTCGGGTCAGCCCTCAAGAGGGAGCTTCAGGTTGGCTCCGCCCACCTGCGTGTCTATGAGATGCGGAAAGCCGATGACCCAGCGGCTACCGTGGCGACAGGTACCGTCTATATTCTTTCTCATCCTGTCAGTGTGCTTTTCGATTCCGGTGCTACGCATTCGTTCATATCTTTGGATTGTGTACGCCGTTTGAGTCTCAACTGTTTGATGCCTTGTGAACCCTTCATCGTTAAGCTTCCTAGCGGTGATAGGATCGTTGGTGATCAGGAGGTTCGATCGTCTCGTACTTATTTGTGAGAGGACTTGGCCCTCTAATCTTATTGTTGTAGATATTGAGGGTGAGGATTTGATTCTCGGGATGATTGGCCTGAGCGGCATGGTACAATCATGAACTACCGCACGAGAATCATCACCATGTTAGCCGATGATGGCACCGAGCACTCTTTCGCCGGGCGAAAGAGGGGGAACCAGAAGTTTGTTATTAACGCCTTGAAGGCGATGAGACTCCTGCGAAAAGGGTGTACTGGTTATTGGTGCTACGCCTTGAAGGCGGAGAATGGTGGAGTCGAGCTTTCGTCGATTCCAGTCGTTAATGAGTTTTCTGATGTTTTTCCTGACGAGTTACCGGGATTGCCACCGGAACGCGAGGTCGAGTTCGCTATAGAGTTAGAGCCGGGTGCGGCTCCTATTTCGAAGGCGCCCTATCGCATGGCACCTTCAGAGATGTCCGAGTTGAAGAAGCAGTTGAGTGAGCTTCTTGAGTCGGGGTATGTTCGACCGAGCGCCTCGCCTTGGGGTGCACCGGTCCTGTTTGTGCGGAAGAAGGATGGTTCACTACGTTGTGTATCGACTATCGTGAACTGAACAAGGTGACCATCAAGAACAAGTATCCTTTACCGAGGATTGACGACTTGTTCGACCAGTTGCAGGGAGCAGCGGTATTCTCAAAGATTGATTTGAGATCGGGGTACTATCAGCTCCGGGTGAGGGAGTCCGACGTGCCGAAAACGGCTTTTCGGACGAGATACGGACATTATGAGTTTGTAGTTATGCCTTTCGGGTTAACTAACGCGCCGGCGGTGTTCATGCAGTTGATGAACAAAGTCTTTATCGAGTATTTGAATAAGTGTGTCGTCGTCTTCATTGACGATATTCTTATTTATTCGAGGAACGAGGAAGAGCATGCCCATCATTTGCGGATAGTGTTAGACATTTTGAGGGCCGAGCAACTCTATGCGAAGTTCTCGAAATGTGAGTTCTGGCTGAAGGAAGTGATGTTTTTGGGTCACGTGATTTCAGCCGAGGGGGTTCGTGTAGATCCGCAGAAGATCGAGGCGGTATTGGGTTGGGCACCGCCCAAAAACGTGAGAGAGCTCCGAAGTTTCTTGGGTTTGGCTGGCTACTACCGTAGGTTTGTCGAGGTTTCTCAATCGGCCCGACCACTTACACAGTTGCTCCGAAATCCGAGAAGTTCGTCTGGAATGACGAGAGGCGATCGAGTTTTGAGGAGTCAAGAAGCGTTTGACTTCAGCCCCGGTTTTGGCGTTGCCATGTGGTAACGAGGGTTTCGCCGTTTTTAGCGATGCTTGGTCGTGGTCTTGGGTGCGTATTGATGCGACGGCAAGACCATTGCCTATGCGTCGAGACAGCTTGAGGCCGTATGAGCTTAACTACCCTACTCACGATTTGGAGTTAGCGGCGGTTGTCTTTGCACTCAAGATTTGGCGTCACTATCTTTTCGGCTCTGCATGTCGATTTTTACCGATCACAAAAGTCCGAAATACATATTTACTCGTGAGAGTTGAACATGAGACAGAGGAGGTGGTTAGAGTTGATTAAGGATTATGACCTCGAAATCCTTTATCATCCGGTAAGGCGAATGTCGTGGCCGACGCCTTGAGTCGGAAACCGATTGCGTTGCGAACGCTTGAGGTCCTTACGCCTCGGTCGAGCTTCGGCGGGCTTTGATCGGGTTAGATGTTGAGGTTTTGCCGCTGGATCTGTCGGGCAACTTTGTGCCTTAGAAATTTCGCTGCCTTTGATCGATGAAATTAAATCAAGCAATTAGAGGATCCGATGATTACTCAAATCCGAGAGAACGTTCTTAAAGGAAAGTCTCCGGGTTTGTGATTCACGAGGATGGCGTTTTGAGATTCCAGTCGGCTTTGTGTGCCGAGCGATCCAGGGTTGCGACAGGTATTTTGCGTGAGGCCCATTCCACACCCTATTCCGTTCATCCTGGCTCGAGTAAGATGTACAAGGACACGAGGAGGAACTTCGGTGGAATGATATGAAGGAGGAAGTCGCATAGTTTGTGGCGAGATGTTTGACTTGCCAGCAGGTCAAAATCGAGCATCGACCATTTGGGTTATTGCGGTCACTTCCGTTCCGAATGGAAATGGGAAGATATATCGATGGATTTCATTACGAGTTTGCCGAGATCGAGATCGAGCATGAATATGGTTTGGGTGATTGTTGATCGTCGACCAAGTCGGCACATTTTCTGAGCATCAAGGACACTTGGGGCCCGGAGAAGTTGGCCGTATATTTATCGCCAGATTGTGAGGCTTCACGGTACTCAAGTCTATCGTTTCGGATCGTGATGGCCGTTTCGTATCGCACTTTGGCAAAGCGGTGCATAAGGCGCTGGTACCCGTTTGCATTTGAGTACCTCTTTCCATCCTCGCCGATGGGATACTGGAACGCACTATCCGGACATTCGAGGACATGTTGCGTGCTTGTGCCCTCGATTGAGCAGCGATCGGGAGGAGCATTTGCCATTGATCGAATTCACGTACAACAATAGTTGGCACGCGTCGATTCGGATGGCACCGTATGAGGCACTTTATGGGCGACGGCGATGTCGATCGCCGATTTGTTGGAATGAGGCGTCCGATTTGGTCGACCGAGCCGGATGTCGTTTTAGAGACGAGGCGGAAGATAGAGTTAATTCGAGAACGGATGTTGGCGCCCGAGTCGGCGAAGTCATATGCCGGCGTCCGTCGTCGACCTTTGGAATTCGAGGTGGGAGACCACGTTTTGCTAAAGGTGTCGCCGACGAAGGGAGTTTTTCGTTTTGGGAAGAAAGGAAAGCCGAGCCCGAGATTTATTGGACCCTTTGAGATTCTCGAGCGAGTCGGTGAATTAGCGTACCGTTTGGCGTTACCTCCACCTTGAGTCATGTTCATAGCATTTTCATGTTTCCCGATTGAGGAAATATGTTCGGATCCTAGTCACGTCATCGATTATGGCGAGATTGATATTGCTGAAGATATTACTTTTGAGGAGCGTCCTTTGAAGATTTTGGAGCATCGTGAGAAACGACTGAGGCATAAGACCATCCCTTTGGTCAAAGTTCAGTGGTCGAGACACGGTGTCGAGGAGGCAACTTGGGAAACCGAGGATAGCATGCGTGCTAGGTACCCGGAGTTGTTTGTTTCTTAAGTTTCGGGACAAAACTTATTTTTAGAGGGGTAGAATGTAATATCCGGTATTTTTCTTTCCCTTGTATTTTCATTTTTGGTATATTTCTCGGTCATAGTGACCCTCATGTATCTTTCAGTATGTCCTTCCTGTCAACTGTTGAATTGTATTCTCGTTATTGTTCGTTGTTTCAACTTTCCTCATATGAGTTCGACTTTGTTAGATCACCATTAATTTTTGGTGACTCCAAAAATTATAAATCTTTGCAATATTATAGAACATCGAGTTAGCTTTCCAATGGTTCAAACGGTGAGTCAATCGGAGTCCGGACGAGAGAGTTATGGTCGTTTCAGTTTTTGGCCGAGCACTTCCAGGAGCCTTTCGGCCGATAGGGGGGGTCGATAGACTCCACTGCCGGCATTCTGTATGGGTATCGGTTGGGCCTATCGGCCGATAGGCTGGCCGATAGGTAAATTTCTTCACATTCGAACTTCCAGGAGCCTTTCGGCCGATAGGGGGGGTCGATAGACTCTACTGCCGGCATTCCGTATGGGTATCGGTTGGGCCTATCGGCCGATAGGCTGGCCGATAGGTTCTGCTGTGTTACACTATAAATGTGTTGTTTTGAGCGTGAATCTCATTTCCTTCCCCATTTTTCCATGCGTCGCGAGAGAGAGGATATAGAGGGGGAGAGTTTTTCATCCGGGGTCGATTTTCATCATTTCTTTTCGGTTGTGAGGCTCGGATAATCAATCTAACGCGTGTTCTACGGATCTTAATACTTGAATCACTCAAGGTAATATCTCTTGAAACCCTACCTTTTTGGATAATTGGGGATTTTGGGGTTTTGTCCGATTCTTTCCGTTTCGTTGATGGATTCATGATGAATATGATTATTCTTGTTGGTATTCTTAGTTTCCCTACGGATTCATGGTATATTTCGTGATTTTTACGGAATCGAGAGGTTCGGTTGTGGTCCGCCCTCGTTGTTGTTTGTATACGAATATACATGAATCGTAGGCGGGTTTCCGGAGTATTCCATTTCCATAATCGTTTAGAAGTGGTTGTGATTGTGCTATTCAAATCGTTAGGTTCATTTCCTCCGGTTCCATCCGGTCGTGTTCAAATCTTCAGCTCCCTTCGTGACATCGTCTATTTAATCGAGGCAAGTATCCTTATGAACTTACAATCTTGACATAGTAGTATTGTATGAGAAATGGTGTGTGTGTGTATGCTCACTACGGGTTAGATCCGACGGGGTCTCGGTAGGGGTCCACAAGAGACGTGGATCGGCGAGCTTGCTTTTAACCACTACGGGTTAGATCCGACGGGGTCTCGGTAGCGGTCCACAGAGACTTGTATCTACTGTTAATTGTGGTTAATTTTACAAATGTGTTTTTATATTTGAATTTCCGTAAATGAGTGCATTCGAATTGTTTTATTTATTGCATTCATTTACTATATGAGTATGATGTAAATTGTTCATTTGGTTACTTGTACTAGCGTAATTGCTAACCCCTCCGGGACCGGTTTTGGGGAAATTCGTTTTATGAATTTCAGTCGGGTTCATCGAGACGAGCTGGCTACTGACCAAGACACGGATGATGGCCGTGCGTGATGATGGTGCACGAGTGATGTTTTAGAGTCTTTTACCTTTTTGTCTTTTGTGGTTTTGAACTAATAGTTGTACTCGAGTACTTAAGGGGTTCTTGTTCGTTTGAATTGTATTGTTGCTTATTATGTTGTGTTGGATGATGATGTTATATTGACCGGTTGAACCGGGTGGATTGTTCTGTTTTGCGTCTTTATGACGTGGTGTTATTTTATCGTTTATGTGAGTCGTTGGGTATGATGCTGTTCAGCCTGGTGGGTCCCATATAGGGATTCACGGCGCTGTAATATACCTCGGATATCCTGGGGGTGTTACATCAATCATCAAATCCATGATTATACTTAAAAACCATTATGTATCCTATCACATATTCCTCTTTGATGTGATATATATACCAAGAATACCAAGAACACAAAGAACACTATGATTATATAATCATAAACAACATAATCAAGACATAGATCATCATATCATTATTCTCCTTAACAATATTGCCATAAATACCAAGAATCATCACAACAACTCCATAAATTATCATCATACGAACTAATCATCAACAACAACATCAAAAATCCGAATTTAAAGAGAGGATTATCCAACATACCTCTTAGAAGATGAAATATACAAGCAAACACTTCAAGAATCAACAATAGCTCCATATCTCAGGCTCCAACCCCATGCCCTCAAGCTCATAATCGACTTAGAAGAACCAAGAATCCATCTCTAAGGGTTGAAGGGCGAAAAAATGAAATGAAGTTCTGAAAAACACGAAGTGACGAAAATCCCACTTATATAAACTTCTAACTGTTATGTACGTAACATGCAACTATTAACGTACGTAACAACCATTTACGTACGCTATCTGACCTTGGTAGCCTACGTAACGACATCCCAGAGGTCACTGCCTCATTTCGTTCAATGCCTTACATACGTAACACTTGCTCCATAGCGTACGTAATACGTACGTTGACTTGCTACAGTATATGCTCATATTGCGTATGTAATACACGCTGAATAGCGTACATAATAAGTAGTTGACTCATCTCTGTGCCGAAAGCTGCCGACCATGGACCCACTGTCGGCCACAGTCTCGATCATGTCCGATTCCTCTCGTTACGTACGTAAAGTATTAGACATAACGTACGTAACACGTAGCATCTTAGCATACGTTATCTCATAATCTTAACGTACGTTAAGAGCTCTATACTTAGCCAAATTCAACTGTTCATGTCCGTCTCGACATACTGGAAACGTATACACACATACTGAACAAATATACTCGCTCCGATAATATCCTCATATGATACACCTGATGCACGATATCCTCAAATGCAATTGTCGGCCAAGTACGACAATTATACAAATACAGCTGTCTCAATCTTCAATTTATTTTATCCACACTGTATAGACACCAATCTATGCACTATATCTCAAATAAAATTGTTAGGCGTATGCCCTCGAATGCCACTCAGAGGATGTTGAGTGAGGGCATTGTACTTGTAATTATGTAAATTATTAATATAAGGCAATGAATGTTTCTTTATTTACTCGTAGTTACTGGCATTCCTAACTTGTAAATATACATATAGAAACTAGTCCGTGTATTTGAGAGCAAAATGTTCCACTCCTTATTGGATAAGGGGGTTGTCACTGGAAAGGTTTATAGCTCAAATACTTAATCGTTCGCAAGTCGATGAAACTTGACTGGGCGTTAAGTTTATGTGAAGACTTGTATGACGTGTTCTTTGACATGGAGAATGCCTGTCGAACACTAATGGTTAGTGGGAGCACACGTTATAGGTATGCTAATTGGATTAGTATACTCGAACTGACTCACCCTCGATTCGTCACACGAATTTCACTATGGGACAGTCAATGACGGAATCGAAAGGTTGTGATAGGTATTCGTGAACCTTCGACTTGAGGATTTAGTAGGGATGTGCATGTGACGTCAATATTTTCATTAGAGTAGTTCGACCCTGTAAACCGGAATGTGGCGGCCAACCTCGACGTGCATCTTGACGGGCAAGTAGCAGGTCCTATTGAATACCAAGATAAAATTCTTTCTCCCGTTAGTGAGCGGGTTATATGTTAATGCGGTTATTGGCAGATAAGATCATAAGTCTTTATCCAAAGCATTGGAGCTAATTGTATTGGATACACGAGAGCTCGATGATCTCTATTTGCATTAACTCATGCATAGCGTCAAGTACAGATGGGGTTTGACTGACCGTGACCTTATAAATTGATCGGGACATTTGAAAGAAGGGTTTATACGTATACTGGTATTCACGACAGAATGGTTCTTGAATGATCCCATCATTCGTTCTCAATTGGGGTACAGTGTAGGCCGCCGGGCTGGCTAGGTGGTGCTACTACTCTTTGGTTCCTCCCATTGCTGATTGAGACGGACCTACTGACTCGCGTAGTAGGATTGGCGACGGAATGAATCAAGCTAATTCTCTCATTATAAATATTAGATATTGGATACCTAATTAATTGGGATATTGGATGTCTAAATTGATTTATTGGATAAATTCATTTACGACCTAATGAATTAAATAAATTACTGGGTGATTAATTTAATTCATAGATATAATTATTTCTTGGAGAAATTAATTATATTATTTTGTATTTGATATGATTAATTAATTGGATTAATTAATTGATATAAATACATCAGAACGGAATTGGAGTTTATCTGTTTGGACTCACGGGAGTCCGAAACGAACCAAACTCGTCCGATTTCCTCTTTATGGCCGCCCCATATCCACCCACCTTCCCCTTAGTCTTTGTTTCTATTTTTTTAATGGAAATCAAAGACTTAAGAGATTTGGAATCTCTTATTATATTGTGAAGGGTGTCTTTATTAGGTGGAGTTGAAGAATAATAAGTAGAAAATTATCACTTGTCATGTGGAGTTTCTCACGGCAAGAGAGAGAGAGAGAGAGAGAGAGAGAGAGAGAGAAATTTTCTCTCCAGCTTCTTCTTCACCATTTTTCTTCATTCCTTTTCTTACATAATTTTCTTAGAGATAAATTATGAGAAAAGATTGAGAAATTGTGAGTTATACACTTAGAGTGTAAAGTTCATATTTGATAGCTTCATCATCCGATTCTAGCCGTAACCTTGGAGGTTAATTGGGTGATCGTCGTTCCGTTCGTTTCTACGGCACGTGACAAGTAGAGACGCGGTATTTTCGGCGTTGGATCATCCAAGGGCTTGGAGCAGTTTGGATCGTAGCTTGGGGAATAGCTCAAGATAAGAACACCATATAATCAACGGACTACGAGGGTATGATTTCGAATCTTCCATTGTTTATTTTATATTCGTATATGCATAGCTCGATCGATCCTCGTAGGGATTCAGATCGAATTATTTTTCGTTTTACCGCTTCCGCTGGGCCTTCGTTTTAGGCACCGAATCCCAACAGTGGTATCTGAGCGAGGTCTTGCGATCGTATATACGATATTTAACATTTGGAATGCTTGTTTTGTGATTTAGAATCACTTTGATAATCGTAGATACTTTATTGTTCGTCATAGTGTTGTTTCTCCGTGATTTTCTATTATGGTATAAATCAGGTGTTTCTTGGAAATATGATTTATATTAATAATATATAGATCAGGAATAACAGGATCTTAGAAATCTGCTCGAAAATGAGCTGTATGCAATCGTTGGACGATATACCATAAAACTGCCTGACAGTGGCCGAGCGTTGCTGTAGGCTGCCGAGTCAGTGCCGAGCGGGTCTTGTAGGCGGCTGCGCGCGTTGCTGTATGCGGCCGAGCGTTGATGTAGGCTGCCGAGTCAGTGCCGAGCGGGTCCTGTAGGCGGCCAAGTGCGTTGCTGTATGCGGCCGAGCGTTGCTGTATCCGGCCGAGTGCTTGCTGTATCCGACCAAGTGCTTGTTGTATCCGGCCGCTTGCTGTATTCTGTCGGGCGTGTCCTGACAATGGCGGGGTGCTTGCTGTATTCTGTCGGGCGTGTCTGATAACGGTAGGGTGCGTGTTGTATTCTGTCGGGCGCGTCCTGTAGGCTGCCGAGCAGGATCCCTGGTGCTGCTTGGCAGTTTCCTGGCTGTCGGACACTGGGTCTCATTTTTTAGTATATTTTCGATAACTGATTTTCCCAGTATTAAAATCATTAATTTGGAATTTTTGATGAGGGGAAATTCAAATAAAATATTTTTAAGGGTACACTATGGATGAAAATTAAAATTGTCGATTATTGTTGAATTGATTGGATTAATTCTATTTATTGTTGATTATAAATATTGATTGCATCAATGTAATCTTCTCGCTTTCCATTTATGTAGTATTTATTGGATGAATGCTTTTGAATGGGGATGTGGTTCGTGGACTTAGTTTTTGAATCGTTCGTTTTATTCGATTGGGTTGTAAAGGCCGTTTTGAGCCTATTTATTTTACTAGAAATATTTGTATCTAGAATGCAATTTTTCAATGTAAAATTTATATGTAATGACGAAGACAGGAGGAAGATCCGTTTCGAGAAGACGAAGATTCAAGATGAAGACTTGTAATTAGATTACGGAGTTTTTGTTTTCTAGGAACGGTCCATGAACCACATGTTGGTAGAAACTAGGTTGTGAATGGTTGTTTCATATTGTATGAATGCCACAAATGCGCTTAAATGAATGAATGTTCAAAGTGTAACATTAATCGCGATAATTCTCCCACAACAAATTATTAAGTTTATAATATTTCAAGGTTTTCCTTCCCTCCATCGAGCTTTTGGGAAATTGAAATCCAAACCGGATGTGCTATGCTTCTGACTTATCGGGGTAGTCGTTCGGGGAGGACGGATAAATTACAGGGAACGCATTGGATGCCTTCGGTTGGAGCAAATTTTATCCCTAGAAACCTGATAGATTGTCGGATAAGATTCAATTGTGAAACTGATTTGCGTCGATAGTATAAACTTAACTTGTTCACGAACCATAGAAACCGTATAGGTTGAGGGGAGTGAACAAGGGAAAAAAGAAGATCGAATCATCCATTAGATGGGTTGGTGTTAGACACCACTTTATGAAAAATAATAGACTAGAACCTGTTAGCTAAAGTAGGAGCGAGACCTTCCTACACTAAAGATACTAAAGCGAACATCCCATTCTTACAACGTATACAAGGAGATATTTGTGGACCCATCCACCCAGAATGCGGACCATTTAGGTACTTTATGGTATTAGTGGATGCTTCAACACGCTAGTCACATATCGCACTCCTTTCCACTTGAAATGCTGCATTTGCAAAACCCTAGCTCAGATCATCCGTCTAAGGACTCACCATCCTGATCACCCTATCAAGTCTGTTCGACTCGATAATGCAGGAGAATTTACATCTAAAGTATTTGATGACTACTGCATGTCAATTGGAATCAATGTAGAGCATCCTGTTCCCCATGTGCATATAGAAAATGGTCTCGCAGAGGCAACCATTAAAAGAATCCAAATGGTAGCATGAGCATTGGTTTTGCACACCAATCTGCCCATCTCTGCTTGGGGATGTGCAGTCCTACATGTATCCATACTTATTCGTTTCAGACCCACCGTTGGCCAACCATTTTCCGCGTACCAGTTGGTAACTGGATATGAACCGGATATCTCACATCTATGCATATTTGGTTGTGCAACATATGTGCCGATTGCGCCCCCACAACGCAATAAAATGGGTCCTCAGATACGCTTAGGTATCTACGTTGGATATGAATCCCCAACAATCATCCGCTACTTAGAACCCTTGACATGTGATCTCTTTACCGCACGCTTTGCGGTTGTCACTTCAATGAGTCATAATTCCCATCGTTAGGGGGAGAGGAGAAAAAGAAATTTTTCAAGGAACGACAGGAATTGTCCTGGTACGTCCCTAGTCTATCTCATTATGATCCCCGTACCCCACTATGTGATCGTGAAGTACAACGAATCCTCAATCTTCAGAATGTAGCAGATTCAATGCCTGCTGCGTTTATTGATATCGCCAAAGTGACAAGATCACACATTCCAGCTGCAAATGTGCCTGCAAGATTAGAAGTCCACAATAAGGGGTACATCACCAACGTACCGAGTGATGCGATCGCATCTAGTGGAAGCGCGATTGAGGCCGTGACTCCCAAAAGGAAAAGGGGGAGGCCACCCGGTTCGACAGACACCCGCCCAAGGAAGAAAAGGGCAGGTGAGGCACAAATCAACCCATTAATCATCAATACTGGGAATCCTTCCCACAAGATTATCTCTGACTATAGCTATGTCCACGAATCATTAATGGGGGATTCCACGGAGATCGATTCGGCATTAGAGAACAAAGAGATCTCGATCAACTATGAAAGTGCGTCTGATTTGATGGAATGATCGATCACTCATATTGATGATGTGTTTGCATACACAGTTGCTCAAGAAATCATAGAGCACCATGATGTCAAACCACGCTCTGTCGAAGAATATCAACAAAGAGCCGATTGACCTAAATGGAAAGAAGCTATCCAGGCAGAGCTTGACTCTCTGACAAAACGCAAGGTATTCGGCCCAGTATTGCTAACTCCGCCAAGTGTAAAGCCTGTTGGACACAAATGGGTTCTTGTCAGAAAGCATAATGAGAATCACGAAGTCCTAAGGTACAAGGCTCGCCTTGTTGCACAAGGTTTCTCACAATGCCCTAGTATAGATTACGAGGAAACGTACTCCCCCATAATGGACGTTATTACGTTTCGCTATCTAATCAGCCTAGTTATTTCTGAAGGAATGGAAATGCAGCTAATGGACGTGGTCACTGCGTATCTCTATGGGGATCTAGATACTAAGATTTACATGAAAGTGCTCGAAGGCATTTCATTACCCAAATCAAGTAACTCCAGACCATGGAGTGCGTATTCAGTTCGTTTGAAATGCTCAATTTACAGTTTGAAACAATCCGGAAGGATGTGGTATAACCGTCTGAGTGAATACTTGATTGGAAAGGGATACAAGAACGATGAACTGTGTCCTTGTGTCTTTGTAAAGAAAACAAGTTCCAGATTTGTGATCATCACAGTGTATGTCGACGATATGAATATAATAGGCACTCTTGATGAAATAAGAGAAACCACCGGATACTTGAAAACTGAGTTTGAGATGAAAGATATTGGGAAGACTCGTTTCTGTCTTGGTATTCAGATAGAACATAGAGTTTGTGGAATTCTCATCAACCAGTCTGCTTATGTCCAGAAGATGCTTATATGCTTTAACATGGACAAAGCACACCCGGTTAGCACTCCCATGATCGGTCGTAGCTTGGATGCGAAGAAAGATCCATTTCGTCCAAAGGAAGATGACGAGGAGCTTTTGGGAGCTGAAGTTCCCTACTTAAGTGCAATAGGCGCTCTATTGTATTTAGCACAATGTACGCGACCGGACATCACCTTCTCAGTAAACTTACTAGCTCGATTTAGTTCAGCACCAACGCAAAGTCATTGGAATGGTATGAAGAATATATTCCGATACCTAAAAGGAACCATTGACTTGGAACTATTCTTTCCCTACAAGCAGGCAAAGGAAGCTGCTTCCATAAAAGCAAATGCTGAAGTAAATGTTAATGTCATAGAACCTACCCTGACGAACGTATTGGTAGGATTTGGTGACGCAGGGTATCTCTCCAACCCGCACAAAGGTGGTTCCCAAACTGGCTGTGTATTTGCTATTGGGAACATCGCTATATCTTGGAGATCTACAAAACAAACCCTTGTAGCTACCTCATCTAATCACGCCGAGATTATCGCTTTGCATGAGGTAGTACGTGAGTATATTTGGTTAAGAGCTATCATTACACATATCCGAGGTAACAGTGGACTATGAAGATAATGCAGCTTGCATCGAACAGATGAAGCTTGGGTATATCAAGGGGGATAATACAAAACACATATCTCCAAAATTCTTCTATAATTAGCAACAACAGGCTCTCCTCAATATTCTAGTAAAGCAAGTCAAATATGAGGAGAATGTGGCCGATTTATTTACCAAATCTCTGCCCAAAGCCGTGTTTGAAAAACATGTGAGAAGTATCGGGATGCGGAGAATTTCCGAACTCCCGAAATCGATGTAAAGGTAGAGTGAGTCATAAAGAAACTTACTCACCGACCTTGTACTCTTTTCTTTGACCAAAGTTTATTTTCTCCCATTGGGTTTTGTTACTTGGCAAAGTTTTTAATGAGGCAAACGACACATGCACAAGTTTTTCAAAGTATCCTTGATTGATGTTACAAATCAGGGGGAGATGTAGACTTGAGGGGGAGTCTTACATCCACATCGTACATTATACTCTTTTCCTTCCAAGGATTCTTTTCCCCACATGGTTTTTATCACCTGGAAAGATTTTTAACGAGGTAACAAGATGTACGATTTCAGGGATCGATGGAATGGTCACTTTAGTAGCGCTATGATCAAATGTAACGATCATATGAGAGGATAGATTCAAAGGACGAAGTCTAAACTTGATGTGTCTAGATGTTGTACTCTTTTCCCTACGATCAAGACATTTCTCCCACTGGGTTTTTGCTTGACGAGGGTTTAATGAGGCAACACGACATGCGCTTGTAGACTAGGCACAAAGGGGAGTGTTAAAGGAATAATAACTTTCTTTTTGTAGTCATTTGGATATATTGTGGCTTTGTTAATTTCAGTAAAGTTCAGTTATTATTAATAGTTATTATCAATTAATATTATATATAATAATTATTATGATTGTTTATTTTAGTATTGTTACTATTATTATTTTATTGGTGTACTAAAAATGCTAGTCATTATTGTTGTATATATGTTATATTTAAATACGATTAATTACTAGGAGTATTATTGATATTGATTCATATTATCAATAACATTATATATAATTATTATTAATTCTTCTTATTATTATAGTTTTTGTTGTTGTAATATAAATAATAATTATTATTGTATATACTAATATCTAATTTTATTACTAATTATTATTATTCATATCAATATTATCAACAGTATTATATATAACTTTTAGTATTATTAATAATTTTTTATTGTTATTATTATTACTACTATCAATATTATTACATATAATTTATAGTATTATGAATAATTATTATTATTATTACTACTATTATTATTTTACTATTTTTGCAGTAATTATTATTTTTTTGTTGTATTTTTTATATATGATATTGTTTTTAATATTAATATTTTAATAATATTATATATTATATTGTATATATATTATTGTTGTTGTCACACACACACGCACACACACAAATATATATATATATATATATATATATATTTGTTATCTAATAATAATAATAATATTATTATTATTACTATTATTCAAGAATCTTGATTCAATTCTAAGTTAAGATACCTGCTCAATTCAAAGAAAATTCATTCAATTCGTTTAGTTGAGAAATTCGGCCTAAAAGAATATACATTTTTCTTAAGCAAATGATTCATGGGTAGTTTTTTGAACTCTTTTTATCCAATAAATTTCTGTTCTTATTTAAGAAACGTATTAACAGTAAGTTGAAAAATCCTATCAAAATTTCAATTAGGTATTAAAATTTACTTTTGAAGTATTAGGGATTGAAAACAAGTTTAGAAACAAAGAGATTTTAATAATTAATTTTCAAGTGGAAAACTTGCTTCCAAAACTTGGGTCAAACGCTTGGTTTCCTCTTCGGCATGACTGAGTTGAGACTCAACCCTTGCTCTCACCTCCATTTTTCTCCTCTCAAATCTCCTCTTCTCTCGCTTCATAATGCCATTGCTGTCTTTGAGGCGTCGTCTTCATCGCCCCCTGCCGATGATCGCCTGCTACTTGTAATACTTGCAGCAAGACTCTCTATTTTCTTGTAGCTTAACCTTGTGCTCATATGACAAAACTTTATCTTCATTATATATATATATATATATATATGGTACGGTTTCAGTGAGACAACCATACCTGATGTAAGAAGTAGGAACCATCCTAGTCCACTAGATGAAACTAAATAAATGGTCAAGATTAAGTCATTTATTTAATTAATACTTGCACAATGTGCATTCAGCACAAAAAATAAGGGTATTTCCGTCCAAAAAACTTACCATATAACTTGCAGAGATAATCCTGTGATTCTGCATATCCCATTATAAATTTATCTTCCGCAAAAGCTCATTATCCAAGAACACCCTGTGCAAATTCTTTACCCAAAAACTAGGGTTACTCATATCGAAGCATGAATCCACCCACAAAACTGCAGAAAATCTGTCAACTTCAGCAAGAATTTTCGGAGTAATAACAATCCTTGCGATCAAGAACGAAGCAAACTAGCGACTATAAATTGCACAATATCGGCCTAAATATCGACGAAGCACGAAAGAACTGAAAGAGACGAACCACCAGGTATTTTTGCACTATATTACCACCACTTGAACATTACTTTCGATTAATTTGAAAGATACGACTTCCACACTATCCGAAAATTGTAATTTACGATAAAGATCTGTAAAATATAATAACAATTTGTACTTCTTAAGTGCTTTGGATTTTCAATATACTGCATGAACAAAATTTTTGTATAATGAAATATAGTGCTTGTTTTATATTGCTATAGTGCTTATCCTGTAACACTGTCATGTTGCTCTTACCATGGTCTAATATTCACCTTGTTATACTACTCGAGTGTTGTTTTATAATGCTGATTTAGTAGGAATGATTTGCTTTCTGGCCACAGTAACCTGATTATTTAATTGTGCTGCATATTTTGCTGCCAAATCAGTAGAATCTTGATCTAGTTGTGATATGAACAATATTATTGTGTAATGCTGTACAACGTGCTTGTTTTAATTTGCTGTAGTACTTATTTGGTAAAAATTGTAATACCCCCGAGATATTCATGATTATTACAGCGCCGTAAATCATTTATGTAAAGATTTACTAGGCTAAATAAATAAAACAAACACCTATTTAAAAATGGAGTTATTATTACAAACCAGGTTTTTCAAAAGTAAGCGACGACACTGAATAGAATTCATCAATACATAAATCTTCCAAATCAAACAAAGAAACAATGTACTCGATTACTTATTTAAAAATGAACACAAACTGAAAGAACTTCTTCGGACAACCAACAATCACTGTGCACCTTCGTCATCATGTTGCCCCTGTGGTCGTTTACCCGCTCATCTGGATCCTAAATATAAAACAAATGTCCATCCCCGAATGGGTTAGCAAAACGATGCTAGTACAAGTGCGATAATTACATAACAATAGATTACTCGACAATTCAACGAATAACAATAATAACTTACTAACTTCTCATACGAGAAGACCTACAATGCATTACTCAACATGACCATCTCAACATATACATGGTAATCCATGATCCAGCATTCACTGCCTAGATCCCAATATGATCCTGTCGGACCAATACGTGGTGGAAAACCCGTCCAATGATCCAGGACACGCTAGCATAGATCAAAAAATGATCTCATCGGATCAACACATGGTGGAAAAACAACAACGACACATATATGCATGACAACATGAGTGACATTAAAACGGAAAACATAATTAAAGTACTTGACTTATAATGACGACAAGGATTAAGTACTTTCGACGAATGTCAACACACTCGGAGGACGTCCCTTCGATCAACCACTTGCAAAACTCGGACCTTTTATAAAAAAAATAACTGTAACACTCCTATAAATCACCTGGAAATGTCACACACCGTAGACTCTTTTTAGATCTACCAGGCTAAACACCACAAGACAACCATATTTGACCGGTCGGGGTCAAACTACATAACGGCACGAACCGATAAGATCGAATATTCAAAATACACGGACTTTCAAGGTCACACGACTAAATCAAACCTGAATAATATACCTTACAATACATACCTGCACAGGGGTCAAAATATAATGCAGCGGAACTAAAATACAACTCAACAATACAATGGAATAATACTGAACTCTCTAACTCTTGATTAGTATCATAGCTCATCATCTTCCATGCCGACACTGTGACTACTCCCTCGAACTAAGTATACCTGAAGAGCATGAAATGCATTCCCCCATTTAAGGGGTTAGCAATTTGAATTTGCTAGTACAAGTACCTTAATCATACAAAATGTAGCAAGCAAACATCAATCACGAATCAAATAATGACAATTATACAGATATTGCCGAGAGGTTTTAGTATTAAGAAAAATAAAACAATATAAAGTCTTTGAAAATTCAAATCATCATCTCAGGAGTTTTAGAGAACATAAAGTCTTTAGGACGTCAAGTCTGACCGCGTCGGACACGCATCCGCACTGCCGAGATCTCCAGGATCTCAGGATCTCATGCCATGTATCATCATAGGCCTCGTATAACCCGTGTTATTGAAAATCAGCACCACATACTAAGTTCTGATCCCATGGTCCCTTGCCATGAATCCTCGTAGGTCCCGTCGAACCCACACGAGTGAACTTAGCAACACAACACACAACATTCACATTTCACCAACAATGTACATGACCAGTCATTACATCAGTAATTACGAAATTTACACAACCAACACACATTGCGCAATATCCACATTCCAACCATCATGGCAATTAATGCAGAGTCATCATATCTCACGGTCAATACACAACACGATACACATCCAAATGTACAATCAAACTAGCACATTTATCACAACTAACACAATTCCACAACCTTGAACGTTCAAGTTTACCACAAATACCACCAATCATTCGTGACAAGCAATTCATAACCAATTCACACGAACCATGTTACAAAGGTAAACTTATCATCACAAACCCAACATGTAATTTCTATTCACAAGATATAAATTGTATAAACAAGATACTTGCCTCAATAATCGACACGCGAATGGAGAACACGACTAAACCGAAAAGCCTCAAAAACCTACAACCTCCATGAGAAAACAACGACAAAACAATCTCTCCGAGAATAAGGACCAATAATACGAAAAACACACCCCACAACTGAAGGAAACTCATTGAAACGTTTAATAGAGCATTAAAGGTTCAAGGTTTCTCCAAGAACACAAAAATCATCAACCGGTTTGAACAAATTGAAGATATGTATATATATAGTAAATTAAACATGATCAACAACATTGTTTAAGACCAATCATTTCAACAAAATAGAGAACAAAATCGCAAAAAGGTTAACTCTAGGAAATTCAAGAAGTACCTCGATCCGACGAAGAACAATAGATCAGATTGTAATACCCGAGATTTCTGATATGTTTTGGAACTTGTGATATTGTAATTATTGTACTTTTGTCTGAGTATTATTCTCCGTATTTCACAATCCGATGTTGTCGAGCGTATGATTTCATGATTTTGATTTAAAAATTGTAATTCTGCGCATGTAGCGCACGCTATCGGCTATGTGTAGTGTACGCTAACATGGATCCATAGCGCACGCTACAAAGGAACATTAGCGCACGCTATGCGTGGTCAATTTGATTGAGACGTGTGGTAGGTGAGATCGGTAGGGATCTTGGTCGGATTGTGTCGGGATGAACCTGGACGGCTTTCGGGAAAAGCCAAGTCAACGCCTTAGCGCACGCTACAGGCATGTGAATAGCGCACGCTAAGTACTGAGTACAGTGATGTCAGTAAGACGTTAGCGCACGCTACGAGCAGGGACTAGCGCGCGCTAATAACCATTTCGTATTTTCAGTCCCTTCTTCTCCCTCATCCGAATTCTTACACTTAGAGTTTAAATTCCTACATCCTAAACACCTCATATCAACATCCTAGCTCGTGATTGAAGATTGTAGATCATTGAGGATTGGTGTTCGAGCCTTCGACGTTGGATTGCTTCGATTTTCTCCTTGTTCTTCACTACTTTGAGGTAGGTGATTCTTCACCAATATTAGTAGTGTCCTAAAGGACGATTTGATCATGTTTTTATAGTCAGTTATTTCGTTCTAAATCGATCATCATGTGCTAGAAGGATATTTTCGACGTTTCGGTACTTATTCATCGTATGAACCCTTGAACCTTTTTAGTTTACTGGACTATTAAGCAGCTTCAAACCAATTTGTGATCAGTAGATGGATATTACCTAGTTGTTACGTTTTACACACTGGAATCATGCGTTTTGGAACGTAGGACGAACGGAACTTAGAATATCCCTTGAAGATCTATGATGAACTATGGTGTTGTGATGATTATACGTATCTTTGGATCTCATAGTCATTTAGTACGTAAAGGTCTTTCACAAACCTTATTAGCATGTTATGCTCGGGGATGACTTGTTTTATCACCATAGAATTCATGAGTTCATCACCGTTAGATCCAGTTTTCTACCGGAAGTAATCTGCCATGCACGGTTAGCGCACGCTAACATACGTATGTTAACATGCGCTATCGGGGATAAATTAACGCACGTAACGTACGTTATGATATCAGCCGAGTCGACCGGCTGATCAGAGAGAACTGTCAGCCTATGGCTAGCGTACGCTAGGCTTAGATGATAGCGTACGCTAACAGGCAGGCTTAGCGCACGCTACGTAGAGTACGTAGCGTACGCTAAGTGGTTCAGGCAGACTGCATATTTTGAGCTTTTGGGCCGTAGACCAAATTGTTAGGCGATCGTTCGACTTGAGATGATTTGTATATCATTCCTTTTGTTAAGGTTCGAGCTTGCTACGTTGATCGAAGGAGGCGGCCTTCGAGTGTGTTGAGATCATTGAAGTGTTTCGTTCTTGCCATCTTCGAGGCAAGTATCGTAATGTGTTAAAATTGATATTTTGAGCATGTTTGTGGTTTATTCATGTTGTTGAACATGGAAATTAATTTGTTGAATTGTCATGATATTCGTTATCCAGTATTTGTATATTCATGTTGATGAACATAATGATTTGGCATATGTGTATGCATGAGTTGTATTTGTGTACGTTGTACGATCTATGCTGAGGGCGCTGGATCGGATGTCCACCTCGTGTTGGTCCGACGGGATCATCTTGGGATCTAGGCTGAGGGCGCTGGATCATTGGACGGGTTATTTCCACCTCGTGTTGGTCCGACGGGATCATCTTGGGATCTATGCTGAGGGCGCTGGATAATTTGAATACCCAGGCTGTATTAATGGAATCTTGTGGATTCGCATTGTCGGATTCCGGTAGCGGAAGTCCGTGTGGTGCATCTTGTTATGTATTGTTGATGCATATTCGAATTGTTTAATATGATACTTGTACTAGCATCGTTTTGCTAACCCCTTCGGGGGTGGACATTTGTTTTGATGTTCAGGTAGCCGAGGAGCAGGGAAACAGCCACAGTACCGACGTGACGACGAAGGGGTTCAGTGATGTTTGTTGTTGTTGTGATTTGTTTTTTTGTTTTGATTTCAGTACTCGAGTACGTGTGTCGTATTAATATGATTTGGATATGGTTGTATTAATTACTTGTTGAACCAGTTGAATGGTTTTGTAAACTTGAATTTCCACAGTATTGATGTCTTATATTTACACTTCTTTTAAATTAGCCTTGTAAATCCTTACTTAAAGGGTTTACGGCGCTGTAATTATTCCGAATATCTCGGGGTGTTATAGAATATGGTATCGGAGCTAAGATTCATGGATATCTTGGTAGTCGGGTTTTAAGTTGGGTCTGTTTACATTATTTGATTTATGGGTCGTTCGTAACATCACTGTTCAGCCAAAGTCGTCATGTGGACCGTGGTTGTAAGTCTCCTAATCTCTTATACTACCGTTTTACTTAATTACTGTTTTGTGAGTATTGACGGGATTTATTTCGTAAACTTTGTCCTGGATATTGAGGAATTGTGTTTACAGTATGTTGAGAAGAGGACGTGGACGCGGACGCGGTCGTGGACGCGGACGGGGTAACATGAGACAGGAGGATTCCACAACTACCCCGGAATTATCAGCTAGTCGAACCGATTCCCATTCTGGAGGGCAGCAAGGGTCAGCGAATGACGAGGCAAATCCTAACATGCCGGGAGTGGTTCAACAGGTGGTGACTCAGATAAACCAGTTTGCCCAGGTAGTCGACCGTATGCAGACGACAATGGGACAGCAGCACCACGAGGATAACCGGGGAGACAGATGGCTTGCTGAGGTGGTCAAATTGCACCCGCCAAAATTTGACGGATGTGCTGAGGCACTTACTTGGGATCACTGGCTTAAAGAGTTAGAGAAGATATTCGCGGGTCTTAACTGTCCCGAGGACCGGAAGGTTCCCATTGCCCAGTATTTTCTGATTGGGGAGGCCTTTGATTGGTGGGAAGCTATCCGACCCGAGAATCATAATGCAGATTAGACGGAATTCAAACTAATGATGGAAGCATGATTGTCCTCGTCGATTAGAGAGGCAAAGATCCGAGAGTTTTTCTCACCACGAGTTCTAAGCATCCGTGATGAGATGTAATCAAAATTTTTAATCATCAGCTTACTTGTGTGCGACACTTGGTCAGAACGGAGGCAGAAAAGATTTTTCATTTCGATATGCGGATGAAGCCGGAGATTCAGCAGTACATATCCGGGTTTGAGTGTACTACGTTGCGACAGTATCAAGACAAAGCGCTGGCCTACGACATGAAAGAGGCGGCGGTGGAGAAACCAGTAGAGGCAAAGAAGCAGAAGGTGACCGGCAACTTTGCAGTAAACAAGAGTGGTGGGCCCCGCAAGGGCCAGTCTTCCTTTTATTCGGCTAGGAAACCTCCACATCCTTCTAGAGGTGGAAAGAAGTTCCGGGCAACATCAGCAGTTTCGGACGCATCAAGGAAATGCTACAATTGTGGTCGAGCATGGCATATTCGACGTGATTGCCCCGCATCTTCTGTGACTTGTTACGATTGTGGGCAAGAAGGGCATCATGCGGCTTTCTGTGGAGCTGCTACTAGATCTTTTGGTACTCGCACTCCAGCGCCAGTTCCGAAGGAGACAAGTGTGAACCAGACGCAGCAGAGTGGATTTCAGCAGCAGAACGTTGGGAAGAGAGAGACATCCGATCGGGTCCGTTCCTCCGCGCATGCGAGATGAGGAAATCGACGATCGAACACTCATTGTTGCATCAGTACGATTCGAGATCCTTTTGCAACCGATTAGTGTTTTATTCGATTCGGAGCTACACAGTCTTTCGTATCATTGGTTGTGTAAATCGTTTAAAAATCTCGTGCTTATTTGATTGTGAACCATATGTTGTGGGTTTGCCGAGTGGAGAGAGAATTGTGGGAACCCTAGAGGCTAGAGATTTTCCAGTGTCTATAGGAGGGAGAGATTGGCCATCGAATCTTATTGTAGTTGACATCTACGGTGACGATTTAATTCTCGGAGACGATTGGCTCAACCGTTATGGAGCTATTCTGAATTACCGAGAGAGAGTCATTTCTATCATTGCTGATGACGGATCTGAACACTTATTCCGAGGATGGAGACCAGGAAGCTCGGGAAAATTGATCAAAGCAATGAAAGCCGTGAAATTACTGAAGCAAGGATGTCATGGACTTTGGTGCTATGCCATGAGGAAAGAGGAAGGAGTAGAGCTCTCGTCCATTTCAGTTGTGAAGGAGTTCTCAGATGTATTTCCTGACGAACTACCGGGGCTACCTCCGCAGAGAGAAGTGGATTTCACTATCGAATTAGAGCCTGGAGCAGCTCCTATTTCCAGAGCACCATACCGCATGGCGCCAACCGAGATGTATGAACTCAAGAAGCAACTGGAGGAATTGTTACAGAAGGGCTATATTCAACCTAGCGTTTCTCCTTGGGGAGCGCCCGTTCTCTTTGTCCGGAAGAAAGACGGATCCCTCCGACTGTGTATTGATTACAGGGAGCTCAACAAGATGACGATCAAGAATAAGTATCTTATACCTCGGATCGACGACTTATTTGATCAACTGCAAGGGGCAAGGGTATTCTCGAAGATTGACTTGTGATCAGGATACCATCAGTTATGAATTAAAGAATCGGATATACCGAAATGCCTTTGGATCGATGCAGACATTATGAATTTGTAGTGATGCCATTTGGACTTACCAATGCTCCTGCGGTATTCATGAAATTGATGAATCGGGTATTCTTGGAATACTTGGATAAATTTGTGGTCGTCTTCATTGATGACATCTTGATATATTCGAAGGACGCAGAGGAGCATGCCGAACATTTACGTGTGGTTTTGAGCACCCTGAGGAAGGAACAGCTGTATGCAAAGCTTTCAAAATGCGAGTTCTGGCTTAAGGAAGTAACCTTCCTTGGGCATGTGATATCAGCAAACGGAGTTCAGGTGGACCTGAAGAAAGTCGAAGCAATCTTGGAATGGGAAGCCCCTAATAACGTGAAAGAAGTCCGGAGTTTCTTAGGACTTGCTGGATATTATCGCCGCTTTGTAGAGGGATTTTCCAAAATTGCTCGTCCGCTCACTCAACTGTTGCAGAAAACTCAAAAGTTCAAGTGGGATGAGAAATGCCAGGCTGGTTTTGATGAACTTAAGAAGAGACTGACGACAACACCTATATTAGCATTACCAGATGGAACTGACGGATTCATGGTGTACAACGACGCTTCAAATCAGGGTCTGGGATGTGTGTTGATGCAAAGAGATAAAGTGATTGCCTATGCTTCTCGGCAGTTGAAACCATATGAGGTTAATTACCCGACTCATGATCTGGAGCTAGCAGCTGTAGTCTTTACGTTGAAAATTTGGAGACATTATTTGTACGGCACTCATTGTCAGATCTTTACCGATCATAAGAGCCTCAAGTAAATTTTCAGTCACAAAGAATTAAACATGAGGCAGAGAAGGTGGCTGGAACTGATCAAGGATTACGACTTGGAGATTCTCTATCATCCGTGGAAAGCAAACGTAGTAGCCGATGCATTGAGCCGTAAACCTGTTTCTCTTCGAGTATTGGAAGCTCTTACGTCCCAAACCAGCATTCAACGAGAACTGATCCGCGAAGGAATTGA
Source organism: Orobanche coerulescens (assembly GCA_033398695.1). Taxonomy (NCBI): domain Eukaryota; kingdom Viridiplantae; phylum Streptophyta; class Magnoliopsida; order Lamiales; family Orobanchaceae; genus Orobanche; species Orobanche coerulescens. The sequence continues at coordinate 41,270,339 of CM065816.1, read as the reverse complement.
AGTATGGGCACCAGGAATCCAAGGGCAACTTTATGTGATGGAACTGACTTCATCACTAGTCGAGGAGATCAAGTCTAAGCAGTTGAACGATTCTCTGATCCTTCGATTATGTGACGAAGTAAAGAAAGAAAAGGCCCCAGGATTCGTGATACAAGATGATGGAGTTCTGAGATTTCAGAACTGACTTTGTGTTCCCGATAATGATGAATGGAGACGGACTATTCTGAAGGAAGCTCACAACGCGGCCTATTCTATTCACCCAGGCAGCAGTAAGATGTATAAGGATTTAAAACAAAACTTCTGGTGGGGGAATATGAAGAAGGACGTAGCAGAGTACGTTTCGAAGTGTTTGACTTGTCAGCAGGTTAAGATTGAGCATCAGCGACCTGCCGGAATGTTAAAGCCGCTTCCGATCCCTGAGTGGAAGTGGGAGGATATCTCGATGGATTTCATCACCAGTATGCCAAGGACTAGAACGGGAATGAACATGATTTGGGTTATAGTTGATCGACTAACCAAGTCGGCTCATTTCCTAGGAATTAAAGATATATGGGGACCAGAGAGATTGGCGCGAGTATTTATTGCAGAGATAGTTAGATTGCACGGGACGCCGAAGACCATTATTTCAGATCGAGATGGTCGCTTCGTGTCGCACTTTTGGAGGGCAGTGCACAAGGCTTTGGGGACTGAGCTCAACTTTAGCACAACTTATCATCCCCAAACGGACGGTCAGTCCGAAAGGACTATTCAAACGGTAGAAGACATGCTTAGAGCTTGTGCCTTAAACTGGTCGACTGATTGGGAAGTCCATTTGCCGTTGATTGAACTCACTTACAATAATAGTTGGCATACTTCTATTAAGATGGCACCATTTGAAGCTTTGTACGGGAGAAGATGCCGATCACCCCTGTGTTGGGATGATTCTTCGGATTCGATCGGGACGGAGCCGGAATTGATAATTCAGACTCAAGAGAAGATAGCTTTGATTCGAGAAAGACTGTTGACTGCCCAAAGTCGACAGAAGTCTTATGCAGACGTACGTCGTCGCCCTCTAGAGTTCGACGCTGGAGACCATGTACTATTGAAGGTGTCTCCTACACGAGGGATTTTCTGTTTTGGGAGGAGAGGCAAGCTTAGTCCGAGATATATCGGACCATTCGAGATCCTCGAGAGAGTTGGAGATCTAGCATACAGGTTGGCCTTACCGCCATCGCTGAGTCACGTTCACAATGTGTTTCACGTATCCTAATTGCGGAAGTATGTACCGGACCCCAGTCACGTCATTGATTTCGACGAGATCGAGATAGCTAATGACGACACCTTCGAGGAGAGACCAATCAAGATACTTGAGAGTTGGATCAAACAGTTGAGGAATAAACCAATACACTTGGTTAAAGTTCAATGGTCACGACATGGAGCTGAAGAGGCCACTTGGGAAACAGAGGAAAGTATGAAGGCTAGATATCCAGAGTTGTTTTCATCTAAAGTTTCGGGACGAAACTTCTTTTTCGGGAGGAAGGATGTAATACCCGAGATTTCTGATATGTTTTGGAACTTGTGATATTGTAATTATTGTACTTTTGTCTGAGTATTATTCTCCGTATTTCACAATCCGATGTTGTCGAGCGTATGATTTCATGATTTTGATTTAAAAATTGTAATTCTGCGCATGTAGCGCACGCTATCGGCTATGTGTAGCGTACGCTAACATGGATCCATAGCGCACGCTAAAAAGGAAAATTAGCGCACGCTATGCATGGTCAATTTGATTGAGACGTGTGGTAGGTGAGATCAGGCCGGGGATCTTGGTCGGATTGTGTCGGGATGAACCTGGACGGCTTTCGGGAAAAGCCAAGTCAACGCCTTAGCGCACGCTACAGGCATGTGAATAGCGCACGCTAAGTACTGAGTACAGTGAAGTCAGTAAGACATTAGCGCACGCTACGAGCAGGGACTAGCGCGCGCTAATAACCATTTCCTATAAATAGGACAACATCCTTTTCGTATTTTCAGTCCCTTCTTCTCCCTCATCCGAATTCTTACACTTAGAGTTTAACTTCCTACATCCTAAACACCTAATATCAACATCCTAGCTCGTGATTGAAGATTGGTGTTCGAGCCTTCGACGTTGGATTGCTTCGATTTTCTCCTTGTTCTTCACTACTTTGAGGTAGGTGATTCTTCACCAATATTAGTAGTGTCCTAAAGGACGATTTGATCATGTTTTTATAGCCAGTTATTTCGTTCTAAATCGATCATCATGTGCTAGAAGGATATTTTCGACGTTTCGGTACTTATTCATCGTATGAACCCTTGAACCTTTTTAGTTTACTGGACTATTAAGCAGCTTCAAACCAATTTGTGATCAGTAGACGGATATTACCTAGTTGTTACGTTTTACACACTGGAATCATGCGTTTTGGAACGTAGGACGAACGGAACTTAGAATATCCCTTGAAGATCTATGATGAACCATGTGTAATACCCGGTTGTAATTCAGTCATTATCATTCAGTAATTTCATTCGGTGATTGTCACTCAGTGGATTTTCACTCAATTATAATCATTCATCAATCATGTTCATTCACCGTGTTCACCGTTCGGAAAAACGTCGAGTTGTGTATCGTTATTGTTCATTGTTTCAACTTTCCTCATATGAGTTCGACTTTGTTAGATCACCATTAATTTTTGGTAACTCCAAAAATTCTAAATCTTTGCAATATTATAGAGCATCGAGTTAGCTTTCCAATGGTTCAAACGGTGAGTCAATCGGAGTCCGGACGAGAGAGTTATGGTCGTTTTTGCTCAACCGCTCACTTTTCGCTTATTGGCGATCAGCCGAACGAACTTCGGCCGTGTCGTCCGACACGGCCCGTGCCGTACTCGTCGGAAAATGCCGAAGTGTTCGCCTCGAGACCCGACCGTGTCGTCAGCGCGGCCGAGTCGAACTCTTCCAGAATGGCCGGAACCGATCACGCGAAGACGCCCGACCGTGTCGTCAGCACGGCCGAGTCATGCCGAGTCGCCGTCGGACGGGTCACTGTCGGAAGGCCCTACGCGCCGCGACAGTGACAAGCAGGACAAGGTCGAGTCCCTGTCGGCCCGCTCTAGACCAGCTGTGCGACACGACTGTGCCGATCGGCACGGGCCGTGTCCGGCAGGCAGTCAATTTCCTTAAATTCGTTTTTTTTCAGCATTTCAGCCATTCCTTCCATTTTTCTTCACCTACAACCGAGAGAGGAAGCTTGAGGGAGGGTTTTTCCTTCACAAATCATTTGGGTGTTTGATTTTCTTCATCTCCTTTCGATCGTGAAGCCCGGATAATCGACCTAACGCGTGTTCTTCGGATTAAAGTACTTGAATCTTCAAAGGTAATATTCTTCAACACCTTGGATTTCGATTTTTGTGTTGAGATACGATGTTTTGGACGTTATAATCATGATATATGAAGGGATATGTATATGATTATGAGTTTGTATAAGGATTCATTGGATTATTGAGGAATTATTCAAGTAACCTTGAAAATCGAGTTGGAATTGGGGATTTTCGACTAATTGTTGTTATAATCACATTTTTGGATATTCATAACGGATTATTGATCGTATTGGAGATGTTTTGTTGGTTTGAAACACTTCTTGGGGATTTTGATATTGGTATATTGAGGTTTGATTGTAAACAATCGGAGTTTGGATACAACGTGTTTGATTTAATGCCTCTATGGACTTGGTTTAGTCATATCAACGTTTTGAGTTCGTTATATTCGTGTTTGATTCGTATATTCAACGGATTGTTGGATATTGTATAAATCAAGGTTGTTCGAGCGACCGATATCTCAATTAGGACGTTGTTCGTGGAAGGATAATTGTCGTCGGTGTTGAGTAAGTTAATTCTTACTCGGTTAAAAGGATATTCATACCTTTTGTTGTTGATCATTCATAATCATAACTCATTCATCATTGTATTAATCATATTAAAACTTGTTATTGTCAATTAATCACTTCAGTCATAAGGAACGACGGTTCCAATCTTTTCGTTGAGCTATCATTCATTTCATTATTACTCTCATCTCGGTGAGTCATTCTTGGCCTTGTCTAATTATTATTCATTGATATTCATTATGGTCATTCTCGTTCATGTGACCCTCTGGGTTCATATTGCGTGGCCGGGTGTGGCTGTGTGGAATTTTTAGTCGGGCACATGATGGTTATGTATTTGGTTCACCGATACATTAGACCGTGCACACGGGTCATATTGTCTCGTGAGACTAATTAGGTACACGGACGGGTGTTGTACACTTGCACAGAACATTACGGGCGTACTATGATACTCCTCTTCAGCGTAATTCATAACTAAGAATATTTCATAACTTCAGTTAATCATGATTGTGTATTTTCAACCCTTGAGGATTGTTTGTTCTTTGTAACTGACCCCGTTTGGGGATTTTGTTTTTCAGGTCATGGCAAGGCAAACGCACGGGAATAGCATGTTGATGTCGAGGAGTCCGAGTGATACTAGTAGGGGCCCCCGATCTTTCAGTTATTCATGTTATTGTCCTTTATTTTCCGCTGCAGACTTTCATTTGAATACTCCGTTTCATTCAGTGTTGTGTATTTTATCTTCATATAAAATACACTAGTATTCGGTATTGTCCTGGTGTGTTGTAACTAAACTCCTCGTCGGAGTAATTATTGCTGTAATGTAGTTTGGTACTACATTTATATTGTGTAATTCATTCATTTCCATTTGCCTGGTGGGTCCCAGTTGGGGATCTACGGCACTGTAATATCCGCCTAGTTTGGGGTGTTACAGAGTTGGTATCGGAGCGTGGTTTTGAATACTACCTTCCGAGTCATGTCTTATTTGAAATCATCGTCATCAGACTAGTATCATTGGACTTTCGCGGCACGTGTGACCTGTGCAAATGCCGAGCCAATCAGACCGGAAGAACTGTAAGATTTCTAACGCCATGGTATAATTTTTGGCAATAGTCATTCATTCATCATTCATCAATTAACAATCCTCAAACATCATCATTCATTGTGATTAGGACAATCATGTTAACTCATTAATCACTTAATTCATTTCATTACTCAGTTAATAATCAGGACGATCATGTTAACTCATTAATTACTCAATTCATTTCATTACTCAGTTGTCAATCTGGATGATCATATTATCAATCTTGTTAAGTTATTCAAGATAATCATTTCAAGAATTTCATCAGATAATCATGTAACTTCAAGAATCATTCATATAATCATTAAGTTAGAGCATGTATACTCATTTTCATCATCTCATGACATAATCATAACGTGCTAATCATGCGGGTAATATAATCATTATGCGACCTTCCTACTTCAGTATGGAGAGAGCTGTCAGGGGATGCACGGAGAGAGGCCGCGGTGCGGACCGAAACCCGAAAAATAATCACTCGCTCCGGGAAATCGTGCCTGTGACTCGGCTCGATCAGAAGATGTTCGGGTTGATCCACTCACTTTTATGCAGGCCATGATGACCCATGTGCAGTTGCTCAATCATCATTGCGCCACTCTGACCGGATTAATCGAGAGAACTCTCCCATATGAGTCGGCTGCTAAGGAAAGTGCTGAACAACAACCTTCATCTTTCAGCAAGAAATCAACGAAGCGTAATCTATCCGAAGGCGGCCAGTCAACCTTCAAGAAGCCTCGTGTGAGCCCTATTGTTTCTGAGCGACCTCCTACGGCGTCTAATCCTACGGGATCTCAGTCCCGAGCAGCCAGTTCGGCCATCATCTGTTTCAACTGTGGGGCGCCGGGCCATTTCAGTACTAGGTGTACGACGCCGTCTATCACATGTCATAATTGTGGGAATTCTGGGCATAAGGCCCGTTTTTGCCGAAAGGACTCCAAGTCGGCTCCGGCGGCATCCCAAGCCCCGAAGCAACCAGCGTTTCAGAATCAGACTGCTTTGTCATCGTCGTTTAAGAAAATGGAAGCAAATAGAGTTGGAGCTCGTATTTATCAGACGGGAGCGTCCGGTTCGGGGACCAGCAAGTCCCAGATTCACATGATGAGGAGGATCGACGATCCGGTGGCCCGAATGATTTCAGGTATACTCGCAATTTTATTTCAACTTGTGTGTACCTTTTGATGCTGGTACACCGCATTCATTCATTTTCGAATCATGCTTGAATAGACTTATTTCGGGATAGTCCTATTGCTTGTGGACCTCATACCATCGGTCTACCTGACGATGGAAGAATTTTCGGAATCATACCTAAGTAAGCTTAGTAACCGCGATTGGTTGGTGGACCTAATCGTGGTGAATTTATCTTAGGACGATGTAATTTCGGTATTAGTTGGTTTAACCGTCTTAATACTATCCTCGATATTTGTTAGCGTTTGGTCGCTATCTTTCCGTCGTTGGTTGTCGAATGTGTGTTTCAGGGAAGTAACCCCCATTGTTCCAGAAGAAGTATTATTATGACGAAAGCAGAGAAATTCCGCATTCGAACTATTCAATCATTCATTGTATCATTCTCATCGATTGGCCTTTCTAAGGCAATCGAGTTATTCAATCATTCATTGTATCATTTTCATCGATTGGCCTTTCTAGGGCAATCGAGTTATTCAATCATTCATTGTATCATTTCCATCGATTGGTCTTTCTAAGGCAATCGAGTTATTCAATCATTCTTTGTATTATCTTCATCGATTGGCCTTTATAAGGCAATCGAGTTGTTCAATCATTATTAGTATCTCTTTTTATCGATTGACCATTCTAGGGCAATCGAAATGTTCAATCATTCGTAGTATCATTGTCATCGATTGACGATATATTTCCAGACGAGTTATCTGGTTGCCTTCACATAGAGTAGGGGAATTCAGGAGTGAGTGGGAGCCGGTACGTCCCCTTTATCGAAGGTACCGTATCGGATGGCCCCGACCAGAATGCAGGAGTTGAAGATTCAACTTGAGGAGTAGTTCGAGAAAGGTCATCTCCGACCGATTGCGTCCACGTGAGGAGCACCAGTGTGATCTGTCAAAGAGAAGGATGGCTCGTCTCGTGTGTGTATTAATTACCAGGAGTTGAACAGGGTGATGATCAAGAGTAGTATCCTTTACCTCGTATTGATGATCTTTTAGATCAACTTCAGGGAGCTTCAGTATTTTCCAAGATCGACTTAAGATCTGGATATCACCAGTTGCGGATTCGAGAGTCGGATATCACGAGGACAGCGTTTCATACACGCTATGGTCATTATGAGCTCGTAGTTATGCCGTTCGGGCTAACTATTGCACCTGTGGTATTCATGGGGGTTAATGAATCGGGTTTTCATCGACTTTTTGGATCAGTTTGTTGTTTTCTTCATCGACGACATTTTGATTTATTCTCGTAGCCGAGAGGAATACGAGGTTCATCTTCATAAGGTTCTCGACGTGTTGAGACGAGAGCAACTTTATGAAAAGTTTTCCAAATGTGAGTTCTGGAGGTCCGAGGTGACTTTCTCGGACATGTAATTTCATCTGACAGAGTTCGTGTCGACCCTCAGAAGTCGGAGACTATCCGAGATTGGCAACCTCCGAAAGATATTAATTAAATCCGATGTTTCCTCGGATTAGCTGGTTAATTATCCAACCCGCGGCCGGAGCTAGCAACCGTGGTTTCGTGTTGGAAATTTGGCATCGTTACTTTTATGGCATCACCTGTCAGATCTTCACCAATCACAAGAGTTGAAGTATATATTTACTCACAAGGAGTTAAATATGCGACAGAGGCGGTGGTTGGAACTAATCAAAGATTTTGATATCGAGATCCTTTACCACCCGGGCAAGGCGAACGTTGTCGCCGACGCCTTGAGTCATAAGTCCGTTCAGGAGCAGATGCTTGCTAGTTTAACAGTTCAGAAGGAGCTTCAGCAGGAATTCCTTAGACCCGAGATCGAGATCTGGCTTCAGAGAGTTCAGGGACAGCTTTGTATGTTAGAGATTTCATCATCTCTGAGGATGCAATCAGGGAGAATCAGGGTTCAGACCCAGCATTGTTGCGCATTCGTGAAGATGTGGCTCAGGGGAAAGCACCTGGATTCGTGGTCCACGAGGATGTACTTTTGAGGTTTAAGAACCAGTTGTGCGTACCGGCGAATGACGAGTTGAAAAACTCTATTTTGAGAGGAGCTCATGCTACCCCTTATTCTGTTCATCCGGGGTCCAGCAAGATGTACAAGGACTTGAAACAAAATTACTGGTGGAGTAATATAAAGCGAGAAGTCGCAGAATTTGTTTCGAGATGCTTAACCTGTCAACAAGTCAAGATGGAACCTCAGCGACCGGCGAGTATGCTGATACCGCTCCCTATTCCAGAATGGAAGTGGGAAGACATTTCTATGGAATTCATCACGAGTTTGCCGACGAGTCGTCGTGGCATGAATGCGATCTGGGTAATTGTGGACCGCTCAACTAAATCAGCTCATTTCCTTGAGATCAAGGATACGTGGGGTTCCGAGAGACTGGATCAGTTGTTCATCAAGGAGATAGTGAGACTGCACGGTACTCCTAAGAGTATCGTTTCCGATCGTGACGGACGAATTGTTTCCCATTTTTGGAAATCAGTTCATCGTGCTATGGGAACTCAGCTTAATCTCAGTATTGCCTTTCATCCTCAGTCCGACGGACAATCAGAGAGAACTATTCAGACATTAGAGGATATATTGAGGGCATGCGTCCTCGATTAATAGACGACTGGGAAGCCCAATTACTGTTGTTTAAGTCCACGTACAGTATAGTTGGCATGCCTCCATTAAGATGGCACCTTACGAGGCCTTGTACGGTCGTCGTTGTCGATCTCCTTTGTGTTGGGATGACTTGTCAGAATCAATCAGCACCGAGCCCGATATGCTTATAGCCGCCCGGGAGAAGGTAACTTTGATCAAGAGTCATTTGTTGACAGCTCAGAGTCGACAGAAATCATATGCAGATAATCGTCGTCGACCACTAGAGTTCGAGACGGGTGACCACGTGTTGGTCAAGGTATCCCCAAGTCGAGGTATTTTTTTTCCGTTTCGGAAAACGGGGGAAGTTGAGCCCAAGATTCATTGGACCGTTTGAAATTTTGGATCGAGTAGGCGAGTTAGCTTATCGATTGGCGTTACCTCCGGCGTTGAGCCGAATTCATAATGTGTTTCACGTCTCTCAGTTGCGGAAGTATGTTGCCGACCCGAGTCACATACTTCAATTCGACGAAATCGAGATCGCGGATGATCATTCGTACGAGGAGCATCCTGTACGAGTGTTGGAGCGGCGAATCAAACAGTTGAGGAACAAGTCGATTCCTTTGGTCAAGATTCAGTGGTCCAGACACGGAGTCGAAGAGGCTACTTGGGAAACCGAGGATAGTATGCGGGAGAGTTATCCCGAGTTGTTTGACCCTTAGTTTCGGGGACGAAACTCTTTTAAGGGTGTATGTAATACCCGGTTGTAATTCAGTCATTATCATTCAGTAATTTCATTCGGTGATTGTCACTCAGTGGATTTTCACTCAATTATAATCATTCATCAATCATGTTCATTCACCGTGTTCACCGTTCGGAAAAACTTTGAGTTGTGTATCGTTATTGTTCATTGTTTCAACTTTCCTCATATGAGTTCGACTTTGTTAGATCACCATTAATTTTTGGTAACTCCAAAAATTCTAAATCTTTGCAATATTATAGAGCATCGAGTTAGCTTTCCAATGGTTCAACGGGGAGTCAATCGAGTCCTGAGAGAGTTATGGTCGTTTTAGCTCAACCGCTCACTTTTCGCTTATTGGCGATCACGCGAACGAACTTCGGTCGTGTCGTCCGACACGGCCGTGCCGTACTCGTCCGGAAAATGCCGAAGTGTGCGCCTCGAGACCCGACCGTGTCGTCGCAGCGCGGCAGTCGAACTCTTCCAGATAAGCCGGAACCGACTGCCCAGCACGCCCGACCGTGTCGTCTGGCACGGTCGAGTCATGCCGAGTTGCTGTCGGACGGGTCACTGTCGGAAGGCCCTACGCGCCGCGACCGTGTCAAGCAGGACACGGTCGAGTCCCTGTCGGCCAGCTGTCGACCAGCTGTGCGACACGACCGTGCCGATCGGCACGGGCCGTGTCCGGCAGGCAGTCAATTTCCTTAAATTCGTTTTTTTTCAGCATTTCAGCCATTCCTTCCATTTTTCTTCACCTACAACCGAGAGAGGAAGCTTGAGGGAGGGTTTTTCCTTCACAAATCATTTGGGTGTTTGATTTTCTTCATCTCCTTTCGATCGTGAAGCCCGGATAAACGACCTAACGCGTGTTCTTCGGATTAAAGTACTTGAATCTTCAAAGGTAATATTCTTCAACACCTTGGATTTCGATTTTTGTGTTGAGATACGATGTTTTGGACGTTATAATCATGATATATGAAGGGATATATATGATTATGAGTTTGTATAAGGATTCATTGGATTATTGAGGAATTATTCAAGAACACCTTGAAAATCGAGTTGGAATTGGGGATTTTCGACTAATTGTTGTTATAATCACATTTTTGGATATTCATAACGGATTATTGATCGTATTGGAGATGTTTTGTTGGTTTGAAACACTTCTTGGGGATTTTGATATTGGTATATTGAGGTTTGATTGTAAACAATCGGAGTTTGGATACAACGTGTTTGATTTAATGCCTCTATGGACTTGGTTTAGTCGTATCAACGTTTTGAGTTCGTTATATTCGTGTTTGATTCGTATATTGAACGGATTGTTGGATATTGTATAAATCAAGGTTGTTCGAGCGACCGATATCTCAATTAGGACGTTGTTCGTGGAAGGATAATTGTCGTCGGTGTTGAGTAAGTTAATTCTTACTCGGTTAAAAGGATATTCATACCTTTTGTTGTTGATCATTCATAATCATAACTCATTCATCATTGTATTAATCATATTAAAACTTGTTATTGTCAATTAATCACTTCAGTCATAAGAGCAGCGGTTCCAATCTTTTCGTTGAGCTATCATTCATTTCATTATTACTCTCATCTCGGTGAGTCATTCTTGGCCTTGTCTAATTATTATTCATTGATATTCATTATGGTCATTCTCGTTCATGTGACCCTCTGGGTTCATATTGCGTGGCCGGGTGTGACTGTGTGGAATTTTTAGTCGGGCACATGATGGTTATGTATTTGGTTCACCGATACATTAGACCGTGCACACGGGTCATATTGTCTCGTGAGACTAATTAGGTACACGGACGGGTGTTGTACACTTGCACAGAACATTACTGGCGTACTATGATACTCCTCTTCAGCGTAATTCATAACTAAGAATATTTCATAACTTCAGTTAATCATGATTGTGTATTTTCAACCCTTGAGGATTGTTTGTTCTTTGTAACTGACCCCGTTTGGGGATTTTGTTTTTCAGGTCATGGCAAGGCAAACGCACGGGAATAACATGTTGATGTCGAGGAGTCCGAGTGATACTAGTAGGTGGCCCCGATCTTTCAGTTATTCATGTTATTGTCCTTTATTTTCCGCTGCAGACTTTCATTTGAATACTCCGTTTCATTCAGTGTTGTGTATTTTATCTTCATATAAAATACACTAGTATTCGGTATTGTCATGGTGTGTTGTAACTAAACTCCTCGTCGAAGTAATTATTGCTGTAATGTAGTTCGGTACTACATTTATATTGTGTAATTCATTCATTTCCATTTGCCTGGTGGGTCCCAGTTGGGGATCTACGACACTGTAATATCCGCCTAGTTTGGGGTGTTACAGAGTTGGTATCGGAGCGTGGTTTTGAATACTACCTTCCGAGTCATGTCTTATTTGAAATCATCGTCATCAGACTAGTATCATTGGACTTTCGCGTCACGTGTGACCTGTGCAAATGCCGAGCCAATCAGACCGGAAGAACTGTAAGATTTCTAACGCCATGGTATAATTTTTGGCAATAGTCATTCATTCATCATTCATCAATTAACAATCCTCAAACATCATCATTCATTGTGATTAGGACAATCATGTTAACTCATTAATCACTTAATTCATTTCATTACTCAGTTAATAATCAGGACGATCATGTTAACTCATTAATTACTCAATTCATTTCATTACTCAGTTGTCAATCTGGATGATCATATTATCAATCTTGTTAAGTTATTCAAGATAATCATTTCAAGAATTTCATCAGATAATCATGTAACTTCAGTAAATCATTCATATAATCATTAAGTTAGAGCATGTATACTCATTTTCATCATCTCATGACATAATCATAACGTGCTAATCATGCGGGTAATATAATCATTATGCGACCTTCCTACTTCAGTATGGAGAGAGCTGTCAGGGGATGCACGGAGAGAGGCCGCGGTGCGGACCGAAACCCGAAAAATAATCACTCGCTGCTGGGAAATCGTGCCCAGGACTCGGCTCGATCAGAAGATGTTCGGGTTGATCCACTCACTTTTATGCAGGCCATGATGACCCATGTGCAGTTGCTCAATCATCATTGCGCCACTCTGACCGGATTAATCGAGAGAACTCTCCCGTATGAGACGGCTGCTAAGGAAAGTGCTGAACAACAACCTTCATCTTTCAGCAAGAAATCAACGAAGCGTAATCTATCCGAAGGCGGTCAGTCAACCTTCAAGAAGCCTCGTGTGAGCCCTATCGTTTCTGAGCGACCTCCTACGGCGCCTAATCCTACGGATCTCGGTCCGGCGGCCGGTCGGCCATCATCTGTTTCAGCGTGGGCGCGGGCCATTTCAAGATTACTAGGTGTACGACGCCGTCTATCACATGTCATAATTGTGGGAATTAGGCATAAGGCCCGTTTTGCCGAAAGGACTCCAAGTCGGCTCGTGGCATCCCAAGCCCCAGAAGCAACGGCGTTTGAATCGATCGCTTTGTCATCGTCGTTTAAGACAATGGAAGCAAATAGAGTTGGAGCTCGTATTTATCGACGGAGCGTCCGGTTCGGGGACCAGCAAGTCCCAGATTCACATGATGAGGAGGATCGACGATCCGGTGGCCCGAATGATTTCAGGTATACTCGCAATTTTATTTCAACTTGTGTGTACCTTTTGATGCTGGTACACCGCATTCATTCATTTTCGAATCATGCTTGAATAGACTTATTTCGGGATAGTCCTATTGCTTGTGGACCTCATACCATCGGTCTACCTGACGATGGAAGAATTTTCGGAATCATACCTAAGTAAGCTTAGTAACCGTGATTGGTTGGTGGACCTAATCGTGGTGAATTTATCTTAGGACGATGTAATTTCGGTATTAGTTGGTTTAACCGTCTTAATACTATCCTCAGTATTTGTTAGCGTTTGGTCGCTATCTTTCCGTCGTTGGTTGTCGAATGTGTGTTTCAGGGAAGTAACCCCCATTGTTCCAGAAGAAGTATTATTATGACAAAAGCAGAGAAATTCCGCATTCGAACTATTCAATCATTCATTGTATCATTCTCATCGATTGGCCTTTCTAAGGCAATCGAGTTATTCAATCATTCATTGTATCATTTTCATCGATTGGCCTTTCTAGGGCAATCGAGTTATTCAATCATTCATTGTATCATTTCCATCGATTGGTCTTTCTAAGGCAATCGAGTTATTCAATCATTCTTTGTATTATCTTCATCGATTGGCCTTTCTAAGGCAATCGAGTTGTTCAATCATTATTAGTATCTCTTTTTATCGATTGACCATTCTAGGGCAATCGAAATGTTCAATCATTCGTAGTATCATTGTCATCGATTGACGATATATTTCCAGACGAGTTATCTGGTTGCCTTCACATAGAGTAGGGGAATTCAGGAGTGAGTGGGAGCCGGTACGTCCCCTTTATCGAAGGTACCGTATCGGATGGCCCCGACCAGAATGCAGGAGTTGAAGATTCAACTTGAGGAGTAGTTCGAGAAAGGTCATCTCCGACCGATTGCGTCCACGTGAGGAGCACCAGTGTGATCTGTCAAAGAGAAGGATGGCTCGTCTCGTGTGTGTATTAATTACCAGGAGTTGAACAGGGTGATGATCAAGAGTAGTATCCTTTACCTCGTATTGATGATCTTTTAGATCAACTTCGGGAGCTTGTATTTTCCAAGATCGACTTAAGATCTGGATATCACCGATTGCGGATTCGAGTCGGATATCACGAGGACAGCGTTTCATACACGCTATGGTCATTATGAGCTCGTAGTTATGCCGTTCGGGCTAACTATTGCACCTGTGGTATTCATGGGGGTTAATGAATCGGGTTTTCATCGACTTTTTGGATCGTTTGTTGTTTTCTTCATCGACGACATTTTGATTTATTCTCGTGGCGAGAGGAATACGAGGTTCATCTTCATCGGGTTCTCGACGTGTTGAGACGAGAGCAACTTTATGGAAAGTTTTCCAAATGTGAGTTACGGAGGTCGAGGTGACTTTCTCGGACATGTAATTTCATCGACGAGTTCGTGTCGACCCTCGAAGTCGGAGACTATCCGAGATTGGCAACCTCCGAAAGATATTAATTAAATCCGATGTTTCCTCGGATTAGGTGGTTAATTATCCAACCGCGGCCGGAGCTAGCAAGTGGTTTCGTGTTGGAAATTTGGCATCGTTACTTTTATGGCATCACATCGGATCTTCACCAATCACAAGAGTTGAAGTATATATTTACTCACAAGGAGTTAAATATGCGGCAGGCGGTGGTTGGAACTAATCAAAGATTTTGATATCGAGATCCTTTACCACCCGGGCAAGGCGAACGTTGTCGCGACGCCTTGAGTCATAAGTCCGTTCGGGAGCGGATGCTTGCTAGTTTAACAGTTCGAAGGAGCTTGGCGAATTCCTTAGACCGAGATCGAGATCGCTTGAGAGTTCGGGGACGGCTTTGTATGTTAGAGATTTCATCATCTCTGAGGATGCAATCGGGGAGAATCGTGGTTCGGACCCGGCATTGTTGCGCATTCGTGAAGATGTGGCTCAGGGGAAAGCACCTGGATTCGTGGTCCACGAGGATGTACTTTTGAGGTTTAAGAACCGGTTGTGCGTACCGGCGAATGACGAGTTGAAAAACTCTATTTTGAGAGGAGCTCATGCTACCCCTTATTCTGTTCATCCGGGGTCCAGCAAGATGTACAAGGACTTGAAACAAAATTACTGGTGGAGTAATATAAAGCGAGAAGTCGCAGAATTTGTTTCGAGATGCTTAACCTGTCAACAAGTCAAGATGGAACCTCAGCGACCGGCGAGTATGTTGATACCGCTCCCTATTCCAGAATGGAAGTGGGAAGACATTTCTATGGAATTCATCACGAGTTTGCCGACGAGTCGTCGTGGCATGAATGCGATCTGGGTAATTGTGGACCGCTCAACTAAATCAGCTCATTTCCTTGAGATCAAGGATACGTGGGGTTCCGAGAGACTGGATCAGTTGTTCATCAAGGAGATAGTGAGACTGCACGGTACTCCTAAGAGTATCGTTTCCGATCGTGACGGACGAATTGTTTCCCATTTTTGGAAATCAGTTCATCGTGCTTGGGAACTCGGCTTAATCTCGTTGCCTTTCATCCTCGGTCAGACGGACAATCAGAGAGAACTATTCAGACATTAGAGGATATATTGAGGGCATGCGTCCTCGATTAATAGACGACTGGGAAGCCCAATTACTGTTGTTTAAGTCCACGTACAGTATAGTTGGCATGCCTCCATTAAGATGGCACCTTACGAGGCCTTGTACGGTCGTCGTTGTCGATCTCCTTTGTGTTGGGATGACTTGTCAGAATCAATCGGCACCGAGCCCGATATGCTTATAGCCGCCCGGGAGAAGGTAACTTTGATCAAGAGTCATTTGTTGACAGCTCAGAGTCGATAGAAATCATATGCAGATAATCGTCGTCGACCACTAGAGTTCGAGATGGGTGACCACGTGTTGGTCAAGGTATCCCCAAGTCGAGGTATTTTTTTTCCGTTTCGGAAAGCGGGGGAAGTTGAGCCCAAGATTCATTGGACCGTTTGAAATTTTGGATCGAGTAGGCGAGTTAGCTTATCGATTGGCGTTACCTCCGGCGTTGAGCCGAATTCATAATGTTTTTCACGTCTCTCAGTTACGGAAGTATGTTGCCGACCCGAGTCACATACTTCAATTCGACGAAATCGAGATCGCGGATGATCATTCGTACGAGGAGCGTCCTGTACGAGTGTTGGAGCGGCGAATCAAACAGTTGAGGAACAAGTCGATTCCTTTGGTCAAGATTCAGTGGTCCAGACACAGAGTCGAAGAGGCTACTTGGGAAACCGAGGATAGTATGCGGGAGAGTTATCCCGAGTTGTTTGACCCTTAGTTTCGGGGACGAAACTCTTTTAAGGGGGGGTGTATGTAATACCTGGTTGTAATTCAGTCATTATCATTCAGTAATTTCATTCGGTGATTGTCACTCAGTGGATTTTCACTCAATTATAATCATTCATCAATCATGTTCATTCACCGTGTTCACCGTTCGGAAAAACTTCGAGTTGTGTATCGTTATTGTTCATTGTTTCAACTTTCCTCATATGAGTTCGACTTTGTTAGATCACCATTAATTTTTGGTAACTCCAAAAGTTCTAAATCTTTGAAATATTATAGAGCATCGAGTTAGCTTTCCAATGGTTCAACGGGGAGTCAATCGGAGTCCGAACGAGAGAGTTATGGTCGTTTTAGCTCAACCGCTCACTTTTCAGTTATTGGCCGATCACTGCCGAACGAACTCGTCCGTGTCGTCCGACACGGCCCGTGCCGTACTCGTCCGGAAAATGCCGAAGTGTCTGCCTCAGGACCCGACCGTGTCGTCTGGCACGGCCGAGTCGAACTCTTCCAGATAAGCCGGAACCGACTGCCCGGCCACGCCGGCCGTGTCGTGCAGCGCGATCGAGTCATGCCGATTCTTTGTCGGACGGGTCACTGTCGGAAGGCCCTACGCGCGCGCCGTGTCAAGCGGGACACGGTCGAGTCCCTGTCGGCGGTGTCGACCCGGTATGCGACACGACCGTGCCGATCGGCACGGGCCGTGTCCGTGACGATCAATTTCCTTAAATTCGTTTTTTTTCAGCATTTCAGCCATTCCTTCCATTTTTCTTCACCTACAACCGAGAGAGGAAGCTTGAGGGAGGGTTTTTCCTTCACAAATCATTTGGGTGTTTGATTTTCTTCATCTCCTTTCGATCGTGAAGCCCGGATAATCGACCTAACGCGTGTTCTTCGGATTAAAGTACTTGAATCTTCAAAGGTAATATTCTTCAACACCTTGGATTTCGATTTTTGTGTTGAGATACGATGTTTTGGACGTTATAATCATGATATATGAAGGGATATGTATATGATTATGAGTTTGTATAAGGATTCATTGGATTATTGAGGAATTATTCAAGAACACCTTGAAAATCGAGTTGGAATTGGGGATTTTCGACTAATTGTTGTTATAATCACATTTTTGGATATTCATAACGGATTATTGATCGTATTGGAGATGTTTTGTTGGTTTGAAACACTTCTTGGGGATTTTGATATTGGTATATTGAGGTTTGATTGTAAACAATCGGAGTTTGGATACAACGTGTTTGATTTAATGCCTCTATGGACTTGGTTTAGTCGTATCAACGTTTTGAGTTCGTTATATTCGTGTTTGATTCGTATATTGAACGGATTGTTGGATATTGTATAAATCAAGGTTGTTCGAGCGACGATATCTCAATTAGGACGTTGTTCGTGGAAGGATAATTGTCGTCGGTGTTGAGTAAGTTAATTCTTACTCGGTTAAAAGGATATTCATACCTTTTGTTGTTGATCATTCATAATCATAACTCATTCATCATTGTATTAATCATATTAAAACTTGTTATTGTCAATTAATCACTTGATCATAAGGAGCAGCGGTTCCAATCTTTTCGTTGAGCTATCATTCATTTCATTATTACTCTCATCTCGGTGAGTCATTCTTGGCCTTGTCTAATTATTATTCATTGATATTCATTATGGTCATTCTCGTTCATGTGACCCTGCAGGTTCATATTGCGTGGCGGGTGTGGGCATGTGGAATTTTTAGTCGGGCACATGATGGTTATGTATTTGGTTCACCGATACATTAGGCCGTGCACACGGGTCATATTGTCTCGTGAGACTAATTAGGTACACGGACGGGTGTTGTACACTTGCACAGAACATTACGGGCGTACTATGATACTCCTCTTCAGTAATTCATAACTAAGAATATTTCATAACTTGATTAATCATGATTGTGTATTTTCAACCCTTGAGGATTGTTTGTTCTTTGTAATCGACCCGTTTGGGGATTTTGTTTTTCGTGTCATGGCAAGGCAACGCACGGAATAGCATGTTGATGTCGAGGCAGTGATACTAGTAGGGGCCCCGATCTTTCGATTATTCATGTTATTGTCCTTTATTTTCATTGAGACTTTCATTTGAATACTCCGTTTCATTCAGTGTTGTGTATTTTATCTTCATATAAAATACACTAGTATTCGGTATTGTCCTGGTGTGTTGTAACTAAACTCCTCGTCAGAGTAATTATTGTTGTAATGTAGTTCGGTACTACATTTATATTGTGTAATTCATTCATTTCCATTTGCCTGGTGGGTCCCAGTTGGGGATCTACGGCACTGTAATATCCGCCTAGTTTGGGGTGTTACACTATGGTGTTGTGATGATTATACGTATCTTTGGATCTCATAGTCATTTAGTACGTAAAGGTCTTTCACAAACCTTATTAGCATGTTATGCTCGGGGATGACTTGTTTTATCACCATAGAATTCATGAGTTCATCACCGTTAGATCCAGTTTTCTACCGGAAGTAATCTGCCATGCACGGTTAGCGCACGCTAACATACGTAAGTTAACGTGCGCTATCGGGGATAAATTAACGCACGTAACGTACGTTATGATATCAGCCGAGTCAGCCGGCTGATCAGAGAGAACTGTCAGCTTATGGCTAGCATACGCTAGGCTTAGACGATAGCGTACGGTAACAGGCACGCTTAGCGCACGCTACGTAGAGTACGTAGCGTACGCTAAGTGGTTCAGGCAGACTGCATATTTTGAGCTTTTGGGCCGTAGACCAAATTGTTAGGCGATCGTTCGACTTGAGATGATTTGTATATCATTCCTTTTGTTAAGGTTCGAGCTTGCTATGTTGACCGAAGGAGGCGGCCTTCGAGTGTGTTGAGATCATTGAAGTGTTTCGTTCTTGCCATCTTCGAGGCAAGTATCGTAATGTGTTAAAATTGATATTTTGAGCATGTTTGTGGTTTATTCATGTTGTTGAACATGGAAATTAATTTGTTGAATTGTCATGATATTCGTTATCCAGTATTTGTATGTTCATGTTGATGAACATAATGATTTGGCATATGTGTATGCATGAGTTGTATTTGTGTACGTTGTACGATCTATGCTGAGGGTGCTGGATCGGATGTCCACCTCGTGTTGGTCCGACAGGATCATTTTGGGATCTAGGCTGAGGGCGTTGGATCATTGGACGGGTTATTTCCACCTCGTGTTGGTCCGACGGGATCATCTTGGGATCTATGCTGATGGCGCTGGATCATTGGAATACCCAGGCTGTATTAATGGAATCTTGTGGATTCGCATTGACGGATTCCGGTAGCGGAAGTCCGTGTGGTGCATCTTGTTATGTATTGTTGATGCATATTCGAATTGTTTAATATGATACTTGTACTAGCATCGTTTTGCTAACCCCTTCGGGGGTGGACATTTGTTTTGATGTTCAGGTAGCCGAGGAGTAGGGAAAGCGACCATCTGACGTGACGACGAAGGGGTTCAGTGATGTTTGTTGTTGTTGGTGATTTGTTTTCTTGTTTTGATTTCAGTACTCGAGTACGTGTGTCGTATTAATATGATTTCGATATGGTTGTATTAATTACTTGTTGAACCAGTTGAATGGTTTTGTAAACTTGAATTTCCACAGTATTGATGTCTTATATTTACACTTTTTTTAAATTAGCCTTGTAAATCCTTACATAAAGGGTTTACGGCGCTGTAATTATTCCGAATATCTCGGGGTGTTACACAGATGATGTTATAATCATCTAAGACCCTCTAAAACACCTCTAGATGGAGCAAAATCGGCCAAGAATTCGAACCCTAGTCATAACCGTCCTCCACTGCTAGAAGTAGGAGAGAAATGAGAAAATTACGGAAGAAGAACTGCTATCCAGTATTGTCGGGAAAAATACTCCATGTGTTTTGATAAATGCCTCATACAACAAGATCTTCCAAGTCAGAATATCGGTCTAAGTATGGAAGCTGTTAGGAGAACATCATACAGCCTGTCCATACAGCTTAAGATCTTCAAGCAAAGTCAAGAGTCCTTTCCTACAACATAGTCTTCAAGATACAACAAAAGACGAATATGTTGGATACGACAAACATGCTGTAAGTGTTTTACTTAGGAAAAGTAAAACACAAATACAACAGGACTGAAGAAACTTTAAACCATTGAGAAAGCAAACATTATTTATTCACAAAATATTCACAATTAAAGTAACATTTAAAGCTGATACGACAACATTTAATGCGGCCAAAGAGACTACATTCTGAAGAGCATTTAATACTAGTAAAAAAGAATGTATGAAGTATTAAATGCGAATCACCATTAATTCAAAACATTTGGAAGCCACCAATCAGAGCAGTCTCAATCTCACCAACCGGCCAACGACTATATTTATAACGGATCTATTTTCAAGGTTATAAATAGCCCCAAGCAAGATGACATTGCTCACTTGACGCATTAACACTTTGACAATCTGAATATCAAGCTTAAAAGAGCAGTATATTTCTTCGAGCATACAGCTTCATCAAGAGAAGAAATATATAAAGTCCTCAACGCAAACAACACACTTATAGCTAACACTGGTCAAGCATACAACTGCGGTTTGGTATGACAAGATTGGCTTGGCTTCTTCGATTTGCTTCATCTCAGCAATACAGCACGCTTGGCCCAGCAATGCAGTTAGCGCGCGCTAGTTAAGCACCTTAGCATGCACTAAAGAGTGCAAATTCCAGTCCAATGGCTTCTGGTCTGTCTCGGGCCTCCCTTTAGCGTGCACTAACAATCTCAATAACATGCGCTAACACTTCATATTAGCACATGCTATAATACTACATGGTGTGCGCTATGCCTACTGCACAGGCAACAGTGTTACTCCAACAACTCGACACAACGACGAAACTCCTCGACAATTCCAACCACTCGACAAAAGAAAAAATTTCAGCATAAAATGGCAAACAATTCGAGACAACCGGATACGAAAATATCGGGTATTACATTCTACCCCATTAAAAATAAGTTTCGTCCTCGAAACTTAAAACAAGAAACATCAAGGTGCTACATAACGAAACAAAAACGTTCAAGCAACAAATGTCTAATCTTTGCATGAGATACGATCCATAATACAACACACAAACTACCATCATCGGGCACCATTGGCCCGTCCAGGAGTAGGAGCGAAACAATGGTTCCTAAACATCTTAGCGACGGCCATGCAATGCACCGCTTGGTGTCCCACTTGCTAACACTTGAGATAGTTAACCGACGGCGAATGACAATTCTTCCATGTATACCCCACACGACTATAGTTGAAATACGTCTTCACACCGCTCACCTTACTCAATACAAGAGTAAGTTTCTTAGATTGATCAAACGAACGGGGAGTCCTCCCAGAAGAATTACATGAAACAAGCAGTTCATGGAAGTTACTCCTATGATCCCTTGAAAATTTTCCCGAAGTCTTCTGTCTCTTGCTCTCTGAACTAGTTTCTATCACGGTAATGGCCATCTGGATGTCTAAGGCTCGATCTTGATACACTTTAGTAGTACACATGGGAAGAGCCATGCTCTATCGTATATGGGGTTTCATATGCATATCGAAGTAACGAATATTATCCGCTCCACTTCTTACTTGTTCACGAACATGACATAACTGCTGATTGTAACCGATTATAGCCTGGAATATCGAAACATCCTGGGGCATAGTCGAGAAAAATTCAACAATCATGTGCTCCAAGACAGGCAACAAACAATATTCCGCCTCCATGGCAATCTTGAACTCAGTCCAAGTAGCTATTCGGCCTCTAGGATCTACGGCCTCCCACCAGTCTGCAAATTCCTTGTCGAGAAGGTACTGAGCAATAGGTACCTTCCTCTGATCAGGACAAGTCACAACATCAGATGTTCTTTCCAACTGAAAGAGTCAGTTCTCCCAACCTAACAAATTAGAGGAACCTACAAAATGAGGTGGGTGTGTTCTCATCACGTTTCATAGCCACTTAGTTACTCCGGTATCCACATCTGGAAGCTCATGCCGGTGCACACCTTGATTCATTTGCGCCAATTGGGTTTCTACCTGTTGAAGAATGGTGGCAGTGCCAACTTCCATATTACCTCTATCTGTTTGCCTCTGATCACGCGACTGGTCTTCCCGACCATTTACACAGGGCCGAATGGTGCTCGGCAAGGAACGAGTCACCTCTCCACACTGCTGACTATGTCCACAAACACGACCACGACCTCAGCCTCTCGGCGTACTAAACGAATAGCCGCTCAGTACAATGAAACATAACATCACATAACCAACATACCAAAATACCTACACAACGCAACATAACAATATATGGCAACAAATAATAACATGACCAAAAATATCCATTCAAGATAATTAAACGAATACAAGAACTATCACTACAATAGATGGAACTTACAGTAGTAACTGACAGGTCATACGATCGTATCAACAGAAAACTTATGACCATTACTGGGTACAAACACGGCCTTAACAACGGAAAACTTACGGCCGTAATAAACTACACATCATGATAGCCAATCATTGATAATATTCTTTTAAAATTTCACGAGGTATTCGTTAAAATAATAACATTTTAAAATCCTTGAGTTCGTATAATTTTCCAAAATAAGATTTGAAAATAATTTTGATACCTCTGCAGTTTTACCAAAACTAGAAACCATAGATCATAAACGTCTCATTTTAAAATCATTTGTAAAACAATATTTCGGAATATTATGTCACGTCAAAAGTAACATCATCAATATCACATCACCATGAACATCATCACAAATAACAACACACAAGGTAACCTGGGGCCATGCCCCTTAGCATCGACCCCCATAGGTTTCGCTGAACCATCCCCGGGTGGGAAACCAAGTCTACGATCCAGCGCCCTTAGCATAAATCCCCATAGGTCCCGTTGAACCATCCCCTGGTGGACGAACCACTCATACTCACACTAAACATTTCCACAGATCATCAGTCACATCATAATAACATCATACAAGCTACAAAGTAAATCTAAACCATGCAACACAACAGTTAGGTACGAAACCAAAATTCCCCAACAAGAATGGTAATATATCAAATATGTCAAAACGGCTTGGCCCTTCATGCAATCGCGTTAGGCCCAACTCTAGCCTATCGCCTTAAGCGATAGATCCACATCACGCACACACTGTATCTTAACTCGCGCTAGGTGCACGATTAGCATGCACGAACGAGATGTAATAACCAAGTGTTCTGTCTGCCTAGTCTCGTTAGCAGGATACTAGTGTGCGCTAACTAACTCAATTCTGTACAGACTTCCAAATACTAGTGTTCTGTCCATGTTTGTTAGCGTGCGCTAATAATGAGATTAGTGTGCGCTAACTGACTCAATTCAGAAAATTTCTCCAAATCTAAACTTAAAGTTTAAGTCACGTAAGATCGTGGAATACTTTCCGTTCAGCACGTGAGAACTATCATCGTTCATCCACAAAAAATATCATTTCTAGTTCAAATAAAAATTTTCATCTCTCACCATTTTTCGAAAATAAAATCACATATTTGTTTTAGAATATTTTTTTTGTGTGTGAAAGATTTTCAAATCATATACTTGAGTCATTTGAAAATAAAACCGATCGGCTAAAAATCACTCCAAAAATCTTTTCAGACATGCCAAGAGATTACTGACGGTGGCATTTTCTTTTAAACACTCAAAACTCCCCAAAAGAAACTTTTCAATCACCGTCATAGAATCCCATTTGAAAATACAAGGCCGGCTCGCCAAAATTCAGATAATTTTCAAAATTCACACTAAAACGCCGCCTTTTTTTATCAAAATATTTTAGAAAAATTATTTTCCACATACATACCCAAGTCTATGAAATTTCAGAAAACCATTTTAAAACACGCACACAGCGGATATAATGACCAATGAGAACACGTTTGTAGCAAGTAACAACAATTAGTAAAAAACAATCGACTCTCAAACACATGCCTATCCGAAATTCAAAATTACTAGTTCAACAACTATAACTCTGAACACTGAATTCAAATAGGTCGAAACCATCTATCTGAGTTGTCTCAACAAACTCTACTATCGATATGCTTTCTAGAACACACCAATGTTCAGAATTTCATAATACACTACACCATTTAGAGTTCAATCCATTAATATATCCCGATGAATTCACGCGTATATGCCATAATTATCAAACACGGATTCCATCTCAGAATACGCATATAAACAAAGTCACAAAACACATGATATCACATATAAAAGAGGAGACTTACATCCACAGGTTGCACGAATATTATGGTCTCCTAGGATACTAATCCCAACCGACAACATAGACGGCATAATATGACAACACACAACTCAACTTGTTAATTGTCAACTCAAATGATGTGACAAAAACACGATTCGACTCGACCCGACAGCCTAGGTATTTTCAACAGCCTAAGCTTCGATACCATACATATAACACCCCCAGAAATTACCCGAAAATATCACACGTCGTAGACCCTTTTTACAAGGATCTACCAGGCTAAAGACCAAAAGATAACCAAATGTTTTCGGGTGTAGGATACAACCCGCACGGGTAGTTTGACCGGCCGAGGTCAAACTACATTTTACACGTACTAATGAGGTCGAACGTTCAAACTACACACACCGATAAGGTTGAATATTTAAAACACACGCACCGATAAGGTCGAATATTCAAAATACATGGACCGACAAGGTCACACGACTTAATCAAACTGAAATAATACACCTTACAATACATACCCATGCAGGGGTCAAAATAAAATGCATCGGAACTAGAATACAACTCAACAATACAACGGAATCGGACTGAACTCTCTAACTCTTGATTAGCATCGTAGCTCATCATCTTCCATGCCGACCCTGTGACTGCTCTCTCGAGCTAAGTATACGTGAAATGCATGAAATACATTTCTCCCATTTAAGGAGTTAGCAATTCAAATTTTCTAGTACAAGCATCATAACCATACAAAAATATAGCAAGCAAACATCAACCACGAATCAGATAATGAAAATCATTCAACAGATATTCCCGATAGGTTTTAGTATTATGGAAAACAAGTCAATATAAAGTCTTTGAAAATCGAAATTATCATCTAAGGAGTCTTAGAGAACAGAATCGTTTAGGAAGTCAAGTCCTAAGTGTTGGCCACAAAGTATACAATAAATAGCATAGAAAGTGAGAATACAATAAGCTGTATGTTTTTCAAAGTTAATTGCGTAGCGGAATACTAATAGTGAGTTGCTGTAAATATAGAAACTAGGTACTCTCCTGCTTGCTTAATGCGTACAGGGTTTTTACAATGTATACTTTAAATCACAGATATAAGTGAAAACAGTAAGGACGGAATGTAGATAACACACAGATATAAGTGGTTCGATGAAAACCCCTCTACTTTCACTGGTCCTACACACAGTAGTAAAACATTTATTAAAATCACTACATACATAACTACGTGACTTTAACTAAACCTGTCTCTGTATCGTTCACACAGATTTATACAGGAACTACTGCTTGGGCCGTTCACACATATTGGCTTTAGCTATTTTGACTTGTTTCTTCTCACACAGATAGAAGCTTCATCTTCAATATTATACTTCCCACACAGGCCGGAACTAGCAATGACTTGGTCCAAACACGGCTAATGTTGATCTCAACGGTAAAGATGGTAGAATAGGATCAAACAACAACTGTTTGCTTTGACAACCAATTATTGTATGCTGTGCTGTTTGTGTTGAGGACTTGTATATTTCTTCGCTTTGATATTGCTATTTGCTCAGGGAATATACTGCTCTTTTTTAGCTTGATTGTTAGAGCTAATTGTCAGATGTAATACGCGAGATTCATCAAGTGTTCAAGTGAGCAATGTCCTCTTGCTTGGGGATATTTATAACCTTGGAAATTGATCCGTTGTAAATGTAGCTGTTGGCCGGTTGGTAAGATTTAGACGTCTCTGATTGGGGGCTGTAGAATGTTTGGATTAAAGGTAATTCATACTTCAGACATTATTTTTGACTTTGCATTAAATGCTCTTCAGCGCGTTCAGACTGTTGTCTCTTTCGGCCACATTAAATTATGTCATATCAGCATTAAATGTTTCTTTAACCATGAATACTTTATGAATAAACAAAGTTTATTTCACAACAGTATTAAGTTATTCTTCAGTCATGTTAAATGAGTTTACTTTTCCTAAGTAAAACTCCTACAACAAGATTGCTGTATCCAACAGTCTTTACTTCTGCTGTATGAAGATGTACGCTCTATAGGATTGGACGCTGTAGGAAGATCTCTTGCTGTATGGATAGGCTGTATGGAGTTTCCTCAACAATTTCTACACTTAGCGAATTGCTGACTTTGAAGACTTCTTGCTGTATGACGGCGATTATAAAAAAATGTTGTATTTATCCTAACAATTTCCCCCTTTTTGATAATGCCAAAAATTCCTTGATACGGAGAGGCTGTCTTCAAGTCTTATGTTCGAAATATCTAAAAATTTGAACTGCTCGCAGGCAAGTTCTAAAATGAAAATCCTACCGGACTAAGTGCATTACAACTTAACTTATAATTGGTGCCTAGGACAATCTTACCGAACTTAATCTAGATTGAATACAACTTAAACTATGAACTGTTTGCAGACAACTTCCTACATCTTGTGGATTTAACAATTTTGAACTTCTTAAATATATCACTACTTCATTGTAATCTAAACATTAAAATAGTAAAAGTAGATTTCGAGTTGTAATCTTTCAAGAAACCAAAATTTTTATTGATGATAGAAAATTACATGGCTTGAAAGATGAAAATAAATACATACTGCATCGACGAGCATACAATAGGATAATATACAGCATATAACTAACAGAATCCAGTCTCTATAATGAGAATGTTTCCAAATCTGCCGAGAGGGATCATGATCGGTTCTTGTCCACCAGTTGACTAAGAAGTCTTTGCCTCGACCTCTGTATATACTTCGTCCTTCATGGAAGACATCGTAGGCAAGGATCCAATCTTCCGGATGGGTGACTCATTCACACTTCTGGTATTTAGACTTCATTTTAAGATATAAGGGAAGCTTTCCTTCTGCCAGTAGCCTTGAAAACTCGTTGGCGGCATCCTCCAGAGTTTTAAATCTGCTGAACATGGCAGAATCCATGATGACAGTACAGAAGTATCTCATCAATTCATTGTTCTTCCGAGCTTTTAGATCCTCTGTTGAAGGCTTTCGGTCTATTGGGAGCAAAATCTCAGCAGGCTTTCGTACTGTACTCTTCCAAGTGAAATTGGGATCCTGGAACTAAGGTAGAGAACGAGTTACCCTGTATCCTCTTGATCCTTGACTTGGCCTAGGTCCGAAAAGTCGTCCGATTGCAGTGGCGGCACTTTTTTCTAATGCATCCTCCATTTCTCTTTCTATCTCTAGCCTCCATTTTCTGGTAGCCTCTCTAGACTCTTTCCCCTTTTGGCATCATCAAGATCAGAGAACTTGCCGTGAATTTCCCGAAGAAGGGTCATTGATTCGGACTGTTGGGTCTTTAGATCTTTGGTGCTGTCGACCAGCCTCCCAACCACTGCTGTAAGATCGTCAATCTTGTGATCGTGGTCAGTCAGTTTGGAGTCGGTGTAGTCAAGGGCGGCGACAGTCTTGGCTTCGGCTATACGAAACTTTTCTTGCTCTTGCCTCAAGATCCACTCCTGATGCCGTTTCAGCTCGTTTAGAGCTTGCCATAATGTTATTGTCATGAGGCCAAATGGATCTTCCACATCATTGATGGTCGATTTCGGCTTCGAGAGCTGGTCCTTAGCTGTTTCGCGCATCTAGTCTAGTTATTGTCCAACGTCATACAGGGCCTTGACGGCATCCTGCAGAAATACAGTTTGGCGACCTATGGCATGAGGTTGCTCAACACGTGCTTCGGTGCGTGGAGATCCAGTACGTGTAATCTTTGAGTCTTCTAGTTCTTCGAGCAGTCTAAGAACCACGTTATGACAGGGTCTACATGGTCTGTGGTCAGGCGGGAAATCGTCATCAGATTCGGATTGGGGACCTGTAGAGAGAGAGGGGATTGAACCAACTCGGAAGTACGGGCTTCTGAAGATTGAACTATATGGGAGACATAAGGGACTGATTCCTCATGTCTTGGTTGATTTTCAGTATTCGGAACTACAGGAGGGACTGAATCCTCCTGCCAACTCTGAGCTTCTGCCTGTTCCAGAAGAGGGACTAATTCCTTTTGGCGAACAATACGGGTGGCACCTTCTTGTTATACAGGATGGGCTTCCCGTAGGGGAGAAGTAGCTAGTTCTTTATGGATGACAGGAGGGAGTGATTCCTCCTGTTTTTGTTCTTCCTGGGCTACTTCCTGTTGCGTGGGCGGGGACTGATGCTTTTCAGAGGATGTCCCCTGGCCCTGTTGGGATTTAATGTTGGCCATTTCTCCTTCCCTATCCTCTGATCATCGAAGACCTGCCTGTAAGGCATCATCGTCATCATTAGATTCTAGGTCAGAGTGGTGGCTTGTGTATGGAGTCTTGTCACGGGACTGCGACTTCCCTTTGAGTCGGACCTTTTCTTTTGCCATGAAGTAACTTGAGATAAGATCAAGGCAAAAGTGATCTTCCCAGCGGATCAGGACTTCAACGTTTTGGGTGTATGTGACCTCTAGAGTAAAGATCCTCTTCCTTTTAATCCTCCAAGTTGTACAAGGTGTCGTATGGGGCAACCCTGTAGGATTTTCAGACCTTGAAGCGCTCAAAGGCTTTCTCTATTTTCACTTGGAGGAGAGTGTTATTTATAATATCGGTATGGGAGGGACTCCGCACAGTAGTGAGCTCTACTGTCCGGTTGGGATCCTCAACAGGTATGGGAGCCTGTTGTGGAGAGGGATCCCTGACATGGGTGGGTACCCTGTGGGGAGAAGTACTCCGTACAGGGGTGGGTACCTTGTTTGGAGTTGTGGATTTCGGCTCCAAAGGAGCAGCCGATTCACTGGATCCTTCCATCTTGGCAAATAGTTGATCATCCGTCATAGGCTCAGGATCTGTTGTACGAGCAACAACTATTTATTACATAGGGGTTGCGCCCTGTGGGAGAGGTTCAGTGATAGGTGTTGTTGATGGGACTTATATAGTGACCGCTGTAGTCACCATAGGTTCAGCCTTAGACGACTTCTTGGTCTTCTTTCTCTTCTTCTCGATAGCTTTAGGATAGCTACTGTCGATAATACTTCTCTTTATTTTCTTCCCATCACTCGAGCTCTTTAGAGTGACGTCCCTCGGGTCACTTGAGGTTGGCATGCTGAGAGGGTTAGGCCTATCAGCAAGGATGGGAGTTTTCTTGTATACAGTAGGTCTGATTCCATCGATAAACTTCCTGGTTGAGCATCGACGGACTACTTCACTCCGTGACGAGTGAGCATGTAATTCAGGATAAGTCCAAATAATTTCTTGGCATATTCATGTTTAGAAGCCTCTTCCTGAATGCGTTTCAAAAGGATTTGACACCAATAGACCTTCTCACCAAACATGATGGCGACCATCATTTTGAATCTCAAGTTGGTGTTAATTTTGAATGCACCAGTCCTGTTCTCAACAACACGGCAGAAAAATCATGAAGGTAGACATATGAGAGAGTAAAATTCTTCTTGTGGCAAGAAAGTTGGACGTTTGAAGCCATGAAAGTGCTAGTGAACAACTTCCAGTATGCAGACAGTAGGCTTTTAGACCCAAAGGTCTTCAGTTCCTCCATCTTCAGGGCGTCTGAAGGCAGCTTGTAGATCTTTTCCAGAAGATCCTTGTTGAGAGGGATCTCAATACCTTGCATGGTCCCAATAATATCGGTGATTTCCGTGCCTTTCCTCAGCGAGGAGTATTTGAAGTTAGCGTCCAGATAGAATTCCTCCACTATCTGTTCATCGTAGGTTTCGGCATGATTACTTCCCAGGCGGTAGAGACCTTGTTGCTTCACTCTTGCAACAACCAGGTCTACGTTGATTTTGTCTTCTCCTTCAAGAGCAATCCTCTCCATAACAACAGATTTGGCAAAGATGCGCCCATCAATAATGGATTCCTTCTTGTTCATAGAGATGGAAAATGTCTGTGAGGTAGACATTTTCAAGCAAAGAGAGGTGAAGTAACAGGGAACAAAGCAAAAAATGCAGAAAATATGTAGATAGATTGCTAAAGACTCGTTAAAATTGCAGAAAGTGTAAAGAGTCTGTGGGAGCAATGTACTATCCTTTTATAGGGTGCAGGGAAGATTAGGTTAAAAGTGAACAGTCAGATTTAAGGGATGGGAACCGTCTTTTGAAAGAACGCACAAGATGGGTTCAGATGTAACTTGTACGTCTAATCTATTGGTTTTGAAATGATAGCCGGTCCCACTTCTGGCAGTTCATCTTCCACTATTACACGAAATGGCAGTTTGTATTTTGAAATCGTGGTATTTGAGGCGGTAAAGTCCAGGTGTCTTAAAAACCATTAAGGGATAAAACATTTTAAATTCAGACAGAGAACGTGGACTTAAAACTGTTTACTATGAGAAAGTGTATGAATTAGATACCATTATAATATTAATTGACATCCTATAGTGTATGTGCTGTATCCACGAAAATATAGTGTTCCCCTTAAAAGGTACATACAGGATTCAATTCTAACAACAATATTTGGATTAATACTGTATTCATGGATCGTACTGTATTCCCCCTTAATTAATGTACACGTCATCTGTAGTAAGGTTTTATGCCTCCTTTTTCCTACAGTAAGATCTGACTTGTTCTGAGTGTACAATTAATTAAAGTGGATACTGTATTCTTGGGTCTTACTGTTGGGTTTTACGTGTATCTAATACAATAAATATAAGAAAAACGCAGCGGAATAAATTAACGAAAAACCCAAACGAGGATCTACATGCAGTAATTTAATTGATTTATAAAGAGTTCGTCGAATTACCATAATTCGAAGAACAGATCTGAACCCGAACCAGAAGCTGATTAAATCCTCTTCCTCTTTCGGTGATCCACACACGAACAAATGGTACAAGCCGAATTGCTAGATCCTTACAAATAATGTTGATAAACAGTACAACAAGTAATTCCTTGCTAGAAGGATTTGTACTGTTCATCAAAATCAACTAAGGGTAGAAGACGGAGATGGCCGAACGGACTTCCCGGACTGAGAGTAGTTCGGCCGAACAATAGAGAAACGGGAGGGGGGATATTCGTCTTACAAAAATTAGGGTTGTGTAATTTTTCTTATGACAACTCCTTGTCCTTGACACTTTATTTATACTAAGTAAACCATAGAGTCAAACTCTAGTATTTGCTTAGTTTCCCCTCAACTTTTTAAATAATAAAACCAAACCAAACCAAACATACCCAGTATATCCCGCTCAGAGCAGAGTCTGGGGAGGGTAAGATGTACGCAGACCAGACCCCAACAGATATCTCTATCACTAAAGAGAGGGACAAATCCCCATCTTGATTACTCATTGCCCTCTACATGACTCGCACTAATTCCGATCGCTAACCTTTATGATCACCATGTTTTAGATGACGTTGGATTACGTCAAGGCATAGCAGTTATCATGTTGGACTCTATGATGATCTCAGGTTCAAGGATTTATTGACATACTGTTATATTGAGATTCACGTACGACATTTCCATGCAGTGATCTCAATGCAGGTCTGTCTAGTATTGGTTCTCCAACCAGTACCCATAAGAATGATCCGTACCATACGCATAATCATCCGATGATTATCAATCAAACTTATACTAGTATATTAATCCATTGAGTCTCTACTCAACGCGATTGGACCAGAGACATTTGAATAATCTTATTATTCGTGAATAACTATTATTCGATTATTATAATGTTAAAACATGCACATATTATAACAATCAACGAGAAATAAACGATATCAAATAACTTTATTTAAATGTGATAAATGTGACAATTACAAATCTAGGCACATCGAATGTCCTAGGGAACTATTCCCAACAATCTCCCACTTGCATTAGGATCATTCATTCATGACTTTTAGTCCTATCGATCTCGCATGCTCAACATGCTTTCCTTGTGAGAGAGGCTTGGTACGTGGATCTACAACATTCTCTTCCGTTGCTACTTTGCATATTGTAATATCTCTTCGCCTGACGATCTCTCTGACTAGGTGATATTTTCTGAGTATATGTTTGGAATTATGATGGGACCTAGGCTCTTTAGCTTGTGCAATAGCGCCATTATTGTCACAATAAAGGCTTATGGGACCCTAGATGGTCGGTACCACTCCTAGTTCGGTAATGAACTTCTTGATACATACGGCTTCCTTAGCTGCATCCGATGTTGCCAGGTACTCGTCTTCTATTACAGAATCAGCAATTTTTCTTTGCTTGGAACTCTTCCGACTCACAGCACCTCCATTCAATACAAACACATAACCAGTTTGTGATTTAAAATCATCTCTTTTGGTTTCGAAACTTGCATCAGAGTAACCATTTGGAGCCAGCTCGTTTCCCACCCCTTCATAAATTAGGAAAGCATCCTTAGTTCTTCTTAAGTCCTTTAAGATAGTTTTCACTGTTGTCCAGTGACTTTCACCTGGATTTGATTGGTATCGACTTGTCATGCTAAGGGCAAACGATACATCTGGTCGAATATAAATCATGGCATACATGATCGATCCAATGACCGAAGCATATGGAATCTTGATCATGCGGGATCGCTCATTAGGATTCAAAGGACTCTGAGTCATACTCAGATGAATCCCATGTGACATTGGCAAGAGTTCTCTCTTGGAGTCTTTCATATTGAACCTCTTCAATATTTTGTTAATGTAGGTACATTGACTCAGACCAATCATTCTCTTTAATCTATCTCATTAGATTTTTATCCCAAGAATGTAAGCACCTTGTCCTAAGTCTTCCATTGAGAAACAATTTCCCAACCAAGTCTTGATTGCCTGCATTGTGGGTTTGTCATTTCCAATGAGTAATATGTCATGTACATATAAGATTAAGAAAACAACTATGCTCCCACTAACCTTCTTGTACACATATGGTTCATCTTCATTTTGAATAAACCCAAACTCTTTGACATTTTCATCAAAACGAAGATTCCAGCTCCGAGAAGCTTACTTAAACCCATAAATGGATATTTGAAGCTTGCAAACCTTTTTAGAATTTTCTGGGTGAACAAAGCCCTCAGGTTGTGTCATGTACACATCCTCGAGTAAGTTTCCATTAAGGAACGCTGTTTTGATATCCATTTTCCATATTTCATAATCATAGTATGCGACAATGGCAAATAAAATTCTAATTGATTTAAGCATGACTACTGGCGAAAAAGTCTTATCATAGTCAACTCCATGAACCTGTCTATAACCTTTTGCCACTAGTCTAGCATTATAGGCTTGCAGATTGTCGTCCATGTCTTCTTTTTGAAGACCCATTTGCACCCAATGGTTTTATCACCCTTAGGTGGATCTATCAAGTTCCAAACCTGATTGTCATACATGGATTGCATCTCTGGCTTCATGGGTTCTAGTCATTCCTCAGACTCTGGTCCTGAAGCAGTTTCTGTATAGGTACTAGGCTCATCATCTATGAGCAATGCGTCATCTTCCTATGTTACGAGATACCCATATCTCTCAGGTTCATGTCGCATCCTATCAGATCTGCGAGGGACTTGTGTACTTTGAACTGGCTCTTCAACTGGTTGTTGAGCCTGTTCAGTTTCAATTGGTGAAGCGATGTCTTCTTGTGGTTCTCGAGTTTCCTCGAGAATTACTCTTCTCCCACTGTCTCTTTTGGAAATAAATTCCCTTTCTAAGAATACAATATTTCGTGCAACAAACACTTTGTTCCCTGCGGGCTTATAAAAGTAGTATCCTTTAGTTTCCTTAGGATATCCCATAAATAAATATATTTCGGATCTGACTGCCAGTTTGTCAAACACTTGGCACCTTACGAACGCTTATTAACCCCAGATCTTTAGAAAAGACAAGTTTGGTTTCTGTTGGGATAAACAATCATGTACCTTGTTTTGATAACTGCCAACATACAGCAAGCTCTCATGAATAAAAGTGATCATACATCAAAGGATTCGAAATGCAACTAAGTATGGAATCTGTCTGGAATCACCATACAGCACCTTCCATACATTATTGAAGATAGTCTATTCTACAGAGCCTACAGCTACAGCAATATAATCGTAACATGCTGGATACAACATACAGGCTGAACGTATTGTGAAAATAAACACTTATCCAACAGGACTGAAGACCGTTGTGATGGAATCTGCTTTATTCACAAAAGTAAAAACACCATTTTGAAAGAAGTATGTAAATACTGATTGGATAAAGTATATAAATACCAACCGATAAGGATCTTAAGACAAGGAGCAAAATCCAGATCTAGCATCTTGAAAGTCAATCAACCAATCAGAATGGACTTTTGCTCAACAACCAGCCAACGAACATATTTATAATGGATCTATTTCAAAGTTATAAATAGTCCATGCAAGAGGACATTGCAAGATATGGAAATATACTCATAGACGAACACGAATAAGAATGATTTACTCATTCATAATCGCAGAAACTCTGAAGAGATTATTCTGTCAATCAAGCTTGCAAGAGCAAATATATTTCTTCGAGCATATAACAATATTTGAGAGGAGAAATATACACTGTCAACGTGAACAACACATGATCAGCCTAAGATCATCATGTTCAAGCTGCTGTTCAAACTAGTGATTTCACCATTGTTACCCTTGAGTAAACTTAGCCTTGTGTGGACTAAGGAAAAGATATTCTGGCCTGTGTGGGACGAATAGGACAAAGCTTCAATCTGTGTGCGAAGAAGCAAGTCAAAGAAGCCTACAACCAATCTGTGTGAATGGTTGAAAGCTACAGTATTTGTATCAATCTGTGTGAACGATACAAGGATAGGTTTGATTAAAGTCACATAGTTGTGTACGTAGTGATTTTAATAAACATTTTACTCCTGTGTGGAGGACCAGTGGATGTAGAGGGGTTTACCTCGAACCACTTTATATTGCGTGTTATTACCTTCTTCCTTTATTGTTTTCATAACTGTGATTTATACAAGTATACATTGCAAAACCCTGTACGCACTAAGCTATCAGGAGAAAGCCTAGTTGCTGTATTTACAACAACTCACTTAAACGAACTTCCGCTACGCACTCATATTCGAAAATCGTACAGCTTGTTGTACTCACACTTTTCCAAACTGTATACTGTATACTTAGTGGCCAACAAGTGGTATCAGAGCGGTTGATTCTAAAAAGAATCTGTCGTATTTTTAATGGAATCAGATCCTAAAATCACACAATCTTTTTGAAAACAGTCTTTATCTTTCCTATTCTTTTACATGGATACCTTAGTGATAAATAGGTTCCTGTGTTCTCTATTAACTAATTTGATGATAGGAGAGTTAGGATGGAAGCACATCTTGCAGCCATGCACGAGGAGATGATATTTGTCATTCAAGATGGTCCTATCAAGATAATGAAGGTTAATCCCGCCGCAAGGATAGAAAGACAACCTCATGCTGAAATGCTCGAGAAAGAGCGAGAGCAATGGACAACCGACGATCGCAAACGCGCGATCCTCGACAACATTGCTAAGAATGTGCTATTTTTCACTCTTGACAAGGGCACATTCTCGAAGGTAAAGAGCTGTAAGACAGCCAAGGAAATCTGGGATAAACTCAAGATGATTTGTGAGGGAACTGAGCTCTCAAAAGAAAACAAAATTTTAAAACTCACTCTGCAATTTGAATAATTTGAAATGAAATCTTCTGAAACTCTTGAGGAGCTTGACCTCAGATTCACTGGCATTGTCGGTGAACTTGAAGCATTGGGTAAAGTATATACCTAAAAGGTGAAAAAATTGAAAATTTTTAGATCACTCTCTGCCCGATGGGACATTAAAACCACAACTATGCGTGTGCCATGTAATCTTAATGACATTTCTACTTTTGACCTCTTCTCTGACCTCAAAGCTATTGAGTATGATATTGACACGAGAGAGAAGGCCGAAGAGTCACCTGCTAAGACTACAGCTCTATCCGTTGTATCTAACAGAAGACACATCATGCCTAGCACATCCAAATCTGCCCACAAGACTGCTGACAGTGACGATGATATCATGTCACAAGATGAAATGGCCCTTCTCATGCACAAATTCAAAAAGTTCATCAAAAAGTCTGGAAAGACTGCATACATGCTAAATGAGACTAATCCTCATAATGAGAACAGTACAAATGATTTCGCTCTACTTGAAGCCAAAGTAAAAACTCTCGAGAAACGAGAAGGAGAACTAGAGACCATCTGGAAATCTTTCGAGAAATCATCTAAAAGGATGGAAGAAATTCTAAGCACCGGGCAACATGCTCATGATAAAAGTGGTTTAGGATACAACTCATTCTACAATAAAGGGAAAACTAGTACAGTGTTTGTCATGGGTGTGGAACCCATTCATGTACCTGAAGAGACACCGAGTTCCGTAAAGGTAACAGCTAACCCACGTACAACAAAGGTTGCTATTTTGCCACCAAAGTCATATCATCGACAGCGGAATCCTTACCCTCAGGGACCTGTAAAGCGTAACCAACAGCATGCTCCCCGAGCATATCAGAATCGCCAACAGCCATTCAGAAAGAAGGTTGTATCCAAATATCAAAGGCCAGCATAACATTACTTCAAACAGTACAGTGCGCCTAGATATTAGATACAGGAGCCCTGTTATCCATCAAGAAAATAGGTCGCCGTGCAATATCAGCAACAACTTTGGGAATCCAACTGGAGACCCAGGAAGTAAGTTGTAAGGCCTAAGAAAATGTCTCCACCTCCAAGATGGCATTCGTACTGAATTAATAATATAACCCTCGTTTTTACATGCATCAGAACTACCAAGGTTACAGCGACTATGTGCCTGCCCCATGTAGACATCGCAAGAACGGACCAAGAGTAACCTACAACAAGCCAATTGCTGTCAAGCAAATTTGGGTACCTAAAGGTACTAACATCCATGGATCCAACAACCAAAGGGGACCTAAATCTACTTAATTT
Source organism: Orobanche coerulescens (assembly GCA_033398695.1). Taxonomy (NCBI): domain Eukaryota; kingdom Viridiplantae; phylum Streptophyta; class Magnoliopsida; order Lamiales; family Orobanchaceae; genus Orobanche; species Orobanche coerulescens. The sequence goes on along the minus strand of CM065816.1, from coordinate 41,232,874 downwards.
CTTTGCTTACAGGACATCAAAGAGAAGGACATCTAGTACTTCGACAGCGGATGTTCTCAGCACATGACAGGAGATGGAAGCAAGCTGTCAGATTATGTAGAAGGTCGCGGTCCAAAAGTGCGCTTCAGTGATAAGTCCAAAGGAAGAACAAGAGTGAAGGGAACCCTGGTTGTAGGAAAATTCAAAGTCACTGATGTAACTTATGTTGACAGCTTACAGTACAATCTACTTAGTGTTGGCCAGTTCTGTGACAAATAGTTCTCGGTGAAATTGTATATAGATCACTGTAGAGTCAAGAACATTCTGACCAAAGAAGTTGTGATCATAGGAAGCAGGTCAGGTAACATGTATATTGCTGACTGGAAGCCTACGAGCTCCATAATTCCATATTTTGTTGCCAAAGGCACTGCAGATCAAAGCTGGCTATGGCACAAAAGTATGTCGTAGATCAACTTCAAGACGATCAACAAGCTCGATAGACAGGGAATGTTTAGAGGTTTGCCCGATGTGTCATTCCAAAAAGACGACGTCTGTGGACCCTGCTAGAAAGGCAAACAAGGCAAAACCACCCTGAAAAGCAAATCATACATGTCCACTCACAGAGTTCTGGAAATGCTACATATGGATCTCTACGGTCCTGTAGATCCTATAAGTTTGGGAGATAAGAAATATTATGTTGTTACTGTTGATGGTTATTCCAGGTATGCTTGGACAATCTTCCTGAGCAAGAAGAAGGAAACCACAACAAAGTTGCCCGAGCACATGAGAAAGCTTTAGAATGAGAAAGGGTTGAGTATCGTGTCCATTCGTTCCAACAGAGGTACTGAATTCACTAACTGCTTTATAGAGAAATACTGTTCGGACAATGGAGTACATCACGAATACTCAGCTGTCCAGACTCCCCAATAAAATGGTGTTGCCAAGCGAAAGAACAGGACGCTCAAAAAGCAACAAGAACCATGATCGCCCCAAGCAAGTTGGCGCAGTGTTTCTGGGTGAAGCAACAAATACAGCATGCTAGACACAAAACCGTTGTATCATCAACAAGCATCACAACAAAACAGCATAGGAGGTATGGAACAACAAAAATCCATTAGTTTCATATTTGCACATATTTTCAGATGTTATGTTCTGAATAACGGGAAAGACCGACTCAAAACCTTCGACGAGAAGTTGGATGAAGGGATATTCGTAGGATATCCCTCTGTCAGCAAGGCTTTCAGAATCTTTAACAAAAGGAAGCTGACAGTCGAGAAGTCTATACATGTAATTTTCGATGAACCTCACCATTATCCTACAAGAGTAGAAGATCCGACTCGGAATATCCAAACACTCTCCATTAATGACCCTTTAACTCCAATAGAGCCTATCGTAGACTTAGAGATCAACCCCACAGCTGTAAGAACAGAGGTAGTTGAAGCTGATGCTGTACAAGTTGAAGCTGAAACTACAACACCTCAAGATACAGTACGGGATGCCTAACTAGAACCCGACAGAAGATGGTTGAGAGATCACCCACAGGAGTTAATCATAGGAGACATTGATGCTGGAGTATCTACCTATAGGAGAATACAGAGTACACAAGGAACTATATTGTGCGTGCAAGAAAAACCCGAATATGAGAAATCTCCATTTCCTGTATGGAAATCTCAAGCAGAACTTAGAAAACTTTCCATGTGCACACTCGCTGTATTCTTAGCTCAATCCGAACTTGTTTGTACCAAAGAAGCTCTGAAAAATTCTAACTAGATCACTTCTATGGAAGAAGAGTTGGTTTCGAAAGAAACAATGTATGGTATCTAGTACCCAGACCTGAGTATCAAGCCATTATTGGAACCAAATGGGTATTTAGAAAAAAAAAAGGATGAGAATAGACTTGTTATTAGGAACAAATCCCGTCTAGTCTCACAAGGCTACAGACAGGAAGAGGGCATAGACTACGATGAAATATTTGCCCCTATAGCCAGACTAGAAGCCATCAGGATATTCTTAGCTTTTGCCGCCCATAAGAACTTCATAGTATATCAAATGGACGTTAAGAGCGCATTCGTGAATGGAGACCTCGCCTAAGAAGTCTATGTTGAACAACCACCAGGGTTTGTCAACACAAAAGGCGTAGACCTTGTATACAGACTGCGGAAACTCTGTATGGACTTAATCAAGCAACTAGAGCATGGTACGAAACCTGTCCCTGTAACTAACTAATAATGGATTTGAGAAAGGCGCTGTGGACAAGACTCTATTTAAGATACAGGAAGGTGATGACCTACTAATGGTTCAAATATACGTAGATGATATTATATTTGGTTCCACTAACCTTGCTTTATGTCAAAGGTTCTCTCATCTCATGTAAAGTAAGTTTGAAATGAGTATGATGGGGGAACTTAGTTATTTCCTAGGATTGCAGGTAAAGCAGTTGCCTACAGAAATCTTCATCAACCAAGAGAAGTACAGCAAGGAGCTACTCAACAAGTTTGGGATGAATAATTCCAATCATCGTCAACCCCCATGAGCACTTCCATGCAAATTAGTGCTGACGAAGCTGGAAAGCCGGTTGATCAATCACTCTACAGGAAGCTAATAGGCTCACTCCTGTACCTAACATCTAGCAGAACTGATATCCAGTTTTCTATAGGAGTGTGTGCTCGGTATCAAGTAGCACCTAAAGAATCACACTTCACAACATCTAAACAAATCCTTAAGTACGTAAAAGGAACAATCGATGCAGGATTGTGGTATCCTAAGGAAGGTGTATTCAATTTAGTTGGCTACAGCGACTCGGATCTCGGTGGCTCCAAGCTATATAGGAAGAGTACAAGCAGTACTATGCTGCTGGAAGTTGTTGTATGCAGATCCTCTGGATGCAACAACAGCTATCAGATTATGGAATCATTGCCAAAGAAACACCAATCATGTGAGATAGCACGAGTGCAATTGCAATAATGCACAATCCTATATTGAACTCGCGAACTAAGCATATTGATATGAAGCATCATTTCATCTGGAATCATGTTGACAATAAGGATGTTCTGATCGAGAAAGTTCATACAAACATCCAGTTAGCCGACATCTTTACAAAACCTCTCAGCATGACCAGATTCTGTATGCTTCGACAAGAATTGGGAATGCTACAGCCTGAGTCCCTGTAAGTTTTTATGCTTTTACTCATCAATTGAGGGGGAATGATGTAAGATCCAAGAATACAGTATCCACTGTTAATTAACTGTACACTCAGACAATAAGACATCACTGTAGGACAAAGAATGGATGAAAAACTTCTACAGCTGACGTGTGCATTAATTAAGGGGGAATACAGTACGACCCATGAATACAGTATTAATCCAAATATTGCTGTAAGAATTGAATCCTGTATGTACCTTTTATGGGGGAACGCTGTATTATTTGCGGATACATTACATACACTATGGGACGACAATTAATATTTGATTATAATTCTATTCGTAATAAAACTTTTTTAGTCCACGTGCCCTAATTTAGAATTCAAACGTTTTATCATTTAATACTCTACACGACATCTGGACTTCACTTTCTCAAACACCGCAATGTTAATAATTTTAAAACTGCCGTTTCGTGCAATGAGGGAGTACGAACTGTCAGAAGTGGGACTGGTTGTCATTTAAAAAAACGGATGGATAAGATATACAAGTTAATCTCAGTTCATCCTGTTCGTTCTTTTGAAAGACGGTTCCCATCCCTTAAATCTAACTGTTCACTGTTTTGTAACCCTAATTCTCTCTGCACAATATAAAAGGACTATTTCTTGCTCCCTTTGACTCTTTATGCTTTCTGCATATTAAACGAGTTTAAGATCAAACAGCCTATATCGCTTACTACATTCACTGCTTTCTTTGCTACTTCACTTACTTTTCTTCAGTATCAATGGCATATTCCCAGACATCTTCTCTGTCCCTCAAGAAGAAAGACTCCATTATCGACGGGCGAATCTTCGCCAGATCCGTCGTCCTTGGAAGAGTTCACATTGAATTCGATGATGTTGACGCAATGGAACTGATTGTTTCCATAATCCGGCAACAAGGCCTCTACCGCCTTGGAAGTCTTCATCCTAAGCTCTATGATGAGCGTATTGTCTTGGAATTCTATCTCGACATCTCTGTTAGATTCTTCTCTCTGAAAAGAGGAGGATATGTGTCTGACATTTCTGCTACCGTCCGCAGAGTTCAGATCTGCGTCGATCGGGAGCTTTTGAAAAACATTTACAGGCTGCCGTCTGATGGCCTGACGATGGAAGAGATTGAGACCTTTGGGCCATAAGAACACCTTACTGCTTACGGGGGATTATTCATTGGCGATGCTTCGGACAAGAATGTCCATCCATCTTGCCACAAGAAAAGATTTTGTCTACCTTTTGTCTACTTACACGATTTCTGTTGTCGTGTTGTTGAGAAAAGAACCGGCCCACTTGAAATGTGCACAAATCTGCGGTTCAGAATGATGGTTGCAATTATGTCTAGCGAACGAGTAAACTGGTGCTGGATTGTTCTGAAGAGGATACAGGAAGAAGCATCCAAGCTTGATACTTAGAAGAATTCGTTTGGCCTTATACTCAACAACATCCTTACCAAGTGCGATGCTCAATCCAAAGGAGCCAAAAAGATTGGACCTGGCAAGTACATTGGCGGAAGTAAGCCTTCTGCCTACAACAGAGACGGGCTAATTGCGACAAGACCCTTTGCCAGATATTTGCCCATCTATGATGATCCAAGGGATGTCACTCTCAAGTCCGGGAGTGAAGAGAAATTGAAGAAGAAGAGAAAAAGAAGTTCATCTCACAGCAAATCACCGCTTGCTGTTGAGAAGCCGAAGAAGAAGCTAAGGAAGGCTTCTAAATCAAAGGCTACAGAGATTACAACAATCTCTGTAGATGTCCCAACTACGGCGCAACCCGATGTACAACACCCCGAGGGTGTAACCCCTCCGGAAGAAATAATTGCTGCAAAATCTGCAGATCCCGAGCCACTGGCGGCTATGATGGATGATCAATTATTTGCCAAATTGGAAGGAACTGGTGAATCGGCTGCCCATTCGGAGCCGAGAGACACCTCTCCTATAAGGTAACCCACACCCATACAGGATCCGTCTCCCAGCAGGGTACCAACCCCTGTTCGAGATCCCTCTCCAAAGCAGGTGCCCACACCTATTGCGGATCCCATCCCTATAGTAGACCCAAATACTGTACGAAGTCCCTCCCCCACTACTGTCATTAACGAAACTCTTCTCCAAGTACACATTGTACAAGAGTTTGAGCGCTTTGTTGTTTGGAAGAACTACAGGGTCGCTCCGTACGACGTCCTATACATTTGGGAGTTGTGGAAGGAAGAAGACTTTTGCTCTGGAGGTCACGGATACTCAAGATATACAAGTCTTGATTCAATGGGATAACGACTTTTGCCAAGAGCTGATCACAAATTATTATATGGCAAAAGAAACAGCCCTATTGAAAGGAAAGTCCAAATCCGGTGACATCGTTCCTAACAAACCGAAATCTGATTCCGACTCAGATAACGATGACGATCCCTATAGTATGGTCTGAGAATGAGTCGTGAAAATGTTCGCGAAAGGGAAATATCCAGAATCCAAGACCAACAGGGTCAGGGGACCTTAGAAAGACACCAGTCCCCCAGCCCTCAACAAGAAGCCACTCATAACAAACAGGAGCAATCAGTCCCTCCTGCACATCAAGAAGTTCTTGATCTTGGAGACCAACCCGTCTCTACCCAAGAAGAAGCCCGCACCATCCCGCAGGAGGAATCAGTCCCTCTACCGGAGCAGGCGGAAGCTCAGAGTCAGCAGGAGGAGTCAGTCCCTCTTATACGCATGACTACAGAACACCAACAGGAACAGGAGGAATCAGTCCCCCTATCCCCGAGACTGACAAAGCTGCATAACCATATGCCGAGCCTACGCACGGTGACCCTGCATTTCCAATCTATGTAAGTTCCAAGTCCGAGTCTGATACCAGATTCCTACCTGATGAAAGACCACGACGCCCTCATGTGGGCATGCGTCAACTCAACGGAGCAGAGGATGAGAAATTAGTGCACCCTGGCTCTCCGCAAACAGAGGCCTGGATAGAGCAACTTCAAGCAATCGGCCACCAAACAGTGTTCATGCAGGATGCCGTAAAGGCACTGTATGATGTTCGCAAATTGATCAATTGGATGCGAGAGACTGCGATTGATGAGATGACTGGCTTAAAGAGAGAAATCACAAAAGTTTAAGAGACATTTCACATAGTGCCTAGTGTTACGGCAAGCACTTGCTCAACTTCAACAGCGCCAAGAATAGATTCTCAAAGAAGAGCAAGAAAAGCTCCGTATATCCGAAGCCAAAACTGTCGCCCCCTACAGGAAACTAGCTCCAGGCTCTCAGGACATGATAAAAAGATCGATGACATGTCTCTGGTGCTCAGTTCTCTGGTTGACAAAATCTCGAGTATAGAGACCAAACAGGATAACACGATGAAGCTCCTGGAAAGCATTGATGTTAAGGTCACTTACCTTGATGATGACAAAAGGGGGGAAGAACCCAGAGAGGCTGGTCGACAATGGAGAATTGAGAAAGAAGGAGAGTTTGATGCTACTCTGGAAGAGAGCGTTACTGCTGCAATAGGCCATTTGGCCTCGCGTGCTGGAAAAGGATATAGGGTAACTGGTTCTCGTCCAGAGTTCCATGATCCCAACGTACCCTAGAAGAACAATGTTCAAAGACCACCAGAGATTCGTCTGCCTGCCAACCGTCAGCCTACATCAGATGAAGTGAAGAACTGGAGGAGAAATAAACTGATGAGGTATTTTGTCAAACTCATCAGGGAATCCACTATGTTCAACAAGTACAAGACTCTGGCAGAGGCTGCAGATGATTTGCGAGGATGTTAGAAAAAGGATTGCTTCCCATGCTGATTCAAATGAAATCAAGGCACCGAAAAGGTGATCGGCTCACTCATCCCGAGGATTAGATACTTGCCTTCGACAAATCGGTTGAAGGAAGAGCGATCTATCTTGATCGAGGAAAGGATTCCTTAGAGAATTGGTGGAGAGGAATCGACAATGATCCTGATAGGAGGCCTTGGAGGCATGCTCATTACAGGAATTAGCCTTGATGCTCCTTTTTCATCTTATTTGTTCTATCCATGCAGTATGCAATCTATGTATCTTTCTTCTTTCTATCATTGTAATCTTTTGATCTTTATCAATAAAATTCATTTTTTCTTGAAAGATTATAGCTCGTAATCTACACTTACTGTTTTACTGTTTATTACGAATTCAATTTATTTGCTGCAAACAAACAAGTATAAAACTTGTTACTTCTTAAGCTGTAAAGAACTTGTCTACGAACAGTTCATAGGTTAAGTTGTATTCAACCTAGATCACATTGTAAGATTGTGCCTGTGCGCCAATCATAAGTTTGAAGTTGTAATACACATCCATGTACATATTTACAAATTCCTATAACTTGCCTGCGAGCAGTTCAAATTTTTTAGACTAAGTGTTGAAGAACATACCTTTCGATAGAAGACCAAGAAGCCAGCCTCTCTGGATCAAGATGTTATCTTTAAGAGGTTTTGGCATTATCAAAAAGGGAGAAATTGTTGGGATAAAAAATATTGTACCTTGTTTTGATAACTGCCAACATACAGCAAGCTATATCAGGAATAAAATCCATCATACAGCAAAGGATTCGAAATGCCCGCTAAGTATGGAAGCTGTCTGGAATCTTTATACAGCACCTTCCATACAACATTGAAGATAATCTATTCTACAGAGCCTACAGCTACAACAATATAATCGTAACATGTTGGATACAGCATACAAGCTGAATGTGTTGGAAAAACAAACACTTATCCAACATGACTAAAGACCATTGTGATGGAATATGCTTCATTCACAAAAGTCAAAACACCATTTTCAAAGAAGTATTTAAATACTGATTGGATAAAGTATTTAAATACCAACCGATAAGTATCTTCAGACAAGGAGCAAAATCCGGATCTAGCATCTTGAAAGTCAATCCACCAATCAGAATGGAGTTTTGCTCACCAACCAGCCAACATACATTTATAACGGATCTATTCCAAAGTTATAAATAGTCCATGCAAGAGGACATTGTAAGATACGTAAATATACTCATAGACGAACATGAATAAGAACGATTTACTCATTCATAATCGCTGAAACTCTGAAGAGATTATTATGTCAATCAAGCTTGCAAGAGCAAATATATTTCTTAGAGCATATAACAATATCTGAGGGAAGAAATATACACATTCAACATGAACAACACATCATCAACCTAAGATCATCGTGTTCAAGCTGCTATTCAAACCAGTGATTTCACCATTGTTACCCTTGAGTAAACTTAGCCCTGTGTGGACTAAGGAAAATATATCCTGACCTGCGTGGGACTAATAGGACAAAGCTTCCATCTGTGTGAGAAGAAGCAAGTCAAAGAATCCTACAGGCAATTTGTGTGAACGGTTGAAAGCTACAGTCTTTGTATCAATATGTGTGAACGATATAAGAATAGGTTTGATTAAAGTCACGTAGTTATGTACGTAGTGATTTTAATAAACATTTTACTCCTGTGTGGAGGACCAGTGGACGTAGAGGGGTTTACCTCGAACCACTTTATATTGTGTGTTATTACCTTCTGCCTTTATTGTTTTCATAACTGTGATTTATACAAGTATACAATGCAAAACCCTGTACGCACTAAGCTATCAGGAGAAAGCCCAGTTGCTGTATTTACAACAACTCACTTAAACGAACTTCCGCTACGCACTCATATTCGAAAATCATATAGCTTGTGTACTCACACTTTTCCAAGCTGTATAGTGTATACTTAGTGGCCAACAGTTTCTTACTAGTACATTTCTCAGATGGCGTCTTTTCAACTGCTTTATATGGAACACGGTTAAGGGTGAATGCTGCTATTTCTAAGGCATAGCCCAAAATGATAATGGAAGCTCCGTTCGACTCATCATGGATCGAACCATGTCTAATAAGGTGTGATTCCTCCTCTTGGACACTCCGTTATGCTGAGGTGTTCCAGGAGGAGTAAGTTGTGAAACAATTCCACAACTCCTTAGATGATCATCGAATTCTTGGCTCAAATATTCAGCACCTCGATCCGATCGAAGGGCTTTAATTGTCTTGCCAAGTTGATTCTGTACTTCACTCTGGAATATTTTGAACTTTTCAAAAGATTCATGTTTATACTTCATAAGATAAACATATCCATACAAGCTAAAATGATCGGTAAATGTAATGAAGTATTGGGTTAGTTTCTTCTTAATATTCTGCTCAGCCGCTTTAAGCATCCCATGCATCTCAGCAATGGATTTCTCCATCTCAGTCATATTATAGTTCATAATGAACTGACCCTATCGGGCAATGAGTTTAAGATCACATCCGCGGAGTGCTCATTAGAAAGTGGAAAACCAAGCCTATCAAGATAATCGATATATATCCATTCATATTGAGTACATGAGCGCTGACAGATATCCCCTCAACCATCTTGCAAGCATACATGTCTTGAAAGGTCTCATACCTCTCTTGCCTAGCATGCTTCGAGAAAGTTTCCTTGAGGTGAGCATTAAACTCATAGGCTTCCATTTCTTCCAGATCCATCTGAAGTTCTGGACAAATGGTAGCCAACATAAGACAACAGACATCAATGGAATCATCACAATGTTTGTTCTATTTGTCTTTTGTTGCTTTGTTAGCATTGTCAGTAAGCACATCGGGAATTTCTTCCTCAAGAACGTACAACTTTCTTTCTTACTTGAGAACTATTCTCAAGCTCCGTATCCAATTTAGATAGTTGCTGCTGTATTCTTTGAGCTTGTCCTTCTCAAGGACGGATCGCAGTGAAATGTTGTATGTGTTGTTTGATGCCATTCTATTATCTACAATTCAATATGCAAAGTATTTAGTCATATTATTTGATTGCTCTAAAAATACTCCCACTAAAACAAAGTACCCTCAATTTTACAACATTTGTAATTTTAGTGGGCTAAGACTCCATTTTGCGAAATTCTAAACTCGGCTTTGACATGACGCCTATAATTGAGCTACTTTAGGTGATAACTCTTTATCGATTACACCATATGTAACTCTTAGATTATATTTATGGGATTTGGCATCTTATGCCCAAGCATGTTATAATCCCATCTTATGCCTTAAGGTTCAAAACTATTTTGAATTCTTAGTTCATTATAACATATAGGTATCACCATTACCCATCCTACCTTACTAAGATAATCGAGCATCCAGCTTTGGCATGACCTGCTCAAGATGATCGAAGTCTTGATAGGTGTTTTAATTGAACGGCATTAAAAATTTTAATGAGGGGTTTTATCCTATGTAGCATGTCTATGTTGGATAACATACATCTAAACATACATTGCATCGCATACATGCATAAATTTAAACCTACATAGCATCACATGACATAATAAACATAAGACCGTGTATAGCATGACCATAATCCTAACGTGATTTTCATGAGACAACATAAAAATCACAAAAGTCAATATAAAGGGTATAATTGGTCTTCATTGATCTTCCAACTCCTTGGAATGTCATACACGATCAATTGGCCCCTCAACTCCGTCATTCGTCTCCTTTTTGTCTTCATTACATTAATGAAAAATACTACACTAGTAAAATTAAATTACAAGAAGGCAAACGACAAGCAGGCCATAAATTATAACAATAAATTAAAAAGACAACTTGCAAGCCGTAGAAACCAATTAATATTAAACGACACGCATGTCGTAAAACCAACCCAAAGTTAAATTGAAACATTTAATCACATTGGTCAATTTATGGTCATGCCATACAGCAAACATATACTAAAATTAATCATCACATAATTAATTAATTATACTATTAAAAGTAATTATCACATAACTAATTAAATAGAATATAAATCTGCCTGACAGTCAGGTATAAGATTAATATCCAATCAAAAGTCAACAATCTAGAACATTAGCCCAGATGGCCGAGCGCTCTACACCAGCACACGGCCGCGCGGGTTCGAATCCCGCCGGCCGCAAAAAATGCATTTTGAAAACATTTATTTTGATTTTTCAAAACAGGAGTTAAATAGAATATCAGTGAACAAGATTCACAAAAAGGTGCTCCAGCCGAGATAGTCTGGGTGAGGTTTCGGGTATGACCCGTGCGGGATCGAATCCCTTCAGCAGCGGGATTTGGTTTTGCGATTTACTCGCTGCTCGCGGGTCCTGGTCCGACCCGGACCTAACCCAAACTTGCCCGAACTGACCCTTTTTGCTGTGCTGTACCAGAACAGTTCTAGACAGCAGTTTATGCGATAAGCAATCCAGAAAATTGATTTTAACGGTCCAATTTAATCAAAACAAATAAATATTTATAAAATCTCTATTTCATAAATATGATCAAGAAAATGATTTTAATATATTCAAAGCATATAAAACATGTTCTACATAAATTAATTAAATCACTACAAGTTGGCTCCGATACCACTGTTGGGTTTTACGTGTATCTAATACAATAAATATGAGCAAAACGCAGCGGAATAAATTAACGAAAAACCCAGACGAGGATCTACATGCAATAATTTAATTGATTTATTAAGAGTTCGTCGAATTATCTTAATTCAAATAACTAATCTGAACCCGACTAGAAGCTGATTAAATCTTTTTCCTCTTTCGGTGATCCACACACGAACAACTGGTATAAACCGGATTGCTAGATTCCGTACAAATAATGTTGATAAACAGTACAACAAATAATTCCTTGCTAGAGGGATTTATACTGTTGATCAAAATAAACTAAGGGAAGAAGACAGATATGGCCGAAACGGACTTCCCGGACTGAGAGCATTCCGGCCGAACAGTAGAGAAAGGGGGGGGGGGTTGTCTTACAAAAATTAGGGTTGTGAATTTTTTCTTATGACAACTCCTTGTCCTTGACCCTTTATTAAGTAAACCCTAGAGTCAAACTCTAGTATTTGCTTAGTTGCCCCTCAACTTTTAAATAATACAATACATATAATATCTCATATTATATATTACTTATTATTTATAAATATAATATCTAATATTATATTTATCTTTTCCAGTTGATATAATTAAATAATATAATATATACTATCCAATATTATATATTACTCATTATTTAATAAATATAATATTCAATATTATATCTATTAATTATTCTTGTTTGTCTTTAGTTGTCGTATGTGTGATCCAAAAGGCTTATATTATGTTGGCAAGTATTTAATACCTTATTAAATAATAAATCATAAGCGGCCTCTAGCAAGACATTATGACTACCCAAATAATATAAGTTTATGGGCTATTAAACCATTTACCATGTCAAATCCCTTTGTCACGCGATATCATATTTGAACTAAGTCATGGAAATTGTCATACTTATTATGTTCAAATGCTTTCTCGATCTTCAGTAGACTCATTGAATCAAATGACTCTTCATTTGAGCATGGCCATGCATTTCCTTCAGTTCTACTCATTGAGGGCCAAGCAGATATCTCCCTCACTAAAGAGAGGGACAAATCCCCATCTTGATTATTCATTGCCCTCTACATGACTCCCACTAATCCCGATCGCTAACCTCTATGATCACCATGTTTCAGATGAGTTGGATTATGTCAAGGCATAGTTATCATGTTGAACTCTATGATGATCTCAGGTTCAAGGATTTATTGACATACTGTTATATTGAGATTCACTTATGACATTTCTATGTAGTGATCTCAATACGGGTCTGTCCAGTATTGGTTCTCCATGCATTACCCATAAGATTGATTCGTACCATACATATAATCATCCGATGATTATCAATCCAACTTATACTAGTATATTAATACCTTGAGTCTCTACTCAACGCGATTGGACCAGGGACATTTGAAAAATCTTATTATTCGTGAATAACTATTATTCGATTATTATAATATTAAAACATGCACATATTATAATAATCAATGAGGAATAAATTATATCATTTAACTTTATTTAAATGTGACAATTACAAATCTAGGCACATCGAGTGTCCTAGGGCACTATTCCCAACACTTACAACATTCCCCCTCAATTGATTGGTAAAATGTAAATACTTACATGGAGTCCGGTTGTAACATTCCTAATTCCTAGCGAAGCATGCAAAATCTAGTTGTGCTGAGAGGTTTTGAAAAGATGTCGGCTAACTGGATATCTGTATGAATCTTCTCTTTCCGAACATCTTTATTCTCAATATGATTCTTGATGAAATCATGCTTCATATCAACATGCTTAGTTCGCGAATGCAACATAGGGTTGTGCGTGATTGCAATTGCACTCATGCTATCGCACATGATTGGAGTCTCTCTGGCGCTGATTCCATGATCTTGTAATCTATTGTTACATCCTGAGAATCTGCATACATTAACTTCCAACGGCATAATATTCTGACTCAGCTGTAGAAAGCGAGTTGGCCAATTGCTTCTTACTAAACTATGACACAAGTCTAGGTCCAAGAAAGTGACAAGTACCGCTTGTACTCTTCCTATCAACTTACAGCCTCTGAGATCCGAGTCGCTATAGCCTACCAAATCGAATCCTTCTTCCTTAAGATACCACAATCCTACATCGATTGTTCCTTTTACGTACTTAAGGATTCGTTTGTCTGTGGTGAAGTGTAACTCCTTAGGTGATACTTGACACCGAGCACACATTCCTACAACAAACCGGATATCGGGCCTCGTAGCCGTTAGGTATAGGAGTTAGCCTATTAGCTTCCTGTAGAGTGATTGATCAACCGTATTTCCAGCTTCATCAGCACTAATTTGCGTGGAATTGCTCATGGGGGTGGACGAGGATTTGGAGTTGTTCATCCCAAATTTGCTGAGCAGCTCCTTGCTGTAGTTTTACTGGTTGATGAATATTCCTGCAGGCAATTGCTTAACCTGCAATACTAAAAAATAGCTAAGTTCCCCCATCTTACTTATTTCAAATTTACTTTGCATGAGATGAGATAGCCTTTGACATAGAGCGAGGTTAGTTGAACCAAATATAATATCATCTTGTACCATTAAAAGATCGTCAGCTTCCTATATCTTAAAGAGGGTCTTACCTACTATACCTTTCTCAAATCCATTATTGATTAGGTACAGTGATAGGATTTCATACTAGGCTCTAGGCGCTTGCTTAAATCCATACAGTGTTTTCCTTAGCCTGTATACTAGGTCTTCTCCTTAAGTGTTGACAAACCCTGGTGGCTGGTCAACATAGACTTCTTCAGCGAGATCTCCATTCAGGAATGCGATCTTAACGTGCATTTGATATACTATGAAGTTCTTATGGGTGGCGAATGCTAGAAAAATCCTGATGGCTTCTAGTCTAGCTATAGGGGAAAAGGTTTCATCGTAATCTATGCCTTCTCCCTGTCTGTAACCTTAAGCGACTAGTCGGGATTTATTTCTTATAACAAGTCATTTTTCATCCTTTCTGTTTCTAAATACCCATTTATTTCCAATTACAGTTTGATGATCTGGTCTGGGTACAAGATACCATACATTGTTTTTTTCGAAACCATTCAGCTCTTCTTCTATTGAAGTGATCCGGTGTGAATTATTCAGAGATTCATTGGTCGAAACAGGTTCAGACTGGGCTAAGAATACAGCTAGAGTGCACATAGTTAGTCTCCTAAGTTCGGCTTGAGATTTCCATATAGGAAATTGAGACTTTTCAGAATTTGTTTCTTCTTGTGAACAAAACGCAGTTCTTTGTGTATTTTGTATTCTTCTATGAGTGGTTACACTAGCATCGATATCTCCTATAATCAACTCCTAGGGGAGATCCCTCAGCTATCTTCTATCAAGTTCTAACTCAGCATCTCGTGCTCTATCTTGTGGTCTTAGAGTCTCGGATTCAGCTTGTACAGCATCAGATTCGACTGCTTCTGATCTTACAGCGGTGGGATTAATTTCTAGGTCCACGAAAGGTTCTATTGGAGTTTGGGGATCATCAATAGAAAGTGTTTGAATGTTCTGAGTTATGCCTTCTACTCCTGTAGGGTCACAATGGGGTTCATCGAATACGACATGGACGGATTCCTCTATTGCCAGCTTCCCCTTATTAAATATCCTAACAAATATGCCTTCATCCGACTTTTCATCGAAGCTTTCGAGTTTATCCTTCCCATTGTTTAGAACATAACACCTGCATCCAAAAATATAAAAGTATGCAACCATGGGAGTTTTATTATTCCATACCTCATATGTTGTTTTGTTTTGGTGCTTGTTGATGATAAAATGGTTTTGTGTATATCATGATGTATTAGTTGATTCTCCCCAGAACCGCTATGGCAATTTGCTTGCGGCTAACATGGTCCTTCGGTAACTCCATTTTGTTGAGGAGTTCGGGCTGCTGAGTATTCGTGCTGTATTCCATTGTCCGAATAGTATTGCTCTATAAAGCGATTTGTGAATTCAGTACCTCTGTCGGAACAAATGGACATGATGCTCGACCCTTTCTCATTCTGTAGCTTCTTCGGGTGCTCTGGCAACTTCGTGGTGGTATTTTTCTTTTTGCTCAGAAATATTGTCCAAGCATACCTAGAAAAATCATCAACAATAACAAGACAATATTTCTTACCTCCCAAACTTACGGGGTCTACAAGCGTATAGGTCGATGTGTAGAAAATCAGTGCCCTGTGGGTGACATGTATGACTTGATTTTCAGGGTGGTCTTAACCCGGATGCCTTTCTGAATTGGTCCACAGACGCTGTTTTTATGAAATGACACATCGGGCAAACCTCTGATCATTCCCTGTCTAGCGAGTTTGTGGATAGTCTTGAAGTTGATGTGCGACATCCTTTTGTGCCATAGCCAGCTTTGATCTGCAGTGTCTTTGGCAACAAAACATGGAATAGTAGGGATCGTAGGATTCCAGTCAGCAATGTATATATTACCTGATCTGCTTCCTGTGAGGATGATTTCCTTGGTCTTTATGTCCTTCACCCTACAGTGATCTATATAAAATTGAATGAGAACCGTTTGTCACAGAACTGGCTAATACTAAGTAGATTATACTGTAAGCCTTCAACATAGGCTACGTCAGTGACGTTAAACTTTCCTACAAGCAAGGTTCCCTTCTCTCTTGTTCTTTCTTTAGATTTGTCACTGAATCATACCTTTGGACCACAACCTTCTACGTAATCTGACAGCTTGCTTATATCTCCTATCATATGCCGAGAACATCTGCTGTCGAAGTACCATATGTCTTTCTCCTTGATATCCTGGTAGATTTAGGTCCCCTTTGATTATTGGGTCCATGTATGTTAGTGTCTTTTGGTACCTATATTTGCCTGACAGCAGTTGGTTTACTGTAGGTTACTTGTGGTACAGTCTTGCAATATCTACGTGGGGCAGGCACTTAGTCGCTGTAACCTTGATTATTATGTATGAAAAATCAAGGGTTTTGATTCCAATACAATTTCCGTCTTGGAAGGGGAACCATTTTCTTCGGCCTTACAGCTTGCCTTCTAGGTCTCTAGTTGGATTCCCAGAGGTGTTGGTGGTACTGCGCGGCGGCCTATTTCCTGGATGGATAACAGGGCTCTTGTGTCCACTATCTAGGCACACTGTACTGTTGGTGGTACTGTGGTGCATGCCTTTGATACTTAGATACATCCTTCTTTCTGAATGGCTGCTGGCACTGTTGCTATGCTCGAGGAGCATACTGTTGGTTATGTCTCGCCGGTCTGGGAGGCTGAGGTTTCCGCTGTTTATGATAGGGACTTGGGGGTGGAATCACAACCTTTTCTATACGAGGAGCAGCTGTAACCTTTGCGGGACTCGGGGCCTCTTTGGGTTCAGGATGTGTTCCACTCCCCTAACGAACACCGTACTAGATTTTTCCTTATGGGAGAACGAGTCATATTGTAACCCACGTTTATCGTGAGCATGATGCCCAGTGCTTAGAATTTCTTCCACACTACCAATATCGGGGGTTTAGCCGACGACTTAAAGTCGTCGGCTAAAGCTCAATGTCGTCGGCTAATCCCCCCAGTCGTCGGCTGATATTCGTCGGCCAAGGTTTAGCCGACGACGTTTTTGTTAGTCGTCGGCTAAAGTTCAAAGTTTAGCCGACCACTACGACAGTGTCGTCGGCTAAAACTTGTTTATTAAAAAAAAGACACTTTAGCCGACGACTTTTCCAAAGGTCGTCGGCTAAAACCTATTTATATAAAAAAAGACACTTTAGCCGATGACCTTTTCAAAGGTCGTCGGCTAAAACCTGTTTATAAAAAAAAAAAGACACTTTAGCCGATGACCCTCTCAAATGTCGTCGGCTAAAACCTATTTTAAAAAAAAAAGACACTTTAGCCGACGACGGTGTAAGTATAACTGTCGATACACATGGCGTGCAAGTAGAACGTCTCGGACGAATAATTGTCGTACGTGGGATGACCTTGCTCCCACAACAATTTCAGCTCCTCTATCAAAGGTCTCATATACACATCGATACACTTTCCCGGATATCCCGGCCCCGGGACTAATAAGGTCAACATATTATACTCCTTCCGCATACACATCCACAGAGGAAGATTGTAAGGAATCACTACAACAGGCCATATGGTATATGAAAGACTCATGTTACCAAAAGGGTTGAAACCATCAGATGCAATCCCGAGCCTCACATTTCGGATATCTGAAGAAAAATTCGGATACTCCCTATCTATATGATTCCACGCCTCTCTATCCAAAGGATGTATCATAGTATCCCTATCATTAGTGCACGGCTCGGCATGCCATCTCATTGCTTTTGCCGTGTGAGAAGACATAAAAAGCCGTTCCAACCTGTCCTTCAGTAGAAAATACCAAAGTACCTTCACCGGTTTCTCTTTTCCAGAAGGAGTGGTCCTATATCTCTCTGTATCACATACAGGACATCTCGTGAGGTCCTCATTAGGATGCCCCCAGAATAGAACACAATCATACATGCAGACGTGGATCTTAATGTAAGAAAGACCAAGATCTTTCAAAATTCCTCTCATTTTTGTATATGTATTAGGAAGATGATGACCCCATGGAAGCATATTACTCGTAAGCTCCAAGTAATCATCCACAGACTTGATGGATGATCTGTTTTCCACCTTTAATCTCATCGTTTCCATGACACAATCAAGAACAGTCATGTTACACCCTGGGTATAGAGGGGTCTGTTGGAGTTGAATTAGCTTGTTGTACCTGTCAAGCCCAGCAATATTGCAAGGCAACAGTCTACGGGGTCATGGGATTGGCTCAGTTGGTACAAACGTCTCGGAAAAACTAAACACATCATCAATCAACCTCCTCTTCAGATCGGTGAACCCGTCGTTACCACTAAATTGTCCGTGACCATATGGAATAACAGAATTCAGTGCTGCACCGTGGTATATCCAACATGTATATTTACTCCAAAAACCATTCTTCTTTAGGTGTTCCCAGACCTCATCAAATGTAAAACGATACATATCACTGCGACATCTACATTTATTACACCGACACTAGTGCAACGTATTACCACTGTCGTGCTCTTTTACAAATCTCATAAACTGCTTCATCCCATCCATTACACTTGGATCCCATTTTCGTAACCCAATCCAACTCTTTTCCATCCTGAAAATGTATAAATTTTCCAATATTAATCCAACTAACTAATATTGTTCAAATTATAAATGAAATCACAACAAACAATTAATCATAATGATTATCATCATAAAACTTAATCGTTATACATAAAAGCTTTCGAATGTACAACACGAATAATACAAAGTTGTGAAATCACAATAAAAAATACTATAAAATACGTACCTTAATCGAAATGGTGATTATTAAAACCGGTAGAAACCGGTATAAAATACACAAAGGGATTTCAAAGAACCGGGATGATCTTTGTCGCAAGGTCGCAATACTCAAAGTAGCAACTCACAAGCTTTTTTCGGGAATAACTGACAGGGTCGGGAATAGAAAGGTGCTCTTTAGCGGGGACAGGGGCAAGATTGGGTTGGTGTTCCGTGAACTATATTTAATTTTCACTTGGAGGTTTACCCGACGGCAAGATCTAGGTCGTCGGCTAAACCCTATTTTTTTCGAAAGGGTTTAGCCGACGACCTAGATCTTGCCGTCGGCTAAAACTTTATTTTTTTTTTTGGGAAAGGGTTTATCCGATGACCCAGATCAAGTCGTCGGCTAAAACTTTATTTTTTTGGAAAAGGGTTTAGCCGACGACCCATATCAAGTTGTCGGCTAAACGTTTTTTTTCGTCGGCTAAACAATCTCAAGAGTCGTCGGCTAAACCTCTTTACAATAGCCGACGAATATGTTGCACTATAGCCGACGACCTAGATCAAGTCGTCGGCTAAAATTGTTTAGCCGACGGCAACACGAGTCGTCGTCTAAAGTGAAAAGTTTAGCCGATGACACTTTAAAGTCGTCGGCCGTTTTTTTACGGGTCGTCGGCTAAAGTGTTAATTTTGGTAGTGCCATCCCTCTAGAAGATTTTTCAAATGATTTCAAGATGCTCTCGAGTTCTCCTTCTCGTTTCTCGAGAGTTTTTATTTTAGCTTCGAGTAAAGCATAATCATTTATCTTGCACTCACTATGAGGCTTAGCATCATTTAGATCTTTTGCAAGTTGATGATTGCTTTCCATGAGTTTTTCATAAGTGACTTTGCTGTTTTCGCAATCCAAAGACATATTTTCGTAGTTGTTTTTGAGCAAGTTATTTTCGTCTTTCAGCTCCAGGTTTAAAATTTCGAGCTGTATATTTTCTCGTTTGAGTGTCTCATGGGATTGTTAAATATTTTTAAATTAATTCATCATGTTTTCAAAAGTATGCGATGCATTGATAGGAATAGTTGAATTTGAACTTACTTCATCATCGCTGTCATCATCTTCCTGTATTTCTTTGGCCATAAATCACATGTATGCTTTATCCTCAATTTCATCATCGAAGGAGTCACGGTCAGTGATCGCCTATAGGCACTCCTTGGTCTTGTGGGATGCGAGCGAGGCTTCTGATTCACGAATCAAGGGCTTAAGCTTGTTTCTCCAGGCACGTATTTTCTCATCCTTTTCCTATTGCTCAGCTTCGGGAAACTTTTGCACTTTTGGATGAGGACACTAATTTCAATAATGTCCTGGCTTCCTACAATTATAGCATAGGTTAGAATTGCCTGTTGAAGGGGGATTCAAAGCTTACCCTGTTAAAAGACTTGGGCCTGTATGGAGTCTTTCCACATTGTTTGATGAACTTCTTGAATTTGTGCATGAACAAGGCCATTTCATCTTGCGACAGGATGTCATCGTCACTGTGTGCTGCCTTGTGTGCCGACTTGGATGTGCTGGGTGCTGAACTATGTCTCCTATCAGATACAGCAGCCAGTGTTGTAGTCTTGGCTTGTGACTCTTCAGATTTCTCTCTCCTGTCTATGTCATACTCAAAGGCCCTTAGGTCAAAAAAGAGATCAAAAGTAGAAATATCATTTAAGTTACAGGACACACGCATAGTTGTGGTTTTTATGTCCCATTGGGCAGGGAGTGATCTAAATATTTTCAAAACTTTCTCCTTTTGGGTATACACTTTACCCAATGATTCAAGTTCACCGACAATGCCGGTAAATCTGAGGTCAAGATCCTCAAGCGTTTCTGTAGGTTTCATTTCAAAGGACTCAAATTGCAGAGTAAGTTTAGAAATTTTGTTTTCTTTTGAGAGCTCCGTACCCTCGCAAATAATCTTGAGTTTCTCCCAGATTTTCTTAGATATCTTATAGCCCTTTACCTTAGAGAATGTGCCTTTGTCGAGAGTGACAAACGTCGCATTGTTTGCAACACTATCCAGGTTCGCACGCTTGCGATAATCCATTGTTCACTGTTCACGCTCCTTCTCGAGCATTTCAGCATGTGGTTGCCCTTCCATTCTTGCGGCTGTATTGACCTTCATAATTTTGATAGGTCCTTTATGGATGACATAAATCATCTCTTCGTGTGTGGCTGCACGATGGGCTTCCATCATAATTCTCCAGTCATCAAATTCGTTAATAGAAAATATAGGAACCTTATTTATCATGGAGGTGTCCATAATAGAGATAGGATAAATGATGAAGACATAACAAAAGTATTCAAAAGCTAGTGATTTTTGGATATGATTTAGTTAAAAATTGATTGATTCTTTTTAGAATCAACCACTCCGATACCACTTTTGGCCACAGAGTATACAGTAAACAACTTAGAAAGTGAGAATACAATAAGCTGTATGTTTTTCGAAGTTAATTGCATAGCGGAAGACTAATAGTGAGTTGCTGTAAATATAGCAACTAAGTACTCTCGTGTTTGCTTAATGCGTATATGGTTCTTACAATGTATACTTTAAATCACAGTTACAAATTAAAATAGTAAGGACATAATGTAGATAACAGACAGATATAAGTGGTTCGATGTAAATCCCTCTATGTCCACTGCTCCTTCACACTGGAGTAAAACATTTATTAAAATTACTACGTACATAACTACGTGACTTTAACTAAACATGTCTCTATATCGTTCACACCGATTGATACAGGTACTACTACTTGGACCATTCACACAGGTTGGGTTAGCTCTTTTGAATTGCTTCTTCTTACACAGATCAAAGCTTTGTCTTCAATGTTATTCTTCCCACACAGGTCGGAACTAGCAAAGACTTAGTCCACACAGGGCTAAGGTTGATCTCAATGATAAAGATGGTAGAATAGGATCAAACATCAATTGTATGCTTTGACGAGCGATTACTGTATGATGTGTTGTTTGCATTGAGGACTTGTATATTTCTTCCCTTTGATTTTGCTTTATGCTCAGGAAATATACTGCTCTTTCTTATCTTGATTGTCAGAGCTAATTATCAGATGTAATACGTGAGATTCAATAAGTGTTCAAGTGAGCAATGTGCTCTTTCTTGGGGCTATTTATAACCTTGGAAATAGATCTGTTATAAATGTAGCTGTTGGCCGGTTGGTGAGACTTAGATGTCTCTGATTGTGTAACACCCCCGTGATTTACGGAGATATTACAGCGCCGTAGATTCTTTTTGGAGAACCTGCCAGGCTTAGACCAACATAGAACTCATTAAAAATTAACAAACCACAACATTCACTTTCTTAAAAACAAACTGACTTCAACACGACATACATTACAAAACCAAACAACACATCGTCCCGTAGGATCACAACTGATACAACAGCTCACAGCTGATACAACAACATCATCAACAATCAACAACAACACGTTATACATCACATGACAGTACCCGCGCGAGTACAAAACCAAAATACCACACTGACCATGACAAGACGTCCACAGACTCAACCTAATACATGATATCAATGATGCCCAACAAGCTCGTGTCTGCTCTGTGCTGGCTCACCCATTAGACCTGTACCTGAATACACAACAAGTATATCCACCCCCGAAGGGGTCAGCAAGAAATCGGTACAAGTACAATGATTATAGAATATGTACAACAAGTGAACAAACAACAAAATCACAGTGCCATCACATATATTCCAGAATACCATACCACAATCATCATCACAAAATAACAACGGGGGCTATGCTGGTACTGTACCTCACGCGAGATACATACCACTCCCTAGAGAGTCCTCGTCAGGCCCCCTCTGATTGTACAACCCTACCAAGTGAACCGCGGAAGCCTCGGTCTACGAACCCAGGGGACCCTCACTGGTTTTTCTTGGCACACGACCACAAGTTGCACTTTCTAAAATCATCACTTTTTCACACATGGCACAAATCGCATTTTCTGAAATGACCACTTTTCACCAAATCAGGTTTTTTTCACATATTCACACGAAGTACATTAAACACAATCAAAGTACTTGCCTCGATTTGAACGAGACAATAAACAACAAACGGGAGTACGTACGGTCCGAACTCTTTCAACGATTCGATCCTAGTACAGCAAAATACCAAATCAAACACAACACCACATAAACGGAAGGATTTCCTTCAAATTCTACTCTTAGGGACAAACTATCGAACACTATGAAGGCGGAGTTGTTTATACCCCATTTAATAGATGAAAACTCGAAACAAAATCCATAGACTTCAAGGAAATCAAGGGATTATGACTTCGTAATCATAATCTAATACAAATCAAGGCTAAAACGGACTAAAAGGACGAGATCTTAACAAAACCCCAAAACATGAAGAACTAGGATTCTCGTGAATCTTACCTTGAATCAGACGATGAAAATTGATAAGATGTTGTTAACTTGATGCTAAAAACTCAAAAACGTACTTGGATGATGAAATCCGGCCAAAATCTACTCTATCCTATGCTGGAGATCGCCTACACACCGGAGAAGAATGGAGAAGTGGAGAAAATGACGAATTCTTGAACATGCAGCCCATATATATACTAGGCGCGATTAGCGCACGCTACGGCTGAAGTTTAGCGTGCGCTATCGGCTAAAAGGCAGTGCACTGTTGGTTGGAAGGCTGTCCAAAACCTTCTATTTGAATCCGATAGCTTGCGTCACCCAAAAGTTAGCATTAGTTATCCATCGTCACTAGCGCGCGCTAGCTTCAGAAATAGCATGCGCTACCTGATAGCACCTGCAGTCAAGAAACGTTCTGCCCTCACTGTCCTACCGACATAGCGCGCGTTACCTCACTATTAATGTGTGTTAGCACATCGAAATAGCATATGCTAGTCCACCATTAGCGTGCGCTAATGTCCGTTCCAGAGTCCATAAATCTCACTGCCCAGTCGGCCTAGCGTGCGCTACGAGCAAGAGTAGCGTGCGCTACTGATACACGGTTAGCATGTGCTAGCAACACAGTCTAGCGTGTGCTAACTGCTACTTCCCAGTATTAAATTCGCAAAGACCGGCCAGAACAAACACATTCCGATAATCACAAAACTCAACAATTACCGACCGTGAACAATCCAATTCCAATCACCAATACACATGATTCCAAATGCCAGACAATACAGCAGGGGAAATACAAATAAATTCCCAACATAATATATCCAAAATAACACACATTATTAACAAAATGCACGGATATTACATATTGGCGGTTGCAGAATGTTTGAATTAAAGGCAATTCGTGTTTAATGCGCATTAAGTGATTATTTAACCGTGAATACTTTATGAATAAATAAAGTTTATTTCACAATGGTTTAAAGCTATTCTTCAGTCCTGTTGGATGGGTTTTACTTTTCATAAGTAAAACTCCTACAGCAAGATTGCTGTATCCAACACTCTACTTCTGCTATATGAAGATGTAGGCTCTGTAGGAAGATCTCTTGTTGTACAGATAGGCTGTACGGAGTTTCCTTAACAGCTTCCATACTTAGCGAATTGCTGACTCTGAAGACTTCTTGCTGTATGATGGCGATTATCAAAACCAGTAGTATTTATCCTAACACTAAGTTATAAAAACTATTTTTGAAAACATTAGGGTCTTAGCCCAAATCTCATTTCGCATCGCCTTACTTAAAATAAAACGGAAAACTTTTCCAAGAATCATTTGGGTCTCGGCCCTACATTCATTTTCATAAAACTCCCTTTACAAAAACTTTGATCGTCAATACATGCTCGTGACCCCGTGATCTCTTGCCACGTGTCTCCGTAGGTTCAACAACCTGCACGGACTAAGAGAGTCACAACATCTAATATCAACATGATCGTGACCCCTTGATCTCCTATCACGTGTCCCCGTAGGTTCCAGAACCCACACGGATTGAGCTAAACACAACAGTAACAACAACCAGTGCCGGTTCTGTAATCCCTTGCCACAAGTCACCATAGGCCTCGTTGAATCCACACAGTTGGATGAAATGTACCCTGACCCCAGGATTTCCGCCATGTGTCATTGTAGGCCTCATCAGACCCGCACGATTTGACCTCAGCACCATATATTAAGTTTCGATCCCATAGTCCCTTGTCATGCATCCTCATAGGTCCCGTCGAACCCACACGAGTGAGCTTAGCAACACATCAGACAACATTCACATTTCACCAACAATGTACATGACTAGTCATTACATCAATCATCATGAACTTTACAGAACCAACACACATAGCTTAATATCTATATTCCAACCATCATCGCAATAATACACAGTCATCATACCTCAATATCAATACACAACACGATACACATCCAAGTGTACAATCAAACCAACACATTTATCACAACTAACACAATTCCACAACTTTAACATTCAAGGATACCACAAATACCACCAATCATTCGTGACAAACAATTCATAACTAATTCACACGAACTATGTTTGTGAAGGTAAACTAATCATCACAAACCCAACACGTAATTTTTATTCACATGATACAAATCATATAAGCAAGACACTTGCCTCAATAATCGACATGTGAATCCTCCGGAGATCACAGCTCAACTGAAAAATCTTGAAAACCTATAACCTCTTTGAGAAAACAACGACACACAATCACTATGAGAATAAGGACCAATAACGATGGAAAACACACCACATAACCGAATGAAACTCATTGGACTATTTAGTCGAACATTAAATGTTCAAGGTTTCTCCAAGAATAAAAAAATCATCAACCGATTTGAACGAATCAAAGATATAGATATACCATCCATTGAACATAATCTACAACATTATTTAACAACAACTGATTCATCAAAATCGGATTGAAATCAAAATCAAGAACAAAATCCCAAAAGGTCAACTCTAGGGAATTCAAGAAAGTACATCGAGCCGATGAAGAACAATGGATTAGAT
Source organism: Orobanche coerulescens (assembly GCA_033398695.1). NCBI lineage: Eukaryota > Viridiplantae > Streptophyta > Magnoliopsida > Lamiales > Orobanchaceae > Orobanche > Orobanche coerulescens. The sequence goes on along the minus strand of CM065816.1, from coordinate 41,207,030 downwards.
GATGTTATAATCACCTAAGACCCTCCAAAACACCTTTGGATGGAGCAAAATTAGACAAAAATCATATAACACCCCGAGATATTCAGGATAATTACAGCGCCGTAAATCCTTTATATAAGGATTTACTAGGCTAAGAATTCTAAAACAACAATTATAAAGTACTTCGGACGGAATTATTATTACAAATCAGGTTTTTCAATAGTAAAATATTACTGAAAGGAATTCATTAATATATGACAAATCAAAAACATAAAGAAGACAATGCACTCGAGTTCTTATTCCAACACGAACATATACGGACAGAACTTCTCTGAGTCATCAACATTACTGTGTACCCTCGTCGTCATGCTGCCCTTGTGGTTGTTTTCCCGCTCTCCCGGATCCTAAACATAAAACATATGTTCACCCTGAAGGGTCTAGCACAACAATGCTAGTACAAGTACGATAATTATACAACAAAAGATCATTGGATGATTCATGAAGAATAACAAAACAACAACAACAAGCCTCTCTAGCGATAAGGTAAACAATGCAGTACATAACAGTACAGTCTCAACCAAAATATAGTAATCCAACAATCTAGCACGCACAGCATAGATATCCAAGATGATCCCGTCGGACCAACACTTGGTGGAAAACCCGTCCAACGATCCAGTGCACACAGCATCGATACCCAAGATTATACTGTCAGACCAACACTTGGTGGACAAACAAATACAACACATATGCTCGACAACATAAACGACATTAACACATAAGCACAATTAAAATACTTGCCTTAGAATGACTATAAGGATTAAATACTTCGAGGAATGTCAATACACCCGAAGGTCGTCCCTTCGCTCAACCACTTGCAAGATTCGAACCTTATATAAAAATAAATAATCAAAGAGTTCAATTTTCATATACATAACTAACACACGAGCATCTAACATTACTAAACTATGATTGGACAAATCATCATACATACGGTCGGTTCAAGGTTCAACTACCCGACGAACACTTAATCGGACTTCCAATATACATCATGTTAATTGAATGCCAATAACAGGGATAACTCAATGACGTCTACGAAATTCAAGTATATTATCATCGCTAAGACAAGAATTCAATACTCAAACCGATTATTATCAACTTATACATGTACGGTGCAGCTACTCATCGGTCCTTATCGAAAACATGATTGTGATGAACATGTCCCAAACATCATATAAAGGATTGATAACCTTTTTTGCATTTAGCAGGACTTCAGGTTTGATAGCCAATCTGAATAAGAGTGAAATCTATGGAGCAGGGATAAAAGAAGATGTGCTGAAAGATATAGCTAGACAATTCCAATTGAAGATAGTGGTGCTAACCTTCAGATACTTAGGGATGCAAAAGGGTTATCAATCCATCAGTACCAACCACTATTGGAAAGGATTCTTGGGAAGGTGAGACATTGGTCTACAAAGTTCATAAGCTATGGAGGAAGAGTCCAATTGGTCTAAAGTGTATTATATGCTATTCAAAACTATTGGGGGCAATTGTTCTGTTTTCCTAAGAAAGTATTAAAATCAATAGAAGCTGTGTGTAGAAGATTCCTGTGGATAGGAAAAGGGGATGAATCAAAAAAATCTCCTGTGGATTGGGATGATATATGTAGAACAAAATCAGAAGGAGGTCTTGGCTTAATCCATCTGCCCACATGGAATAAATGCTCAATGTTCAAATTACTATGGGCATTGCAGAGAAAGAAGATAGACTATGGATACAATGGATTCATTTAAACTACATAAGAGGTGGTGATATGATGAGAAATAAAGCAACTACTCAAAGTTCCTTCTTCTTCAAGAAGATAATAAAACTACGTGATCAAGTGATGCACCAAGAGGAGCTGCGGGACATGATGCAAGAAGGAAGTGTGCTAACTAAGAAAGTGTACACCTTACTTAGACCTCCAATAATCAGGAAAGAATGGAGAGATCTTGTCCTGAACAACATGGCAACACAAAGAGATAAATTTATAATGTGGATGGCACTTAGAGGGATACTGGACACGAAAGATCGGCTCATATAGTTGCAGGTAATTACTGACAAGCTATTGTGTATTTTTTAAGTCCCAAGATGAAACACTTTCGCACTTGTTGTTTGAATGCTGCGAAATACAACCTGTTTGGGATCGGATTCTATGATGGTCAGGAAGGAGAAGACAATCAGTTGTTTGGGAACAAGAAGTGAGGCTTTTAACAGGGGAGGTGAAGGGAAAATCACCTCGTAACAGGTTTTGGAAAGTTGTGGTTATGGAATTCATATATGCATTATGGAAGGAGCGTAATAATCACATTTTTAATGGGAAGGCCCAAGAATTTACAAGAATCACTCATGAAGTGATCTCAAATGCATGTGGAAGATGCTTATTACAAAAGAAGATGCAGGACTTTGTCATGAGATTAGGGAATTTATGTTAATTTAGCTTTGTATGTTAAAGAGAAGCCCTATGGAAGGCTCAACATTTTGAATTTAGAGTTGTACTTGAACTGTTATACTGGAATACAAAAGTTTATTTGTTCAAAAAAAAGGGAACATATTTATTCGGTTCTTCTAAGTTTAATTCAAAGTTTAACTAATTTCTTCAATGATCAAGCTTCCTACAAGAGTGCTAATAGTTCAACATACCCATAATCATCGCTTTCATCTTCTAACAATGATCAATATAGGAAGGATCCTCAAGCAATGATCTTCTTCAAAGGACAAAGATCACATTCTTGGTGAAGGCTTCTATAATTATCATAATCTTTCACCCATTATGCATATTTCAACTTGAAGTCATCCAATCTCTACTTATTTCGAAATCATCAAGGAGAAGACATGAATATTACTAAAAACATCATCCTAATACCCAATGTAATCCTAGCCCAACATATCATCACCTTCAACATGGAAAACCTAAGTCTAATCATCATAACTTTTAAACTCATGATATCTAGTTCAAGTATGATTAATAATTCCTTATAACATCATCATCATGTCCAGAACAATCTTCGTGAAATGAGATATGGACTGAGATGATCGTAACATACATTACACGAAGAGTAATGATGAAAACAATCGGTAGAACTCGACACTGTAGGCTTGAACACCAATCCGAGATGTCTACGATCTTCCAAACTGGGTAGATAGGCTAATATGAGGAGGTATATTCGTGTCAGTAGCTCTCCATGTTGCATAATTCGGACAAGAGAAGTGGACTGAAAATAAGAAATGGAAAGGTGTGTTGTCCTATTTATAGGAAATGACATTTAACGTATGCTAATCCTCCTCTTTAGCGTATGCTAACAGGCTCCGCAACTTACTACCTCATTCTATCTGCAGTCTTGTGTACGCTGTCGAGTCATTACATACGCTACGGGCTGCCTTAGCGTACGTTAATACACAGTATAGCATACGCCAATGATCTCACGTACCTTACTGCCGGTTTCTGTCCTTGTCTTAGCGTACGTCAACTACATTTGTGTAGCATACGCTAAGCACTATTGGCTTCACTTTTTTGAATTTCGTCCAGGTTCACGCAAAGTAACCCACCAAATCCGCCATCCGCTCCCCACTCACCGACCATGTCTCAATCTAATGTTGACTATATATTACATATGCTAAGTGTCTTACTTAACGAACTCTAGTCCTCAAATTTAGCATGCTCTATGTTCATGTTTAGCGTACGTCATGCATGAATTAATAGTCTCTACATAATTCGATCATGAATACTGGAGTACGGATAAAGGAAAATCATACTTTGATTAATTGTATGACATAATCAAATACTACAAGTGTCAAATACAGACGAAAATACACAACAATTATTCGGGTATTACATACTCCCTCTCTAAAAAGAAGTTCCATCCCGAAACTTAAAATAGCAATAACTCCGGGTATCTCGTCTTCATACTGTCTTCAGTATCCCAGGTTTCTTCTTTGACTCCATGTCATGACCATTGAACTTTAACTAAGGAGATTGATGTATTCTTCAATTGTTTGATTCGACTCTCGAGTATCTTAATTGGTTTCTCTTTAACATGCCATCATTAGCTACTTCGATCTCGCCAATGTCGATGACATGACTGGGATGTGATATGTACTTCCGTAACTATGACACATGAAACACATTATGAACATGACTCATCGACAGAGGCAATGCCTATCTATATGCCAATTCTCCAGCTCTATCGAGAATCTCAAATGGTACGATATATCTCAAACTCAGCTTTTCCTTCCCTCCGGAACGAAAAATTCCCCGAGTAGGAGAAACTTTTAGAAGTGCGTCGTCCCCAACTTCAAATTCTAATGGGCAACGGCGCACATCAGCGTAAGACTTCTGACGACTCTAGGCAGTCATCAATCTTTCACCGATTAAGGCTATCTTATCCTGTGTCTGTCAATTCTGGTTCTATCCCGATTAAATCAGATGAATCATCCCAACATAAGGGTGACCTGCATCTTCTCATATACAAAGCCTTGGAAGGTGCCATCTTAATCAAAGCATGCCAACTATTGTTGTATGTGAACTCAATCAACGGCAGGTGAGTTTCCCAATCAGTAGACCAATCTAGGGCACAAGCTCTCAACATGTCTTCCACTATTTGAATGGCCCTCTTGGACTGTCCATCGGTCTGAGGATGGTGAGCTGTGATGAATCTCAACTAAGTTCTTAAAGCCTTATGAACCGCCTTCTAAAAATAAGACACGAAATGACCACACCAACGTGAGATAATAGTTCTCGGTGTCCCATGCAATCAAACTATTTCTGCAATAAATACTCGAGTCGATCTCTCCGGTCCCCAAGTATCCTTGATACCAAGAAAATGTGCCGACTTGGTTAAACGATCACCATCACCCAGTTCATATTCATTCCAATTATGGTCTTTGGCATGTTGGTGATAAACCATCGAGATATCCTCCCATTTTAATTTAGGAATTTAAAGTCGCTTCATCATTCCGGCAGGTTGCTGATGCTCGATTATAACCTGTTGACAAGTTAAACACTTTGGAACATATTTTGCCTCCTTCTTCATGTTACCCCACTCGAAATTTTGCTTTAGATATTTGTATATTTTACTGGCGCCTGGGTGAATTGAATAAGGTGTACTGTGAGCTTCCTTCATGATCTTTTGTTTCAGGACATCATTATTCGGGACACAAAGTCGACTTCGAAACCTCAAAACTCCATCTTCATGGACTGCAAAACCTAGGGCTTTTTCTTTGCTCAATTCATCATACAACCAAATCATCAATGGGTCATCTAATTGCTTACATTTGATTTCACCAGTCAATGATGAAGTTAATTCCATCACACGTAATTGCCCTTGAACTCTTTGTGACACACTTTAATTTTTCCATGAATCAACTCTTGTTGAATCCTGGACTGGTTCATGAGCGACTCCAGCATACGAATATAAACAAGTTTGTGGCTTAAGGCGTCGGCTACTATATTTTTGTTGCCTGAATGATAAAGAATTTCCAAATCATAGTCTTAATCAATTCCAGCCATCTTCTTTGTCGCATATTCAATTCCTTCTGACTAAAAATGTATTTAAGACTCTTATGATCTGTGAAGATTTTACAATGAGTCCCGTACAAGTAGTGCTGTCATATCTTTAGTGCAAATACAAGTGATAATTCTAAATCATGCGTTGGGTAATTGACTTTATATGGTTTCAACTGCCGTGAAGAATAGGCGATCACCCTATCATTCTGCATTAGCACACAACCTAGGCCCTGATTTTAAGCATCACTATAAACCACGAACCCTTCAGTTCCCTGTGGTAGTGCTAAGATTGGAGCTGTCGACAATCTCTTCTTGAGTTCATCAAAATTGAATTGACATTTCTCATTTCATTTGAACCTCTGGGTTTTCTGCAGTAATTGAGTAAGTGGCCGAGTAATTTTTGAAAACCCCTCCACGTACCGACGATAGTATCTAGCAAGTCCTAAGAAACTTCTCACCTATTCTACACTTTTAGGAGACTTCCACTCCAAGATTGCCTCGACTTTCTGTGGATCAATACAGACTTCTTCTGCTGATACTACATGACCAAGGAACATTACTTCATTTAGCCATAATTCACACTTATAAAGTTTGGCATACAACTGTTCTCTCTTCAAGAGGTTCAAAACAACCCGTAGATGTTCCCATGCTCGTCCGGAATCTTAGAGTAGTGCAGAATATCATCGATAAATGCATCTATGAATTTATCCAAGTACTCTATGAATACTCGATTCATTAACTACATAAACACAGCAGGTGCATTGGGGAGTCCGAACGGCATTACTACAAATTCATAATGTCCATAGCGAGTTCTAAAGGCTGACTTCGGAACATAAGATTCTTTAATCCTCAATTGATGGTATCCCGGTGTCAGATCGATCTTTGAGAATACTGCCGCTCCTTGCAACTGGTCGAAAAAATCATCAATTCGAGGCAACGAGTACTTATTCTTGATCATCACTTATTTAGATCATGATAGTCAATGCACAACCGAAGTGATCCATCTTTCTTTCGAAAGAATAAGACGGCGCACCCCAAGGAGAAATACTTTTATGGATATAACCTTTGTCCATCGGCTCTTCAAGTTGCTCTTCAAGTCGTACATCCCGGTGGGTGCCATACAATACGGCACCTTAGAAATAGGTGTGGCTCCTGGATCTAGCTCGATGGTAAAGTCTACATCTCGTTGTGGAGGCAATCCAGGTCATTCATCAACGAATGCATCCGGAAGTACGTTTACAACAGGAATAGTTGAAAGTTCTATTATTCCTTCTTCTTTTTTCATTGCATAACACCAGTATCCGGTAAAATCCTGTTTCAGCAGTTTGATAGCCTTCATTGCTTTAATCACTTTCCCTGAGCTTCCTGGTCTCTACCCCTCAAATAAGTATTCAGAACCGTCCTCAACTATCATCGAGATGTTTCTATCATGGTAATTCATAATAGCTCCATAACAGTTAAGCCAATCGTCTCCGAAAATCAGATCATCTCCTTGAATTTCCACCACGATCAGATTTGAAGGTCAATATTTGCCTCTGATTAATACTGGAAAATTTTTAGCTTCTAACCATAATCATTTCCCCATTCGGTAAACCCATAATATAAGGCTCACATTCATGAAAACAAGAAATTTTTAACTGACACACGAGATAGTGATATAAACGAATGTGTAGCTCCGGTATCAAAAACACTAACTGGTTGCGAAAGGAACTGGATCGTACCTGATGCAACCGCCATATTCTGATCGTCTGTCCTCCTCATTTCAAAAAGGCGCAGAGGAACGGATCCAACACTTGATGCTTCTTTTCGGTCATATTGTCCCCTACCTCTTCCTCGGCCAGAATTCTGATGTGGCTGAACACTCTGCTGAGTTGGAGTAAGACTTGCCTCTTGATGGACCGTTTATGGTGTATGAACTCCAAAATATTTAGTGACATCTTTGCAGTACATCGCGCGGTGTCCTTCTTGTCCACATTCATAACACTTTACAAAAGGAAATGAGAAGTCTCGCCAAAGATGCCCTGGTCGACTACAGTTAAAGCAGTTCTTTGCTGAATCTAAAAATGATGGTGCTGATCTGGAACTCTTTCCTCCCCTGAATAGATGTTGGGGCCTTCTGTATGAGCAGAAATATGAATTAGCCTTACGGGGCCTACTATTCTTGTGTTTTGAAAAACCACCAGAGACTTTTTGCTTCTTAGAATCGGAAAACCTCTGCATGGCTACTTCATTTATCTCATATGACAGAGCTTTATCCTGATACTGACGAAGAGTGGCGCACTCAAATCTCGACATGTACCGTTGTATCTCCGGTTTCAATCTCATGTCAAAATAAAACATCATCTCTCCATCGGTCCTGACAAGGTATCGAACTAGTGCCATCTGTTGATTTAAATTCTTAATTACTTAAGCCACTAAGTTCGAAGGTTGCGCAGTGAAGAATTCTCGAACTTTATCTTCCCTGACCGGACGAGGGCAATAATGAGCTTCCATAATTAGCTTTAACTCTCCCCAATCGCCATCGTGGTCAATAGTTCGGATGGCCCCCCACCACTCGGACGCTTCTCCAGTTAGAAAATATTGGGCGATGGGGGCTTTTAGGTCATCTGGGCAGTTGATCCCGCAAACACTTTCTGTAATTCCCTTAGCGAGTGATCCCATGTCAGCGTTTCAGAAAAACCATCAAACTTTGGTGGATGCATCTTCGCACCTCTTGAAGCCATCTGTCTCATCGATACCCCAGATTTGAGATACCTTGATGTTCTTCTCCTATTTGTCGACCTATCGCCACTTGCATTTTGTCCACCACTTGACCGAATTGGGTCATCTGGTTGACCACTTGACAAAGCACATCGAGAACAGCAGGATTATCCTTTGCCTCCATAGTTTGCTCTCGATTATTGTTGATAGATTCCTATTGCTCGCCCGAATAGAGATCAGCCTGATTCGACAGAGAATCAAGGACAGGGGGTGAAGCTTCTCTCTCAGCATTTGCACGTCCGCATCCACGACCGCGACCACATACACGACCTCATCTCAACATACTGTAAGCATATATATTCCATATATGAGGAACAATAATGTTCGAACGTCTAATTATCATAGAAAGCATAACATTAAAGTACAATAATAAGGTTTTAGGACAACCACAGCTCGCATGAAGACGTAGGGGTATAGTGATGTTATTCACGACCGATCAACCAAAAGACACATCTGGACCCTAAATTAACCGGACTGCCAAGATATCCATAATCTTAGCTTCGATACCATATTCTGTAACACCCCAAGATATTTAGGATAATTACAGCACCGTAAATCCTTTATAAAAGGATTTACTAGGCTAAGAATTCTAAAACAACAATTATAAAGTACTTCAAATAGAATTATTATTACAAAATGGGTTTTTCAATAGTAAAAGACAATACTGAAAGGAATTCATTGATACATGACCAAAAACATAAATAAGACAATGCACTCGATTACTTATTCCAACACGAACACAAACTGACAGAACTTTCTCGAGCCATCAACATCACTGTGTACCCTCGTCGTCATGCTGCCCCTGTGGTTTTTTTCCCGCTCTCCTGGATCATAAACATAAAACATATGTTCACCCCCGAAGGGCTTAGCACAACGATGTTAGTACAAGTACGATAATTATACAACAAAGATCATTCGAACAAGACAACAACAACGAGTCTCTCCCGCGAGAAGGTAAACAATGCAGTACAAACAGTACAATATCCTCCACATGGTAATCCAACGGTCCAGCGCGCACATCATAGATACCCGAGATGATGCCATCGGACCAACACTTGGTGGAAAAACCAACCAATGATCCAGCGCACACAACATAGATACCCAAGATGATCCCCTCAGACCAACACTTGGTGGACAAACAACTACAACACATATGCTCGACAACATAAACGACATTAACATGTAAACACAACTAAAGTACTTGCCTTAGAATGATGACAAGGATTAAATACTTCGATGAACGTCAATACACCCGAAGGTCGTACCTTCCCTCAACCACTTGCAAGATTCGAACCTTATACAAAAATAAATAACGAAGAGTTCAATTTGCGTATACATAACGAACACATGAGCATATAATGTTCCTAAACTATGATCGGATTAATCATCCTATGTACGTTCAGTTCACAGTTCAACTACCCGACAAACACTTAGTCTGACTTCCAATACACATCATGTGAATTGAATGCCAATAATGGGGATAACTCGATGACGTCTACGAAGTTCAAGTATATTCTCATCGTAAGACAAGAATTAAATACTCGAACTGATGATTATCAACTTATACATGTACGGTGCAAGGACTCATCAGTCCTTATCGAAAACATGACTTCATGAACATATCCCCAACATCATACAAAGGAACATATTCAATCGGTTCTTCTAAGTTTAATTCAAAGTTTAACTAAAACTCCAATCCTCGTGCAAGAGTGCTTATAGTTCAACATACCCATACTCATCGCCTTCATCTTCTAACAATGACCGATATAGGAAGGATACTCAATCAATGATTTTCTTCAAAGGACAAAGATCATATTCTTGGTGAAGGCTTCTATAATTATCATAAACTTTCACCCATTATGAATATTTCAACTTTAAGTCATCCAATCTCTACTTATTTCGAAATCATCAAGGAGTGGATACGACTATTACTAAAAACTTCATCCTAATACTCAATGTGATCCTAGGCCAACATATCATCACCTTCAACATGCAAAACCTAATTTTAATCATCATAACTTTCCAAACTCATGGTATCTAGTTCAAGTATGATTAATAATTCCTTATAACATCATCATCATCATGTCCAGAACAATCTTCTTGGAATGAGATATGGGCTGAGATGATCGTAACATACTTTACATGAAGAATAATGATGAAAACAATCACTAGAACTAGACACCATAGGCTTGAACACCAATCCGATATGTCTACGATATTTCAAACTGGGTAAAGAGGGTAATATAAGGAGGTATATTCGTGGGAGTAGCTCCCCAAGTTGCAGAATTTGGATAAGAGGAGTGGAGGGAAAATAAGTAATGGAGAGGGGTGATGTCCTATTTATAAGAAATGACATTTAACATACACTAATCCTCCTCTTTAGTGTATGCTAACGGGCTCTGCAAGTCACTACCTCATTTTGTCTGCAGTCTTGCGTAAGCTATCGAGTCATTACGTACGCTACGTGCTTCTTTATCGTATGTTAACACACAGTATAGCATACGCTAACGATCTCACGTACCTTACTACTTGTTTTTGTCCTTTTCTTAGCGTATATTAACTATATTTGTGTAGCGTAACAGTTGACTTCACTTTGTGGAATTTCGTCTAGGTTCACGCAAAGTACACCACCAAATTCGCCGTCCGGTCCCCACTCATCGACCATGTCTCAATCTGATGTTGACTGTATACTTCGTACGCTAAGTGCCTTACTTAATGTACGCTAGTACTCAGATTATCATGTTTTATGTTCATATTTAGCGTACGTTAATTACATGCAGACACATGCATGAATTAACAATCTCTACTTAATTCGATCATGAATACTGGAGTACGGATAAAGGAAAATCATACTTAGATTAATTATATGACATAATCAAATAATACTACTAGTTTCAAATACAGATGAAAATACACAACAATTATCTGGGTATTACAAATCCGAACCCTAGTTAGAACTGTCTGTCCACCGTGAGAAGTAGGAGAAATATGAAAAAATGCGGAAGAAGAACTGTTGTCTAGTATATATACTGGACAGATTAGCGCACTCTAACTCTCCTACATAGCGTGCGCTAACGGGCCAGAAATCCACCAGGTTGTGCCCAGCAGTGCAGTTAGCGTGCACTGACGAATCTTGATTCCAGCTAGTAGCTTCGGACTGTATCGGGCCTCCAGTTAGCGTGCGCTAACTATCTCAATAGCATGCGCTAACAATGCATATTAACACGCGGTATAATACTGCATAGCTATGCCTACTGCATAGGTAACAGGACTGCTCCAAGAACTCGACACAACGACAAAACTCCTCGATGAAATAATGATCAAGCAACATGCGATGAAACACTAACGCACAACACCAATGATCCGAACTGAAAATAAACACTTGAAAAAGCATGACACACGATCACATAAACACAAGCACCACACAATCCAATTTACGATATCAACATATTTTGGTCAACAAGAAAACAATTCCAACCAATCGACAACAGAAAAATATTCGGCATAAAATGGCAAATGATTCATGACAACCGAAAATGAAAAACTCGGGTATTGTGACTTCCAAGGCGGTAGAGGCCTTGTTGACGGATTCTGGAAACAATGAGTTCCATAGCGTCAGCATCCTCAGATTTGATGTGGATTCTTGCAAGGACGACGGATCTGGCGAAGATTCGCCCGTCGATGATGGAGTCTCTTTTTTAAGGGACAGAGAAGATGTCTGAGATGATGCCATTGTTTACTGAAGAAAAGTGAGTGAAGTAACAAATAAAAAGCAGTAAATGCATAAAGCGATATAGGCTGTTTGCTCAAAAACTCGTTTAATATGTAGAAAGCGTAAAGAGTCGAAGAGAGCAAGAAACAGTCCTATTATAGTGTGCAGGGAAGATTAGGGTTACAAAACCGTGAACGGTCAGATTTAAGGGATGGGAACCATCTTTGAAAAGAACGAACAGGATGAACTGAGATTAACTTGTATATCTTATCCATCCATTTTTGAAATGATAACCGGTCCCACTTCTGACAATTCGACTTCCATCATTGCACTAAATGGCAGTTTGAATTAATTAAAATCGCGGCGTTTGAGATAATAAAGTTCAGATGTCATGTTAAGCATTAAATGATAACACGTTTGAATTTTGAAACAGAAAGTGGCATCTGGTTTATACACAAACCATCTAAGGTTATAGATGCTTTTAAGGAGGTTATTTCTTTAGCCTGTGTATTACTCAGCTGTGTCAGTTTAGAAAGCTCAGTTTTGATATGAGCAAGTGCAACTGATTTTTCATTTATAAAGTAGTCAGTCTCTTAATCTCAGCTGTTGTAATTTCAGCTCGCTTTTTCAAATTTTTATCAGTCTGCTTTTCAAACTCAGATCTGACGTTTGTTGACTCTAAGCTAAGTTTTTTCAAATCATTTTTCAGTTGCCTATTTTCATCTTTCAGTTGTGTATTTTCAACTGTCACCGTCAGGTGTGCAGTTTTTAATGTTTCAAAATCTTTGAAAAGCTGATTTACAGATTTATGAAGATCAATATCTTCAGACATGTCTGAGCTGACATATCCTGAAGTTGGAGGTTTAGATGTTATCTCTTCACCAGCTAGGTTGGCCATCAAGCAGTTGTAGTTGTCATCATCATCTGAAAAGAATCCACTGCTTGCTTCTATACTCTCTTGGATTTGATCTTCACCAATGAGAGCTTTTCTCTTGTCGTCCTTTCTGCCCATGTCCTTCTTATCTTGATCTTTCTTGAGCTCAGGGCAATCAAACTGGATATGTCCTGTCTTATAACAGTTGTAGCATTCTACTTTCCAGTTTCCTGGTTTTTGGTTCCTCCTTGGGTTCTCCTTATAGTTCTTTTATATTTTGAGTAGTTCTTCCTGAAGTTGCTGAACCTTTACATGATGAATTCCATTTCTTCCTCAAAGTTTAGAGGACTGGGAGGGTTAATTTCAGCTTGGCTTTTTGCAGGTGATTCTGCTGCAAAAGCTATTCCTTTTTCTGCTGGCTCATTAGATGATGAGTGGGGCAACTTGAACTCAAATGCCTTTGACGTCTGAGAATATTTCTTGGATCTTTATCTTGTTGAGATCCTTGGATTCCCTCATGGCAACGACCTTCATGCTCCATTCTGGGGTAAGAGACCTTAGTATTTTCCAGTGTTTTTAGTTGCGTTGCATAAGTCTGTAGCGTTTTTGTAAAGAATTGCGTAGCGCAAAATAGCGTAGCGCATAGCGTAGGTAATTCGAACATGACATTTTTAACTGGAAAAATAAAATAATTATTCTTGTATAATATCAATAGGTAAATAACCCAAGTAAAATAGCCATGAAATAATTTCAAATAAACAAAACAACTTAGAACAATTATAATAATCCAAAATAACAAACCTAAATAAGCCACAATATGAAAATATTCAATTCTAGAGACCCTTAAAAATTCTAATTTCTAGTAGTAGCCGTCCAGGAGCGAACGGCTGACGTGGCGCCGATTCCACGAGGGATGATTTTTTTTGGGTCGCGATTTTGCTCGGCGGGATGATTTTCCCGTAAAATCCCAATAGTTATAGGTACTTAAATAGAGCAATGTTATAAGTACTTAAATAGAGCAGGGTTTTCTCGATGCAAAGCAGTGTATGTCATCGCGCCGATTCGGAAGTTTCAGATTTCATATTAGGGTTTTCTGAGAAAACCCACATCTCGCAAGTACTAAGCGCTATCGCGTGTATAGCGCGCGCAATCGCCCGAAATCGGCGCCACGTCAGCCGTTCACGTGCGCAAAGGGAGCCTGAGCGCAACTGGACCTGCGCTACAAAGCGTTTTACAAAAAATATGCGCTATCGCGCGCTATATAGCGCGCTATTAAACGCTATTAAAAACACTGGTATTTTCAGAGCCATCTCGCGGTTGCCATAGGTTTTACCAAGAGAATTTATTTCATTCATGATTTCAGTGAATCTGGAATCCAATTTATCAATTGTTTCTCCATTCTTCATCTTGAAGTTGTCAAAATTTTGGGTAGAAATTGACAACATGTTTTTCTTGATTAGCTCGGTTCCCTCACACATTACAGCTAATGTGTCCCATATCTCTTTGGCATTTTTGCAATTCTTGATCTTCACCATGGGTAGAAATTGACAACTTTTTTCCTTGAGTAGCTCGGTTCCCTCACACATTACAGCTAGTGTGTCCCATATCTCTTTGGCATTTTTGCAATTCATGATCTTCACCATGGTGTCTTTATCAAGAGCCTGATACAAGATATGTCTAGCCTGGTTGTCAAGGTTTGCCAGCTTTCTTTCTTCTGTGGTCATCTCTGTTCTTCTTTGGGAATTTGCTTTGGTTTTCATGCTGCAATTTCCTCATCTGTATTGTCCTTCAGGAAGGTGAAGGGTCCATCCTCAATTATACACCACATATCATCATGAATAGACGATAGATGTGCCTGGATTCTTATTTTTCATTAGTCATATTCATCAACAGAGAAAACAGGTAATCTAGACTCCATGTGTTGTATGTTTTCCATTTTAATGAGTGATTAAAATATATACTCAAGTATATGGATCTGGTTCGGTAAAATTGAACCAACCTACCTGATACCACTTGTAGGTCACAAGGCGTCAGGTATAAGTCTATAGGGGAGGTGAATAGACTTATAAAATCTTTTGCTTAAATATCTGTTTTCAAAAACACGGCTGAAGTAAATGCAGCTAAGGTTACTCGTCTGATATGAATGCACTTAACCTTTGTCAGCTATAAAATGGTTTTGCGGAATGACAGCTGACTTTGAATGCAACAGTTAAGTATGATGATTAAAATAGTAAATCACACAGCATTTTTATTGTGGTTTCAAAGGTGGGGTAATCCCCTACTAGTCCACTTCCCTCCAAACCAGTTGGAGATAAATTTATTATAACTTTCAACCAGTGAAATTAGTGTTACAATGAATTCTGTTACAACAGCTTCCAACCAGTGGAAACCCGTGGCCGTTGCAACTCCTTCCCTTGGTTGCTTAACACCTCTTGATCGAAAACCTTTGGATGCCTCAACAACTTGCAAGCTGTCTATCACCTTCCAATCAAGAACCCGTGGATGTTTTACAACCTCACACTTTCAAGAACCTTGTTCAAGAAAGTACCCCTTACTCAAACTTTAAGACAGAGTGTTGTCTTCTCCAACTTTAAGAGCTTCTCAGTATTAGCTTTAAGACCTTACTCTTCACGATTTATAGATTTTATTTGTGTTTGCTTTAATTGCTTGTAAGTATTAATCGCATCATACTTCTACTTAAATGTTCTTCAGATATTTATAGTACAATCTTAAGATCTTCATAGCCGTTGAATCCTATAATAAATATGTCCATTGGAGAGTGGACTTCATTGTTATCTTTTCATCTCTTTGCAAGGCTTTGTCCCTTTCTTCAAATCTGACCGTCTGAAGATGTATCTTCCCGTTGCGCTGCTTTTCTTTGATTACTATAATTAGAAAGTCTTCTGGGCGAAAATCTCGATCTTAAATTCTGGGAATCAATCACTTTGTCTTCTTGGATTTCATGTGTTTTGCCGTCATTGTTGACTTTTCAACGTTTGTTGATGTGGATAGTTGATATCAAAACTTGGCTGATATTCCGTCTTGTGATAAAACGCAGTTGATATTGCCTTGCTCAAACCTGGCTGATTTGTTGTTCAAACCTGACTGATGTTCTGCCTAGAAAAAAGCTGACTGATATCCGATCTTGAAAGCTGGCATTATTCCCTTGGTCAACCTCAACTGATATTATGTTTTGACCAAAACTCGACTGATATTTTGGCTGTTATGTACTTAGCCAAAATCGTTTTCTGAGATATTCAGCTGTACTTCTGACCTGGTCAAACCCGGCTGATATTTTCCTTTGACTGAAAAACCCGTATGATGTTTTATCGGTCTAACCTAGCTGATATCTTGCGTTGACCAAAACCTCGGCTCATTTGGTTCTTCTTTACAATGCCAAGTACATATATTTGAAGTAATCTTAAATACATGTATGAGATCATCAAAATCTTAAAATTATATTCCTAACATTAACCCTTTATCGGTTACATCATATGTAACTCTTAGATTATACTTATGGAATTTGGCATCTTATGCCCAAGCATGTTATAATCACATCTTATGCATTAATGTTTAAAACTGCTCTGAATTCGTAGTTCATTAAAACACATAGGTATCACCATTAACTATCCTACCTTACTAAGATAATCCGAGCATCCAGCTCTGGCATGACCTACTCAAGATGATCGAAGTCTTGATAGGTTTTTTAATTGAACGACGTTGAATTTTAATGAGAGGTTTTATTCTATGGTTTATGTCTATGCTGGCTAACATACATCGCATCACATACATGCATAAATTTAAATATACATAACATCACATGACATAATAAAGCATAGGACTGTGTATAGTATGACCATAATCCTAACGTGGTTTTCATGAGCCAACATAAAAATCACAAAGGTCAATCTAAAGGGTATAATTAGTCTTCATTGATTTTCCAACTCCTTGGAACGTCATACGCGATCAATTGGCTCCTCGCGTCTGTCCTTCGTCTCCATCTTGTCTTCATTACATTTGATGAAAAACTATACTACATTAGTAAAGTAAATTACAAGAGGACAAACGACACACAAGCCGTAAATAGAATAATAAATTAATAGACGGCTCGCATGTCGTAAAAACTAATTATAATTAAATGACACGCAGGCCGTTGAAACCAACCCAATAATAAATTGAAACATCCAATCACATTGGTCAATTTATGGTCATGCCATACACCATACATATACCATAATTAATTATCACATAGTTAAAACATACTATTTTAAAACTTTCTGACAATCAAACATAAAACAAATTCTGTATCACAAGTGATCAATCCGGAACTCTAAGCGAGATCGTCGGGCAGTGATTCTTTAACCTGACCAACCTGGGTTCGAAACCCTTTCGCTGCACTTTGTTTTCTTTAAATTTTACTAACGGACATATAAATAGAACAGACGTGCATTTGAGAACAACAAAGCATTGCAGCGGAGTTGGCATGGCAGTCGAATCCGTCCTGCTCAACCACGTATCGTATCCCAGTTTCATCAAAATATTTTGTTTTGATTCATTATACATGCAGATCCAAGGCCGACCTGACCCGACCCGATTCGACCCATCTCGGCGGTACTATTCTAGAACAATTCTGGATAGAAAATTTCGAAAAGAGTCCAGAAATTTGAATTTTTACGATCTGATTTAATCAAATTAAATCAGAAAAATATTTATAAAATCTATGTTTCATGAATATGATCAAGAATATAATTTTATATATTCAAATCATATCAAACACGTTCTATATAAATAACTAAATTACTTGTAAGTTGGCTCTAATACCACTGTTGGGTTTTACGTGTATCTAATACATCGAATTTTAGCAAAACCGCAGCGGAATAATAATCGAAAAATCCAGATGAGGATCTTCATGCAGTAATTTAATTGATTTATAAAGAGTTCTTCGAATTACCTTAATTCGAAGAACAAAGCTAGACGACCAGAAGATGATGAAAATCGTCTTCCTCTTTCGGTGATCCACACATCAACAATTTGCACAAGCCGGATTGGTAGATCCTTAAGAATAATGTTGATAAACAGTACAACAAATTATTTCTTGCTAGAAAAATTTGCACTGTTGATCAAAATCAACTACGGGAAGAAGGCGGTGATGGCCGAACCGGACTTCTTGGACAGAAAGAATTCGACTCATATTAGGAGAGGGAGAGAACCGTTTTTTTCCTTACACAATTAGGGTTGTGTAATCTTAATCTTATGACAACTCTTTGTCCAAGACTCTTTATTTATACTAAGTAAACCCTAGAGTTAAAACTCTAGTATTTGCTTAGTTAGCCCTCAACTTATTAAATAATACAATATATATAATTTCCTATATTATATATTACTTATTATTTAATCCTCTAATATATATAATATCCAATATTTTATTTACCATTCCCAGTTGATATAATTAAATAATAGAATATATAATATCATATATTATACATTACTCATTGTTTAATTTCTTTAATAAATATAATATCTAATATTATATCTATTAGTTATTCTTGCTTGTCTTTAATTATCGTACGTGTGACCCAAAAGACTTATATTATATTGGAAATCATTTAATACCTCATTAAATGATAAATCATAAACGGTCTCTAGCAAGACTTTATGACTACCTAAATAAATCAAATCCCTTTGTCGCGCGATATCGAATTTGAACTAAGTTATGAAAGCAATCATACTTATTATGTTCAAATGTTTTCTCTATTTTAAGTAGACTGATTGAACCGACTCTTCATTTAAGCATTACATACATTTCCTTCAGTCCTACTTATCGAGGGGCCCAACAGATATCTCTCTCCTACAGAGAGGGACAAATCCCCATCTTGATTATTCATTGCCCTCTACATGACTCCCACAAATCTCGATCGAAAATCTTTATGATCACCATATTTCATATGACGTTAGATTACGTCAACGCATAGCAGTTATCATATTGGACTCTATGATAATCTCAGGTTCAAGGATTTATTGAGATATTGTTATATTGAGATTCACTTATGATATTACCATGCAGTGATCTCAATGCTGGTCTGTCCAGTATTGTGTTCGCCAACCAGTACCCATAAGTTTGATCCGTACCATACGCATAATCCTCCGACGATTATTAATCAAACTTATACTAGCATATTAATCACTTGAGTCTCCACTCTACGTGATTGGACCAGGGACATATGAATAATCTTATTATTCATGAATAATCAATATTCGATTATTATAATATTAAAACATGCACACATTATAATAATCAATGAAAAATAGATGATTTCAAATAACTTTATTTAAATGTGACAATTACAAAACTAGACACATCAACTGTCCTCGAGCATTATTCCCAACACATACTACATTGTCCACATGCTCTTAATTAGACTGGTTCCGTTATACTATATTATACTTGCTCCTAACTTCCACCAAGTACATGAGCCTTTCTAAATTATCAATTCCATGGCTCGGTTTCTCTCACAAAAAATTGAGTATTGAGAAATTTCAAGACCTACAACTATTTGCAACAAACATATATTACTCACTCATGCGGCATTTAAACATATCCAAAGCAATAATTACTCAAGCCAAGCTCTATTTTTCTCAAACCAAAATTTCTAGAAATAGCTGCTTGTTATTGTTCGAAATTTAAAGTTGCAAATTAACATTTCAAAATCATATATGCATGGTTCTCAAGGATCAGAGTCCAAAGCATGAAGTGGGTGCGGTATAGCCCCCAATTTGTAAGTGGCTCTTTATCTTTTTCTCCTTACCAAAACTAGCTTAAAGAGAAAGGGAATGAATAAAAAAGAGAGCAAGAATTAAAGCAAACGCGAAAAAGTTGGTAACGTTGAAGATGTAAAATGCATGTGTGTGTGTCTGGGATTGGCTATGGTGGAAACCCTCTTAATGGTGTGTTGTGTCAAGATTTAACACTTTCCGACTGGCGAACGCCTCCGAGGCCGAGCGACCGACTTACCGCCGAGGAGACAAGGCAGATCTGCCGACCAGCGACCAGGCGACCTAGCTTTAGCCCGAAAGACAAGCATGAATCGCCCAAGCCGAAGGTCCCAGGACAAGTCCCGGTGTCGAGCGATCGACATCCAATACGATCATCGCTCGGCGCCTGACGACCGACTTCTGGCGACCGACTTATGGACGATCATCTCTCAGCGCTTTGCCGACCGACCCTTGGCGACCGACCATTGCCGATCTTCAGTGACGGGCCGAGAACGATCCTCGGTGTCCAGCTAGAGGCGACCGCATCATGACGATCTGGGCCGATGGCCATCCAGTCGGCCAAGGCCAAGTCTCAAAACTGACCCCACGTGCAGATCCGCAAAAGGCGCTGACAAACCTGTCATCTACCTCACCTACCAACGGGGCCCAGACCTGCGAAAGGAGTTGGCGGACAAGACATGTGACTACAGCCTGGCGCCTGCTGCACCTACTGACGAAATCCGCCGAAAGTAACAAAGTGGGACCTCCTGTGATACTTCGGACGCGTGCCGGCTCCTCATTGGGCCACTCGGCTAGCTGCCACTGGATCTATGGACTTTTGGCAGGCAGCCCACGTGCCCTTTAGGACGATCGCCCCGTTACATTAAATGCCCAAAGGCGATCGCCCACTAGGGGACAGGGCCCCTCAGCCTCTATATATACAAGGCAACAGGCACTTGTAGAAGGGACCGAGATTCTGACTCTCTAAACTCTCGGACATTCAAGCACACCATACAGAAGCAAAATACTTGCACTTGGCAAACATCCAACTCTTGGCAACAGCTATCTTTCGGTCTTACCTCTCCCGGCCTATCTCATCCAGCAGATTACCGGCGGGGACGAAGAACACCGAGCTTCGCTCAAGAGCCGGATTAACAGAGTCTTTTTACACTCATTGTATTTAGATTTCTCTCATTAATACTTGTATCCACGAATCTTTGTATTAATAACATCTCGCGAGAGCATTCAAGCCCGGGCCTAACAAACCCGGCAAATCTTGTATTATTTATCTTCTCTCGGAAGTGCTCCCGCAATTGTTGTTTGTTGTCCGTCTTCCAGCAATATTAATCTTCGGATAAATATTTTGGGCAACAACAATTGGCGCTAGAAGAAGGGGATCCAACCCTCAATTTTTTATACTTACCGTTCCGAAGAACACTCACTGTTCTCGGGGCAGATACTTGAAGTGACACTTACTGCACTTCAAACAATTCCTTCAGAAATCATGTCTTCCGCCTCCGCGTCGAAGAAAGCCCCGACCCGGCCGGCGGACCCCTGTTCCGTCGATCCGAGCCACGGCCCGATGGTGGAAGGTAGCCGCCGCGATCGAGACGCTCGATCCGTCCTCGGGACGGCGGCCCAAGCCTCTCGCTCGATCGGTTCGAACCAAGGAACGGTCGAAGGGCTCTGGCCGTCTACGAGAGCGACGGAGTGCTCTCGACGCGCCTCCGCCTACCGCCCCCGGTCTCTCGCCGAAGATCAAGCGGAAGCTCAAGGCACTCCGCCGAGCAATCGCCAGGAGCTTTCGCCCGCAAGAAGAGGCGTTCGGCGGCCTGGGCACCTGTCTTCGATCGCACAGGCGGTGACCCGACACAGCAACCGGGCGGTCCGGCCCGGCTACGAGGCAGCGGAGTTTGAGTCCGTCACCGTGAGCTCGGCCTACCCGACTCCCGGAGGCGGCCTAGCCGTCCTCCCCTCGCCGACTGCCGAGGCCGGCGGCTGAGCCGGAGATCGGTACACGATCGCCTCGGCTCCTGCTCCCAAAGCCGATCTGCAAGCGACCAAGCCACGGCGATGGCTGCAATGCAACGTCAACTTAACGACATGAAGGCGCTCCTGGAATCCAGGGCAGGCGCCAAGAAGACGATCGCCGGGCCAAGCGAGCCGCTCACGATCGACATCGAGCTCGCCCCCATGCAGCATAAGATCGCTCCCCCGCAAACACCCGTGTACGAGGGGCGATCGGACCCCCAAGTGCACCTGAGGAAGTTCAACATCTACATGACCGGGTGTGGGGCATCTGACGCGACCAGATGCCGAATGTTCTCTCTGACGCTGGACGACCTCGCCCACCGGTGGTACACTTCATTACCACCTCGGTCCATTGGCTCCTTTAACGAGCTGGCGCACGGCTTCACTGAGTACTTCGCCACCAGGGTCGTCCGGCCCGAAGGTCCCCTCCGCATGATGCAAATCAAGCAGGGAGAAGAAGAGTCCGACTCGGACTACATCGACCGGGTAGACGTAATCATCCTCAATGGCGAGCCCATAAGCGATGAGACCGCCCTCTACGCGGTCCTAGGAGGATTTCAGGGTTTTTCGCCTATGTTCAGGCATCTCACGAAGACCCAACCTACGACCTACGCAGCCTTCCGTGCAAGAGCCGCAGATTTTCTGGCCAGGCAAAGGTTTCTTCTTAGCCTGTGAGCAGCGCGATCGGCACCCGGACGACGATCTCCCGCCCGATCGCGAGTATCGAACTACGAATAAGCAATCGGCAGCCGAGCGACGATCGCCAGTCATCCGGCCCGATCGCCGATCATCACGCTACATCATCCGCAGTCCGGAGGACACGATCGCCATCTACAGTCCAGCATATAACATGACGGACTAAGGCATAAGATCGCCTCCACCGCACATCATAAAGCCATGGTCCTGGCAGTCGATGGAACCGGCTGTTTCAGCCATGCAAGGTCCCTTTCGGCCAAGATCGCCCGCCCTTCGTTTAAATACGAGGCCGGCGTAGTCTGATGGCTCTCCAACATTAATCAGTGGACACATGCCACAATCCCCGTCTCAACGTACACCGTCGAGGTCGGCCATCTCCATGGCTGGCCGAGGTGGAAGCAGAGCTAACAAGCCGCGGGCGTGGAGTTGATTCATCCGACGCTGCCCCGCGCAAGGACTCCTCTAGACCGAGACCGCACGCCCTTCGTTTAAATACGAGGCGGCGCGGCTAACAGAGGACCCTCATAATAAAGTGAGTCACGAGACACTCAATGTCTTCGCGCACCAAGACACGGTCATGGAGTCGGTCCATCGATCTCCGCGACTGTGCACGATTCCTCAAGCAAAGCGAAACCACCAAGTTTCCATGGGGGATCGGCCAATGTTGTTTTTGCAGGTACAAGACCGAAAGATAGCTAAGCCAATCGGTCATGGTAGCCCAAGTCCGGAATCGTAAGTCAGCTCAGCAAGGTCGCCGGCAAAAGCCACCTCGCCCCATGTCTTCAACATAGGAGCAAGCTGGGGGGCAATTGTTGTGTCAAGATTTAACACTTTCCGACTGGCGAACGCCTCCGAGGCCGAGCGACCGACTTACCGCCGAGGAGACAAGGCAGATCTGCCGACCAGCGACCAGGCGACCTAGCTTTAGCCCGAAAGACAAGCATGAATCGCCCAAGCCGAAGGTCCCAGGACAAGTCCCGGTGTCGAGCGATCGACATCCAATACGATCATCGCTCGGCGCCTGGCGACCGACTTCTGGCGACCGACTTATGGACGATCATCTCTCAGCGCTTTGCCGACCGACCCTTGGCGACCGACCATTGCCGATCTTCAGTGACGGGCCGAGAACGATCCTCGGTATCCAGCTAGAGGCGACCGCATCATGACGATCTGGGCCGATGGCCATCCAGTCGGCCAAGGCCAAGTCTCAAAACTGACCCCACGTGCAGATCCGCAAAAGGCGCTGACAAACCTGTCATCTACCTCACCTACCAACGGGGCCCAGACCTGCGAAAGGAGTTGGCGGACAAGACATGTGACTACAGCCTGGCGCCTGCTGCACCTACTGACGAAATCCGCCGAAAGTAACAAAGTGGGACCTCCTGTGACAGTACTTCCGGACGCGTGCCGGCTCCTCATTGGGCCACTCAGCTAGCTGCCGGCTGGATCTATGGACTTTTGGCAGGCAGCCCACGTGCCCTTTAGGACGATCGCCCCGTTACATTAAATGCCCAAAGGCGATCGCCCACTAGGGGACAGGGCCCCTCAGCCTCTATATATACAAGGCAACAGGCACTTGTAGAAGGGACCGAGATTCTGACTCTCTAAACTCTCGGACATTCAAGCACACCATACAGAAGCAAAATACTTGCACTTGGCAAACATCCAACTCTTGGCAACAGCTATCTTTCGATCTTACCTCTCCCGGCCTATCTCATCCAGCAGATTACCGGCGGGGACGAAGAACACCGAGCTTCGCTCAAGAGCCGGATTAACAGAGTCTTTTTACACTCATTGTATTTAGATTTCTCTCATTAATACTTGTATCCACGAATCTTTGTATTAATAACATCTCGCGAGAGCATTCAAGCCCGGGCCTAACAAACCCGGCAAATCTTGTATTATTTATCTTCTCTCGGAAGTGCTCCCGCAATTGTTGTTTGTTGTCCGTCTTCCAGCAATATTAATCTTCGGATAAATATTTTGGGCAACAACATGGTGAAATCTAGAAACCAATTGCATTATTAAGCAATTTCATTGCATATTTGTTATTATTTGTTGCATCAAGCTGGTTGCTAGTATATGCAATAATAATGCAATAAAAAAAATACATAAATGCATATAATCCTACTCATCTACAGCCGTTAGATCACTAATATCAATGGCCTACAAAAGTTTCTAGATTTCACAAGTTAATTAGTTTTCATATGATCTCTTTCCTATATATATATATATATATATATATATATATATGATATAGATCATGTGTGAACCATGTCCTGGTATAAGATCCATTGGATTGTCTAGCATTGAGGGTTGTGATTTAAGGTACTTTTTAATGGAGTGATTAATATGAACTGTTATTATTATTGGTGTAAGGGTGTTTTAGTAAATCACACCAATTGGGATGCTTAAGAATCGGCAGTTTCCATATCACAGCGGTTGGAGAAGTCTTTCATGTTTATCTACGATTGTGCAAGATATAATTATCACCATTATTATGCGTTTTCTTTATCTATATATATATTATCGCTACCATTGATATGCATTCTTTGTTCTGTAGGATTTATTATTCAACTTAGGTCGTTCGTTATAATATCTTTGCTTTTTGGTATTGTCGCTGTTCTCGCCATGAATTCTCCATGTATTGTTGAATTTTATTTTAGTTAACTTTTATATTTGTTTGTTCGTGGTAATATTTGCAGAAATAGATTTTCCTTGCTTTATAACATTGCTGCTAAGCAGTATAGAACACTAATTAAGCAGTATAATTCCAAAGTTTGAAGCACTATGTTAACGGTTGAAGTAAAGTGAGACCATATAAATAGTAGTAGTTTATGTATACGACCATTACGTTACGATAATAAAGCAACGTTTATGAAAATTGTTAATATTTTATGCATGAATATTTTATGTCGTGGTAATATTATGTTAAGTTTGGTGAATTCGTTTTAAATCTGGTTTAAAACAGTGTAGAATGTCAAGTTAAGCAGTATATTACTAAAGATATAAATGGTTTATCATAATTGTAGTATTGTGAGATCATATTAGTTAGCAGTTGTTTAATTATCATAGCAATATGTTAAGTAAATGGGAGCAGCGACTTTCAAAATGTAATATCCGTATTTTTTTTCCTTGTATTTTCGTTTTTGGTGTATTTCTCGATCGTAGTGACCCTCGTGTACTTTTCAGCGTGTCCTTCCTGTCAAACTGTTGAACTGTATTCTCGTTATTGTTGTGCGGAACCGTCGTTTCGGGGTTGCCGTGGATCCATTTCGTGTTGTTGGTTCCCAAATATTGATTCCTATCGTTTTATTCTCTTTCCGGATCATTTTTACCATTTTGGGACCCAAAAGGGGGTGTGGGCCGCGGCACAAGATATGCGTGCAGCGGCACAAAATTCCTTCAGATTGTTGGTCGAACAAATCAGACGTGTGCCGCGGCACACCCATCCGATGCCGCGCACGCAGCAGGCTGCCGCGCACACTGTCCGTGCCGCGGCACACTCGTGTCTTCTCGCGACCAAAACCCAATCAGATGTGCCGTGCACACGCAGCCGTGCCGCGCACAATGCCGAAACCTCAGGAGTAATTTTTGGCTCGTGCGGCACACAATGCGGTCAACCCCCTATATTGTGTCGTTTTGAGCGTCCGCTGCTCATTTCTTTTTTCTTCTTCCTGCATCGCGAGATAGAGTGAGAGAGAGGGGGAGAGTTCTTCATCAATATTCATTGGGGGTGTTGATTTTCATCATTTTTCTTCGGTAGTGAAGCCCGGACGATCAATCCAACGCGTGTTCTACGGATCTTAGTTCTTGAATCTCCAAAGGTAATATCTCTAGAACCCTATTTTCGATTAATTTGGGGGTTTTGGGTTTTTCTTCCGATTCGTTCCGTTTTGTTGGTGGATTCATGATGAATACGATTAATATTGTTAGTATCTATAGTTTTCCTACGGATTCATGGATATTTTATGGATTTTTACGGAATCGAGAGGGTTTGGTTGTGATCCGCCCTCGTTGTTATTTTTGGTACAAATATACATGAATCGTAGGCGGGTTTCCGGGTGTATTCTATTTCCATAATCGTTTAGAAGTGGTTGTGATTGTGCTATTCGAATCGTTAGGTTCATTTTCGTCGGTTCCTCGCGGTTGTGCTTGATTCTTCCGTTCCGTTCGTGTCATCGTCTGTTTAATCGAGGCAAGTATCCTTATGAACTTACGATCTTGACATAGTAGTTTTGTATGAGAAATTGTGTGTGTGTGTATGCTCACTACGGGTTAGATCCGACGGGGTCTCGGTAGGGCTCCACGAAGTTGTGGAACCGCGAGCTTGCTTTTAACCACTGTGGGTTAGATCCGACGGGGTCTCGGCAGGGATCCACGAAGCTGTGGGTCCGCGGTTAATTGTGGTGCATTTTTACAAATGTGGTTTGATCATTGGCATTTCCGGAAATGAGTGTTTTGGAACTATGTTTTCTTGAATTGCATGCATTACTATATGTGTAAGATGTAAGTCGTTCATCTGGTTACTTGTACTAGCGTAATTGCTAACCCCTCTGGGGACCCGTTTTGGGGAAATTCGTTTTATGAATTTCACGTCAGGTTCATCGGGACGAGCGGGCGCTGGACCAGTACACGGATGATGGCCATGCGTGATGATTGTGCATAAGTGACGTCTTAATGTCTTTTTGTCTTTTCATCTTTCGTGGCTTTTGAACTAATAGTTGTACTCGAGTACTTAAGAGTTCTTGTTCGTCCGGATTGTATTGTTGCCTTTATGTTTGTGTTGATTGATGACGTTATGTTTGACCGGTTGAACCGGGTGGATTATTCTGTTTTGCGTCTTTATGACATGGTGTTGGTTTGTCGTTTATGTGAGTCGATGAGTATGATGCTGTTCAGCCTGGTGGGTCCCATATAGGGATTCACGGCGCTGTAATATACCTCGAATATCTTGAGGGTGTTACAGAAAATGGTATCGGAGCCCTAGGTTTATGGATACCTAGGCTTGTCGGTTTATTGGGTCTTGTGGTGTCTTGTTTTGCACATCATCGTCACGCTGCCATGATTCCTAGATTTACCAAAGGTCCGTAAGTTTTCTTTCCTCTGTTCATTAATTCCTTGTATCGTACCTTTGATTCTCGACTTGTGACTGCTTCTTTTCTCGTACTTACCCTCGTATGGCTTTTGCTACTTATTTAACTCCGATGGATGCCGGAAGAGGTCGTGGTCGTGGTCGTGGACGCGGCCGGGACGTGGGGCACGTGGGGCGGCCACGTCGCAGATCTTCGAGCCGGCGATCTGGCGACCATCATAGCCATGCTTCTTCCCGTGAGCGTGCCGATCTTGGTATTGCGGCGGTTATGCGGCAAATGGTGAATCAAATGGCGGCGATAGCTCGTGCGGTTCGTAACCGGATCGTGCCCACGCTAATCGGGCGGAGCGGATCGTTGGCTCCAAGATGTTATCAAGATGCATCCTCCTCGGTTTGGGAGCTTCGGACCCGATTGGGGGAAGGGTGGATCAAGGAGATGTCTAAGGTCTTCGTTGCCACTAACTGTCCCGAGGACCGTAAAGTCCCTATTGCTCAATACTTTCTCACAGGGGACGCTACGGACTGGTGGGAGGCCGTTGGGCCCAAAGACCATGCTGCTTCGTGGGCTGAGTTTCAAGAATTGATGGAGACTGAATATTGCCTGTGGCCGGCCGAGTGCTCGGGTACATGCTTTTTATGATGCTCAACCGCGGGATATCCCCGTATCTCAAGCCATTGCTGATTTTAACAAGGAGTTGGGTTATGTGAAGACCCAAGTTGTCGAGGAGAGCGACAAAATTTTCCATTTCTCCAGACGGATGAAGTCGTCGATTCGGGACTATATGTCGGGGCTCGTATGTACTACCTTGAAAGATTACCAGAGCAGGGCCCTTGCTTACGATATGTCTGTAACGGCGAGTGAGGCGGCCCGCGAGAGTAAGAAGCAGAAGTCCGCCGGGAATTTTTCGGGCCACAAAGGTGGGGGTCAGCAGAAATTTCATCATAACTTTTCCACGGTGGTGGCCCACTCGATCTACGGTTTCCCGCAGGCCGCCAGTGTCCCTCCTCGAGAGGTGAAATGCTTTAACCGTGGACACAGGCCACATCGCCGTATTTGTCCGAACCCTTTGCCGACGTGTAATCGCAGTGGCCCGGGTCACAAGGCCGTCAGGCCGAGAGGGAGAAAATCCTTGGTGCCCGGGCTTCCATTCCAGCCTAGGGAACCAAGTGTGAATCGTGGATCGTTTGCTCCTCAATCTCCGCCGAGTGCTAGTCGGGAGAGGTCGGGGTCAGCCCTCTAAGGGGGAGCTTCCAGTCGGCTCACCCCACCCGCGTGTCTATGAGATGCGGAGAGCCGATGACCCAGCCACCGTGGCGGCAGTACCGTTTATATTCTTTCTCATCCTGTCAGTGTGCTTTTCGATTCCGGTGCTACGCATTCGTTCATATCTTTGGATTGTGTGCGCCGTTTGAGTCTCGACTGTTTGATGCCTTGTGAACCCTTCATCGTTAAACTTCCTAGCGGTGATAGGATCGTTGGTGATCAGGAGGTTCGAGACTGTTCTGTACTTATTTGTGAGAGGGCTTGGCCCTCTAATCTTATTGTTGTGGATATTGAGGGTGAGGATTTGATTCTCGGGGTTGATTGGCTCGAGCGGCATGGCGCAATCATGAACTACCGCACGAGGATCATCACCATGTTAGCCGAGGATGGCACCGAGCACTCCTTCGCGGGGCGAAGGAGGGGAAATCAGAAATTCGTCAATAATGCCTTGAAGGCGATGAGACTCCTGCGAAAGGGGTGTACCGGCTATTGGTGCTACGCCTTGAAGGCGGAGAGTGGTGGAGTCGAGCTTTCATCGATTCCAATCGTTAATGAGTTTCCTGATGTTTTTCCTAACGAGTTACCGGGATTGCCACCAGATCGTGAGGTCGAGTTTGCTATAGAGTTAGAGCCGGGCGCGGCTCCTATTTCGAAGGCACCCTATCGCATGGCACCTTCAGAGATGTCCGAGTTGAAGAAGCAGTTGAGTGAGCTTCTTGAGTCGGGGTATGTTCGACCGAGCGCCTCGCCTTGGGGCGCACCGGTCCTGTTTGTGCGGAAGAAGGATGGTTCACTACGTTTGTGTATCGACTATCGCGAACTAAACAAGGTGACCATCAAGAACAAGTATCCTTTGCCAAGAATTGAAGACTTATTCGACCAGTTGCAGGGAGCTACGGTATTCTCGAAGATTGATTTGAAATCGGGATACTATCAGCTCCGGGTGAGAGAGTCCGATGTGCCGAAGACAGCTTTTCGGACGAGATACGGACATTATGAGTTTGTAGTTATGCCTTTCGGGTTAACTAATGCGCCGGCGGTGTTCATGCAGTTGATGAACAAAGTCTTTATCCAGTATTTGGATAAGTGTGTCGTCGTCTTCATTGACGATATTCTTATTTATTCGAGGAACGAGGAAGAGCATGCCCATCATTTGCGGGTAGTATTAGACATTTTGAGGACCGAGAAATTCTATGCAAAGTTCTCGAAATGTGAGTTCTGGCTGAAGGAAGTGATGTTTTTGGGCCACGTGATTTCAGCCGAAGGGGTTCGTGTAGATCCGCAGAAGATCGAGGCGGTGTTGGATTGGGTACCGCCCAAAAACGTGAGAGAGCTCCGTAGTTTCTTGGGTTTGGCTGGCTACTACCGTAGGTTCGTCGAGGGTTTCTCGAAACTGGCTCGACCACTTACACAGTTGCTCCAGAAATCCGAGAAGTTCGTCTGGCATGACGAGAGGCAGTTCAGTTTTGAGGAACTGAAGAAGCGTTTGACTTCAGCCCCGGTTTTGGCGTTGCCATGTGGCAACGAAGGTTTTGCCGTTTATAGCGATGCTTCGGGTCAGGGTCTTGGGTGCGTATTGATGTAGCACGGCAAGACCATTGCCTATGCGTCGAGACAGTTGAGGCCGTACGAGCTTAACTACCCTACTCATGATTTAGAGTTAGCGGCAGTTGTTTTTGCGCTCAAGATTTGGCGTCACTATATTTTCGGCTCTGCATGTCAGACTTTTACCGATCATAAAAGTCTAAAATACATATTTACTCAGCGGGAGTTGAATATGAGGCAGAGGAGGTGGTTAGAGTTGATTAAGGATTATGACCTCAAAATCCTTTATCATCCGGGTAAGGCGAACGTCGTGGCCGACGCCTTGAGTCGGAAACCGATTGCATTGCGATCGCTTGAGATCCTTACGTCTCAGTCCGAGCTTCGGCGAGCTTTAATCGAGTTAGATGTTGAGGTTCATGCCGGAACCGCTTGGACAATTTCGTGCTTTGGAAATTTCGCTGCCTTTGATCGATGAGATTAAGTTGAAACAGTTAGAGGACTGATGATTACTCAAATCGGAGAGAACGTTCTAAAGGAAAGTCTCCGGATTTGTGATTCACGAAGATGGTGTTTTGAGGTTTCGGGTCGGCTTTGTGTGCCGAACGACTCGGAGTTGAGACAGAGTATTTTATGAGGCCCATGCTACACCTTACTCCGTTCATCCCGGTTCGAGTAAGATGTACAAGGACTTGAGAAGGAACTTCCGTGGAATGACATGAAGGAGGAGGTCGCGCTTGTAGCAAGGTGTTTGACTTGCCGGCAAGTCAAAATCGAGCATCGCCGACCTACCGACTTTTTGATCACTTCCCATTCCGGAATGGAAATGGGAAGATATATCGATGGATTTCATTACGAGTCTGCCGAGATCGAGGTCGGGCATGAATATGGTATGGGTGATAGTCGATCGTCTGACAAAGTCGGCACATTTTCTGGGCAACAAGGACACTTGGGGCCCGGAGAAGTTAGCTCGTGTGTTTATCGCGCAGATCGTGAGACTTCATGGTACCCCGAAGTCTATTGTTTCGGATCGTGATGGCCATTTTGTATCGCACTTCTGGCAGGCGGTGCATAAGGCGTTGGGTACCCGATTGTGTTTGAGTACCTCTTTTCATCCCCAGTCAGATGGACATTCGGAACGCACTATCCAGACGTTCGAGGACTTGTTGCGTGCCTGTGCTCTCGATTGGAGTAGTGACTGGGAGGAACATTTGCCGCTGATCGAATTCACGTACAACAACAGTTGGCACGCGTCGATTCGGATGGCACCGTATGAGGCACTTTATGGGCGGCGATGTCGATCACCGATTTGTTGGAATGAGGCGTCCGATTTGGTCGGGACTGAGCCGGATGTCGTTCTAGAGACGAGGCGGAAGATAGAATTAATTCGGGAACGGATGTTGACTGCCCAGAGTCGACAGAAGTCGTATGCCGATGTCCGTCGTCGACCTTTGGAATTCGAGGTAGGAGACCACGTTTTGCTAAAGGTGTCGCCGACGAAAGGAGTTTTTCGTTTTGGGAAGAAAGGAAAGTTGAGTCCGAGATTTATCGGCCCCTTTGAGATCCTCGAGCGAGTCGGTGGGTTGGCATACCGTTTGGCGTTACCTCCAGCCTTGAGTCATGTTCATAGCGTTTTTCATGTTTCCCAGTTGAGGAAATATGTCCCGGATCCTAGTCACGTCATCGATTATGGTGAGATTGATGTCGCCGAGGATATTACTTTCGAAGAGCGTCCTTTGAAGATTTTAGAGCATCGTGAGAAACGACTGAGGCATAAAACCATCCCTTTGGTCAAAGTGCAGTGGTCGAGACACGGTGTCGAGGAGGCAACTTGGGAAACCGAGGATAGCATGCGTGCTAGGTACCCGGAATTGTTTGTTTCTTAAGTTTCGGGACGAAACTTATTTTTAGAGGGGTAGAATGTAATATCCGTATTTTCTTTCCCTTGTATTTTCGTTTTTGGTGTATTTCTCGATCGTAGTGACCCTCGTGTACTTTTCAGCGTGTCCTTCCTGTCAAACTATTGAACTGTATTCTCGTTATTGTTGTGCGGAACCGCCGTTTCGGGGTTGCCGTGGATCCATTTCGTGTTGTTGGTTCCCAAATATTGATTCCTATCGTTTTATTCTCTTTCCGGATCATTTTTACCATTTTGGGACCCAAAAGGGGGTGTGGGCCGCGGCACAAGATATGCGTGCCGCGGCACACAAATTCCTTCAGTTGTTGGTCGAACAAACTGTACTGTGTGCCACGTCACACCCATCCGGTGCCGCGGCACAGTGCCAGGCTAGTGCCGCGGCACACCTGTCCGGTGCCGCGGCACACTCGTGTGTCTTCTGCGACCAAAACCCAACTGTACCGGGTGCCGCGGCACACGCAGGCTGTGCCGCGGCACAATGCCGAAACCTGGGAGTAATTTTTTGGCCTGTGCCGCGGCACACAATGCGGTCAACCCCCTATATTGTGTCGTTTTGAGCGTCCGCTGCTCATTTCTTTTTTCTTCTTCCTGCATCGCGAGAGAGAGTGAGAGAGAGGGGGAGAGTTCTTCATCAATATTCATTGGGGGGGTTGATTTTCATCATTTTTCTTCGGTAGTGAAGCCCGTACGATCAATCCAACGCGTGTTCTACGGATCTTAGTTCTTGAATCTCCAAAGGTAATATCTCTAGAACCCTATTTTCGATTAATTTGGGGGTTTTGGGTTTTTCTTCCGATTCGTTCCGTTTTGTTGGTGGATTCATGATGAATACGATTAATATTGTTAGTATCTTTAGTTTTCCTACAGATTCATGTATATTTTATGGATTTTTACGGAATCGAGAGGGTTTGGTTGTGGTCCGCCCTCGTTGTTATTTTTGGTACGAATATACATGAATCGTAGGCGGGTTTCCGGGTGTATTCCATTTCCATAATCGTTTAGAAGTGGTTGTGATTGTGCTATTCGAATCGTTAGGTTCATTTTCGTCGGTTCCTCGCGGTTGTGCTTGATTCTTCCGTTCCGTTCGTGTCATCGTCTGTTTAATCGAGGCAAGTATCCTTATGAACTTACGATCTTGACATAGTAGTTTTGTATGAGAAATTGTGTGTGTGTGTATGCTCACTACGGGTTAGATCCGACGGGGTCTCGGTAGGGCTCCACGAAGCTGTGGAACCGCAAGCTTGCTTTTAACCACTGTGGGTTAGATCCGACGGGGTCTCGGCAGGGATCCACGAAGCTGTGGGTCCGCGGTTAATTGTGGTGCATTTTTACAAATGTGGTTTGATCATTGGCATTTCCGGAAATGAGTGTTTTGGAACTATGTTTTCTTGAATTGCATGCATTACTATATGTGTAAGATGTAAGTCGTTCATCTGGTTACTTGTACTAGCATAATTGCTAACCCCTCTGGGGACCCGTTTTGGGGAAATTCGTTTTATGAATTTCAGGTCAGGTTCATCGAGACGAGCGGGCGCTGGACCAGTACACGGATGATGGCCATGCGTGATGATTGTGCATAAGTGACGTCTTAATGTCTTTTTGTCTTTTCATCTTTCGTGGGTTTTGAACTAATAGTTGTACTCGAGTACTTAAGAGTTCTTGTTCGTCCGGATTGTATTGTTGCCTTTATGTTTGTGTTGATTGATGACGTTATGTTTGACCGGTTGAACCGGGTGGATTATTCTGTTTTGCGTCTTTATGTCATGGTGTTGGTTTGTCGTTTATGTGAGTCGATGAGTATGATGCTGTTCAGCCTGGTGGGTCCCATATAGGGATTCACGGCGCTGTAATATACCTCAAATATCTTGAGGGTGTTACACAAAATTGTTAATATTTGAAAATATATAATGTTTCACAAAATGACGTTAATGTTTTAATTGAAATCTAGT
Source organism: Orobanche coerulescens (assembly GCA_033398695.1). NCBI lineage: Eukaryota > Viridiplantae > Streptophyta > Magnoliopsida > Lamiales > Orobanchaceae > Orobanche > Orobanche coerulescens. The sequence continues at coordinate 41,172,915 of CM065816.1, read as the reverse complement.
TACGTTTGAAGCTTGTGGAAGTCGCTTGAGATCTGGGAAGGATGACGCTATTGAATGCACACTAGTGGAAAAATACCATTTTACATCGCACTTTCTAAATCGGTTGCAGTATAACCGATTTAAAAAGTGATTAGGTTTCATTTTACATCGTTTATTCAAAAACTGATGTAATATATCAGTTTTTTACATCGGTCAATAAGGAACCGATTTAATATATCAGTTATTTACATCGGTTAATAAAAAACCGATGTAGTATGTGTATGTTTCACATCGGTTCTCATATACCAACACATAAAACAGCCACTACCTACTTTAGGTTATTCACCTTCTCCCGTTCCCCGCTTATTCAACCCTGCGATTCAATCTCCTTCCCTCAACCTTGCAATTCACATACTGGCTAAAAGTTCCGACCACCGCGCGCCACTGGAGTTGTTGAGATCAGTGGGGCAAGCCTTGGAGGTGAAGTTGGGGGATGACACGGTCTTGGTGGTGCTTACGACGTTGATGGCTTTGATCTTTGGCCTTCTGATATTTCCCTGGAAGAGGTCGAGCGATAATCGCGACAAGGAGGTTACGCCGCTAGTTGTCCGCAAGACGGTGCCGCTTGAGGCAGAGGAGGAGGATGTCGGCCCTGACAAGGTGATGTCACCGTCTTCTCCGGAACCCGGACTGGCACCGCCGAATGTTTACCCAACCCACCATCGGCGATTTACCTACCACCAGCGCCGGCATATATACAAGGTGTATTTTTCTATTTTATTCTCCTTTTTTGCATCACTCCTCTTAGAAATAATTGGTCGATTTTCTGGATTGGTTTTATGGTATTGATTGGATTAGGTATTTTATGAGTATAAGTGTTCTTGCTCGAAGTTCTTTTACTATACGAGATATATGTTGATCCATCACAGCAGCTAAATCTGACGATACTGTTGAAGGGATCCGGCACTGTTGAAGGTAGGGTTGAATGGATTAGGCACTGTTGTCATTGAAGAAGACGAATAAGTATTTTTTCGGGATATTTCTACTATGTTTGATTTTGGCTGTAGCTCGTGCGCTTATCTTATGTTTAGTAAAAGTCCCCTAGCTTTCATAATGTTTCATCTGTTTTGAAAATTTACTTTTGCACCCTTCGTAGCATTTTTTTTAGCTTCCCCCAACTTCTATTTCTGCATTGCCCACTGGTATAGATATCATGGCAAGATAAACAATTGGATACTTTTAGACTTCTAATCCTTGTACAGAGTGTTTGTTGAGTATTTTTCATAAGATCGTTATACTATGCGAATTTTGACTTGTGTTAAGCTTGGTAATCAATGAAAGCGAAAATTCTTCCTCTAGTTAGATAGAAATGTCAATTATTGGAAAAGCATGAGAATGCTTCATAGAGAGAATTGCTATTATATCTGTGAAATTGATATCAGCAACACGACAATGCTTCACGTGCTTAAGAAAGATGTCGGAATTCTGGCTTTTATGATTCATCTCCTTTCCTATTAATGAACTATATATGGAGAATTAGGTGTAATGCTAAAGAGATGTTCTCTACAAGCATCCTGGCTTGAAAAATGGTAGGAAGTTTATATATTTGATCAGTTTATTTGATTTTGACAAGATGCTTCATCTTACTTCACAGTATGCCGCATATTAGGTCCCACACTTCACATACCTACTCATTTTTTTTAATTGTATCAGAGTGTTTTTAGAATATAAATCTGATTTGGGTCATTGAACTATGCAGCTTCCATGGAACTAAGTAATCAGCAATAAGTATAGGTTATATGTGTCTACATTGTATGTATTAGTTCAAAAATAGATGAGACAGAGAAGAGTATGTCCATTTTGTTGCATGGAGCAGGTGTGTCCCAAAAGGTGGTATTATTTGGTGTTATGATAAAGGGTGATTTTTTGGTGTTATGTTATTTGGAGTTGAAATGATGTGGCGCTGACGTGACGGGGTTTTTGGTGTTATTTCATGTTATGACTCCTGGTGCTCTTACAGGTTAAAAAGAACACGGAGAACTAAACATATCAGCACATAGATGCTCGAATCTAAAGAACTTTGCTATAATCATATGTGCGCAAGTATAGTTGTGAGTGGCTACATACTAGTGAGCATCTTACTGCTTGCATTTAGGTGACATGATAACAAGTAATATTCATTTTCAGGTTTGATGGTGTTGCGGCTGAGCCAAGAAAAGGAATTAGAAGTGGCCACGTGCCCGGGAGTAAGTGCATTCCCTTTCCCCAGGTAATCGAATCATTAGTTAATAGTATTCCTAAAGCTCCAAGTTGAACACTGGTCGATAACTTAAAATTATCAGTATATATATACGAAATGTACAATTTTATGCATAGGTACAACTTTTGTCTTTGAAACATGCAGGTTGGGCAGATAAGATCCATGGTTTAAATGTTCCAGCAGATGGACCTTACCATGTGCAAACTTTGCATGAACCAATTGGTGATACGGGTCAGATCATTCCATGGAACTTTCCTCTTATTTTGCTTGCTTGGAAAGTGGGGCCTGCCCTTGCTTGTTCTAAAATCGGCCGTGAAAGACTCCATTGGCACTCTGTATCTTTGCAAGGTTGTTCCTTGAGGTAAAATAAACATTTGTTTCTAGTGAAATGGCTATACGGTTTAGTTTAAAACCTTTATTCTTTGGCATAAAGATTAACGGGCTTTATATACATTTTGTGGGTGTAGGCTAGTATTCCTCCTGGCGTTCTCAATGTAGTTTCAGGCTATGGTCCGAGTGCTGGTGCAGCTCTTCCTAGCCACATGGATGTTGATAAGGTGAGTCGTTAATATGTTAATCCATGAATCATTCTAATTAGTTCGGTTAGCAGTTTCAATCCGTTGGGTTGTGCTTTATACTTTTATACATAAGGATTCAATGGATCAGAATCCAAATTAAGTGCACTGCTAATACTTAATACCTCCTAAATCTTTTTTATTAAAAGGTCGAATTATTAATGACATCAAATACATTTTGTTATCATACTATAACACTGGTTATTTACAATTGTTGGACACAAAATGTTTCGGGCCAACCTGACTGTCCTGAGTCAGTACTAAGTTACACAATATGTGTTATAACTTATGATAACAACATTATCAATGCTTCTAGGACCAATTTCATAAGATTCTAATTAAAATACATTTAATCTGGCGTTGAAAGTGAGGCTACCCTTGAATGTGGAGGTGACGGATTCGGCTCCACGTCTATTTTGAAAGTGAGGCTACCCTTGAATGAAAAAACTACGTTTTTACTTTTATGCAAATAACCCTCGTTATCGTTTGCTAAACTAAAAGATGCTATGTTGTAGGGACATTGGAAGACAAATGTTCCGGTTTATGATGGATCTTGGACAGAATGGGGAGCACAGGAGGATACTCCCGTCTCAACTTCAACTTCTTGATGTTAACTCGTACAATGGATATTTTTGAACATATTATGTTGTCCTCGTAACATTATATCAGTGTTAGTATTGTAGGTAGGTTTTAAGACTATTATATTTGTTCTTTTTTTTTTGCTTTTTTAATCGGAGCCATGAGACTTATATGCCTATCACCTTATTTCTTGAGCCAGATAATATCTTCAATCACTGTTCAGTTGAGATTTCTACTACATATGTTAAAACTATCTTTCTTCCATCTCATTGCAGCCGTTGATGCTAATAGTTCCTGATGTACACGACGTCTACACTCCTCTTGAAAGTGATATTATTGTTCAACTTGCTGAGGTTGGCTTTCATATTCTTATCAATTGTTGGTTTACATATATGCGAAATGACTTTTGAGTCATATGTGATCTCTTTCAATCTCTCTCTCTCTCTCCCTCCCTCCCTCCCACTTTTTGTTTGTCTGATATGATTGTTTGTTAATTAGTTTCTTTGTCCTTTGCTTTTTAGTTTTATGAATCTGTTTGGGGGTTGGGGTGGGGATATCAGATGGTTTGTGCCATGATACTTATGCTTTCCTATCTTTTACAAGTTATACATTTGATTGAAAATAATTTTGGCAAATGCAGTGGCGTCAACATTTGGAAATATTGCTGGGAAGCATTCATTGTTCATATCCTGGCAAAACGTATTGTAGTGCATTCATTGTTCATATCTGTGCTGAAAATTGTAGTGCAACTGTTGAAGAAGCAGCAAAATTATTGGTCCGGCCTTTGGATTTACTAGGTCTGTTCACTCTGTCAAAGAGGATGGTATATCCCTAGGAGGCTCACTGCCTTATTCGACTCATTCGAAAAGGTACTTTGTTTACATCACGTAGAAGTGATGCTATAAAGAGGGCATGACCACTGGTTTCTTGTTTACTAGTAAAAAAAATTAGCTGGTTTGGGCATTTACTGTGTACAGTTTTATTTTGGTGTATTATTTACTTTAGTTTGACATAAATATTTAGAAAATAGAACCCCCAATCCCGCTTCTTTTCTGTGTTTTTACCATAAACATGGTTGTTGACAATAAAAGGAGAAATGGCAAAATATCAGTTGTTCAAACTCAAAGACATTAAAATGTTTATGGATATTTGATCAATTGGTGGCCTCTTATTAATTTGCAGACATTTGATATCGAAGAGCCTTATTTGAAGGATGATATTGATGACGTACGAAGACATTGGACTCAATATTTTTTAGATTTTACATCTTTATCGAAGTAGTAAGAGAGGAATATGGGAACCGGGTACGTAGGAATTTGCTGCGTAGGGATCATTCATCATTTTGTGATTGTACTTTTTTGCAAGATTTATAAATCTCTTGTAATAACTGTTGTACATTTTTTGCAAGATTTATAAATCTCTTGTAATAACTGTTGTACATTTTCTGCAAGATGTAAACAGGGTTTTGTAATAGAATAGTGTAAACTTGATAATTTGGGTAGAATATATGGCGTCTTGTTGGAGATTTTATTGTCATGATATGTTTTATAAGGGATTCTGTCGTGACCTAAAAATTGCCACTTTGTGAACAGGGCTTTTCTAAATCTACCATTTTTTGAACCATAATATCAATTTTTCTAAATCAGTTAAAGCAGTAATTGATTTAGAATATTACACATTCTAAATCGGTTAAAGCAGTAACTGATTTAGAATATTACACATTCTAAATCGGTTAAAGCAGTAACCGATTTAGAAACTAAACATTCTAAATCGGGTTTCCGGATATCCGATCTGGAATGTGAGATTCTAAATCGGTTATATCAACTTACTAAATCGGTTAAATAACCGATGTTAAAAGTATTTTCTAGATCGGCTTAATAACCGATGTTAAATGCGTCAATTTTCTACATCGGCTGGATCTATAACGGTTCGAGAACCGATTTAAAAGACTTATGTTAACCGATTTAAAATGTGTTTTTTCTAGTAGTGGCAGTAAGAAGCCATTAAGAAAGTGTGGGTATTGTTGGGAAATTTCAAATCATGATGCTAAGATATGTCCACAGAAGAAGAAAAAATTAACTTCGTATGTTGATGTGTAGTATATGAATGCATATGTATTTGAAGTTGCTTTTTATTCTAGTTTGTTTGTTTTATTTTGGCTTATATCATTTACATCATTTCTTTGTGTCTGGTTACATCATTTCTTTGTGTCTGATCATATTGGCAATTGCATTTATCATTCAGCAGCACCAACATTAAAAGTACATCATTATCAGAAGTATAAAAACAATATATCCTTTTGAATGAAGCATTATATTACAGGAAAACAAGCAGAAAAATTTACAAACGGCACAGCAAAATCGGAACAGCATAACAATCACACTAAATAAGCAATATAAAAATATTTTACAAGCAATATAATTAGATGAGCAGTAGACAATAAAAACAACAACATATCATTTTACTAAAAAGGCATTTTAATAATGTTCAAGAAGCACTTTACGTCATTACATAATAATTTTACTGAATAAGTAGTATAAAACAACGTTTTAAATACAGTCCTGCTAAATAAGGAGTATCAAACATCATTTCAAATAGTATTATTGTGTGAGCAGCAGACCATTGTAAGAACAACATGACATTCTTGTAATACCCAGATACATAGTGTGTATTTCAATCTGTATTTGAATAATGTGGTGTATGATTATATTGAATAATTATTATAAACGATGTTTTTTATAATATCCACAATCCAGTATTTATGATCGTATTGTGTAAAGATTGTTATTTCATGCATGTACCTACATGATACTAGCATACGCTAACTGATTTATCTAGCATGCACTAATGGTCAGAGCTAACGTACGTTGAGACAGCCACCTAATGTATGCAAGAGGTAGTCAGGATCAGATAAGGCGTGGTCGTCGTGTGGAGCCGGATGTCAGATCTTGTCGGATTTTCTCGCACGCACCTGGATAACTTTTGAAAAAGATAAGTCAACAACTATTAGCGTTCGTTATGTGATGTAAATAACGTGCGCTAAATCAATATGTAGCATACGTAACTCCGCTTGGCAATGTACGCAAAACAAGGACAAAATGAGAAAGTGAGCTACGAAGATCGCTAGCGTGCACAATGTTTGTGCATTAACGTGCGTTAAGTATCTAGCGTATGTTAACTTTAGCCGATAGCGTACGCAAGGTATAATTTTCTATTTAAAGACACCGACCCCCTTTCATTTTTTTCATTCATATTGTCCGAGCTCTGCCCCTTTGACAGTCCTTCTAGCCTTACAAAATCCTTATATCAGCCTCTCAACTTGGTTTTGAAGATCGTAGGCATCTAGGATTAGTGTGCAAGCTTTCGGTGTTGAGTTCTACCGATTATTTTCGTCGTTTACTTCTGTATAAGGTATGTTGGTGCTGTTCAAGCCTTGAGTTCAAGACGATTACAAGTTGAACCATGATTATGTTGAACATTAAGATGAAGATTTCAAAGACTTTCACATATCCTTCATCATGATTTCAAAAGGCTTCTAGACCAGATGATTTGTAGATGTTGCCTTTAATAGATGAATCTAAGAGGATGAATATTGAGGTTTTTCATCAAGAATAAGATCATGTCTTGTAAGAATTGGTTTCGATTGGATGATCTTCTTGTATCTATGTTTAGAATGAAGTGTATATGTTGGTGATGAATATATTAAGACGTAGAACTCTTGTAGAAGGAATTACAACAACAATACATAAATGCATGACGACATGATAATGACAAAAATGATTAGAGTACTTGCCCCGATCCTTCGAGAGTAGTCTCGATGTCAAAACCATCACCAATGATTATCCTCAATATTTGGCGATCCAAATATCGCAGACTGCAAATAACTTATATCTTCGTCTTTACCAAAATATATCCGTGATACCCAAGTATACCAATAATGAACTTAAACCATATACCTTTTGATTTAACTCCAAAACCCGGAAGACAACATACTATCCAAATCTCCAAAATTCACACTTATACTCATTGCTATATGAATTATAAATGAACTGAAACTGAAATCATTCATTAAAATATTATAAACTGAATAAGTAATAATTTGCCTCAGATACTGGTATGCCGACAAGCCAATTCAGATACACAAATACTCCGAACTTGATAGTTCTTCCGTCACGACCTAAACAATATCAATCTATCCAAATAATCATAAATATGAAATTAGTATCCTAGAATAAATAAATACCGAATTCAAACAACAACATTCGAACTACGACCAATTAACAAGAACAATCCCACAAGTTATCCAACATACACTTACTTCCAACTTTCCCACGATTCTGCAAAGTCCATATGTCAATTCGATAAGGCGAATATACAAACTTAATCAAAATATTCCAATCAATTTCTTTTTCAAATCTTCAATCAAACACCTTGAAGGCAAAATTCAAAGGTATATTCTAATCATCAATTAATAAACACCAACCACGTCAAGAACACGAAGAACACAATCGCAAACATATATATCCTTCAACATAATACGATTCTAGCCATCTGTACGAACTCAACCCAAATATACCAAGACTCTCAAACATCCCAAAATATTAGAGTTCAATCTAATTATCTTTAATCCGGCGAAATAATCAAGAACGATGTTATAATCCTTGTTCCACATGTTAACACTTGATAAACCAACTCAAAATCTGAGATTTGGGGGTTAAAAATTGAGTTTGGGTGCTTTGGGTGAAAATGGATCATGTAGGAAGGGTTGGGAAGTAAAATTCCCGGTTGTTGAACATATTTATACGTCCATGCATGTTAACGTACGCTAACTTCAACCATAACATACGCGACGTGTTCCCCGAATACAAACAATATAGTTTTTGCTATTTTGGTCATAACTCACTCATACGGACTCTGATTAAGTCACTGTTTGAACTATTAGAAAGTTAATTCGATGCTCTATCATACTATAATGTTTCAAAAATTTTGAAGTTTTCAAGAATCGGTGATAATTTTTCAAAATCAGGGCCTTGTGCATAATTCTTTCCAAAAAATGTCCAAATCTTATTTCCTTTAACACTTCAACATATAATCATCTTAATCATGTCATATATACCAATAACTTATTCGAGAACATGAATTAATCCATAACCATATTCAATTAATATTACTTTGGTCATAATCATCAAAACAACATAATCCAATATATGTTCTAACCTCTAAACCACCATCTTAACTCATAATCCAACAAATATCAATATATCATAATTTTTCTCAACACGAACTCTATGAAACACCAATAATATCAACAATACTTCCATAATCTATCATCATACAAACTAAACAACAACAACAACAACAAGAACCCGAAAATGATCAGAGAGATTAACCAATATATCCCTTGAAGATAAACTGTAACACCCCCAAGATATTCGAGGTGTATTACAGCGCCGTGGACCCCTACATGGGATCCACCAGGCTAACACAAGAAAACACCTCTCGACTAACCGTCTCGGTTAGCAAGGAAACAATTGTTAACAACAAGAACATAAAACAACACGTCCGGTACAACCGGCATAATAAACATCAACCAACAAATATAGTAACTCCAACGAAGACCAATCACAATCCGAAAGGAAAGCCTAAGTACTCGCGAGTACAATCTATAAGTTTACAATTTGGAAAACATCCACATCAAAAGAGACAGTAGGAAATAGCAAGACTCAATTGCACATGTCAACAACCTTGGCCGACATCCTCGTACCATCCCAGCGTCCGCTCGTCTGGATGAACAAAACCTGAAATCCATAACAAGAATTTCCCCGACAATGGGTCCCCAAAGGGGTTAGCAATTACGCTAGTACAAGTATTCAAGGCAAACCAATCGCTTACACATTTCATAGTACATGCACCAATATCATTTCAAAAACCAAAACCAGACATGTCTTTTCCGGAAATAAACAGTCAAACAATTTGCCTTGGGAACAGAGTCATATCATAAATTCCCGCACGAGGCCTCTAAGGACCCTCCCGCACTGGCTATATTATAAAATAAAACACGCACATGCATCGCCTTGGGAACAGAGTCATATCATAGATTCCCGCACGAGGCCTCTAAGGACCCTCCCGCACTGGCTAGCTAAACAAACTCATGAATCCGGGACGAAAACCTTTGGATTCCCTCCTTGATCCCGTCGGACCAACACGTGGTGAGCAAATCACACACAAAATACATTACCATTCCACGTTAAGCATAAAGGTTTCCAAAAATACTTGCCTTGAATTATTGACGACGCAACGAACGGAAAGGAAAGTCACCGAATAATGCTAGGAACCAACAAAACCAAACCTAACGATTCGAGGAATACAATCACAACCATTTCTAAATGAATACGGAATTGGAATACACCTTGAAACCCGCCTACGATTCATGTATATTCGTATATAAACAACAACGAGGGCGGACCACAACCAAACCCTCTCGATTCCGTAAAAACCACGAAATATACCATGAATCCGTAGGGAAACTAAGAATACCAACAATATTAATCATATTCATCATGAATTAATCGACAAAACGGAACGAATCGGACAAAAACGCGAAAACCCCCAAATCTACCCAAAGTAGGGTTCTAAAGATCTAACCTTGATTCGCTGGATCGAAGGATGTTATAGGATGATTGATCGGTGATATAAACTCAGAAACTTCATCGATTTGTTGTCCAACAACATGGTTTCGTCTCCTCCAAAACCCCAGCCGCGGACCGAAGAAATGAAATGAAAAATGACTGAAAAAGTCGCTGGTTTGTCATATATATACTGGGCCGGAACTAGCGTGCGCTAGCCTTCCGGACTAGCGTTCGCTATCGGCCAGTATCGGCCGAGCACTCTCGGCCATGGCCCGCAAGACCCGGCACCACCGACCAATTCTGCCTACCATGACTGTCCGCCCGACTCCCGCTAGCGTGCGCTACGGCCGGAAGCCTGCGCGCCTTCTTGGCCCATCGATAGCCTGCGGACTAACAAACTCACCAAGGTAACGTCGTTAGTCGGCCGGCGTGTGCTACCCCTGCCGGTTAGCGTGCGCTTCGGCCAAAGCGATAGCGTGCGCTACACGCCGATCTGACCGAGTCGAACCTCGTAATCCCACCGCCTGCACCCGATGGCGTCGTTAGGCGGCCGATAGCATGCGCTACCTTCCGGCCGTGGCGTGCGCTTACGCCGGTTCTGCCCGCACTTGTCCGGCGGTGCCATAATCGTCCGGCGATCCGCAACCGTCCGGCGATGCAGACCACCAGGGCTCGACGACCCGATTTCCGAAAACGTACGGAACGAACACGACGAAAAGTTTGCGGACAACATCAACGGCCCAAAATGAAAACATAATACCATAATTAATCATACGCGACCAAGAAACGGGTCTAGACAACAATTACAGATACGGATACCCGTAACTTTTAAGAAATTACAAAATGGCCCAAAACGCCCGGAAATCACGATACGTGATCGAATAACCAAACCGAAGTTCACAACACGTCTAACAAAGTTAAACAGACTTGCGGGAAACTCGAAACAGCGGTTTCGGACGAGAATCGCAAGAATCGAACTCAAGTGCGGAAAAGTCGCTAAAAAGCACGGAACTCAACAAAACAACACCGAAACAAACTCGGATGACAAAAAGTGTAGAATTAATCATTCTCATAATGACGAAGCGGTCATGAGCGAGTCATCAAAACGGACTCCGGCCGAAAAAAGAAATTTACCGAAAATCGAAAATTGCGGATATTACATTCTACCCTCCTTAAAAGAAGTTTCGTCCCGAAACTTAAAATAAGTAGGGAGAAGCAATATCCCCTGCCAGGAAAACTCGACGAGATACACAAAAACCAAAGGCTCGCGCCCAACGGCGAAACGCTTCAAGAAACGCAAAGAGACATACGGCGTGAAAATACGCTCCAGGGCGACTAACACAACGCCACCGGTAGAGACATAATAAAATCAACGAGTGACAAGCGTCATCAAATAGACAATACAATCGAGTCGATTATCCGAACAATCACAAAACTTAACGAACGAAAATCAATACGATTGACCAACCCAACGGTTCATCAACCAAAACGCGAGTCAACGCTGAACAAATACGGAATTCCACCGCCCAAGGGTTGGAAGATCGAAAACGAGACTAATTTCCCGAACTTAAGGGAATTACGAAGGAGCCTGAACGCTCAACAATCACGAAACGAGAAAAAAAACCGAACAAATAAACGATTGAGACAACAAAAATCGAATAATCATGTCCGAAACACGTAGGATAATAAAATTCAACAACAACTCCCAGGATGATCTAGTGAGAACAGCAAGATGTGCATTCCTATAAGATCCACAGGAAAAGGAATAGCGATTGAAAAGCCACAACGACAGACGAGTTATTCAGAAACAATACCACCCTCGTTCGATCAACAAAAGCAAGGGATTGGGAAAGTTCAGAAATGTTAACGAGCATAAACGAGTCGATAGGGCCAAAAATACAGAAGTTCAAAATCCGATCCACTTCGAATAAAAGAACTATTAGAACCAAAAGATTTTACTTCCGAACAAGGTTCACAATAGTCGAACCGAGTTCGGAAAAGTCACAGCGATAACCAGATCGACTCAAAACTGTTAGGCGTATTTTTATACGCTTATTTATCATTATTTTGTAGTATTTTGGAGTGTGAAATCATCTAAATGAGCTTTTAATGCCTTAATTTTGCATGATTGACAGGAAATTGAAGTCCGGAAGCTTAAACGATGCAAAACGGGCGAAACGGCAAAATCGACTATGAGCCGCGGCACAAGGAAACCGAGCCGCGGCAAAGGAAGACACCGAAGGGTGAGTAGTGTACTACGTGCGCGGCACAGCCCATGTGAGCCGCGGCACAGAAGGATTTAATTACGCCCAGGTATTCAGATTTTAGCGATGTGCCGCGGCACAGCACAGGTGAGCCGCGGCACACTTAGCGGGAATTATACGTCTGCGCGGATTTTGGGCCGTTTCGAAGCCAGTTTTCAACCGATTAATATGGACGCAATTTGTGGAGGTGCTGAGCTATAAATAGGGCTTAAGACCCTGATTTAATTATCTTGGAATCATTGAATCTAAACCTAAGAGAGCTTAAGCTTGGAGACAGAGAAGAGGAGGAAAGCAGAGGAATTCAAGGGCAGAAGGCGGAAGCTGAAGAACGGAGGAATCCGAGCTTCATCTGCGTTTGAATTTTATGCTTTCGTTTATTTATTCTGTATTTTCGGCTTTTAGTATGTCAAGCTAAAGCCCTAATCTAGGGTTTTGATGAAACCTTTATTTTGACGAATTGATTGAGATTATCCAATTTATTACCTTTTTATTGAGTTTTCCCAATTATGTTTAATGCTTGCAATTATCTGGCCAATAGTTGTATTGATTTAATCATTCACTTCGAATCGGGAGAGGAGATTTGGTGAGGAACTATTGGTGAGGACCGTTTTATTCTGTGAGATAGGAATATACTCATAGGAACTACGTGGCCTTTAGGAGATTTCATGCTTTTTGCCTAGCGACGAGATAATTCACCTAGGGATAGAGTGCGTTAGTCGCCGTTAGATAAATCTATTGACCTCGGGAGAGGCGGTAGAATATATTAGCAATCTCCGCCTTCAATAAATTGGGAAAATTATTTATTACGGATGATCAAGATTAAATTCGGATAAATTAAGGTGGATTCAGAACTCTAGACTTATTTATCATTTGATTCTTTTTATTCAATCTATCGCTTTCTGTTTAGTCTTTTATTCATTCTTGTAGTTATTAATCCAAAAACCCAACTTCGATTGTTCAAATAAAATTGGAATACGAAAACGTCGGTAGTTAGAGACTCAATCCTCGTGGGAACGATACTCTACTTATCACTTTATTACTTGTAAACGATGACGTGCACTTGCGTGTAGGAAAAATCGCAACAAGTTTTTGGCGCCGTTGCCGGGGATTGAAATTTTTCTAATATCGATTTAAGTATTTCCAGTCTTAATTTGAACGTTTTATTTTTGTTTATTTAATTTTGTTTATTCGTTTTTCCTTTCAGGACCTTTCGTTAGTGCATGAGAAGACTCGGTAACGAAGGCCTACTACCTTTGGACACCGAGCTCGAGCGCACTATAAGAAGGAACAAAAAGGAGAAAAGAGAGCTGCAGACGACGGTCAACATGGCCGAGAATATTGAAATCCAAGGAGGAGACAACCAAGTGCGGCAAGTTCAACCGGAACTCGCTCTTCGAGATTATGCCATGCCGCAAGTCAACGCAAATTTTTCGGGAATTCGGCGTCCCACCATCCAAGCTAATAACTTTGAGATCAAGCCCGCCATTATTCAGATGGTGCAGCGAGCCCATTACGTGGACTACCGAAGGACGATCCGAATGCCCACATTGCTTCTTTCCTTGAGATATGCGATACTTTCAAAACTAATGGTGTCACCGACGATGCCATCCGATTGAGGCTTTTCCCTTTTTCTTTGAGGGATAAAGCAAAATTCTGGTTGAATTCCTTCTGCGGGTCGATTACAACTTGGGAGAGGTTAGTGCAAGCCTTCCTTGCAAAATTTTTCCCACCGGCTAAGACGGCGCGGTTAAGAAACGAGATAACCACTTTTGCCCGATGATATGGAATCGCTCCACGAGGCGTGGGAGCGATATAAAGAATTGCTTCAAGATGCCCTCATCACGGCATTCTGATTGGCTTCAATGCATACGTTTTATGGTGGTTTGAGTGCTTCTACACGCACTTTAGTGGATGCGACCTCGGAGGAACATTCATGGGAAAATCTATGGCCGAGGCTCTCGTGCTTTGAGAAGATAGGGCTGAAAACGCTTACCAATGGCCAGCAGAAAGAGTGACACCGAAGAGGGTAATGGAAGTTTCGAGCAATGATCCGATTTCCACCTTGTCAGCTCAAGTCGCCGCTTTGACAATGACTCAGAACTTTTCGCACCAGCCCCGTTACCATTGAGACATGTAATTGGTGTAACGGATCACACCCGAGTGCGGAGTGTCAATTTGGAAATCCGTTCGAGCAACATCAGATGGAGCAAGCTCAGTTCGTGGCCAATGGAAATCGACAAAGCAATTTTTACCCCAGCACTTATAATCAAGGGTGGAGGAATCAACAAAATTCTCCATGGAGAAATGGGCAAGCTATGAAGCCTCCGCAACCTCACTTCGTGCAACCCCCACAGCAGCCCCCTCAATCTTCAAAGTTAACCAAGGAGGATTCTCTTGCTCAAATGGCGGCGAAAACAAGCCAATTCATGACCCGCACCTAGACGACTCTTCAAAATCATTCAACCTCCAACAGAAAACGAGAAACACAAATGGGGCGATTGCTAATTTATTGTCTTCTCGGGCTCAAGGTGCAGCCCCAACGCAATAAGTGAAACCCAAGGAAAATGTGCAAGCAATCGAATTAAGAAGCGGAAAGGAGTTGAAAGGGCAGCCTATTAATGACAAAGAGCAGCCGAACGTGCAGAACGAGAAGGAAAAGGATGAGACGCCTAAGCCAAAGGAAGTATCGACTACTCAGCCCACTCCTCAAATTCCATTTCCACAGCGTTTTCAAAAGCAAAAACTGGACAAGCAGTTTTCAAAATTCCTCGACGTTTTCAAGAAGTTGCACATAAACATTCCGTTCGCCGACGCATTGGAACAGATGTCGAGTTACGTCAAGTTCATGAAAGAGATCTTGTCCAATAAACGGAAGCTCGAGGAATATGAGACGGTCGCTTTAACGGAGGAGTGCAGCGCTATTTTACAAAAAAAACTCCCACCGAAATTGAGAGATCCGGGAAGTTTCACCATTCCTTGCATCATCGGAAATTCATCTTTTGAAAGAGCCCAATGTGATCTCGGAGCCAGTATAAATCTTATGCCCCTTTCGATTTTTAAAAAGCTGGAGATTGGGGAAGCCAAGCCGACGACAGTCTCTCTACAATTGGCCGATAGATCCATCAAATATCCGAGGGGTGTGATAGAGGACGTTTTAGTCAAAGTGGATAAGTTCATCTTTCCGGCCGATTTCATCGTACTTGATATGGAAGAAGACCAAGATATCCCAATTATTTTGGGAAGACCATTTTTGGCAACAGGCCGAACGTTGATTGATGTGGAAAAAGGAAAGCTGACTTTGCGCGTTCAAGAGGAGCAAGTAACCTTCAATATTTTTCGATCCGTAAAATATCCAAGTGACGCTGAAAATTGTTTCCAGGTTGACGTCATTGACTCATGCGTGAGTAAAACTTTTCGAGAAAACTATCCACCCGATCCATTGGAATCCGTTTTGATTGGGGCTGTTTCCGAACCAAATGGAGAGCATGCCGCCTACGTACGACACATGGATGCTTCCCCGCCAATCTTTATTCGTAAACCATTCGAGGAGCTAGGAAGTTCACTAACTCGACCGACCCCATCGATAGAAAAACCTCCAAAATTGGAACTCAAAAAGCTGCCACCTCATTTGAAGTATGCATTCCTGGGGCCTGACGACTCCCTTCCAGTTATTCTTTCGGCCACATTAGCAGGAGATCAAGAGGCAAAATTATTAAGAGTTTTGAGGGAGTACAAATCTGCTCTTGGATGGTCTATTGCGGATATCAAGGGGATCAGCCCATCGATTTGCATGCACAAGATTTTGATGGAGGAAGACTACAAACCATCCGTGGAGCATCAACGCCGGCTGAATCCTAACATGAAGGAGGTGGTAAAAGTCGAGGTTTTAAAACTCCTCGACGCAGGTATGATCTTTCCAATTTCTGATAGTAAGTGGGTAAGTCCGGTTCAAGTTGTGTCGAAAAAGGGTGGGATAACAGTTGTTCAAAACGATAATAATGAATTAATTCCCACCAGGATTGTTACGGGGTGGCGTATGTGCATAGATTATAGGAAACTAAATAAGGCCACTAGAAAAGATCATTTTCCCTTGCCTTTTATTGATCAGATGTTAGATAGATTAGCCGGACACGATTTCTATTGCTTTCTCGATGGCTATTCGGGGTATAATCAGATTTACATAGCCCCCGAAGACCAAGAGAAAACGACGTTTACATGTCCTTACGGCATTTTCGCTTATAGGCGCATGCCGTTTGGATTGTGTAATGCGCCGGCGACTTTTCAACGGTGTATGATGGCTATTTTTTCTGACATGGTAGAACAGTGTATTGAGATTTTCATGGATGATTTTTCTGTTTTTGGAGATTCTTTTGACATTTGTTTGGAAAATTTGCAGAAGGTCTTGCGAAGATGTGAAGAGACCAATTTAGTCTTGAATTGGGAGAAGTGTCATTTCATGGTGCAGGAGGGCATTGTGCTTGGCCATCGAATATCCTCGCATGGAATTGAAGTCGACCGAGCAAAAATTGAGACAATTGAGAAGATGCCTCCACCCACTTCGGTCAAGGGGATTAGGAGTTTTCTGGGACACGCCGGTTTCTATCGCCGATTTATTAAGGATTTTTCAAAGATCACGAAGCCGCTGTGCAACTTACTCATGAAAGATGTCCCATTTACTTTCGGAGTCTTGTAAAGAAACTTTTGAGTTCTTTGAAGAAAGCTCTAAGCACGGCACCGGTGATAGTCGCTCCGGATTGGGACCTTCCATTCGAACTAATGTGCGATGCTAGCGATTTTGCCATTGGGGCTGTTTTGGGGCAGAGACGAGGGAAGGTGTTTCATGTCATATACTATGCGAGCCGAACGCTCGATGACGCCCAAAGAAATTATGCCACAACGGAGAAGGAATTGTTGGCGGTGATATTTGCATTTGATAAATTTCGGGCTTATCTACTAGGAACAAAGGTGATAGTGTGGACCGATCATTCGGCGATAAAGTACCTTTTGGAGAAGAAGGATGCCAAACCAAGGTTGATTCGGTGGGTGCTACTCCTTCAAGAATTCAACTTGGAGATTCGGGACAAGAAAGGGACAGAAAATGTTATAGCCGATCACCTTTCACGGTTAGAGAGTTCCCTCGAGAAGGAAGAAAGTCATCCACAAATTATAGAAACCTTCCCCGACGAGCAGCTCTACAAGTTGGATTCAACACATGCGCCTTGGTATGCTGATCTAGTGAACTACTTAGCAAGTAAAACAATTCCGAACGATCTCTCACGTCATCAAAAGAAGAAGCTAATCTCGGACGCTAAGTACTATTTGTGGGACGATCCTTTTCTTTTTAAGCGATGCCCCTATCAAATTATCCGTAGATGCATTCCAGATGAGGAAATCCACAGTGTGCTGAACCATTGCCATGCATCGCCCTACGGTGGACACTTTAGTGGAAATAGAACAGCAGCGAAGGTCTTACAGTCGGGATTTTATTGGTCGTCCTTATTCAAAGATGCTCACTCCTTTGTGTCTACTTGTGATCGGTGTCAACGGACAGGAAACATCTCAAGACGACACGAAATGCCGCTGAACACCATACTTGAAGTCGAATTATTTGATGTATGGGGGATCGACTTCATGGGTCCATTTCCCCCATCAAACAAGAATCTCTACATTTTGGTGGCCGTGGATTACGTCTCCAAATGGGTTGAAGCGGTGGCACTACCTACGAATGGGTCCAATGTCGTAATCAAGTTTATCAAACAACATATCTTCTCACGCTTTGGGACTCCACGTGCTATTATAAGTGATGGTGGGTCACACTTCGACAACAAATTTCTTGATGCGGTTTTGAGAAAATACGGAGTCACTCATCGTGTTGCCACAGCATACCATCCGCAAACGAGTGGTCAAGTCGAGATATCAAATCGAGAGCTGAAGTGGATTCTAGAAAAGACGGTCAGCTCGTCTCGAAAAGATTGGGCATTTAAACTCGATGATGCACTTTGGGCGTCTGGATCGCGTATAAGACACCTATCGGAATGTCGCCCTCTGCATTGGTCTATGGAAAAGGTTGCCATCTGCCCATAGAGATGGAGCACCGTGCTTATTGGGCGATAAAGAAACTAAACTTTGATCTAAAATCCGCAGGGGAAAAGCGTTGTTTGCAGCTGAACGAGTTGGAAGAAATTCGTCACACCTCATACGAAAATGCAAAACTTTATAAGGAGCGGACAAAAATTTGGCATGATAAGCACATCACGCAGAGAATTTGTCCCGGTCAAGAGGTGTTGCTATTCAACTCACGCTTAAAGTTATTTCCTAGAAATTGCGTTCACGATGGTCGGGACCGTTCACCGTAGTTCAAGTGTTTCCACATGGTGCAGTAGAAGTTCAAAGAGATGGTCGAAAATTCAAAGTTAATGGACAACGGTTGAAGGCATACTTGGGAAATCCAATAGACACGCAGAAAACGAGCGTCACCTTATCCACCGCCGGATGAATGCGAGAGAAGTCCGGCTGAAGACTATAAACTTAGCGCTCCTCGGGAGGCAACCCGAGTATTAGTTGTAGATTCTTTGTTGTTTGCTTGCATTTTTAGAGTCTCTTTTTGTCTTCTTTCCTCTTTGATCCATCCTTTCCTCTCATCTTAATGAAGTCGTGTAAAATTTCTGTGCAGGAATCAGCAAAAAGGGGATAAATTCAATAATGGGCCGCGGCACAGTCTAGGTGAGCCGCGGCACACACCAGCTGAGGAAAAATGGCCGATCAAACTGTACCCTGTGCCGCGGCATGATCTTACTGAGCCGCGGCACACCAGGTCTCTGAGCCGCGGCACCCGATAACTGAGCCGCGGCACACTAAATGGTCAAGAAACGCCCAGGGCGCCTGTACTTTGTGCCGCGGCATACTAAGTCTGAGCCGCGGCACACTATAGCACTGAGCCGCGGCATACTAAGTCTGAGCCGCGGCACACTATAGCACTGAGCCGCGGCATACTAAGTCTGAGCCGCGGCACCCGACGACATATCAAAACGTCCAAATCCAACTGTACTTTGGGCCGCGGCTCACTTTTATTGTGCCGCGGCCCCCGTCGCAAAATAAGAGCAGCCAGGTCAGGCTCTTTCAGTCGATCGTCCTGCTTAGTATACTTCTTCCCTTCATTCCTTCCTTCCTGCACACGATGAGGTTAGTTGGGTCCATTCTATCAGTCTCCTTCTAAAATTCTCCAAGTAATTTTTGATTTCTAAATCATAGGTGATTATTGATGTGAAAAGATTTGGAGTTTTGTATTGCTAGTTATTCATCATTGTTGTTTCTAGAATGGAGTTGGAATATGGGGAATTTGTTATTGTGATGGAATTGTTATTTATGAACGAATTGTTGACGATGGTTTTCGTAATTCAGGGTTATAATCTGTGTTTTTATTTTGGGGATTTGGAATTAACCATAAAAATTTTTGTTCTTCATTTTAACTTGTGCACACAAGGTGTTTGATAAATTGCAGCACTGAAAAATTGTCAAGAAGCATACAAGCTCACCGGACGATGCTTACCGCCTCTGAAAGCAGGTGGAGGAGTACTTGACCTGTTACTTATCTTGCAATTCATTTTTGTAAATTGAGTTCAAAGTACGTACTAAGTTTGGGGGCTTTACTTTCGCTTTCTTATATTCATTCATTGTACTCTATTTTATTTTATTGCTGTACACTATTTAGTTGCACTTTTCTTTGTAGATAGCCTTGCTTGCCGTAGTTTTTTTCTTTATTCGTGAATTTTCGTGCTTCTATTATGTGTGATACTGATGTTACGACACTGTCTTTCTCTCTGAAGAAGCGGGCAAATTTCTAGTCGAGTTGTAGTCAGCTATTTCTGTTCTGCTTAGTATTCAATTAGGTCCGAAATTTTTCGTGATTGTAGAGGTCTTGGCAGATAAGAGACGATACATACTTGTTTAAAATCCCCATTAATACGTTTGGCTACATTTTCTGGATAGAGAGTCGTACTGTTTCTTTAGTCGGGTGGGCACTTAAATTTAGTCTAGAGTCGGTCAGTTTTTCCCTAAAAGTCGAGAGAATGCGTTCTATGAAGGGAAGTCTAGTAACCGGGGGTATTCGCGTGACCCGTTGTTTACTCTCGCGTAAAACGACGACCCCGATTAGACTAGTAATGTAGATATTTCACATGTGTCAATGATTGGAAGCCTAGTAACCGGGGGTATTCGCGTGACCCGCTGTTTACTCTCGCGTAAAACGGCAACCTTGATTCGGACATGCGGAAATTTTGTATTCGAGTTATTTCTCCGCTAGAACGGAACTTAGTAACTAGAAGCATCCATGTGCCCCATGAGTGTCTTTTACGTCAAACGGTTTCCGAATACATGAGAATGGAAGTTCCACCCTAGGATTATCCCGATGAAACATCCCGAGATCCTAACCTAGTGGTCGACTCGAATCAAATTCTTGAGCATAGTTATATAAGGGGATACTGTCCGAGGTTTATTTGTTATAAGACTCGTAAAATTTGTGCCTTTAGACTGTGGAACAGGATGAACTAGTTTGGTTGTGTTGGCCTTTCATATTGACGGACGATTTGACTCATGTTTTGTTAATCTTTGAGCTGAAATTTTCTTCATGAACGAATGATTAGGACTGAACTTGACTTCTTTGCGGAATCATTATTCTGAGTGCAGCTCGCTTTTATGACACTCGTATTATTTAGAGAGGATGGCAGGATAGTATTGATTAGGTTGAACACTATGAGTTGCACGATGATTCACGACTTTCTTTTATTGACTTTAATTCTTTTTGCTTGAGGACAAGCAAAGGCTTAAGTTTGGGGGTATTTGTTAGGCGTATTTTTATACGCTTATTTATCATTATTTTGTAGTATTTTGGAGTGTGAAATCATCTAAATGAGCTTTTAATGCCTTAATTTTGCATGATTGACAGGAAATTGAAGTCCGGAAGCTTAAACGATGCAAAACGGGCGAAAACGGCAAAACTGGACTATGAGCCGCGGCATAAGGAAACTGAGCCGCGGCAAAGGAAGACGCCAGCCGAAGGGCTGAGTAGGCTGTACTCTGTGCCACGGCACAGCCCATGTGAGCCGCGGCACAGAAGGATTTAATTACGCCCAGGTATTCAGATTTTAGCGATGTGCCGCGGCACAGCACAGGTGAGCCGCGGCACACTTAGCGGGAATTATACGTCTGCGCGGATTTTGGGCCGTTTCGAAGCCAGTTTTCAACCGATTAATATGGACGCGATTTGTGGAGGTGCTGAGCTATAAATAGGGCTTAAGACCCTAATTTAATTATCTTGGAATCATTGAATCTAAACCTAAGAGAGCTTAAGCTTGGAGACAGAGAAGAGGAGGAAAGCAGAGGAATTCAAGGGCAGAAGGCGGAAGCTGAAGAACGGAGGAATCCGAGCTTCATCTGCGTTTGAATTTTATGCTTTCGTTTATTTATTCTGTATTTTCAGCTTTTAGTATGTCAGGCTAAAGCCCTAATCTAGGGTTTTGATGAAACCTTTATTTTGACGAATTGATTGAGATTATCCAATTTATTACCTTTTTATTGAGTTTTCCCAATCATGTTTAATGCTTGCAATTATCTGGCCAATAGTTGTATTGATTTAATCATTCACTTCGAATCGGGAGAGGAGATTTGGTGAGGAACTATTGGTGAGGACCGTTTTATTCTGTGAGATAGGAATATACTCATAGGAACTACATGGCCTTTAGGAGATTTCATGCTTTTTGCCTAGCGACGAGATAATTCACCTAGGGATAGAGTGCGTTAGTCGCCGTTAGATAAATCTATTGACCTCGGGAGAGGCGGTAGAATATATTAGCAATCTCCGCCTTCAATAAATTGGGAAAATTATTTATTACGGATGATCAAGATTAAATTCGGATAAATTAAGGTGGATTCAGAACTCTAGACTTATTTATCATTTGATTCTTTTTATTCAAGCTATCGCTTTCTGTTTAGTCTTTTATTCATTCTTGTAGTTATTAATCCAAAAACCCAACTTCGATTGTTCAAATAAAATTGGAATACGAAAACGTCGGTAGTTAGAGACTCAATCCTCGTGGGAACGATACTCTACTTATCACTTTATTACTTGTAAACGATGACGTGCACTTGCGTGTAGGAAAAATCGCAACAAAAACCAGATTACAGCTCGTTCGAACGATGAAACCAAGGTACAGAACAAGTTCAGAAGGTATCAATGAACACGAGCGAATCGATAGACTGGAGAAAGAGAAAATATAGAAGTCAAAATAGTACGGGTATTACCTTTGACCTCGCCCCCGAAACTCACAACAATGGAACCAAGGTAACAATATAACAAGCAATCGACACAACGCGGAACAATCACCGATGCACACAATCATACCAACCCGAGCTCTAACAGCTCGCATATATGCGATAAAGCATAAACCGCTACGAGGCGACAACATCCAATACCAATATCACACCCCTCACAGAGGCTACCACGACAACTGTGTGGCGAACGACTCAACGCTCATACCACCAATTCAACAACAACTCGGGGGTTAACACCCTAACGAGAGTACGAACATCACACATATATTCCCGGACCACAAATAGGAATGATAGGTTTTGAAAACAAAAACCACCTTTTGAAAATAATTTGCAAGCACCAGTTGATCTTGAGTATCATATATCAAAAAGTAGTACAAACATCGTCATCGAGACTTTAAAAAAAAAATCATCTTGCGTTTGATAAAAAATGAAGACACCTTTCGTTAAATTAAAACTTTTCAGCTATATTCGACCTTCGGGTCTAAGCGAATGCATTTCTAAATCATTAGAAATATCTCAAAATATTTTGATCCTCAAAGTAGAAAAATTTTGAAACATAGCGTGGCACTAGTAGGCATATTGAGAGCACTGTGAGAAAATAATTCATTTTAAAAGTACGTCTCGAGGTTTATTTTCTAAGATACTCAAGGATTTTCAGAAGTACAATAGACCAAAATGCCCAAAATTCGCACGTATCAACATTCACTTAAACACATCATATCACACGCATCAAATCGCTCAAAATCACGACAGTGATATACAACCCTTAGGATATGTTTAACAACATCGTTAAAACAACAATCGGTTTATCAAAACTGGATGGAAAACGATATCAAGAACAAAACTCCAAAAAGTCAACTCTAGGGATTCAAGAAAATACCTAGATTCGGCGAAGAACAATGGATTAGATGATGTTAAAAATCATCTAGGATACTCCAAAACATCTTTGGATGGAAGAAAAATCAGCCCAGATGCGAAACCGATTCGCTACGTCTCAAACTCATGGAGGAAGAAGAAGAAATGAAGAAAAATGCAACTTCTAGACTGGTGTCCAGTATTTATACTGGACACAATTAGCGTGCGCTAATCATTAAGGTTAGCGTGCGCTATCACGGCACCAAACAAAACTCCTGACCAAAAATACACTGTTAGCGTGCGCTAACCCCAAGTGTTAGCGTGCGCTAACGAGAACTTCGTGACTACCCAAGAGCTCTGGATCGCCTGAACTACCAGGTAGCGTGCGCTATCCTCCCCTTAGCGTGCTACCAACGCACTCTTGCGTGCGCTAGCCGCAAAGCGTAGCGTGCGCTAATGACCCACAGAGACAACAACAGATCATATCAGAAAAATTACATGCCGTAAACCTTTCTCACACGGGTTTACCAGGCTAAGCACAATTTCTCATCTCATTTCGAAAATGCTTAAAAGACCAATGACGGTAATATTTTCCAAAGCTCACAAAATCATTTGTCAAACCATCATGAAATATTCAAGGCCAAAATGCCAAAACTTGATTCAAGGAATCGGTTTTACGAAATAAAACTCAGTTTGCAAAATACCGAAAGCCGTTTGAAAGAACTCACGCAGCGGATAAAATGAGGTACGAAAATACATCAGCAGTGACGACACTCCTCGTATAAACCAAATACGAGAGTCTAATAAACACATATTGTGAAATCAAAATCCACGGAAGGATTCCATCATTTAACGACTAATCATACAAATAACTCGTGTCACACGAGGCACAACACAAGGAAGGTAGTTTTTCATCCATAGGTCGCACGTAAGTGACGACCGCCCCTCGATACTAATCACGACCAATGATCTTAAACAACGCGTCGCGATGCGACTAAGTCAGACAAAATCCGTTAAGACAAAACTTGACAAACACAACATGATTCGACAGCCTAGGTTTCCCTAGGCTAATCTGATTTTTAAAAATCGTATACTCTAGTTATTCGAAAATAAAACCGATAAGTTAAAATCGTTTTCATGACCCTTTCAAACACGACAAGGGCTTAACAGCGGTAGCATTTTATAAAATGTCCTAAAACACTTTTAAACACGACCTTTAAATACGACACAAGGTTTTATTTGAAAATACAAGGCTGGCTTGCCCAAATTCATGTCACTTTTCAAAAACCCACAATACGATCAAGTCTAAGAAAATTTTCAAGCATGCACGCCGCATGTATTATTATTAATAGAAACACATTGGTTGTAAATAACAATAATTAGCCAAGTACCAACAATTCCCGAACACACGCATATATAAGAGAGGGGTGCTTCAACCCCGTCTTGGCCCCTCCCTGAATACACTGGAAGATAGATCGGACCAGGAGAGGAGCCACATCGAATCGTAGCCCGGAGGTGATAGCATATAATGTCCGGGCTCGGGAGAGAAAAACAGTGCGGATCTGAGAGGTAGGGTCAATACGTGTGCAGATGAAGTACAGCCAGGCTCGCCCGAGCCGGCTGAGGTGCGAGCTCTTAAAGTAGTAAGTGGAAGAAGTGGGTGCGCGCCTCTCCCAGTCGGAGTCGGGCTGTGCAAGAGTCTCGAGCAGAGCCTCCTTCGTGAGGCTATCCATAACTCGCGTGTAAGCCGTCTCGTCAACCGTCGGCAGCTCAAATAACCTCCGAATAGCCGCCACCGAGAAATCCACCATGATGCCTTGGACTACGACCTGAGTCCGAGTGTCTGACTGCGGTAACATCTGCCCCGCCCGAATGTGCTTCAACAAGGCGCTCGCATAAAACTCCTGCACTATCGAGATCACCGCTGGCTCGGGGGGTGCAGCGAAACGAGCCCACCCCATCTCATCTATCATGGTCAGAAGCTCCCCGTCCTAGGGGCTGGGGTGAATCCCCTCTCCGGTATCAGAGGTCGAGGGCGAATCTTCTCGTTGAAGATTTTGTGGATCTCCGGGTCAGAGAACTTGTGCGCCTCCGACTCGGCTCGACTGTGAGAAGTTTCCCCTCACGTGGGGGATGACTGAGTCCTGGCCCTTTTGCTGAGATTTTTAGTCCTAGCCATAGCGAGTCCCTGAAACGTTAAACACCGGAGTTTCTTTATTTAAGCAATAACGAGAATAATCATCACTCTTATAAGGATATCCAGTCGTAAATCAAGAATTTAACGAGCTAGCACAGTCGTGAGAGAAAAATAAAATTTGAGCTTTAATGTTTAACTAGACGTTGGTTGGGGAATGCTGTAATTCCAGACGAATTTGTTGCACATAGTTCAAAACATTGCCTTAACATTCATTAAAAACTTCATTCAGGCTTTTCATCAAACACTTAAAGGGCATGAGTTCAATTGAAGAACAATTATGACAATAGCTCGATTAAATCCCCAAAAACAACAACACGAATCATTCATCATCAAAAACGACATATTCAATTCATTCATAATAAAAAATAATCATGAAAAATCGATCAAAACCATCATGTCCTCCACTTAACCATCATAGAACTTTTGACTGAAATAAATAAACATATTCAACCATCAAATGCATAACACAACTTCACATTTAAATTCATAGAACAATTTGAGATTAGAAATTTAGACATACCTTGCTTGGATTGTGAAAAGTGCAAGAAAATTGCAAGAAGAAGAAGGGAGAAGGATGTCGGCCGATAGTGCGCAAGGGAAAGGAAAGGGATGGGAAGTTTAACTGGGGTGGCCGGCCGAATGCGGGTTATAAGATACCTGGGCTCTTCAAATTCCGCATGGCGTGCCGCGGCACAGCTTAAGTGAGCCGCGGCACAGAGTACAGCGGCCTGGGAATTTTTGTGATACAACCGGGTGCCGCGGCTCAACCTATGCGTGCCGCGGCTCATCGTGTTAGTGTCCCGCGGCTCATTTAAGTCATGCCGTGGCACATAGTACAGTCTCCTGGGCTTTTCTCGAGCATTTGGTGTGCCGTGGCTCAATGAACATGTGCCGCGGCTCAGAGACCTGGTGTGCCGCGGCTCAGTAATGTCGTGCCGCGGCACAGAGTACAGTTTGTCTGGCCTTTTTCCTTCAACTGGTGTGTGCCGCGGCTCACTATTATTGTGCCGCGGCCCATCACTGATTTCCTCCCATAGGGTGATTCTTGCACAGAATTTTTGAACGAAAACATCAAGAACGAGAGGGATGGACGGATCAAAGAAAAATGACGACAAATAAAGACTCTAAAAATGCAAGAAAACACTAAAACTAAAAATTCTACAACTAATACTCGGGTTGCCTCCCGAGAAGCACTAAGTTTATAGTCTTCAGCCGGACTTATTGAAAAAATCAGTTCACTTTTCGCAAACTCCAATTGAACTCCGCCCCGTCCATCGAACCATTAATGTGTGTTTTAAAATTTTGATCATTGGTCATTAACGATCCGATTTTTGGTTCGGACTCCCAATGTTGTTTGCGAAACGATTTTGACAAAAACCACTTTCCGAAACACCCGTTTTTTTCATGATTTGACGTCCGTTTGACTTCCGGCTTATTTCCCTCTTTCACGAACGAACTTATGACAGCAGCAGACTTTTCCGATTGTGGCTGGTCAGATGGCGATGATGGCATGTCCACATGCTTGAGAAATGCGACTCGTTCTACATCTTTCTTAGAAGTTGGACCATCTGAAACGGAATCTCAATTTTTCGACCGACGATTTTTTCGGTGTCTTTCTTTCGCAACGGCCTCCACACTTTCGACTTTCGAGCTCTTCTCAACACCACCCCGACATGGAAAAGATTTAAACACTTGGAACGGGACATGCTCGTCCTGAACCCTTAGAGTTAGTTCCCCTTTTTCCACATCGATAAGAGTTCGGCCGGTCGCTAAAAATGGTCGTCCCAAAATAATCGGTATATCTTGATCTTCCTCTATGTCGAGAACAATAAAGTCAGCTGGAAAGATAAATTTGTCAACCTTTACTAACACGTCCTCTATCACTCCCCTCGGATACTTAATAGATCGATCCGCTAATTGCAAGGAGACTGTCGTCGGCTTCGCTTCTCCAATTCCCAGCTTTTTGAAAATAGACAGAGGCATGAGATTTATACTAGCGCCGAGATCGCACAATGCCTTATCAAAAGAGAGGTTCCCCATGGTGCACGGTATATTGAAGCTTGCCGGATCCTTAAATTTTGGCGGAAGCTTTTTCTGAAGAATCGCGCTGCACTCCTCCGTTAATGCGACTGTCTCATACTCGTCAAGTTTTCTTTTCTTTGACAAGATCTCCTTCATGAATTTAACATAACTCGGCATTTGCTCCAATGCATCAGCGAATGGAATATTTATGTGAAGCTTTTTAAAACTATCGAGAAACTTGGAGAATTGCTTGTCTGCCTTTTTCTGTTGTAACCGCTGCGGAAATGGGATGGGTGGTACATATGCCTTTGGATTATCTGGAAACGTTATCGAGGGTGTCCAATCTTGTGATTCCTCCTTCGCTGAATTTTTCTTCTCCTCAATTTCACTTCTCTTTTCACTCCTCTCGGGCTGGTCACACACCTCATTCCCGCTTCTCAAACTGATCGCATTTAGACTTTCTCTAGGATTTGTCTCGGTCGTACTTGGCAATGCTCCCTCCGGCGGGTCACAACACATTAGCAACTGCCCGATTGGACTTCCAAGTTACGAATGGAAGCGGAATGATTTTGCAATGTCGTTTCTGTACGGGTCATGAATTGACTCGTATTCGCTGTCAATTTCGCAATTGCTTCCTCGAGAGAAACTTTTGGAGCGGGAGGAGGCTGCTGTTGGTTTTGAGCGAACGGAGGCTGGTTCGAGTTCTGTCCGTTTCTCCATGAGAAGTTGGGATGATTACGCCATCCCGGATTATACGTGTTGGAGTACGGATTATTTTGCCGGTTTCCGTTTCCTACGAACTGAGCTTGTTCAATTGGGGACTGCTCGAAAGGGTTCCCGACTTGGCACTCCGCACTGGGATGGGATCCATTACACCAATTACACGACTCAATGGTAGCGGGGGAAGGAGCATGCGAAAATGCTTGAAGCTGCTGTGTTAATGCTGCGACTTGGGCTGACAATGTAGATATCGGGTCATTACTCGAAATTTCCATAACTCGCTTCGGCGTTATTGGTTCGGATGGCCATTGATAAGCATTAGCGGCCATAGCTTCCAACAACGAGTGTGCTTCAGCCATCGTCTTTCCCATCAAGGCTCCACCGGCGGCTGCATCCACGAGAGTGCGTGTGGAAGCACTCAAACCATTGTAGAACGTCTGAATCTGAAGCCAGTCCGGAAGGCCGTGATGTGGGCATCTCCTTAACCAATCTTTGTATCGCTCCCACGCCTCGTGAAGCGATTCCATATGATACTGACCAAAGGTAGTGATCTCGTTTCTCAGTCTCGCCGTCTTAGAAGGTGGGAAGAATTTAGCAAGGAAGGCTTGCGCTGTAACACCCCCAAGTTATTCAGGGTATATTACAGTGCCGTGAGCCCCGCCGGGGGACCCACAAGGCTAAACATACGCGGAACTATGAAACTTGACCGAGAAGGTCTACATACAATGGGATGAAGGACAATACAAATGGTATTAAAAACCATAGCCAATGAAACCATATACATCACCTACACAAATCAATACCTCGGCAACACAGGCCGGAACATCAAGGAAACTGAAAAATACAATACTCGAGTATTTAAAATCCATTCCAGTACAACAACACTGAATGGAGGAATCCAAAAAGATAACCGGAGACAAGACACAGTATCACACTTGCCCATCATCTTTATGCCGACCCGATACCTGCCTGCCCGATCTCCTGGAACCTGAAATACATAAAAAGTATTTCCCCCATAAAGGGGTTAGCCGTCGAATAGCTAGTGCAAGTATATCAAGTATGAAATATAATACTCCTCGACAATAAAGTAAATGTAACCGTCAATTCATCAATTCAAGACTAGTATTCCGGAATAACTAAATCTCATAGTGCCACATCAAGACGTATGTGAATGCCGTAGAAACGGTTCGTTCATATCATACGTCAATACATGTATGAATGCCGTAGAAACGGTTCGTTCATATCATGCCATCATTACATATATGAATGCCGTAAAAACGGTTCGTTCATATTATGCCATCAATATATCTATGAATGCCGTAAAAACGGTTCGTTCATATCATACCATCAATATTTCTTACTTTCAAAGTCGAGAACGTACAATCATAATTATATACTTGCCTTAGAGACATCGAGAAATCGAACGGAGGAAGGGTATGAGTTCGGTAGGTCCAAGAACGCGCTTCCGGCACCTAAATGATTCGCAAGAAATATGACAATTAATTATCCATACTCAAATTACACGAAGAGACTCCCGAAACTCATCTACGATTCAAGAAAATACACGGGTGAACAACTAAAGGTTGGGAAATCGCCCAAACTCCCACAAGTCCGAAAACAGCACAATCCAACCCATAAAATCATAAGAAAAACACGCATAAGGCATAGATATATCATAATCTCAAGGTTCTCAAGCTTCAAATCGGATAAATCGGACGAATCTACGAAAACCCCCAAAATCCAACACAAATTTCAAAGTGTTCTTGAATAATCTTTCAATAATCCGATGAATACTCAAACATGTCCATAATCATGCGTATATCACTTCATACACCATGATTTTAACATCCAAAACATCATTACCCAATACAAAATCGAAATCCAAGATGTTGAAGAAATTACCTCTTGAAGATCCAAGCACTACGATTCGAAGAATACGCGATAGATCGATGATCCGAGCTTCACAATCGAAAAGAGATGAAGAGAAATCACACACTCAAGTAATAGATGAAGAAACTTCTCTCTCTCAAGCCTTCTCTCTCGTGCCCAAGTGAAGAAATGGGGAAAAAATGAGGTGATCCGCCCAAAAAACGCAGATATAGGGCTGACTGTCACGTGTGCCGCGGCACAGGCCCAAAAATGGCTCCCAGTGGTCGATAGTGTGCCGCGGCCCGGCCAAGTGTGCCGCGGCAGTGACTCGGCAGTGTGCCGCGGCCCTTCCGGCATGTGCCGCGGCACCAGGTACAGACGGGTCGGCCAACAATTGAACACGAGTGTGCCGCGGCCCGGACAGGTGTGCCGCGGCACTGACTCGGCATTGTGCCTGCTCGGCCAGTGTCCGACATCGTTCGGCCAGAACTCGAAATCCGTCCGGCCAGTCCTGCAATCGTCCGGCCAGTCACGCGACCGTCCGGCCAGTGCCCGGCCACCCGGGCTCGACGACTCGATTTCCGAAAAACGTACGGAACGAACACGAGGAAAAGTTCGCGGACAACATCAATGACCCGAAATGAAAGGGTAATGCAATAATTAATCATACACGACCGAGAAAAGGGTCGAGACAACAAATACAGATACGGATACCCATAACTTTGGGTAAATTACAAAATGGCCCAAAACGCCCGAAAATCACGATACGTGATCGAATAACCAAACCGAAGTTCACAACACGTCTAACAAAGTTAAACAGACTTACGGGAAACTCGAAACAGGAGTTTAGAACGAGATTCGCAAGAATCGAACTCAAGTGCGGAAAAGTCGCTAAAAAGCACGGAACTCAACAAAACGACACCGAAACAAACTCGGATGTTGAAAAGTGTAGAATTAATCATTCTCAGGATGACGAAACGGTCCCAAGCGAGTCGCCAAAACGGACATCCGCCGAAAAAAGAAAATTACCGGAAATCGAATTTGCGGATATTACATTCTACCCTCCTTAAAAGATGTTTCGTCCCGAAACTTAAAACAAGTAGGGAGAAAAATATCCCGCTAGGAAAAACTCAACGAGGTACACAAGAACCGAAAACTTACGCCCAAACGACGAATCATCAAGATAGAACACTACAATACCTTACCCGAAGGTAAACCAAACCAATGCCGAAATAGATACGAATCACAATGCCCGAAGGCTCCAACGGAAAATACCGATACATCACAATGGCCTGAAAGCCGAACAGTTCGAAGCTGTAAATCATCACAATACAGATCTCAAAAAAACAAACCTGACTGTCGGACATACCCCTCGGCGTATGAACGACCAGTCGCAAATCGTCGGACATATCCAATACAACATGGACTACGAACGACCAAACGATAAGTCTCAAGAGGGACATCACAGTACGCCCGATCCGGAAATGTGTCCGTGCACATGTCCACCCCGTATACGGAATCCAGAATATACGTGTGACAATGTACCTAATTAGCCTCACGAGTGCACGGTCCAATGCGGAAACATCCACGCATGACCATCGTGTGCCTGGCTAAAAATCCTACACATAACCAATCGGCACGCAGATGTGATTCCAGATATGTCACGATACGACGTGAAAACGAAACTCAAAGGATAATATATCCTATACGGATCATACGACTCACCAAGTGAACGATGACACATGAATAATGAAAGATCGACACGACCAACAATATTCAAAACAACCATCCTGGGATCAAAATCTCTAAGGATCGATTAACACGGGCAATAATCACAACACAACAATTCGGGAAATTCTCAACCCTCAACAATCACAAAATTACCAAGTTCACAAGAATAATAGTGTGCTGCCTTGAGTCGGCCAACACGACAATAATAATTCAACGGATGGGAACTATCCTCGACAGTCCCAATTCAATACTTCGATTACCGTAGAATGGCCAATCGATAACAACGATACAACGGATGAGAATATTTTTGACACGGATGGGACTTATCTTCGATAATCCCAATTCAATACCTCGATTACCTTAGAACGGTCAATCGATAATCATTGATACGATAGAATAGATGTCCCGGCGCCTTAAACCGACTACCGAAACGGAGATGATAAAAGGATATATCAAACGTCTTCAATCGGTTAATATAATATCAATAGAAAAACACCGATATCAATAACGACGATCACCACAATATCTCAATGGAACATCCATCACAATCACAATCGATACGTAGATACCGCGAACCGGCTATCGACATCAACTTTACCAACAAGTATCGCAATGCCTTGAACCCGCCATTTACAAACAACAGTAACATTTGGCATAATTTTGCCGACGGGTGTCGAACCAAACAATTCCCGAACATCAATAAATCACGAAGAGGCTAAGTCTCGAAATGATACAATACATTCGTACGCCCACATGATAACATTAATATCATTGATTAATACAAGTATAAAACTTGCCTCGATATCAATACAACGAACTGTTACCAACTCAGTTAATTTCGTCTACGAGTTCCTCAGTTCCGACCAAGCTGATTTCGAACTCTTCAACCTCAACCGCAACAAAACAGTCATAATCCATGATCCAACATCAGCTTTGTTGTAAAACGAAGGATTAATAAACAACATGTTCGATGACGATTAATATCAATACAACAAGGCTCCAACTCACCGGTTCCAAAATATCTCGATAAAACACAGTCTGAATTATCCAACTCAGACCCTCACGAATCCATGTCCACAAGACGAGCCGAAATCCGATGATCATAACAACAACCAATTCGGACCAATAATAAGGGTCTAAATGTCATCGATTCCAAACTCAATTCTTAAATACGAATTGACAAGGTTCCCTTCTCGTAAATCCATCGTTAAAATTTACTTATGACCGTCATCAATTCGAATCATCCGACTGGTTCAAAACAATAGATAATCATATTAAAAAGGTTATCCAACAATCCAATCATTCGACTTGAATGTTTGTTCCAGACGTATGGGTTTCTAAATTCAGAGATGAATAATAGTCTCATCAAACTCATAATCACATTCGTATTCCTATACGAATATTATTTCAAACACATAGTTTAGCTCTGGATATGAATATTCCATATTCATTTTCAAAACATCAACACTTCTTAAAAATTTTCATCACCTCGTATAATTCAAGAATTCTTCAAGAACATGAAATATCCAAAATCACGTTCAGAACAACATATTCGGGGTATATATCTCCATGTTACCATTTTCTTCATCATGCCACTCATACAACCTCAAGAATCTCAACAAAACCCTTATCCTCATATGAAGAAGATCTCAATAATCATATCCACATCCGAAATCTCTTATTACAATTCCAATAAATCTCGTATAACATCATCACATGATACCATAATTGTAACACCCCAGATCCTCCTGGAAATATTACACGCCGTAAACCCTTCTCACAAGGATTTACCAGGCTAAGCACAATTTTCCACGTCATTTCAAAAATGCCAAAAAGACCGATGACGGTAATATTTTTCAAATACTAAAAAAAATCAATTTTCAAATACCGTCAAAATGATCAAGGCCAAAATGCCAAAAACTCAGTTTAGGGAATCGGTTTTACAAAATAAAATTCAGTTGGAAAAATACCAAAAGTCATTTCAAAATACTCACGCAGCAGATAAAAATAGAGTCCAATTTATGCATTTACATTGAAATAAGACGAACATCAAAATACACGATTCCCAACATACTCCCTCCCAAGTATTAATCCTTAAAAAAATGAACCACTAAGAAGAATAATTGAACTCCATTCCAAGAATCATCAAAACTTCAAGAACAATACTTAAATTCGAGCTCTCCATCTTAATCTTGTTTAAGAGAATCATCTCTCAATGTTTAGGAACTTCAAGTACTTCCCAAGGCTCTCTCTATTGACTAAGGGAAGGAGAATGGACGAAATGCCTCTCAGCACTCGTCTATCCCCTCTATAAAACACATCACTAGCACGCGCTAGACCTTATATTTAGCGTGTGCTACAGGACTAGCGTGCGCTATTCCTCGACCAACATCTCGACATACCAAACGATCATACGGCACAATGAATACATATACGCATTCAACAACATCGTCATATGTTCACATCATCCTCAAGCACAATTATCCATCAACAACATACAACATATAAACGAAAAAAAAATATCAGAAAAATCGGGGTATTACACTCTACCCCCCTTAAAAACAAGTTTCATCCTCGAAACTTGCAATCACTCGCACAAACAACATTTCAACAGGAATTCAAATTCACCAAGAATTATCGAATAATCCGAACAACATACTTACAAGTCTGTGAAGTCGAAGATCTCCCGTGATACTAGCATGCGACTCCTAAACAAAGTCTCAACATAATACCGATACACACCAATATCGCAATTAGCAATTTAACAAAATCTCAAGGAAGAGTTCACGACCGTGACCACGGCCACGATTCTTCCTGCTTTCAGCCAACATTCTGAAGGGCACACACATGCGTAAGTATAATCTAAATCGCACATTCTCGAAGTGACCAATTCCCAAGAATACCAAGCTATAAACGAAGCGACTAAGAAAAATACAAAAAGAGTGAGAGGACTTACAAGTACCGGTCGCACTGTGATGATGGCAGAGTAGTGATACTGTGGGCAAATGACGACTCAATCGACCCAGAAGACCGACAGCCTAGGTATCCATAAACCTAAGCTCTGATACCATATTCTATAACACCCCCAAGTTATTCAGGGTATATTACAGCGTCGTGAGCCCCGCCAGGGGACCCACAAGGCTAAACATACGCGGAACTATGAAACTTGACCGAGAAGGTCTACATACAATGGGATGAAGGACAATACAAATGGTATTAAAAACCATAGCCAATGAAACCATATACATCACCTACACAAATCAATACCTCGGCAACACAGGCCGGAACATCAGGGAAACTGAAAAATACAATACTCGAGTATTTAAAATCCATTCCAGTACAACAACACTGAATGGAGGAATCCAAAAAGATAACCGGAGCCAAGACACAGTATCACACTTGCCCATCATCTTCATGCCGACCCGATACCTGCCTGCCCGATCTCCTGGAACCTAAAATACATAAAAAGTATTTCCCCCATAAAGGGGTTAGCCGTCGAATAGCTAGTGCAAGTATATCAAGTATGAAATATAATACTCCTCGACAATAAAGTAAATGTAACCGTCAATTCATCAATTCAAGACTAGTATTCCGGAATAACTAAATCTCATAGTGCCACATCAAGACGTATGTGAATGCCGTAGAAATGGTTCGTTCATATCATACGTCAATACATGTATGAATGCCGTAGAAACGGTTCGTTCATATCATGCCATCATTACATATATGAATGCCGTAAAAACGGTTCGTTCATATTATGCCATCAATATATCTATGAATGCCGTAAAAACGGTTCGTTCATATCATACCATCAATATTTCTTACTTTCAAAGTCGAGAACATACAATCATAATTATATACTTGCCTTAGAGACATCGAGAAATCGAACGGAGGAAGGGTATGAGTTCGGTAGGTCCAACAACGCGCTTCCGGCACCTAAACGATTCGCAAGGAATATGACAATTAATTATCCATACTCAAATTACACGAAGAGACTCCCGAAACTCATCTACGATTCAAGAAAATACACGGGTGAACAACTAAAGGTTGGGAAATCGCCCAAACTCCCACAAGTCCGAAAACAGCACAATCCAACCTGTAAAATCGTAATAAAAACACGCATACGGCATAGATATATCATAATCTCAAGGTTCTCAAGCTTCAAATCGGATAAATCGGACGAATCTACGAAAACCCCCAAAATCCAACACAAATTTCAAAGTGTTCTTGAATAATCTTTCAATAATCCGATGAATACTCAAACATGTCCATAATCATGCGTATATCACTTCATACACCATGATTTTAACATCCAAAACATCATTACCCAATACAAAATCGAAATCCAAGATGTTGAAGAAATTACCTCTTGAAGATCCAAGCACTACGATTCGAAGAATACGCGATAGATCGATGATCCGAGCTTCACAATCGAAAAGAGATGAAGAGAAATCACACACTCAAGTGATAGATGAAGAAACTTCTCTCTCTCAAGCCTTCTCTCTCGTGCCCAAGTGAATAAATGGGGAAAAATGAGGTGATCCACCCAAAAAACACAGATATAGGGCTGACTGTCACGTGTGCAGCGGCCCAGGCCGAGTGTGCCGCGGCACAGGCCCAAAAATGGCTCCCAGTGGTCGACAGTGTGCCGCGGCCCTGCCGGCATCTGCCGCGGCACCAGGTACAGACGGGTCGGCCAACAATTGAACACGAGTGTGCCGCGGTCCGGACAGGTGTGCCGCGGCACTGACTCGGCATTGTGCCTGCTCGGCCAGTGTCCGACATCGTTCGGCTAGAACTCGAAATCCGTCCGGCCAGTCCCGCAATCGTCCGGCCGATCCGCGACCGTCGGCGATGCCGGCCACTGTGGCTCGACGACTCGATTCCGAAAAGCGTGCGGGCGAAGGCAGCGAAAAGTTCGCGGACAACATCAACGACCCGAAATGAAAGGGTAATGCAATAATTAATCATACGCGACCGAGAAAAGGGTCGAGACAACAAATACAGATACGGATACCCATAACTTTGGGTAAATTACAAAATGGCCCAAAACGCCCGAAAATCACGATACGTGATCGAATAACCAAACCGAAGTTCACAACACGTCTAAGAAAGTTAAAAGGACTTACGGGAAACTCGAAACAGGAGTTTAGAACGAGATTCGCAAGAATCGAACTCAAGTGCGGAAAAGTCGCTAAAAAGCACGGAACTCAACAAAACGACACCGAAACAAACCCGGATGTTGAAAAGTGTAGAATTAATCATTCTCAGGATGACGAAACGGTCCCAAGAGAGTCGTCAAAACGGACTTCCGCCAAAAAAAGAAAATTACCGGAAATCGAATTTGCGGATATTACATGCGCTAACTCTGCCCATGTCGTGATCGAGACCAGCGGTAAGGAAT
Source organism: Orobanche coerulescens (assembly GCA_033398695.1). Taxonomy (NCBI): domain Eukaryota; kingdom Viridiplantae; phylum Streptophyta; class Magnoliopsida; order Lamiales; family Orobanchaceae; genus Orobanche; species Orobanche coerulescens. Next base: position 41,135,502 of record CM065816.1, on the reverse strand, counting down.
TCAGCCAAAATTTCGCTTTATCCCTCAAAGAGAAAGGGAAAAGCCTTAAACGGATAGCATCGTCGGTGACACCATTGTTCTTGAACGTGTCACAAATCTCGAGAAAAGACGCAATGTGTGCGTTGGGGTCATCGTTCGGCAATCCACAAAACTGGCTAGCCTGCACCATCTGAATGATCGCAGGCTTGATTTCGAAATTGTTGGATTGGATTGTTGGACGCCGGATCCCCAAAAAGTTCACGTTGATTTGCGGCATAGCATAATCTCGAAGTGCTAGTGCCGGTTGAGCTTGCTGCGCATGGTTATCACCACCGTGAATTTCGATATTTTCGGCCATAGTGACTGTTATCGGAAGCTCTCGTTTCTCCTTCTTCTTTCCCCGGAGAGTGCGCTCGAGTTCGGTATTCAAAGGTAGTAGGCCTTTGTTACCGAATTTTCTCATGCACTACCCGAAATATCCTGAAAGGAAACACAAATAAAATAAAATAAAATACACGAAAATAAATAAAAACGATGTTCAAACTAAGACTAGAAATACTGAAATCGATATTAGCAAAAATTTCAGTCCCCGGCAACGGCGCTAAAAACTTGTTGCGATAATTCGTTAACGCAAGTGCACGTTATCGTTTACAAGTAATAAAGTGATGAGTAAGTATCGTTCCCACGAGGACTGAATTACTAAGTACCGATTTTTATGTATTCTAATTTTATTTGAACGGTCGAAAGTTGGGTTGCAATTAATAATAAAGTAAATTAATAATAAACAGCAAAACGATCTCTTGAAGATAGAAAATCAATTAATGAAAAAGTCTAGGATTCTGAATCCACCTCGGTTTATCCGAATTTACTCTCGATTATCTAAAGTTAATTATTTCCCAAATTTATTGAAGGCGAAGATTGCTAATATACTCTATTGCCTCTCCCGAGGTCAATAGATTTTTCTAAAGGCGAATAACGCACTCTATCCCTAGGTGAATTATTTCGTCAATAGGCAAAAAGCATAAAATATCCAAAAGGTCACGTAGTTCCTATGAGTATATTCCTATCTCACAGAATAAAACGGTCCTCACCAATAGTTCCTCACCAACTCTCCTATCCCGATTCGAATTGTATGATTAGAACAATACAACTATTGGCCAGATAATTGAAAGCATTAAACACGATTGGGAAAACTCAATAGAAAAGGGAATTATATAGATAATCTAAAGCAAATCCGTCAAAACTTAAGTTTCATCAAAATCCTAGAACAAGGGTTTTAGCATGACATGCTAAATAATAAAAATACAGAATTAATAAATGAAAGCATGAAAATCAAATGCATATGAAGAGCTCGGATTTCTCCGTTCTTCTGGCTTCCGCCCTCTGCTCCTGATGTCTTCGGCTTCTGCTCCTTGATAAATTCTTCGATGAATCGATCCCCCTTTAATTCTGACCTTGGCTCTTTATTTATAGCTTTCTTCTGCCTCAAAAACGCGACCGTGTGATTAGGTCGAGATACAGCTTCAAAACGGCCCAGAACCGCGCGGAGGGCACCAAAACCGCCCCGTGTGCCGCGGCTCACTTAACCTGTGCTGCGGCTCACGGGGCGCAGATTAAAACCTGGGCGCTGAAATTTTCTTCTGGGCCGCGGCTCACCATAACTGTGCCGCGGCTCAGAGTACAGTCTACTCTGGTGCCTGCTGGTACTCTGCGTGTGCCGCGGCCCACGGCCAAAATTCGCCGTTTTTGCCCGTTTTTCATCGTTTTAGCTTCTGGACTCCGATTTCCTGCAAAACATAAAAGAATAGGGCATTAAAAGCTTAATTATGCAGATTTACTCACCAAAATAATACAAAATAATGATAAATAAGCGTATAAAAATACGCCTAACACTGAGCCTACAAACAAACATGTATTTAAAAAGAGGCAGCAACCGAGTAAACAGTAGGTAGCAGCCAAGGCTTTCAAGGTAGCCACCTAGACAAAAAACTAGGCAATGGCCAAAACAACATCAGCCGTCAAAACACTATTCTGCTTATTACCAAAGACTCAGAAAAATAGATTTCACAATGGGAGAGGTAAATGGAAACCTCAAGGTAGTCCAAATTTTCAAAATTACCAGGTGTGGAGACCTCAAAACTTTAATAACTAGTCTCATCCAAGATTTAGGAATGGCCCACATCAAAACCACTATCAGTCATATCCTATATACAACCCAACTCAAGGATATAGAACCAACACCATTTTCAAAACACCAGGAGAAATAAATTCTCCAAGAAATCCACTAACCCTAAAGGACCCACTCAAATTTGGGTACCTAAATCTCTGCTTGTTAGATTGCAGAAAAGATGGAAGGACTACCATCAAGTCACCTCAAATTCAAGAGTTAAAGGTGAAGAATGGTTTGTGGATTCAGGATGCTCAAGGCACATGACAGGAAATAAGAAAGTTCTGACAAACTACATCAAACAAAGAGGTCCAGATGTAACCTTTGGAGATAGCTTGTGTGGACAAACAAAGAGTTATGGGGAGATGCACAGAGAGAACATTATCATCTCAAAAGTGCAGTATCAAAAGACTCAAATACAACCTGTTGTGCATAAGCCAGTTCTGTGATGAAAAGAACCTAGTAGTTTTCACTATTTGGAAATGCATGGTAATTGATATCTTATATGGAGAAGTGAAACTACAAGGCTACAGAAGAAGGAATGTCTACATGATATATTGGAATACAGGCACTCCCAATACCTGTTTCATATCCAGAACAATAGCTGAAAATGGATGGCTCTGGCACAAGAGACCGTGTCATCTGAACTTCAAAGCTCTCAACAAGATAAGCTCACAGAAGTTGGTCAGAGGGCCTCTAGATGAAGTATTCAAAAAGGAGACTCTCTGTGATGCATGCCATAAACAAAAGCGTCTGTCAAATCGATTCAACCTACCACTCTTACCCACATAATTTTGGATCTACTTCACATAGATTTATTTGGTCCTATCAAGCTAAGAACTCTGAGTGGAAGGAAGCATGCCTTATTACTTGTGGATGACTACTCAAGATACACTTGGATAGTGTTTCTCTATAACAAGAGTGAAACTCTAACCAAGCTACCTGAGCTCCTGAGGAAAATTCAGAATGAGAAATCCTTATCAATCATAAAGACCAGATCGTACGAAGGAGGAGAATTTCTCAACAAAGCCACAACTGAGTATTGTGATCAAAATGGGATTCAGCACGAAGTATCAGATGCAAGAACACCACGACAAATGGTGTAGCCAAAAAAAGGAACATAACCCTCAAGGAAGCAGGCAGGACAATGATTGCTGAGACTGATCTTCCAAAAAGGTTATGGGCTGAAGCTGTAAACACAGCATGTCATACCCAGAACAGAAGTATGATAGTAGGGAGACACAGTAAAACTCCCTATGAGGTTTGGAATGGCAGAATACCAAATGTTTCATATTTTCATATTTTTGGTTGTAAGTATTTCATCCACAACAATAGCAAAATCCAACTAAATGCCTTTGATGCAAAAACTGATGATGGTCTCTTTATCGGATACTCACATATAAGTAAGGCATATAGAGTCTTTAGTAAAAGAACACTAATTGTGGAAGAAACACCTCATGTTGTCTTTGATGAATCTACTGTTGAGTACAGAAAACATGTGGAACAAATTAAGAAAAAGCTCAAAGCCACCTCCCTAGAAGAAGTCATCATCAATGTCACAAGAATGATGGACACAACTGATGGAGACCCAACTGCAGATCAGCCAGGATCCCCAAACGTAGCTAATCCAACCATAGATAATCCTACCACAACTGACCCAACTATAGCTGACCAAATCATGCTGAACCAGATGCAGCTGCAGATTGTCAAAACCAAGCTGCTGCAGAAACAGACGCAGTCCCTCAAAGCAACTCAACAAGGGGAATGAACAATAAAGACCTTCAATCGAAAGCAAAAAATGAAGATGATACCCTCAAATGGCTAAAGGATCATCATATTCAAAAGATCATTGGGAACCTAACAGATGGAGTCAAAACTAGGAACTCAAGAGAACCAACAGGAATGGCAATGTTCTCTTGCTTCATGTCCCAAATGGAGACCAAAACAACAGATCAATCCCTGGATGACTACACATAGGTGATTGCAATGCAAGAATAATTAAACCAGATGGAGAGAAACAACGTATGGGAACTAACATACAGACCAAATCATAAGAAGGTCATTGACACCAAATGGGTGTATAAAAACAAGTGTGATGAAGATGGACCTATTGTTATAAATAAGGCCAGATTGGTTGCAAAAGGATATGCTCAATGAAGGAACAAATTTTGATGAAACATATGCACCAGTATCAAGGCTAGAAGCAATCAGACTATTCCTTGCATATGCAGCCTTCAAAGATTTTGAAGTTTACCAAGTGGACGTCAAAAGTGCATTTCTCAATGGAGTACTAGAAGAAGTTGTTGGGATTCGGTGCCTAAAATGAAGGCCCAGCGGAAGTGGTAAAACGAAATTTAATTAGATCTGAATCCCTACGAGGATCGATCGAGCTACGTATATACGAATATATAAAACGAAGCATAAGAGATACGAGAAAAATACCCTCGTAGTCCGTTAATTAAATGGTATCCTTCTCTTGAGCTATTTCCCAAGCTTTGCTTGATCTCTACGAATCCAATCCGCTCCAAGCCCTTGGATGATCCAACGTCGAAAGTACAACGCCTCTACTTGCCACGCGCCGGAGAAACGAATGGAACGACGATCACCCGATTAACCTCTAAGGTTACGGCTAGAATCAAATGATGGAAGCTCTTTGTTTTGATGAATATACTCCAAGTATGTTTATCAAAACATCTCTCTTAGAAATCAAGAGAATGAAAATGAAAATTGAAGAACATTTTGATGACAAAGAAAACTCTTCTTTTTCTCTCTCCTTCTCAACCTTACGTATGGAATTGTATTCCAAGGAGTGAGATGAGTCTTCCTTTTATTCTTCACAATGTCATTTTCAAATCAAGACTTTCACCCAAAAAATAATATCTCAAAGGATATTGTCCCCTCCCTTATCTTAAGTCTTCCACCCATCATGGTCAAGACCAAGACCAAGGGAGATGGTAGGTGAGGGGCGGCCATCTAGAAGGAATCGGATGACTTCGGTTCGTTTCGGACTCCCATCAGTCCAAACAGATAAACTCCGATTCTGTTCCGATGTATTTATATCGATTAATTAATATAATCAATTAATCATATCAAATACATAATAACATAATTAATTTCTCCAAGAAATAATTATATTCATGAATTAAAGTAATCACCCGATAATTTATTTAATTCATTAGGCCGTAAATTAATTTATCCAATAAATTAATTTAGACATCCAATGTCCCAAATTAGATATCCAATATCTAATATTCATTATGAGAGAATAAGCTTGATTCATTCCGTCATCAATCCTATTGCGCGACTCGGTAGGTCCGTCTCAGTTAGCAATGGGATGAACCAAAGATTAGTAGCACCACCTAGCCAGCCTGGCGGCCTACACTGTACCCCAACTGAGAACGAATGATTGGGATCATTCAAGAACTATTCTGCCGTGTATACCAGTATACGTATAAACCCTTTTTTCAAATGTCCTGATCAAGATATAGGGTCATGGTCAGTCAAACCCTATCTGTACTTGACGCTATGCATGAGTTAATGCAAATCGAGATCATCGAGCTCTCGTGTATCCAATACAACTAGCTCCAATGCTTTGGCCAAAGACTTATGATCTCATCTGCCAATAACCGCATGGGACATATAACCCGCTCACTAACGGGAGAAAGAATTCTGTCTTGGTATTTAGTAGGACCTTCTACTTGCCCGTTGAGATGCACGTCGAGGTTGACCCCCACCTCCCGGTTTATAGGGTCGAACTACTCTAATTAAAATCTTAATGTCACAAGCACATCACTTCTAAATCCTCAAGTTGAAGGTTCACGAATACCTATCACAACCTTTCGATTCCATCATTGACTGTCCCGGAGTGAAATCCGTGTGACGAATCGAGGGTGAGTCGGTTCGAGTATACTAATCCAATTCGCATATCTATAACGTGTGCTCCCACTAACCATTAGTGTTCGACAGGCACTCTCCATGTCAAAGAACACGTCATACAAGTCTTCACATAAACTTGACGCCCAGTCAAGTTTAATCGACTTGCGAACGATTAAGTATTTGAGCTATAAACCTTTCCAGTGCCGACCCCATTATCCAATAAGGAGTGGAACATTTTGCTCTCAAATACACGGACTAGTTTCCATATGTATATTTATGAGTTAGGAATGCCAGTAACTACCATTAAATAAAGAAACATCCATTGCCTTATTATTAATGATTTACATAATACAAATACAATGCCCTCACTCAACATCCTCTGAGTGGCATTCGAGGGCATACTCCTAAAAATCTCCCACTTGTACTCAATGCCACACACTATGGTATCTAATACCCATGTTCTCCAGATGACTCTCCAAGCTTGTCTGAGAAAGTGGCTTGGTCAGTGGATCAGCGATGTTGTCGGCCGAGTCTACTATGTGCAGCACAATGTATCCCTTGCGAACAAATTCTCCTACGAGATGATACTTCCTCTCAATATGTTTGGTGCTGTTGTGAAACCTCGGCTCCTTGGCCTGCGCTACAGCTCCGTCGTTGTCGCAGTACAGCGGAACAGGAAGCTCAGCACATGGTATCACTTGAAGTTCTCCCAGAAACTTCTTAATCCATAACCCTTCCTTGGAAGCCTCCGAGGCTGCTTGATACTTAGCCTGATAGGTGGAATCAGCAGTCGCGCTTTGCTTGGCGCTACGCCAAGATACTGCTCCTCCATTAAGAGTAAATATGTAGCCAGAAGTAGACATCGAGTCCTCCTTCTGTCCCTGGAAGTCCGAATCACTGAATCCCACCACATCCAATTCTCCACCGCCATACATCAGAACCATATCTCTCGTCCTTCTTAAGTACTTGAGAACATTCTTTACGGCAGTCCAATGTTCCCTACCTGGGTTTGCCTGAAACCTACTCACCACGTTTATAGCATGCGCAATGTCAGGCCTCGTACAAAACATATCATACATAAGGCTACCCACGGCCGAAGCATATGGTATATTACTCATTTCCTTTTGTTGTTCCTCACTTTGAGGACACATCTTCGAGGTGAGTTATATTCCATGTCGCATCGGAAGGAACCCTCTTTTAGAATCATCCATCTTAAATCGCTTTACGATCTTATATATATAGAGGGCTTGGGAAAGACCTATTGTTCTCTTCGCTCTATCTCAGTAGAGCCGAATACCAAAAATATAGGTTGCTTCTCCCAAGTCTTTCATAGAGAAATTACTCGAATGCCAAGCTTTCAGAGAACTGATTATTTCCACATCATTTCCTATTAAAAAAATATCATCCACATATAGTACTAAGAATGCGATCTTTCTCCCACTTACCCTCCTATATACACAAGGTTCCTCTTCATTTTGCATGAAGTCAAACTTTTTGACCGCCTCGTAAAAACGAAGGTTCCAACTACGCGACGCTTGCTTCAGTCCATAAATGGAACGCTGAAGTTTGCACACTTTATGAATATCGACTTCGGGCACAAAGCCTTTAGGATGCTCCATAAATATTTCCTCCTCAAGGAATCCATTAAGGAAAGCCGTCTTTACGTCCATTTGCCATATCTCATAATCGTGGTAGGAAGCTATAGCAAGCATCATGCGAATAGACTTGATCATGGCTACGGGCGAGAAGGTATCATGGTAATCGATCCCTTCCTTCTACGTATAACCCTTTACCACAAGCCTGGCCTTATAGGCGTCAACCTTGCCATCACCATCAGTCTTTCTCTTGTAGATCCACTTGTTCCCAATAGGCACTATGCCCTTGGGACGGTCTACTAGAATCTAGACCTGATTGACATGCATCGAGTCTATCTCAGCTTCCATAGCTTCACGCCATTTCGCGGAGTCTACATCCACCATCGCTTGGTCATAGGTCGTTGGGTCGGTCTCTTGGCAATCACTTGGAACCTCATGGAGGCCCAGATACTCCAAGTGCACAAGCCCATACCTCTCAGGTAAATGAGACACCCTACTAGACCTACGAGGTGGTTGTACTTGTGTTTTAGAAGGTTCGATTCCAGTTTATTGCACAGGTGTCTCCCGAGGAATTTCATTGTATTCTTCTAAATAAATACTTCTACCTGCTCCGCCTTCCTGAATGAACTCATCTTCCAGGAAGTGTGCTTGTAAAGCAACAACGATCTTTCGACCTTCGGGCATGTAGAATAGATACCCCATCGTCCCAGATGGGAATCCAATGAAACGTCCCTTCACGGACCTCGCTTCCAACTTTTCCACCTTAGTCTTCTTGACATAGGCGGGACATCCCCAAACCCTAATATGATTAAGACTTGGTTTCCTGCCCTCCCACATCTCATGTGGAGTTTTAGGAACAGATTTGGAAGGACATCTGTCCAAGATGTAAGCGGGAGTCAGGAGTGCATACCCCCATAAGTAAATCGGTAAGTCAGTGTAGCCCAGCATGGAACGGACCATGTTTAACAAGGTTCGGTTCCTTCTTTCTGACACACCATTTAACTAAGTAGTACCAGGAGGTGTTAGTTGTGAAACTATTCCATGTTCCTTAAGGAACTCGTCAAACTCCGTGCTCATATACTCGCCACCTCGGTCCGATCGAAGTGCTTTGATATGACTACCAGTTTGTTTCTCGACTAGGGCCTTGAATTCCTTGAATTTCTCACAGGCCTCGGATTTATGTTTCGTTAAGTATACATAACCATACCTAGTATGATCGTCTGTAAACGTAATGAAATATTGATATCCGTCACGCGCTGCTTCCAAAGCACCACATACGTCGGTATGGATTAATCCCAGTTTATCAGTGGCTCTTTCAAAAGTCCCTGTGAAGGGGGACTTAGTAATTTTGCTTTTAAGGCAAGATTCACAAGTAGGAAAGGGATCCGATCCCAATGGACTCATAAGTCCATCTTTTTCCATCTTGTAAACTTTGGTCTGACCAATATGACCAAGTCTAAGATGCTATTTCAAAACTTGATTGGTTTCATCCCTACCACGTTTTCTAGTCATAGTATTCACAACTACTTTGTTGTTGAGATTTAGATGATACAATCCATTTAACAATGTAGCAGTACCCACTAGTTTATTTCTGAAATAAATTTTGCAGCAACCATAACCAATGAAAAATGAAAAGCCTTTTCGGTCCATGACCGAAATGGATACAATGTTTTTTTGCCCCTTGGACAAATCAAGTACATCTTCTAAAGTCAAAACAAAGCCGGATTCTAAACCCAAAAGAAGTGATCCTATGTCGGTCGCCTCGACACTATGCCCGCTTCCGAGTGTGATCATAACTTCTCCAGCTCCAAGCTTCCTACTTTGTTCCAGATCCTGATTCACGGTATAGATATGAGAACTAGCACCAGAATCCAGTATCCAGGAAGTAGAAAATACATTAGCAGAACAATTTGTTTCCAAAACTAAAAGTTCTGTACCTGAAGTGCCATGAAGAATTGGACACTCTCTAGCCCAGTGGCCCAGCTCACCGCACTTGAGACAAGTGTCTTTCTTCTTGCTCTTTGGAACCGTTGGTGCCTTACCCTTGCCCTTGAAGTCCTTGACATGTGGTCCAGTCTGCTTCTTGGTCTTTTTATTCTTGTTTTTAGACCTCCGAGGTCCAGAACAAATCACAAGAGCAGACTCCTTCATCCGCAAAGTCTTCATCTGAGACTGAGCGGTCACAAGTTTGTTCATTGGCACAGCTAAATTACATACAATCTCATTGCAGTTGAAGTTCATAAAAAAATGTGAGAAGGAATCAGGGAGAAACTGTAGGATAAGGTCGGTTTGGAGAGAAGTATCCACTTTAAAATCAAGAGCCTCCAATCTCTCGATCATGGATATCATTTTGAGGACGTGTTCCCCAACCTTCTCACCTTCCTTCATCCTTGCACCAAACAGTTTCTTGGATATCTCATATCTGGCAGTTCTGTTGTGTTCACCATAAAGTTCGGTTAATTGAGATAGAATCTTCCTAGCAGAAGTCATTTTCTCATGAGCTCTCTGAAGCTCTTAGACATAGAAGCCATCATGTATGCACGGACTTTTATGTCATCTTTAACCCACTTTTCGTGGTTTTTGATCTCTTCCTGATTGACTCTGGTCCGCACAGGAGGCGCCGGAATGTCCGTCTCCAGGATGTATCCCAGTGCCTCTATATTAAGGACAATCATCAGATTGCGGATCCAGTCCACAAAGTTAGGTCCAATCAGTGTGTTCTTCTCAAGTAGAATTGCGAGTGGATTCATTGTCATATTGAGAGTTATGTCTACATTAAGTATAACAGATTAATTAGTGACTTGTTATATTATGATCTGAGTATAGAATTAAGGTCTTTTCTATTCTTGTTACCCAACTCCCACTATTTTTATCGGAACAACACACTCCCATGTGAAATCCGGAAGTATCGTCGCTCTACTTCATAGTGGCGATCGAGTTCTATATAAATCTTAATAGAGGGCCACCGAACAAGTTTCTAGTCTATTAATTTTCATAAAGTGGTGTCCAACACCACCCCATCTAATGGATGATTCGATCTTCTTTTTTCCCTTGTTCACTCCCCTCAACCTATACGTTTTCTATGGTTCGTGAACAAGTTAAGTTTATACCATCGACGCAAATCAGTTTCACAATTGAATCTTATCCGGCAACCTATCAGGTTTCTAGGGATAAAATTTGCTCCGATCGAAGGCATCCAATGTGCTCCCTGTAATTTATCCATCCTCCCCGAACGACTACCCCGATAACTCGGAAGCATAGCACATCCGGTTTGGATTTCAATTTCCCGAAAGCTCGATGGCGGGAAGGAAAACCTTGAAACCTTTTAAACTTAATAATTTGTCGTGGGAGAATTTTTGCGATTAACGTTACACTTTGCACATTAATCATTTAAGCGCATTTGTGGCATTCATACAATATGAAACAACCATTCACAACCTAGTTGCTACCAACATGTGGTTCATGGACCGTTCCTAGAAAACAAAAACTCCGTAATCTAATTACAAGTCTTCGTCTTGAATCTTCGTCTTCTCGTAACGGATCTTCCTCCAGTCTTTGTCATTACATATAAATTTTACATTGAAAATTGCATCCTAGATACAAATATTTCTAGTAAAATAAATAGGCTCAAAACGGCCTTTACAACCCAATCGAATAAAACGAACGATTCAAAAAACTAAGTCCATGAACCACATCCCCATTCATAAGCATTCATCCAATAAATACTATATAAATGGAAAGCGTAGAGATACATTGATCTAATCAATAATATGAACCGATCCAATCGATTCACACAATGGGTAATATGAAAAACGTTCAAAATAATTCGGTCGATCACAAGTATTCCAATAAATTAATTTTCCCTTATAAAATAAAATACCATAAATAATTTTAATCATATTAAATCCAATTTAAAATGTGGGAAATCATTTTTAGGAATACACGAAGAAAACAAGACCGAAACGGGTTCGAAAACGGGCTGGACCGCGCCCAAAACGACACTAGGCAGCAAGCAGGGCTGCGGCCCCCTGAGCCTGGGCCGCGGCCACCGAGCCCTGAGCCGCGGCCCCCTTTTTCCGGACCACTCCCGGACCGTCTAACGGAAATTCGGGGCTAGTTTTTCGACCGGATATCCAATATGTATATTTTCCAACATTCATATCTTCAATATAAATCACATTTCCCAGAAAATTAAGATTTATATATAGACATAAACTTACGAAAAATATTACTACAACGAACGTAAAACATATACCACGATTATGACTAAAATGATTCCAAATCATTCACAATCTAATCAAGCACTCCAAATGCTAATATCGTATATACGATCGCAAGACCTACGCTCTGATACCACTGTTGGGATTCAGTGCCTAAAACGAAGGCCCAGCGGAACCGTTAAAACGAAAATTAATTCGATCTGAATCCCTACGAGGATCGATCGAGCTACGTATATACGAATATATAAAACGAAGCCCAAGAGATACGAGAAACATACCCTCGTAGTCCGTTGATTAAATGGTATCCTTATCTTGAGCTATTCCCCAAGCTTTGCTTGATATCTACGAATCCAATCCGCTCCAAGCCGTTGGATGATCCAACGTCGAAAGTATAACGCCTCTACTTGCCACGTGCCGGAGAAACGAATGGAACAACGATCACCCGATTAACCTCAAAGGTTACGGCTAGAATCAAATGATGGAAGCTCTTTGTTTTGATGAATATACTCCAAGTATGTTTATCAAAATATCTCTCTTAGAAATCAAAAAAATGAAAATGAAAATTGAAGAACATTTTGAAGACAAAGAAAACTCTTCTTTTTTTCTCTCCTTCTCAACCTTATATATGGAATTGTATTCCAAGGAGTGAAATGAGTCTTCCTTTCATTCTTCACAATGTCATTTTCAAATCAAGACTTTCACCCACAAAATAATATCTCAAAGGATATTGTCCCCTCCCTTATCTTAAGTCTTCCACCCATCATGGTCAAGACCAAGACCAAGGGAGATGGTAGGTAAGGGGCGGCCATCTAAAAGGAATTCGATGACTTCGGTTCGTTTCGAACTCCCGTGAGTCCAAACAGATAAACTCCGATTCCGTTCCGATGTATTTATATCGATTAATTAATCTAATTAATTAATCATATCAAATACATAATGGCATAATTAATTTATCCAAGAAATAATTATATTCATGAATTAAATTAATCACCCGGTAATTTATTTAATTCATTAGGCCGTAAATTAATTTATCCAATAAATTAATTTAGACATCCAATGTCCCAAATTAGATATCCAATATCTAAGATTCATTATGAGAGAATAAGCTTGATTCATTCCATCGTCAATCCTATTGTGCGACTCGGTAGGTCCGTCTCAGTCAGCAATGGGATGAACCAAAGATTAGTAGCACCACCTAGCCAGCCTGGCGGCCTACACTGTACCCCAACTGAGAACGAATGATTGGGATCATTCAAGAACCATTCAGTCGTGAATACCAGTATACGTATAAACCCATCTTTCAAATGTCCCGATCAAGATATAGGGTTACGGTCAGTCAAACCCTATCTGTACTTGACGCAATGCATGAGTTAATGCAAATCGAGATCATCGAGCTCTCGTGTATCCTATACAACTAGCTCCAATGCTTTGGCCAAAGAATTATGATCTCATCTGCCAATAACTGCATAGGACATATAACCCGCTCACTAACAGGAGAAAGAATTCTATCTTGGTATTTAGTAGGACCTGCTACTTGCCCGTTGAGATGCACGTCGAGGTTGACCCCCACCTCCCGATTTATAGGGTCGAACTACTCTAATGAAAATCTTAGCGTCACAAGCACATCCCTACTAAATCCTCAAGTTGAAGGTTCACGAATACCTGTCACAACCTTTCAATTCCGTCATTGACTGTCCCGGAGTGCAATCCGTATGACGAATCGAGGGTGAGGCGGTTCGAGTATACTAATTCAATTAGTATACCACTAACCATTAGTGTTCGACAGGCACTCTCCATGTCAAAGAACACGTCCTACAAGTCTTCAAATAAACTTTACGCCCAGTCAAGTTTCATCGACTTGCGAACGATTAAGTATTTGAGCTATAAACCTTTCCAGTACCGACCCCCTTATCCAATAAGGAGTGGAAAGTTTTGCTCTCAAATAAACGGACTAGTTTCTATATGTATATTTACGAGTTAGGAATGCCAGTAACTACCAGTAAATAAAGAAACATCCATTGCCATATTATTAATTATTTACATAAATACAAGTACAATGCCCTCACTCAACATCCTATGAGTGGCATTCGAGGGCATACTCCTCACAGAAGTCTATGTTGAGCAACCCCTGTATTTGTTAAAGGAGACAAGGTATACAATCTACTAAAAGCTCTAAACGGACTCAAACAGGCACCAAGAGCATGATATGAAACTCTATCCATATTTCTTAAGAAAAATGGAATTTGAAAGGGAAAGGTGGACAAAACTCTCTTCAGAATTGAGAATGAAGACCTCATACTACTAGTTCAAGTATATATGGATGATATTATATTTGGATCAACCAACCCTGAGCTATGTGAAAAATTCTCAACTCTCATGCAAGGAGAATTTGAAATGAGCATGATGGGCAAACTGAACTTCTTTCTTAGTTTGCAAGTCAAACAATTTGACACTGGAATATTCATCATCCAAGCGAAGTACACAAGGGAACTGATCAACAGATTTGGCATGGAATCAACCAAACCTCTGAAAGTACCAATGAGAACATATTTACACATTAACGCAGATGATGGAGGCATTCCAGTGCAAGCAGACCTGACATTTCATATGCAGTAGGATTATGTGCAAGATTCCAGTCCAAGCCAAAGCAGTCTCATCAGGAAGCAGCAAAATATATAATCAGATACCTAAAATCTACAACCAACGGATTATGTTATCCAAAAGATGACAACTTTGAACTATTAGGATATTCTGATGCTGACTTTGCAGGATGCAAAATCAACAGGAAAAGCACTAGTGGAACATGTCTATTCCTTGGAACCAAACTAATATCTTGGTTCAGTAAGAAACAAATTTCCAACTCAATACCCACAACTGAGTCAGAATACCTAGCTGCAGGTAGCTGTTGTGCCCAAATTCTACGGATCAGACAACAGCTAAGGGATTACAACATCATTGCAAATGAAGTCCCTATTTGGTGTGACAATAATAGCGCAATTGCTATAACAAACAATCCAGTCTTGCATTCTAGAAGGAAGCACATAGATGTCAAGCATCATTTCATCAGAGATCATGTGCTCAACAAAAGAGTAAGGGTGGAAAGAGTTAGCACAGAGTATCAGATTGCTGATATATTCACAAAACCCTTACCAGAGGAAAGGTTTATCGAACAAAGCAGGGATCTTGGACTTCTAGACTGGGAATCGAGTGCCTAGAAAAAAATATAAAGATGAAGAATGTCACCTGATCCGAAGAACAGACGAGGTAAGCCACCTAATCAGAACCTCAGACGAGGAAGGCCACCTGATCAGAACCAGACGACGAAAGTCACCTGATCAGAACTAGATGAGGAAAGCCACCTGATCAGAAGCACAGACGAGAAAAGCTAGCTGATCAAGACCACAACCATGATGCAAAAAGTTAGCTGATCTAAATCACAACTAAGATTATTCAAAGGAAGCAAGGAATTGAACTTGCAGCTGATCAGAAGTCAAAAAGTCAAACAGCTAAGTTTTCAATTTCCTTTCATTTTTCATTATTACACATGGTTAAAATACACGATCACAGTAACTCCAGGTCTAGATCATGCTGTCCAATCATGTCACACGAACCACCACTTCTTTATTTAATTATTAATTTTTAAAACCGACTATCAGGATAACTATTTTAAGACGGCTGAAAATCTTCAAAAACCCTATCGTCTTCAACTTTCATGCAAAAAACCATAGTCTTTCCAGAAAAGCAAAACCTAGAATTTCACTACACTAAAAACTCGAATGCAGATATGGACGCCACTACCTACTTCAAGAACATCAATCAAAAAATGGTGAAAGAACAAATCATTTTTAGCATCGTCGTGGATTTTGTCGGACTACTGGAGTCAAATAACTCTGCGTTAATGGCGAACTGGATTCCGCCTGCTCCAACCATAGCTGAAGAAACTGCAGCTAACATTCCATCAGAAAAGTTAGCTGCAGATGAAGACACCTCACCTGCTCCTGCAACTGCACCTGAAGACAGTGCAGACAGTGACAACATTCCCATCTCCAAGCATTTAAAAAAAAAGAAATCACCTGAGAAATAGAAAGTTGTTCACATCACATCATCTAAAAAATCATCCCCCAAGAGGCTCAAGGGACTGGTGGAGGAGATACAGGATGTCGCCACCACCCTAGTTGCACATCCACTTATTGTAATATCCTGAATTTCCACTATTGTTGTTTAATGTTATTTTATCCGAGTTATATTGCACAGTGTGGAATCTGTATAGTATGGATAAAATAAATTGAGAACTGAGACAGTTGTATTGGTACAATTGACGTAGTTGGTCGACAATTGTATTTGAGGATATCGTGTATCGGGTGGTCTTGGTTTTGATATCAGATTTATCATATGGGAATACTATTGGGATAAGTATGGTATATGGTATGTTGAGACGAAAGGCAAAAACAATTAATATTTGGCTAAGTGCAGAAGCCATTACGTACGTTAAGCTGAAGAGCTTACGAAGGTTAAGTTGGTACATATATAATGTACGTTACGTAGCATGTGTTACGTACGTTATAGGAGGAATCAGACAGGACTAGGTTGTGACCGAGGGGTGGGTCCCATGGTTGGAAAATTTCGGCGCAGGTGTGGATAGGCGAGTCAACGTAGAGAGTTACGTACGTTATGGATAGTCCATTACGTACATTAAATAAGTGTATTACTATAGAAAGTCAACGACCATGTTA
Source organism: Orobanche coerulescens (assembly GCA_033398695.1). Classification (NCBI taxonomy): domain Eukaryota; kingdom Viridiplantae; phylum Streptophyta; class Magnoliopsida; order Lamiales; family Orobanchaceae; genus Orobanche; species Orobanche coerulescens. The sequence goes on along the minus strand of CM065816.1, from coordinate 41,118,932 downwards.
CGTACGTTTTGGCATAGGCCTTACGTACGTAAGAGATGACACGAAATGAGGCAGTAGCCTCTGGACTGTCGTTACGTATGCTATCAAGGTAAGATAACGTATGTAAGGATGGATACATACGTTAGTTGGTTTATGTAACATACGTAATGGCTGAACTCCTATTAATATGAGGGCTCCGTCATTTCGTCATTTTGGAAAATTCATCTTCGTTTCTCATCCCTCAACCCTCCCAGATCGATTTTAGTCTCTTCCCATTTTATTATGAGCTTGGGAACATAGATTGGAGTTGTTCTTAGAGTTGACATTGATTCTCGGAAGGAGTTCGATTGTTCTTCATCGTAGTTTATCAAATACAAGGTAACATCCGTGACCCTTTGATTGTAGCTTGGGGTTGGAAGGATGTTTACATGTTAGGAAGCATGTTGATCTATCTTATTGTTTATTATGATGTTATACGAGATTAAATGGAATTGTGACAAGAGATTTAAGATGTTGGTTAAGATTCTTCATGTTGTAAGAATGGTGATTCGTTCAACGTTCTTGTAAGATGGTTTACTGGATTATGTCGATGTTGTTGTTGATACATGGATATTGATATGACTCTTGTGGTGTTGAATGGTGTTGTTTATCTTTAAGATATATATTGGTTCTGGGTTTTGATGTTGTTCTTGTTGTTTACTTCGTATTACGATGAATATGGAAATGATTGTGATTTTTGGTGTTTATATTGAGGAAGAAGATGATATACCTATATATATATATATATATATATATATATATCTTCGATTATAAGTTAGAAGATTGTTTAGACGTTAAAGGATATTGGTTATGTTGTTTTATCGATTATGAACATGCTTATGGATTACTTGGTGTTGCTTGAAACTCGTTGAAGAAGATGGTGATGATTATGGTAGTATTGTTGTGATTCGTGATGTTATAAAAAAGTGAATGTCAAGCAAGATGATGATATGTGTGTAGTGATCGGGTTATGAGTGAAATGTGATAGGTTAAAGGTTGGATAACATATTGGACTATGTTGTCTTGGTGATTACGAACAAGGTGGAATCTTGTTAATCTATATATGAGATTGGTTTCGGAATTTTGTTATAATCCTGGTTATCGGGTTGAATTGATTGTTGATATCATTATCGGATTATGGAATCGTATTGTGGTTATGGATTCATTATTTATTTGGGTTGTTTTGATTTATGTTTAATCGAGATATCGTCGAACCGTTGAGTTTGATTGGTTGGTTATGTCGGTTGTTGATTGTTATCGAACTTGTTGTTAATTGATTACTTCAATAGGTTGTGATAATTGATCGATGACTAAAATAATATATTGCGGTCGAGTTCGAGTATGTTCGGGAATTGCATTGGTCAGGGCCGAGGAACTCGTAGACGAAGGCAAGGAATTGGTAGCGGCTTCACTATCATCATATCGATATCGAGGCAAGTTATTACTTGCTCAGTTATAATATTTAATGAATGGTTTCAGTTTCATTCGTTTATAATTTGTATAGTAATGATTATTATTGTGAACTCTGGAGATTTGGATTGTATATTGTTTTCCGATTTTGGGAGTTAAATCATAATGTATATGATTTCCATTTGTTATTGGTATATTTAAGTATCGAGGATATATTGTGGTAAATGCGAGGATATGAGTTATCTACGGTCCGTGGTACTTTTGGTTCGTCAAATATTGAGGAAATTGCTGGTGATAGTTTTGACATCGAGATTGCTCTTGAAGGACTCGGGACAAGTACTCTAGTCATTTTTGTCATTTTGTGTCGATCATATTATGATACATTCGTGTATTGTTGGTATCATGCATTTGTGTATTGTTGTTGATATGCATTTGTGCATTGTTTTCGTATGTCCACCTCGTGTTGGTCCGACAGGATCATCATGGGTATCTATGTTGTATGCGCTGGATCGTTGGATGGGTTTTCCACCTCGTGTTGGTCCGACGGGATCATCTTGGGATCTATGCTGTGTGCACTGGATCATCGGATTACTCATGTGTTGTTGTTGTGCATATGTATATTGTTGGTTATCCACCTCGTGTTGATCTAACAAGATCATCTTGGGATCTATTTTGTGTGTGCCGGATCATCAGATTTCCATTGAGTATACATTGTTGTTATTGTTGTGGGCATATTGATGTCGTCATATGAGTATGCATTTGTAGGTCTTGTTAGGACCATGTCCATATGTTGTTTTGATCTGATCTCGGATTAGACTAACATGATTCGTCGTGGCATTGCGTATCTTGAGGTATGTTTTGTGTTTCCTTCTTGGTTCTTTGGATAGAAAATCGATTATCGTGTTGATATTTGATGATGTTATCCGATGGATCGAACTGGTCAGTGTTGGTATATTTCGTATCACTGAGTTATGATGATATTTTGAGAATCTTGGGTATTGTCTGGGATACAGTACAATGTTTGTGTACGATTCAGTGTGTTTTGGAGAATGCAAGATGTGGAATATGATAAGGGTTCTTTTGATGAGGAATATCACGAATTGGTAAAGCTATGATGGTAAGATTACATTGGTAGTATTCTTACTTAGTAATTTCATCGGTATGTAATTATTGACGTGTTGTGATCGTTATCATTGTTGAGTATTATGGCTGACCTCGTCGTGGGCTTTCTTTTTAGGTTCTTGGGATATCGAGCTTGCTGTGGTCGTGAAGATATGAGCTCCCCAGAGGATACTGGCTATGGCATGTGTTTGTGAATCGAGTACTTTGATTAGTTGTTATTTTCCGCTGCTAGAGTATTTTTAACTGTTTGTCTTTTCCGCTGCGTGAGTATTTTTAAATGGCCTTTTGGTATCTGGAAACTTGAGTTACTTTGGAAAGTCGTTTTCTAAACTATTTTGTCGGTACTTGCAAGTGATGGCTTAAATGTACACTTTTGAAACTGTTGAACTTTGGCATTTTGGCCTTGTACTTTCAAATGAGATTTTATGATGGTATTGATATATAGACTTTTCGTAAAGCCTTTGCATATTTTAAAAAGATGTTACCGTCATTACCTCTTAGGCATACTTGAAATATTTGTAAAAATGTCTTTTTGCCTTGTGGGTTCCGTCTCGGGGCCCATAGCGCTGTAATATTCCTGGATGGCTCTAGGGGTGTTACACTTATAACACCCACAGCTCAACCAGAAGAAGAACATGCTGAAAATCTTCTCCCTACAGTTCCACTCCTGACACTCCCAAGTGTCGCTGAAGAAGAAAAAACCGAAGAACTCCTTGAGGAGCACAATGTCAGATATTCTTTCAACCTCAGGGAGAAAAATCCTCTGAGTCTTACCAAGGCATAATTTAAAATGGTAATAAAATAAGTTCTTAAGTTTTCCTTTGTCAATATCTACAATGAATGGAAGGGATTAAAGAACCTTAGCTTTTCTGAGCTAAAGGAATTAATTGAGAAAAGTGGATGGGACTACGCCATAGCCAAAGAACACCTGCTCAAAGCGTTCTGCCATGGGTCAGACATGAGCTTGCTAATGGATGAGAACTGGTTCATATCCAATTTCAAACATAATATGGATTAGTTCATAGTTGACATCATGGAAGGTGTAGCACAGGGGAAATCATCTGATGATGAAGAAAATATTGTTGGAGGAGAAGTAGAAAAGGAGGAGGAAGTCATAGAAGAAGAAAAAGATGAAGTTGGAAAAGCGGCGGAGGAAGTCAGAGAAGAATAAAAAGAAGAAGTTGAAAAATAGAAGGAAGAAGTCAAAGAAAGAGAAAATGAGGAAGTAGAAATATATAAGGAGGAAAAAAATTGAAGAAGTAGAAAAAGAAAAATAAGAAGAAGGAGAAGAAGAAGAAGGAAAGGATGAAAAAAAAGATGATGAGGATCATGATCAGGATGCACCTGATCAAGTATCCAGCTCTGCTCAGTCCTCACAAGATGAAAAATCAGAGAATTAGGGGGGAACAGTCTGTAAAACCCCCCTCTGATCAAAAGTCATCTTACAGGAGTTCGACTGAAAAATCCATTGCTCAGAAGTCAGCTACACAAGAAAGCTCAGCTGAAAACATTCCTCAGGCAGAGGCGCCTGAATATCAGCTGCCCCCTAACTTCAATGAGATGATCCGAGCCATGGCTGAAGAAACTGTTGCAAAGCTTGTGGAAACAAGAGTATAACCTCACCTGCTATCCCTTAATGACAAAATGGACTCACTGCTGAACAAGAAATAACCCTGTCCACCACCAACATCTTCAAGGATGCCACTTGGTGCAAGACTTCATGTACAAGGTGGAGTTGCAGCTGGCACAAATCATTGATGCTGGCAAAAAGGGGGAAGAAATAAGATCCAAATGGAAGCAGGAAGCATTATACTTAGTCCACAGAAGCTCACCTCCACCTCAAATCATCCATTCCCAGAAGTTGGAACTTCAAGTTCATTAAAAAGAAAAGTACAGTTTCACCATCAGAAGCACTTGCAGCTAATAAGAAAAGAACTAGGCAAGAAGCAAATGTGCCTCTGAGCTGGGACGGCAAAGATCTATCGTTGAAGAGTTTATTCCAGAGGAAGCTGGAAATAAATGGGGGATTTCCAAGAAACAATTCATTATAATTTATCTTTGGGAAATCCTCCAAGACCCTGACTGCACTCTTCAACAAATCTTCATTGACTACATGGAGATCAGCTGTCCAAATCTGTGGGAAATTCTGAAAAGGGTTGCTGAAGAAACATTCAATGATTATCCTAGAATCCCTAATTTCAGACCACAGGACCCTCCAATTGACTTAAATGGGAAGCTGGATGATGAAGCACTTCAGAGGGAGATAAATAATCTGTGCATAAAGAACAAGTATACTTCCCCTAAAGATCAAAGATTTGCTTCCACCATTGTTGAGAAGAAGTATGGGCTAATCCCAGTAGTTCAAAGGCCTATTGGAGCAAATCCGTTGAAGTCACTCCCTCCAGCAAGGAACAAAGGAAGAGCAAGAGGAAGAGGGAGAACGTAAGTTTTTTTTTCTGTCAATCACTTGTAATCATTACTTTTTTTTTTAAAACTTTCATTAAGGACTGTACTGTAATCTCAAATATTAAAAGTTTATAACAGTCGACTTGAATGACAACTTCTAGTTGTCTCAAACAGACTAAGTCTTTACATTTCAATATTTTACTTGTTTGTGCGATGATTTTACTACATTTGATCATTAAGTTTTGCCATCATCAAAATAGGTGGAATTTGTTAGGAATATAACTTTAAGATTTTGATGATGTCATACATGTATTCAAGATTGCTTAAGATGTATGTACTTGGCATTGTAAAGAAGAATCAAATGAGTATCTTCTATAGGCCTTTAAAAGATTAGGCTAAGTATTGATCATGTTGATCAAATAGAAATTTGGCTAAGTATACAACAGGCATATTAACAGCCAAGGTTTTGGTCAACGCAAAATATCAGCCAGGTTAGACCGAGTCAGAAGTACAACTGAATATCTCAGAATAAGATTTTGGCCAAGTACATAACAGCCAAAATATCAGTCGAGTTTTGGTCAAAACATAATATCAGTTGAGGTTGACCAAGGGAATAGCAGCCAACTTTCAAGACCGGATATCAGTCAGCTTTTGTCTAGGCAGAACACCAGCCAGGTTTGACCAACATATCATCCAGGTTTGACCAAGACAATATCAGTTGAGTTTTATCACAAGACGGAATATCATCCAAGTTTGATATCAATTGTCCACGTCAGCAAACATCGAAAAGTCAACAATGACGGAAAAACACATGAAAGCCAAGGAGACAAAGTGATTGATTCGTAGAATTTAAGGAATTGAATATTCGTCGAGATTCACGCCCTGAAGACTTTCTAATTATAGTAATAAAAAAAAGTGGCACAACGGGAAGATACATCTCCAAATGGTCAGATTTGAAGAATGGAACAAAGCCTTGCAAAGAGATGAAAATATAATCAACGAAGTCCACTCTCCAACGTACAGATTTGTTATAGGATGCAATGGCTATGAAGAGATCAAGATCGTACTATAAATATCTGAAGAACATTTGAGCAGAAGTACGATGCGAGCAATACTTACAAGCAATCAAAGTAATCAAATCAAACACAAAGTAAATCTACAGCATCGTGAAGAGCAAGATCTTAAAGCTAATACTGATAAGCTCTTAAAGTTGGAGAAGACAAAACTCTGTCTTAAATTTTGAGTAAGTGGTAGTGTCGTATTCGTTCTCATCCTCATCTTCGGTAACTGATTAAAGGTGTTCAATCATTCATTGTATCATTGTCATCGATTGGCCGTTCTAAGGCAATCGAGGTATTCACTCATTCATCGTATCATTGTTGTCGATTGGCCGTTCTAAGGCAATCGAGGTATTCACTCATTCATCGTATCATTGTTGTCGATTGGCCGTTCAAAGGCAATCGAGGTATTCACTCATTCATCATATCATTGTTGTCGATTGGCCATTCTAAGGCAATCGAGGTATTCGCTCATTCATCGTATCGTTGTTATCGATTGGCCGTTCTAAGGCAATCAAAGTATTCAATCATTCATTGTATCATCATCATTGGTTGGCCATCCTAAGGCAATCGGGATATTGAATCATCCGCTGCATCATTGGTATCGATTGGTCATTCTAAGGCAATCGAGGTATTGAATTGGGACTGTCGAGGACGGTGCCCATCCGTGAGTTACTTTCATCGTGTTGGCCGACTCAAGGAAGCACACTATCATTCTTGTGATTTCGGAAATCTTGGGATCGTTTCCGTTTGTGATTATTTCTGTTTGGAGGATAGCCTCGGCTAGTGCTCGATGGGTAAGTTCCGGGAGTTTGAAACCTTCGCGGTTGACTTCCCAACACCTACAGTCAGTGGGTCAACGGTCACTGGGTGATTTCATTATGGGTAAGTTTGGGGAGTTTGAAACCTTCGCGGTTGACTTCCAACACCTACAGTCAGTAGGTCAACCATCACAGGGTGATTTCATTATGGGTAAGTTTGGGGAGTTTGAAACCTTTGCGGTTGACTTCCCAACACCTACAGTCAGTAGGTCAACGGTCACTGGGTGATTTCATTATGGGAAAGATTGGAGAGTTTGAAACCTTCGCGGTTGATTTCCCAACACCTACAGTCAGTAGGTCATCGACCATTGGATGGTTTCATTGTGATACGGATTCGTGCCGTGGCTTTGGCCCTAATTGTGATACGGCTTCGTGCCGCGGCTTCGGCCCTAATTGTGATATGGCTACGTGCCGTGGCTTCGACCCTATTCGATACAGCTTCGGGCTGTTTTAACTTCAGGTGATTTTGATATTTGACAGCTTCGGCTGAGTGGATTTCAGGCCTTTGTGATGTCTTGGTAATTTCATTGGAGCCTTTGGGCATTGTGATTCATAATTAATTCAGTTCTGGTTTGTTTCATCTTCATGTAATTCATTGTGGTGTTCTGTGTCACTGATTTGCCGTTGGACACGTATACTTTAACATGTTTAGCACATATTGATCATATGTCATGGGCATAATGTTTCACGAATGCTTGGTTCTTACCTTGGTTTGTGAGCATCTCGTATTATTATCATTGTACCGTTTCATTCTGCCTTTGGATGCATATCATGTTATACATATATTTGATGTTCATTATCTGGATGACTGACCCCGTGGGGGCGGAACATGTTTTCATGTTTTAGGTGCTTGCGAGGAGAGAGTTGAGACACAGGGGCATGACATTGGCGACGAGACATTCGAACGATACTAGTCCGAGTTGTTCACGTTGGTCAGTCAGTTGGAGTGTTCTCCAGTTTGTCAGTCATTGTCATTATATATTACCCGAGCAGATGCTCGTGGATGTTGTTGTATTTCATTTTGGCCATGTAGGCCCATCGTTGTCGTTGAAATTCCTTATCGGAATATTGGGTAGGATATCATAGTAGGGACTGTGATCTCCCTTGTTGGTTAATTTTAATGTATTTTAGTCATGTTCGCCTAGTGGATCTCCAGGTGTGGGGTCTACAGCACTGTAATAACTCAATGGGATTTGGGGGTGTTACAGAAGTGGTATCAGAGATTTGAGTTGTGAGATACCCTGATATGTGAGTTATGTGGCTCTATCGTCGCGGTAGTAGTGGGGCTGTCAGATTATGACAATCCAGTGGGGTTTTGTGAGTCGTTACGTTAGTACGGCTGCACGATTCATTCATTCATTCATCGAGTCGTCATCAATGAAGACTAGTATCGCAAGACCTTGAAGTTTCGTATGACCTGTGTAAGGACTCGATTCTCTTTATGTTCATACATTCATCATGTCATTAATTATACATGCTTTGTTGAAACATATATGTGATATTAATGTTACGATTGATTCATGGCTAATTGTTCTGGAGCACGTATGACCTGTGTAAGCGATAAGGATCAACTCATTCATCAGTCAACAATCCTCAATCATCATTTTTGATATTGTCTATCATATTAATTCATTCATCACTCAGTCAATCTCATTGCTCAGTTAATTCATTCATCACTCAGTCAATCTCATTTCTCAATTAATTCATACATCACTCAGTCAATCTCATTGCTCAGTTAATTCATTCATCACTCAGTCAATCTCATTGCTCAATTAATTCATTCATCACTCAGTCAATCTCATTGCTCAATTAATTCATTCATCACTCAGTTAATCTCATTGCTCAGTTAATTCATTCATCACTCAGTCAATTTCATTGCTCAGTTAATTCATTCATCACTCAGTCAATCTCATTGCTCAGTTAATTCATTCATCACTCAGTCAATATCATTGCTCAGTTAATTCATTCATCACTCAATCAATCTCATTGCTCAGTTAATTCAATCATCACTCACTCAATCTCATTGCTTAGTTAATTCATTAATCATCCAGTCCATCTCACTGTACAGTTGTTGATCTTGTGGATCGAATTTTCAACCTTGTTAACTTGTTCAAGGTAATCATTTCAGGAATTTCATCAGGTAATCATGTTATCTCATTTGATCTTTCATGCGATGTTATCATATTCCGGCATCATGTGGACGATCATTTTACCGCATTATTAATGCATTCATTATGTTAGAGCATGTATGCTCATTATCATCATTCCGTAACATAATCAAAATGCGACCCTCATACGGTATCTGTAATTATCATGTGACTTTCCCGCTTCGGTATGGAAAGAGTTGTCAGAGGGACATTGGGCTCCGACATCCAAGAGATCGTTTTCTAGTCGTCCTCGTGCTGAGAAAGCATCTTCTTCTCAGACGACGAGTTCGACTGTTGTTTGCTTTAATTGTGATTCATCAGGGCACGTTAGTACTCGGTGTACGGTGCCACCTATTGTTTGTTTTCTATATGGGAGGTCGGGACACCTTCGGAAATATTGCAGGAGTTCTAGTGCCAATAGATCTCGAGAGGGTTCACAAGCCCCGAGGGATTTTGTTACTTCAGCCTGTGCATCATCCAAGGGGTCCTCTCAGGCTTCGAGAGCCAGAGGTAAGGACATTCATCACGGGGTTTGAACAAGTTAATTCTTGCTCGGTAATAGGATAATCATTCATTTCATTGTCGTTCATTCATTCATATAATTCATTCATCATATATATCAATCATGTTGAGACTTATAATTATCAAACTAATCATTCATTTCACGAGGAACAACAGTTCCAATCACTTCATGGAGCTATCACTCATTAAGTTATTAATTCACCTCGGTGAGTCATTCTTAATCCTTGTTGGATTTCGATTCATTATCATTCATTGTGATCATTTTGTTCTTGTGACCTTCCAGGATCATATTGAGCGGTGAGTTCAGATTTGAGTCTACCTTGAATTAATGGGATCGAGGAGATCGATGATATGGAAGCTATCGATATGGGGTACATTTGAGATATGGCCTTGTTTTTCGGATGACTGGGTAACTCAATCCGTAATAGTGTATCGTTGTTGTGAATCATTTATGGTTGATCTATTTTATAAGGATCGTATTTGAGAATCTTGAGATTTTGAGATCATTTGTTGCGTTACTTTGGTATTGTAATCGAGATTTCGTGATTATCTGGGTAATCGTTCATTGAGTTTTGAGACGTCTAGTCATGGGGACTAGGGCATGCGGTTGATATGGTTCCGTGGAATAATTGTACAGTGCTGTTTTCATATCATGATGGGTGGTTCATATCTTGAGATATTTACCCTTAGTTTCGGGGACGAAACTCTTTTTAAGGGGGGAGTATGTAATACCCGGATGTGAATTCATTATTTCTATTCAATAAATGTCACTCATAAATTTTTCACTCAGTAATAATCATTCATCAGTCATATTCATTCGACTGTGTTCACCGTTAGGCGTACTTTGGAATCACATATCAGTTGTTATTCGTCATTCATCATTGTTCGAGATCGAGATGGGAGTATCATCATCATCATCATCATCATGTTTTGGTAGTCTGTGTGTGAGGTAGCGCACGCTACGTACCTAAGTTAGCGCACGCTAGTTAACTACAGGTAGCGCATGCTAGGTAATCAGAATTAGCGCACGCTAGCGCAAGTGAGGCAGACAGTCCAGAAGGTACTGGGCTGATTTGGGAAATTCATAGCGCATGCTACGAGTGGTAAGTAGCGTACACTAATTGTGCTGCTAATACACGCTAAGTCACATTAGTAACGCATGCTAACACGAGCAAGGCAGAGGACAGTAGGTCCTGGACTTCAGTTTCTGAGTACCAGATATCAGTTAGCGCACGCTAATAATTGGGTTTAACGCACGCTATCGGTAAGGTGTTAGCGCACTCTACCAAGTTTGAAGCGCATGCTAACGAGGCAGTCAGAGCTCACTGGACTGCCCAATAAATCTCTAGCGCACGCTAAATATAAGGTCATAGCGTGCGCTAATCTGGGTTACTATATATGGGACAGTTTGATCCAGATTCGTCATTTTTCATTTTCTTCTCCTCCTTCCGTCGGTTTTGGGCGATTTTGGATGTTTTTGGAGAGATCTTTTCGAGCTACATTCACCTATCATCATTTTCAAGCTTCTAAATCAGATTAATCATCATTCAATCCTTTCCAACACACCAAATCAAGGTAATAACTTCTTAGATCTAGAATTTCGGATTTTGGGTTTTTCCTTCCGATCTCTTCGTGTAAACTTGATATTATCTTGGAATATGTTAGTTATGGATTATCTATCTTGGATACTTGTATTCTTGTGGATTCATTGGTGTAATTTTCGGAATTTGTGAATCATTGAGAAATTTTTTCAAGAAAACCTTGGTGCTGACTTTGGAATTTTTGGAGGTTTCGACTAGATGTTGTTGAAATCCCGATTTAAGTATTCCTATAGGATTATTGATGGTATTAATAAGGTTTTGTTGGATTGAATCATTCATTGGAAGTTGGTTGTCGGTATAATTGAGTTTTGGTTGTAAACAATTGAAGATTGTTTACAACGTGTATGTTAGAATGCCCCAATGAGTTTTGGGTAGTGTTGTATCTACTTTTGAGTTGGTTGTGATCATGCTTGATTCATATATTAAGCGTATTGTTGGTACTTGTGTTATTCAAGATTGTTCGGGCGGTCGGTTTTCCATTAAGGACGTTCATCGTGGAAGGACTTTCTCGCCTTCAGTTTGAGGCAAGTTTTATACTTGTACTAGTCAATGAGATTAATGTTATCATATATGTGTATGAATGTGTTGTATCATTCCGAGACTTAGTCTCTTCATAAGTTCATTGATATTAGGGGATCATTCTATACGATACTCTTCGGCAATTATGCCAAATGGTTATTATTGTTCATTAATGGCCGGTTCAAGGCATTGGGATACTCGTTGTTAATGTTATTGTCGATAGCCGGTTCGCGGTATCGATGTATCGATTGTTGTTGTTAATATTGATGTCGATCTAAGACATTGTTGTAATCATTGTTATTAATGTTGGCGTCCTGTCATTCATGTTATGTTGGCCGATTGAAGGCAGTGTCGTATTCGATCTCATCCTCGTCGTCGGTAACCGATTAAAGGTGTTCAATCATTCATTGTATCATTGTCATCGATTGGTCGTTCTAAGGCAATCGAGGTATTCACTCATTCATCGTATCATTGTTGTCGATTGGCCATTCTAAGGGAATCTAGATATTCACTCATTCATCGTATCATTGTTTTCGATTGGCCGTTCTAAGGCAATCGAGGTATTCACTTATTTATCGTATCATTGTTGTCGATTGGCCGTTCTAAGGCAATCAAGGTATTCACTCATTCATCGTATCATTGTTGTTGATTGGCCGTTCTATGCCAATCGAGGTATTCACTCATTCATCGTATCATTGTTATCGATTGGCCGTTCTAAGGCAATCGAAGTATTCAATCATTCATTGTATCATCATCATTGGTTGGCCATCCTAAGGCAATCGAGATATTGAATCATCTGCTGCATCATTGGTATCGATTGGTCATTTTAAGGCAACCGAGGTATTGAATTGGGACTGTCAAGGACAGTGCCCATCCGTGAGTTACTTTCATCGTGTTGGCCGACTCAAGGCAGCACACTATCATTCTTGTGATTTCGGTAATCTTGGGATCGTTGCCGTTTGTGATTATTTGTGTTTGGAGGCTAGCCTCGGCTAGTGCTCAATGGGTAAGTTTGGGGAGTTTGAAACCTTCGCGGTTGACTTCCCAACGCCTACAGTCAGTGGGTCAACGGTCACTGGGTGATTTCATTATGGGTAAGTTTGGGGAGTTTGAAACTTTCGCGGTTGACTTCCCAACACCTACAGTCAGTAGGTCAACGGTCACTGGGTGATTTCATTATGGGTAAGTTTGGGGAGTTTGAAACCTTCGCGTTTGACTTCCCAACACCTACAGTCAGTAGCTCAACAGTCACTGGGTGATTTCATTATGGGTGTTGTTGCCCAAAATATCTATCCGAAGATTAAATACTGCTGGAGACGGACAACAAACAACAATTGCGGGAGCACTTCCGAGAGAAGATAAATAATACAAGATTTGCCGGGTTTGTTAGGCCCAGGCTCGAATGCTCTCACGAGATGATATTAATACGAATATTCGTGGATACAAGTATTAATGAGACAAATCTAAATACAATGAGTGTAAAAAGACTATGTTAATCCGGCTCTTGAGCGAAGCTCGGTGTTCTTCATCCCCGCCGGTCGTCTGCCTGATGAGAGAGGCCGGGAGAAGTAAGACCGAATGATAGCTGTTGCCAAGAGTTGGATATAGCCAAGTGCTGTGTATTTTGCTTCTGTATTGTGTGAAATCCGAAGGAAGTCGAAGTGTTTAGAGAGTCAGAATCTCGGTCCCCTGGACAAGTGCAGGGTGCCTTGTATTTATAGTGGCAGTCGGGTCCTAACCTTTGGTGGGCGATCGCCTTCCGGCCATCCGCCGGCCAATATTATAATGGGGCGATCACCCGGGCTGTCGGGCAAAAGTCCAAGGAAGAGGCTGGCGCCAGCTGGGCGGTCCAATGGGGAGTCAGCACGCGTCCTGAGTCAGTCACATGCGGCCCTACTGACAGCTTTCGGCGGCTTGTCGGCTGGTGGAAAGATTCTGCCAGGCTGTGGTCAATGGCCCGAGATTCGCGGATCTTGTCTCGGCCCTTGCACATGGTGCCAGTCTTGAGGTTCGGCCTTTGCCGACTGTATGGCCATCGGCGCTGATCGACATGAGGCGGTCGTCTCTAGCCTGTCATCAGGGGTCGCCATCGGCCAGTTGCCGAGGTCGGCATTCGGTTGGTCACCAAGGGTCGATCGGCAGAAGCCGAGAGAGGATCGCCCGCTTGTCGGTCGCCAGGAGTCGGTCGGCAGATGCCGAGGGATGGTCGTCCACTAGTCGGTCGCCAGGAGTCGGTCGCCGAGTACCGAGAGATGATCGCCTTTGATGTCGATCGCTCGGTACCGGGACTTGTCCTGGGACCTTCGGTTGGCCGATTGAGCTCGTCCGCTGGGTTAAGGCTCGGTCGCCTAATCGCTGGTCGGCAGATCTGCCTCGCCCGCTCGGCAGTGACTCGGTCGCCCGATCTCCGAGACGATCGCCGGTCGGAAAGTGTTAATTCTTGACACAACAATTACCGCCCAGCTTGCTCCTATGTTGAAGACATGGGGCGAGGTGGTTCTTGCTGGCGATCGTGTAAGGATGAGGACGGGCGATCTTGCTGAGCTGACTTAGGACTCGGACTTGGGCTATCATGGTCGATTAGCTAGCTATCTTTCGGTCTTGTACCTGCAAAAACAACATTGGCCGATCCCCCTCGGAAAACTTGGTGGTTTCGCTTGTTTGAGGAATCGTGCACAGTCGCGGAGATCGATGGACCGACTCCATGACCGTGTCTTGGTGCGCGAAGACATTGAGTGTCTCGTGACTCACTTTATTATGAGGGTCCTCTGTTAGGCTGCGCCTCGCCTCGTATTTAAACGAAGGGCGTGCGGTCTCGGTCTAGAGGAGTCCTTGCGCGGGGCAGCGTCGGATGAATCAACTCCACGCCCGCGGCTTGTTAGCTCTGCTTCCACCTCGGCCAGCCATGGAGATGGCCGACCTCGACGGTGTACGTTGAGACGGTGTTGTGGCATGGGTCCACTGATTAATGTTGGAGAGCCCTCAGACTACGCCGGCCTCGTATTTAAACGAAGGGCGGGCGATCTCGGCCGAAAGGGACCTTGCATGGCCGAAGCAGCCGGTTCCATCGACTGCCAGGGCCATGGCTTTATGATGTGCAGTGGAGGCGATCACGAGCCTTAGTTCCTCATGTTAAATGCTGGACAGTGGGTGGCGATCGTGTCCTCCGGGTTGCTGATGATGTAGCGTGATGATCGGCGATCGGGCCGGAAGACCGGCGATCGTCGCTCGGCAGCCGATCGCTTTATTCGTAGGTCGATATCGGCGATCGGGCGAGAGTTAGTCCCTCATTTAAAATGGACTGTAGGCAGTGAGCGAGTCCTCCGGCTCTGCTGGATAGTAGCGATCGGGCTGGGAGACTGGAGGTCGTCGCGTGGGCGCCGATCGCTCTACTCCTAGGCTAAGAAGAAACCTCTGCCTGGACAGGAAATCTGCGGCTCTAGCCCGGAAGGCTGCGTAGGTTGTAGGTTGGTTCTTCGTGAGATGCCTGAACATAGGCGAAAAGCCCTGAAATCCTCCTAGGACCGCGTAGAGGGCGGTCTCATCTCTTATGGGCTCGCCGTTGAGGATGATCACGTCTACCCGGTCGATGTAGTCCGAGTCGGACTCTTCTTCTCCCTGCTTGATTTGCATCATGCGAAGGGGACCTTCTGGCCGGACGACCCGAGTGGCGAAGTACTCTGTGAAGACGTGCGCCAGCTCGTTAAAGGAGCCAATGGACCGAGGTGGCAATGAAGTGTACCACCGGTGGGCGAGGTCGTCCAGCGTCAGAGGGAACATTCGGCACCGGGTTGCGTCAGATGCCCCACACCCGGTCATGTAGATGTTGAACTTCCTCAGGTGCGTCTGGGGGTCCGATCGCCCCTCGTACACAGGTGTTTGCGGGGGAGCGATCTTGTGTTGCACGGGGGCGATCTCGATGTCGATCGCGAGCGGCTCGCTCGGCTCGGCGATCGTCTTCATGGTGCCTGCCCCGGATTGCAGGAGCGCCTTCATGTCGTCGATCTGACGTTGCATCGCAGCTATCGCCGTGGCTCGGTCGCTTGCTGATCGGCTTTGGGAGCGGGAGCCGAGGCGATCGTGTACCGATCTCCGGACTCCGCTGCTGCCGACCTCGACAATTTGGCGAGGGGGAGCCAGACGGCTGGGCTGCCTTCTGGGAGCCGGGTAGGCCGAGCTCCTAGTGACGGACTCAAACTCCGTCGTCTCGTAGCTGGGGCCGGACTGCCCCGGTCGCCAGGTCGGGTCACTGCCCAGGCGATCGAAGACAGAGGTGCCCCGGCTGCCGAGCGCCTCTTCTTGCGGACGAGAGCATCCTGGCGATCGCTCGGCCAGTAACGCCTTGAGTTTACGCTTGGACTTCCGGCGGGCGGCCGAGGGGGTGATAGAGGGAGGCGCGTTGAGAGCACTCCGTCGTTCCTGAAGGGCGGCTATGGCCTCTTCGATCTGTTCATTGGTTCGTAACTGATCGAGCGAGAGGCTTGGGCCGCCGTCCATGGACGATATCGAGCGTCTCTGACCGCGGCGGCTACCTCCACCATCGGCTGCGGCTCGGACTGGGACGGAATGGGTCAGCAGGTGGTCGGCTTTCTTCGACGCGAGGCTAAGACATGATTTCTGAAGGATTTCTTTGAAGTGCAGTGAGTGTCACTTCAAGTATCTGCCCCGAGAACAGTGAGTGTTCTTCGGGACGGTAGGTATAAAAATTCGAGGGTTGGATCCCCTTCCTCTAGCGCCAATTGTTGTTGCCCAAAATATCTATCCGAAGATTAAATACTGCTGGAGACGGACAACAAACAACAATTGCGGGAGCACTTCGGAGAGAAGATAAATAATACAAGATTTGCCGGGTTTGTTAGGCCCGGGCTTGAATGCTCTCGCGAGATGATATTAATACGAATATTCGTGGATACAAGTATTAATGAGAGAAATCTAAATACAATGAGTGTAAAAAGACTATGTTAATCCGGCTCTTGAGCGAAGATCGGTGTTCTTCGTCCCCGCCGGTCGTCTGCCTGATGAGAGAGGCCGGGAGAAGTAAGACCGAATGATAGTTGTTGCCAAGAGTTGGATATAGCCAAGTGCTGTGTATTTTGCTTCTGTATTGTGTGAAATCCGAAGGAAGTCGAAGTGTTTAGAGAGTCAGAATCTCGGTCCCCTGGACAAGTGCAGGGTGCCTTGTATTTATAGTGGCAGTCGGGTCCTGTCCTTTGGTGGGCGATCGCCTTCCGGCCATTATAATAATGGGGCGATCGTCCGCCGGCCAATATTATAATGGGGAGATCACCCGGGCTGTCGGGCAAAAGTCCAAGGAAGAGGCTGGCGCCAGCTGGGCGGTCCAATGGGGAGTCAGCATGCGTCCGGAGTCAGTCACATGCGGCCCTACTGACAGCTTTTGGCGGCTTGTCGGCTGGTGGAAAGATTCTGCCAGGCTGTGGTCAATGGCCCGAGATTTTCGCGGATCTTGTCTCGGCCCTTGCACATGGTGCCAGTCTTGAGGTTCGGCCTTTGCCGACTGGATGGCCATCGGGGCTGATCGACATGAGGCGGTCGTCTCTAGCCTGTCATTAGGGGTCGCCATCGGCCAGTTGCCGAGGTCGGCATTCGGTTGGTCACCAAGGGTCGATCGGCAGAAGCCGAGAGAGGATCGCCCGCTTGTCGGTCGCCAGGAGTCGGTCAGCAGATGCCGAGGGATGGTCGTCCACTAGTCGGTCGCCAGGAGTCGGTCGCCGAGTAGCGAGAGACGATCGCCTTTCATGTCGATCGCTCGGTACCGGGACTTGTCCTGGGACCTTCGGTTGGCCGATTGAGCTCGTCCGCTGGGTTAAGGCTCGGTCGCCTGATCGCTGGTCGGCAGATCTGCCTCGGCCGCTCGGCAGTGACTCAGTCGCCCGATCTCCGAGACGATCGCCGGTCGGAAAGTGTTAATTCTTGACACAACAATGGGTAAGTTTGGGGAGTTTGAAACCTTCGCGGTTGAGTTCCCAAAACCTACAGTCAGTAGGTTAATGGCCATTAGATGGTTTCATTATGATACGGCTTCGTGCCGTGGCTTCGGCCCTAATTGTGATACGGCTTCGTGCCGCGGCTTCGGCCCTAATTGTGATACGGCTACGTGCCGTGGCTTCAGCCCTATTCGATACAGCTTCGAGCTGTTTTAACTTCAGGTGATTGTGATATTTGACAGCTTCGGATGAGTGGCTTTCAGGCCTTTGTGATGTCTTGGTAATTTCATTGGAGCCTTCGGGCATTGTGATTCATAATTAATTCAGTTCTGGTTTGTTTCATCTTCGTGTAATTCATTGTGGTGTTCTGTGTCGCTGATTTGCCATTGGACACGTATACTTTAACCTGTTGAGCAGGTATTGATCATATGCCGTGGGCATAGTGTTTCACGAATGCTCGGTTCTTACCATGGTTTGTGAGCATCTCGTATTATTATCATTGTACCGTTTCATTCTGCCTTTGGATGCATATCATGTTATACATGTATTTGATGTTCATTATCTGGATGACTGACCCCGTGGGGGCGGAATATGTTTTCATGTTTTAGTTGCTTGCGAGGAGAGAGTTGAGACATAGGGGCATGACGTTGGCGACGAGGCATTCGAGGGATACTAGTCCGAGTTGTTCATGTTGGTCAGTCAGTTGGAGTGTTCTCCAGTTTGTCAGTCATTGTCATTATGTATTACCCGAGCAGATGCTCGTGGATGTTGTTGTATTTCATTTTGTCCATGTAGGCCCATCGTTGTCGTTGAAATTACTTATCGGAATATTGGGTAGGATATCATAGTAGGGACTGTGATCTCCCTTGTTGATTAATTTTAATGTATTTTAGTCATGTTCGCCTGGTGGATCTCCGGGTGTGGGGTCCACGGCACTGTAATAACCCAATGGGATTTGGGAGTGTTACATATTCACCCCCTTCTAGACTTATACCTGACGCCTTGTGACCTACAGTTATCCACCTAAAGTAGATCAAGTTTAGGCGTCATGCCAAAGCTGAGTTTAGAATTGTGCAAAATGGGGAGTATTTTGTTTTAGTGGGAATATTTTTTGAGAAAGAGAAATGTGACTAAATACTTCGCATATTGAATTTTGTAGATAATAAAATGGCATCAAACAATACATCCACAATTTCACTGCGATCGGTCCTTGAGAAAGACAAGCTCAAAGAAAACGGCAACAACTATCTGGATTGGATCCGGATCTTGAGAATAGTTATCAAGCAAGAAAGAAAGTTATATGTTCTAGAGGAAGAAATTCCCGATGAGCCTGCTGACAATGCTAAAAAAGCAACAAAAGACAAATGGAAGAGACATTGTGATGATTCCATTGATGTCAGTTGTCTTAAGTTAGCTACCATTTATCCAGAACTTCAGAAGAATCTAGAAGTAATGGAAGCCTGTGAGCTTAATGCTCACCTCAAGGAAACTTTCTCAAAGCACACTATGTTGCTACCCAAAATATTATCCGGAGATAGATATTGCTGGAATGGATGGGATAGCAAACAAATGCAAGAGCACTTCCGTGAGAAAGATAAATAACACAAGATTTGCCGGGGTTGTTAGTCCCGGGCTTGAATGCTCTCGCGAGATATTATTAATACCGATATTCGGGGATACAAGTACTAATGTAAGAAAACAATTACAATGAGTGTAAAGTTCCTTGTTATCTTAGCTAGTGAGCGTGTAGATTGCCGGAAGAACCAGATTTGATGCTCTGTGAGTTCTTGTAACAAAGGTGATGAACAGTCGCGGCGGTGAGAGATCGACCGCCTCTCACGGCGAGTATATAGCCGGATGTTTGGGCTTTTGGGCTTGTGAATCCCTTGGAATCCGTCT
This sequence comes from Orobanche coerulescens, assembly GCA_033398695.1. NCBI lineage: Eukaryota > Viridiplantae > Streptophyta > Magnoliopsida > Lamiales > Orobanchaceae > Orobanche > Orobanche coerulescens. The sequence goes on along the minus strand of CM065816.1, from coordinate 41,099,464 downwards.
AGTGGAGACTTGCTGCTTCTGCCGATCGTCTTACGGACGAGAGATTTGGAGAGAGAAGTCACGAGATGGATTAGGTGAGGTAGCCGGAGCTTGATGATATGTGTGTGTTCTTCAAGATTTCCGTGGATGTATCGGAATGTGAGAGAATGAGCTCGAGCGTAAGTCGAGAATGAATTCGGATCTGTATATTCAAGATGGGAGGAGGTAGAGTGAATTCCGAGATGTTGGTTCAAATGAATTGAGAACTGAGAATTGAGAACCGAGAACTGAGAACTGAGAGCTTTTAGTTACGTGAAAATGTGAACCTTTTTCCAGTAGGAAGAGGTTCTCTATTTATAGGGCTTGGATACGCCGGGCGATCGCCTTTACTGCAATATAATAATCGGGCGATCGTCTTTTAGCACATGGGCCTGTCCCTTTAAAGCCTGCAGGAGTTGTTGGCGTCAACTGTGCGGTCCAATGGGGAGCTTACACGCGTCCTGGGTTAGTCACATGCGGTCCTACTGACAACTTTCGGCGCACATGCCGGTAGGTGGGGTAGGTGACAGGCTCTAGTCAAAGATCTTGTCAGTTAGCAAAAGATCTTGTCAGCGCCTTTTACGGATCTGCACGTGGGTGCTTTTCTGAGATCCAGTCCTTGACGGTTTTGATGGGCGATCGTCTCTGCTCGGGGCGTAGGTCGATTGCCCTTAGCCGGTTAGTAGAGCAGATCGCCATCGCAAAGGCGATCGCCACGGGAGTCGATCGCTAGGTTCCCGATGGTGGTTTGATATCTTCGACTTGGCAAGCTAGTCATAGTTTGGTGGAGTTACCGTGTCGCTCGGCCTTATAGTCGATCGCTGTCGGGATGAATAAATCGTGACACAACAATTGCCCCGGCTCGCTCATACGTTGGAAACGTGGGGTGAGGTGGCTTTCTTGGCGATCGCTGAATTTTTAACGAGCGACTAAGTGTTTTATTGAACTGGCGATCGTCTTTGAGCCGATATGCTCTGGATTCGGACGACCTGGTTGGCCGCTGAACTGCGCGGGAAAATGCAACGGGCGTTGAAAAGTCTCCGCGCACGTGTCAGGCTTCTACTGGAGGACTCCAACGGTCATTAATGACTCCTCGGCTGACGCGTCCTCGAAAAGACGCGTACGCGGGTCTCGAGGGGTCAACTGGTGCGCCGTTTGAGATCCGACCCCTGAGGTTTCCCTTTATTGCAATCGGGTCCCTGCTTTCTCCTATAAAAGGGGGCGCGGGGCTGCAGTCTCACTCACGCGTACACATTGGAGAAAGAAGGTCCTGCTGCCGAATTTTTTGAAGATCTAAGCGCCGATCGTCGATCGATTTCACTTTAGGGTAAGAAAAATCCTTCTCTTCCTTTCTAACTCTGAAAATGGCCGGAACCTCATCGTCGTTTGGAGCGGGAACCAGTTCTGCCGCCGGGACATCGGCTGCCCGGGGAGAAACTTCTTCCGTCTTCCACAGAGGCGGCGGTGAGCCATTCGAGCCGGAATCGACCGGCTGAAGTTGAGGCTTTGTTCAATGAGGCCGATGTTGCTAGGAGTCGGCCGCTGAGGAGAGACGATCGCAGATCGAGAGAGATCGCGATCGGGGCTTACCGGGAGCAACATAGTGATTTTGGACGGGCCTATAGGGCCTTTCTTGACATAATGGATAGATTGGCGGTCTACTCGCGATTCGATTTCGAGGGATATTGGTCGCTTATCCCTATGTGCTCCCCAAGCGGTCGCATGTCGTGCAGCGCGGCCGTCGTTGTGGTCGCTCGGCCAAATACGGAGCTCGGCGTCGTGAGAGATCTGGCCGTCTGGAGGACAAGATTCCATGTTCCTTCAGATGTGGACATGTTCGCGCCCGCGGAGAATGAACGAGCCGACCAGCCTCCGATGGGTATGGTCGCAGTGAGTGAGGCCGTTATGGAGGCCGGGCTGCGCTTCCCTCTGTCCTTTGCGGTCTCCCATCTGTTGGCCGCTTGGAATGTGGCGCCACTTCAGCTGACGCCGAACGCCTGGCTCCAAATCATATGCACTCTCACCCTTTTTGGCGGTCACCGCCTGTACCGTCTCCCGTCGCCGTTGGAGATGAACTATTTGTTTAAACTGACGGCTCATAGAGGGTTGGTCGGCGGTTACCATATTCAAGGCCGATCTGGCCGGGTGATTCAAGGAGTTCCGAATAAGATACGGGGCGATCAGACGAAGTGGTTACAGGTCGGGCAAGTGGAGAGCTTCGGCGAGCGACAATCCCACAGCGAACCGGAGATCCCCACCGAATTTCGGGAGAGGAATCCCTGTAAGGGTTTAGACTCTCCCTTCGCTTGGATGCGTGTTGGGTGATCTAATTTGATTTACATTTTGCGAGGCTTTCATATCCCGTGATCGAGGAGCTGCCTTTCGACTTCCTCGTTGTTTGGGAGCGAATTAGGAGCTTGTCGGACGACGACCTAGACGCCACTCGGATCAACAAGGAGAGTCGCTGGTTGTCGGCTCGACTATTTCGCTTCCCGAGACATCTCGCGGTGCCAGGTATGACTTTATGCGATCTTCAATTTCTAGGCGATCGCCTTACTTGAAGATAGTGGCTGACCGTTAGTCGATCGTCTTTAACTGCAGAGGTTCGTTTCCCTCGCTTTTTGGAGCCTCCGGAGGAGATCGCTATGTCGAACCCAGGAGTCCTAGGCCGTCTCAAGTCGAAGAGGTCGACTCGGGTTCCACCCGTCGCACTGCCTATAGTTCCAGAGGCGGTGCCTCGTGCGGAGCCGGAGCCTCGCGTAGAGCGGAGTCGAGGTTGAGGAGGAACTTCGGAGGAGGGGCTTGGCGAATCGCAAGAGGCCGAGGCCGCAAGAAACCGTTTCTGCCCGGGCGATGAAGTGCCGATCGCCGCGCCTCCGATCACCATCGTTGCTCGGGCGCGAGCCACCCTCTGCGACTTTTACTGCGGGAGACGGCGATCGCGGATGCGGAAACTCCTCGAGGGAAACCGTTTTTGGTCGGGATCCCGAGAAGGCCGAGAGGTAGATAGCATTTGTGTTGACAATTACATCTGCGTAGGAGTTGTATTAACCTTGGTGTTTTGGTGCGAGATCCGTCGCAAAGACCCGTCTTGTCCACCGATGGTCGTGGATTTTACGCGAGTCGATCTCCTCGCCATTCCTGCGACATTCCTCCCTATGTGAGCAAGGCATACGCCTTGCCGAAGGCGTGGACAATCGATTTGGATGCGATCGCCCGCCGCGATCGTCGAGTTCGATGGATGCCGTTGTCGCCCTTTCTCTTGAGACGGCGACCATGGCCGTCAGTGCTCGGGGAGTTTGAGGCGGCCCTCCACTATTCGCCTTGGGAGGATCTTGAGGCGGCTCGGAAAGAGAACGCCGAGTTTCTTGACAAGATTGCAGCGATGGAGAGGGACTCCTTGGAGGCGGCCAAGCGGGCGAGCCATGAGCTTGAGCCGAGAAGAAGGAGACCGAGAAATTCGAATGGCGGTCGACCGGTTTGGGACCGGATGCAGAGTGCCGTCCAGCGAGGAATGTTCTTGAGGAGGAGGCCGATCGCCAGAAGGTGACGATCGCTCGGCTGATGAGCGAGTTGGCGGAGGCGAAAGAGAAGGTTGCTGCGAGGGAGGCCGAGCTCCAGGGATCGCAACAGGCGATGGCCGAGCTGAGAGGAGAGGTTGAGGCGACCAAGGCCGATCCCTTCCAAAACTTGGAGTATGTCAGCGAGTTCGCCTATTACTTGGCGTTCGCCGACTCCATCCGAGCGGCTAAGAAGGGAGGCTTGGAGGTCGGTCCTCTTGCTGAGAAGTTCAAGTCATATGCATTGGAGCATCCTCTCAATTCGGCTTTCTCCTTGCCGATCTTGGACCTGGCGGACATCGGCGTGGATTTGAGCTGGTTTCCGTCTTCAGACAGTCTTGCTCATCCCGATGCTCCGGAGGATGAGGGAACCGCGCCAAATGCTGATGGCGAAGGCCCGACAGGGGCCTGAGGCGCTTCCTTTTTGATGTTTTTAGCTTACTTTCTTTGTAGTTTGTAGCTTTCTTTTTGTAGTACTTAGGCCTTCGGGCGACCGTGTACTCTATTTTTCAAGTAATGAAATGAGCATTTGTCTTTCTGACTTATCTCTTGAATGAATGGTTATTTTTAAGTCTTTGTTTGACTTTGTACAAATGTGTGAGGAGAGATCGTTGCGAGGGTAGTTCCAAACGAATTGATAAACTCATAAAGATAACTTTTTACAACACATTCGATCGCTGCACTACATCTGAAAAAATGACGATCTCCGTATGTGGTTGAATAGCGACGATCGTCGTGTAGGTAGTCCGCACTCTTCTTGCCCCTTGTTTTTATTCACTTATTGGAAGTAAGGGGATGAAAATAATTCCTTGAGTGAGCGGTCTACAAGTTTGTCGAATCCTCGGGGACGGTCGTCCGTCTTGAGGAACCGTGCCGTGCACGATCGCGGAGTTCAATGGACCGACTCCTTGATCGCGTCTTGATGCGCGAAGACATTGAGTGTCTCGTGACTCACTTTATTATGAGGGTCCCCGTTAGCTGCGCCTCGCCTCGTATTTAACGAAGGGCGTGCGGTCTCGGTCTAGGGAGTCCTTGCGCGGGCGGCGTCGGATGAATCAACTCCGCGCCCGCGGCTTGTTAGCTCTGCTTCCACCTCGGCCCGGCCATGGAGATGGCCGACCTCGGCGGTGTACGTTGAGGCGGGGTTGTGGCACGTCGCATTGTCCGGTTCACCATGTTAGATGATGAACCTTTGAGGGCGAGCGATCGTGTCCACCGATCTGCTTTGGAGGGCCCTCGGACTACGCCCGGCCTCGTATTTAAACGAAGGGCGGGCGATCTTGGCCTAAAGGACCTTGCATGGCCTAAGCAATCGGAATTATCGACCACCGAGACCATGGCGCACTCTTCCACCTTGGATCGTCATGTAGATGCCGACCTTCGACGGTGTACGTTGTGCGGGGAGGCGATCTCGTGCCTTAGTCCATCGTGTTAGACGGTGAAGCTGAGATGGCGATCGAGTCCTCCGGTTTCTTAAATAAGGAGGGAGATCGGGGTGACTTTCGTGGTCTCCTTCTCTTGATTGAAGCATATAGAGACGATCGCGAGGTTGATCCGTGGGTCGGCTCGTATGAGCTTCCCGGCTGTTTGTGTTTGACTCGGACGATCGTCTATGGAGATAGGCGGGGCTTCGGCTAAACCAATAAGTCATCGACTTGCCCTCCTCAAACAATCTCCGTAGTCGTTTGAGGAGGTCGCGGCAATTGTTGGTCTTGTGGCGAGACTTTTGTGGTAGGCACAATATTGATTGTTGTCCAGTGACCGTGGTCCCTTATCGCCTTAGGCTTTTTAGCTCTTCGTGCCCCACGATGGCATAGAAAATATGTGCCGGAGTTCATTGAACGTATGGAGGAGACGGGCTTCCATGTCCTCGAAGGCACGGAGATCTCCGGGTGTCTTGGCGATCGCCTTCTTTGCTTTAGCGATCGCTATCTTCCGGGCAAGAGGTGGCGTTTCCTCGTCTAAGCGGAGGGTGAGTAGCCTTTGCACGGCCGAAGTTGGCGGCTTTAGCGCGGAAGATCATGTAAGTTGGGGAATATCCTTGGAGAGATGCACGAACATGGGAGAGTGACCGTGGAATCCCCCATGACCGAGTAGAGAGCGAGCTCATCACCGACGGTTCGCCGGTGAGGATGATTTCGTCTACCGGTCGATGTAATCTGCGTCGATTTCGTCCTTCCCGCTTGATTTTTATCATGCGCTGGGTCCTTACGGTCTGGCGACCTTCTTTGGCGAAGTATGACGTGAAGTCATCCGCCGATTTCTTAAAAGAGGTGACCGATCGTGGTGGTAGTGAGACGTACCACTTATGGGCGGCTCGCCCAATGTCGTGGAAGATCCGGCACTTGGTTGCATCGGATGCCCCACACCCGATCATGTAAATTCGGAATTTACTCGGGTGGGTTTAGGTCCGATCTCCCCTTATACAGAGGTGTTTTAGGAGGAGCGATCGTTGGTTGTATGGGGGCAAGCTCGATGTGGACCGCGAGTGGCTCGGTCGGCCGGCGATCTTTTTGCCGGTGCTTGCCCCAGCGTCCAAGAGTGCTCTCATCTCGTCGAGCGACGTTGCATGGCGGCCATCGCCGTGGCCTGACTGTTAGCGGCTCGCGATCGGAGCGAGCCGAGGCGATTGAGTACCGAGTCCCCAGCGATCGGGCGGGAGTCGAGATGGGCGTGCGTTGGCGTGAAGTGAGTAGGCCGAACTCCCGTGATGGATTCGGATTCCGTCTTCTCAAGGTTGGAAACAGAGTGCCCCGGTCGCCGGGATGGGTCGCGTCCCAAGCGATCGAATATGGATCCGTCCGGTCGTGCGAGAGCCTTTCCTCGCGAATCGGGGCTTTTTGACGATCGCTCGTTCAGTAGCCCCTTGAATTTCCGTTTTCCCATGCGGCGGATGATCGAGGGAGTTATTGCGGGCGGCGCGCATGCTCTCCGTCGCTCCTCCAGGATGGCCATGGCCTCCTCGATCTGTTCCTCGGTTTGGAACTGATCGAGTGAGAGGTTGGGGCCATCTCTCGGATGCGGGATCGAGAGTCTCGCGTTGCCGCGGCTTCCCCCTGTCGTCGGCTGGGGTTCGGACTGAGCCGGGAAATGGTGTTCGGCGGTTCGGAGAGTAGCTTTCTTCGATGGACCGGCGGATGTCATGATTCTGGAGGTTTTCTTTGAAGTGCAGTGAGTGTCACTTCAAGTATATGCCCCGAGAACAGTGAGTGTTCTTCGGGACGGTAGAAATAAAAATATGAGGGTTAGATGCCCTTCCTCTAGCGCCAATTGTTGCTACCCAAAATATTATCCGGAGATAGATATTGCTGGAATGGATGGGATAGCAAACAAATGCAAGAGCACTTCCGTGAGAAAGATAAATAACACAAGATTTGCCGGGGTTGTTAGTCCGGGCTTGAATGCTCGCGAGATATTATTAATACCGATATTCGGGATACAAGTACTAATGTAAGAAAACAATTACAATGAGTGTAAAGTTCCTTGTTATCTTAGCTAGTGAGCGTGTAGATTGCCTAAGAACCCGGATTTGATGCTCTGTGAGTTCTTGTAACAAAGGTGATGAGCGATGCGGCGGTGAGAGATCGACCGCCTCTCACGGCAGTATATAGCCGGATGTTTGGGCTTTTGGGCTTGTGAATCCCTTGGAATCCGTCTAGTGGAGACTTGCTTTCGCCGCCGATCGTCTTACGGGAGAGATTTGGAGAGAGAAGTCCTGAGATGGATTAGGTGAGGTAGCCGGAGCTTGATGATATGTGTGTGTTCTTGAGATTTCCGTGGATGTATCGGAATGTGAGAGAATGAGCTCGGCGTAAGTCGAATGAATTCGGATCTGTATATTCGATGGCTCGGGAACCGTAGAGTGAATTCGAGATGTTGGTTCAAATGAATTGAGAACGAGAATTGAGAACCGAGCGAGAACCGAGAGCTTTTAGTTACGTGAAAATGTGAACCTTTTTCCGGTAGGAAGAGGTTCTCTATTTATAGGGCTTGAATACGCCGGCGATCGCCTTTGCAATATAATAATCGGGCGATCGTCTTTTAGCATATGGGCTGTCCCTTTAAAGCTGCAGGAGTTGTTGGCGTCATCATGCGGTCAATGGGGAGCTTACACGCGTCTGGGTTAGTCACATGCGGTCCTACGACAACTTTCGGCGCACATGCGGTAGGTGGGGTAGGTGACGAGCTCTAGTCAAAGATCTTGTCGATTAGCAAAAGATCTTGTCGGCGCCTTTACGGATCTCGCACGTGGGTGCTTTTTCGAGATCCAGTCCTTGGACGGTTTTGATGGGCGATCGTCTCTGCTCGGGGCGTAGGTCGATTGCCCTTAGCCGGTTAGTAGAGCGGATCGCCATCTCAAAGGGCGATCGCCCGGGAGTCGATCGCTAGGTTCCGATGGTGGTTTGATATCTTCGACTTGGCAAGCTAGTCATAGTTTGGTGGAGTTGACCGTGTCGCTCGGCCTTATAGTCGATCGCTGTCGGGATGAATAAATCGTGACACAACAATTGCCCCCGGCTCGCTCATACGTTGGAAACGTGGGGTGAGTGGCTTTCTTAGCGATCGCGAATTTTTAACGAGCGACTAAGTGTTTTATTGAAGCGCGATCGTCTTTGAGCCGATATGCTCTGATTCGGACGACTGGTTGGCCGAGCTGCACGGGAAAATGCAACGGGCGTTGAAAAGTCTCGCGCACGTGTCGCTTCTCGGAGGACTCCAACGGTCATTAATGACTCCTCGGGCGCGCGTCCTCGAAAAGACGCGTCGCGGGTCTCGAGGGGTCAACCAGTGCGCCGTTTGAGATCCGACCCCGAGGTTTCCCTTTATTGCAATCGGGTCCCTGCTTTCTCCTATAAAAGGGGCGCGGGGCTGCGATCTCACTCACGCGTACACATTGGAGAAAGAAGGTCCTGCCGCCGATCTTTTGAAGATCTAAGCGCCGATCGTCGATCGATTTCACTTTAGGGTAAGAAAAATCCTTCTCTTCCTTTCTAACTCTGAAAATGGCCGGAACCTCATCGTCGTTTGGAGCGGGAACCAGTTCTGCCGCCGGGACATCGGCTGCCCGGGGAGAAACTTCTTCCGCCTTCCACCTGGAGACGGCGGCTGAAGCCATTCGAGCCGGAATCGACCCGGCTGAAGTTGAGGCTTTGTTCAATGAGGCCGATGTTGCTAGGGAGTCGGCTGCTGAGGAGAGACGATCGCAGATCGAGAGAGATCCGCGATCGTGGCTTACCGGGAGCAACATAGTGATTTGGACGGCCTATAGGGCCTTTGCCGACATAATGGATAGATTGGCGGTCCTACTCCGCGATTCGATTTCGGGGATATTCGGTCGCTTATCCCTATGTGCTCCCCAAGCGGTCGCAGATCGTGCCGCGCATGATCGTTGTGGTCGCCGGCCAACACGGAGCTCGGCGTCCGTGAGAGATCCGCCGCCTGGAGGACAAGATTCCATGTTCCTTCAGATGTGGACATGTTCGCGCCCGCGGAGAATGAACGAGCCGACCAGCCTCCGATGGGTATGGTCGCAGTGAGTGAGGCCGTTATGGAGGCCGGGCTGCGCTTCCCTCTGTCCTTTGCGGTCTCCCATCTGCTGGCCGCCTGGAATGTGGCGCCACTTCAGCTGACGCCGAACGCCTGGCTCCAAATCATATGCACTCTCACCCTTTTTGGCGGTCACCGCCTGTACCGTCTCCCGTCGCCGTTGGAGATGAACTATTTGTTTAAACTGACGGCTCATAGAGGGTTGGTCGGCGGTTACCATATTCAAGGCCGATCTGGCCGGGTGATTCAAGGAGTTCCGAATAAGATACGGGGCGATCGGACGAAGTGGTTACGGTCGCCGGCAAGTGGAGAGCTTCGCGGCGACAATCCCACAGCGAACCGAGATCCCACCGAATTTCGGGAGAGGAATCCTGAAGGGTTTAGACTCTCCCTTCGCTTGGATGCGTGTTGGACTGATCTAATTTGATTGCTTTGCGAGGCTTTCATATCCCGCGATCGAGGAGCCGCCTTTCGACTTCCTCGTTGTTTGGGAGCGAATTAGGAGCTTGTCGGACGACGACCTAGACGCCACTCGGATCAACAAGGAGAGTCGCCGGTTGTCGGCTCGACTATTTCGCTTCCCGAGACATCTCGCGGTGCCAGTATGACTTTATGCGATCTTCAATTTCTAGGCGATCGCCTTACTTGAAGATAGTGGTGACCGTTAGTCGATCGTCTTTAACTGCAGAGGTTCGTTTCCCTCGCTTTTGGAGCCTCCGGAGGAGATCGCTATGTCGAACCCAGAGTCCTAGGCCGTCTCAAGTCGAAGAGGTCGACTCGGTTCCACCCGCCGCACCGCCTATAGTTCCAGAGGCGGTGCCTCGTGCGAGCCGGAGCCTCGCGTAGAGCAGTCGAGGTTGAGGAGGAACTTCCGGAGGAGGGGCTTCGGCGACCGCAAGAGGCCGAGGCCGCAAGAAACTTCGTTTCTGCCCCGGCGATGAAGTGCCGATCGCCGCGCCTCCGATCACCATCGTTGCTCCGGAGCGCGAGCCACCCTCTGCGACTTTTCCGCGGAGACGGCGATCGCGGATGCGGAAACTCCTCGAGGGAAACCGTTTTTGGTCGGGATCCCGAGAAGGCCGAGAGGTAGATAGCATTTCGTGTTGACAATTACATCTGCGTAGGAGTTGTATTAACCTTGGTGTTTTGGTGCGGGATCCGTCGCAAAGACCCGTCTTGTCCACCGATGGTCGTGGATTTTCCGCGAGTCGATCTCCTCGCCATTCCTGCGACATTCTCCCTATGTGAGCAAGGTCGCCTTCGCCTTGCCGAAGGCGTGGACAATCGATGGATGCGATCGCCCGGCTGCGATCGCCGAGTTCGATGGATGCCGTTGTCGCCTTCTTTCTTCGACGGCGACCATGGCCGCCTGTGCCGCCAGAGTTTGAGGCGGCCCTCCACTATTCGCCTTCAGAGGATCTTGAGGCGGCTCTAAAGAGAACGCCGAGTTTGCCGACAAGATTGCGCTGATGGAGAGGGACTCGAGGCGGCTGCAAGCGGGCGAGCCATGAGCTTGAGCCGAGAAGAAGGAGACCGAGAAATTCCGAATGGCGGTCGACCGGCCGGGACCGATGCAGAGTGCCGTCCAGTGCGAGGAATGTTGCCGAGGAGGAGGCCGATCGCGAGCAGGACGATCGCTCGATGAGCGAGCCGGGCGGAGGCGAAAGAGAAGGTTGCCGCGAGGGAGGCCGAGCTCCGTGGATCGCAACAGCGATGGCCGAGCCGAGAGGAGAGGTTGAGGCGACCAAGGCCGATCCCTTCCAAAACTTGGAGTATGTCGGCGAGTTCGCCTATTACTTGGCGTTCGCCGACTCCATCCGAGCGGCTAAGAAGGGAGGCTTGGAGGTCGGTCCTCTTGCCGAGAAGTTCAAGTCATATGCATTGGAGCATCCTCTCACCCGGCTTTCTCCTTGCCGATCTTGGACTCAGCGGACATCGGCGTGATTTGAGCCGGTTTCCGTCTTGAGACAGTCTTGCTCATCCCGATGCTCCGGAGGATGAGGGAACCGCGCCAAATGCGATGGCGAAGGCCCGACAGGCCCGAGGCGCTTCCTTTTTGATGTTTTTAGCTTACTTTCTTTGTAGTTTGTAGCTTTCTATTTGAAGTACTTAGGCCTTCGGGCGACCGTGTACTCTATTTTTCAAGTAATGAAATGAGCATTTGTCTTTCTGACTTATCTCTTGAATGAATGGTTATTTTTAAGTCTTTGTTTGACTTTGTACAAATGTGTGAGGAGAGATCGTTGCGAGGGTAGTTCCAAACGAATTGATAAACTCATAAAGATAACTTTTTACAACACATTCGATCGCTGCACTACATCTGAAAAAATGACGATCTCCGTATGTGGTTGAATAGCGACGATCGTCGTGTAGGTAGTCCGCACTCTTCTTGCCCCTTGTTTTTATTCACTTATTGGAAGTAAGGGGATGAAAATAATTCCTTGAGTGAGCGGTCTACAAGTTTGTCGAATCCTCGGGGACGGTCGTCCGTCTTGAGGAACCGTGCACGATCGCGGAGTTCAATGGACCGACTCCTTGATCGCGTCTTGATGCGCGAAGACATTGAGTGTCTCGTGACTCACTTTATTATGAGGGTCCCCCGTTAGGCTGCGCCTCGCCTCGTATTTAAACGAAGGGCGTGCGGTCTCGGTCTAGGGGAGTCCTTGCGCGGGGCAGCGTCGGATGAATCAACTCCGCGCCCGCGGCTTGTTAGCTCTGCTTCCACCTCGGCCAGCCATGGAGATGGCCGACCTCGACGGTGTACGTTGAGACGGGGTTGTGGCACGTCGCATTGTCCGGGTTCACCATGTTAGATGATGAACCTTTGAGGGCGAGCGATCGTGTCCACTGATCTGTTTTGGAGGGCCCTCAGACTACGCCGGCCTCGTATTTAAACGAAGGGCGGGCGATCTTGGCCTAAAGGGACCTTGCATGGCCTAAGCAGTCGGAATTATCGACCACCAGGACCATGGCTGCACTCTTCCACCTTGGATCGTCATGTAGATGCCGACCTTCGACGGTGTACGTTGTGCGGGGGAGGCGATCTCGTGCCTTAGTCCATCGTGTTAGACGGTGAACTGCAGATGGCGATCGAGTCCTCCGGTTTCTTAAATAAGGAGGGAGATCGGGGTGACTTCCGTGGTCTCCTTCTCTTGATTGAAGCATATAGAGACGATCGCCGAGGTTGATCCAGGGGTCGGCTCGTATGAGCTTCCCAGCCTGTTTTGTGTTTGACTCGGACGATCGTCTATGGAGATAGGCGGGGGCTTCGGCTAAACCAATAAGCTGTCCAACTTGCCCTCCTCAAACAATCTCCAGAGCTGTTTGAGGAGGTCGCGGCAATTGTTGGTGCTGTGGCCGAGACTTTTGTGGTAGGCACAATATTGATTGTTGTCCAGGTGACCGTGGTCCCTTATCGCCTTAGGCTTTTTTAGCTCTTCGTGCCCCCTGATGGCATAGAAAATATGTGCCGGAGTTCTGTTGAACGTATGGAGGAGACGGGCTTCCATGTCCTCGAAGGCCTGGAGATCTCCGGGTGTCTTGGCGATCGCCTTCTTTGCTTTGGCGATCGCTATCTTCTGGGCAAGAGGTGGCGTTTCCTCGTCTAGCGGAGGGTGAGTAGCCTTTGCACGCCAGAAGTTGGCGGCTTTAGCGCGGAAGATCGTGTAAGTTGGGGAATATCCTTGAGAGATGCCCGAACATGGGAGAGTGACCGTGGAATCCCCCATGACCGAGTAGAGCGAGCTCATCACCGACGGGTTCGCCGGTGAGGATGATTTCGTCTACCCGGTCGATGTAATCTGCTGGCTCGTCCTTCCCCGCTTGATTTTTATCATGCGCTGGGTCCTTCTGTCTGGCGACCTTGCCGGGCGAAGTATGACGTGAAGTCATCCGCCGATTTCTTAAAAGAGGTGACCGATCGTGGTGGTAGTGAGACGTACCACTTATGGGCCACCGCCCAATGTCGGCGGGAAGATCCGGCACTTGGTTGCATCGGATGCCCCACACCTATCATGTAAATTCGGAATTTACTCAAAGGGGTTTCTGGTCCGATCTCCCCTTATACGAGAGGTGTTTTAGGAGGAGCGATCGTTGGTTGTATGGGGGCAAGCTCGATGTGGACCGCGAGTGGCTCGGTCGGCCCGGCGATCTTTTGCCGGTGCTTGCCCTGGCCCAAGAGTGCTCTCATCTCGTCGAGCCGACGTTGCATGGCGGCCATCGCCGTGGCTCGATCATAGCGGCTCGCGATCGGAGCGGGAGCCGAGGCGATTGAGTACCGAGTCCCCAGCGATCGGGCGGGAGTCGATGGCCGACGTGCGTTCGGCAGTGAAGTGAGTAGGCCGAACTCCTGGTGACGGATTCGGATTCCGTCTTCTCAAGGTTGGAAACAGAGTGCCCCGGTCGCCGGGATGGGTCGCGTCCCAAGCGATCGAATATGGATCCGTCCGGTCGTGCGAGAGCCTTTCCTCGCGAATCGGGGCTTTTGACGATCGCTCGTTCAGTAGCCCCTTGAATTTCCGTTTTCCCATGCGGCGGATGATCGAGGGAGTTATTGCGGGCGGCGCGCATGCTCTCCGTCGCTCCTCCAGATGGCCATGGCCTCCTCGATCTGTTCCTCGGTTTGGAACTGATCGAGTGAGAGGTTGGGGCCATCTCTCGGATGCGGGATCGAGAGTCTCGCGTTGCCGCGGCTTCCCCCTGTCGTCGGCTGGGGTTCGGACTGAGCCGGGAAATGGTGTTCGGCGGTTCGGAGAGTAGCTTTCTTCGATGGACCGGCGGATGTCATGATTCTGGAGGTTTTCTTTGAAGTGCAGTGAGTGTCACTTCAAGTATATGCCCCGAGAACAGTGAGTGTTCTTCGGGACGGTAGAAATAAAAATATGAGGGTTAGATGCCCTTCCTCTAGCGCCAATTGTTGCTACCCAAAATATTATCCGGAGATAGATATTGCTGGAATGGATGGGATAGCAAACAAATGCAAGAGCACTTCCGTGAGAAAGATAAATAACACAAGATTTGCCGGGGTTGTTAGTCCCGGGCTTGAATGCTCTCGCGAGATATTATTAATACCGATATTCGGGGATACAAGTACTAATGTAAGAAAACAATTACAATGAGTGTAAAGTTCCTTGTTATCTTAGCTAGTGAGCGTGTAGATTGCCGGAAGAACCAGATTTGATGCTCTGTGAGTTCTTGTAACAAAGGTGATGAACAGTCGCGGCGGTGAGAGATCGACCGCCTCTCACGGCGAGTATATAGCCGGATGTTTGGGCTTTTGGGCTTGTGAATCCCTTGGAATCCGTCTAGTGGAGACTTGCCGTACGCCGATCGTCTTCTGGACGAGAGATTTGGAGAGAGAAGTCCTGAGATGGATTCCGGTGAGGTAGCCGGGAGCTTGATGATATGTGTGTGTTCTTCAGTATTTCCGTGGATGTATCGGAATGTGAGAGAATGAGCTCTGAGCGTAAGTCAGAATGAATTCGGATCTGTATATTCAGTGAACTGGGAACTGTAGAGTGAATTCCGAGATGTTGGTTCAAATGAATTGAGAACTGAGAATTGAGAACCGAGAACTGAGAACTGAGAGCTTTTAGTTACGTGAAAATGTGAACCTTTTTCCAGTAGGAAGAGGTTCTCTATTTATAGGGCTTGGATACGCCGGGCGATCGCCTTTACTGCAATATAATAATCGGGCGATCGTCTTTTAGCACATGGGCCTGTCCCTTTAAAGCCTGCAGGAGTTGTTGGCGTCAACTGTGCGGTCCAATGGGGAGCTTACACGCGTCCTGGGTTAGTCACATGCGGTCCTACTGACAACTTTCGGCGCACATGCCGGTAGGTGGGGTAGGTGACAGGCTCTAGTCAAAGATCTTGTCAGTTAGCAAAAGATCTTGTCAGCGCCTTTTACGGATCTGCACGTGGGTGCTTTTCTGAGATCCAGTCCTTGACGGTTTTGATGGGCGATCGTCTCTGCTCGGGGCGTAGGTCGATTGCCCTTAGCCGGTTAGTAGAGCAGATCGCCATCTGCCAAAGGGCGATCGCCCTGGGAGTCGATCGCTAGGTTCCTGATGGTGGTTTGATATCTTCGACTTGGCAAGCTAGTCATAGTTTGACTGGAGTTGACTGTGTCGCTCGGCCTTATAGTCGATCGCCTGTCGGGATGAATAAATCGTGACACAACACACTAGGCAAGAGAGGTATGAGACCTTTCAAGCCTTGTATGCTTGCAAGAAGGTTTAGGGGACATCTCTCAGTGCTAATGTACTCAAGATGAAGATATATTGATCATCTTGATAGGCTTGGTTTTTCACTTTCTAAGGAGCACTCCACGGATGTGATCCTAAACTCATTACCTGATAGCTTCGATCAGTTCATTATGAACTATAATATGAATGAGATGGAGAAGTTCATTACTGAGCTACATGGGATGCTTAAAATGGCTGAGCAAAACGTTAAGAAGAAACCAAGTCACATGCTGATGGTCAAAAAAGGGAAGTTCTTCAAGAACAAAGTAAATGGTAAAGGTAAAGCAAAAGTTGCCAAAGATAAAGACCCAACTAAACCAGTTTTCAAGGCAAAATCTCCCAAAGATAAAAATCGCCATCATTGCAATAAACCAGGACACTAGAAAAGAAATTGCAAGGTTTACTTGGAAGAGTTAAAGCGTACCAAGGGTAGTGAGACTACCACATGTATATTTGTTGTAGAATAGTTAACTCATATACATCTAACTCCTGGGTATTAGATACTGGATGTGGATCTCACATTTCTACAGATTCGCAAGGGTTGAGAAGTAAAGAGAGCTGAAGAAAGGGGAAGTGGATCTAAGAGTCGGCAATGGAGCACGAGTTGCTGCACTAGCCGTTGGAACTTATGATCTATTTTATCCAATGGGCTTTTGTTAGTTTTGAACAATTGCTAGTATGTTCCTGCTATGAATAGGAATATCATTTCAGTTTTATTAGATTATGAAGATTACAGTTTTCTTATTATGAATAAGATTATTGGTATTTTCTTTGATGACTTGCTTTATGGTACTGCAAAGTTATATACTGACCTATACTACATAAGGTAATGATAGAAGGAGCAGATGGAATTCAAGTGGAACAAAAAGTACTTTATGATTGGATTCCACCGTTTTGTAAGAAATGTCAAACTGCTGGTCATAAATGTGCTAATGAAGAGAGACCTAAAACATACAATCAAGTAGTAAAACAACAATGGCAGCCAAGAAAAGTTGCTCAGAAAGAACTAGGAGGGGAAAAGAAAGATGAACCAGCTCAGAAAACTCAGGTGGGAAATATGGAGAATCGGAAGACAGGGGATCAACAAGAAAAGCAAGGAACCAGAGCATGGGTAGAGCAGGAGTGGGCAAGACCTAAGAAAATAGCCAGTTAGGTGCAGATAACCCCTCCAAAATATAATTGTGACTGCTGGCAATACTTATCAGGCCTTAGATGATCAATCAGATGAACAGGGTAATGGAAAAAAGGGCGGGGACCTTATCCCCTTAGATGGGAATTGAAGCTGATTTTATGGAATGTGAGGGGTTGCAATAAACCCTTCAAGCAAAAAGAAATAAAAAACTTTTTGCTTAAAAATAAAGTGGATTTGGTGGCCCTGTTAAAAACTAAAGTTAAGATTGGAAACTTCAAAAAAGTGATAGATAAGATGAGCAGAAATTGGGAGTTTATTAATAACTATATTCATGCAGAAAATGGAAGAGTGTGGATAGGATGGAATCAGAGGAAGGTTGATGTCAAAACTATTGAAAATCATGCCCAAGGTATTTGTTGTGACGTGGTGAATAAAATATCTGGGCAGAATTTCTTATTTTTGGTTGTGTATGCATACCATACAATTGAACAGAGGAAGGAGTTATGGAAATTAATTGATAAAGTGAGCCAGACTGATGAGGCTATACTTATTGGGGGAGATTTTAACTCAGTTCTCTATAGTGATGATAGGTTTCAGGGTAATCCTGTCACTGAAGGAGAGACTAAAGATTTTAAAGACTGCTTACAAAGAAATGATCTCACACCATTGAGAACTGTTGGCAATACAATATCTTGGTGTAACAACCAAAATGGGAAGGATAGAGTACTATCTATTATAGACAGAAGTGTGGCTAATACTCACTGGTGGACACAATTCCCTAATGTAGTGAGTGAATTACTGGAAAAAGGGATCTCAGATCATTTTCCTCAACTGCTGGAATGGGATCACAGTGGGGTTATCAAACCATTAAATTTCTGAATGTTTTAATAGAGCATGAGGATTTGAAGGATATTCTTGCAGACTCCTGGACACAACAACACCACAAGAATGGCTTGTTGAACATATGGTACAAATTGAAGCAAATGAAAGCTCCATTGAAGAAGATGAATACATGCCATTATAAGAATATTCTCGAAAAAATAAATCAAGCCATAGTAGCAATAGCTGGGATTCAGAAGAGAAAGGTGAATGATCAATTGAATCATCAGCTTATTGAAGAAGAGAAAGGTCAGATTGCAGAACTGGAGAAGTGGAGTGTGATTGAAGAAAGAATCTGGCAACATAAGTCTAGAATAGACTTGATCAAACTTGGTGATTCTAATACCAAGTTTTTCCATGCCTATATGATAAGTGTCAGTTTTGTACACTTATCCATGGTTTGTATCGATAAAATTCACCCATAATTGAGCTAGTCTACTCGTTTTTTTCTTTTAATTTATTAGTTTTAATAATTTTATTTTTATCGGATGATGATCGGATTAAATAACTGATTTACTCAAGAAATAACATGTTTATTAAATATTCTCTTTGTTGAATTTTGATATATTCATGTTGTAGGGCTTTCCGAGATGAATTCAGCAGTCTTTCCGGATTCAAAATCAGAGTTATATGTCAAAAGTTATCATCCGAAGAAGATATGGGGCAAAAACCCAAAGTCTGAGAAATTCTGGGCTGAAAACGTAACTCTCAAAGAAACCAGTGAACAAATTGACGAACCCAAGTTACGGCCGTAACTACTGGATATTATGGCCGTAAGTCACCCTAGTTACGGCCGTAACTCCTTAATGTTACGGACGTAACTCTTGACAGATTGTTATGATTTGTCTAATTTTTTATACTTTTTGTGTATTATTGAGGGGATGGCTGGCATTGATCCGATCTATTGTAATAATGCTGGAGTTTTGGAGCTATTAGATGACTTTAGGTGTATAAATAGACCCCTTAGATCCTTCATCATTCATCATTCATCTTATAATTTTCCATTTTTTGTAAACTTTTCTTTTTGTGTGAAGAACACACTTGTATTCTTGAGTGATCTTTGTAAGTGTGGTATAACATATGTTGTTCAGAGAGTTTATTGTTTCTATCTCCTTTATCTACTAAGGGAGTTAGGATCAATTCTTTCTCTTGATTCAACTAATAATGACCACACAAGCTTGTAATATGTGTAATAAACCCTTCATGGGCTAAGTAAACTTTAGTTGGGATTATAAACAAGGTTAGTCATGTTATTTATGTTTGTATAAAGATCTATTGTGAATTACTTATTATTGTGTGTGATTTTCATTGTTTTAACAATTTTATTTATTTGGCCAATAAATGACGATATTTATGGTCTTCATATGTTTCGAAAGAAAATATGTTTGATTAGATCAAATGATATTCACTCTAAGTTGTTCTAGGGGATAGAAATATACCCCTAGTCCTTAGATGATTCTTTGAGTTATTTTCATAAATCCTAATGCTGTGTATTTAAGCCAATCAACATAGAAATATAGTGGATTGATTCAATATGTAAGGGGCGTTTTATAGTTCGAAAGAGAAATCGTCTTTTTAAGGAAAATCGAATCTACACAACATAATAAGTAAATTCATTTTATGATCTCCTATACATCTTTTATAACTACTGACGAACTAAGTTTGTAATCCCAACTATTTCATTTTATCGTTAATCAATCTATTATTATTGCTATCTTTTTATTTCCTTAAAATATTAGAACTATTATTGCATTTTCTTTGCAATTATTAAACCAGACTCTTTAATTGTGTGTTTCACTCATCTTAGTATCTATAAAAATAGACTAATAGTCTATAATTCAAATTATAACCAAACTTCCTTGTGGGATCGATAAACCGGACTCAAAAAGTCCACTTTACTACTTGATACGATATCGTGCACTTGCGATAGTTACACTAAGAACGTGTCACTATACCAAAGCCAGACATGGAAATAATACAATAAAGTCTCTCACAAAACTGATGGGGTGAAATGTACAACTCAAGATCAAATAAAGAGAGATATAAGGGAATTCTATATCAGTTTAATGGGCACTGCAGCAGATACTATTCCTATGATGGAGAGGGAAATTATTGCAAGAGGAGCAGTACTAAATCATGCTCAACAACAGCTGCTCTGTGCTTCATTTACTCAGCAGGAAATCAAAGAAGCTTTGTTTCAAATGAATCCAATGAAGGCTCCAGGTATTGATAGCTATAACACTTATTTCTTCCAACATACTTGGGAGATGATTGGTGATGATGTGTGAATGTGGTCTTGGAGTTCTTTGATACTTCTTTTATGCCTAAAACTATTAATACTACTCTGGTTTCTTTACTGCCTAAGTCCTCAAGCCAGTACAGTTAAAGAATTTAGGCCAATAGCTTGCTGTAGTACTCTTTATAAAATCATTTCAAAAGTCCTTGCAAATAGGATGCAACTGGTGCTGAATGATATTATAAGTGAGTCTCAATCTGGTTTTGTGAAGGGTAGAGTAATATTTGATAATATAATTCTGAGTCATGAATTAATTAAAGGTTATGGTAGAAAGCAGTTGTCCCCTGGTTGCATGATAAAGATAGATATTCAAAAGGCATATGACTATGTTGAATGGCCATATTTGAAACATTTGATGCTGGGGTTGGGTTTCCCTCATCAATTTGTCAAGTCGATTCTGGCATGTGTGACTATAGTATCCTATTCAATGAATGTTAATGGGTAAATCACCGAGGCTTTTGATGCAAAAAAGGGTTTAAGGTAAGGAGATCCTATCTCAACATATCTCTTTGTCATTAGTATGGAGTATTTACACAGATGTCTATTACAGCTTAAGGATCATAGGGACATTCATTTCCATCCGAGATGCAAGAGATTTAGCCTGATAAATATGTGTTTTGCTAATGATCTATTGTTATCTGCTCGTGGGGATGTAGCATCAGTTAGAAATTTGATGCAAGCTTTCAGTATGTTTTCTGAGGCTTCTGGACTTAAAGCTAACCAATCAAAGAGTAGTATATATTTTGGGGTTGTGCACACTGTTGTTCAGGAGAGCATATTGAATGAGTTTGGGATGGAAAGGGGTGAGCTCCCTTTTAAATATCTAGGAGTCCCCCTATCTTCTAAGAAACTAACAATGATGCAATGTCAGCCTTTAATTGCTAAGATATTGGCTAGAATTGATTGCTGGACTGCCAAGCTACTCTCATATGCAGGAACGAATTGATCATTGATATGATGAATGTGTTTAGGAGGTGTTGGTGTTTTGGATATGAATATCGAATATTCATATCTCGAACTAAGTTATGTGTTTTGGTACAATACTCGTATAGGAATATGAATATGATTTCGAGTTTGATGAGATTATTATGCATCTTTTAGTTGGGAAGTTCATACGTCTTGAACAAGTGTTCAAATCGAATGATTGAGTTATTTGAAACCCTTGGAATGTGATTATCTATAATGATTGAATTAATCGGATTATCTGGATTGATGATGATAATCGGTAATTGGTTTTTATTATGAATTTACAAGGAGGAAACTTGTATTCGTATTTAAGATTGAATTTGGAATCGGTAATGTTTAGACCCTTGTTATTGGTTTAATTTGATTATTGATATGATTATCAGATTATGACTAGTGTTGTGGTTTTGAGTTCATGATTGATTGACTTGGGCTTGTTCGGATTTGTGTTTAATCGAGATATTGTGGAACCCTTGGGTTATTGATCGGTTATATTGATTATCGAGTTACGGTTTGTATTGTGGATATGAGTTCGTATTTGTTGAGTTGGATTATTTAGTTTTATGTATATGATCGAGGTATTGTTGAGCCGTTGAGTTTGATTGGTTGGTTATGTCGGTTATGGATTGTTATTGGATTGTTGTTGATTGATTACTTCAATAGGTTGAGATGTTTGATCGTGGATTATGATCGTTGTGTTGCGGTTGATATTGAAGAGTTCATAGATTGCTTTTGGTCGGGGCTGAGGAGCTCGTAGACGAAGGCAATGGATTTTGGTAACGGCTTCGTGGCATCGGTATCGAGGAAAGTTATACTTGTTCAGTTTATAATATTTAATGAATGATTTGATATCATTTCATTTATAATTCATATAGCAATGATATTATAAATGTAAATTGTCGGGATGATGGTTTGTATATTATGCGTTGGTTTGGATTAAATCATAGTGTATATGGTTTAAATGTGTTTAGTAAGGACGGAGATGTGAGTTATCTTTGGTCAGTGATGTGGAATGTCGGATATCGAGGATGATTTACCATGTCGACATTGATGTCGGGACGGTGGTTTGTTGGTATAAATGGACTATACTTATTTCGGGTTATTCGTATAACTGTGAATTCATTCACGGATGTTGATTCGTGGAAAGAATATTATCTTCGGCTTTGAGGTAATTTAAGTATTGTTCAATTATGAAGATAATTATTATGTTGAATTGTTGTATATGTTGAGGTTCCGTATAATGAGATTCGTATTGGTTGTTCGTTGAGGGATGTTAATCCCAGGACTATTGTTGGTATTAATGGTTGTGTTGATTGTTTCATTGAGGGATGTTGATCCCAGAACTGTTGTCTGAGATTGTTGATCGTATGGATTATCCTTTGGGGATTGTGATCCCAGGAGGGTTGTTTCGGATATTGTCGGTCGTGTCGATCTTTCATTATTCGTGTGTCTTTGTTCACTTCGGTGAGTCTCTTGATCCTTATTGGATATGTGATTCTTTTAGTTTCGTTCTCATGTTGCATCGTGACATATCTGGAGTCATATCTGCGTGCCGATTGGTTATTGTGTAGGATTTTTAGCTGGGCACACTATGGTCATGTGTTGATATTTCCAAATTGGACCATGCAAATGAGATGTAGTTCGTGAGGCTAATTAGGTACATGTCCCACGTATATCCTGGATTCCGTATACGGGGTGGACATGTGCACGGACATTTTTCCGGATCGGGCGTACTGTGACGTCCATCTTTGAGCCATATTGTTTGGTCGTTCATCCTCCATTTATGGTTGGATATGTTCGACGGTTTTCGACTGGTTGTTCATACGCCCGAGTGGTATGTTCGACAGTCAGGGTTATTTCTTTGAGATCCATTATTGTTGATCGTTTGGAGTTTACCTTGTTGATGGTATTCTCGGTTATTGTTGATCCTTTGTTGATCGTGTCGGAGTTTATCACGTTGATGGTATCCTCAGTTATTGTTGATCCTTTGTTGATCGTGTCGGAGCTTATCATGTTGATGGTATTCTTGGTTATCGTCAACCCTTTATCGGTCGTATTGGAGTTATCATCTCGATGATATTCTCGGTTGATTTATTTAGTTGATCTGGTTATTGATCATATGACTGTACGTCGAAGTTTCGGGAGTTGTTATCATTGTTTGTGGTAGTTGATCTACAGATATGTTATGTGTTATTATTCATAATAATGGTTCGTGATGGTCTGGACATTGAGATTTCTCTCGAAGGACTCGGAGCAAGTATTTAATCATTTGTGTCATTTGTGTCGATCACATTGTGGTGCATTCATGTATCGTTGTTGTCATGCATTGTGTATCATTGTTATATGCATTTGTAAATTGTTGTTGTATGTCCACCTCGGGTTGGTCCGACGGGATCGTCGGGGGATCTATGCTAGCGTGTGCTGGATCATCGGATAGGTTTTTCCACCACGGTTGGTCTGACGGGGTCATCGTGGGATCTAGGCAGTGAACGCTGGATCATCGGATTACCTATGTGTTGTTATTGTGCATGTGTATATTATGGATTTGCCATAAGTGTACAGTGTTGTTATTGATGTGAGCATATTGACGTTTTCATATGAGTATGCATTTATAGGTCTTGTGTTATGATCATGTCCGTATGTTGTGTTGATCTGATCTTGGATTAGACTGACGTGATTTGGTCGTGACATTTCATATCTTGAGGTATGTTCCGTATTTTCTTTGGTATTTGTCTTTGATGAACAATCGATTATCGTGTTGAGATGTGATGATGTTACCCGACGGATTGAGTTGGATAAAGTTAGTAGATTTCGTGGCAGTGAGTTATGATAGTGTTTTGAGAACCTTGGGTATTGTTGAGATACAATACAGATATTTTGGTATGTGCTTATTGTGTTGTTGAAAGGATACGAGATGTGAACTTTGGTAGTTATTATCACGAGTTAGTAAAGTTATGGTGGTATGATAAAATTAGTCGTATTCTTACTTAGTATTTTCATTGGTATGTAATTATTGACGAGATGTGATGGTTATCATTGTTGGATATTATGGCTGACCCCGTTGTGGGCTTTCTTTTTAGGTTCCTGGATTATCAAGCTTGTAGCGGTCATGGAGAGATGAGCTTCCCGGAGGATACTGGCTAGAGCATGTATTTGTATGTTAAGTTTCTGATCAGTTCTTGTTTTCCACTACTAGAGTATTTTTAACTGTTGTCTTTTCCATTGCGTCAGTATTTTTAATTGGCCTTTTGGCATCTGGTAACTTCGGTTATTTTGGCAATCGTTTCCTAATCTATTTTTTCGGTACGTGTAAGCGATAGCTTAACGTATGTTTTTAAACTGTTGAGTTTTGGCATTTCGGGCCTTGTGGTTTCAAATGAGATTTTACGACGGTTTTGATAAATGAGTTTTATAAAGTCTTCGAATGTTTTTAAAAGACAGTATCGTCGTTAGCCTCTTGGGCGTTTGTAAATGTTTGCGAAAATTTTCTTCAGCCTTGTGGGTCCCATCTCGGGGCCCACATCGCTGTAATATTCCCGGTCAGATCTGGGGGTGTTACAGAATATGGTATCGGAGCTTAGGTTGAGAAAACTTAGGCAGTCGGGTCGAGTTGGGTCGTGCTTTTGTCATTCGAGTTGTCGGTTAACAAGTGTTTGAGCTCTGGGTTTTTGTTGTTCACTCGGGCTTGTGGGTTATGTGATTTACCAGTGTAGTACTAGGTTGTTCTAAACTTTTCCAAATGGTATTAACGTGTTTCTTGAGATAGAGCTGTGTTGCATTCTCGAGTGGAACTGTGTTTGCAAAATGTGTGTTTTGTAAATATTTGTGTCGAGTATTTTCTTGGGTCGATACACATGCCTGTATCACGGGGAATCGTCGACTTCACGATCTGTAAGTATTTGTATTTTTGAATCGCATTGAGATTTATTGCCGTTCTATGTTGTTATTCTTTGAGATTCAACAGAATATTATTCGTTACAGTGCGAGATGACGAAGTTGGGACAGGATTGATGATCTTGTTATGATTTCGGAAATCAATATGTCGGTTAAATTTTGGAAATGGAGTTGTGCATTTGGGAGGAATGTTGGGAATGGTTGAGAAGAACATGTAGTCATGTTAATTCATTTTGAGATATATGAAACTGTTTTCGAGCTTTTGAAATGATACTTTTCAAAATGAATGTTTTGCGGATGTTTTACGGAAAAAGATTTTGGACTGAGACCCAATCGATTTTGAAATAGTTTTATAACTCACGACATGAGGTCCAGAAGGGTTTTCTACTTTATAAACTTCTTGAAATGCGGAACGAGATACGGGCTGAGACCCTAATGTTTCAAAAGGCTTTTCTGTTTTCTAAAAATCCCGAGATTTGTAAAACACTTTATCAATCGTTTATCTATTTTGTTTCTGCCTTTCGCGGTTTTGATTTACTTGTTCAAATGAAACTTCTCGGGAAGTCTTTCGCTGTGTTGATTTGTTTCAATGTTTTGTCATAACATAGTTGAGGTGATCCAGAATGGGATGATAGTCGACGTTGCCAGCCATATGAGGAAAAAAAAGTTTTTAACGGAATTTATATGTTAGAACTCTATCGTGTGGTTTTCCCGATGGAATATCAGTGGATATTGGTGATGAGCCGAATTGGTATACAGGAGTATGGATGTGGGCAATCATTTGCATAGTTTTCATTTTAAAACTTCAAAATCGTGTGGATTTGAAGGAAACTGTTATCGAATACTTGGCACCAGTGTGTAGGGTGAATAGAGTCTAGAGGGGGGTGAATAGACTTATTGAAACTCTTAAACTCTTTTTCATGAAGAGTAAGTTTCTCAGCTGATAGATATGCAAATGACTTAGAGTCGTTTGTACTCAATACGTGCGGAAGTCAGCTGATGACGAATACAAAAACAACCAATGAAACACTTAACAATGAATGCAGCAGTTAAAGTATGATGCTATAAAATAGTAATTCTCCAAACCAGTTGGAGATGAATTCACTATAATTGTCAACCAGTGATAAAGATTACAGTGATTCAACCAATTACAACAGCTTCCAACCAGTGGAAATCCTTACCATTGCAACTCCCTTGACTGCCTTGCACCTCTTGATTCGCGATCCTTGGATGCCTTTACAGTCTTGAACTTCAACCAGTGAAGTACCCCGAACTCAGAATTAAAGACACGAGTTTTTTCTTCTCCAACTAAGAGCTTCTTCAAATATGAACTTTGAGTACTGCTCTTTTTCACGATGCTATGGTTCGCTTTTTGATTGCTTTGAATGCTTTGATTTCTTGAGATTTTGTTCGCACCGATATTGCTCAACTTCAAATCTTCAGATATGTATAGGTGTTGATCCTTGAGCATTCTTCATAGCCATTGCAAATCTTGTAACAAATCCGTCCGTTGGAGAAATAGACTTCTTTGTTTATTTTTCTGAACGTTGCAAGGCTGGATTCCCATATTTTAATCCATCGTTCGACCGTTGTGAAGACTTTGCATGTGAGGCGCTGAATCTTTTAAATACAATAAGATTAAAGTCTTCAGTTGGCTGATGTACAGTCATCTTCTCTGCAGTTTGGACTTCTCTGATGGTGACTGTTTGAAACTCGCCTTATCAGATGACTTGTCTGAAGTCACTTGACTGCAGTCTGGTCAAACATCTCTGATGAATTTTTGTTGACTAGAACTTCTCTGACTTGACTCGGTTGTACTTCTATGATGTACTTATCTGTACCTTTGTACTTAGCCGATTTGAGCCTAACTTATTTGGCCTATAAAAGATACTCATTTGGTTCTTCCTTACATTTTGCCAAGTATTTAACTTAACATAATTTGGCCTATGGAAGATACTCATTTGGTTCTTCCTTACATTTTTGCCAAGTAATAAACATTTGAATTACATTAATGACATCATCAAAATCTAACAAGTATTCCTAACACAGTGAACCGATTTAATTTTTCGAAAAGTGATTTCGTGGTCTTACGAAAATTTATGTTTTGGAGTTTTGAGACTCTTGAAAGAACTTTTGAAAATTTGTCTTCTTGACGAGATTATATGATTTCAAACTGGTTTTGAAAATGTGATTGATATACATACGCAATTAGTGCATAATGCATATCATGGTGAAGTTATGAGTGTGACTCACGAACTGGATAAGACACCAGTATGGTACGAGGAAAAGAGATCTGAACTTTAGTATGGTAATTTAGTTATCTAGGGATGATCAATTGATCGATCAGATAAGAGAAATATGCTGCATATTGTAGATTCGGGTACAGAATATGATTTTGGAACTTTGGATTTTATGAAACCGGGACATATGTACTATGTGATTCCATTGGTATAGTAGTAGCGCGACTCTACCGTAGTGACTTTTCAATGATTTCTTTGTAAGTGTAGATTTGGGGATGGTAACCCCATGCTGGTTGTTTTGCATATTGAGTGGTCGTTCCCACTCCATGTATGATTGGATATGTTCGTCGGTTTGTGATTGGTTGTTCGTATGCCTAGGGGTATGTTCATTAGTCGGGTATGTTTATTGAGATCCACTGTATGTGACTGGTGTGTCGTTTTGAGAACTTTATTCGTTCGTATATCGGTTTCTGTGGTTTTGTGTTGATCGTGTTGGAATTACCGTGTGAAGGTATTCTCGATTATCGCTGATCGTTCGTTGGTAATATTGGAGTTTATCACGTTTATGATATTCTCAATTGCGTTTTGGCCTTTGGATTGATCGTATTAGAGTTTATCATGTCGATGATATTCTCGGTTAATTTATTGGTTGATCATTGCTGGTGATCATCTGAGCGTTCAGATTTTGTGTCGATATTTTGGGATATGTTGCTATTGTGTTGGGCAGTTGCTTCACAGATGTATCATGTATTATTCATTTTATTAGAATTGGGGACTTGATTGTGTAATAAGACAGACAGGATTTGACACGGATAGATTATTCCATCCGAAGATGATATATTTTTGTTGAGACTCATGGAATGTGATTGTAAGCGTATTGAGGCTTTATAGTGAAGTCACTTGCTAGTATCTCAGGAGATCGTCGACTTTGCGCATTTGTAAGTGTACGGTTTTGGTTATTCCTTAATGATGATGAATGATCGTTGTTGTGATGGTTTCGGAATATGTTGGTTGAACGGTTTGTTTGTTTTCTATGACGGATTGCAAGTTTCGAGGACGAAACTTATTTTAAGTGGTGTAGTATATAATATCCAGAATTTCTACTACTGTGGTTTAATATTATTTCATCTAAGTTATGTAGTACAGCGTGGAATCTGTACAGTATGGATAAAATAAATAAAGGACTAAGACATCTGTATTGGTATTATTACCGCACTTGGTTGATAGTTGTATTGGAAGACATTGTGTGTCGGGCTTGTCGTATGAGAATATCGTTGGAAGATGTATATGTATTCAGTATGCCATATGTTCGTGTTCTGCATGTTGAGACGTTGGACAAGAGTATACAGCCACATTCGCGCACGCTATGATGTATACATAGCGTACGATAAGGAACAAGGATTACGTACGTTAATGAGAAGAGTTAACGTACGTTAAGATGCTAAGTGTTACGTACGCGATGCATAAGGCATTACGTACGTAATGAGAGGAATTGGACAGCTCAGGCTATGTCCGACAGGTGGGACCCATGGTCGGCAGCTTTCGGCGAAGAACGTGCTTGGTCGAGTCAATCCTTGGTTAACGTACACTATGGGTAGTGCATTGCGTACGTTAAAGAGGATTTACTGTAGCAAGTCAACGTACGTATTACGTACGCTATGAAGGATATATTACGTACGTAAGCAAGTGAACAAAACAAGTCAGTGAGTTCTGGAATGATGTTACATACGCTATGTTGGACGCGTAGCGTACGCTAGTGAGCATTACGTACGTTAATGTTGAGTGATAACATACGTAATGGACGATACAGTTTATAAAATGAAGATCGGCTTCTCATTTCTTCACGAAAGAAAAACTTTCCTCGTCCAACCTTCGTCCCTCTGAGTGTGTTAGTGAGTTTTAGCTTCTTCCAACCTGATTATAAGCTTGGAAACATGGATTTGAGGCTTGGAGATGAAGATGTTGATGATCCTTGAAGAGTTTGATTGTGTTATTCATGTTCTTGAGGTATATTGTTGAACTCTATACCTTTATTTTGGATTTTTGGTATTGTTATCCGTATCTGATTCGTATGATGGTGATTAGGGTGTTGTTGTTACGATTCTTGAGGTTATGTGAAGTGTATATTGAAGAATACGATAATACATGACTTGGATGACGAATTGGATGATTATCTACATGTTAAAGGATATCGAATTAGGTTGTTTTGATGGCTATGAAAATGATTTCGAAACACTTAGTATTCTTGAGGAACTTCTTGATGAATTTAACATACCAAGACGATCGAATGTTGAATTATCGGTATCTTTAGGTATGACGATAGAATGTTCATTGATTGTAGTGGTAGAATTCGTATGTTCTTTATGAAATACGAATCATGATATCAATTTGGAATCCGGAAAGATTGTGATTGATCACCGAATATGATTTCCTTTACATTCGTATCCGTAATCGTATTTTGGTTATGAATTCATAATTGTTGAGTTGGATTGTTCAGACTTGTGTCTAATCGAGAAATTATGAAATCGTTTAGTTTGTCGATCGGTTATATTGATTGGTAATTATCGGATATCAGTTCATATGGTGGATATGAGTTCGTAATGGATTGAGTTATGCTATTTGGTTTTGTATGTGATCGAAGTGTCGTTCAACCATTGTGATTGATTGGTTGGCGATGTCGGTTATTGATTGTTATCGAATCGTTTCTATTTGATTACTTCAATAGGTTGAGATTATTGATCGGTGATTATAACCGTATGTTGCGGTCGTGTTTGAGTATGTTCGTGAACTGCATTGGTCAGGGCCGAGGAACTCGTAGACGAAGGCAATGAGATTGGTAGCGGCTTCATCATCGTCGTCGGTATCGAGGCAAGTTATTACTTGCACAGTTTACAATATTTAATGATTGGTTTCCATTTCATTAGTTTATAAATCGTATAGCAATGTTTATAATTGTAATCACAGGAGATTTGGGATTATAAGTTGTATTCGAGTTTTGGGAATTAAATTATAATGTATATGATATACATTTGTTGTTGGTATGCTTGGTATCGAGGATACATTGTGGTATAGATGAAGACGTGAATTATTTACCGTCCGTGACATTTTGGATCGTCGAATATTCAGAATAATGGTTCATGATGGTCTGGACATCGAGATTGCTCTCGAAGGACTCGGAGCAAGTATTTAATCATTTGCGTCATTTGTGTCGATCATGTTGTGGTACATTCATGTATCGTTGTTATCATGTATTTTGTATCATTGTTATATGGATTTGTGCATTGTTGTTGTATGTCCACCTCAGGTTGGTCCGACGGGATCATTGGGGGATCTATGCTAGCGTTCGCTGGATCATTGGATAGGTTTTTCCACCACGGTTGGTCTGATGGGGTCATCGTGGGATGTAGGTAGTGAACGCTGGATCATCGGATTACCTATGTGTTGTTATTGTGCATATGCATATTATGGGTTTGCCATAAGTATACAGTGTTGTTATTGATGTGACCATATTGACGTTGTCATATGATTATGCATTTATAGGTCTTGTGTTAGGACCATGTCCGTATGTTGTGTTGATCTGATATTGGATTAGACTGATGTGATTTGGTCGTGACATTTTGTAACACCCCCGATATATTCAGGAATATTACAGCGCCGTAAATCCTTTACATAAGGATTTACAAAGCTGAAGAACTGAAAAGACATTAACAGATACCAACGTATGAAAATAACGGAAATAAGACGCAACAGTTTTGACCAATACTGAAAGTACGAATGTTCAACGGAAAAGTATTAATACATCACCAAATCCAAATCATCATAAAGGACTACGTACTCGAGTACTTATTAAAACGATACAAACAACAGACAAATAAACCCGGCCGGAACATCACTCTGCACCCTCGTCGTCATGCAACTCCAGTGGTTGTTTCCCTGCTCTCCTGGATCCTTAACATAAACAAATGTTCACCCCCGAAGGGGTTAGCACAACGATTTCTAGTACAAGTACCACAACATATTATTCAACATCTCACGAAGAATAATAATAACATAAATGACAAAAGAACCAACGAGTCTTCTCTTGCGAGAAACTCAATAATAACATACACACATGATAATCACAACATCATATCACAACATACACATGGTAATTCCAATTATCCAGCATTCACTTCCTAGATCCCCCGATGATTCCGTCAAACTAACCCGAGGTGGAAAAATCCATCCGATGATCCAGCGCACGCTAGCATAGATCCCCCGATGATCCCGTCGGACCAACACGAGGTGGACATACAACAACGACATACATGTACAACAATATGTATAACAACAATACATAAAACAATTAAGGTACTTGCCTCGATTCGAAGACAAGAATACTACTTCCACGAAAAATGAAACACTCGAAGGTCGCCCCTTCGATTAATCACGTAGCAAGCTCGAACCTTAACAAAAGAAATAATATAGAATTTATCTCACGTCGTATGAATGTCTAACAATCCAATTTACGGTCGAAAGTTCAAAAAAATGAAAGTTGTCTCACCTGCATAACGTACGTTACATATCCTTTGTAACGTACGTTAAACTTACTCGTTAGCGTACGTAAACTATGAAGTCTAGCGTACGCTAACCGTGTATCGACAGTTCTTCTCTGATCAGTCAACTTGACTCGCCTGATAGTATAACGTACGTTATGTACCAAAGATAGCATACGTTAACTATGCCAGATAACGTAAGTTAACTACAAAGCTTAACGTACGTTAAACATGCATGTCAGTTTCTCACCGGGCAGACGACTGGCTCGATTAGTGATGGAGTATTACAAAATACTCAGTGAGTAACTTATAACATCTTCATATATATTTCATGCTCAAGAATGATCTACGGATGTAATATCTTCAACTTCAAGGATACGAATATCATCGTAACACTATTCTCAATCTTGATTATAATACTCATGCAAAGTTCGGCTGGTCTATGGTTGATGTACTTGATCTAATATCGTCATTATATCCAGGCTTATCTTGAAGGTGAACTACTTATTCCAACTTAAAAGTAAGAGTACAACTTTGATGATTCTTTCCAAAATCCATTTAGTAAAAGTGGAAATCAACACTAAGTTTACGATCAATATGACGATAACATTTGATACGGTTTATAATTCTCAGAACACTATTCTCAGTAATGTGATCATATCGTCCTTAATAACATAACTTCAAGGTTGGAAGTAGTATAACATACCTTAAGATGAAGAAAATACTGAGACTATAACTAGAATCCAACTCCGGTTGCTTCAACGCCGACTTGTGATGATTTCCACTCCAAAGTCCAATATAAGTAGTCTTCAATGATCAAGTAGTATCTTCCAATCTCAATGATTCAGTAACAAGTGATCTAAGTGTGTTAAAAGGGGCTGGAAATCTTCTGGGACGAAGTATGGTGAAGCTAGAGGCAAAAGAACGAAATGAAATGAAATGGGGTGCTGCCCCATTTATAACTTTCTGAGTGTTACGTACGCTAGAACTACTTAATAATGTACATTATCGTCCAAAATAGCTCACTGTCTTGTTTCTGAACTTCATTACGTATGCTACACTTACCATGTTACGTACGTAATCCATATAATTTGCGTACGCTACATATTGTCCATAACGTACGTTAAAGTCCGTTGACTTAAAAGTGTCCAGGTTCATGCCATGCGAATCTGGTGGGTATCTTGGCCGAGCCCACCACCAGATACCCTATGTGCTAGCCGACCTACTCAATAATTGACTGCATTATGTACGCTACGCTTCATTCATAGCGTATGTTATTATTTACAGGTAACGTACGTTAAACTACATTCTTAGCGTACGTTATCATGTATATGCATGGATAAAATATTTACATGTTGCCATACTCATGTACAAGGATACAAATACGATAAATATCATACTTCAATTTATCAATATCATCATTCCAATAATACAGGGTTCAAATACAGATGAAATACTCCATTAATAATCCGGATATTTCATACTCTCCTACTAAAAAGGAGTTTCGTCCCGAAACTCAAGACGAAAATAACTCTGGATATTTGGATTTCATGTTATCTTCCATTTCCCAAGTGGCTTCTTCCACTCTGTGGCGCGACCACTGAACTTTGACCAAAGCGATTGGTTTGTTCCTCAACTGCTTAACTCGACTCTCGAGTATCCTGACCGGTCTTTCTTCAAATGTTCCATCCTGAGCGACTTCAATCTCGCCTAAATCAATGACATGATTAGGATCCGGTATATATCTCTGTAACTGGGATACATGGAACACGTTATGAACTCAATGACGGCGGTAATGCCAATCTGTATGCCAACTCTCCAACTCTCTCAAGGATCTCGAATGGTCCGATATATCTTGGACTCAGCTTTCCTTTCCTTCCAAAACGAAAGATTCCCTAAGTAGGAGAAACCTTTAAAAGTACGTGGTCTCCAGTACTGAACTCCAATGGGCGACGGCGTATGTCTGCATAAGATTTCTGTCGACTCTGGGCGGTCAACAGCCTTTCATGAATCAAGGCTATCTTCTCTCGTGTCTGCACGATCAATTCCGGTTCCGTTCCGATTAAGTCTGACGAATCATCCCAACATAGGGGTGATCTACATCTCCTCCCGTATAATGTCTCAAACGGTGCCACCTTAATGGAAGCATGCCAACTATTGTTGTAGGTGAATTCAATCAACGGCAGATGAACTTCCCAATCAGCTGACCAATCTAAGGCACAAGCCCTTAGCATGTCTTCCACCGTTTGAATAGTCCTCTCGGATTGTCCGTCTGTCTGCCGGTGATAAGTTGTGCCGAAGTTCAATTCGGTTCCCAAGGCCTTGTGAACTACTTTCCAAAAATGCGATACAAAGCGACCGTCTCAGTCAGAAATAATGGTCTTTGGCGTACCATGCAATTGGACTATCTCTGAAATAAATACTCGTGCCAACTTCTCGGGTCCCCATGTGTCCTTAATGCCTAGAAAATGAGTTGATTTGGTTAAACGGTCAACTATCACCCAAATCATGTTCATTCCTGTATTGGTTCTCGGCATACTAGTAATAAAGTCCATCGATATGTCCTCCCACTTCCATTCAGGAATCGGGAGCGGTTTCAGCATTCCGGCAGGTCGTTGATGCTCGATCTTAACATGCTGACAAGTCAAGCATTTCGAGACATACTCTGCTACCTATTTCTTCATGTTGCCCCACCAAAAGTTCTGTTTCAGGTCCTTATACATCTTACTGGTGCCCTGGTGGATAGAATAGGGCGAGCTGTGAGCTTCCTTCATAATCGTTTGTTTTAGAACATCGCCATCGGGAACGCAGAGTCGGTTCTGAAATCTCAAAATTCCATCATCATAAATTACGAATCTGGGGGCCTTACCCTTGATCACTTCGTCACGTAACCGAATCATCAGAGGATCATCTGCCTGCTCAGATTTGATTTCCTCGGTTAACGACGAAGTTATTTCCATCACGCACAGTTGTCCTTGGACTCTTTGTAACCATACTTCAATTCCTTCTCGAATCATCTCTCGTTGAATGCTGAGCTGGGAGGTCAGAATCTCCAGCATCTGGATAGAAACAAGCTTGCGGCTAAGTGCATCGGCCACTACATTTGCTTTGCCTGGATGATAAAGAATCTCCAAGTCATAATACTTAATAAGTTCCAGCCATATCCTTTGTCGCATGTTCAACTCTTTCTCACTAAAGATGTATTTGAGAATCTTGTGATCCGTAAAGATCTGACAGTGAGTCCCGAACAGGTAATGCCTCCAGATTTTCAAAGCAAAAACTACTGTTGCTAGCTCCAAATCATGCGTTGGGTAATTCACTTCATAAGGTTTCAGCTAACGTGACGCATAAGTGATCACCTTATCATTCTGCATCAATACACATCCGAGTCCTTGGTTCGAAGCATCAATGTAAACTATAAATCCTCCAGTTCCTCGTGGAAGTGCTAAAATCGGTGCCGTCATCAATCTCTTCTTCAATTCATCGAATCTCTTCTGGCATATCTCATTCCACTCAAACTTTTGAGTTTTCTGCAGGAGTCGAGTCAGTGGGCGGGAAATTTTGGAAAACCCTTCCACGAATCGACGATAATATCCAGCAAGTCCTGAAACTCCGGACTTCTTTTACGTTCTTAGGAGGTTTCCAATCCATAACTGGTTTGATTTTCTGGGGGTCTACTCGGACTCCTTCTGCTGATACCACGTGGCCGAGGAACATTACTTCCTTTAGCCAGAAATCACACTTAGAAAGTTTGGCGTACAATTGTTCATTTCTCAACGGGTCTAACACAATCCGTAAATGCTGCACATGCTCTTTCGGGTTCTTAGAATACACCAGAATGTCATCAATGAACACAACCACAAACTTATCCAAATACTCGATGAACACCCGGTTAATCAATTGCATGAATACATTATGTGCATTAGTGAGACCAAACGGCATCACTACAAACTCATAATGTCCGTAACGAATTCTGAATGCTGACTTCGGAACGTCAGATTCCTTAATCCTCAGCTGATGATATCCTGATCTCAGGTCGATTTTTGAAAACAATGTTGCTCCTTGTAACTGGTCAAACAAATCATCAATCCGTGGCAATGGATACTTGTTCTTAATCGTCATCTTGTTCAGCTCTCGATAGTCAATACACAGTCAAAGCGATCCATCCTTCTTCCGGACAAAAAGAACTGGTGCTCCCCAGGGTGAAACGCTTGGCTGGATATAGCCTTTGTCCAATAACTCCTCCAGCTGCTTTTTCAGTTCATACATCTCAGTAGGTGTCATACGATACAGCGCTTTATAAATTGGTGTAGCTCCGGGTTCCAGCTCGATGGTGAATTCTACATCCCTCCGTGGAGGTAGTCCAGGTAACTCATCAGGAAATACATTGGGAAATTTGTTCACAACAGGAATGGATGAAAGTTCCACAATTTCGTCTTCGTTCTTCATTGCATAGCACCAGTATCCAGTACAGCCCTGTTTCAACAATTTGACAGCTTTCATCGCCTTGATCAACCTTCCTGAGCTTCCTAGTTTCCATCTTTCAAATAGTATTTCGGAACCATCGTCAGCGATCAGCGAGATATTCCTCTTTCGGTAGTTTACAATAGCTCCATATCGATTAAGCCAATCGTCTCCGAGTATCAGATCGTCTCCTTGCATTTCTATCACAATCAGATTTGAGAGCCACTCTCTGCCTCCAAATGATACACGGAAATCTCTAGTTTCTAAGTTTCCAACAATCCTCTCTCCACTCGGTAAACCAACAACATAAGGTTAACAATTATGAAAACCAGAAATATTCAAACGATTTACACAAGATAAGGATATAAATGAATGCGTAGCTCCTGTATCGAATAAAACGCTAACTGGCTGGGAAAGGATCTGAACAGTACCTGATGCAACAGCAGCATCCTGATCGTCTGTTCTCCTCATCTCGTACAGACGTGGGGGAGCAGATCCGGCACTCGATGTACCCTTTCGGTCCCACTGTCCTCTGCCTCATCCGCGGCCAAAATTCTGAGGCATTTGTACACTTTTCAGCGTCTGTTGGATACTAGCTTCCTTCCAAACTGGCTGCGGTGTCCGGGCTCTAAACAACTTTGCAGCCTCTTCACAGAACACCGCACGATGTCCCTCCCGTCCACAATCAAAACAAGTCACGACAGGTAGGGGGCAATTCCGTCGATAGTGCCATGTCTGGGCACAGTTAAAGCATTTCCTGGTGACATCTATCATGGTTGATGCTGCTCCGAAGTTCTTTCCGCTCCTAGATGGGTGCGGAGGTTTCTTGATATAATGAAAATATGACTGGGCCTTGCGGGGCCCGCTGCTCTTGTGATCTGTAAAAGTATCAGTGACTTTCTGCTTCTTGGATTCCTTGAACTTATCCATTGCTGCTTCCTTGATTTCGTACGCCAATGCTTTATCCTGGTATTGACGGAGAGTGGTACATTCAAAACCGGACAGGTACCTCGGGATCTCTGGTTTCATTCTCATATCAAAATGGATCATCATTTCTGCATCTGTTCTGACCAGATGTCGAACAAATGCTAGCTGCTGGTTAAACGTCTTAATTGTCTGGGATATAGGTTCGTATGACGGCTGAGCGGAGAAAAACTCCCGAACTTTGGCTTCCCTCACAGGACGAGGGCAGTACTGAGCTTCCATCATCAATTTAATTTCTGTCCAGTCAGCATCATGATCTGCAGGCCGGATGGCTTCCCACCACTCGGATGCTTCCCCTATCAGAAAGTACTCAGCAATAGAGGCTCTCCGGTCGTCTGGGCAATTAATTCCGGCAAAAATTTTCTCCAATTCCTTCAACCAATGGTCCCATGTGGGAGTCTCAGAAAAGCCATCGAATTTGGGTGGTTACATCTTCGCCACCTCTTGCAGCCATCGGTCACCTCGATTTCCCATGTCTGGGATCCCTTGCTGTTTATCTCCCTACTGTAATCCCACCGCCACCTGCATTCGGTCCACGACCTGGGCGAACTGAGTCATATGGTTCACCACTTGACGAAGGATTTCGGGCACAGCAGGTTCCGGTTCATTATTAATAGATCTTTGCGGCGCGCCTGAGCTGTGGCTGGCCTGATTAGAAGGCGAAGCTTCTCTTTCGGCATTCCTTCGTCCGCGTCCGCGACCGCGACCACGTCCATGTCCACCTCTCAACATTCTGTAAGCATAAATACTCAATATACAGGAAACAATATCGCTCTAATGTTCAAGTATAAAGAAGTATAACATGTAAAGGACGAGATAGAGTTTAAGAATCTTACAACCACTGCTCGCACGAAGACGTAAGCAGTACAGTGACGTTATTCATGGTCGGTTACCTCAAAAGACATATATGACCCTTATTTTAACCCAATAGCCAAGATATTCAAAATCTTAGCTCCGATACCATATTCTGTAACACCCCCGATATATTCAGGAATATTACAGCGCCGTAAATCCTTTACATAAGGATTTACAAGGATAAAGAACTGAAAATACATTAACAGATACCAACGTATGAAAATAACGGAAATAAGATGCAACAGTTTTGACCAATACTGAAAGTACGAATGTTCAACGGAAAAGTATTAATACATCACGAAATCCAAATCATCATAAACGACTACGTACTCGAGTACTTATTAAAACGATACAAACAACAGACAAATAAACCCGGCCGGAAAATCACTCTGCACCCTCGTCGTCATGCAACTCCAGTGGTTGTTTCCCTGCTCTCTTTGATCCTGAACATAAACAAATGTTCACCCCCGAAGGGGTTATCACAACGATTGCTAGTACAAGTACCACAACATATTATTCAACATATCACGAAGAATAATAATAACATAAATGACAAAAGAACCAACGAGTCTTCTCTTGCGAGAAACTCAATAATAACACACACATGATAATCACAACATCATATCACAACATACACATGGTAATTCCAATGATCCAGCGTTCACTGCCTAGATCCCCCGGTGATTCCATCAAACCAACCCGAGGTGGAAAAATCCGTCCGATGATCCAGCGCACGCTAGCATAGATCCCCCAATGATCCCGTCGGACCAACACGAGGTGGACATACAACAACGACATACATGTACAACAATATGTATAACAACAATACATAAAACAATTAAGATACTTGCCTCGATTCGAAGACAAGAATACTACTTCCACGAAAAATGAAACACTCGAAGGTCGCCCCTTCGATTAATCACATAGCAAGCTCGAACCTTAACAAAAGAAATAATATAGAATTTATCTCACGTCGTACGGATGTCTAATAATCCAATTTACGGTCGAAAGTTCAAAAAAACGAAAGCTGTCTGACCTACATAACGTACGTTACATATCCTTTGTAACGTACGT
Organism: Orobanche coerulescens; assembly: GCA_033398695.1. Taxonomy (NCBI): domain Eukaryota; kingdom Viridiplantae; phylum Streptophyta; class Magnoliopsida; order Lamiales; family Orobanchaceae; genus Orobanche; species Orobanche coerulescens. Next base: position 41,060,778 of record CM065816.1, on the reverse strand, counting down.
TAAACTTACTCGTTAGCGTACGTAAACTATGAAGTCTAGCGTACGCTAACCGTGTATCGACAGTTCTTCTCTGATCAGTCAACTTGACTCGCCTGATAGTATAACGTACGTTACGTACCAAACGTAGCGTACGTTAACTATGCCAGATAACGTATGTTAACTACAAAGCTTAACGTACGTTAAACATGCATGTCAGTTTCTCACCGGACAGACGACTGGCTCGATTAGTGACGGAGTATTACGAACTCCTCAGTGAGTAACTTATAACATCTTCATATATATTTCATGCTCAAGAATGATCTACGGATGTAATATCTTCAAATTCAAGGATACGAATATCATCGTAACACTATTCTCAATCTTGATTATAATACTCATGCAAAGTTCGGCTGGTCTATGGTTGATGTACTTGATCTAATATCTTCATTATATCCAGGCTTATCTTGAAGGTGAACTACTTATTCCAACGTAAATGTAAGAGTACAACTTTGATGATTCTTTCAAAAATCCATTTAGTAAAAGTGGAAATCAACACTAAGTTTACGATCAATATGACGATAACATTTGATACGGTTTATAATTCTCAGAACACTATTCTCAGTAATGTGATCATATCGTCCTTAATAACATAACTTCAAGGTTGGAAGTAGTATAACATACCTTAAGATGAAGAAAATACTGAGACTATAAGTAGAATCCAACTCCGGTTGCTTCAATGCCGACTTGTGATGATTTCCACTCCAAAGTCCAATATAAGTAGTCTTCAATGATCAAGTAGTATCTTCCAATCTCAATGATTCAGTAACAAGTGATATAAGTGTGTTAAAAGGGGCTAGAAATCTTCTGGGGACGAAGTATGGTGAAGCTAGAGGCAAAAGAACGAAATGAAATGAAATGGGGTGCTGCCCCATTTATAACTTTCTGAGTGTTACGTACACTAGAACTTACCATGTTACGTACGTAATCCATATAATTTGCATACGCTACATATTGTCCATAACGTACGTTAAAGTCCGTTGACTTAAAAGTGTCCAGGTTCATGCCGTGCGAATCTGGTGGGTATCTTGGCCGAGCCTACCACCACATACCCCATGTGTTAGCCGACCTACTCAATTATTGACTGCATTACGTACGCTACGCTTCATTCATAGCGTATGTTATTATTAACAGGTAACATATGTTAAGCTACATTCTTAGCGTACGTTATCATGTATATGCATGGAGAAAATATTTACATGTCTCCATACTCATGTACAAGGATACAAATACGATAAATATCATACTTCAATTTATCAATATCATCATTCCAATAATACAGGGTTCAAATACAGATGAAATACTCCATAAATAATCCGGATATTACACATTTCATATCTTGATGTATGTTTCGTATTTTCTTTGGTATTTATCTTTGATGAACAATCGATTATCGTGTTGAGATGTGATGATGTTAACCGACGAATTGCATTGCACAAATTTAGTAGATTTCGTAGCAGTGAGTTATGATAATGTTTTGAGAACCTTGGGTATTGTTGAGATACAATACAGATATTTCGGTATGAGCTTATCGTGTTGTTGAAAGGATACGAGATGTGAACTTTGGTAATTATTATCACGAGTTGGTAAAGTTATGGTGGTAAGATTACATTGGTCGTATTCTTACTCAGTATTTTCATTGGTATGTAATTATTGACGAGATGTGATGGTTATCATTATTGGATATTATGGCTGACCTCATCGTGGGCTTTCTTTTTAGGTTCCTGGATTATCAAGCTTGTAGCGGTCATGGAGAGATGAGCTTCCCGGAGGATACTGGCTAGAGCATGTATTTGTATGTTGAGTTTCTGATCAGTTCTTGTATTCCGCTGCTAGAGTATTTTTAAATGTTGTCTTTTCCACTGCGTGAGTATTTTTAATTGGCCTTTTGGCATCTGATAACTTAGGTTATTTTGGCAATCGTTTTCTAATCTATTTTGTCGGTACGTGTAAGCGATAGCTTAACGTATGTTTTTAAACTGTTGAGTTTTGGCATTTCGGGCCTTGTGTGTTCAAATGAGATTTTACGACGATTTTGATAAACGAGTTTTATAAAGTCTTCGAATATTTTTAAAAGACAGTACCGTCGTTAGCCTCTTGGGCGTTTGTAAATGTTTGAGAAAATTTCCTTCAGCCTTGTGGGTTCCATCTCGGGGCCCACGACGCTATAATATTTCCGGTCAGATCTGGGGATGTTACACCAGGCATCCTATATCGATACTATGTTAAAGCGGTTTATCATGGATAATTCCAAGTAAGGCTTTCTACCTTACAGACATGGAATTCAAATATCTGAGGATATGTGTCCCAAGACACAAAAGAAGTTAGATGACATGAAACTGATCCCTTATGCATCTGCGGGAAGCCTCATGTATGATATGCTTTGCACTAGACCAGATATCTGTCATGTCGTGGGCATGGCTGCTAGATATCAGTCGAACCCAGGACCAGGACACTGGATTGCTGTGAAGCACACATACTCAAGTACCTGAGAAGGACTAGGGAGTATACGCTAGTATATCAACCAGACGACCTGTGTCCAGTGGGTTATACTGACTTAGATTTTTCATCAGACAAAGAAAAGTCCAAGTCTACTTCAGGTTATGTGTTTAGCCTGGGAGGTGGAGCCATTAGTTGGAGGAGTGTGAAGCAGAAATGCATCTCGGACTCTACCATGGAAGTCGAGTACGTGGAAGCCTCTGTGGCAGCCAAGAGGTGGTATGTCTCAAGTACTTCCTGCAGGACTTAGATGTGATTCCCGATTTGCCAAAACGTAGTACACTTTATTGTGATAATACCGGTGCAGTCGCAAATTCGAGGGAACCACGAGCCCATAAGGTAAGTAAACATATCAACCGCAAGTACCACATCATACGACACTTCAGAAAGGAAGGAGACGTAGTTGTAGCCAGAGTTGCATTGGAAAATAATCTTGCTGATCCTTTCACAGAAGGCCTACCCTCAAAAGTTTTTGAAAGACATGTGGAAGGAATGGGATTACGGCATATGGCAGCATTGCTTTGAGTATAAGTTGGAGATATGAGAGACTATGTAATAGAGTAGTAAACTTAAAACCATGCTTTCAGTATAAGTGGGAGATTATTAGGATTGTATACTGCAAAGCATACTTTATGCTTGTATTACCTTATTTCTCTCTAACTACCTATGAAAATATTAATTACATTTAATCACATATTTTGCATATTTATTCACGTCATGGTTATGCAAATAAAATGTCTAATTATCTTATATTATAGATAATGTGGTTTGTTGGTGTCACACGGAAGATCACATTGTCGGTGCCTTGTAAAATAATACAATAGTTCACAACGTATATAATCATTAGACAAACTATGTGAAAGGTTGTAATGTATGCTTGAGATTAGCTGGTCTTGACTATTTGCATGCATTAGCGTATTCCCATACATTGAACAATATTGAAGTGAGATAGTGTCTTTTGTACTGACTATAAGAAGAACGTAAATCTATTATTATTTCTTAATTCTAAGTATATAATATTTAATTGTGTATTTAAAATAATTATTGCTTTGATTTACCATGGGTGAGAGTCAAAATGAGTGACTCAATAAGCTTCGTATCTTGGATAATAATACTATTTATATGACAATTATTATTATAACTAGAAATCGTATACCGACTCGTGCGAGTTGATGATGTCCCCTTGAGGAGCTCGATAATGATTATTATATTAAACCTTGCATGTGGATTTAATTCCGATATAATAATAAGGTTTGAGTGGTACTACTCTTAGATAAGATATTAATTAATTAATATTGTCAGTAGCTTAAATTAATTAATGGACATTCGATATCTTAAACAGGGAAATAATATATTTAAATAAGGAGCCCGATTTCGTAAATTGGGATTTGGGTAGGAAGTACAATATTAACTCTTTAGTGGACTGAGTTGATATTAATAAACTCAATATATTAGGAAAGGCCTAATATGGAAATTTGAGGTCTATTAGGAGTCCTTCCCTAATCCTCCTTAGGATCCCTAGAGTAGTCCATAACACCTATAAATAGGACACAGTGGTTCGGCCGAAATTCATAACATTACAGTCCAAGAAATTTTGATTTTTCTGCTTTGTGTTTTGATTGTGGATCTTGACTTGTTTCTTCGATTCCATAATTGGGTAACACAATATTTATCTAAAATACCAATATATTCAGAAAAATAGAGAGAAAATTTCAAGGTAATTTTCTTGGAAGGAGTTCGGCCAATCTCAATTCGCTGTTCAGGGTCCGGTAGATTGTTGCCCAAACGACATCCAGATATAAGCGGGATATACTCTAGAAGATCTAAAGGTAGAAATACGAGAAGACAAGGAGAAATTCGAAGACTTTGCTTCAAATGTAATGTATTCTTAGATCTCTTAGGTCTAGATAGAATACTACGAATTATCATGTTTAGACGCGTATATAAATATTGCTCGTTTAAATTATTTATTAATCTATTTAATTAATTATTTGACAAGCCTAAATAGATCCGATTCTTGAGGGCCGATTTTAGTAAATCCACACCCGCTGCTTCCGGTGCATTTTATTTCCAACAATAAATAGCACATTCTTGGCGATGTTCTCCAGGTTTGCACACTTGCGCTCATCGGTCGTCAACAGTTCACGCTCCTTCTCGAGCATTTCAGTATGGGGTTGCCTTCTATCCTTGCGGCTGTATAGACCTTCATAATCTTGATAGGTCCTTCCTGGATGACAAAGATAATCTCTTCGTGCATTGTTGCAAGATGAACTTCCATCCTAATTCTCCAGTCATTAAATTCGTTAATAGAAAACATAGGGACTTTATTTATCATGGAGGTGTCCATTTTAGAAATAGGATAAATAATGAAAAATATAACGCAAAGTTTAAGCTAGTGATTTTTGTGGATCTGATTCAGTTAAAAATCGACCGATTCTTTTTAGAATCAACCACTCCGATACCACTTGTTGGCCACAAAGTATACACTAAACAGCTTATAAAGGGAGAATACAATAAATTGTATGTCTTTCGAAGTTATTTGCATAGCGGTGGACTAATATTGAGTTGTTGTAAATACAGCAACTAGGTACTCTCCTGTTTGCTTGATGCGTACAGGGTTTTCACAATATGTATACTATAAATCACAGGTAGATGTTAAAATAGTAAGGACGAAATGTAAAATACACACAGATATAAGTGGTTCGAGGTAAACCCCTCTACGTCCACTGGTCCTCCACATAGGAGTAAAACGTCTATTAAAATCACTACGTACACAACTACGTGACTTTAACTAAACCTGTCTCTGTATCGTTCACACAGATTGATACGGTGACAACAGCTTGGGCCGTTCAAACAGATTGGCTTTAGCTTTTTAGACTTGCTTCTTCTCACACAAATCAAAGCTTCATCTTTAATGATAATCTTCCCACACAGGTGGGAACTAGCAAGGACTTAGTCCACACAGGGCTAAAGTTGATGTCAACGGTAAAGATAGGGTAGAACAAATTCAAACAGCAGGTGTATGCTTTGACGAGCAATAGCTGTATGATGTGCTGTTTGTGTTGAGGACGGTATATTTCTTCGCTTTGATAATGTTGTATGCTCAGGAAATATACTGCTCTTTCTTATCTTGATATTCTGATTGTCAGAGCTAATTTTCAGATGTAATGCGCGTGATAATTTGTTGTATGTGTTTTTGATGTCCTCTTACTTGGGGCTATTTATAACCATGGAAATAGATCCGTTGTAAATGTATCTCTTGGATGGTTGGTGAGATTTAGATAGCTCTGATTGGCGGCTGTAGAATATTTGAATTAAAGGTGATTCACATTTAATGCTTCAGACATTCTCTTTGACTTTGCATTAAATGCTCTTCAGTGCGTTGTGACCGTTATCTCTTTCGGCCGCATTAAATGCTATCTTATCAGCATTAAATGCTGCTTTAACCGTGAATACTTTATGAATAAACAAAGTTTATTTCACAATGGTTCAAAGCTATTCTTCAGTCCTGTTGGATGTGTTTTACTTTTCCTAAGTAAAACTCCTACAACAAGAATGTTGTATCCAACTCTCTTCATTTCTGCTGTATAATGATGTAGGCACCGTAGGATCGGACTATGCAGGAAGATCTCTTGATGTATGGATACGCTGTATGGAGTTTCCTAACAGCTTCCATACTTAGCGAAATATTGACTTTGAAGACTTCATGCTGTATGGTGGCGATTATCAAAATAGACTGTATGTATCCCAACAGTTATATTTCAGGAAGACTCAAAAAGTGTAGCCATCTGCTCGCTGGCGATGGCTGGTCAAGACTAGGAGGAAACTGCAAAAGCTGTGCGCGGTTCCCTTTCTTGAGGCACCTGCTGACTTTTCTTTTTTTATATATATGTGTCCTTGTAATGTTGATATATTTCAAGTGTATTTATCTGCATTTCAAAGTAATGAATGTATTTGCATACAATTATAGTAGTCATTTCAAGTTCCTTTTTACCAAATTATCAAATTACCTTATTGTTTACGAACTTCAAATTTTACCATGTTATATTTTGTGATGGTAGAGTAATACCTAAGTGTTGGATATAGTACCATTAGCATACTCAAGCAGCAAGATCAACATATGTAAATCGAAGAGCTTAGCATATGCAACTACCGACTTATAATGAACGTAACTTGTAATCATGCCATGCTAAATTGTTGGCCGATAGATGAGGCCACGCATGTGGTGCCTGGACAAAACATCAACTGGCTTGCTGAAAAGCAAGTCAGACACTTATGTGCGCCATAAATAGAAGATAGCGTACACAATATGATGCATGTAGTAGTCGTAATGGTTATGGTACTTTCAAGATGCCCACTTGGTGGATTTAACCTACAGGGTTTGAATAGGTACACAACATTACATGTACAACATACATTAAAGTTCATAGCATACGCGATTAAGTATATGCAGCCTACGTATAGCTTGTAAAGCTTATAAAATCATATCACCCCTTCTTTATTTCTTCCACTTCTCCTTATGGTTTTCAGAGACACTAGTCTATGTTATTGCCTTCCTTACCTTTTATGAGCCCCTTCAACTTGGTTTGATTGTTAGAATAGGAGTTAGGTTGGAGTTCAAGCTTGGATAATTCATCTCTATCATTTGTTAGTTAACTTTTTTAATTTATTAAATTATGTAGTTGCTCTAGGGGATTTTATCACACGGTTGAAGAGTTCTTGAAGCAATTATCCTGATTAATGTGGTTTATGTGAAGTTTTTAAATTCACAAGATTATGATGAGAGATATCATGACGTTGAACTGTTGTTGGAACTCTTGATACTAGCATATGGAACTTAGATCCAAAATTCTTGAATTTAGATCATCTCCTTAGTATATGGGCTAGAGGATTGAACTAGTTACAATTAAGTCATCTTGTAATTTAAAAGTTCGGATGTGTAGAATATCAGTCAAGGGAATCGATTATAAATCAGGATAATTAACCGTTCCGGGTAAACACAAGTACTTATTTATATGTTTTATACCGTGTACTAATAATGTGAAAATTATTGTAAAGTAAGTAGTATTTTTCAAATGATGAGGACCCGAGAGGGTCTCTGGGAATCTATGCTAGAGTGATGGATCATGAACTTATAGGTTATCCACTTGGCGTGATCCTAAGGCTCTCCGTCGATCTATGTTGAGAGCACTAGATAGGGGATAACATGTTTGTTGTGACTTGATGATTTTGCATTCCAGAATATCATTGTACCTCTTGATGATGAAATATGTTTTGTTATCAAATATGATGTATTTCATATGCTCATTATATTGGTATTACCGATTCCAAGCTATTCCCTCTACATATACATGTGATGTTAAAGAGCATTAGTATGAACAATATGCAAGTGGCGGTAATCATCAGTGATACTAGTGATCGAGGTCGTCAAATTTTGAACAAATTAATTCGGGATTATAGAATGTTGGTGTGCAATAAATATTCTCGTACTATGTTATTTTCATGATTGTGTTGGAACATTCAGCAAACCTTGTTATCTTTAATGCCGTCATTTGTATTTGATATCATATCAATGTATTATGTTTAGAGGTGGCCATGGGCCGGGCCGGGTTGGCGCGGGCTGGGCTGGAATTAGGTGGCCCAGGACCGGCCCATGTTTGGGGTGGGCTTGGCCGGGCTGGGCGGCCGCTGCCCGCTGCCCCGCCCGCCCCGGGCCGTCCGTGGCCGGTCTAGGTTGGGCCGAGCTTGATATTAAAAAAAAATAAAAAAAAAATCTATTTTAAATTTAAAAAATATGTTAACATTAAATTAAAAATCAACTTGAAAAATATTTTGAATTTTTAAAATAAATTAGTTAACACTAATTAAAAATCAATTTAATTTTTTTTGTTTTGAATCAAAAAAAGATTTTTAACACTAAATTAAAATCCATTTAAAAAACTCATTCTCGACTAAAAAATTATGTTAACATTAAACTAAATGGGAAGAAAAAGAGAAAAATTGGGCTTGGACTTAATTTATAATAATTAGTTCCTAATAGACATTATAATTATATAACAAAGTTACAGTACTAAATAAATAAACTGTAGTAAGCTTACCGAAATGCAAATATAATTATCACTGATTCCTTCATGATGAACGTTCCTTGATCCTTCCGCCATAGTATTTTTTTAAATAAAGATAAATTTAGATTAGGGATGTGAACGAGCAGGGTAGGATAGGGGTATGTCATTCACATACCCTACCCTAACATAAATTTTACCCTTCACATACCCTACCCTTTTAACCTATTTTTTATCGCGGGTAGGGTACGGGTATACCCGCCGGGTACATGGGTATCCACATGTAAACGGGTTACCCATTCAAGTTTAATTTTCACAGAGTGAATCTACCCTACCCGACCACACTCTGCCCTGTCATACCGAAAAATCCTCATAAAATGCATTTTTATTGTTTTTTTCCAAAAAAGTACGATTTATCAATATTAAAATATTAACAAATAAATAATATTATTTAATAAGAACTGGAATAAAGTAAAATAAGATCCACAATATAAGCTGTAATTACTAATTAATTGATTTTATTTATAAAAATAAATAATTTATATTGTATATTCACTAAATCATAATATATATAATAAATATATTTAACGGGTAATCAGGTAGGGTAATTAGGTCGGGTAGACGGGTAAAGTGCTAAAACCATGCCCTACCCTTACCATAGCAAAATTTAGTGTGCACGGGGAGTGCCCTACCTGCTACACGGATTTTCAAGTAGTACTGTTGGAAATAAAACGCAGCGGAAGCGAAGTTGGGAAAAAATTCATATTACGCATCCACGAGAACAAAACTCATTTAGGCATGCTAATTAATTAACTAATAAGATTAATAAGCAATTTAAATATTATTTATTATTTATTAAATAAGTTCGTTGGTAAGTTCAATATCCTATTCTAGATCGAAGAATATAGGATATTTACCTTTTGAAGCGTAGTGGTGCTTTCTTGATCTCTTCCTTAAAATCTCCTAGAGTATGATCCCACCTTAATCCGAACATTGTATGGGCAACGATCTACCGAATCTTGCTTGGACTTCAACTGGGATCGGCCGAATATATGTTCTTGTTAGTAACTCGATTTTTCTTTATTTTATAGTATTATATAAACACTCCTAGAAAACTAATGTGTTATCTAAATTGTAGAATCAAAGACACAATTCAAGATCTACAATTAAACACAAGAAGAAAAAATCGATCTCTCAAGCCTCAACAATATGTCACGGCCGAATAAACCCTTAGAAGTCCTGTTTATAGACTTTGGACTACTCTAGGGATCTTAAGGAGGATTAGGGTTAAGACTCCTAGTGCAACCCAACTTTCCATATTAAGCCCTTCCTAATATGGTTGAGTTCACTAATATCAATTCAATCCACTAAAGAATTAATATTGCAGTCCAACCCAAATCCCAATTTACGAAATCGGACTCCTTATTTAAATATATTATTTTCCGTATTTAAGATATCGAATATCCATTAATTAATTTAAGCTACTGACAGCTTTAGTTAATTAATTTCTTATCCAAGAGTAGCACAACCCGAATCTTATTATTATATCGAAATTAAATCAACGTGCAAGGTTCAATATAATAATTATTATCAAGCTCCTCAAGGGGATATCATCAACCCGCATGAGTCGGGACAAGATTTCTAGCCAAAATAATAATTATTGTATAAATAATATTATTGCCCAAGATACGAAGCTTATTGAGTCAATCACTTTGACTCTCACCCATGGTAAATCAGTGCAATAAATATTATAAATACACTATTAAATATTATGTACTTAGAAATAAGAAATTATAATTATCCGAGACGTTCTTCTTACAATCAGTATAGAAGACACTATCTCACTTCGATCCAGTTCAATGTATGCAAATATGCTAATGCATGATAATACTCAAGACCAAGTAATCTCAAGCATACATTACAATATTTTACATAATTAGTCTAATAATTAAATAGGTTATGAACTATTGTATTTTTTATAAGGCACCGATAATGTGATCTTCCGTGTAACACCAACACACCACATTATCTACAAATAATTAGACATTTCATTTGCATAACCATAACTTGAATAAATATGCAAAACATGTGATTAAATTTAATTAATATTCTCATAGGTAGTTATAAGGAAATAAGGTAATACAAGCATAAAGTATGCTTTGCAGTATACAATCCTAATAATCTCCCACTTATACTCAAAGCATGCTTTTAAGTATACTACTCTATTACATAGTCTCTCATATGTCCCACTTATACTCAAAGCAATGCTGCCATACACCATAATCCCATTCCTTCCACATGCCTTTCAAAAACTTTTGAAGGTAGGCCTTTCTTGGAAGGATCAGCAAGATTATCTTCCGATCCAACCCTGGCTACAACTACGTCTACATCCTTTTCAAAGTATCATATGATGTGGTACTTGGGGTTGATATGTTTACTTGCTTTGTGGGCTTGTGGTTCCCTCGAATTTTCAATTACACCAGTATTATCAGAATAAAGTGTAATACCTTTTGGAAAATCGGGAATCACATCTAAGTCCTGCAGGAAGTACTTGAGCCATACCGCCTCTTTAGCTGCCTCAGAGGCTGCCACGTACTCGGCTTCTATGGTAGAGTCCGAGATGCATTTCTGATTCAAACTCCTCCAACTAATGGCTCCCCCTCCCAGGCTAAACACATAACCTGAAGTAGACTTGGACTTTTATTTGTCTGATGAATAATCTGAGTCAGTATAACCCACTAGACATATGTCATATGATTGGTATACTAGCATACACTCCCTAGTCCATCTTAGGTACTTGAGTATGTGCTTAATAGCAATCTAGTGTCCTGGTCCTAGGTTCGACTGATATCTAGCAGCCATGCCTACGGCATGACAGATATCTGGTCTAGTGCAAAGCATATCATACATGAGGCTTCCCATAGCTGATGCATAAGGGATCAGCTTAAAGTCATCTATCTCTTTTTCTGCCTTAGGACACATATCCTTAGATAGTTGAATTCCATGTCTTTAAGGTAGAAAACTTTTCTTGGAATTCTCTATGCTAAACCGCTTTAGCACTATATTGATATAGGATGCCTGAGATAAGCACAACATCCTTTTCTTCCGATCACGAAAGACCCTGATCCCAAGGATGTGCCCTGCTTCTCCCAAATCCTTCATATCAAACTGCTCAGAGAGTTATACCCATACATCCGATAATTTCTTCACGGTGTTTCCAATTAGAAGGATATCATCTACGTACAGTACAAGAAACACTAACACATTTCCATTGCATTTCTTATACACGCAACTCTCACTCAGACATTGGACAAATTTATATGACTGGACAACCTCGTCAAATTGAGTGTTCCAAGATCTAGATGCTTGCTTATGTCCAGAAATGGATTTCTTAAGCTTGCAGTAAGTGCTCTTCTCCTTCAGCAATGAATACCTCTGGTTGGTGCATGTAGATTTCCTTGTCTAGACTTTCATTCAAGAATGCAGTCTTGGCATCCATTTGCCAAATCTCCAGATCCAAGTGCGCATCTATATCTAAAAGAATACGGATTGACTTAAGCATGGCTAACGGAGAAAAGGTTTCATCATAATCGATACTCTTTCTGAGTGTAACCTTTCGCTACAAGCCTCACTTTGAAGGTTTCAACCTTCCCACCACCTCCTTTCGTTCGCTTGTAGACCCACTTACTCCTAATATCTTGTACCCTATTAGGTAGTTCTACTAGCTCCCACACTTGATTGGAATACACAAATCTCATTTCTGATTTTATTGCTACTTGCCAGGAGTCAACATTTTTATCTTGGATTGTCTCCTTGTACAGGGATCTGATTTATCTTCACCTGAGATTGAGTCCAAAGACTATCCCACGCCTACCAATCATTATGGTTGACGAACAACCCTCACACTAGTACGAGGTAAATTCTGAGTTGGTGTAGAAGTTTCAAAATCGATACGTGGTGCAGTGTTAGTTGGCGCTTGTACGTGTAACACCCCAATTCTCATATGGATTAACACGCCGTAGAACCTTCATCAAGGTCTACCAGGATAGGACATTCACACAATTTATAATAATCCAATGCCGATAACATTCATAATATAAATAAGGCCATGGCCTCGGCCAAAACATTTGGTTTAAATACGGAAAACAGAATATAAAACAAATCCAGGTTGAGATTTGATTGTGCGATCCGATAGACAGGATTTGGCACGAATAGATTATTTCACGCTTATGAGTTATGATGATGTTTTGAGGATTCTTAGTATTGTTTGATTATAGTACAGATGTTTGTTGTTGTTGAGTTCATTTCGTCATTTGAGAAAGCGAAATGTGGATGATGGTAAGGATTGATCTGTTACGGATTGTTATGGGTTGGTAAGATTATGACGGTAAGATTACATTGGTAGTATTCTTACAGTATTATTACATTGGTATGTAATTATTTATGATGATGTGATCGTTATCATTGTTGAGTATTCTAGCTGACCCCGTCGTGGGCTTTATTTTTAAGTACTCGAAGATCGAGCTAGTAGCGAACGTGAAGGGATGAGCTTCCCGGGTGATACTGGTTGTGGCATGTATTTGAGAATTGAGTATTCTTTTCAGGTTGTTTTATTTCCGCTGCAAATGTGTATTTTGAATTGTGTCTTTTTTCGCTGCGTGTGTATTTTAAAATGGCTTTCCGGTATTTTTACCAACTCGTGTTTAACTTTAAAATGACCTTTTGGCATCTTGCGAACTTGGGTTATTTCGTTAAACCCTTTTTCCTAAACTATTTTGTCGGTACGTTTAAGTGGTGGCTTAGCGTAGATTTTGAAACTGTCGAGATTTGGCAATTCGCCTTGTATTTTCAAATAGTATTTGATGATGGTATCTGAGAACTATGTTTTGGTAAATATTTGAGTATTTGCAAAATATTACCGTCATCGGCCTTTTGGCGTTTTTAAACATTTTTGAAATGGTTTTTAGCCTGGTGGGTTCCGGTGCGGGGCCCACGGCGCTGTAATATCCCGGATGGTTTTGGGGGCGTTACAACTCACTCATCCGGACTCCGATTAACTCACTGTTTGAACCATTAGAAAGCTAACTCGATGCTTTATCATACTGTTATGTTTCATAAATTTTGGAGTTTTAAAGGGTCGGTGGTAATTTTTCAAAATCCGACCTTGTGCATAATTCTTTCCAAAAAATCTCCAAAATTTGTTTCCTCTAACACTTCAACATATAATCATCTTACCCATGTCATATACACCACAAACTTATAAAATCACTTCCATATTATCATCATATGAAACAAACAACAACAACATCAAGAAGCCGAAATATAGAGAGGGATTAACCAACATATCCCTTGAAGATAAACAACACAATTTAAAACCACAAGAACCATCAATAATCATAATCCAAAGAGGTAAGCATATCCGTCTCGTAATAATACATAAAAACGCATATATATGATGACTATCAACTCAGGAACACCAATATTCAATCCAAAACAAAATCCAAATTGAAGAGTAATTACCTATTTGACGAAATGGATTGAATTCCAATGTTGAATCCGTTTCCGATCACTTCCAAGCTCAATATTGCTAAAGAGATCAACTCCACAAATACTCAAGTGTTTGAAACATCAAAACCTCATCCAAAAACTCTCTCTATCGAATGAATGGAAGGAATGGCCGAAAATAAACAATAAGTCCCAACTGCAAATATATATATATATATATATATATATATATATATATATGTGGCGCGTTCTATGCAGTACCAATGTTAGATGCAGTACTTTACAGTACTAATTTATTCATGAGTTTTGTACTAATTATGCATGAAATATATGCATTTCGTGCATCAAAATTTCAATACATTAAAATATGCAATATATGCATCAAAATATCGATGTATTAACATATTAGATTATATGCATCAAATTTTTGTGAGAATTAATGCATTGAAATTTTGATGCACGAAATGCATATATTTCATGCATAATAAGTACAAAACTTATGCATAAATTCGTACTGTAAAGTACTGCATCTAATATTGGTACTGCATATATATATATATATATATATATATATATATATATATATATATATATATATATATACTGCACATTACTAGCATGCGCTAATGACTGATTTAGCGTGCGTTATCTGCCATAGCGTACGCTAACTGACTTTGATAGCGTACGTTATCCTATTTCCAGAGGCTACTGCCTTATTCGCACAATGACTTACGTACTCAAAACCCATGCCATAGCGTACGCAATATGGATGTTGACTTGCTACAGTAATATACCCCATTAGCGTACGTAATTCTTCAAACTTAGCGTACGTTAGCTCTTCGTTGACCCTCTAGTCTGCACTTGCTCCGAAGGTACCTGTGTCCCACTTGCCAAAAGCAACCCACGATCGTCGAGATTCCCTTTGACTGATCTACAATTAGTGTACGTTTAGCCTTATGCTTAGCATGCGCTAAATGCCATTGGATCGAGCATGCACATGCACGCCGAAAGCTGCCAACCACGGTACCCATTATTTTACGTATGTTATCCATACCAAGTAACGTATGTAGGGCTTGTAATTTAGCGTGCGCTATGTCCTTAAACTAGCATACGTTAATCAGGCTATACTTAGCCAATTCCAACTATTTATGTCCATCGTCTCGACATACTCGATACATATACACGGCATACTGAATATATATACTCGTTCCAATAATATTCTTATACGATACACCTAATGTCGAAAGTACGATAACCTGATACGTGATATTCCCAAATGCAGTTGTCGACCAAGTGCGACAATTATACCAATATGACTGTCTCAGTCCTTTAATTATTATATCCATACTTTACAGATTCCACACTGTGCAATATAACTCAAATAAAATAATATTAAACAACCATAGTAGAAATTCAGGATATTACATGTAACACCCCCAAAAATTGCCTGGGAATATCACACGACGTAGACCATTCTCACAAGAAACTACCAAGCTAAGCACCACAAGACAACCAAATGTTTGACCAACCAGGGTCAAACAACATAATGACACGGACCGATAAGGTCGAATATTGAAAATACACGAACTAGCAAGGTCACATGACTAAATCAAACCGATAAAACTCCTTACAACACATACCCGCGGATGGGTCACAACGTACTATAGTCGAAAGGAGATACAACTCAGCAATACAAATAAAATCAGACTCTCGATTAATTTGTAACGTAGCTTGTCATCTTCCATGCCGAACCTGTGATCGCTCCATTGAACTAAGTATACCTGAAATGCATGGAACGCATTTCCCCTATTTAAGGGGTTAGCATTTCGAATTTGCTAGTACAACTATACAAAATATATCATTCCCGATATCAGTTGCGAATCAGATAATGACAATCATTCAATAGATATTCCCGAGAGGTTTTAGTGATAAAGAAAACAAACAAATTAAAGTGTTTGAAAATGAATCATCAACTCGAGATTTTTAGAAAACAACAGTCTTTTATGACCTCAAGTCCAAAGTTATAAAACCTTTTCGAAAATATTATGGTCTTAGCCCCAAATCTTGTTTCACATCTCAAGAGTGTTATAAAATGGAAATCCTTTTAAAAAATCATTTGGGTCTCGACCCAATAATCGTTTTTCAAAACCAAGTTCTTGAACGTCCAAAATATGCTTGCAACCCCGTGATCTCCTGCCACGTGTTTTCATAGGTTCATCAACCCGTACAGATTTAGCTAAACAATACATCAAATATCAAACATGTCTATAACCCCGTGATCTCCTGCCACATGTCTCCGTAGTATTGAGCCAAACACAACAATCACGACAATCACAACACTTAGTCCCGACCCCGTCGAACCCACACGATTGGACTATGATGTGTCCTTACCCTATGCTCCCCTGCCATGTGTCATCATAGGCCTCATCAGACCCTTACGATAGGACCTCAACACCACTTACTAAGTTCTGATCTCATGGTCCATTTCCATGTATCCTCATAGCCCCGTCGGACCCGCACGAGTGAACTCAACATTACAACACACAACATCCACAATCAAACACACTGCAATGTACACGATCAACATCACAATAACCATCATAATCAATACATAATTACCACACAAGATATTCATCGTCCAACAACTCAACTGCTTGTGCGTCTGGTCTTGATCAAATTCATCAGCCACAACATGCACGGACACACGAGCACCTGCTCGTGCGCCAGGCTATGGTAAAGATCAAAAACTGCAAGAATGCCAAAGAAATATGGGATACACTTGCTGTAATGTGTGAGGGAACAGAGCTGATCAAAGAAAATAAATTATCAATCGCTACTCAAAAGTTTGACAACTTAAAAATGCAGACCGGTGAAACAATTGATAATGTGGATACCAGATTCACTGAGATTATCAATGAAATAAACTCTCTTGGGAAAACCTATGGCAACTGAGAAATGGCCTTGAAAGTACTAAGGTCTCTTACCCCAGAATGGAGCATGAAGGCCGTAGCCATGAGGGAGTCAAAGGATCTCAACAAAATAAAGATCCAGGAGCTATTCTCTGACATGAAAGCATATGAGTTCGAGCTGCCCTGCTCATCATCTAATGAGCCAGTTGAGAAAGGAATTGCTTTTCCAGCTGAGTCACCTACAAAGAGCCAAGCTGAAATTAATCCTCCCAGTCCCCTGAACTTTGAGGAAGAAATGGAATTTATCATGCAAAGATTCAGTAATTTCAGGAAGAATTACTCAAAGTACAAAAAGAACTACAAAGAGAATCCCAGGAGGAAGCAAAAAGTTGGTAACGGGAAAGTAGAATGCTACAACTGTCATAAACCAGGACATGTCCAGTTTGATTCCCCTGAGCTCAAGAAGGATGATGATAAGAAGGACTTGGGCAGAAAAGAAGACAAGAGGAAAGCTCTCATTGGTGAAGACCAAGTTCAAGAGAGAGTAGAATCAAGTAGTGGATTCTTCTCTGATGATGATGATGATGACTACAACTGCTTGACGGAAAATCTAGTTGATGGGGGGTAACATATAAACCTTCAACTTCAGGATATGTCAGTTCAGACATGTCTGAAGATATTGTTCTTCATAAATATGTAAATCAGCTATTTAAAGATTTTGAAACACTTAAAACTGCACATCTGACTATGACAGTTGAGAAAACACAGCTGCAAGATGAGAATGGACAGCTGAAAAATGATTTGGAATAAATCAGCCTAGAGTTAGCAAAAATCATATCTGAATTTGAAAAACAGACTGAAAACATTTTGAAAAGGCCAGCTGAAAATGCCACAACTGAGATAAAAGGCTGACTGCGTTAAATAGTGAAAAATCAGCTGCACTTGCTCATATAAAATCTGAGTTTTCTAAACTGACACAGCTGAGTAATACACAAGCTAAAGAGATAACATCTCTAAAAGCATCTGTAACCCTTGATGGATTGTGTATAAATCTGAGGCCACTTTATTTAAAATCGGGTCTTGAATATGACCAAAATACTCCCTCCACTTCTAAAACTACCTTTATAAAGGGAGAAACATATGTCCAGACTGTTGATCCTATAAATAAACTTGTATTTAGAAATAGGCAGCATCCCAGTCAAAAGTTTAGGCAGCAACCAAGGTTCACAAGGCAGCCACCTAGACAGATGACTAGGCAATGGCCAAAGAGGCAGCAGCAGTCAACACATCACTCTGCGTATTACCAAAGACTCCCCAAAAATAGATTTCAAAATGGGAGAGGTAAATGGATACCTCAAGGTTATCCAAACTTTCAAGATAATAAGGTATGGAGACCTCAAAACATTCATCATATGTCTCAGCCAAGATTTTACAATGGCCCATACCAATCAAACTATCAGGCATATCCTGTAGACAATCCTAAACAGGGATATAGACCTGGACAGTATGCACCAGATAGGGGTAATCAATATAATTTTCATAACTCAAGGAGAAACCAATTCTCCAGAAAAATGACTAATCCCAAAGGACCCTCACAAATCTGGGTACCTAAATCTTTGCTTGTGTGTTGCAGAAAATGTGGAAGGACTACCATCATGTCACCTCAAATTCACCAGTAGGAGGTTAATAATGGTTCATGGACTCAGGATGCTCAAGGAACATGACAAGAAATAAGAAGGTCCTATCAAACTACATCAAAGAAAGAGGTCCAGATGTAACCTTTGGAGATAGCTCTCGAGGTCAAACAAAAGGTTATGTGGAGCTTCACAGAGGAAACATAACCATCTCAAAAGTGCAATATGTCAAAGGGATCAAATACAACCTGTTGAGCATAAAGCCAGTTCTGTGATGAAAAGAACCTAGTAGTTTTCACTATTTGGAAATGCATGGTAATTGATATCCTATCTATAGAAGTGAAACTACAAGGATACTGAAGAAGGGATGTCTACATGATAGATTATACTACAGGCACTCCTAATACCTGTTTTATATCCAGAACAATAGCTGAAAATGGATGGCTCTGGCACAAAACACTGTGTCACCTGAACTTCAAAGCCTTCAACCAGATGAGTTCTCATAAGTTGGTCAGAGGACTTCCAGCAGAAGTATTCAAGAAAGAAACTCTTTGTGATTCATTCCAGAAGGGAAAGCAAACCAAAGCATCTTTCAAACCAGTTCAGCCTACCACTCTCACCACCAGAGTTTTGGTCCAATCAAGCCAAGAACCCTGAGTGGAAGGAAGCATGCCTTAGTAGTTGTGGATGACCACTCAAGATACACTTGGATAGTGTTTCTCTACAAGAAAAGTGAGACTCTAACCAAGCTACCTGAGTTGCTAAGGAAGATTCAAAATGAGAAATCCCTATCCATCATAAAGATCAGATCAGATAGAGGAAGAGAATTTCTCAACAAGGCAAACACTGAATATAGTGATCATAACGGAATCCAGCATGAAGTCTCTGTTGCAAGAACACCATAACAAAATGGTATAGCTGAAAGAAGGAATGAACCTCAAGGAAGCAAAAAGTCAATAATTGCCGAGGCCTGCTAAAGAGGTTCTCACTAAAGTCACAACACAGCATGCCATACTCATAAGAGGAGTATGATAGTAGGGAGACATGGTCAAACTACCTATCAGGTTTCGAATGACGGAATACCAACTATTGCGTATTTTCATATTTTTGGTTGTAAGTGTTTCATCCAAAACAATGGTGAAACCCAACTGAATGCCTTTGATGCTAAAACTGATGATGGCGTCTTTATGGGATACTCACAAATAAGAAAGGCATACAGAGTATTTAATAAAAGAACATTAGTTGTGGAAGAAACACCTCATGTTGTCTTTGATGAATCTACTGTTGAGTACAGAAAAACAGATAGAGTTAATTGAGAAAAGGCTCAAAACCACCTCCCTGGAGGAAATCATTATCAATGACACATGAATGATGGACACAGCTGATGAAGACCCAACTGCAGATCAGACATGATCTCCAACTGTAGCTGATCTAACCAGAGCTGATCCAATCACAACGGATCCAACCACTGCTGATCCAACCAAAGATGATCCAACTGGAGCTGATCCAACTGCAGTTGAGAAAACCATGGCTGAACCTAAGGCAGCTACATTCCACCAAAACCAATCTGATGCAGAGTCAGACGCAGTTCATCCAAGCAACTCAACAGGGGTAACAAACCTGAAGATCAACCTCCAAACAATGAAAATGAAGATGAAATTTCAAAGTGGCTAAAAGTTCACCCCATCCAACAGATCATTGGAAACTTAACCGATGGAGTCAAGACCACGAAATCCATAGAACTAGTAGGAATGGCAATGTTTTCTTGCTTCATGTCTCAAATGGAGCCCAAAACAACAGATCAAGCTCTAGATGACTACATATGGGTGATTGCAATGCAAGAAGAGTTAAACAAAGTGGAGAGAAACAATGTCTGGGAACTAACAGACAGACCAGATCACAAGAAAGTCAAAGGCACCAAATGGGTGTACAAAAACAAGTGTGATGAAGATGGAGCTGTTGTTAGGAATAAATCCAGATTAGTTGCAAAATGATATACTCAATGTAAAGGAATAGATTTTGATGAAACATATGCACCAGTAGCAAGACTAGAAGCAACTATTCTTTCCATATGCAGCATTCAAAGATTTTGAGGTCTACCAAATGGACGTGAAAAGTACATTTCTCAATGGAGTACTAGAAGAAGAAGTTTATGTTGAGCAACCCCATGGATTTGTCAAAAGAGACAAATTATATAAGATTCTAAAAGCTCTATATGGACTCAAGCAGGCACCAAGAGCCTGGTATGAAACTCTTTCGGTATTTCTTGAGAAAAATGGATTCTGCAAAGGAAATGTGGACAAAACGCTCTTCGGAATTGAACATGAAGACCACATACTACTAGTTCAAGTATATGTGGATGACATTATATTTGGCTCAACCAACTCTGAGCTCTGTGAGAAATTCTCAAATCTCATGCAAGGAGAAATTGAGATGAGTGTGATGGGCAAACTAAATTTCTTTCTGGTTCGCAAGTCAAACAAGTTGACACCGGAATATTCATCAATCAAGCAAAGACACAAGAGAACTTATAGAAAGATTTGGCATGGACTCATCCAAACCCCTAAGAGTACCAATGAGCACATCCCTACACATTGATGTAGATGAAGGAGGCACTCCAGTGGATCCAACCCACTATAGAGGACTAATTGGATCACTGCTATACCTCACTGCAAGAAGACCTAACATTTCATATGCAGTAGGAGTGTGTGCAAGATTTCAGTCCAAACCAAAGGAGTCTCACTAGGAGGCAACGAAAAGGATAATCACATACCTTAAGTCTACAATCAATGTTGGACTATGGTATCCCAAGGATGACAACTCTGAACTTTCAGGATATTCAGATATCGACTTTGAAAGATGCAAGATCAACAGGAAAAACACTATTGGAACGTGTCAATTCCATGGAACCAGACTAATATCCTGGTTCAGTAAGAAGCATGTGTCTAACTCAATATCCACAACTGAGTCAAAATACCTAGCTGCAGGTAGCTGTTGTATTCAAATTATGTGGATCAGACAACAACTAAGGGACTACAACATCATAGCAAATGAAGTTCCTATCTGGTGTGACAACAAAAGCGCAATTGCTATAACAAACAATTCAGTCCATCATTCTAGGACTAAGCACATTGATGTCAAACATCACTTAATCAGAGACTATGTGCTAAACAAAAGAGTAAGAGTGGAAAGAGTCAGCACAGAGTAGCAAATTGCTGATATATTCACAAAGCCTTTACCAGAAGAAAGGTTTCTGGAACTAAGCAGGTATCTTGGACTACTAGACTGGGAATATAGTGAATAGCTGAAAACCAGACGATAAAAGTCACCTGGTCTGATCCAGACAAAGAACATCACCTCATCCGGAGAGCATACGGGGAAAATCCATTTGATCAGCCTAGACGATGAAAAGCCATCTGAAGAAGAAAAAAAGTCACCTGCCCAGAAAAGTCATCTGATCTGAATCAGACCAGAAAAGCTACCTGATAAGAACCAGATGAAAGAATTCATATGATCATAAAAAACGACAGAAACTTACCTGATCGGACAAGAAGAGAAAAAACATCTGAAAAAAAGCTAGTTGACCAGAAGTCAAAGAGTCAACCAGCTAAGTTTTCTAGTTCTTTAAAATACTTATCTTATTACACGTGGCTAAAAACACATGACCACACTACCTACACGTTCGCTTCACGATGTCCAATCAATCACTCATATCGCCACTTATTTATTTAATTATTAAATTCAGAACGTCTCTTCAAATGGCTATTTAAGACGGTCGACAATCATTTCACAAAACCTTATCGTCTTATTCAACTTTCAAGCTCTAAAGAACCCTAGTTTTCTAAAGGCAGAAAAACCCTAGAATTCTCACTACACTAAAATCCGGAAAATATTCGATTTACAGAAATGGATCTCTCAACCTATTTCAAAGGCGTTAATCTTAAATTGGTGATTGAACAAATCATCTTCAGTATAGTCGTCGATTTCATCGGACTTCTAGAGTCGAACAACACTGCTCAAATGGCGCAGCTTATCAGAATGATGAAGAAGAATGGCATATATCACTTCCTGGACATCAATCCGATGCAGCTGTTCAAGGAAGTCATCATTTATTTCTACAAGAAAGCCAAAGCGACAGCGATTGGCATCGAGAGTTTGATCTTTGGACAACAAATAACCATAACCGCGCATACCATTATTGATTCATTCAAGATGGAAAACCAAGGCATTGCAGTTGTGGCCCTGGAGCAAAACCCAGTCGATACTTGGTATGAGATTAAGTTTCCTGAGCAACAAATGACGATGAAGGTCACTGAGAAGAAATTAGATCTTAAGAAGGAGTTTCGGTATATGTTAGATATCACTAACAAGATTGTGATGGGTAGGGATGGGAGTTTCAACCATCTATCATCCTCGAAGTACATCATTTTGGGAGCTATGATGGAGAGCCAGAGGATACATTGGCCTGACTATATTTACAGACAACTAGTCATGGAAGTCAACGAAGCAAGCTGGGACAGTGAGAACAACAAGTTTAGGCAAAAGTTAGCTTTTGGAACCCAGATAAGCTATATTCTGGAGTTCATGGGTAAAGCTAAAGGGAAGGCTGAAAACTTCCACAACAGCAAAAGACTTAGGCATTTGGACCAAGCCGTAATCGAAAAGTTCACTGATAATAAGCCGAGAGCATCAGATTTTAAAGAGGATGAAGACTGGAACATCCTCATATAAAGGTGTATCAGACTCTGGAGAAGTTGATTCAGATGCAGCTGCAACTGATAAAACTACAACTGAGATTCAGACCCCACCTATACCAGCTGTGACCACAGCTGATGAAAAGTCACTTGCACCCGCGGACAGCTAAGATAGTGAAAACATTCCCCTTTCCAAACTCTTGAAGAGAAAGTTACCTGAAAAAGTTGTCCATATTATATCCTCACCTGATCAGTCCGCCAAAAGACATAAAGGCCTAGTGGACTACTCATCTAAAGAAGAGGAAGAGAGGCTGATAGTCACCACACCTGCACCACCTGAAGACCAACAATCTAATTCCACTAAGCTGATATAAGGGGTGATCCCACTCCTAACTCTTCCAAGCATTACTGAAGAAAAGGAAGCAGAAGATATCATTGAGGACCAAAACACTGGTTATTGCTTCAACCTCAAGGAGAACAACCTCTTCAATCTTACCAAGGCTCGACTCAAATTTGTAAGAAATCAGGTTACCAAGTATTCATTTCCCAACATTTATGAGGAATGGAAAGAGTTGAAAACTCTTAGCTTTCCCCAGATAAGAGAGTTTGTGCAAAGGAGCGTATGGGAACACCCCACAGTTACTGAACATCTCATCATGGCCTTCTGTCATGAGACAGATGTGAGGGTGTTGCTGCAAGAGAACTGCTTCAAGTCCAATTTTAAGCAAAATATGGACCATTTCATTTCGGTAGTATGGAAGCAGTAGCAAAAGGAAAAACACTTGGTGAGGAATCTGAGGAAGAAAAGGAAGAGAAGAAAGAAAAAGAAATTATTATAGAAGAAGTGTTGAAAAAGAAGAGGAGAATAGGGAAGAAAACAAAAAGAAGGAGAAAAAGCATTAGTTGAAAAGGAGACTAATAAAGAAGAAGAAAATAATGTAGAACAAGTTGACAAGGAAGAAAAAAAAAGGAGAAAAATAAGGAAAAAAAAAAGAAAATGATGATGAGGACCATGATCAGAATGCACCTGATCAAGCCTCCAGCTCAGCTAAACCTGCAGAAGCTGAGAAATTAGACGGACAAAGAGATCAGGGGGAACAAGCTGGGAAAAATCACTCTAAACAGAAGTCATCTGCACCGAAGAAGTCAAAGTCACCTGCAGATGGAGATGCTTATGAGAAATCAGGATCCCCTGAAAAGACTCCATCTGATCAAGCACCAGCTAATAGGAGAATCTCATTTGAGAAGTCCATCACTCAGAAGTCAGCTGCAAAAGAGAGCTCAAGAGAAAACAATCATCAGGCAGAAGCATATCAGCTGCCATCAAACATCACTGAGATGATCAGAGGCATGGTGAAAGAGACTATTGCTGAGCTCCTGGAAACTAAAGTCAAACCTGAGCTGGTGTCCCTAAATGCAAAAATGGACGCTCTTCTCAACTGAAAGGAACCCTCCCCTCCACCAACAAATTCAAGAATGCCTCTTGGCATGTCGGACTTCATGTATAAGGTGGAGGAACAACTAGCAAAGATTATTGATGCTGGAAAAAAGGGGGAAGAAATGACTCAGGGGGAAGATAAGATTAGTAAATAGAGAGAAGAGCAAAGGACTAAAAAGAGACAGGAGGCACTACTTTTGATCCCTGGAACAACTACTTTGAAAAGAAAAAATATAGCTGCACCATCAGAACAACAAGCAGCTAAAAACAAAAGAACCAGACAAGATTCAGTGGTGCCACTTGAATGGGAAGGAAAAGAACTTCAATATGTTTAGGAGTTCATTCCAGAGGAAGCTGGAAATAAATGGGGGATGGCCAAAAAATAATTTATTTAAAAATCCTCTCTCTGGGAAATCCTCCAAGACCCAGACAGCACTCCTGAACAAATTTTTGTTGACTACATGGAGTTCAACTTCCCAAATCTGTGGGAAATACTGAAGAGGGTGGCCGAAGAAGATTTCAATGCATATCTTAGAATCCCTGACTTCAGACCACAGGATCCTCCAATTAATGTCCATGGGAAGCTGGATGATGAAGCTCTTCAAGTGAGATAAAAACTCTCTGCATAAAGAACAACTACACCTCACCTGAAGAACAAGAGTTTGCTTCATCAATCGTCAAAAAGTATGGTCTCATACCAGTTTTAAAGAGGCCAATAGGAGCAAAACCATTGAGATCACTTCCTCTAGCAAGGCAGATCAGAGAAAGAGGAAGAGGAAGAGAAAGGACTTAAAACATGTTATTGTTGTTTTTTTATTTTTTCAATCATTTGTAATTTACTTGTAATTTTTTTGTGATATTTCATTAAAGACTGCACTATACTGTAATGAAACAATGAAAATTTTGTTACAGTCAACTTGAATGACAACCTCTAGTTGTCTCAAAAAGGACTAAGTTTTATTTTGTGTTTCACTTTACCTTTTGTTATGTGCATACTTATTTACATTTGACTATTTAAGTTTTTCCATCATCAAAATAGGGGGAATTTGTTAGGAATATTATTTTAAATTTTGATGATGTCATCCCTGTATTCATGATTAATTCAAATGTAAGTACTTGGCTTTGTAAAGAATAACCAAATGAGTATCTTCTTTAGGCCTTAAAAAGATTAAGGTAAGTATTGATCATGTTGATCATATAGAAATCTTGATAAGTATAGAACTCACACAGTATCAGAGAAGTTTGATATTAGGAAAGATAATATCAGACAAGTTTAATATCAGTTGAACTTTGGTCAATGGACATATCAGAGAGGTTTTGACCAAAATACTGTAGCAGCCGAGTTCTGAAGACAAAAGAATATCAGGCGAGCTTTGGTCAACACAAAATGCCAGAGAGGTTTGACCAACTTAAATATCAGGCGAGATAATATCAGGAGAGTTCTGGTCAACTCAACATATTAGAGAAGTTTGACTACAAGAAAGTTTACTATCAGCCGCGCTTTTAGACAAGGAATATCAGACAAGTTTTCAATCAGCTGAAGTTTGACAAGAACATAACAGAGAATGATACTCAAGCATATCAGAGAAGTTTTTCAGAGAGGTTCTCTCTACATAAAACATCAGACGAGTTTTGAACTAAGTCCACATCAGCAAACGTTGAAAGTCAATAATTACGGAAAGACATATGCAGACTTAATTCAAGGAGACAAAAGTGATTGATCCCTGGAAGTTAAGGAATATTTTATTCCTAGAGATATGCGCGCTGGAAACTTTCCAAATAAAGTAATCAAAGAAAAGCGATGCAACAGGAAGATTCTTCAAACGACCCGATTTGAAGAAAAGAACAAGCCGTGTAAAGAGAGGAACAAATAAACAATGAAGTCCGCTCTCCAACGGACAGAATTGTTACAAGATGCAATGGCTATGAAGAAGCTCAAGGAACATACTATATATATCTGAAGACATATCTGAGCAAAGTACGATTCAAACAATACTTACAAAGCAAACAAGCAATCAAAGCAAATAAAGCAATCTATAGCATCGTGAAGAGATTGTTTCTAAAGTTTAACACTGAGAAGCTCTTAAGTTGGAGAAGACAACACTCTTGTCTTAAAGTTTGAGTAAGGGGTACTTCTTTGAATGAGGTTCTTAGAAGTTGAAGGTTGTAAACGCATACACGGGTTCTTGATGGGAAGGTGATAGACAGCTTGCGAGTTGTTGAGGCATCCAAAGGTTTTCGATCAAGAGGTGTTAGGCAGCCAAAGGGAGTTGCAATGGCCACGGGTTTCCACTGGTTAGAAGCTGTTTTAACTGTGTGAATCATTATAACATTTATCACTGGTTGAAAATTATAGTGAATTCATCTCCAACTGGTTTGGAGAGAAGTGGACTAGTAAAGGATTACCCCACCTCTAAAAGCACCATAAGTGACTGTGTGATTTACTCTTTTTCAGCATCATACTTAACTACTACATTCATATTTACTGTTTCATTATAAAGTCATTTGTCCTTCCGCAAAATGAGTTTTATAGCTGACATAAGTCACCTGCATTATTATCAGTTGTGTCGTCCGCCTTACTCATCTGCAGTCGAGGTTTGTTAGCTGCATACAATCAACGCTGAGGTTACTCACCTGAGAATCAGGAAAAATTTTAATAAGTCTATTCACCCCCTCTAGACTTATTCATGATGGCTTGTGACCTACAGTAAGTAGTGCATGTCCCCACAGATAAATTGGTAAATCAGTATAGTTAAGCATAGATCGAACCATGTCCAACAAAATTTGGTTACTTCTTTCTGAAACACCATTTAATTGAGGAGTTGTTGGAGGTGTGAATTGTGATACTATTACATGTTCTTTTAAGAACTCATCAAACTCGGTACTCATATATTCACCTCCTCGGTCTGACCGAAGTGCCTTAATATGATGACCAGTTTGATTTTCGACTAGAGCCTTAAGTTCCTTGAATTTATCGAAGGCCTCGGATTTGTGCTTCATCAAGTACACAAAACCCTACCAAGTATGATCATCAGTGAATTTGATGAAGTACTGATATCCGTCTCGTGTTGCTTCTAAAGCACCACATACGTCGGTATGAATCAATCCAAGTTTTTCAGTAGCTCTTTCAAAAGTCTCTGTAAAGGGGGACTTAGTCATTTTTCCCTTAAGGCAAGATTCACAAGTAGGATGGGGATAAGATCCCAATGAACCAATAAGTCCATATTTCTCCATCTTATGAATCTTGGTCTGGCCAACGTGATCAAGTCTAAGATGCCACTTTAATGCTCGGTTATTTTCATCTCTACCATGCTTTCTAGTCATAGTATTCACAACTATTTATTTTGCATATTTAGATTATGAAGTCCATTCAACAATGTAGCAGAACCAACAAATTATTTCTAAAATAAATTTTGCAACTGCCATCGCCAATGAAAAAGTGAAAACCTTTCCGATCCATAGCTGGAATGGATATAATGTTTTTATGCCCATTGGGCAACAATAATACATCATCTAACGTTAAAACAAAACTAGATTCCAAATCCAAATGAAGTGATCCTATATCGATAGCCTCGACACTATGTCCGCTTCCGACTGTTATCATCACTTCCTCGGCTCCAAGCCATCTACTTCGGTCCAGAACCTGATTCACAGTGAAAATGTGAGAACAAGCACCTGAATCCAGAATCTAAGAAGTAGAATAAACAGTAGCAGAACAATTGGTTTCCAAAACTAAAAGTTTTGTACCTGAAACACCATCAAGCTGAGGACAATCCTTTTTCCAGTGGCCTAGCACACTGCATTTTAGGCACCTGCTAGATACGAGATTTCGAAGCAGCTGTTTGGAGCTCAGATAAGGAAAGGAGAGAAAGTTGGGGACTATGTCCTCAAGATGATCTCTCTGATCGAAAGATTGGAATCTCTCGATTTTAAGATGCATGCTTCTCTCCATACCGATTTTATCCTTCAATCTCTACTTGACTCCTTCTCACAGTTTGTCATGAATTTCAACTGCAATGAGATTGCTTGCAATATAGCAGTATTAATAAACAAATTATCAACCGCTCGGTCTCAGATGAAGACATCAAGGGTGAAGGAGGCTGCACTTGTTATCTCTTTTGGGCCTAGGAGGTCCATTAACAAGAAGAAGAAAAACAAAAAGCGGCTGAGGCCCAAAGCTGTGGTCGGAAATGGAAAAGGCAAGGACCCAATGGTTCTGAAGGCAAGTAAGGCCAAGCTAAGCTCCCCAAAGAGTTCTGTTAGATGAGCGAGTATCTGCCTAGCAGAAGTTAGGGGTGAGCATGGGTCGGTTTGGGTCGGTTTTAGGCTAAAACCGAACCCAAACCGACAAGCTTCGGTTTTCAAAAAATCAAACCGAAACCGAAACCATCCAAATGGGTTCGGTTTCTCGGTTTTTCGGTTTTTACGGGTTGGTTTCGGGTTTAAACCCAACCAACCCGATTTTTGGATTTAACAAGTAAAAA
Organism: Orobanche coerulescens; assembly: GCA_033398695.1. NCBI lineage: Eukaryota > Viridiplantae > Streptophyta > Magnoliopsida > Lamiales > Orobanchaceae > Orobanche > Orobanche coerulescens. The sequence continues at coordinate 41,031,517 of CM065816.1, read as the reverse complement.
AAAACTTAAAATGTGCATTGGATAGGAATCGAACCCGGGACCAATGCTCGGACTACCAACATCCTAACCACCAGACCAGGATAATGTTTTGTCTATTCTTCATAATGCATATAAACATATAAAATTTACGAAATATATATATATATATATATTAAATGATATTGGTTCAGTTCGGTTTTAATGGTTTGGTTTCTAGTGTATAAACCGAAACCGAGTTTTCGGTTTTTAAAAATTCTAAACCCAAACCGATGGTTTTGATTTGGTTTCGGTTTTTCGGTTTCGGTTTCGTCGGTTTTTTCTGGTTTCTCGGTTTCCCGGTTCGGTTTTGCTCACCCCTGGCAGAAGTCATTGTCTCGTGTGCTCTCTGCAGCTCATTAGTCATAGAGCCCATCATAAATCCACGGACTCTGACATCATCTTTGACCCACATCTCATGGGTTTCAACCTCTTCCTGATTAGCCCTGGTCCGAGTAGGAGCCGGTAGGATATCCGCCACCAAGACGTATCCCAGCGATTCCATACTGAGGACTATCCTCAGATTTTGGAGCCACTGGACAAAGTTTGATCTGGTTAGGTTGTGTAACACCCCAAATATGGTGGCTATTACAGACATGGACCCCACACTCGGACCCACCATGCGATACCAAAACACAAATTAATCATATCATAATTGTGGTACCGAACCACAAGTTGATAATCATTACTCCAATTAGGAGTTTATACATCATACGGCTAATAACCTCACAATACATGGGATCCAATACAAGTATAAACCATGTGAAGATGGAATATACTCAAAATAATAATACAACCGAAAAGAGTTTATAAATTGGAAAAGTAATAATACATGGTTTAAGCATAACCGAACAATAAAAGACTTGGGGCCCCTGAACTAGTATCCTTCAAACCCTTCGTCATCACCATGCTCTTGCCATTCCTTGCCCTTGCCTCGACCTAAAATACAACACAAGTATTTCACCCAAAACCACAGGGTCAGATATACATGGTACTAATTCTCAAGATATTATACAATTCAAATATATTGGATCTCAAGGAAACAACTCGACTATTGAACATACCCTTCGGGCGTATGAAAAATCAGTCGCAAACCGTCGGACATACCCAATCACACATGGAATATGAATGACCAATCAATTTGGCTCAAGACGGACATCACAGTACGCCCGATCCGAAAATGTGTCCGTGCACACGTCCACCCCGTATACGGAATCAAGAATATATGTGGGACAATGTACCTAATTAACCTCACGAACTACGTCTCGTATGCCCAGTCCAATGTGAAAACATCAATGCATGACCATATGTTCCTGGCTAAAAATCTTACACATAACCAATCGGCACGCAGATATGACTCCAGATATGTCACGATACAATATGACAACGAAACTCAATAGTCACACCACCAGCCAACAATCAAGTGTTAGGAGTATGCCCTCGAATGCCACTCAGAGGATGTTAGAGTGAGGGCATTGTACTTGTTATTATGTAAAATTATTATCAGAAGGCAACTGTATGTTTCTTTATTTACTAGTAGTCACTGGCATCCTGACTCGTAAATATATATATATATATATATATATATATATATAAACTAGTCTGTGTATTTGAGAGCAAGACATTCCACTCCTTATTGAATAAGGGGATCAGCACTAGAAAGGTTTATGGCTCAAATACTTAATCGTTCGCAAGTCGATGAAACTTGACTGGGCGTTAAGTTTATGTGAAGACTTGTATGACGTGTACTTTGACTTGGAGAGTGCATGTCATCAGTAATGGTTAGTGGGAGCACATGTTATAGGTATGCTAATGATATTAGTATACTCGAATCGACTCACCCTCGATTCGTCACACAGATTTCACTCCGGAGAGAGATATCCATGGCCATGCTCAAATGAAGAGTCATTTGATTCAATTAGTCTACTTAAGATCGAGAAAGCATTTGAACATAATAAGTATGACAATTTCCATAATTTAGTTCAAATATGATATCGCGCGACAAAGAGATTTGACACGTTAAATGGTTTAACGGACTATAAACTTATATTATTTGAATAGTCATAATGTCTTTCTAGAGATTTCTTATGACTTAATTTAATAAGATATTAAATAATTGTCAACATATTATAAGCCTTTTCGGTCACACACGACAACTAAAGACAAGCAAGAATAATTAATAAATATAATATTGGATATTATATTTATTAATGAAATTAAATAATGAGTAATATATAATATAAGATATTATATATTATATTATTTAATTATATCAACTCGGAAATATAAATATAATACTAGATATTATATTTATTAGAGGATTAAATAATAAGTATTATATTATATAAGATATTATATGTATTGTGTTATTTAATAAGTTGAGGGGCAACTAAGAAAATACTAGAGTTTACTTAGTATAAATAAAGGGTCTTGAACAATGAGTTGTTATAAGACAAAAAATTACACAACCTTAATTGTGTGAGATAAAAATCGGCCCTCCCCCTTTAAATCGGCCGAACAATTTTTCTGTCCGGGAAGTCCATTTCGGCGATCTCCGTCTTCTTTCCTTAGTTGACTTGATCAACCGTACAAATCCTTCTAGCAAGGAATTATTTGTGGTACGGTTTATCAATGTTAGTTGTAAAGATCTAACAATTTGGCTTGTTCATGTGTTGATAACTGAAAGAGGATGAATTTTAATCAGCTTCTGGTCCGGGTTCAGATCTGTTCTTCGAATTAAGGTAATTCGACGAACTCTTTATAAATCAATTAAATTACTGCATGAAGATCCTCGTCTGTTTTTTTTTGTTAATTTGTTCCGCTGTGTCTTACTCATATTTATTGTATTTGATACACGTAAACTCCAACAATGATTGCATAGATGCGTAGGAAGTACGGCGTCGACATGCTATATAGTTTTACTCTCTGAACGATGAGTATAGCAATAGAGAATACGTATGGTGGCTTTGATGAGTCGCATCAGAGGCTCCCGTCTTATCTGTATTTGTCGAAGCATCATAATTTAGGGATGATTTATGATTTGCAGATGACTCGTGAGGGAGTGCTTTGCCACATGTTCGTTGCACTCGGACAGAGTATTAAGGCATTTGATACGTGCCTTTGGCTAGTGATTATAGTTGATGGGACCCACCTGAAGGGAAGGAATAAAGAAAATTTATTTGCGGCCGTCACATTTGATGGGAACGAGCAAGTATTTCCTCTTGCAGTTGGTCTCGGTCCGATAGAGAACGACGAGTCGTGGACTTATTTTTTGTATAACCCGCACAGATGCTACAATTCTATGGAAGATTTACTGATTGTGAGTGACCAACATAAGAGCATTCAGAATGTTGTTCGAGTCGTCTATCTGAATGTATTCCACAGGTTGTGCTATCACCATCTTGCAAAAATCTGACCTCGTATGGTGCTCACGTTATAGGACTCTTTATAACTGCAGCATATACACATCTTGATGAAGTTTCTGAAAACTACTTTTCGGAACTACATGTTGAAAGCCCTAATAGGGTTCACAGGCGCCTTTCTGAAATTGGGCCAGAGAGGTGGCTAGGTCGAAATGTCCGGTACGACGCTATAATTTTTTGACATCCAATGTCTTTGAATGCTTCAATAATCATATGTTGTGGGTGAGGCATTTACCTGTTTGCTCATTACTTGAAATATTTGGCCTAATTTTAGAGAATTAGTTCGATGAGAAATGGGGAGAAGCTGCATCAAGAGACCACGAGTTGATAGTACACACTGTTGAAAACCTCTTTAACTCTGTGCAAGCCAGTCTGACTCTTACTATTCGAGCTACCACCCCATATGTTTATAAAGTCAAAGAAAAGGAAGTTTCCTATGAGGTCGACCTTCAAACCTGGACATGTTATTGTCGGTAGTTTGGTTTGGATCAGATTCCATGTCGTCATGTTATTGCCGCTATAAGGTAATTGTTTTGCTCTAATGTGCAAATCATTCAATATTTTTGTATGTGTGTGACATAATTGCTTATTGTAACATGCACGCTGGTAATGGATTGTCTGTGTATGATTTCGTTGGTCCTTATTTCAAGCAAAAAGGCCTTAAAGAGACTTATAAGGAGTATATTAATCCTATCCCACATCCTGATGAGTGGGATGTACCACCGGAGATCCCATCCATCATTTGCTTACCTCCAGAGCATGTACTGTTAGGAGTATGCCCTCGAATGCAACTCAGAGGATGTTGAGTGAGGGCATTGTACTTGTAATTATTTAAATCATTTATAAAGGCAATGAATGTTTCTTTATTTACTGGTAGTTACTGGCATTCCTAACTCGTAAATATACATTTAGAAACTAGTCCGTGTATTTGAGAGCAAAATGTTCCACTCCTTATTGGATAAGGGGGTCGGCACTGAAAAGGTTTATAGCTCAAATACTTAATCATTCGCAAGTCGATGAAACTTGACTGGGCGTTAAGTTTATGTGAAGACTTGTATGACGTGTTCTTTGAGATGGAGAGTGCCTGTCGAATGCTAATGGTTAGTGGGAGCACACATTGTAGGTATGCTGATTGGATTAGTATACTCAAACCGACTCACCCTCAATTCGTCACATGGATTTCACTCCGGGACAGTCAATGACGGAATCGAAAGGTTGTGATAGGTATTCGTGAACCTTCGACTTGAGGATTTAGTAGGGATGTGCTTGTGACGTCAAGATTTTCGTTAGAGTAGTTCGACCCTGTAAACCGGAAGGTGGGGGTCAACCTCGACGTGCATCTTGACGGGCAAGTAGCAGGTCCTACTGAATACCAAGATAGAATTCTTTCTCCCGTTAGTGAGCGGGTTATATGTCCTATACGGTTATTGGCAGATCAGATCATAAGTCTTTGGCCAAGGCATTGGAGCTAGTTGTATTGGATACACGAGAGCTCGATGATCTCGATTTGCATTAATGCATGCATAGCGTCAAGTACAGATAGGGTTTGACTGACCATGACCCTATAACTTGATCGGGAGATTTGAAAGAAGGATTTATACGTATACTGGTATTCACGGCAGAATGGTTCTTGAATGATCCAATCATTTGTTCTCAGTTGGGGTATAGTGTAGGCCGCCAGGCTGGCTAGGTGGTGCTACTACTCTTTGGTTCCTCCCATTGCTAACTGAGACGGGCCTACTGAGTCGCGCAATAGGATTGACGACGGAATGTATCTAGCTAGTTCTCTCATTATGAATATTAGATATTGGATATCTAATTTGGGACATTAGATGTCTAAATCGATTTATTGGATAAATTGATTTACATCCTTATGAATTAAATAAATTATTGGGGGATTAATTTAATTCATGAATATAATTATTTCTTGGAGAAATTAATTATGTTATTATGTATTTGATATAATTAATTAATTGGATTAATTAATTGATATAAATACATCCGAAAGGAATCGGAGTTTATCTGTTTGGACTCACGGGAGTTCGAAACGGCCCGGACTCGTCCGCGCCCCTCCCTCACCTACTCCCCATGGTCTTTGTCTCCGTTTTAATAATGGATGACTCATGACCATGTGAGATATCATATCTCTTATTTTATGGTAAAAGGATATTTTGGGTGATTTTGTTGGAAGAATAAAACGAAGACTTTAAACACTCTCACCTCACTGGCTATCTCACGGTTTTGTGATAAGAAGGGAGAGAAGAAAAGTTTTCTGGTGTCTTCAAAAGTGTTCTTTATCTTCATTATATTTTATTTGAAAAATATTGTGAGGATTAATTGATAGAAATAGATTATACACTTAGAGTGTTATAATCAAAGGCTTCATCATCCTAACTCTAGCCGTATCCTTGGAGGATAGCAAGGTGATAGTCATCCTGTTCGTTTCTCCGGCACGTGGGAAGTAGAGGCGTTGTATTTTCGACGTTGGATCATCCAAGGGCTTGGAGCACATTGGATCGTTGGGATATACAACTAAAGCTTGTGGAATAGCTCAAGAGAAGGAATCCATTTAGTCAACGGACTACAAGGGTGAGTTTCTAACATCTCTTGTGTTTTCGTTTATATATTCGTATATACGTAGCTCGATCGATCCTCGTAGGGATTCGAATCGAATTAATTTTCGTTTTACCGCTTCCGCTGGGCCTTCATTCTAGGCACCGAATCCCAACAGTGGTATCGGAGCTTGGTCTTGCGATCGTATATACGATATTTAGCATTTGGAATGCTTTTTTTGTAATTTAGAATCACTTTGATAATCGTAGATATTTTATTGTTCTTCGTAGTATCATTTTTTCGTGATTTTATGTTATTGTATAAATCAAGTTTTTCTTGGAAATATGATTTATATTAATAATATATAGATCAGGAATAACAGGATTTTAGAAATCTGCCCGAAAACGAGCTGTATGCAATCGTTGGACGATATATCATACAGCTGCTGAGTCAGGGCCAAGCGCTTGTTGTATGCGGCCGAGTGCTTGTTGTATGCGGCTGAGTGCTTGCTGTATGCGGCAGAGCGCTTGCTGTATGCGGCCGAGCACTTGCTGTATGGGGCCGAGCACGTCCTGTATGGAGCCGAGCGCATCCTGACAGCGGTCGGGCACTTGCTGTATGGAGCCGAGCGCATCCTGACAGCGGCCGAGCGCGTCTTGTAGGGAGCCGAGCGCGTCCTGTAGGGAGCCGAGCGCTTTCTGTAGGGAGCCGAGGGTTTCCTGTAGGCGTCCGAGCGTGTCCTGTAGGCTGCCTACCAGGGTGCCTGGTGCTGCTTGGCAGTTTCCAAGCTGTCGGGCACTGGGTCTCGTTTTTCAGTATATCTTCGATTATTGAATTTCCCAGTGTTAAAATCATTAATTTGGAATTTTTGATGAGGGAAAATTCAAAGAAAATATTTTAAGGGTTTAGTACGAACAAAAATTAAATTGTCGATTATTGTTGAATTGATTGGATCAAGTATATTTATTGTTGATTATATATATTGATTAGATCAATGTAATCTTCATGTAATCCATTTATTTAGTATTTATTGGATGAATGCTTTTGAATGGGGATGTGGTTCATGGACTTAGTTTTGAATCGTTCATTTTATTTGATTGGGTTGTAAAGGCCGTTTTGAGCCTATTTATTTTACTAAAAATATTTGTATCTAGGATGTAATTTTTCAATGTAAAATTTATATGTAATGATGAAGACCGGAGGAAGATCCGTTTCGAGAAGACGAAGATTCAAGACGAAGACTTGTAATTAGATTACGGAGTTTTTGTTTTCTAGAAACGGTCCATGAACCACATGTTGGTAGCAACTAGGTTGTGAATGGTTGTTTCATATTGTATGAATGCCACAAACGCGCTTAAATGAATTAATGTGCAAAGTCTGCCATTAATCGCGATAATTCTCCCACAACAAATTATTAAGTTTATAAGGTTTCAAGGTTTTCCTTCCCTCCATCGAGCTTTCGGGAAATTGAAATCCAAACCGAATGTGCTATGCTTTCGAGTTATCGGGGTAGTCGATCGGGGAGGATGGATAAATTACCGGGAGCGCATTGGATGCCTTTGGTTGGAGCAAATTTTATCCCTAGAAACCTGATAGGTTGCCGGATAAGATTCAATTGTGAAACTGATTTGCGTCGATGGTATAAACTTAACTTGTTCACGAACCATAGAAACCGTATAGGTTGAGGAGAGTGAACGAGGGGAAAAATAAGATCGAATCATCCATTAGATGGGTTGGTGTTGAACACCACTTTATGAAAATTAATAGACTAGAAACCTGTTCGATTGCCCTCTATTAAGATTTATAAAGAACTCGATCACCACTATGAAGTAGAGTGACGATACTTCCGGCACTAGTACAAATATCCCCTTTACTGACACTAAAATAGTGTCAGTAATTAGTTTTACTGACACTTCATAATAGTGTCAGTAATGCTAAAGCCAGAAAATAGCGTCAGTAATACAAGAGTCAATAAATACTGACACTAAAATAGCGTCAGTATTTTGTTTTGCTGACACTAAAATAGTGTCAGTAATTAATTTTTTACTGACACTAAACATTAGTGTCAGTATGTTCTGGATTTAGCATTACTGACACTATTATAAAGTGTCAGTAAAAATAATTACAGACACTATTTTAGTGTCAGTATATGTTCAGATTTGTGAAAAAAAATGTATTATTATCTCAATTACATTTTTTTGTTTAATTACATGAAAAAAATACCATAAATTATAATTTTCAAACAGACATTTCACTTATAAAACATCCCAAATGCAATTGACTTAAAAAAGCAGCAGAATACAAAACCAAGCATCGAGAGCCATCAAAATACAATCAAACTGCTAAACTACCAAGTCTGGGAAATTTTAAACTATACCAATAGAACACCTCAATCAAATATACTAATCAAGCATTCAACTTAACTACTAACAAAACACTTCAACCAAGTTTTGCAGCTGGGCCTTGGAAATGGATTTAAGCTAGTTCGGTAAATCAGTCGAGTGTGCTGCCAGACCTGACAAAAAGACTCATACATAGAAACTTCAAATTGTAGTCTACATTGGTGGCAACAAAATGCAGTGGTAAGAGAAAGCAAATGTAAACAAAGAAACGTCATGTAAATAGGATATGTCCTTCCCGGATTTGAAATAGGCTTCAGCCCATCCTCTATCTCCCATCATTTCATAGATGAGTCGGACCTGCACGCAGATATAATATTTAAAATTGAAACAATCTGCATGAGCCCCCTTAAAAATAAATTTAATTTAATTCCATAAATAAAAGGATGATAAGATGGAGGTCAAACCTTTAAAAGGCTCTCGAGAAAACATTGTAAAACTTTCCAGGGACTTGGATAACCATCTTTTAATTCCAATGGTATTGACTCAAATACTTCCTTAGCAACTGAGTTGTTCATCTTATGTTTTGTAAATTTTGCATGGAAAAGATCGTAATGTAATTTATGTGCTTGATTCGCAAATGAAAGAAGAGCCTAAATAAGGAAAAAAAATGCTGTAAGTAACATTTATAAGCCTATTTAGGCTGGAGCTCAGGTCATAATAAAGCTAACAAGGAAAAAAAGAAAAGAAACATTTAAATATTTTGACAAAAAAATTAGTTCAATAATGGCGCAAAGTCACAATTCTATCATCATGTTTGCACAGTACTATAAGAATCCGTACCTCCTCCCATGTAGCCTCAGATAGACGAAGATATATAGTCAGAATGACACAACCTGGCCTAATGTAGCTCTCTATGTCACATATTCAATCTTTATGTTTGCCTTCTGATCTACAAACTATATTTGTAAAGATCAAGATGTTTCCAAGTGTTGCAAAACTATGTATACAAAATTGAGTGTTACTCAAGCTCCACAGATCTTTGCACTAAATAGGACAACTACAATTATTTGCACTAAATAGGAAACTAAAGTACATTTCTCCATTCATTGCACTACAATTGGAGTTATAACATATCCCCCCAAACTGAATATGCGGAAAAAATATTCCATAGATCAAAAGATGCATACACTCATAGAAATTTGTATCATGCAGTCAAAGTAAATTTGATATTAAGTACTCTTGTAATAACCAACAAGTAATAGAGTTTCTGTAGGAAGCAAACAAAGAGAGTTTGAGTAGCAAGCTAATTAGATGCAGTACCTCAGAGAGAACATCATTTATTAGCCGCTTCCGCCTTGGCTATCCGATCAGAGTACCCATTAGATCAACCGCTCTCATAGCGGAATTAGTGGTCCGCATCCATGTCTCTAGTGACCTGAATCTTAGCCCCGATCAAGTCAAGGTATTTGATAGTATCCCCACCTTTGCCTATAAGCACACCAACCCTGCCATTTGGTATCTCAATTTTCTTGCTTGGACCGGGATAACCAGAGGATACAACCTGTGGTTGACCACTAAGACTCAAACCTGTAGGCATCAGAGTACCTGCATTAACACAGGGTTTACAACAAGTTCCGAGTTCTTTCTCCCTTGCCTTAATTAAAGTGAAACTGCTTAGGAAATAAATGTAGTAGGTCACACACAATTACACATGTGCATAATACCACCAAAAGCTTCAAATAATAATCTTTTAATTTGTGATACAGATACCACACGGACCACAAAAATGTATTAATAATCAACTTTCTACACTAAAATATATAGAAAATATACACTGCACCATACAATCATATGAGCAGAAATGCACACTCCAATATGGGGAGTAGCCAGGGGACTCATAAGTCTTACACCTTGAGGGGCGGGGCGGGGAACCACCAGTCACCCAATGTAGTGGCTATGTAAAGGTACTACAAATTTACTTTGACTACATGATAATCCACACCACATCAAGAGCATACCATAGCATCAGAACAAGAACTGAATAGATAGATGAAGTAAAGAGGCAAAAACACTACAACAAACCTTATGATTATAGACTGGTTTGTTTCATCTGCAAAATTCACAAATCGTAGCAAACACAAATGAGATTTGAAATATATGTCAACGGTAAGGAGCATTCCAAATAATTTTAGAGATTATACAATACCTTTCATCATATCATTGTAAGCTGTGTCAGCAACGGCATACACATGAGGGAATTGTCCAGAAGATTTTGTCTATAAGTTGTAACAAAGTCATTTCCATATAGTGGCACATCTTTGAAAGGATTGACTGCTATTAAACCGGGGCCTGCCTTACTCTAGGAAAAACAGAATGTAATTTTCAAGAGCATGATACTAACATAGTACATAACACAAATGCTTGACCACTAGTTACTTACATATACAATGTCTTGAGAATATCTATACTATAGATTGTGAAGAACTAAAGGGTTGTTCAAGTAGCTAAGTTCTATAAGATCATCCACCCCCTCAAGAATGTCTGGATTGGCAGGTAAGAGACAACAAAATCAGAAGGACAAAAGAAGAACGTTTTAAATTCAACTAGCATGATTCTTCTATCAGAATGACAACATTTTTCAAATATGCTAGCGTGGAGATTTAACAACAGTAAATCAAAAAGATTTAAAATTGGGCCATCTCTTTTAGTCCGAAACCTCAACCACTGGCCGCCAAGTTCCTTCACTGGTACAGAAAAATTTCACACAAGCACACTTCATTAAACCAACCATTTCCAGAATTCAAATAACACATGAAACCCATTTTCTTTTGGAATTTAAAATCGGAACAGTTACAAAACGAACCTGAAATTCGTTATTTCAGTCGCGACAAAACCCAACCTTCCGTCTCGCTGACACCTTCAGTCGCATCCACGGATAGTCGCCGTCGAAGCTTATCGGAGACCTTGGCTGCCACCTTTTTTCCACCGGTAGTCGGATCTGGAATTTCGGATTTCCAAACCAGGCCCTTGAATTAGGCTCCTGTCGCTCCGATTTACTCCAATTAAGGACATGTACGCTTCCGAGTCGAGCGGGCGGTGGTCACGCCGGAGATAGAACGCTCAGAAGCATTTTTGAGAGAGAGAGAGAGAGAGATATAGAATGACGATAGAGAACAGAAAGGGGACGACGAGAAGAGAGAGAGTGTGAGATGAGAAGACTTTTTCATCGGGATAATGATTTAGCATCTTTTTTTTTATTTCTCATTTAAATTACTGATACCTTTGTGTCAATATATTTTGACACATTTATATTAAAGTCAGAAAATAGATCAAATGTCGTAAGTTACTGACACTTTTGATAAAGTGTCAGAACAAAAGTGTCAGTAAAAGATATATTTGTAGTAGTGCGGATTTCACATGGGAGTGTGTTATTCTGATAAAAAAATAGTGGGAGCTGGGTAACTAGAATAGAAAAGACCTTAATTCTATACTCAGATCATAATTAAACAAGTCACCAATTAATCTGTCGTACTTAATGCAGACATAACTCTCAATATGACAATGAATCCACTCGCAATTCTACTCGAGAAGAACACCCTGATTGGACCTAACTTTGTGGACTCGCTCCGCAATCTGATAATTGTCCTCAGTATAGAGGCACTGGGATACGTCTCGGAGATGGACATTCCGGTGCCTCCTGTGCGTACCAGAGCCAATCAGGAAGAGATCAAAAACCACGAAAAGTGGGTTAAGGTTGACATAAAAGTCCGTGCTTACATGATGTCTTCTATGTCAAATGAGCTTCAGAGAGCTCATGAGAAAATGACTTCTGCTAGGTAGATTCTATCTCACTTAACCAAACTTTATGGTGAGCACAGCAGAACTGCTAGATATGAGATATCCAAGAAACTGTTTGGTGAAAGGATGAAGGAAGGTGAGAAGGTTGGGGAACACATCCTCAAAATGATATCCATGATCGAGAGATTGGAGGCTCTTGATTTTAAAATGGATACTTCTCTCCAAACCGACCTTATCCTACATTCTCTCCCTGATTCCTTCTCACAGTTTGTTATGAACTTCAACTGCAATGACATTGCATGTAATTTAGCTGGGCTAATGAACAAACTTGTGACCGCTCAGTCTCAGATGAAGACTCCGCGGATGAAGGAGTCTGCTCTTGTGATTTATTCTGGACCTCGGAGGTCTAAGAACAATAAGAAAAAGACCAAGAATCAGACTGGACCACATGTCAATGAATTCAAGGGAAAGGGCAAGGCCCCGATGGTTTCGAAGAACAAGAAGAAGAAGGATGCTTGTCTCAAGTGCGGTGAGCTGGGCCACTGGGCTAGAGACTGTCCGATTCTTCATGGAACTTCAGGTACAGAACTTTTAGTTTTGGAAACAAATTATTCTGCTACTGTATTTTCTACTTCCTGGATACTGGATTCTGGTGCTAGTTCTCATATTTATACCGTGAATCAGGATCTGGAACAAAGTAGGAAGCTTGGAGCTGGAGAAGTAATGATCACTGTCGGAAGCGGGCACAGTGTCGAAGCAACTGACATAGGATCACTTCTTTTGGATTTAGAATCCGGTTTTGTTCTGACTTTAGAAGATGTACTTGTTTTGCCCAAGGGGCATAAAAACATTGTATCCATTCCGGTCATGGACCGAAAGGCTTTTCATTTTTCATTGGTGATGGTTCTTGCAAAATTTATTTCAGAAATAAACTAGTGGGTACTGCTACATTGTTAAATGGTCTGTATCATCTAAACCTCAGTAACAAAATCGTTGTGAATACTAGGACTAGGAGACGTGGTAGGGATGAAACCAAGCAAGTTTTGAAATGGCATCTTAGACTTGGTCATGTTGGTCAGACCAAGGTTTACAAAATGGAAAAAGATGGACTTATGGGTCAATTGGGATCGGATCCCTTTCCTACTTGTCAATCTTGCCTTAAAGGCAAAATGACTAAGTCCCCCTTCACAGGGAATTTTGAAATAGCCGCTGATAAACTGGGATTAATCCATACCGACGTATGTGGTGCTTTGGAAGCAGCACGTGACGGATATCAGTACTTGATTACGTTTACAGATGATCATACTAGGTATGGTTATGTATACTTAATGAAACATAAATCGGAGGCCTTTGAGAAATTATAGGAATTCAAGGCCCTAGTCGAGAAACAAACTGGTAATCATATCAAAGCACTTCGGTCGGACCGAGGTGGCGAGTATATAAGTATAGAGTTTGACGAGTTCCTAAAAGAACATGGAATAGTATCACAACTAACACCTCCAGGTACTCCTCAGTTAAATTGTGTGTCAGAAAGAAGGAACCGGACCTTGTTAAACATGGTCCTTTCCATGCTGGGCTACACTGACTTACCAATTTACCTGTGGGGGTATGCACTCCTGACTGCCGCATACATCTCGAACAGATGTCCTTCAAAATCCGTTCCTAAAACTCCACATGAGATGTGGTAGGGCAGGAAACCAAGTCTTAATCATATTAGGATTTAGGGATGTCCCGCCTATGTCAAGAAGACTAAGGTGGAGAAGTTGGAAGCTAGGTCCGCGAAGGGACGTTTCATTGGATTCCCGTCTCGGACGATGGGGTATCTATTCTACATGCCCGAAGATCGAAAGATCGTTGTTGATTTACAAGCACACTTCCTGGAAGATTAGTTCATTCAGGAAGGCGGGGCAGGTAGAAGTATTTCTTTAGAAGAATACAATGAAACTCCTCGGGAGACACCTGTGCAAGAAACTGGAACTGAACCTTCTGAAACACAAGTACAACCACATCGTAGGTCTAGTAAGGTGTCTCATTTAACTGAGAGGTATGGGCTCATGCACTTGTAGGAGCTGGGTCTCTATGAGGTTCCAAGTGATAGCCAAGAGACCGACCCAACGACCTATGACCAAGCGATGGTGGATGTAGACTCCGCGAAATGGCGTGAAGCTATGAAAGTTGAGATGGACTCGATGCATGTTAATCAGGTCTGGACTCTAGTAGACCGCCCCAAGGGCATAGTGCCTATTAGGAACAAGTGGATCTACAATAGAAAGACTGATGGAGATGTCAAGGTTGATGCCTATAAGGCCAGGCTTGTGGCAAAGGGTTATACCTAGAAGGAAGGGATCGATTACCACGATACCTTCTCGCCTGTAGCTATGATCAAGTCTATTCGCATGATGCTTGCTATAGCTGCCTACCACGATTATGAGATATGGAAAATGGATGTAAAGACGGCTTTCCTTAATGGATTCCTCGAGGAGGAAATCTATACGGAGAAGCCTAAAGGCTTTGTGTCCGAAGTCGATATTCAGAAAGTGTGTAAGCTTCAGTGTTCCATTTATGGACTGAAGCAAGCGTCGCGTAGTTGGAACCTTCGTTTTGACGAGGCGGTCAAAGAGTTTGACTTCGTGCAAAATGAAGAGGAACCTTGTGTATACAAGAGGGTTAGTGGGAGGAAGATCGCATTCTTAGTACTATATGTAGATGACATTCTACTAATAGGAAATGATGTGGGAATGCTCACTTCTGTGAAAGCTTGGCTTTCGAGTAATTTCTCCATGAAAGACGTAGGAGAAGCCACATATATTCTTGGTATTCGGCTCTATCGGGATAGAGCGAAGAGAACGACAGGTCTTTTCCAAGCATTCTATATAGATAAAATTATAAAGCAATTTAAGATAGATGATTCTAAAAGAGGGTTCCTTAAAATGCGACATGGAATAAAACTCACCTCGAAGATATGTCCTCAAAGTGAGGAACAACGAAGGGAAATGAGTAATATATCATATGCTTCGGCCATGGGTAGTCTTATGTATGCTATGTTGTGTACGATACCTGACATTGCGCATGCTGTTAGCGTGGTGAGTAGGTTTCAGGCAAACCCAGGTAGGGAACATTGGACTGCTGTAAAGAATGTTCTCAAGTACTTAAGAAGAACTAGAGACATGGTTCTGATGTATGGCGGTGGAGAATTGGATGTGGTGGGATTCACTGATTCGGAATTCCAAGGACATAAGGATGACTCGATGTCTACTTCTGGCTACATATTTACTCTTAATGGAGGAGAAGTACCTTGGCATAGCGCCAAGCAAAGCGCGACTGCTGATTCTACCTGTCAGGCTGAGTATCAAGCAGCCTCGGAGCCTTCCAAGGAAGGGTTCTGGATTAATAAGTTTCTGGGAGAACTTCAAGTGATACCATGTGCCGAGTCGCCTGTCTGCATCTTTGCGACAACGACGAGTCAGAATACGTGCCAAGGAGCCGAGGTTTCACAATAGCACCAAACATATTGAGAGGAAGTATCATCTCGTAAGAGAATTTGTTCGCAAGGGATACATTGTGCTGCACAGAGTAGACTCGGCCGACAACGTCGCTGATCCACTGACCAAGCCACTTTCTGTAACACCCCGAGATATTCGGAATAATTACAGCGCCGTAAACCCTTTAGGTAAGGATTTACAAGGCTAATTTTAAAAAGAGTGTAAATATAAACCAATCGTACAACTGAAGTTTAAAGACATATTTGATTCAACCGATCAAATAGTTAATTTATACAACCATATCGAAAGGACATTATTAAAACAGACGTACTCGAGTACTGAACGAAACAAGAAAACAACTCTCGACAACAATAACATCAATCAAATCATTGAGCCATCTCATCGTCCTGTCGGTACTGTGGCTGCCTCCCCGCTCCTCGGCTACCTGAACATCAAAGCAATGTCCACCCCCGAAGGGGTTAGCAAAACGATGCTAGTACAAGTATCATAATACAATAAATCATCAATGCATCATAAAACATGCAAAACGAACTTCCGCTACCGGAATCCAACGATGCGAATCCTCACGATCCCATCAATACAATACAGGGTAATCCAAATGATCCAAGCGCCCTTGGTATAGATCCCCATGATGATCCCGCGGACCAACGCATGGTGGAAAACCCGTCCAGCCGATCCAGCGCCCTCGGATAGATCCCCATGATGATCCCGTCGGACCAACGCATGGTGGACATTCGATCCAGCCCTCAAGATAGATCCTCATGACCCCCTCGGATCATTTATACCATAATCAATCAATTATGCATACACATATGCATTTCAATATGTTCATCAATACGAACAAACAACAACGAATATCACGCGAATTTCCAGAAATACATCTCATATACAAAATATGAACAATACCATAAGCATAATAAATCAAACTCGACATATGATACTTGCCTCGAAAATGGCAAGACGAAATACTTCAAGGATCTCGACACACTCGAAGGCCGCCTCCTTCGATCAACGTAACAAGCTCGAACCTTAACAAAAGGAACGATATACAAATCATCTCAAGTCGAACGATGGCCTAACAATTTGGTCTATGGCTGAAAAGCTCAAAATAAACAAGTCCGTCTGGATTGCTTAGCGCGCCACGTACTCTACGTAACGCGGCGCTAAGACGGATCGTTAGCGTACGCTATCGTATAAGACTAGCGGCGCTAGCCACGGTCTGGCAATCGACTGGCCGTCTCATAACGCACGCTACGACGCTTTCGGGCGTTAATCGACCCCGATAGCGCACGTTAACTCACACGTGTTAGCGTGCGCTAATATTGCATGGCGAATCGCAAGCCGAAAACTGGGTTGAATGGTGAAGAACTCATGAATCCTACCGTGATAATACAAGTTATCCTCGGGAAAATCATGCTAATAAGGTTTGTGGAAGATTTATGATCGTGAAATACAAAAATACGGATAGCCAACTCAACATCATAATTCATCTACGATCTCCAAGAAATAATCTAAGTTCCATTTGTTCTACGTTCCAAAACACATGATTCCATCGTGTAAAACGTATCAACTGGGTAATATCCGATCATTGATCATAACTTGATTTGAACATGCTTAGGAGTCCTTATAATAAGATGGTTCAAAGGTTCATACGATATATAATGCCGATACGTCAAAAGTATCTTTCTAACATGTGATGACCGATTAAAAACGAAATACTTGCTATCAAAACATGATTCAAACTTCCTTAGGAACATTACTAACATCAGTGAAGAATCACCTACCTCAAAGTAGTGAAGAATACGGAGGAAAATGAAGCGATCCAACACCGAAGGCTTGAACACCAATCTCCAATGATATACGATCTTCAATCTCGAACTAGGAGGTTGATATGAAGTGTTTGGGACGAAGTGAGTTATGTTCTAAGTGTAAGAGTTCGGGTTATGGGAGGAGAAAATCAAATCTCGAATAGGATGATGTCCTATTTATAATAAATGGCTATTAGCGCTAGACCCTATTCGTAGCGTGCGCTAACGGCTCAACGCCTAAATCAGTATTCGCACTTAGCGTGCGCTACGCATCGACCAGAAGCGTGCGCTAAGGCGTTGACTCGGCTTTTCCCGAAAGCCGCCTGTACATCCGACACAATCCGGCTGGGGTCCCCGGCCAGATCTCACCTACCGCACGTCCCAATCAATTTGACCACGCATAGCGTGCGCTAATTACATTCTGTAGCGTGCGCTATGAAACCATGTTAGCGTCGCTACTCCTTAGCCTGTAGCGTGCGCTACATGCACAGAATTTCAACCTTACAAATCACAACCATGAAATTAAACGCTCGGCAACATCGGATTATGAAATACGGAGAATAATACTCAGACAAAAGTACAATCATTACAATATCACAAGTTCCAATTACATAACAGAAATCTCGGGCATTACATCCTTCCTACCTAAAAAGAAGTTTCGTCCCGAAACTTATGATGAAAACAACTCCGGATATTTAGCCTTCATACCGTCCTCCGTTTCCCAAGTGGCCTCTTCGACTCCATGTCGTGACCATTGTACTTTAACCAAGTGTATTGGTTTATTCCTCAATTGTTTGATCCGGCTCTCAAGTATCTTGATTGGTCTCTCTTCGAAGGTGCCATCATTAGCTATCTCGATCTCGTCGAAATCAATGACGTGATCGGGTCCTAGACATACTTCCGCAGCTGGGATACGTGAAACACATTGTGAACGTGACCCAATGATGGCGAAGGCCAACTCGTATGCTAAATCTCCCACTCTCTCGAGGATCTCAAAGGGTCCGATATATCTCGGACTAAGTTTGCCTCTTCTCCCAAAACGGAAAATCCTCGTGTAGGAGACACCTTCAATAGTACGTGGTCTCCAGGCCGAACTCTAGAGGGCGACGACGTACATCGGCATAAGACTTCGTCGACTGCGCCAACAGCCTCTCTCGAATCAAGGCTATCTTCTCTTGAGTCCGAATAATCAATTCCGGTTCCGTCCCGATCAAATCCAAGAATCATCCCGGACAGGGGTGATCGGCATCTTCTCCGTACAAAGCTTCAAATGGTGCCATCTTAATAGAAGCATGCCAACTGTTATTATAAGTGAACTCGATCAAGGGCAAGTGAACTTCCCAATCCGACCAATCTAATGCACAAGCTCTAAGCATGTCCTCTACTGCCTGAATAGTCCTTTCTGATCGACCGTCCGTTTGGGGAAGATAAGTCGTACTAAAGTTTAGCTCGGTCCCCAAAGCCCCGTGAATCGCTTCTTAAGTGTGACACGAAACGACCATCTCGATCCGAAATAATGGTCTTCGGCCCCGTGCACCGGACTATCTCCGCAATAAATATTCGTGCCAATCTCTCGGGTCCCCATGTATCTTTGATTCCTAGGAAATGAGCCGACTTGGTTAGTCGATCAACTACAACCCAAATCATGTTCATTCCCGTTCTAGTCCTTGGCATACTAGTAATGAAGTCCATCGAGATATCCTCCCACTTCCACTCGTGGATCTAAGCGGTCTTAACATTCCGCAGTCGTTGATGTTCAATCTTAACTCGCCGACAAGTCAAACACTTCAAACGTACTCCGCTACGTCCTTCTTCATATTCCCCACCGTAAGTTTTGCTTTAAATCTTTATACATCTTATCACGCCCGGTGAATAGAATAGGGCGCGCCGTGAGCTTCCTTCGTAATAGTCCTTCTCAAATCATCATCATCGGAACGCAAAGTCGACTCAAATCTCGAACTCCATCATCTTGTATCACGAATCCGGGGCTTTTCCTTTCTTTACTTCGTCACATAATCGAAGGATCGAGAATCGCTCAATTGTTTAGACTTGATATCCTCGACTAGTGATGAAGTTAGTTCCATCACATAAAGTTGTCCTTGGATTCCCTACCCATACTTCAATCCTCGCGGATCGGTTCCGTTGAATACCGGTTTGGGATGTAAGTGCTTCCAACGCTCGAAGGGAAACAGTTTACGGCTCAAAGCATCGGCTACTACATTTGCTTTCCCTGATGATAGAGAATCTCCAAGTCGTAATCCTTGATCAATTCCACCACCTTCTCGCCTCATGTTTAACTCTTCGATCGAAAATGTACTTGAGGCTCTTATGGTCCAGTAAAGATCTGACAATGAGTGCCGTACAAATAATGTCGCCAGATTTTCAAGGCAAAGACCACAACTGCTAGCTCCAGATCATGAGTCGGATAATTAACTTCGTACGGTTTCAATTGCCGAGAAGCATAAGCAATTACTTTATCCTTCTGCATCAACACACAACCCAAACCCTGATTTGAAGCATCGCTGTATACCATAAATCCGTCAGTTCCTTCTGGCAGCGCTAATATAGGTGCTGTCGTCAGTCTCTTCTTAAGTTCGTCAAAACCAGCCTGACACTTCTCATTCCACGCGAACTTTTGAGTTTTCTGTAACAGCTGAGTGAGCGGACGAGCAATTTTGGAAAATCCCTCTACAAAGCGGCGATAATATCCAGCTAGTCCTAAGAAGCTTCGGACTTCTTTCACGTTTTTAGGAGCTTCCCACTCCAAGATTGCTTCGACTTTCTTCGGGTCCACCTGAACTCCGTCGGATGATATCACATGCCCAAGGAAAGTTACTTCCTTAAGCCAGAACTCACATTTAGAAAGCTTAGCATACAGCTGTTCCTTTCTCAAGATGCTCAAAACCACACGTAAATGTTCAGCATGTTCCTCTGCGTCCCTCGAATATATCAAGATGTCGTCAATGAAAACGACCACAAATTTATCCAAGTACTCCAAGAATACCCGATTCATCAACCGCATGAATACCGCAGAGCATTGGTAAGTCCAAACGGCATCACTACGAATTCATAATGCCCTGCACGGATCTCGAAAGCGCATTTCGGTATATCCGATTCCTTAATTCTCAACCGGTGGTATCCCGATCGCAAGTCAATCTTCGAGAATACCCTTGCCCCTTGCAGTTGATCAAACAAGTCGCCGATCCGAGGTATAGGATACTTATTCTTGATCGTCATCTTGTTAAGCTCCCTGTAATCAATACACAATCGGAGGGATCCGTCTTTCTTAGGACAAAGAGAACGGGTGCTCCCCAAGGAGAAACGCTTGGTTGAATATAACCCTTCGCAACAATTCCTCCAGTTGTTTCTTGAGTTCATACATCTCGGTTGGCGCCATGCGGTATGGTGTTCTGGAAATAGGAGTCGCTCCGTGCTCTAGTTCGATAGTGAATTCCACTTCTCTCGCGGAGGTAATCCGTAGTTCGTCAGAAAACATCTCGAGAACTCATTCACAATCGAAATAGATGAGAGCTCTACTCCTTCCTCTTTCCTCATGGCATAGCACCAAAGTCCGTGACATCCTTGCTTGATAATTTCACGGCTTTCATTGCCTTGATCAATTTCCCGAGCTTACCTGGTCTCCATCCTCGGAATAAGTGTTCGATCCGTCATCGCAATGATGGAAATGACTCTCTCTCGGTAATTCAGATACCTCCATAACGGTTGAGCCAATCATCTCCGAGAATTAAATCGTCACCGCAGATGTCAACCACAATAAGATTCGATGGCCAATCTCTTCCTTCTATAGATACCGGGAAATCCTTAGCTTCTAAGGTTCCCACAATTTTCTCTCCGCTCGGTAATCCCACAACATAAGGTTCACAATTATACAAGCACGAGATGTTCAAACGATTAACACTTCAAAGATATAAAAGAATGCGTGGCTCTGAATCGAACAAGACACCGATCGGTTGCAAAAGGATCTCGAATCGCACTGATGCAACATGTGTTCGATCATCGATTTCCTCATCTCGCATGTGCGTGGAGGAACGGACCCATCACCGGATGCCTCTCTTCCTGTGGTTACGCTGCTGAAATCCACTTTGCTGCGTCTGGTTCACACTTGTCTCCTTCGAATCGAGCCGGAGCGCGAGTACCAAAAGATCGGGTCGCATTCCCACAAAATGTTGCGCGATGTCCTTCCTGTCCACACTCGAAACAGTCACAGCAGCGCGAAACAATCACGTCGAACATGTCCCGCCTTGCCACGCTTGTAACACTTCTTCCCGTGTCGAAGCAATCGGTCTTGCCGAACTTCTTTCCTCCTCGACTAGGATGCGGAGGTCTCCTGGATGAGTGAAAAGAGGACTGACCCCGGCGGGGCCCGTTATTCTTATTCTCCGTGAAGTTGCCCGACACCTTCTGTTTCTTTGCTTCCGTCGATTTCTCTACTGCTACTTCCTTCATATCGTAGGCCAACGCCTTGTCCTGATACTGCCTCAAGGTGGTACAATCAAATCCAGACATATATTGCTGAATTTCCGGCTTCATTCGCATGTCAAAATGGAAAATCCTTTCCGCCTCGGTCCTGACCAGGTGGCGCACATAAGTCAGCTGGTGATTAAAAGTCTTAATCACTTCCGTCACAGATGCTTCCGAATTTTGTGGTGAGAAAACTCCCGAACTCGGGCCTCTCTAATCGGGCGAGGACAATACCGTGCCTCCATCATCAACTTGAATTGGCCCATCAAGATTATGCTCCTATGGTCGAATGGCCTCCAACCAGTCGAAAGCCTCCCCGTTCAAAAGATACTGGGCGACCGGAACATTCCTATCGATGGGACAGTTAATACCCGCAAAAATCTACTCTAATTCCTTCACCAATGATCCCACGAAAGCGTCTCGGTGGAACCGTCAAATTTCGGAGGATGCAATTTGACCACCTCGGTAAGCCATTTATCTCCCGATTATCCACGTTATTCTGCTGTCCCATCGCCGTCTGCATGCGATCCACAACTTGAGCAACCGGTTTATCTGGCAACCACTGCCGAAGCACTCCCGCACGTTAGGATCTCGCATTATTATTTGCCGATCCTCGCCGTCCCCTAATGTGAATCCGTTTGGCTAGCGGCTATCTCGTGAGTAGATACCGATTCTTCTTGCCTCGCATTTCCACGTCCGCGCCCACGACAAGGCCCGCGTCCACGACCTCCTCAACATACCGTAAACATAAATACTCAATATCCGTGGCAAACGTTCTAAAAGTACATCCATCAATGTTTACAAGACAAGAATTAAATAAAAAAGTAGTATTCGAGATTATGAAACTTACAACCACATTCCAATTGACGATGCTGGCTCAGCAGTGATGTTACTAACTACCAATAATCAATAACGTAAATGCACTCCAACTAACCCGACGCCAAGATATCCATAAATCTTAGCTCGATACCATATTCGGTAACACCCGAGATATTCGAATAATTACGTACCGTAAACCCTTTAGGTAAGGATTTACAAGGCTAATTTTAAAAAGAGTGTAAATATAAAACAATCGTACAACTGAAGTTTAAAGACATATTTGATTCAACCGATCAAATAGTTAATTTATACAACCATATCGAAAGGACATTATTAAAACAGACGTACTCGAGTACCGAACGAAACAAGAAAACAACTCTCGACAACAATAACATCAATCACATCACCGAGCCATCTCATCGTCTCCGTTTGCATCGTGGTCGCCTCCCGCTCCTCGGCTACCCGAACATCAAAACAATGTCCACCCCCGAAGGGGTTAGCAAAACGATGCTAGTACAAGTATCATAATACAATAAATCATCAATGCATCATAAAACATGCAAAACGGACTTCCGCTACCGGAATCCAACGATGCGAATCCTCACGATCCCATCAATACAATACAGGTAATCCAAATGATCCAAAGACCCTTGGTATAGATCCCCATGATGATCCCGTCGGACCAACGCATGGTGGAAAACGCGTCCAGCGATCCAAGCCCTCAAGATAGATCCCCATGATGATCCCGTCGGACCAACGCATGGTGGACATTCGATCCAGCGCCCTCAAGATAGATCCTCATGACCCCCTCGGATCATTTATACCATAATCAATCAATTATGCATACACATATGCATTTCAATATGTTCATCAATACGAACAAACAACAACGAATATCACGCGAATTTCCAGAAATACATCTCATATACAAAATATGAACAATACCATAAGCATAATAAATCAAACTCGACATATGATACTTGCCTCGAAAATGGCAAGACGAAATACTTCAAGGATCTCGACACACTCGAAGGCCGCCTCCTTCGATCAACGTAACAAGCTCGAACCTTAACAAAAGGAACGATATACAAATCATCTCAAGTCGAACGATGGCCTAACAATTCGGTCTATGGCCGAAAAGCTCAAAATAAACAAGCTGTCTGGATTGCTTAGCGTGCGCTACGTAATCTACGTAACGTGCGCTAAGACGGACTGTTAGCGTACGCTATCGTATAAGACTAGCGTGCGCTAGCCACGGTCTGGCAGTCTGACTCGGCTGGTCTCATAACGTACGCTACGTACGTTTCGGGCGTTAACTGACCCCGATAGCGCACGTTAACTCACACGTGTTAGCGTGCGCTAATATTGCATGGCAGAATACTGCAAGCCGAAAACTGGGTTGAATGGTGAAGAACTCATGAATCCTACCGTGATAATACAAGTTATCCTCGGGCAAATCATGCTAATAAGGTTTGTGGAAGATTTATGATCGTGAAATACAAAAATACGGATAGCCAACTCAACATCATAATTCATCTACGATCTCCAAGAAATAATCTAAGTTCCATTTGTTCTACGTTCCAAAACACATGATTCCATCGTGTAAAACGTATCAACCGGTAATATCCGATCATTGATCATAACTTGATTTGAACATGCTTAGGAGTCCTTATAATAAGATGGTTCAAAGGTTCATACGATATATAATGCCGATACGTCAAAAGTATCTTTCTAACATGTGATGACCGATTAAAAACGAAATACTTGCTATCAAAACATGATTCAAACTTCCTTAGGAACATTACTAACATCAGTGAAGAATCACCTACCTCAAAGTAGTGAAGAATACGGAGGAAAATGAAGCGATCCAACACCGAAGGCTTGAACACCAATCTCCAATGATATACGATCTTCAATCTCGAACTAGGAGGTTGATATGAAGTGTTTGGGACGAAGTGAGTTATGTTCTAAGTGTAAGAGTTCGGGTTATGGGAGGAGAAAAACTGAAATCTCGAATAGGATGATGTCCTATTTATAATAAATGGCTATTAGCGCGCGCTAGACCCTATTCGTAGCGTGCGCTAACGGCTCACAGTCTAAACTGTATTCGGCACTTAGCGTGCGCTACGCATCGACCTGTAGCGTGCGCTAAGGCGTTGACTCGGCTTTTCCCGAAAGCCGTCCAGGTACATCCGACACAATCCGACAGGGGTCCCCCGGCCAGATCTCACCTACCGCACGTCCCAATCAATTTGACCACGCATAGCGTGCGCTAATTACATTCTGTAGCGTGCGCTATGAAACCATGTTAGCGTACGCTACCCTTAGCCTGTAGCGTGCGCTACATGCACAGAATTTCAACCTTACAAATCACAACCATGAAATTAAACGCTCGGCAACATCGGATTATGAAATACGGAGAATAATACTCAGACAAAAGTACAATCATTACAATATCACAAGTTCCAATTACATAACAGAAATCTCGGGCATTACACTTTCTCAGACTAGCTTGGAGCGTCATCTAGAGAACATGGGTATTAGATACCATAGTGTGTGGCATTGAGAGAAAGTGGGAGATTGTTAGGAGTATGCCCTCGAATGCCACTCAGAGGATGTTGAGTGAGGGCATTGTACTTGTAATTATGTAAATCATTTATATAAGGCAATGAATGTTTCTTTATTTACTGGTAGTTACTGGCATTCCTAACTCGTAAATATACATGTAGAAACTACTCCGTGTATTTGAGAGCAAAATGTTCCACTCCTTATTGGATAAGGGGGTCGGCACTGGAAAGGTTTATAGCTCAAATACTTAATCGTTCGTAAGTCGATGAAACTTGACTGAGCGTTAACTTTATGTGAAGACTCGTATGACCTGTTCTTTGACATGGAGAGTGCCTGTCGAACGCTAATGGTTAGTGTGAGCACACATTGTAGGTATGCTGATTGGATTAGTATACTCGAACCGAATCACCATCGATTCGTCACACGGATTTCACTCTGAGACAGTCAATGACGGAATCGAAAGGTTGTGATAGGTATTCGTGAACCTTCGAATTGAGGATTTAGTAGGGATGTGCTTGTGACGTCAAGATTTTCATTAGAGTAGTTCGACCCTGTAAACCGGAAGGTGAGGGTCAACCTCGACGTGCATCTTGAAGGGCAAGTAGCAGGTCCTACTGAATACCAAGATAGACTTCTTTCTCCCGTTAGTGAGCGGGTTATATGTCCTATGCGGTTATTGGCAGATGAGATCATAAGTATTTGGCCAAAGCATTGGATATAGTTGTATTGGATACACGAGAGCTCGATGATCTCGATTTGCATTAACGCATGCATAGCGTCAAGTACAGATAGTGTTTGACTGACCGTGACCCTATAACTAGATCGGGACATTTGAAAGAAGGGTTTATACATATACTGGTATTTACGACAGAATGGTTCTTGAATAATCCCATCATTCATTCTCAGTTGGCGTACAGTGTAGGCCGCCAGGCTGGCTAGGTGGTGCTACTACTCTTTGGTTCTTCCCATTGCTGACTGAGACGGACCTACCGAGTCGCGCAATAGGATTGACGACGGAATGTATCTAGCAAGTTCTCTCATTATAAATATTAGATATTGGATATCTAATTTGGGACATTAGATCTCTAAATCGATTTATTGGATAAATTGATTTACGGCCTTATGAATTAAATATATTACTGGGTGATTAATTTAATTCATGAATATAATTATTTCTTGGAGAAATTAATTATGTTATTATGTATTTGATATAATTAATTAATTGGATTAACTAATCGATATAAATACATCGGAACGTAATCGGAGTTTATCTGTTTGGACTCACGGGAGTCCGAAACGGACCGGAGTCGTCCGAATCCTTCTAGAATGGCCTCTCCTCCCTCACCTACTACCCATGGTCTTTGTCTCCATTTTAATAATGGATGACTCATGACCATGTGAGATATCATATCTCTTATTTTATGGTAAAAGGAGATTTTGGGTGATTTTGTTGGAAGAATAAAATGAAGACTTGAAACACTCTCACCTCACTGGCTATCTCACGGTTTTGTGATAAGAAAGGAGAGAAAGAAAAGTTTTCTGGTGTCTTCAAAGTGTACTTTCTCTTCATTATATTTTCTTTGAGAAATACTGTGAGGATTAATTGAGAGAAATAGATTATACACTTAGAGTGTTATAATCAAAGGCTTCATCATCCTAGCTCTAGTCGTATCCTTGGAGGATAGCAAGGTGATAGTCATCCGTTCGTTTCTCCAGCGCGTGGCAAGTAGAGGCATTGTATTTTTGACGTTGGATCATCCAAGGGCTTGGAGCACATTAGATCATTGGGATATACAACTAACGCTTGTGTAATAGCTCATGAGAAGGAAACCATTTAATCAACGGACTACAAGGGTGAGTTTCTAACATCTCTTGTGTTTTCGTTTATATATTCGTATATGCGTAGCTTGATCGATCCTCGTAGGGATTCAGATCAAATTAATTATCATTTTACCGCTTCCGTTGGGCCTTCGTTTTAGGCACCGAATCCCAACAGTGGTACTGGAGCTCGGTCTTGCGATCGTATATACGATATTTAGCATTTGGAATGCTTGTTTTGTGATTTAGAATCAATTTGATAATCGCAGATATTTTATTGTTCATCGTAGTATCGTTTTTCCGAGATTTTATGTTATGGTATAAATCAGGTTTTTCTTGGAAATATGATTTATATTAATAATATATAGATCAGGAATAACAGGATTTTAGAAATCTGCCCGAAAACGAGTTGTATGCAATCGTTGGACGATATATCATACAGCTGCCGAGTCAGGGCCAAGCGCTTGCTGTGTGCGGCCGAGTGCTTGCTGTATGCGGACGACTGCTTGCTGTATGCGGTAGAGCGCTTGCTGTATGCGGCCGAGCGCTTGCTGTATGGGGCCGAGCGCGTCCTATATGGAGCCGAGCGCGTCCTAACAGCGGTCGGGCACTTACTGTATGGAGCCGAGCGCGTCTTGTAGGGAGTCGCGCGCGTCTTGTAGGGAGCCGAGCACTTCCTGTAGGGATCCGAGGGTTTCCTGTAGGCGGCTGAGCGTGTCCTGTAGGCTGCCTAGCAGGTGCACAGTCTTTGTAGCGCTTTCAAGTCCGTCGCACCGGGTCTTTTCAGTATATTTTTTATTATTGAATTTCCCAGTGTTAAAATCATTAATTTGGAATTTTTGATGAGGGAAAATTCAAAGAAAATATTTTAAGGGTTTACTACGGATGAAAATTAAATTGTCGATTATTATTGAATTGATTGGATCAATTCTATTTATTGTTGATTATATATATTGATTAGATCAATGTAATCTTCATGTAATCCATTTATTTTGTATTTATTGGATGAATGCTTTTGAATGGGTATGTGGTACATGGACTTAGTTTTGAATCGTTCGTTTTATTTGATTGGGTTGTTAAGGCCATTTTGAGCCTATTTATTTTACTAGAAATATTTGTATCTAGGATGCAATTTTTCAATGTAAAATTTATATGTAATGACGAAGACCGGAGGAATATCTATTTCAAGAAGACGAAGATTCAAGACGAAGACTTGTAATTAGATTACGAAGTTTTTGTTTTCTAGGAACGGTCAATGAACCACATGTTGGTAGCAACTAGGTTGTGAATGGTTGTTTCATATTGTATGAATGTCACAAACGCGCCTAAATGAATTAATGTGCAAAGTGTAACATTAATCGCGATAATTCTACCACAACCAATTATTAAGTTTATAAGGTTTCAAGGTTTTCCTTCCCTTCATCGAGCTTTCGGGAAATTGAAATCCAAACCGGATGTGCTATGCTTCCGAGTTATCGGGGTAGTCGTTCGGGGAGGATGGATAAATTACCGGGAGTGCATTGGATTCCTTCGGTTGGAGCAAATTTTATCCCTAGAAACTTGATAGGTTGCCGGATAAGATTCAATTGTGAGACTGATTTGCGTCGATGGTATAAACTTAACTTGTTCACAAACCCTAGAAACCGTATAGGTTGAAGGGAGTGAACAAAGGGAAAAGGAAGATCGAATCATCCATTAGATGGGTTGGTGTTGGACACCACTTTATGAAAATTAATAGACTAGAAACCTGTTCGGTTGCCCTCTATTAATATTTATAAAGAACTCGATTACCACTATGAAGTAGAGTGACGATACTTCTGGATTTCACATGGGAGTGTGTTATTCTGATAAAAAATAGTGGGAGCTGGGTAACTAGAATAGAAAAGACCTTAATTCTATACTCAGATCATAATTAAACAAGTCACTAATTAATCTGTCGTACTTAATGCAGACATAACTCTCAATATGACAATGAATCCACTCGCAATTCTACTCGAGAAGAACACCCTGATTGGACCTAACTTTGTGGACTGGCTCCACAATCTGATGATTGTCCTCAGTATAGAGGCACTGGGATACGTCTTGGAGACGGACATTCCGGCGCCTCTTGTGCGGACCAGAGCCAATCAGGAAGAGATCGAAAACCACAAAAAGTGGGTTAAGGATGACATAAAAGTCTGTGCTTACATGATGGCTTCTATGTCAAACGAGCTTTAGAGAGCTCATGAGAAAATGACTTCTGCTAGGCAGATTCTATCTCACTTAACCGAACTTTATGGTGAGCACAGCAGAACTGCTAGATATGAGATATCCAAGCAACTGTTCGGTGCAAGGATGAAGAAAGGTGAGAAGGTTGGGGAACACATTCTCAAAATGATATCCATGATCGAGAGATTGGAGGCTCTTAATTTTAGAATGGATACTTCTCTCCAAACCGACCTTATCCTACAGTCTCTCCCTGATTCCTTCTCACAGTTTCTTATGAACTTCAACTGCAATGATAATTTATGTAATTTAACTGGGCTAATGAACAAACTTTTGACCGCTCTATCTCAAATGAAGACTCCGCCGATGAAGGAGTCTGCTCTTGTGACTTCTTATGGACCTCGGAGATATAAGAACAAGAAGAAAAAGACCAAGAAGCAGACTGGACCACAAGTCAAGGAATTCAATGGAAAGGGCAAGGCCCCGATGGTTTCGAAGAACAAGAAGAAGAAGGATGCTTGTCTCAAGTGCGGTGAGTTGGGCCACTGGGCTAGAGACTGTCCGATTCTTTATGGCACTTCAGGTACAGAACTTTTAGTTTTGGAAACAAATTGTTCTACTACTGTATTTTCTACTTCCTGGATACTGGATTCTGGTGCTAGTTCTCATATTTGTACCGTGAATCAGGATATGGAACAAAGTAGGAAGCTTGGAGCTGGAGAAGTAATGATCACTGTCGGAAATGGGCATAGTGCCGAGGCAACTGACATAGGATCACTTCTTTTGGGTTTAGAATCCGGTTTTGTTCTGACTTTAGAAGATGTACTTGTTTTGCCCAAGGGGTATAAAAACATTGTATCCATTCCGGTCATGGACCGAAAAGGCTTTTCATTTTTCATTGGTGATGGTTCCTGCAAAATTTATTTCAGAAATAAACTAGTGGGTACTGCTATATTGTTAAATGGTCTGTATCATCTAAACCTCAGTAACAAAGTCGTTGTGAATACTATGACTAGGAAATATGGTAGGGATGAAACCAATCAAGTTTTGAAATGGCATCTTAGACTTGGTCATGTTGGTCATACGAAGGTTTACAAAATGGAAAAAGATGGACTTATGGGTCCATTGGGATCGGATCCCTTTCATACTTGTGAATCTTGCCTTAAAGGCAAAATGACTAAGTCCCCCTTCATAGGGACTTTTGAAAGAGCCGCTGATAAACTGGAATTAATCCATACCGACGTATGTGGTGCTTTGGAAGCAACACGTGACAGATATCAGTACTTCATTAAGTTTACAAATAATCATACTAGGTATGGTTATGTATACTTAATGAAACATAAATCTGAGGCCTTTGAGAAATTCCAGTAATTCAAGGCCCTTGTCGATAAACAAACTGGTAATCATATCAAAGCACTTCGGTCGGACCGAGGTGGTGAGTATATGAGTACCGAGTTTGACGAGTTCCTAAAAGAACATGGAATAGTATCACAACTAACACCTCCAGGTACTCCTCAGTTAAATGGTGTGTCATAAATAAGGAACTGGACCTTGTTAAACATGGTCTGTTCCATGCTAGGCTACACTGACTTACCAATTTACTTGTGGGGGTATGCACTCCTGACTGCCGCTTACATATTGAACAGATGTCCTTCCAAATCCGTTCCTAAAATTCCACATGAGATGTGGGAGGGCAGGAAACCAAGTCATAATCATATTAGGATTTGGGGATGTCCCGCCTATGTCAAGAAGACTAAGGTGGAGAAGTTGGAAGCTATGTCCGCGAAGGGACGTTTCATTGAATTCCTGTCTGGGATGATGGGGTATCTATTCTACATGCCCGAAGATCGAAAGATCGTTGTTGCTTTACAAGAACACTTCCTGGAAGATGAGTTCATTCAGGAAGGCGGGGCAGGTAGAAGTAGTTCTTTAGAATAATACAATGAAACTCCTCGGGAGACACCTGTGCAAGAAACCGGAACCGAACCTTCTGAAACACAAGTACAACCACCTCGTAGGTCTAGTAGGGTGTCTCATTTACCTGAGAGGTATGGGATCGTGCATTTGGAGGGGCTGGGTCTCCATGAGGTTCCAAGTGATAGCCAAGAGACCGATCCAACGACCTATGACCAAGCGATGATGAATGTAGACTCTGCGAAATGGCGTGAAGCTATGGAAGCTAAGATAGACTCAATGCATGTCAATCAGGTCTGGACTCTAGTAGACCGCCCTAAGGGCATAGTGCCTATTGGGAACAAGTGGATCTACAAGAGAAAGACTGATGGAGATGGCAAGGTTGATGCCTATAAGGCCAGGCTTGTGGCAAAGGATTATATCTAGAAGGAAGGGATCAGTTACCACGATACCTTCTCGCCCGTAGCTATGATCAAGTCTATTTGCATGATGCTTGCTATAGATGCCTACCAAGATTATGAGATATGGCAAATGGACGTAAATACGGCTTTCCTTAATGGATTCCTCGAGGAGGAAATCTATATGGAGCAGCCTAAAGTATTTGTGTCCGAAGTCGATATTCAGAAAGTGTGCAAGCTTCAGCATTCCATTTATGGACTGAAGCAAGCGTCGCGTAGTTGGAATCTTCATTTTGACGAGTCGGTCAAATAGTTTGACTTCGTGCAAAATGAAGAGGAACCTTTTGTATACAAGAGGGTTAGTGAGCAAGATCGCATTCTTAGTACTATATGTAGATGACATTCTACTAATAGGAAATGATGTGGGAATGCTCAGTTCTGTGAAAGCTTGGCTTTCGAGTAATTTCTCCATGCAAGACTTGGGAGAAGCCACTTATATTCTTGGTATTCGATTCTACCGGGATAGAGCTAAGAGAACGATAGGTCTTTCCCAATCCCTCTATATAGATAAAATCTTAAAGCAATTTAAGATGGATGATTCTAAAAGAGGGTTCCTTCCGATGCGACATGGAATAAAACTCACCGCGAAGATGTGTCCTCAAAGTGAGGAACAACGAAGGGAAATGAGTAATATACCATATGCTTCGGCCGTGGGTAGCCTTATGTATGCTATGTTGTGTTCGAGACCTGACATTGTGCATGCTGTTAGCGTGGTGAGTAGGTTTCAGGCAAACCCAGGTAGGGAACATTGGACTGTCGTAAAGAACGTTCTCAAGTACTTGAGAAGGACTAGAGACATGGTTGTGATGTATGGCGGTGGAGAATTGGATGTGGTGGGATTCACTGATTCGGACTTCCAAGGATAGAAGGACGACTCGATGTCTACTTGTGGCTACATATTTACTCTTAATGGAGGAGCAGTATCTTGGCATAGCGCCAAGCAAAGCGCGACTGCTGATTCCTCCTGTCAGGCTGAGAATCAAGCAGCCTCGGAGGCTTCCAAGGAAGGGTTCTGGATTAAGAAGTTTCTGGGAGAACTTCAAGTGATAACATGTGCTGAGCTGCCTGTTCCGCTGTACTGCGACAACGAAGGAGCTGTAGCGCAGGCCAAGGAGTCGAGGTTTCACAATAGCACCAAACATATTGAGAGGAAGTATCATCTCGTAAGATAATTTGTTCACAAGGGATACATTGTGCTGCACAGAGTAGACTCGGCCGACAACGTCGCTGATCCACTGAACAAGCCACTTTCTCAGACTAGATTGGAGCGTCATCTGGAGAACATGGGTATTAGATACTATAGTGTGTGGCATTGAGTGCAAGTGGGAGATTGTTAGGAGTATGCTCTCGAATGCCACTCAGAGGATGTTGAGTGAGGGCATTGTACTTGTAATTATGTAAATCATTTATATAAGGTAATGAATGTTTCTTTATTTACTGG
The DNA here is from genome assembly GCA_033398695.1 of Orobanche coerulescens. Lineage (NCBI taxonomy): Eukaryota > Viridiplantae > Streptophyta > Magnoliopsida > Lamiales > Orobanchaceae > Orobanche > Orobanche coerulescens. The sequence goes on along the minus strand of CM065816.1, from coordinate 40,998,371 downwards.
TAGTTACTAGCATTCCTAACTCGTAAATATACATGTAGAAACTAGTTCGTGTATTTGAGAGCAAAACGTTCCACTCCTTATTGGATAAGGGGGTCGCCACTGGAAAGGTTTATCGCTCAAATACTTAATCGATCGCAAGTCGATGAAACTTGACTGTGCGTTAAGTTTATGTGAAGACTTGTATGACGTGTTCTTTGACATGGAGAGTGCCTGTCGAACGCTAATGGTTAGTGGGAGCACACGTTGTAGGTCACTAGAACAAAGTGGATTTGGCTACACCAAAAAAGTGTGACGATATACATATAGTCACACATGCATTTTCGAATGTGTGTGACAAAAGGTCGCGCGACCGTAAGGTGTTTATCGTCACATTTTTGAGTTAGTGTCCTTATCCATTAAAAAACAGTGACCAAAAGTTTTAATAAGTGTGACCGTAAACACTTTACAAGCACACAAAGCATGTTTTTTTGTATATTTAGTCACATACAATTTAGCATAAAGTGGCCAAAAGTGTTAATAAGTGTGACCATATGCTGTTTAAAGTGAAGAAATGTGTATTTTGTGTGACTATTAATCATCCAATGGCCACATGAATTTTATATTTGTGTGGCCATTTGTAATATTTAGTCACACAAATCATGTTTGTTTTGGGTATTTCGTCACATACAATTAAGCATAAAGTGGCCGAAAGTGTTAATAAGTGTGACCATATGCTATTTAAAATGAAGTAAAAGTGTGTTTTGTGTGACTATTGTTCATCCAATGGCCACATGAATGTTATGTTTGTGTGGCTTTTTGTAATATATAGTCACACAAAGCATGTTCGTTTTGGGTATTTAGTCACATATAATTAAGCATAAAGTGGCCAAAAGTGTTAATAAGTGTGACTATATGCTGTTTAAAGTGAAGAAATGTGTATTTTGTGTGTATTGATCATCCAATGGACACATGAATTTTATGTTTGTGTGGCCTTTTGTAATATTTAGTCACACAAAGTATGTTAGTTATGGATATTTAGTCACATATAATTAAGCATAAAGTGGCCAAAAGTGTTAATAAGTGTGACCATATGCTGTTTAAAGTGAAGAAATGTGTATTTTTTGTGACTATTGTTCATCCAATGGCCACATGAATTTTATGTTTGTGTGGCCATTTGTAATATTTAGTCACACAAACCATGTTTGTTTTGGGTATTTAGCCACATACAATTAAGCATAAAGTGGTCAAAAGTGTAAATAAATGTGACCATATGCTGTTTAAAGTGAATAAATGTGTATTTTGTGTGACTATTGTTCATCCAATGGTCACATGAATTTTTAGTTTGTGTAGCATTTTGTAATATTTAGTCACACATTGAATTAAGCAAAGAGTGACCAATAATGTTGATAAGCGTGACCATATTATGTGAGTGCATCTTTGTAGCAGAGTTACTACTGCCAGTACTAAGTTAGTACTGCTGGAGCAAAGTTACTACTGCTAGTACTAAGTTAGTACTGCTGGAGCAAGTTATTACTGCTAGTACTATGTTAGTGCTGCTGGAATGAGTATATATATATTAAATAGAATTAAAAACAAAAAGCAATTTCAAATTGAATAAAACTCAAATGCATATAATTGAACCAAATATACAATTACAAATGTCATACATAATCAAATTCTCAACTACCATAATTTAAAGACTTTTGACTCTTCACCGTCCTAGCTTGCCTTTGCATGGTTTCCCGAGACATAATTTTTGCGCTTCGATTGTAATGTTGGTGCAGAATTGTTGTCAGTAATCTTTTGTAACGTAGTTGGTGGTGTAACCTGTAGTAAACAAAAGACGCTAATTGTTGAGAGCCTGAAACATAAAATTTCATGAAGTTATAACCAATACATAGGAAACGTACTATTTCTTAAGAAATTAAATAAAAAAGATAATGAGCAAAGGATATTTAAAAATACCTGGGGACTGTTCCAATTTAGTTTAACAGCTTTTTCATAATTATTTGTTGCCTGCAATATCAAGTGAAAAAATGTTAGATCGCGTACCTTTTCACAATATTTCAAAAATGTTTGTAGTAGAAGCACACCCACTGTTAGAATGTATAGCAGGGAAAATATCATGAGTTCATGGTCTAACCCATTTCCAAAGTTCTTCAACTTCCTTTGTACGCCCATGCATTTTGGCTCGATCAGATATGGCAAAAGCCCAGTTATAATAAGCCTGCAATTAGACAATGTATATACTGACATGTGACGAGAGCCAGATTTTATTAAGAGAAAAAATTAGACAACATGAAATTTGACATGTTGAGGAAATATTTTCAATTAAATTACTTTATCAAATTGGAAATGTCATGCAACTGAAATTTACATGACAGATGTCAAGCTATAGTCTATACGGATTGTGATACATACATCATGAAGTGTAGGGTTTAAATGTGTAGCCTCGTCGTACTTTTTGCAAGCCTCTTCAAGTAAAGCATCTTTGGATGGTGTACTAGTATCTGAGTTGACATTATCTGCACTTTCCTGGAGATGGAACAAAAGACAAGTAACGGTTATAATGTATTAATGTTGCATTAATAAGTATAGACACTCATATTTCGTCAAAAGGAAGACAAAATGTGGCTGCCATAATATCTTATTTACAGCGTTTTGTTTTATTTTTATCACAATTACCCCATGTCTCACAAAAGCGTCCACATTAATCTTTTGAATGTCTAGAGGAAAGATATTTTACCAAATTCAAAGTGCCGTGCTATTATTACTTAATGTTCATATTCCATATGGTGAACGCATAGTCTTCTTTTTTTTCTCTCAAATGAAAACCTCTTTAGTGCCAAGCATGAAGGAATGGTAGACGTTTGGTAATTCAAACATAATACGTAGTAATAGAAGTTTCATGGGAAAAACTGGTAAATACTTTAACAATAAAAAATATCTACAAAGCTAAAAGGTAATTATGCAAATTACTAGGCTAGTATTTCCTATATCGGATGTGGTTATATTATATGGTATGAGTAACAATTTCTTATTATTAATCTTTGTTTAACCATAATGAATCTTATGGTGTGGCCAGTAGTTAATAATTTGGAGGAAATAAAGCAAAGCCAGAAATTGGGCGCTTAGAACACCTATTGATATATAACACAAGTTACCTGAAGAACCAGTGCCCAATTATAAAGTGCATCATAATCATCTGGATTTCTCTCTATTGCACTTGCATACCTGAAACAAAAATCGGCCGAGTTACGAAGAAGTATACATGCAAAAGTCCTATTAAATGTATGATCCCAAAGTAAACTTCTATGTCACAAAAACACAGACAAACACAAAAGGGAGTGGTAGAAAGTGAACCTCTGTGACTAAGGGATCATTTTTCCTGACAGATATAACCATTTTCGGTTAGCTATGAATCTTACTAGAAACTGGTAAGTGGCATAACTTCAAAGCGGTTGGACAAATAAGGTGAAAGATGGTGAAAATACAATTTCAATTATTGAAGGATACTGCAGACCGTAAAAAAGTGAGTATGAACATGTCATGACTAGTGTCTTCCTTTCAGTTAAACTGAAACTTCCTATCAGACGGTACTATGTGCATTACAGCCAAGGATATCAGCAAATGATGCTCAACCTACACTTGCATTTATGCTACAGTGTGATGTTACTGCAATAAGACTAAAGCATCTCAGCTGGGGTATATATAATGTTAAGATCTGGAAATTGATCAAACTCTTATAAGTCATGTCATGTTTCATCCTAATAGATGTAGAACAGGAAAGCGGGAGTACAGAGTACCATGGTCTTTCCTCGTAAATTGTCCTACATCTGGATTTAGTACCAGAAAGAACGTGATATACGTTCTACTTGTTTCAAAACTCAGAAGATTCAAATTCACAGGAGTTATATGAATGCTCTGTAATTTAAGAAGATAGAAAACTTATATGCAGATTTTGGGATTGAGTCATTTAAAAGTAGGATATGATCTAAGCATATTATGATATATATATATATGGCTACCTTTTTGCTGCAAATGTCAGAATCCGTTGTCTTAACCGACCTTCCTCATCAGAACCAGTTATACTATTAATCAAGTCCATGGCAGCGCTATTTTTTTCTGTATGTTGTTGTGTGTTCTCTTGGCTGAAGTTCAAACACATAAACAATAAGAGAATATTATACTACAGTAAAAAAATTACATTAACTACCAACTGCAGATAATGAACAGAAAACTGTGCCAATTTTACTTCAGCTACAAAGCTACAATCTAATTGTTTGATCCAGCCATCCAGGTAGCACAAAAAGTACGATAATACAAGTTGAAAAATGTCTTAGACTATCAGTTGTGTTCTGGACTGGCTAGGATATACGACTTAGGGCTGTTGTTTTGCCTCACCAAGACATTAGAAGAAGCAGCTTCCATATATCCAATAAAGCAATGACAACTACTACTACAAGCGTTCTCCACAACGCACACTACAAATACTGAAGAGGAATTCCATAAATACATAGATCTACTTGTTTACATGTTGGTGATAAAGAAAAAATTATACTGAATAGTTGTGATGGGTATCCTGGTTCACTGAGGTTTCTTTGAAGGTACGACACAGGATAGTTTAGTTTCTGGAGAAGAGAGATTTGTTAGTGCTTAAATAATAGAGACTTTGAGGTCTTTTGACTTTGACTTCCAGAGTTGTATTTTAACCTCCATGCTAACTATAAAGTAGCTTAAAGATTTTAAAAAAAGTAAGATAGTCCCTAAAATCACCTTTGCCTTGGCAGCATACCATTCTTTCGAAATTAATATTATTAACAGTCTCTAATTTTTTAATCACTTGTGGTGCACCTACTAACACACTTCATATTACTAGAAGTTATATTCCGTACTTTACATGAATCAAATAACAATCCCCCAGGGATAGTCATTTGGTTCTGTAAAGTTCATATCCTTCCCAAAATTTGAGTAAAGTATATTCAGTACGCGCACTCTCTCCCTCATATTCGTCTCCTAACATCAATTATAATATTTCATAACCAAAACTCATTACTCGACCATAGCATCGGACAGACACTAATTGAAAAACTTTACCATAATCCTAACTAACTACTAGAACAGTCTATGCTACTCAAGGTGACACACAATGCCATTCTCCATAAAATCGTAGCATTGTCTCACAGATAAAAAACAACAATTATGTCGGTGTCAGTAGTCTATTGTTCAATTTAATTAAGTTTCTACGAACGTACAAATGCTAAGAACATAGCACGATTCAATACAGATAGAGAAGCAAAAGCATGTGTAGCTAAAACCACTTCTGCACCATCTCCGCCGCAAGGCCCGCAACACACCCAGTCTTTCATGAAGACAATCATATTCATACAGCCTTATACTAATCATACCACCCACTCACCCGCCAAACCAGATCTTTTACCGATCAATTTCGCTAGTAATATCTGAAACTACTACACTAGTGATAACCGAGCCCTAGAATGCATATCCTAACAGAATCAACTAACCTATAATACAATATTACAATCAGCACCAATTTAGGTCTTACTCCTTCAACACACAATAAAATAAAATATTCTATCAGTATCCTCGACAAGATTTTAGCAAATAGATCCTCACCACAACTTATATACAAAACACGTTATAATAAAAAAAACTAATAAGAATTACATCATCCTTCAAAACAACTTATCATTTAACATAGCATCCTAACAATCGATTCCTATTCACTTTCAAAATAGCATAATAAATGCATAGCAAACACCTCGATACGCATCACAACCCACAGATCTACATACACACCTGCAAAAATAGGAGAGGGAGAAGACTCGCCATGTGCAAAAGCCGATAGAACGAGATCGGTAGCAGCGGTTATAAGGGAGGAGCGGTTGTAGAAGAGTGGTGCACCAGTGGTAGGTCAAAAAGTGTGTGTTTGAGATCCATATTGTTAATTTTGTGAATATGGATATGATTTTGATTTTGTGGGAATAAGTGAATAACACACGGAGGGATCTAAGAAATGTGATTTTGATTTTTGGGGTAAATTGGGGCGGGAGATAGTGAAAATATTTTAGGGGGAAAGATTAAATTTTGGGGAAAAGTTTGGAAAGGCCACAATAAAAATGTATTAATCCAATGTTTTGAAAATCGGTTTTTAATTGATCCGGTCGAGTCATCGGGTCATCGGGTTATCGGTTCAACCGGTTTGACCACCGGATCAACCCGATTTTCTATTTAAAAAAGAAAAAACTATTTTTTTAAATACGAAAAAAGTATATATATATATATATATATATATCATAACAAATATAATAATCAAAGACATTGTTTCAGGCGACACAAGCAAGTTTTGAAAACAGAAAACCCGGGTAAACGAATAGCATTTCTGGAGAATGAGCACAGTATATCTTTTGCTAAGTGGTTACGCAAAGAGGTAATTAATCTTATGTTATTTATAATTGTTTGTTTGTTGTTCCTTCAATTTGAAGCTAATATACTTGTAATGAAATTCAGGTTGAGAAAGAGTTAGCGATCGACAAAGAAAGTGTATCAGAAACTGTAAGGTGGATATCATATGGACCATGCGCCACCGTAGTGAAATATGATGCATATACAGTAAAACCACGATAAATGAATATGATCGGGACCGGAGAAAAATATTCATTTAGCGTAATTATTCATTTATCGAAAGAAAATTTGAACATGTTATAAAGAGTTGGGACCGGAGAAAATTATTCATTTGGTGAGGTTATTCGTTTATCGAACATTCATTTATCGAGGTTTAACTGTAACATCAATGGGTATACCTTTCGTACGAAATGTCATGAAGGCAAAGTTTACCAGAATAGTGGGGTTAGTGTTGAGGCATTAGATCTACACATATCTAAAGAAGTTGCAACCACAAGACAAGCATTTTATTATGGGTTTTTACAAGAGATATGGGTACTAGATTACCGTTTCAGGCAAATTCCTCTTTTCAAATGTGATTGGGTTAATCACAGAGCTGGTGGTGTGAAACGCGATACTACTCTTGTGTATACATTGGTTGGCCTGAATAATTTAGGCCACAAGGTTGATCCATTCATATTAGCCTCACAAGCAGGACAAGTGTTTTATGTGAAAGACCAGATAGATAAAAAAATTGTCTATTGTCTTTAAGACACCTCCCAAGAATTACAAAGATAAGTATGACGAAGTCGATGAGAAATTTAGTACCGTCATTCACCAGCACAATGATAACATATTTCCACGTGTGGATCGACGTGACTTGCGTAATGAATCACGAAATGACTACTATCGAACCGACTGTGGAGGTGTTGTTATACGAAAATCCAAGTGAACCATGTCATGCTCAAGTTGTCACACTTTACCTGTATCATATTTCACTCGTTGTTTTAAAGCATAAAGACATTCTATTTTTGTACTTTTTTAAGGATTTATGTTTAGTCACATACAATTAAGCATAAAGTGACCAAAAGTGTTAATAAGTGTAACCATATATTGTTTAAAGGGAAGAAACGTGTATTTTGTGTGACTATTGATCATCCAATGGCCACATGAATTTTATGCTTGTGTGGCCTTTTGTAATATGTGACCAAAAGTGTTAATAAGTGTGTCCATATGTTGTTTAAAGTGAACAAATGTGTATTTTGTGTGATTATTGATCATCCAATGGTCACATGAATTTTATGTTTGCGTGGCCTTTTGTAATATTTAGTTACACAAAGCATGAAATTTAATGATGACCGATTTCACATTTTGCTCTAAATAATAGCCATATGAATACTTCACGATGTGACTGTTATGAATATATTGGTCACATATAATCACCTTAAATGTGGCCATAAACATAATTTAGTCACACATTTGTGATATGTTGTGGCTATTGTAAAGGCATATAGTCACATGATCGTGCTAGAAGTAAATGTGACTATACACATTAGCTTTTGGCAAGGTAACACAAACTAAACTTTAAACACACATATTAAGTTACGTGACCATATGTACTGGATTTTGGCTACACTTAAATAATGTGTGACAAAACATTTTGTATGACCATATATGGCATTTGGTCACAGTGTTAGAAGTAAATGTGACTATACACATTAGCTTTTGGCAAGCTAACACAAACTAAACTTTAAACACACATATTAAGTTACGTGACCATATGTACTGTATTTTGGCTACACTTAAATAATGTATGACAAAACGTTTAGTGTGACCATATATCGTATATGGTCACGGTGTTCAAGTGTGTGACATATATTTATCACTATTAATATGTATATCGTGACTAATGATTCAACCTTACTTTTCATTTGTCACGCGTCCCAAATTCATATACGGCTAAATAATTAGAAAAAGATAGCAGTCACCCTTAAATAATGTGTGACAAAACTTGACTGTATGATTTAGACACATAAAAAATTACTTCATGTGACCATATTTGCCAATTTGGTCACATTGTTCAAGTGTGTGACATATATTTGTCACTATTTATATGTATATCGTGACTAATGCTTCAAGCTTACTTGTATTTGTCACACGTTACAAATTCATATGTGGCTAAATAATATTACCAGTTACCTTTAGCCACATAATGTTCGAATGTGTGGCAATACAGTTCTAATGGTCACACAATCGAAATTTTCATGTGTGGCTAATTAGTAAATGTTGTCTATTTTGCTACCTTTAGCCACATAAATATGTGAATGTGTGGCCGTTCCATTTTGCCCATGTGTAACCAAATTCACTTTTTGTACTAGTGGGTATGCTATCGAGACACTCATATACAGACCAGTCATGTCAGCTGCAGCCTACTCAAGTCGCCTGATCGATAGCGCACGCAAGCTATTCAATGATAGCGCACGCTAATAACCCACAGTTAGCGCACGCTACACAACAAAAATAACGCACGCTATCGCAGGTCTCCAGAGGTCAGTGAAGCCTGGAAAGAAATCAGAAACTGGACGTTGCGCACGCTACGCATACCATATTACGTACGCTACATCATGGACATAGCGCACGTTACATATCATCTCTAGCGCACGCTACCAATATTATGGTTTGTAGTCCAGTAGCTACTGGACTCATTGCGTCAAGGCTTTTACGTACGCTACACAAGGTAACGTACGTTAATGAAATAACTCAGTAGCGCACGCTAAGAGAAAGGTATTAGCGCACGCTAAATGGAATCTGCAGTTTACCGTTTGAATTTCAACCGTTGGAAGCAAGAGTCAATGCAGATCCGGAAAATCTGGAAAAATTGGATTTAATTAATGCTAGCGCACGCTATGCATACTTGCTAGCGCACGCTAATCATAATTTTAGCCGTTGGAAAAAGAGTCGTTGGAGAGGAAATCGGATATTGTCAAAGTCAAGATCGAAGACTAGTTGACCAAGACGTTAGCGCACGCTACCATGTCATTACTAGCGCACGCTAGTCACAGTATTTTACCGTTGCAACAGTCTTTGTGACCGTTCAGAGAGTTCAAGTCAAAATCCGTTAGCGCACGCTACAAGGCACTATTAGCGCACGCTAATAGTATGTTTTTCAGAATTTAAAGGATGTCTCACACCTATAAATACCCGAAGGACTTGGGTATCAAACACACAACTTCAAGCATTCAAGCATACAAGCATACAAGGAATCAAAGCGTTCTTGAGCTCAGATTTATATATTTTATTGCATTACAAGTTGTGAGAAAAGAAAGATACAAGAGCGATTTCAATTGTAATATCTATTATTCTTTGTATTCTTTCATTTGGTTGTAAGTGTTGCATCACTTACACTTGAGCGAAAAAGAAACGAATCAAGAGTCACTAATCCGGTGTTATTAGGATCTTTGATCCGGCATTGTTAGGATTATGCTCCCATATTCGTATAGTGAGGATTATCTAGTTCCTATAGAACACTAGATAAACAATCATTCATATTGAGGGAAAGGTTGAGCTTGGACCGATAGAAGACAAGTGGATTGTAACGGTTGTGAACTCGGACCGATAGAAGACGAGTTAAGGTTGTGGTTTTTCTTAAGCCAATAGAAAAAGAAAGTCGGAGAGAGGACGTAGGCAAGTTGCCGAACCTCTATAAATTCTTGAGTCTTTATTTTCCGCACTATTTTCTTTTTACTCGCAAGAAATTTCGGTATTCCGCATCACCACTATTCAACCCCCCTTCTAGTGGTGAATTTATCTCTTCAGGAACATGATGGTAACACACGATGTCTGTCATCGTGTGCAGTACAGAGTTGGTCTCGATTTACCAACTGTATCATAAACCTATTTTTTTTTCAGATTTACCAACATAACACATCAATCCTGCCCAAATATATCTGAATTAAAATTAAAATACATACTCATCAGTATCAAAAATACATTATCCTATGCTAGGTCGAACGATAACATAAAGATCTTAGCATTTAAACTATATCGATATTTCTTAATATATTTCTCAGTCAATTCCTTGATTTGATGCCTTCTTGTTGGGTTTGCAGGGATGAGGCTGTTAGGAATATGGCCTTGAATGCCACTCAGATGATGTATGAGAGAGGGCATTGTACTTGTTATTATGTAATCTATTATCAGAAGGCCATTGTGTGTTTCTTTATTTACTGAAAGTCACTGGCATTCCTAACTTGTAAATATATATATATAAACTAGTCCATGTATTTAAGAGAAAACTTTCCACTCCTTATTAGATAAGGGGATAGGCACTTGTAAAGTTTCTGGCTCAAATACTTAATCGTTCGCAAAGTCGATTAAACTTGACTGGGCGTTAAGTTTATGTGAAGACTTGTATGACGTGCTCTTTGAATTTGAAAGTGCCTGTTGTCGCTAATGGTTAGTAGGAGCACACGTTTTAGGTATGCTAATGGGATTAGTATACTCGAACCGACTCACTCTCGATTCATCACACGGTTTTCACTCCGGGACAGTCAATGACGGAAACGAAAGGTTTTGATAGGTATTCGTGAACCTTTGACTTGAGGAGTTAGTAGGGATGTTCTTGTGACGTTAAGATTTTCACTAAACTAGTTCAACCCAGAAATTTTAGAGGTGGGGGTCAACCTCGACGTGTGTCTTGACGGACAAGTAGCAGGTTCTACTAAATACCAAGATAGGAATCTTTCTCCTGTAAGTGAACAGGTATATGTCCTATGTGGTTATTGGCAGATGAAACCATAAGTCTTTGGTCAAAGCATTGACGGTAGTTGTATTGGATACACTAGAGCTCGGTGATCTCGATTTGCATTAACTCAAACATAGCATCAAGTACATATAGGGTTTGACTGATCGTGACCCTATAACTTGATCAGGACATTTCAAACAAGGGTTTATACGTTTACTGGTATTCACGACAGAATGGTTCTTGAATGATCCCTATCATTCGTTCTCAGTAAGGTTACAGTAAAGGCCGCGAGACTGGCTAGGTGGTGCTATAACTCTTTGGTTCCTCTCATTTCTTACTGTGACGGACCTACCAAGTCGCGTATTAGGGAGACGACGGAATAATTTGAAGCGGGTCTCTTATTGTTAATATTGGACATTGGATGTCTTATTTAATTTATTAGATAAACTAAATCGGTCTGGTGAATTAAATAAATTACTGGGTAATTAATTTAATTCATGAATTATTATTTCTTGGAGAAATAATATCTTAATAATTGATTAATTAGATTAATCAATTGTATTAATTTTAATTGAGAGGAACCAAGATGTATCAGTTGGACTGGATACACGACAGTCCGTTTCATGGATCGAAACGAACCAAACCTTCTCAACCGTGTGTAGGCCGCCCCCTTCATATGCACCTGCCATGATGGTGCCTTTTGTCCCCTCTTTTATTGTGAGTAGTTGGTTACATATAAAGAGGACAAAAGGGTGTGATAAGATGGATCTTATATATCTTGATACACCAAGAGGTGGGGACCTTGTGTAACACCCCCAAGACATTCAGGACATATTACAGCGCTGTGGACCCAACCCTTGGAGTCCACTAGGCTAACACACATCTCGACCACCCAACCATTGACAAACACTACGACATAAATACACCGATACTAAATAAAGACAACAATAACAAGCAGACTATCTTACAACATTAACTCAACAATCAAATGTCATCCCAAAAACTGTGTCCGAAAACAATACAAAATGGAATGAAGGAAGTACTCGAGTACTGAAGCAAATAATACAATAAATGAAACCCAAGCAACAGGACATGACTCAATCGACCAACTGAACTGTGTCACTCTTGCCCATCATCCTCATACTGACTGCATGCTCGCTCGTCCCTTGGACTTGTACCTGAAATACAAAAGTATTTCCCCCATTTAAGGGGTTAGCGCCAACTGCTAGTGCAAGTACAATAACATTTGAACTACCATTCTATACACATGATATATGCGCCAAAAACATTTTCATAAACATTTATATTTCGGAATATTAAGGTGCACATGCACAAAACATAGTTCTCCAACAAAACATTTCAAAGGTTAACCGTTGGTACGAGACTCACGGCCACCGCACCCCGCAGAGGCCCCATCGGACCATCCATGCAGGGTGGTTAATCCCGGTTCATGATACACACACATGACACTACGTATCCCCAGAGGCCCCGTCGGACCATCCCTGGGTGAACATACGCATTCACATCCACACATACACACAAAGCCATAAATCCATGCTAGAATATGCAAACAAATGTAAAGTACTTGCCTTTGAGACATTATGATCATAACGGAAGATCTACGAGGACTAGGAATGACCTGGAATGACAACGTCCGTTCCTAGACGAAAGGTTAACACGAATCAATCCTAAACGACACCGAACGGAATACGTCCACAACCCCGATCACCAATCATAACAATACACGTACGATCAACACGGGTGAGGGTTTCCACAAAACCTCCCCGAATCAACAACTCACGAACTTAACTCGACAGAAACAGATTGGGAATCACCCAATAATAATAATCGATAAGTATTATAACACAAACGAACTATTCGAGTTAGAATGGAGTAGGATGAAGTAGGATGATTATTGGGGAATCACAAATGAACTATTCGAACTATTGTGAAGTATTACAACACAAACGAACTATTAATACCTTGAATTCGGACGGAGTATGATGATTTCATTGATGATAATATGCTCCCATGATATCACAGTGATGGAAGGGAATGGACACACAGATTGGAGGTGTTAAAATCGCCCCTTGAAGGAACCCTAGCGTCGCCCGCCGAAAATAGGAAAAGGAACGAATGAGAACTTATGTCCTCTGCCCGCTGTTTTAAAACAGTTGCACGTTATAGCCGTAACAATTATATTTTACGGCCGTAACCATTGGGGTGTTACGGCCGTAACACCCTGCTGGACAGCAGTTTGGGAAGACTGCTGTCCGAACCACCCCGAACGACACCGAAACCCAAACTTGCTAACAATCCGAACATATGGTTACGAAGTGTTCCCGATGATGAATCTAAGCGCTAAAAGGAAACACAATTCTGACTATCTGAAGGTACGGAATTCGACGACGGGAGTAAATTTCCTCAAACTTTAGGAAATTACAAAACGGCCCAAAACGTCCGAAATCATGATACAACGTCGAATTATTAAACCTAAACTCACAACACAATTAACTCAACCATACGGACTCATGGGAACAAAGAAACAAGTTAATCGAACGAGTTTTCCGAGATTCGAACGTACATGCGACAAAATCCTAACATGAAGCGAATTACGTAAAAACACCTCTGAAACTCGTCCAAATAGAAAAACACCAAGAACAAAATAGATTCAAAATGTCGAAACAGTTGCAATAGAGTTGTTAAAAATAGACATGCGCCAAAAATAGAAACTGCTAAAAATAAAAAGTACTGATATTACATTTTCCCCCTCTAAAAAGAAGTTTCGACCCGAAACTTAAGGATCAAAAAGATCGAGGTATCTTGCATGCATATCCTCCTCCAATTCCCAATCGCTTCCTCCACTCCATGTCTAGACCATTGCACCTTAACCAAAGGGATGGTTTTGTGCCTTAACTGTTTATCCCGACGTTCCAAAATCCTCACTTGCCTCTCCTCAAACGTAACATCCTTCTCGATTTGCACATCCCCAAAATCAATAACGTGAGTCGGTTTTGGAACATACTTTCTCAACTGAGAAACGTGAAATACACTATGCACATGGCTCAACGACGGGGGTAATGCCAAACGGTAGGCCAACTTGCCAACTCTCTCCAATATCTTGAAAGGTCCAATATACCTCGGACTAAGCTTAACCTTTTTCCCAAAATGGATAACTCCCTTCGACGGAGACACTCTAAACAAGACGTGATCCCCAACCTCAAACTCCAAGGGTCGATGCCTAACATCCATAGGACTTTTGTCGACTCTGAGCCGCCAACATTCTTTCTCTAATCAACTCGACTTTCCTCCTAGTCTCCAATACAAGATCCGGATCGGTGCCAACTAAATCGTACGGCTCATTCCAACATATCGGTGATTGACATCGTCGGTCATAAAGCGCCTCATATGGTTCCATCTTAATCGATGCATGGCAGCTATTATTATAAGTGAACTCGATCAGGGCCAGATTTTCCTCCCAATCGCTACTCCAGTCTAGCGCACACGCGCGCAATATATCCTCGAACATCTGAATGGCACGCTCGGACTGTCCATCGGTCTGAGGATAGCAAGAAGTGCTCAAACGCAAACATGTCCCCAATGCTCTATGTACCGCCTGCCAGAAATGTGATAAAACCGGCCATCCCTGTCCGAAATAATAGTTTTCGGTGTACATGAAGCCTCACGATCTGTGTAATAAATATACGAGCCAATTTCTCTGGACCCCAAGTATCCTTGATGCCCAGAAAATGTGCTGACTTAGTTAGTCGATCCACGATCACCCATATCATGTTCATTGTCGTATTCATCCTCGGAAAATTTGTGACAAAATCCATAGGGACGTCCTTCCACTTTCATTCCGGAATGAGAAGTGGTTTCAACAACCCGGATGGTCGCTGTGTTCGATTTTGACTTGCTGGTAAGTCAAAAACTTAGCCATAAACTGTACCACCTCATTCTTCATGTCATTCCACCAAAAATTCCTCCGCAAATCCTTATACATTTTACTCGAGCCCGGATGAACTGAGTAAGATGACGCATGAGCCTCTTACATAATGTGCCTCAATTCTAAGTCGTTCGGTACACACAACCGACCTTGGAATCTCAGCAGACCATCCTCATGAATCACAAATCCCATGGCTTTCCCTTTAACTACATTCTCACGAAGCTAGATGCACATCAGATCCTCTAACTGTCACGATTTAATGTCGTTTAACAGCGATGAAGAAATCTCAAGGGCGCACAACTGTCGCTCCCCAGTAACACAACCTCGATTCCCCACTCCATTAGATATCGCTGGAGCTCGGGCTGAGCCGTGAGTAACTCAAGTGCCCGAAACGATACCAAATGGTGGAGTCGAGTTTTCATCGATCCCAGTCGTTAGTGAGTTCCTAGATGTCTTTCTTGACGATTTTCCGAGATTACCACCGGAACGTGAGGTTGAGTTCTCTATCGAGTTAGAGCTGGGTGCGGCTCCAATTTCGAAGGCGCCGTATCGCATGGAACCTTCCGAGATGGCTGAGTTGAAGAAGCAGTTGATTGAGCTTCTTGAGTTAGGGTATATTCGACCGAGCGCTTTGCCTTGGGGCGCGCCGGTCCTGTTTGTGCGGAAGAAGGATGGTTCACTGCGTTTATGTATCACCTATCGCGAGCTAAACAAAGTGACCATCAAGAACATGCATCCCTTACCAAGGATTGATGACTTGTTTGATCAGTTGCAGGTAGCTGCGGTATTGTCGAAGATCGACTTGAGATCAGGGTACTATCAGCTTCGGGTGGAGTCTGATGTCCTGAAAATAGCTTTTCGGATGAGATACGGACATTATGAATTTTTGGTTATGCCCTTCGGGCTAACCAACGCGCCGGCAGTGTCCATGCAGTTGATGAACAAGGTTTTCATCGAGTATTTGGATAAGTATGTCGTCATCTTCATTGACGATATCCTTATCTACTCGAAGAATGAAAAGGAGCATGTGCATCATCTGCGTGTGGTGTTGGGCATTTTGAGGACCGAGTGACTCTATGCGAAGTTCTCGATCATAAAAGTCTGAAGTACATATTCACTCGGCGGGAGTTGAATATGAGGCAGAGGAGGTGGTTGGAATTGATTAAGGATTATGACCTCAAAATGCTTTATCATCTGGGCAAGACGAACGTCGTGGCAGACGCCTCAAGTTGGAAACCGATTACGTTACGGACGCTTGAGATACTTATGTCTCAATCTGAGATTCAGCGTGATTTTATCGAGTCGGGTGTTGATATTTTATTTCCAGGAGTTGTCGGGCAACTTTGTGCTTTGGAAATTTCGCCGTCACTGATGGATGAAATTAAACTGAAGTAGTTGGAGGATCCGATGATTGCTCAAATCCGAGAGAATGTTCTTAAAGGGAAGTCTCCTGGATTTGTGATTCACGAGGATTGAGTGTTGAGATTCCATAGTTGGCTTTGTGTACCGAATGACTTGGAATTGAGGCAGAGTATTTTGCTTGAGGCCCATACTACGCCTTACTCAGTTCATCCTGGTTCGAGTAAGATGTACAAGGACCTAAGGAGGAACTTTTGGTGGAACGATATGAAGGAGGAGGTCGCACGATTTGTAGCGAGATGTTTGACTTGTTAGCAGGTCAAAATCGAGCATCAGCGACCAGTCGGGTCGTTGCAGTCGCTTCCCATTCCAGAATGGAAATGGGAAGATATTTCATTGGACATCGTCACGAGCTTGCCGAGGTCGAAGTTTGGTATGAATATGGTTTGGGTGATTGTGGATCATCTGACCAAGTCGGCACACTTTCTGGGCATCAAGGAAAAGTTGGCTCCTGTATTTATTGCGCAGATTGTGAGGCTTCACGGTACTCTGAAGTCTGTTGTTTCGGATCGTGATGGCCGTTTTGTATCGAAATTTTGGTAGGCGGTACATAAGGCGTTGGGTACTCATTTGCGTCTGAGTACTTCTTTTCATCCTCAGACGGATGGGCAGGCGGAGCGCACTATCCAGACAATTGAGGATTTGTTATGTGTTTGTGCTCTCGATTGGAGTAATGATTGGGAGGAGCATTTGCTATTGATCGAGTTCACGTACAACAATAGTTGGCACGCGTCGATCAATATGGCACCATATGAGGCGCGTTATGGGCGGCGATGTTGATCGCCGATTTGTTGGAGCGAGGCGTCCGATTTGGTGGGGACCGAATCAGATATCGCTTTGGAAACGAGAAGGAAGGCGGAATTGATTCGGGATAAGATGTTGACATATCAGATTCGATAAAAATTCTATGCTGATGTTCGTCGTCGACCTTTGGAATTCGAGGTGGGAGACCATGTTTTGCTAAAGGTGTCGCCGATGAGGGGAGTTTTCTGCTTCGGGAAGAAGGGAAGGTTGAGTCCGAGATTTATTGGGCCCTTTGACATTCTAGAGAGGGTCGACGAGTTGGCGTATCGTTTGGCGATGCCTCTGGCATTGAGTCATGTCCATAGCGTTTTCCATGTATCCCAGCTGAGGAAATATGTTCTGGATCCTAGTCATGTCATCGACTATGGTGAGATTGATATCGGTGAGGATATTTCCTCCGAGGAGCGTCCCTTGAAGATCTTGGAGCACCGTGAGAAGCGACTGCAAGACCATTCCATTAGTCAAGGTGCAGTGGTCGAGACATGGTGTCGAGGAGGCATTGGGAAACCGAGAATAGCATGCGTGCTAGGTACCCCGAGTTGTTTGTTTCTTAAGTTTCGGGACGAAACTTGTTTTTAGAAGGGGAGAATGTAATATCCGCATTTTTCCCTGTTTCGAGAACATTTAATACGAGACTTTTTGTAATTCATACTTGTCTTACTCAATTCCGCATTTAAGGTTATTTTCATCGCTATTTGGTTCGATTCTCGTGATTGTTGTTCGGAACCGCCGTTTTGGAATTGCCGTAAATCCATCTTATGTCATTATGGATGTTGTGAGCTTTTGTTTGGTGGTTCGATCCTGTATCGTATATTTCAGATAGTTGTGTTGTACATGGGAAGTTTAGCGCACGCTAACTCTATAAATTAGCGCACGCTATGGTGGAAATTAGCGCACACTAGAGATATTGGCAGCGCGCGCTAATCCGGTACTCCAGTAAGGGTAGAATGTTTTTGAGGTTCTGGACTCCGGACCGGATTGAACAGGTAGCGCACGTAACACCGGACCATAGCGCGTGTTAAGTAGCTTGTTAGCGTACGTTATATAGTTGGTAGCGCAGGCTGTTTCGGCCGGACAGTTGAGGCAGAATGTTTCTGGACTCTGGAGACGAACAGGTAGCGCACGCTATAGACCGATAGTGCGTGCTAACAAGGACTAATAACACACGTTATTTATCGAGTTGCGCATGATAACGGCAAGAACTGAAGGTTCTGGACCAGGGTTGGCTGGTTAGCACACGCTAACCATGAGTCTTTAGCGCACGCTAAATTGTTTGGTTATAAATACCCGAGAGTTGACCTCAAACGCGTCTATTTCTAACTTCTTCCTCCTCCGCGGTTGTGGGCGATTTTGGCGATCTGGGGTAATTTCTTCTTCCAATCATCTCAGCTATCATCTTCCTTGAATTCTTGGTGTAGATTAACAACATCTACTTGTGTTCTTCGTCTTTGATATAAGGTAATCTCTTAGAACCCTATTTTTGGGGAATTTGGGGTTTTTTAATTTATGTACGATTCATTCCGTGTTGTTGATTAATCCATGATGTATGTGATTAATCTTAGTGGTATTCATGTTTTCCCTACGAGGTCATGGTAAATTTCGTGGTATTTGTGAAATCGAGAGGGTTCGGTTGCGACCCGCCCTCGTTGTTGTTTTTGTACGAATTTACATGAATCGTATGTGGGTTTTCGGGTGTATTCCGTTTTCGTACTCATGTAGAATTGGTTGTGATTGTATTCTTCGAATCGTTAGGTTCTTCGTTGTCAGTTCCTAGCGAGCGTAGTTGATTTTTCCGTTCATTTCATCGTCAATTTATCAAGGCAAGTATTCTTGTGAAACCCTTATGCTTAACATGGAATTGTAATGTATATGTGTGTGATTTGCTCACTCCGGGAGGGTCCGGCGGGACCTCGGAGGAATCTGTGATTTTGCATATGATTCACGAGCTTGTTTGGATAGCAGTCCGGGAGGGTCCATAGAGGCCTCGGATGGGACCAGTGGTTTATCCACGGTCATAGGGGAGTCATGTGCGTGATTTTTAACTATGGCCAGTCCGGGAGGGTCCATAGAGGCCTCGGATAGGACCAGTGGTTTAGCCCCAGCCCTAGGCGATTTTCAACTGTGATTATTGACTGTTTGTTTTCCGGGAAGACATGTCTTGATTTTGAAACAATTTGATGCATGTACTATGAGATGTGTAAGTGAATGGTTTGCCTTGATTACCTGTACTAGCGTAATTGCTAACCGCTTTGGGGACCCGTTTTGGGGAAATTCGTGTTATGAATTTCAGGTTGCGTTCATCCGGTCGAGCGGGCACTGGAGCAGTACGAGGATGCTGGCCAGGGTTGTTGACGTGTGCAAATGATTTCCTTTATTTCGGTTGTCCATTTTAAACGTTTGTTTTCAAACTTGTAAACTGATAGATAGTACTCGCGAGTACTTAGGTGTTTTGATTTGGAAGATGGATTGTATACTAATTTTATTTGTGATTTTCGGTGATGTCTGGTTTACCGGTTGTACCAGGCATTTTATTTAATTTCATCTTGGTGATGTGTGTCTTCTCGCTAACCGTGATGGTCCCGTGATTGTTAGATGAGCGGTATTAATTATTTAGCCTGGTGGGTCCCACGTAGGGGTCCACGGTGCTGTAATATATCTTGGGGGTATTACAGTAGTGACCCATCCTTCTTCTTTATGAACAAGACCGGTGCGCTCCAAGGCAAAGCGCTCGGTCGAATGTAACCCATGTCTAGCAATTCCTCCAGCTGTATCTTCAACTCTCGCATCTCCACATGTCCCATGCGGTACGGTGCTTTAGAAATCGGAGCCGCACCCGGATCTAAATCAACGGCGAACTCAACCTCACGGTCCGGTGTCAAACCCGGCAACTCGTCTGGAAAGACGTCAGGATATTCATTTACTACCGGAATAAACGAAAGTTCGATTCCCCCTTCTTCCGACCTCATGGTGTAGCACCAATAATTAGTGCACCCTCCTCGAAGAAGTTTTGCCGCACTCAAAGCACTGATCAAGAATTTCTGACTACCCCCTTTGCGTCCCACAAAGGAGTGTTCGGTACCGTTAGAGGATAATATGGAAATGGTCCTTGTTCTATAGTTCATAATCGCCCCATGCCTGTCTAACCAATCCTCACCAAGGATCAAATCCTCGTCCTTAATGTCTACCACAATCAGATTAGAAGGCCAAGCCATCCCTGAGATACTCACCGGAAAATTTTTGACCTCACGATCCCCCACGATTCTATCTCTGCTAGGCAGTTTAACGATAAATGGTTCACATGCAACCAAACAATCAACACACAGACGATGCATGCAATCCAAAGAGATGAAAGAATGTGTAGCACCAGAATCGAAAAGTACAGAAACAAAATGGTCAAGGATGTGGACGGTACCTGTAGCCACTGTCGCGTCAGGATCCTCAGCTTGTCTCATCTCATACACATGGAGCGGAACAGACCCCGCACTAGACGCTCCCCCTCTAGAAATATGCCCACGTCCTCGACACCTACCAAAACTCTGCTGAGGCGGATTAGCTGTCGGAGCCTGATTCACGCTCGGTTCCCTCGTAGCCGGGGCTGACTTCTGAGTAACTGGTGCCCGAATCGCATCTCCACAATATGTAGCATGATGCCCCATACGACCACAATTATGAGACTGTAGCGGCGGCTTGTCACACTCACTCATCATATGCCCTGGACGACCATAGTTAAAACAAGTATGACCACGAGCAGGAATAGTCGGAGCAGACTTAAAACCATGGCCTCCCCCAAATGATCGGGGCTGACTCCCCATAAGTCGCGATCCGGACTAAGTCTTATGATGTCCGCCATACTTACTTCCCGAAAACTGATCGTAAGTCTTCTACTTTTTACCCTCCGTCGCCACCTCCGTCGCAGAAAAAGACATCTCGTAAGCCATCGCCTTATTCTGATAGTCCTTCAAAGTCGTACACTCGAGGCCTTCCATGTAGTGGCGAACCCTCGGTTTCATCCGCATGTCGAAGTGGCGGATCTTGTCTTGTTCATCTCGGACCTGATTCCTCACATAATGTAGCTGCTAATTATAATCCTTAATTGCCTGTGAGATGGGAATATCCTGTGGTTTTGCCTCAAAGAAAGCTCGAATACTTCCCTCTTTCACCGGACACGGGTAATACTCGGCCTCCATCAGTTCCTGGAACTCATCCCACGTAGCTACCCGGTCACACAGTTTCACCGCCTGCCACCAAGTCGCCACCTCTTAGGCGAGAAAGTATTGAGCAATTGGTACTTTCCTATCCTCGGAGCATTTTGCTGCCTCGAGTACTTTGTTCAACTCAAATAGCCAACTCTCCCAACCATAAGGGTCGAAAGTACTATCAAACTGAGGAGGGCGCATATGGATGACATCCTGAAGCAACTTGTCGGTACCAGGATCAGTAGGCGAAACCAGAGTAGCATTAGCTTGATTAACTAGGACCGCCTGAGTTAGTAGTGCCATCTGATTCGCTACTTGATGCAGAATAGTAGCTACCCCGACATTATCATCACTGAGGCTAGCAGATTGGTCCTGATAAGCTTTGACACTAGGCTGAACACTGCTCGACAAAGACGGCGTTGCCGAACCAGCTTCAGAGCTATTGGACATGGTCGCCCTGCCGGATGCGCCACGTCCCCTACCGCGTCTGATACCGCCTCCGCGTCCTCTACCCATAGGCACTCTAAAGAAGCAACTAGTGAGTACAGTTCAAACACAAAACACATCACGATACTAAGAATGAACAACACAGGATTGTTAGGAGTTTGCCCTTGAATGCCACTCAGGAGATGTTAAAGTGAGGGCATTGTACTTGTTATTATGTAATTCAATATCTAAAGGCAATTGTATGTTTCTTTATTTTGCTGGTAGTCACTGGCATTCCTGACTCGTAAATACATATAAAAACTAGTCCATGCATTTGAGAGCAAAACATTCCACTCCTTATTGGATAAGGGGATTGGCACTGGAAAGGTTTATCGCTCAAATGCTTTATCATTCGCAAGTCTATGAAACTTGACTAGGCGTTAAGTTTATTTGAAAACTTGTATGACGTGTTCTTTGACTTAGAGAGTGCCCGTCGAACACTAATGGTTAGTGGGAGCACACGTTATAGGTATGCTAATGAGATTAATATACTCGGACCGACTCACCCTCGATTCGTCACACAGATTTCACTCCAGGATAGTCAATGACGGAATCGAAAGGTTGTGATGGGTATTCGTGAACCTTCGACTTGAGGATTTAGTAGGGATGTGCTTATGATGTTAAGATTTTCAATAGAGTAGTTCAACCCAGAAAACCGGAAGGTGGGGTTCAACCTCGACGTGCGTCTTGACGGGCAAGTAGCAGGTCTTACTGAATACCAAGATAGAATTCTTTCTCCTGTTAGTGAACGGGTTATATGTCCTATGCGGTTATTGGAAAATGAGATCACAAGTCTTTAGCCAAAGCATTGGATCTGGTTGTACTGGATACACATGAGCTCGATGATCTCGATTTGCATTAACTCATGCATAGCGTCAAGTACAGATAGGGTTTGACTGACCGTGACCCTATAACTTTATCGGGACATTTGAAAGAAGGGTTTATACGAATACTGGTATTCACGACAGAATGGTTTTGGAATGATCCCCATCAGTCGTTCTCAGTTAGGGTACAGTGTAGGCTGTCAGGATGGCTAGGTGGTGCTACTACTCTTTGGATCCTCCCATTGCTAACTGAGACGGACCTACTGAGTCGCGAAATAGGATTAACGACAGAATGAATCGAGCTTATTCTCTCTTTATAAATATTAGATATTGGATATCTAATTTATTGGACATTGGACGTCTAATTAAATTTTGGGACATTGGATGTATAAATTAATTTATTGGATAAATTAATTTACGGCCTAATGAATTAAATATAATACTGGGTGATTAATTTAATTCATGAATATAATTATTTCTTGGAGAATTTAATTATTATTTTGTATTTGATATGATTAATTAATTGGATTAATAAATTTATACAAATACATCGTAACGGAATGGAGTTTATCTAGGTGGCCATCCCCCACCTTCCTCCCACCTTCATTGGTCTTTGTCTTCACCTTAATTGGTGGAAGACCAAGAATAAGATGATGGTTGGTGAGATATTATTTTGATAGAATAATAAAAGGTGATTTGGTCTTGATGTTGAAGAATATAATGAAGTGAAGACTTCACTTCTCTACCCACACAAGAGCATCACACGGTTTTGCAAGAGAGAGAGAGAGGAAAATAGTTTCCAAGTCTTCAACTTCTTCATCATTTCTTCTTGAGTTTTTATTGGAGAAAATTCAAAAGATCATTGAGAGATTGTGATTTATACATTGAGAGTGTTATAATCACATTTGAAAGCTTCAATCACTTCATTCTATCCGTAACCTTGGAGGTTAATTGGGTGGTTGTCATTCCGATTGTTTCTCCGGCGCGTGGTAAGTAGAGACGCGGTGTTTTCGGCGTTGGATCATCCAAGAGCTTGACGAATCGGATTCATGGTGAAGATTACCTAAAGCTTGGGGAATCGCATACATGAAGTACACCATTTAATCAACGAACTACGAGGGTATAATTTCGAATCTTACTTTGTTTTGTTTTATATTCATATGTACGTAGCTTGATCGATCCTTTTATGGGATTCGGATCGAATTAGATTCGTATATTGCTTCTGTTGCGCCTTCGTTTTAGGCACCGAATCACAACAGTGGTATCGGAGAGTAGGTCTTGCGGTCGTATATATGATATTTTGCATTTGCAATGCTTGATTGGTTGTTCTTATAATTTGGAATCATAATCGTATTAATCGTTGATTTTCAATTGTTCATCCAAAAATTAATTTTTCATGATTTTATGTTACAATATAAATCTATTTTTCTTTTGAAAAACTGATTTAAATATGTAATATAAAGATTAGTAAAATATTATTTTTGGAATCGGGGCAAAAAAACGAGCCGAAATCGTAAACAGACCCGGCAGCTTGGAGCTAGCCGGGCGCTGCCTTGCGGTCCCAGGCAGCGGATCGCGATTCGGCCTTGCGGTCCGGCCCTACTCGGCAGCCTTCCGGGCGCTGCCAGGCAGTGGATCGCAATCCAGGTCGGCCCTGCTTGGCAGCCTGCTGGGCAGTTCCCCGGGCTTGGCCCAGCCGTGTTTTTTGACTCCGTTTTTTATATTTCGTTCGGTAATTAATTTCCCAAAAATTAAATTAGATTTAATTTGACTAAGATATAATTATGGTAATTTTATTCTTAGGGGAATTAAGTTAATGAATATCTGGAACAATTTAAAATTAACGGTTGTTTGAATTAATTAGATTAATTCGTTAGGATGGATTAATTTATATTGATTGGATCAATATTTAGATTAATTATGAATGCCATTATTTTAATGTGATTGTTGAATTAATTTTGAATGGGGATGTAGTTCATGGACCTAGTTTTGAATCGTTCGGTTTTATTCGATTGGGTTGTAAAGGCCGTTTTGAGCCTATTTATTTTACTAGAAATATTTGTATGTAGGATGCAATTTTTCAATTGTAAATTTATATGTAATGATGAAGACCGGAGGAAGATCCGTTCGAGAAGACAAAGATTCAAGACCGAAGACTTGTAATTAGATTACAATGTTTTTGTTTTAGGAACGGTCCATGAACTACATGTTGGTAGCAACTAGGTTGTGAATGTTTATTCATATGGTATGAATGCAACAAACGCGCTTAAATGAATTAATGTGCAAAGTGTAACATTAATTGCGAAAATTCTCCCACGACAAATTATTAAGTTTAAAAGGTTTCAAGGTTTTTCCTTCCCTTCATCGAGCTTTTGGAAAATTGAAATCCAAACCGGATGTGCTATGCTTCCGAGTTATCGGGGTATTCGTTCGAGGAGGATCGATAAAATTATCGAGAGCGCATTGGATGCCTTCGGTTGGAGCAAATTTTATCCCTATAAACATGTTCGGTTGCCGGATAAGATTCAATTGTGAAACTGATTTGCGTCGATGGTATAAACTTAACTTGTTCACGAACCATAGAAACCGTATAGGTTGAGGGGAGTGAACAAGGGGAAAAAGAAGATATAATCATCCATTAGATGGGTTGGTATTGGACACCACTTTATGAAGATTAATATACTAGAAACTTGTCTGGTTGCCCTCTATTAAAATTTGTAAAGAACTCAATCACCACTATGAAGTATGGCGAACAATACTTCCGGATTTGACATGGAAGTGTGTTATTCCGATAAAAATAGTGGGAGCTGGGTTAAAAGAATATAAAAGACCTTAATTCTATACTCAGATCATAATTAAACGAGTCATTAATAAATATGTCGTACTTAATGTAGACAAATATCAACTCTCAATATGGCAATGAACCCACTCGCTATACTACTTGAAAAGAACACCTTAATTGACCCTAACTTTGTGGATTGGCTCCGCAACCTGATGATAGTCCTCAGTATAGAGGCACTGGGATACGTCTTGGAGGCGGACATTCCGGCGCCTCAGGTGCGGACTAGATCCAATCAGGAAGAAATTGAAAACCACGAAAAGTGGGTTAAGGATGACATAAAAGTCCGTGCCTATATGATGGCTTCTATGTCTAATGAGCTTCAGATAGCTCGTGAGAAAATGACTTCTGCTAGGCAGATTTTATCTCACTTAACCGAGTTTTATGGTGAGCACAGTCGAACTGCTAGATATGAGATATCCAAGCAACTGTTCGGTGCTATGATGAAGGAAGGTGAGAAGGTTGGGGACCTGATAAGTGTAACACCCCCAAAACCGTATGGGAATATTACACGCCGTAAACCCTTTCCGCAAGGATCTACCAGGCTAAACGTCCATAAACAACCAAATGCTTGCCCATCCAGGGTCAAACAATATAATAATACTGCACTGGCCAAGGTCACTTACACATAAACACACAGACCGATGAGGTCACACAACTCTATCAACAGGACTGACTAACAACATTACCCACACAGGGGTCGAAATACAATACAGCGGAAGACTGAATCAACTCTAACAATACAACTAAACTCTACCAACTCTCAACTCTTGATTAGTATCGCAGCTCGTCATTCCCTTGTGCCAATCCTGTGACTGCTCCCCTGAACCTGCATGTACCTGGACGCAGAACAGACATCCACCCCCCGAATACTCGGGGTTAGTAAAACTCCACTGTTTTACTAGTGCAAGTATCAAACCATACGAAATGTAACAAGCAAATAGCAACTACGAATTTAATACGGAAATCCATTATCAAAATGTTCCCGAGAAGTTTTAGAATTTCGAACTCAAGTAAGAGATATTTGAAAAGGAACACATCATCTCGGGATTTTTAAAGCAGAAAATCTTTTGGACCTCGAGTCCCAATTTACAAAACCTTTTCGTAAACAATAGGGCCTTAGCCCGATTCTCGTTTCAAAGCATACTAAATAATATATCATTATGCGTCCGAGATCCATATTTAAAATGTTACCCGAACAATCATCGCTACACGATCACCGTCGTACACATCATGTACCGAACTCCGAGGCCTCGACGGACCTTACCCGGACTACACACATTGTTCGTACACATCATGTACCGAACTCCGAGGCCTCAACGGACCCTACCCGGCTACAACACACCGCTCGTACACATCATGTACCGAACTCCGAGGCCTCAACGGACCCTACCCGGCTACAAGATCGTTCGTACACATCATGTACCGAACTCCGCAGGTCTCGCAGACCCTACCCGGATCACACACCTTGTCCGTACACATCATGTACCGACTCCGAGGCCTCGCTGACCCTACCCGGTTCACACACTTCGCTCGTACACATCATGTACCGAAATCCGGAGGCCTCGCCGACCCTACCCGGATCACACACACATCGACTGACACAATTCATAATCATTAAATGTCAAGTCATTCCACATTACGCCGAATGTACAATCAAGCAAGTAAACCAAAACAACACAAACATCATGATCATCACAACGACTCTTAACCAACACAACACACATTCGGTACACAATACATTGAAGAAACACGTGTACAACCATCTCATATGTACATCGCAATCCTGCACAAATGGCACAACGCCTAACACGTATACCAATATATCACTATTATCACAAAGCCTTCAAATTTCGGAAAACACAACCAACTCAAACGGAACATATTTACGGAGGCAAGCAAAATCGTTATACATATCATACGTAATTACTATTCACAAGATACAAGTCGTATAATAAGATACTTGCCTTAATAACCGCTACCAAACGCTCCGAAGAACACGGTTCGACCGGGAAGCTCGGACCCCGAAGAAGACAACGAACGAAAGGGTTACGACTCGAGTTCTTCACAAGAATTCGACCCTAACAATATATAATCAATAAATCATCGATCATACGAGGAAGAATAATCGTAGAACGCCCAAAACCCTCTATGACATTTTACCGGACACCTTCAAGGCGTCGATCAAGAACTCGACCAAAATAACGAATCGATACGATCCAACCATGGAATAACAAGGGAAATGATATAATACATCTAAATAATCATCAATCCATCACAATCCTAAATTAAATCGGATTAAACGGACGAAATCGAACAAAATACCCAAAATCCCCAAAATTAGATTTCTAGAAAATCGACTGATTCGCTCGATCAAAGGATGTTATAGGATGGATGATTGATGATATGAACTCCAAGACTTCATGGATTTATTGAACAACAACATCTCTCCATGATAGAAACAACCCCACCGGAAGAGAAGTAGAAGAAGGAGAAAAATGGCGAAAAACGATCACTGGGCCTTAAATAGCCGACAGACTCGACCGTGTCCGCTCGACACGGCCGTGGCGCGCAATGTCGGGGACTCGACCGTGTCCTGCTAGACACGGTCGCGGCGCGAGGGGCCTTCCGATAGTGATAGTGACCGTCCGACGCCGACTCGGCAGACGACTCGACCGTGTCCTGGAACACGGTAGGCGTCTGGCGCCGGTTCGCCTATCCTAAGAGTTTGACCTTGCCGTGCTGCAGGCACACGGTCCCGAGGCGAGACTCGGCATTTCCGGACGAGTACGGCACGGGCCGTGTCGGACGACACGGCCGAGTTCGGCCGGCAGTGATCGGCCAATAACGAGCGGGTGAGCTAAAACGACCATAACTCTCTCGTCCGGACTCCGATTGACTCACCGTTTGAACCATTGGAAAGCTAACTCGATGCTCTATAATATTGCAAAGATTCAGAATTTTTGGAGTTACCAAAAATTAATGGTGATCTAGCAAAGTCGAACTCATACTTAGAAAAGCCGTTTAGTAATCCTGAATTCAACAAAACGACACCGAAACCCGAACCTGAATACGAACCGAAGATACGGTTACGAAGTACTCACAAAGATGAATATAAGAGCTAGTAGAACACACGATTCCGACCACCCGAAGGCTCGAAATTCGACAACGGAAGGTAATTACCCCAAACTTTGGGAAATTACGAAAATGGCCCAAATGCCCTAAAATCACCATACGACAACGAATAATCAAACCGAAGCTCACAACACGTATAACAACGTTAAATGAACTTACGAAAAACCCCAAACGACAGTTTCGAACGAGATTCGCAAGAACCGAACTCAAGCGCGGAAAAGTCGCTAAAAAGCACGGAACTCAACAAAGCAAAGACCAAACGAACTCGGATGACAAAAAGTGCGTAATTAAATATTCTCCGAATGACGAAATGGTCAAAAGCGAGTCGTCAAAACGGACTTCGCCGAAAAAGATATTTACCGAAATTCGTAAATTTGCAGATTTTACTTTCTACCCTCTTAAAAGAAGTTTCGTCCGAAACTTAAAACAAGTAGGGGAAGAAATATTCCGCCAGAAAACTCAACAAGATACACAAGAATGCGTAACTAACGCCCAACGGCGAAATGTTACAAACAACGCAAAGGAATATACGGCGTGAAAACACGCTCCACGGCGACCAACACAACGTCGCCGTTAGGGATATAATAAAACCAACAAATGACAAGCGTCATCAAACGGATAATATAGCCAAGTCAATTATCCGACAATCACAAAACACAACGAACGAAAATCAATATGATTGACCAACCCAACGGTACATCAATCAAAACGCGAGCCAACCGAACAAATACGGAATCCCACCGCCCAAGGGTTGGAAGATCGAAACGAGACTAATTTCCCGAACTTAAGGGAATTAGGAAGGAGCCCGAATGCTCAACAATCACGAAACGAGAACAAAACCGAACAAACAAACGATCGAACCACAACGATCGAGACAACAAAAATCGAACAATCATGTTCAAACACGAAGGATAAGAAAATTCAAACAACAACTCCCGTGATGATCTCGTGAGAACAACAAGACGCGTGCATTCCCATAAGATCCACAGGAAAGGGAATAGCGATTGAAAAGTCACAACGACAAATGAGTTATTCCAAAACAATACCACACTCGTTCGATCAACAAAAGCAAGGGGCAGGACAAGCTCAGAAATGTCAACGAACATAATGAGTCGACAGAGTCGAAAACACAAGAGTTCCAAATCCGATCCACTTCGAATAAAAGAACTAATAGAACCAGATGAGGTCACTCCCGAACAAGGTTCACAAGAATCGAACTGAACCCAAAAAGTCACATCGATAACCAGATCGACCCACAACAAGATCACAGTTCGTTCGAACGATGAAACCGAAATACAGAACAAGTTCATAAAGTATCAACGAACACGACGAGTCGATAGACCTGAGAAAGAGGAAATGCAGAAGTCAAAACGATACAGGCATTACATTCGACCTCTTATAAAAGAAATGTCGTTCCCGCAACTCACAACAACTGGAGTAAGGTGACAACACAAAAAGCAAACGACAGAAATATCTCCCATGGGCCTCTCAGATCCGATCCTCATATCTATACTGAAGTTCGCGCCCCGAAAGACTCGGAACCCAACTCGCAAAACTGGATCCTGTGTCTCTCGGGTCCACACTTGAAAAGCGCACGACGAGAAGGACAATTGGCACGTACATGCCCCGGCAATACGTTCGAAATGCCTCGGCTCGGCATATCGAAAATACAGATGCTAGATACAATGGAACATAACACCGCAAAACAACATACCGGAGATGCCAACTCAGCATAATAAAGAATCATAACACATATCATATACAACGATTACCATCGTAAAGTAATACACACACAAACACTACAACAACGACAATATCGTTCGGCGACATCAACGGCCCGAACGATAATCAGCACATAATTACAAACATTATGAAACAATCACACATGTACACAAACGTACAAACCCAAGCTTCAACATCTCACACTCGTGCGACAACACGCAAATCGCCACGAGGCGATAAACAGTAAACACCGGTTCACACCTCTCACAGAGGGCTAGTACAGCAAATGCGTGGCAACGCCTCGACGTTCATGGCACCAATTCGATCATACTCGGGAGCAAACATCATAGCGACAATGTGAACATCATACATACATACCCAGCCCTCAAACGGGAATGGATAGGTTTTTAAAAACGAAAACCTCCTTTTGAAAATAATTTTGGAAACACCGATTGATCTTGAGTATCACCCTTCAAAAAAAAGTACAATCGTGAAACATCGTTATCGAGACTTTGGAAAACTATTTCACATTCGATAAAAATGAGGACACTTTCTTTTCGTGAAAAACTTTCGGAAATATTCGACCCTCGGGTCTAAGTAAAAGTGTTTATAAAACATTGAAAAATATCTCAAAACATTTTGGTCCTCGAGGTAGAAGAATTCGGAAACATATCGTGGCACCTTGGAAGTACCATGAGAAAACAATTCATTTTAAACGTACGTCTCGAAATTTATTTCTAGGATACTCAAGATTTTCAAAGATAATTCAATGGGCTAGAATGCCCAAAATCTCGTAATTACACGGAACATTATAGCGTTGTGGGTCCCGCGCCGGAACCCACCAGATAAAAACTATTTACAAAAACGCCTAAAGGGCCGATGACGGTAATATTTCAAAAACTCACAAAAGCCATTTACAAAATATTAAATACCGTCATAAGAATTTCGCCAAAACGATCAAGGCCATAATGTCAAAACTCGGTTAAGGGAATCGATTTTCAAAATAAAACTCAGTCGCCGATACCTTTTCGAAATCCATCAAGGTTTACAACTTCCACACCATACCATACCACCCGGTGGTTCAAAGATAAAACAATAATGTGCCCAGTTCTATACACATACTATATGCCACAAGTACTAAACACAATTATATTACACAATACTGTGTAAAGAAAATAATGCACCGCAATTAACTCACTAAGATAAAATCGAGATACACAGGTACTTCGCATAAAAGAGGAGACTTACATCCACAGGTCGCACGGAGGTGACGGTCGCCCACGATACCAATCTCGTCCGACAACATAACCGACACGTTGTGACTACGCACAACTCAACCTGTCACCTGATGACTCAAACGACATGACAACACATTACTCGACAAATCACGACTTGACTCGACCCGACAGCCTAGGTTTCCGCAACCTAAGATCCGATACCATAAATGTAACACCCCCAAAACCGTATGGGAATATTACACGCCGTAAACCCTTTCCGCAAGGATCTACCAGGCTAAACGTCCATAAACAACCAAATGCTTGCCCGTCAGTGGTCAAACAATATAATAATACTGCACTGGCCAAGGTCACTTACACATAAACACACACCAGATGAGGTCACACAACTCTATCAACAGGACTGACTAACAACATTACCCACACAGGGGTCGAAATACAATACAGTGGAAGACTGAATCAACTCTAACAATACAACTAAACTCTACCAACTCTCAACTCTTGATTAGTATCGCAGCTCGTCATCCCCTTATGCCAATCCTGTGATCGCTCCCGAACTCGCATGTACCGGACGCAGTATCAGACATCCACCCCCGAATACTGGGGTTAGTAAAACTCCACCGTTTTACTAGTGCAAGTATCAAACCATACGAAATGTAACAAGCAAATAGCAACTACGAATTTAATACGGAAATCCATTATCAAAATGTTCCCGAGAAGTTTTAGAATTTCGAACTCAAGTAAGAGATATTTGAAAAGGAACACATCATCTCGGGATTTTTAAAGCAGAAAATCTTTTGGACCTCGAGTCCCAATTTACAAAACCTTTTCGTAAACAATAGGGCCTTAGCCCGATTCTCGTTTCAAAGCATACTAAATAATATATCATTATGCGTCCGAGATCCATATTTAAAATGTTACCCGAACAATCACTCTACACGATCACCGTCGTACACATCATGTACCGAACTCCGAGGCCTCGACGGACCTTACCCGACTACACACATTGTTCGTACACATCATGTACCGAACTCCGCAGGCCTCAACGGACCCTACCCGCTACAACACACACTGCTCGTACACATCATGTACCGAACTCCGAGGCCTAAACGGACCCTACCCGGCTACGAGATCGTTCGTACACATCATGTACCGAACTCCGCAGGTCTCGCTGGACCCTACCCGGATCACACACCTTGTCCGTACACGTCATGTACGACTCCGCAGGCCTCGCTGACCCTACCTGGTTCACACACTTTGTTCGTACACATCATGTACCGAACTCCAGAGGCCTCTTCAGACCCTACCTGGATCACACACACATCGACTCGACACAATTCATAATCATTAAATGTCAAGTCATTCCACATTACGCCGAATGTACAATCAAGCAAGTAAACCAAAACAACATAAAAATCATGATCATCACAACGACTCTTAACCAACACAACACACATTCGGTACACAATACATTGAAGAAACACGTGTACAACCATCTCATATGTACATCGCAATCCTGCACAAATGGCACAACGCCTAACACGTATACCAATATATCACTATTATCACAAAGCCTTCAAATTTCGGAAAACACAACCAACTCAAACGGAACATATTTACGGAGGCAAGCAAAATCGTTATACATATCATACGTAATTACTATTCACAAGATACAAGTCGTATAATAAGATACTTGCCTTAATAACCGCTACCAAACGCTCCGAAGAACACGGTTCGACCGGGAAGCTCGGACCCCGAAGAAGACAACGAACGAAAGGGTTCCGACTCGAGTTCTTCACAAGAATTCGACCCTAACAATATATAATCAATAAATCATCGATCATACGAGGAAGAATAATCGTAGAACGCCCGAAAACCCCTCTATGACATTTTACCGGACACCTTCAAGGCGTCGATCAAGAACTCGACCAAAATAACGAATCGATACGATCCAACCATGGAATAACAAGGGAAATGATATAATACATCTAAATAATCATCAATCCATCACAATCCTAAATTAAATCGGATTAAACGGACGAAATCGAACAAAATACCCAAAATCCCCAAAATTAGATTTCTAGAAAATCTGACCTGATTCGCTCGATCAAAGGATGTTATAGGATGGATGATTGATGATATGAACTCCAAGACTTCATGGATTTATTGAACAACAACATCTCTCCATGATAGAAACAACCCCAGCCGCGGAAGAGAAGTAGAAGAAGGAGAAAAAATGGCGAAAAAACGACTGTTGGGCCTTAAATAGGCTGACAGACTCGACC
Source organism: Orobanche coerulescens (assembly GCA_033398695.1). Classification (NCBI taxonomy): domain Eukaryota; kingdom Viridiplantae; phylum Streptophyta; class Magnoliopsida; order Lamiales; family Orobanchaceae; genus Orobanche; species Orobanche coerulescens. Next base: position 40,964,352 of record CM065816.1, on the reverse strand, counting down.
GTGTCCGCCTGACACGGTCGTGGCGCGCAGCTGGCCGGGGGACTCGACCGTGTCCTGCTAGACACGGTCGCGGCGCGGAGGGGCCTTCCGATAGTGACCCGTCCGACAGCGACTCGGCACGACTCGACCGTGTCCTGGAACACGGTAGGGCGTCTGGCGCCGGTTACGGCCTATCCTAAGAGTTCGACTCGGCCGCTGACGACACGATCGGGTCCCGAGGCGAGACTCCGGCATTTCCGGACGAGTACGGCACGAGCCGTGTCGGACGACACGGCCGAAGTTCGCCGGCGGATCGGGCAATAACGAGCGGCTGAGCTAAAACGACCATAACTCTCTCGTCCGGACTCCGATTGACTCACCGTTTGAACCATTGGAAAGCTAACTCGATGCTCTATAATATTGCAAAGATTAATTTTTGGAGTTACCAAAAATTAATGGTGATCTAACAAAGTCGAACTCATACTTAGAAAAGTCGTTTAGTAATCCTGAATTCAACAAAACGACACCGAAACCCGAACCTGAATACGAACCGAAGATACGGTTACGAAGTACTCACAAAGACGAATATAAGAGCTAGTAGAACACACGATTCCGACCACCCGAAGGCTCGAAATTCGACAACGGAAGGTAATTACCCCAAACTTTGGGAAATTACGAAAATGGCCCAAATGCCCGAAAATCACTATACGACAACGAATAATCAAACCGAAGCTCACAACACGTATAACAACGTTAAATGAACTTACGAAAAACCCCAAACGACAGTTTCGAACGAGATTCGCAAGAACCGAATTCAAGCGCGGAAAAGTCGCTAAAAAGCACGGAACTCAACAAAGCAGCACCGAAACGAACTCGGATGACAAAAAGTGCAGAATTAAATATTCTCCGAATGACGAAACGGTCAAAAGCGAGTCAACAAAACGGACTTCGGCCGAAAAAAGAAATTTACCGAAAATCGAAAATTTGCAGATATTACAATAAGTGTAGTTTTGTACACTTATCCATGGTTTATATCGATAAAATTCACCCATAATTGAGGTAGTCTACTCGTTTTTCACTTTTAATTAATTAGTTTTAATAATTTTATTTTTATCGGATGATGATCGGATTAAATAACTGATTTACTCAAGAAATAACATGTTTATTAAATATTCTCTTTGTTAAATTTTGATATATTCATGTTGTAGGGATTTCCGAGACAAATTCGGCAGTCTTTCCGGATTCAAAATCAGAGTTATATATCAAAAGTTATCATCCGAAGAAGATCTGGGGCAAAAACGCAAAGTCTGAGAAATTCTGGGCTGAAAACGTAACTCTCAAAGCAACCAGTGAACAAATTGACGAAGCCAAGTTACGTCCGTAACTACATAATGGTACGGCCGTAAGTCATCCTTGTTACGGCCGTAACTCCTGAATGTTACGGCCGTAACTCTTGACAGATTGTTATGATTTGTCTAATTTTTTATACTTTTTGTGTATTATTGAGGGGATGGCTGGCATTGATCCGATCTATTGTAATAATATTGGAGTTTTGGAGCTATTAGATGACTTTAGGTGTATAAATAGACCCCTTAGATCCTTCATCATTCACCATTCATCTTATAATTTTCCATTTTTTGTAAACTTTTCTTTCTGTGTCAAGAACACACTTGTGTTCTTGAGTGATATTTGTAAGTGTGGTATAGCATATGTTGTTCAGAGAGTTTATTGCTTCTATCTCCTTTATCTACTAAGGGAGTTAGGATACATTCTTTCTCTTGATTCAACTAATAATGACCACCAAAGCTTGTAATATGTATAATAAACCCTTCATGGGCTAAGTAACCTTTAGTTGGGATTATAAACAAGGTTAGTCATGTTATTTATGTTTGTATAAAAGATCTATTGTGAATTACTTATTATTGTGTGTGATTTTCATTGTTTTAACAATCTTTATTTATTTGGCCAATAAATGACGATATTTATGGTCTTCATATGTTTCGAAAGAAAATATGTTTGATTAGATCAAATGATCTTCACTCTTAGTTGTTCTAGGGGATAGAAATATACCTCTAGTCCTTTGATGATTCTTTGAGTTATGTTCATAACTCCTTATGATATGTATTGAAGCCAATCAACATAGAAATATAGTGGATTGATTCAATATGTAAGGGGCGTTTTATAGTTCGAAAGAGAAACCGTCTTTTTAAGGAAAATCGAATCTACACAACATAATAAGTAAATTCATCTTATGATATCCTATACATCTTCTATAACTAATGACGAACTAAGTTTGTAATCCCAACTATTTCATTTTATCGTTTAATCAATCTATTATTATTGCAATATTTTTATTTCCTTAAAATATTAGAACTATTATTGCATTTTCTTTGCAATTATTAAACCAAACTTTTTAATTGTGTGTTTCACTCATCTTAGTTTCTATAAAAATAGACTAATAATGTATAATTCAAATTATAACCAAACTTCCTTGTGGGATCGATAAACCGGACTCAAAAAGTCCACTTTACTACTTGATACGATATCGTGCACTTGCGATAGTTACACTAAGAACGTGTCAAGTTTTTAGCACCGTTGCCGGGGAAGTATAAGTTATATTTGAAATCTTACATTGTAAACTATTTTTATAGGTACAATTTTCTCGACATTGTAACTTAAGTACTAAATTGTGTTTTTCCGGTCAAGTGGCGGATAACGGTACTCCGTGACTATTAAAGTCGGATTTTTCAGTTTCCCACAACAACTGATATTTGTAGATATTTTCTTCAATTATTTTCATTGTCTTTTTATTTTATTTTTTTTATCATGGAAGAAACGTTGTATAAAATTGAAAAAAGATTCCCCTTTCTAAGCAAAAATGCAATTTTAACAATTTACAAGACAAGGCTTGAAAGGATGAGGTTGCTTATGAATAAAAGTATACCTTTTGACATAAGATTCATTATTGAAGCCAAAGTAAGAATAGAGGGTGAATTCACAGAAACACCGACTAGATTTTTACCAGGGCTTGGAAAAAGTTCATATGCGAAGAAACGACGAGCAAAGATGATAGCCATTTGTTATAAATGTGCTAGATGGAACTGTAATTTAAAATGTCGATCTTTAGGAATTCCATCTACAAACAGAGAAGATAAAATTCAATTCATTAAGGATGGTCTGAATAAAGAGAATTTATATGATATCGAAATTTCTCTTGACACGCATCCTAGTGGACTCGTACATTACGGAATTCGATGTTTGTGGAATAAATTCAAACCAGAATATGAACAACGTCTTGGGAATCTGACGTTGAAAGACCCTGTTTGCCAATTTGTAAGAAAATTGGATGGGAAGCTTCTCCCCGACTCATAGAAGGCGTTTAGGCCGTTTCTGAACGTAAAATCAGAGGAAGATGTGAGCCACAATCACAACTACTGTACATACGCATAAGTATCTTTTATTTTTGTCGTGTGGTGAGATTTTCTGAATAAAAAAATGTGATACGCGATAAATGCATTCATTATTCTAATTGAGTAGTTGAAGCGCAATCAACGCAATCATAAACTTGTTAAACAATTTTTACCTTCTTTTTCTTCTATAAATAAACATTGTGCTTGTTTCTTTCATTCATCCCTCAAACTTGCACTTTTCTCTGTTTCTCTCTAAATAATTTCTTTTCAAAAATGGAGTCATCATCTTCAACAAAAAAATTAGCATACCGCATTTTTGGTGGAGCTAGTTATGGAAAAGAGGCATTCTTTATCAAGCGACCCACAACTTGGGTCGTACCTTAGGAGAAAAATGCATTCATGTAGTTTACGGAGGAGGAAGTCTAGGACTAATGGGACGAGTCACATCGCCTATATGGAAGGAGTAAGAGTGTTGGGAATAATCCCAAAACCTCCGGCCGAAAGTAAAATCACCGGGTCAACTATTGGAGATGAGTTTAGATCTCAGAATATGCAAGATCGCATAACTCACATGATAAATAATTCGCGCCTTTATCACCCTTCCGGTGGTTTTGGCACCCTTGAGGAACTTTTTCATGTGGTTACCAGAGCCCACTAAATGTTCATCAAAACCAATAGGTGTGCTTAATGTCAATGGTTTCTTTGATGGTTTCTTGTCTTTCATCGACTACTCGCTAAAAAGGGTTTTATTTCCGAGCGTGCTAAACGAATCATAGTCGTTGCAACAACACCGTAAGAACTAATCAAAAACTCAATGAATTTGTTCCTCAACCAGATCCACTCTAGCTAAAATTATGCGGATGGAAGATTTTACCGTGAGAAAATGAAAAGTGGATTCATTCCTCTCCCTTTGATATCCCATATCGGACCTCTTTTATTTTTACTTTTACGCCGTGTGTAATAATCGTGGTAAATGGTGGCAGCTTAAGGAGTTTCTTCTTGATCTCTTGACGCGCATCTATTCGCGATTTATGTATTGTTATTTTATTACTGTAATTTTTATTGTGTGTTTTTTTTATAATAGCATTGATGGCAGCGTAAGGCGACTCTTCGGACTTTCTTGATGCGCATCTTAAAAATTGTGTTATACTTCCGAGTATATTTTATTTTCTTTTGTTGTGTGCCTCGTATATTTATTCTCTTGCAGATTCTAAAAGGCGTTAGCTCAAACATCAACTTTCTTAACAGGGAGTATTCTGCTTTTTCTGCATTGCTTGTTATTTTATTTTATTTTTAAAAACTGAGGACAGTTTTATTTTCAAGTTTGGGGGTGGTTTGTTTTATTATTTTGGTGTGTTGTAATTTTGGTGTGTTTTGATTGATTTGGTTATTTGCCTTATTTATATATATATATATATATATATATATATATATATATATATTTATAGTATTTTGATTTGTGAGATTTCTAGATCTGGCCATAACACCAATAAATTAGCTATATACAAGTTTCTAAAATCGTTTTAACCTGTAAAAAAAATTGTATATTCCAAAATTTTTGAGCCTTAATCTCTCTTTCCAAGCCTTGTAGTTATCATATAAAATCGAGTCATTCGTTACCTTGAGAAAAGAAGAATCAATCGGTTGATGAAAAATAGAACTGAAATTTACATAATTTGTGGAGTTTTTGATTTTTCATGCTTAAACTAAGAAATGATTTTCTGCAAAAATTCTATTCCCTAAAAAAAAGGAGTCATTGGTGAAAAGAGCTACACGTTAGCAAATAACGGTGTGAAAGCTATCACCTAAAAAAATAAATGACAAAAAGGAGAAGTGTTGAGCAGCAACAGCTGCCTAATTTTGGGGATTCTAAAATTTTGCGAAAAATAAAGGACTAACCATTGTTGGTGCGTAGCTGCCGTCTCACAGAAAAATTAGTGAAAAGAGCTACACGTTAGCAAATAACGGTGCGAAAGCTATCACCTTTTTAAAAAAAATGAGATAGAAATTGTGTTAGTGAAAAGAGCTACACGTTAGCAAATAACGGTGTGAAAGCTATCACTAAGGGATGTAGTTTATGAGCAGATATGAATTAATTAGCGGCTGAATTTCAATACACTCAATTTCGTGAAAAATCACAATATTTGATGACACCAATGAAATTATTCTTCATATTGAGTCGAAAAATAAGCGAGTGATCGAGAGCAACCATTAAAGGGAGTCGTGTGTATCACGAGTGGGAATGAAATAATCAACCTTTTGGGGGGAAAAACCTTGAATTTGGAATTACAAAATAAAAACCGTGTTTTAACTTCAAAAACATTAGTAGATTTGTTTTGAATCTTGATTCATTTCTATCTACTGTATAAAGCTGGTTGTTGTGTATTAATGGCATTTTGATCTCCTTTTCTCTTTTTATATTTTAATTTATGTGTGTATTAATTTTTCTTATTTTTATTTTTGGAGCATGAATAATAAAGAGTCTTGCTCGGGACTAGCAAGAATTTAAGTTTGAGGGTGTGATAAGTGTCAGTTTTGTACACGTATCCATGGTTTGTATCGATAAAATTCACCCATAATTGAGCTAGTCTACTCGTTTTTCGCTTTTAATTAATTAGTTTTAATAATTTTATTTTTATCGGATGATGATCGGATTAAATAACTGATTTACTCAAGAAATAACATGTTTATTAAATATTCTCTTTGTTGAATTTTGATATATTCATGTTGTAGGGCTTTCCGAGACGAATTCGGCAGTCTTTCCGGATTCAAAATCAGAGTTATATATCAAAAGTTATCATCCGAAGAAGATCTGGGGCAAAAACGCAAAGTATGAGAAATTCTGGGCTGAAAACGTAACTCTCAAAGCAACCAGTGAACAAATTGACGAAGACATGTTATGGCTGTAACTACAGAATGTTACGGCCGTAAGTCATCCTTGTTACGGCCGTAACTCCTGAATGTTACGGCCGTAACTCTTGACAGATTCTTATGATTTGTCTAATTTTTTATACTTTTTGTGTATTATTGAGGGGATGGCTGGCATTGATCCGATCTATTGTAATAATGCTGGATTTTTGGAGCTATTAGATGACTTTAGGTGTATAAATAGACCCCTTAGATCCTTCATCATTCACCATTCATCTTATAATTTTCCATTTTTTGTAAACTTTTCTTTTTGTGTGAAGAACACACTTGTGTTCTTGAGTGATATTTGTAAGTGTGGTATAGCATATGTTGTTCAGAGAGTTTATTGCTTCTATCTCCTTTATCTACTAAGGGAGTTAGGATCAATTCTTTCTCTTGATTCAACTAATAATGACCACCAAAGCTTGTAATATGTATAATAAACCCTTCATGGGCTAAGTAACCTTTAGTTGGGATTATAAACAAGGTTAGTCATGTTATTTATGTTTGTATAAAAGATCTATTGTGAATTACTTATTATTGTGTGTGATTTTCATTGTTTTAACAATCTTTATTTATTTGGCCAATAAATGACGATATTTATGGTCTTCATATGTTTCGAAAGAAAATATGTTTGATTACATCAAATGATCTTCACTGTAAGTTGTTCTAGGGGATAGAAATATACCTCTAGTCCTTAGATGATTCTTTGAGTTATTTTCATAAATCCTAATGCTATGTATTGAAGCCAATCAACATAGAAATATAGTGGATTGATTCAATATGTAAGGGGCGTTTTATAGTTCGAAAGAGAAACCGTCTTTTTAAGGAAAATCGAATCTACACAACATAATAAGTAAATTCATCTTATGATCTCCTATACATCTTCTATAACTAATGACGAACTAAGTTTGTAATCCCAACTATTTCATTTTATCGTTTAATCAATCTATTATTATTGCAATATTTTTATTTCCTTAAAATATTAGAACTATTATTGCATTTTCTTTGCAATTATTAAACCAAACTTTTTAATTGTGTGTTTCACTCATCTTAGTTTCTATAAAAATAGACTAATAGTGTATAATTCAAATTATAACCAAACTTCCTTGTGGGATCGATAAACCGGACTCAAAAAGTCCACTTTACTACTTGATACGATATCGTGCACTTGCGATAGTTACACTAAGAACGTGTCAGGACCACGTCCTCATAATGATCTCTATGATCGAGAGATTGGAGGCTCCTGATCTTAAGATGGATACTTCTCATCAAACCGACCTTATCCTACAGCCTCTTCCTGATTCCTTCTCACAGTTTGCTATGAATTTCAACTTCAATGAAACTGCTTGCAATTTAGCAGGGTTGATGAACAAACTAGTAACTGCTCAGTCTCAGATGAAGACTCCGCGGGTGAAAGAGTCTACCCTTGTCATTTCTTCTGGACCTCGGAGGTCCAAACAAGAAGAAAAAGACCAAGAAGCAGACGGGACCACAGATCAAGGACCTTGAAGGTAAGGGCAAGGCCCCAATTGTTCCAAAGAGCAAGAAGTAGGACGCATGTCTCAAATGCGGTGAGCTGGGCCACTGGGCTAGAGACTGTCCGATTCTTCATGGCCCTTCAGGTACAGAACTTTTAGTTTTGGAAACAAATTATTCTGCTACAGTAGTATTTTCTACTTCTTGGATACTGGATTCAGGTGCTAGTTCTCACATTTGTACCGTGAATCAGGATCTGGAACAAAGTAGGAAGCTTGGAGCGGGAGAAGTGATGATTACTGTCAGAAGTGGACATAGCGTCGAAGCAACTGACATAGGATCACTTCTTTTGGATTTGGAATCCGACTATGTTTTAACATTAGATGATGTACTTGTTTTGCCCAAGGGGCATAAAAACATTGTATCCATTCCGGTCATGGATCGGAAAGGCTTTTCATTTTTCATTGGTGATGGCTACTGCAAAATTTATTTTAGAAATAAACTAGTAGGCACTGCTAAATTGTTAAATGGACTTTATCATCTAAACTTAAGTAACAAAGTCGTTGTGAATACTATGATTGGGAAGCGTGGTAGGGATGAAACTAATCAAGTTTTGAAATGGCATCTTAGACTTGGTCATGTTGGTCAGACCACGGTTTACAAAATGGAAAAGGATGGACTTATGGGTCCATTGGGATCGGATCCCTTTCCAACTTGTGAATCTTGCCTTAAAGGAAAAATGACTAAGTCCCCATTCACAGGGACTTTTGAAAGAGCCGCTGATAAACTTGGATTAGTCCATACCAACGTATGTGGTGCTTTAGAAGCAGCACGTGATGGATATCAGTATTTCATTACATTTACAGATAATCATACTAGGTATGGTTATGTATACTTAACGAAACATAAATCCGAGGCCTCTGAGAAATTCCAGGAATTTAAGGCCCTAGTCAAAAAACAAACTGGTAATCATATCAAAGCACTTCTGTCGGACTGAGGTGGCGAGTATATAAGTACAGAGTTTACCGAGTTCCTTAAGGAGCATGGAATAGTATCACAACCTAAACCTACTGGAACTCCTCAGTTAAATGGTGTGTCAGAAAGAAGGAACCGAACCTTGTTGAACATGGTCCATTCTATGCTTAGCTATACTGACTTACCAATTTACCTATGGGGGTATGCACTACTTACTGCCGTATGTCTTGAACAGATGTTCTTCCAAGTCCGTTACTAAAACTCAACATGAGATGTGGGAGGGCAGGAAACCAAGTCTTAATCACATTAGAATTTGGGGATGTTCTGCCTATGTCAAGAAGACTAAGGTGGAGAAATTGGAAGCAAGGTCCGTGGAGGGACGTTTCATTAGATTCCCATCTAGGATGATGGGTTATCTATTCTACATGCCCGAAGATCGAAAGATCATTGTTGGTTTACAAGCACACTTCCTGGAAGATGAGTTCATTCAGGAAGGCGGACCAGGTAGAAGTATTTCTTTGGAAGAATACAATGAAACTCCTCACGAGACACCTGTGCAAGAAATTGGAACCGAACCTTTTGAAACACAAGTACAGCCACCTCGTAGGTCTAGTATGGTTTCTCATTTACCTGAGGGGTATGTCCTTGTGCACCTGGAGGAGCTGGGTCTCCATGAGGTTCCAGGTGATAGCCACGAGGCCGACCCCGCGACCTATGACCAAGCGATGGTAGATGTAGACTCTACGAAATGGCGTGAAGCTATGGAAGCTGAGATAGACTTGATGTATGTGAATCAGGTCTGGACTCTAGTATACCGTCCCAAGGGCATAGTGCCTATTGGGAATAAGTGAAAAGACTGATGGGGATGGCTGTTAGGAGTATGCCCTCGAATGCCACTCAGAGGATGTTGAGTGATGGCATTGTACTTGTTATTATGTAAATCATCAATATAAGGCAATGGATGTTTCTTTATTTACTGGTAGTTACTGTCATTCCTAACTCGTAAATATACATGTAGAAACTAGTCCGTGTATTTGAGAGCAAAATGTTCCACTCCTTATTGGATAAGGGGGTCGGCACTGGAAAGGTTTATAGCTCAAATACTTAATCGTTCGCAAGTCGATGAAACTTGATTGGGCGTTAAGTTTATGTAAAGGCTTGTATGACGTGTTCTTTGACAAGGAGAGTGCCTGTCGAACACTAATGGTTATTGGGAGCACACGTTATAGGTATGCTAATTAGATTAGTATACTCGAACCGACTCACCCTCGATTCGTCACACAATTTTCACTCCGGGACAGTCAATGACAGAATCGAAAGGTTGTGATAGGTATTCGTGAACCTTCGACTTGAGGATTTAGTAGGAATGTGCTTGTGACGTCAAGATTTTCATTAGAGTAGTTCGACCCTGTAAAGGAAGGCGGGGGTCAAGCTCGACGTGCATCTTGACGGGCAAGTAGCAGGTCCTACTGAATACCAAGATAGAATTCTTTCTCCCGTTACTGAGCGGGTTATATGTCCTATGCGGTTATTGGCAGATGAGATCATAAGTCTTTGGCCAAAGCAATGGAGCTAGTTGTATTGGATATACGAGAGCTCGATGATCTCGATTTGCATTAACGCATGCATAGCGTCAAGTACAGATAGGGTTTTGACTGACCGTGACCCTATAACTTGATCGGGACATTTGAAAGAAGGGTTTATACATTTACTGGTATTCATGACAGAATGGTTCTTGAATGATCCCAATCATTCGTTCTCAGTTGGGGTACAGTGTAGGCCGCCAGGCTGGCTAGGTGGTGCTACTACTCTTTGGTTCCTCCCATTGCTGACTGAGACGGACCTACCGAGTCCCGCAATAGGATTGACGACGGAATGAATCAAGCTTATTATCTCATCATGAATATTAGATATTAGATATCTAATTAATTGGGACATTGGATGTCTAAATCGATTTATTAGATAAATTGATTTACGGCCTAATGAATTAAATAAATTACTGGGTGATTAATTTAATTCATAAATATAATTATTTCTTGGAGAAATTAATTATGTTATTTTGTATTTGATATGTTTAATTAATTGGATTAATTAAACGACACAAATACATCGGAACGGAATAGGAGTTTATCTGTTTGGACTCACGGTAGTCCGAAACGAACCAAACTCATCCCGGCTCCTTCTAGATGGCCATCCCTTTTTCCCTCCTCTTTCCTTTGGTCATAGTCTCCACCTTAATTGGTGGATGACTTGAAGCATCAAGGGAACAAGATCTTTTAATTAATTTATTTTAATTATTTGGTCTTGATTTGGGAGGATTTTATGGAGAATAAAAAGATGACTCTCATCACCTGCTTTCACAAGCTTTCCAACGTGATAATAGAGAGAGAGAGAGAGAGAGAGAGAGAGAGAGAGAGAGAGAGAGAGAGAGAGAGACTTTGAGTTTAACACTCATCTTCATCTTCTTCATTCACTTCTTCTTCATTTTTCTTGGAGAAAAATTGATAGAAAATTATTGAGAGAGATCAATCTAAAGCTTGGGGAATAGCTCAAGAGAAGGTTAACATTTAATCAACGGACTTCGAGGGTTAGTTTCTTACGACTCTTGCTTTTCGTTTATATATTCGTATATACGTAGCTCGATCGATCCTCGTAGGGATTCGGATCGAATTAATTTTCATTTTACCGCTTCCGCTGGGCCTTCGTTTTAGGCACCAAATACCAATAGTGGTATCGGAGCGTAGGTCTTGCGATCGTATATACGATATTAGCATTTGGAATGCTTGATTAGATGGTGTATGATTTGGAATCATAATCGTATTAATCGTTGATTTTCTATTGATCATCTAAAAATTAATTTTTCATGATTTTATGTTACAATATAAATCTATTTTTATTTTGAGAAACTGATTTAAATGAGTAATATAAAGATTAGAAAAATATTATTTTTGGAATCGGGGCGAAAAAATGAGCCGAAAACGTAAACGGACCCGGCAGCTTGGAGCTGCCAGGGCACTGCCTCGCGGTCTGCCTGTATGGAATGACCTTAATTCTATACTCAGAACATAATTGAATGAGTCACTAATTAATCTATCGTACTTAATGCAGACTCAAATCTCAATATGACAATGAATCCACTCGCAATTCTGCTCGAAAAGAACACCTTAATGGGACCTAACTTTGTGGATTGGCTCCACAATCTGATGATTGTCCTCAGTATAGAGGCACTGGGATACGTCTTGGAGACGGACATTCCGGCGCCTCCTGTGCGGACCCGAGCCAATCAGGAAGAGATTGAAAACCACGAAAAGTGGGTTAAGGATGACGTGAAAGTCCGTGCTTATATGATGGCTTCCATGTCTAATGAGCTTGAGAGCTCATGAGAAAATGACTTCGCTAGGCGATTCTATCTCACTTAACCGAGCTTTATGGTGAGCACAAAGAATCTCGCTAGATATGAGATATCCAAGCAACTGTTCGGTGCAAGGATGAAGGAAGGTGAGAAGGTTGGGGAACACGTCCTCAAAATGATATCCATGATCGAGAGATTGGAGGCTCTTGATTTTAAAATGGATACTTCTCTCCAAACCGACCTTATCCTACAGTCTCTCCCAGATTCCTTCTCACAGTTTGTTATGAACTTTAACTGCAATGAGATTTCATGTAACTTAGCTGGGCTAATGAACAAACTGGTCACCGCTCAGTCTCAGATGAAGACTCACGAATGAAGGAGTGCCCTTGTGATTTCTTCGGACTTCGGAAGTCTAAGAATAAGAAGAAAAAGACCAAGAAGCGGACTGGACCGCAAGCTAAGGACCTTAAGGGAAAGGGCAAGGCCCCGATGGTTCCAAAGAACAAGAAGAAGAAGGATGCTTGTCTCAAGTGCGGTGAGCTGGGCCATTGGGCTAGAGACTGTCCGATTCTTCATGGCACTTGGTCTGAGAACTTTTAGTTTTGGAAACAAATTGTTCTGCTACTGTATTTTCTACTTCCTGGATACTGGATTTTGGTGCTAGTTCTCATATTTGTACCGTGAATCAGGATCTGGAACAAAGTAGGAAGCTTGGAGCTGGAGAAGTAATAATCACAGTCGGTAGCGGGCATATTGTCGAGGCGACCGACATAGGATCACTTCTTTTGGGTTTAGAATCCGGCTTTGTTTTGACTTTAGAAGATGTACTTGTTTTGCCCAAGGGGCACAAAAACATTGTATCCATTCCAGTCATGGACCGAAAAGGCTTTTCATTTTTCATTGGTGATGGTTCCTGCAAAATTTATTTTAGAAATAAACTAGTGGGTACTGCTACATTGTTGAATGGATTGTATCATCTAAATCCCAACAACAAAGTAGTTGTGAATACTATGACTAGAAAACGTGGTAGGGATGAAACCAATCAAGTTTTGAAATGGCATCTTAGACTTGGTCATGTTGGTCAGACAAAGGTTTACAAGATGAAAAAAGATGGACTTATGGGTCCATTGGGATCAGATCCCTTTCCTACTTGTGAATCTTGCCTTAAAGGCAAAATGACTAAATCCCCCTTCACAGGAACATTTGAAAGAGCCGTTGATAAACTGGGATTAATCCATACCGACGTATGTGGTGTTTTGGAAGCAGCACGTGACGGATATCAATATTTCATTACGTTTACAGATGATCATACTAGGTATGGTTATGTATACTTAATGAAACATAAATCCGAGGCCTTTGAGAAATTTCAGGAATTCAAGGCCCTAGTCGAGAAACAAACTGGTAATCATATCAAAGCACTTCGGTCGGACCGAGGTGGCGAGTATATGAGTATGGAGTTTGACGAGTTCCTTAAGGAACATGGAATAGTTTCACAACTAACAACTCCAGGTACTCCTCAGTTAAATGGTGTGTCAGAAAGAAGGAACCGGACCTTGTTAAACATGGTCCGTTCCATGCTGGGCTATACTGACTTACCAATTTACCTGTGGGGGTATGCACTCCTGACTGCCGCTTATATCTTAAACAGATGTCCTTCCAAATCCGTTCCTAAAACTCCACATGAGATGTGGGAGGGAAGGAAACCAAGTCTTAATCATATTAAGATTTGGGGATGTCCCGCCTATGTCAAGAAGACTAAGGTGGAAAAGTTGGAAGCTAGGTCTGCAAAGGGACGTTTCATTGGATTCCCGTCTGGGACGATGGGATATCTATTCTACATGCCCGAATATCGAAATATTGTTGTTGATTTACAAGCACACTTCCTGGAAGATGAGTTCATTCAGGAAGGCGGAGCAGGTAGAAGCATTTCTTTAGAAGAATATAATGAAACTCCTCGGGAGACACCTGTGCAAGAAACTGGAACCGAACTTTCTGAAACACAAGTACAACCACCTCGTAGGTCTAGTAGGGTGTCTCATTTACCTGAGAGGTATGGGCTTGTGCACTTGGAGGAGCTGGGTCTCCATGAGGTTCCAAGTGATAGCCAAGAGACCGACCCGACAACCTATGACCAAGCAATGGTGGAGGTAGACTGATGGTGATGGCAAGGTTGACGCCTATAAGGCCAGGCTTGTGGCAAAGGGTTATACCCAGAAGGAAGGGATCGATCACCACGATACCTTCTCGTCTGTAGCCATGATCAAGTCTATTCGCATGATGCTTGCTATAGCTGCCTACCACGATTATGAGATATGGCAAATGGACGTAAAGACGGCTTTCCTTAATGGATTCCTCGAGGAGGAAATCTATATGGAGCAGCCTAAAGGCTTTGTGTCCGAAGTCGATATTCATAAAGTGTGCAAGCTTCAGCATTCCATTTATGGACTGAAGCAAGTGTCGCGTAGTTGGAACCTTCGTTTTGACGAGGCGGTCAAAGAGTTTGACTTCGTGCAAAATGAAGAGGAACCTTGTGTATACAAGAAGGTTAGTGGGAGCAAGATCGCATTCTTAGTACTATATGTGGATGATATTATGCTAATAGGAAATGATGTGGGAATGCTCAGTTCTGTAAAAGATTGGCTTTCGAGTAATTTCTCCATGAAAGACTTGGGAGAAGCAACCTATATTCTTGGAATTCGACTCTATATGGATAGAGCGAAGAGAACAATAGGCCTTTCCCAAGCCCTCTATATAGATAAGATCTTAAAGAAATTTAAGATGGATGATTCTAAAATAGGGTTCCTACCGATGCGACATGGAATAAAACTCACCTTGAAGATGTGTCCTCAAAGTGAGGAACAACGAAAGGAAATGAGTAATATACCATATGCTTCGGCCGTGGGTAGCCTTATGTATGCTATGTTGTGTACGAGACCTGACATTGCGCATGCAGTAAGCGTGGTGAGTAGGTTTCAGGCAAACCCAGGTAGGGAACATTGGACTGCTGTAAAGAACGTTCTCAAGTACTTAAGAAGAACTAGAGATATGGTTCTTATGTATGGCGGTGGAGAATTGGATGTGGTGGGATACACTGATTCGGACTTCCAAGGACTGAAGGACGACTCGATGTCTACTTCTGGCTACATATTTACTCTTAATGGAGGAGCAGTATCTTGGCGTAGCGCCAAGCAAAGCGCGACTGCTGATTCCACCTGTCAGGCTGAGTATCAAGCAGCCTCGGAGGCTTCCAAGGAAGGGTTTTGGATTAAGAAGTTTCTGGGAGAACTTCAAATGATACCATGTGCTGAGCTGCCTGTTCCGCTGTACTGCGACAACGACGGAGCTGTAGCGCAAGCCAAGGATCCGAGGTTTCACAACAGCACCAAACATATTAAGAGGAAGTATCATCTCGTAAGAGAATTTGTTCGCAAGGGATACATTGTGCTGCACAGAGTAGATTCGGCCGACAATGTCGCCGATCCACTGACCAAGCCACTTTCTCAGACTAGCTTGGAGCGTCATCTGGAGAACATGGGTATTAGATACCATAGTGTGTGGCATTGAGTGCAAGTGGGAGATTGTTAGGAGTATGTCCTCGAATGCCACTCAGAGGATGTTGAGTGAGGGCATTGTATTTGTTATTATGTAAATCATCAATATAAGGCAATGGATGTTTCTTTATTTACTGGTAGTTACTGTCATTCCTAACTCGTAAATATACATGTAGAAACTAGTCCGTATATTTGAGAGCAAAATGTTCCACTCCTTATTGGATAAGGGGGTCGGCACTGGAAAGGTTTATAGCTCAAATACTAAATCGTTCGCAAGTCGATGAAACTTGATTGGGCTTTAAGTTTATGTAAAGACTTGTATGACGTGTTCTTTGACAAGGAGAGTGCCTGTCGAACACTAATGGTTAGTGGGAGCACACGTTATAGGTATGCTAATTAGATTAGTATACTTGGACCGACTCACCCTCGATTCGTCACACGGTTTTCACTTCGGGACAGTCAATGACAGAATCGAAAGGTTGTGATAGGTATTCGTGAACCTTCGACTTGAGGATTTAGTAGGGATGTGCTTCTGACGTCAAGATTTTCATTAGAGTAGTTCGACCCTGTAAACCGGAAGGCGGGGGTCAAGCTCGACGTGCATCTTGACGGGCAAGTAGCAGGTCCTACTGAATACCAAGATAGAATTCTTTCTTCCGTTAGTGAGCGGGTTATATATCCTATGCGGTTATTGGCAGATGAGATCATAAGTCTTTGGCCAAAGCATTGGAGCTAGTTGTATTGGATACACGAGAGCTCAATGATCTCGATTTGCATTAATGCATGCATAGCGTCAAGTACAGATAGGGTTTTGACTGACCGTGACCCTATAACTTGATCGGGACATTTGAAAGAAGGGTTTATACGTTTACTGGTATTCACGATAGAATGGTTCTTGAATGATCCCAATCATTCGTTCTCAGTTGGGGTACAGTGTAAGCCGCCAGGCTGGCTAGGTGGTGCTACTACTCTTTGGTTCCTCCCATTGCTGACTGAGACGGACCTACCGAGTCGCGCAATAGGATTGACGACGGAATGAATCAAGCTTATTATCTCATCATGAATATTAGATATTAGACATCTAATTAATTGGGACATTGGATGTCTAAATCGATTTATTAGATAAATTGATTTACGGCCTAATGAATTAAATAAATTACTGGGTAATTAATTTAATTCATAAATATAATTATTTCTTGGAGAAATTAATTATGTTATTTTGTATTTGATATGTTTAATTAATTGGATTAATTAAATAACACAAATACATCGGAACGGAATATGAGTTTATCTGTTTGGACTCACGGGAGTCCGAAACGAACCGAACTCGTCCCGGCTCCTTCTAGATGGCCATCCCTTTTTCCCTCCTCTTTCCTTTGGTCATAGTCTCCACCTTAATTGGTGAATGACTTGAAGCATCAAGGGAACAAGATCTTTTAATTAATTTATTTTAATTATTTGGTCTTGATTTGGGAGGATTTTATGGAGTAAAAAGATGACTCTCATCACTTGCTTTCACAAGCTTTCCAACGTGAGAATAGAGAGAGAGAGAGAGAGAGAGTGATAGACTTTGAGTTTAACACTAATCTTCATCTTCTTCATTCACTTCTTCTTCATTTTTCTTGGAGAAAAATTGAGAGGAAATTATTGAGAGATATATTATACACTTAGAGTGTAGTAATAAAAGCTTCATCACTTGATTCTAGCCGTAACCTTAGAGGATAATCAAGTGTTGTTTTTCCGGTCGTTTTTCCGGCGCGTGGCAAGTAGAGACGGGGTGCTTTCGGCGTTGGATTGTTCAAGGGCTTGGAGCGGATTGAACTCGTAGAGATCAAACTAAAGCTTGGGGAATAGCTCAAGAGAAGGTTACTATTTAATCAACGGACCTCGAGGGTTAGTTTCTTACGACTCTTGCTTTTCGTTTATATATTCGTATATACGTAGCTCGATCGATCCTCGTAGGGATTCGGATCGAATTAATTTTCGTTTTACCGCTTCCGTTGGGCCTTCGTTTTAGGCACCGAATCCCAATAATGGCAAGATTGACACCTATAAGGCCAGGCTTGTGGCAAAAGGTTATACCCATAAAGAAGGGATCGATTACCATGATACCTTCTCGCCCGTAGCTTTGATCAAGTCTATTCGCATGATGCTTGCTATAGCTGCCTACTACGATTATGAGATATGGCAGATGGACGGGAAGACGACCTTTCTTAATGGATTCCTCGAGGAGGAGATCTATATGGAGTAGCCTAAAGGCTTTGTGTCCGAGGTCGATATTGAGAAAGTGTGCAAGCTTCAGCGTTTTATTTATGGACTGAAGCAAGCTTTGCGTAGTTGGAACATTCGTTTTGATGAGGCAGTCAAAGAGTTTGACTTCGTGCAAAATGAAGAGGAACCTTGTGTATACAAGAGGGTTAGTGGGAGCAAGATCGTATTCTTAGTACTATATGTAGATGACATTCTACTAATAGGAAATGATGTGGGAATGCTCAGTTCTGTGAAAGCTTGGCTTTCGAGTTGGTTCTCGATTAAAGACTTGGGACAAGCTACCTATATTCTTGGAATTTGTCTCTACCGGGATAGAGCGAAGAGAACGATAGGTCTTTCCCAAGCCCTCTATATAGATAAAATTTTAAAGCGATTTAAGATGGATGATTCTAAAAGAAGGTTCCTACCGATGCGACATGGAATAAAACAATCCTCGAAGATGTGTCCTCAAAGTGAGGAACAACGAAAGGAAATGAGTAATATACCATATGATTCGGCCGTGGGTAGCCTCATGTATGCAATATTGTGTACGAGACCTGACATTGCGCATGCTGTGAGCATGGTAAATAGGTTTTAGGCAAACCCAGGTAGGGAACATTGGAATGATGTAAAGAACGTTCTCAAGTACTTAAGAAGGACTAGAGATCTGGTTCTTATGTATGGCAGTGGAGAACTAAATGTGATGGGCTTCACTGATTCAGACTTCAAAAGACAAAGACGATTCGATGTCTACTTATGGCTATATATTTACTCCTAATGGAGGAGTAGTATCTTGGCGTAGCGCCAAACAAAGCGCGACTGTTGTTTCCACTAGTCAAGCTGAGTATCAAGCAGCCTCGGAGGCTTCTAAGGAAGGGTTCTCGATTAAGAAGTTTCTGGGAAAACTTTAAGTGATACCATGTGATGAGCTACCTGTTCTGCTTTTCTGCGACTACAACGGAGCTATAGTGCAGTCCAAGGAGCCGAGGTTTCACAACAGTACCAACCATATTGAGAAGAAGTATCATCTCGTGAGAGAATTTGTTCGTAAAGGATACATTGTGCTGCACAGAGTAGACTCATCCGACAACGTCGTTGATCCACTGACCAAGCCACTTTCTCAGATTAGCTTGGAGCGTTATCTGGAGAACATGGGTATTAGATACCATAGTGTGTGGAATTGAGTGCAAGTGGGAGATTGTTAGGAGTATGCCCTCGAATGCCAGTCAGGGGATGTTAGAGTGAGGGCATTGTACTTGTTATTATGTAATTCATTATCTAAAGGCAATTGTATGTTTCTTTATTTACTGGTAGTCACTGGCATTCCTGACTCGTAAATATATATATATAGGAACTAGTCCGTATATTTGAGAGCAAAACATTCCACTCCTTATTGGATAAGGGGATTGGCCCTGAAAAGGTTTATGGCTCAAATGCTTAATCGTTCGCAAGTCGATGAAACTTGACTGGGCGTTAAGTTTATGTGAAGACTTGTATGACGTGTTCTTTGACTTGGAGAGTGCATGTCGAATACTAATGGTTAGTGGGAGCACATGTTATAGGTATTCTATTGAGATTAGTATATTCGAACCGACTCACCGTCGATTCGTCACACGGATTTCACTCCGGGATAGTCAATGACGGAATCGAAAGTTGTGATAGGTATTTGTGAACCTTCGACTTGAGGATTTAGTAGGGATGTGCTTGTGACGTTAACATTTTCATTAGAGTAGTTCGACCCAGAAAACTGGAAGGTGGCGATCAACCTCAACGTGCGTCTTGACGGGCAAGTAGCAGGTCCTACTGAATACCAAGATAGAATTCTTTCTCCTATTAGTGAACGGGTTGTATGTCCTATGCGGTTATTGGCAGATGAGATCATAAGTCTTTGCCCAAAGCATTGGAGCTGGTTATATTGGATACACGAGAGCTCGATGATCTCGATTTGCATTAACTCATGCATAGCGTCAAGTACAGATAGGGTTTGACTGGCTGTGACCCTATAACTTGAGCGGTACATTTGAAAGAAGAGTTTATATATATACTGGTATTCACGACAAAAAGGTTTTGCAATGATCCCCATCATTCGTTCTCAGTTAGGGTACAGTGTAGGCTGCCAGGCTGACTAGGTGGTGCTACTACTCTTTGGTTCCTCCCATTGCTAACTGAGACAGACCTACTGAGTCGCGCAATAGGATTAACGACGGAATGAATCGAGCTTATTCTCTCTTTATAAATATTAGATATTGGATATATAATGTATTGGACATTGGATGTCTAACTAAATTTTGGGATATTGGATGTCTAAATTAATTTATTGGATAAATTAATTTATGGCCTAGTGAATTATATATAATACTGGGTGATTAACTTAATTCATGAATATAATTATTTCTTGGAGAAATTAATTATATTATTTTGTATTTGATATGATTAATTAATTAGATTAATTATATGATATAAATACATCGGAATGGAATGGAGTTTATCTGATTGGACTCTTGGGAGTCCGAAACGAACTGAACTCGTCTGTTTCTTCTAGATGGCCGCCCCCACCTTCCTCCCACCTTCATTGGTCTTTCTCTTCACCTTAATTGGTGGAAGACCAAGAATAAGATGATGGTTGGTGAGATATTATATTGATAGAATAATAAAAGGAGATTTGGTCTTGATGTTGAAGAATATAATGAAGTGAAGACTTCACTTCTCTACCCACACAAGAGCATCACACGGTTTTGCAAGCGAGAGAGAGAGAGAGAGAGAGAGAGAAAGAGGAAAATAGTTTTCCAAGTATTCATCTTCTTCATCATTTCTTCTTGAGTTTTTCTTGGAGAAAATTCAAAAGATCATTGAGAGATTGTGAGATATACACTTAGAGTGTTATAATCACATTTAAAAGCTTCAATCACTTTATTCTAGCCGTAACCTTGGTGTAATATCCGGATTTATTACGGTGTATTTCATCTGTATTCAAACCATGTATTATTCGGATTGGTGGTTTTGATTATTGGAGTATGATATTTCGTGCATTGATATCATTGTACATAAGTATAGAAATTTGCAAAATTGCTCAAATAACCTCGTGATAGCGCACGCTAAGAATGTATCTTAACGCGCGCTATCGGGCCATTATTAGCGCACGCTATGCAGGAAGGAGTAACGTGCGCTAAGGACTCAATTATTGAGCAGGACAGCTAGCACATGCGCCAGCCGGAACATGGGTCTGGATAAGATTCCCGCGGACGCACCCGGACAATTCTGAAGTCAACCATTATTAGCGCATGCTAAGGAATGCTTAGTAGCGTGCGCTAACTTGTTTAAATGCAGAATATTATAAATGGGACAACAACCGTTTTGGCTTTCATTTCTTTCGCCCTTTCTTCATCCTTGAGAGTTCAGAGAGCTGTAGTAATACTCCTATACACTTAGAACACATCTTGTTGGTGTTTGTATATTGGTTATCACTTGGGAATATTCATTGAAGTGGAATAGCACCTTGGAGTGGCATACAACCAACCGGAGTTGGATTCTACCTTACGGTTCAGTGATTTTCATCATATTAAGGTATGTTCAATCTATCTCAAGACTTAGAATTGGATTCTAACGATTTGGATGATCATGTTAACAAGATATGGATTTTCATAGATGAATTATCCAAGTATATCATGTTTGGAATAGTGAGATGAATAAGCCTTAAATACCTTGATTATAATCATCATGATTCGAATCTTATTACACTGAATATGTGAAGAGAAGCTTCTATCATTGGTAAACCGAATCTAATAGATGATTTCATAGTAATCTTGGACTAGACGTTAACATCCTTATTGTTAGATAAATCTAAAGGTTTGATCATGGAAGGATTTATCTAGTATAGATAGAACGTTTAACAACTTCAGCATGATATTATGGATTGATATAGAGGTGTTGATATCAACCGTTAAGCTTTTCGAATTGTCGTATGAAGATTTGAAGTCGGAATGGAATATGGTTTTAAATTGGTATGCATATCCTTGAATCCGAAGTTGTCTTTATCCGTAAAATCATTCATAAGGGTATGAACATGGTATTCATGGAAGTAACATGAATTATCACGCAAGATTTCATTGTTTCGATCATGGCAAGAACAGTTTACTGCTCAGCAGTAAACTGCCATGCATAGATAGCGCATGCTATGCTATAAAGTTTAACGTGCGCTATCGAGCACGAGTTAGCGTGTGCTACGTTTGGTACATAACGTACGCTAGACCATCAGACGAGTCAGTGGGCTGGTCAGTGAAGTACTGACCATGCATAGTTAGCGTACGCTAGTCTTTGTTGTTTGCGTGCGCTATCGGGCAGACTTAACGCACGCTACACAGAGTACTTAGCGTGCGCTAAGCAGTTCGGGCAGATTGCGTTTTATGAACTTTTGACCGTAAATAGAATTGTTAAACATTCGTACGATGTGAGATAAATCCTATATCATTTCTTTTGTAAAGGTTTGGTCTCGTTACGTGATTGATTGAGGAGGACGACCTTCGAGTGTTCATTTTCGTGGAAGTGTTGTTATTGTCTTCAAATCGAGGCAAGTACCTTAATTGTTTTATGTATTGTTGTTATACATATTGTCGTGCATGTATGTCGTTATTGTATGTCCACCTCGTGTTGGTCCGACGGGATCATCGGGGGATCTATGCTAGCGCATACTGGATCATCGGACGGGTTTTTCCACCACGGGTTGGTCTGACGGGATCATCGTGGGTTCTAGGCAGTGAACGCTGGATCGACGGAATTACCATGTGTATGTTATGATATCATGTTGTGATTATCAGTTGTGAATGTTATGTTTGAGTTTCTCGTAGGAGAAGACTCGTTGGTATTTTGTCGTTTACGATATTATTATTCTTCGTGAGATATGAATAATATGTTGTGGTACTTGTACTAGCATCGTTGTGCTAACCCCTTCGGGGGTGAACATTTTGTTTGTGTTCAGGATCCAGGAGAGCGGGGAAACAACCACTGGATCTGTATGACGACGAGGGTGCAGAGTGATGTCCCGACCGGGTTTATTTATCTGTTGTTTATTCGTTATTTCAATAAGTACTCGAGTACAAAGTCATTTGTGATGGATTTGAATTTGGTGATGTATTATTGAGTTATGTTGAACAATTGTACTATTTCTGTATTTGGTCAGAACTGATGTACTGTAATTCCGTTATTTCCATTCGTTAGTACCTTTTTATACTTGTTCAATTCTTCAGCCTTGTAAATCCTTATGTAAAGGATTTACGGCGTTGTAATATTCCCGAATATATCGGGGGTGTTACACTTGGAGGTTAATTGGGTGGTTGTCGTTCCGTTTGTTTCTCCAGCGCGTGGCAAGTAGAGACGCGGTGTTTTCGGCATTGGATCATCCAAGAGCTTGACGAATCGGATTCATGGGTAAGATAACCTAAAGCTTGGGGAATCGCATACGTGAAGTACACCATTTAATCAACGGACTACGAGGGTATGATTTCGAATCTCACTTTGTTTTGTTTTATATTCGTATATACGTAGCTTGATCGATCCTCTTATGGGATTCGGATCGAATTAGATTCGTATATTGCTTCCGCTGCGCCTTCGTTTTAGGCACCGAATCCCAACAAGGATAACGTAACGAGTCAAGTTAGGAAAAACTTACGAGCATCGGCGTACTGAGATGATGGCGTAGCAGTGATATCGTTCAAAAACGACACTCGACTAGACCCAAATAGCCGACAGCCTAGGTATCCATAAACCTTATGCTCTGATATAATTTTCTGTAACACCCCCAAGACGCTCAGGGCATATTACAGCGTCGTGGACCCAACCCTTTGAGTCCACAAGGCTAACACACATCTCGACCACCCAACCATCGACAAACAATACGACATAAATACACCGATACTAAATAAAGACAACGATAACAAGTAGACTATCTTAGAACATTAACTCGACGATCAAATGTCATCCCAAAATCTGGGTCCGAAAATAATACAAAACAAAATGAAGGAAGTACTCGAGTACTGAAGCAAATAATACAATAAATAAAACCAAGCGACAAGACATGACTCAATCGACCAACTGAATAGTGTCACTCTTGCCCATCATCCTCATACTGACCGTGTGCTCGCTCGTCCCTTGGACTTGTACCTGAAATACAAAAGTATTTCCCCCATTTAAGGGGTTAGCGCCAACTGCTAGTGCAAGTACAATAACATTTGAACTACCATTCTATACACATGATATATGCGCCAAAAATATTTTCATAAATATTTATATTCCGGAATATTAAGGTGCACATGCACAAAACATAGTTCTCCAACAAAACATTTCAAAGGTTAACCGTTGGTACGAGACTTACGGCCACCGCATCTTGCAGAGGCCCCGTCGGACCATCCCTGGGTGGTTAACCCCGGTTAATGAGACGCACACACACGGCACTACGTATCCCCAGAGGCCCCATCGGACCATCCCTGGGTGAACATACGCATTCACATCCACACATACACGCAAAGCCATAAATCCATGCTAGAATTGTTGGGATTCGGTGCCTAAAACGAAGGCGCAGCGGAAGTGAAAAACAAAAAAGAGTTCGATCTGAATCCCTTAAGAGGTCGATCAAGCTACGTATATATGAATATAAAACGAAACAAAGGAAGATTCAAAATCATACCCTCATAGTCCGTTGATTAAATGGTGGTCTTTATGTATGCGATTCCCCAAGCTTTAGGTGATCCTCCCCACGAATCCGATTCGTCAATCTTTTGAGATTCCGAGCACCGAAACATCGTGCCTCTATTTGCCACGCGCTGGAGAAACGATCGGAACGACTTCCACTTCATTTTCATCTAAGGACACGGCTAGAACAAAGTGATAGGAACCTTCGAATATAATCTATATCACTCCAAGTGTATATATGTATTATCTCTCAATAGTTTCTCACAATTTTTCTCTAAGAAAATTATGAAGAAGAGGGATGAAGAAGAAGATGACTATTGAGAAAAACTATTTCTCTCTCTTGCTCTTGAAAAATGGATGTGAGTTTGTCACACCAACTCAAAGTGTAAGTCTTTTATTTATCTCACAATCCTTCTCTTTTATTATTCTTTCCAAAAGAATAATAATCATATCCCTTATGTTTTGTCTTTGGTCTTCCACCAATTAAGGGGAAGGCTAAGACCAAGGCAAAACCAAGGGGTGGTTCAGCCATCTAGAAGGACCGGAGGAATCCGGTCCGATTCGGACTCTCGCGAGTCCAAGCAGATAAACCCCATTCTGATCCGATGTATTTATATCAATTAATTAATCCAATTAATTAATTATATCAAATACAAAATAATATAATTAATTTCTCCAAGAAATAACTATATCTATGAATTAAATTAATCACCCAGTAATTTATTTAATTCATTAGGCCGTAAATTAAGTTATCCAATAAATTAATTTAGACATCCAATGTCCCTTAATTAATTAGACATCAAATGTCCAATAAATTAGATATCCAATATCTAATATTAGTAAAGAGAGAATAAGCTCGATTCATTCCGTCGTCAATCCTATTGCGCAACTCGGTAGGTCCGTCTCAGTCAGCAATGGGAGGAACCAAAGAGTAGTAGCACCACCTAGCCAGCCTGGCGGCCTACACTGTACCCTAACTGAGAACGAATGATGGGGATCATTCCAAAACCTTTCTCTTGTGAATACCAGTATACGTATAAACTCTTCTCTCACATGTCCCGATCAATTTATAGGGTCACGGTCAGTCAAACCCTATCTGTACTTGACGCTATGCATGAATTAATGCAAATCGAGATCATTGAGCTCCCGTGTATCCAATACAAGTAGCTCCAATGCTTTGGCCAAAGACTTATGATCTCATTTGCCAATAACCGCATAGGACATATGCCTGTTCAGTTACAAGAGAAAAAATCATATCTTGGTATTTAGTAGGACCTCCTACTTGCCCGACAAGACACACGCCGAGGTTGACCCCCACCTTCCGGTTTTCTAGGTCGAACTACTTTAATGAAGATCTTAATGTCACAAGCATATCCCTACTAAATCCTCAAGTCAAAGGTTCACGAATACCTATCACAACCTTACGATTCTGTCATTGATTGTGCCGGAGTGAATCCGTGTGACGAATCGCGGGTGAGTCTGTTCGAGTATACTAATCTCATTAGCATACCTATAATGTGTGTTCCCACTAATCATTAGTGATCGACAGGCACTCTTCAAGTCAAAGAATATGTCATACAAGTCTTCACATAAACTTAACGCCCAGTCAAGTTTCATCGACTTGCGAATGATTAAGTATTTGAGCCATAAAGTTTCCAGTGTCGATCCCCTTATCCAATTAGGAGTGGAATGTTTTGGTCTCAAATACATGGACTATTTTCTCTATACATATTTACGAGTCAGGAATGCCAGTGACTACAAGTAAATAAAGAAACATACAATTACCTTTTGATAATGTTTTACATAATAACAAGTTCAATGCCCTCTCTCAAACGTTCTCTGAGTGGCATTCGAGGGCATACTCCTAACAATAATATGCAAACAAATGTAAAGTACTTGCCTTTGAGACATTGTGATTGAAACGGAAGATCTACGGGGACTAGGAATGACCTGGAATGACAACATCTGTTCCTAGACGAAAGGTTAAAACGTACGATCAACCCGGGCGAGGGTTTTCACAAAACCTCCCTGAATCAACAACTCACAGACTTAACTCGACAAAAACGGATTGGGAATCACTAAATAACAATAATCAATAAGAAGTATTACAACACAGACGAACAATTCGAGTTTGAATGGACAATTCCCGAAAAACCCCCAAAATTGACAAAATTAGGATTTTAAGACAAAATACCTTGAATTCGGATAGAGTAAGATGATTTCGTTGATGATAATATGCTCCCACGATATCACGGTGATGGAAGATGATGAACACATGGATTGGAGGTGGTAAAATCGCCTCTTGAAGGAACCCTCACATCGCCCGCCGAAAATAGGAAAAGGAACAAATGAGGACTTATGTCCTCTACCCGCTGTTTTAAAATAGCTGGACGTTACGGCCGTAACAATTAGCTTCTACGGCCATAACAAGGCCATCTTACGGCCGTAACCATTGGGGTGTTACGGCCGTAACACCCTGCTGGACAGCAGTTTGGGAAGACTGCTGTTCGAACCGCCCCGAACGACACCGAAATCTGAACCTGCTAATAATCCGAACATATGGTTATGAAGTATTCCCAATGACGAATCTAAGCGCTAAAAGGAAAAACAATTCTGACTATACGAAGGTCCAGAATTCGACGACAGAAGTAATTTCCTCAAACTTTAGGAAATTATAAAACGGGCCAAAACGTCCGAAATCATGATACGACGTCGTATTATTAAACCGAAACTCACAACAAGAGTAACTCAACCATACGTACTCATGGGAACAAAGAAATAGCACAATCGAACGAGTTTTATATGAATCGAATGTGCAGGCGACAAAATCATAACATAAAGCGAATTACGTAAAAACACTTCCTAAACTCGTCCAAATGGAAAAACACCAAGAACAAAATAGATTAAAAACGTCGAAACGGTTACAAGTGAGTCATTAAAAATAGACATGCGCCAAAAATAGAAACTGCTAAAAATAGAAAGTATGAATATTACACCTTGGATGTTTGTGTGGACTTTGTTATAAAACAAAGTTCATCCTCCTCAATCAAGACACCAAAAATCGACCAAGACATAGAGAGAGGGAGAGAGAGTTCATTTTTGTTCAAGTTCTTACACTCTTAGAGAGAGAGAGAAATCAAGAACAAAAATTATATCACTTAGAGTGATCACAAATTTGACAGAATTATTTCCTACTACTCTTTTCTAGCCGTATCATTGGAGGATAATTGAGTAGTTGTTGTTCCGATCATCTCTCGGCGCGTGGCTAGTAGAGACGGTGCTTTCAGCGTTTGGATCATCGAGGACTTATCAAATCAGATTTGCGGTCACCGGGATCAACCTCAACATTCAGTCAAAGGACTTCAAGGGTATGTTTTCATATCTTAATTCTTGTCCTTTTATATTCGTATATACGTTGCGTGATCGGTCCTTTTTAGGGGTTCGGTAAATTTCTATTTTTGCTTCCGCTGTGCCTTTGTTTTAGGCATCGAATCCCAACAGTGGTATCAAAGTGAGGTCTTGTGATCGTATATACGATATTTAGCATTTGGAATGCTTGATTGGATTTTTTTATGATTTGGAATCATAATTGTATTAATCATTAATTTTTTAATTGTTCATCTAAAAATTATATTTTCATGATTTATGTTACAATATAAATCTATATTTATTTATGACAAACATATTTTAAATGTGTATAAAGATTAGAAAAATATTATTTTTGGAATCGGGACGATAAGAAGATCCAATAATGTGATTGGACCCGGCTCAAGGCCGCTGCCGTGCAGTCCCATTTTGTGAGGGACCACAGTACGGCTGCTGGATCGCGTGGCAGTGGGGCGGTCTTGGCCCGACCGTGTATTTTTCGACTCTGTTTTCTATATTTCGTTTGGTAATTAATTTTCCACAAATTAAATTGGATTTAATTTGACTAAGATATTATTATGGCAATTTCATTCTTAGAGGAATTAATTTAATGAAATATTTTCTCTTTCGGAACAAGTTAAAATTAACGGTTGTTTGAATTAATTAGATTAATTCTTATGTTGGATTAATTTATATTGATTGGAACAATATTGAGGTTAATTATTTATGCCATTTATTTTAATGTGATTGTTGCATTAATTTGAATGGTGATGTGGCTCATGGACCTAATTTTTGAATCGTTTATTCGATTGGGTTGTAAAGGCCGTTTTGAGCCTATTTATTTACAGTAGAAACTCTATAAATTAATATTGTTGGGACAACCAAAATTTATTAATTAAAAGAGTTATTAATTAATCGACAAATTAATAATTATTAATTTATATATTAATTAATATTTTATTAATTTATAATGAAATACTTAATTTACAAACAACTTTCAAACTTTCACTTAATTATTGTACAATGCATGTACATATCAAATGAAGGGTCCAATTTAAAATAACCCTTCAATCTCTCATCTTATTATGCATCCTGTGTTGAATATATCAGTGTATATTTTTTCTATAAATACAAAATCAAAATATGCGAACATTAAAGCGGCCATCATATTGAATAATTTATTGCTGAGCCTATATGAGAATACAACACTAGAAGTTCTTACGGTGATAAGGAAAATTAGAGATGCGATTTAAGATGAAATTGATTCCAACAAAAAAGAAATACAATTGAGTAATTTTTTAAGAAACCTTCATAAATTATTCCTATAATATGTAGAATATATAAGGAATTATTAATTTATATTTTATATCGGACCTATAGAAATTATCAAAAATGTATTATCTTATAATTTTAGCGAATTATTAATTTAGCACCCTATCCCTGAGTTGGGACCGGGCAAAACTATTATCTTAGAGAGTTTATTAAATAATCGAGTATTAAATTATCGAGTTTCTACTGTACTAGAAAAATTTAGATTTAGGATGCAATTTTTTCAATGTAAAATTTATATGTAATGACCGGAGGAAGATCCATTCGAGAGGATGAAGAATCAAGACTCAAGACATGTATTTAGATTGCGATGTTTTTGGTTCTAGGAACGGTCCATGTACTACATGTTGGTAGCAATTAGGTTGTGTATGTTTATTCATATTGTATGAATGTCCTAAAACGCGTAATGTGCAAAGTGTAACATTAATCGCGAAAATTCTCCCACGACAAAATATTAAGTTTAAAAGGTTTCAAGGTTTTCCTTCCCTCCATCGAGCTCTCGGAAAATTGAAATCCAAACCGGATGTGATATGCTTCCGAGTTATTGGGGTAGCCGTTCGGGGAGGATCGATAAATTCTGAAAGTGCATTGGATACCTTCGGTTGGAACAAATTTTATCCCTAGAAACCTATTCGATTGCCGGATATTCAATTGTTAAACTGATTAGCATCGATGGTATAAACTTAACTTGTTCACGAACTATAGAAGTCGTATAGGTTGAGGGGAGTGAACAATGGAAAAAAGAAGATCGAATCATCCATTAGATGGGTTGGTGTTGGACACCACTTTATGAAGATTAATAGACCATAAACTTGTTTAGTTGCTCTCTATTAAAATTTATAAAGAACTCACTCACCACTTTGAAGTAATGCAAACTAATACTTCCGAATTTCACAATGGAGTTTGTTATTCCGATAAAAGTAGTGGGAGCTGGGTTAAATGAATAGAAAAGACCTTAATTCTAAACTCAGATCATAATTAAACGAGTGACTAATGAATCTGTCTTACTTAATACAGACAAAGATAATAACAACTCTCATAATGACAATGAACCCACTCGTAATTCTACTCGAGAAGAACAACTTAACCGGACCAAACTTTGTGGACTGGCTCCACAATCTCATGATTGTCCTCAGTATGGAGGCGTTGGGATACATCTTGGAGACAGAGATTCTGGCGGCTCCAGTGTGGACCAGAGC
The DNA here is from genome assembly GCA_033398695.1 of Orobanche coerulescens. Taxonomy (NCBI): domain Eukaryota; kingdom Viridiplantae; phylum Streptophyta; class Magnoliopsida; order Lamiales; family Orobanchaceae; genus Orobanche; species Orobanche coerulescens. The sequence continues at coordinate 40,933,871 of CM065816.1, read as the reverse complement.
TAGTCAGGAAGAAGTTGAAAACCACGAAAAGTGGGTTAAGTATGACATTAGATTCCGTGGCTATATGATGGGCTCTATGTCTAATGAGCTTCAGAGAGCTCATGAGAAAATGACTTCTGCTAGGTAGATCTTATCTCACTTAACCGAGTTTTATGGTGAGCACAGTCGAACTGCTAGGTATGAGATATCTAAGCAACTCTTCGGTGCCAGGATGAAGGGAGGGTGAGAAATTTGGGGACCACATCCTCAAAATGATCTCTATAATCGAGAGATTGGGGGCTCTTGATTTTAGGATGCATGTGTCTCTCCAATCTGACCTTATCCTACAATCTCTTCCTGATTCCTTCTCTCGGTTTATTATGAACTTCAACTGCAATGAAATTGCTTGCAGTTTAGCAGGGTTGATGAACAAAGTTGTAACCGCTCAGTCTCAGATGAAGACTCCGCGGGTGAAGGAATCTGCCCTTGTGATTTCTTCTGGATCTCGGCAATCTAGGAATAAGAAGAAAAAGACCAAGAAGCAGATGGGCTCACAATGTAAGGCTTTTAAGGGTAAGGGCAAGGCCGCGATGGTTCCTAAAAGTAAGAAGATGAAGACGGACACATGTCTCAATTGCGGTGAGCTGGGCCACTGGGCAAGAGACTATTCGGTCCTTCATGACGCTTCAGGTACGGAACTTTTAGTTTTGGAAACGAATTGTTCTGCTACCGTATTCTCTACTTCTTGGATACTGGATTTAGGTGCTAGTTCTCACATTTGTACCATGAATCAGGATCTGGAACAAAGTAGGAATCTTGGAGCTAGGGAAGTGATGATTACTGCCGGAAGCGGGCATAGTGTCGAAGCAACTAACATAGGATCACTTCTTTTATATTTGGAATCCGGCTTTATTTTAACGTTGGATGATGTACTTGTTTTTCCCAAGGGGCATAAAAATATTGTAGCCATTCTGTTCATGGATCGGAAAGGCTTTTCATTTTTCATCGGTAATAGTTCTTGCAAAATTTATTTTAAAAATAAATTAGTAGGCACTACTACATTGTTAAATGGACTGTATCATCTAAACCTAAGTAACAAAGTCGTTGTAAACACTATGACTTGGAAGCGTGGTAGGCATGAAACTAATCAATTTTTGAAATGGCATCTTAGACTTAGTCATGTTGGTCAGACCAAAGTTTACAAAATGGAAAAGGATGGACTTATGGGTCCATTGGGATCAGATCCCTTTCCAACTTGTGAATCTTGCCTTAAAGGCAAAATGACTACGTCCCTCATCACAGGGACTTTTGAAAGAGCCGCTGATAAACTTGGATTAGTCCATACAGACGTATGTAGTGCTTTAGAAGCATCAAGTGACGGATATCAGTATTTCATTACGTTTACGGATGATCATACTAGGTATGGTTATGTATACTTAATGAAACATAAATTCGAGGCCTTTGAGAAATTCCAGGAATTTAAGGCGCTAGTCGAAAAACAAACTGGTAATCATACCAAAACACTTCGGTCGGATCGGGGTGGAGAGTATATGAGTACAGAGTCTGACGAGTTCCTAAAGAAGCACGGAGTAGTGTCACAACTTACACCTCCAGGAACTCCTCAGTTAATGGTGTGTCGGAAAGAAGGAACCAAACCTTGTTGGACATGGTTCGTTCCACGCTTAGCTACACCGACTTACCGATTTACCTGTGGGGTTATGCGCTCCTTACTGCTGCTTATATCTTGAACAGATGTCCTTCCAAGTCCATTCCTAAGACTCCACATGAGATGTGGGAAGGTGGGAAACCAAGTCTTAATCATATTAGGATTTGGGGATGTCCCGCCTATGTCAAGAATACTAAGGTGGAGAAGGTGGAAGCAAGATCCATGAAGGGCCGTTTCATTGGATTCCCATCTGGTACGATGGGATATCTATTCTACATGCCCGAAGATCGAAAGATTATCGTTGCTTTGCAAGCACACTTCCTGGAAGATGAGTTCATTCAGGAATGTGGAGCAGGTAGAAGTATCTGTTTGGAAGAATACGATGAAACTCTTCATGAGACATCTGTACAAGAAGTTGGAACCAAACCTTCTGAAACATAAGTACAACCACCTCATAGGTCTAGTAGGGTGTATCAATTACCTGAGTGGTATGGATTTATGAACTTGGAGGAACTGGGTCTCCATAAGGCTCCAGGTGATAGCCAAGAGACCGACCCCGTGACCTATGACCAAGCAATGGTGGACGTAGACTCCGCGAAATGGCGAGAAGCTATGGAAGCTTAGATAGACTCGATGCATGCCAATCTGGTGTGGACTTTAGTAGACCACCCCAAGGACATAGTGCCCATTGGGAATAAGGGGATCTACAAGAGAAAGACTGATGGGGATGGCAAGGTTGACACCTATAAGGCCAGGCTTGTGGCAAAGGGTTTTACCCAAAAAGAAGGGAACGATTACCACGATACCTTCTCGCCCGTAGCTATGATCAAGTCCATTCGAATGATGCTTGATATAGCCACCTACCACGATTATGAGATATGGCAGATGGACGTAAAGACGACTTTCCTTAATGTATGCCTCGAGGAGTAGATCTATATGGAGCAGCCTAAAGCCTTTATGTCCGAGGTCGATAGTCATAAATTGTGCAAACTTCAGTGTTCTATTTATGGACTGAAGCAGGCTTTGCGTAGTTGGAACCTTCGCTTTGACGAAGTTGTCAATGAGTTTGACTTCGTGCAAAATGAAGAGGAACCTTGTGTATACAAGAGGGTTAGTGGGAGAAAGATCGCATTCTTAGTACTATATGTAGATGACATTCTACTAATAGGAAACGATGTGGGGATGCTCAGTTCTATGAAAGCTTAGCTTTCAAGTAGGTTATCCATGGGAGACTTGGGAGAAGCTACCTATATTCTTGGGATTCGACTCTACCGGGATAGAGCGAAGAGAATGATAGGTCTTTCCCAAGCCCTATATATAGATAAAATCTTAAAGCGATTTAAGATGGATGATTCTAAAAGAGGTTTCCTACCGATGCGACATGGAATATTGTTAGGAATACTTATTAGATTTTGATGACGTCATCCTTGTATTTGTTTATTCAAATGTATGTCTTTAAGTACTTGGAAAAATGTAAAGAAGAACCAAAAGAGTATCTTCTATTGGCCAAATTGAATACAGTTAAATACTTGGCAAAATGTAAAGAAGAACCAAATGAGTGTCTTATATAGGCCATAAAAGTTAGGCTTAAAAATTGGCTAAGTATAAATGTCAGATAAGTTCATATCAGAGAAGTCCTGGTCAACTCAACTGATCAAAGAAGGTTGACCACAGACGAGTTATCATCAGACAACGTTCTGAAGAAAGAGATTTATCAGAGAAGTCCTGGTCAAAATATTTTTCAGAGAAATTTGACCAGACTGTAGTCAAGTAATAAGACGAAGTCTAGTCATCTGAAGTTTGACCACCAGATCAGATAAGTTTATCAGGTCAGAAGACTTCAGACAGGTCATCAGATCAGAGAAGATTCATCGAGACATCAGAGAAGTCATCCGAGAAGTCCGATATCAGAGGAGGTTAACTTCACGTCAGACAGATTGACCAAAGAGATCAGACAAGTTCTGTCAAGATAATCAGCCAAGTAATCCAATCCACGTCAGCATGCGTTGAAAAGTCAATAATCACGGAAAGTCACATTCGGGCGATAAGGGACAGACTGGAGAGATTCTCGGAAAGCAAATGAATTAAATATTCATCCAGACCCACCACTGAAGACTTTAATCATATTAATAATCAAAAGTTTCGGTGCCTCAACGTGAAAGTCTTCACAACGGTCGGAAATGGATTAAAATAAGGGAATTCAGCCTTGCAACGTTCGGAAAGAAAAACAAAGAAGTCTATTTCTCCAACGGACGGATTTGTTACAGATCTGCAATGGCTATGAAAGGAAGCTCAAAGATCTACATCAATAAATACCTGAAGATTTGAAGTTGAGCAGTACGATGCGAATTACACTCTCGAGCAATTAAAGCAATCAAAGTATTCAAGCAATCTATAGCAGCAGAATTCACAGTTCATATACTAAGAAGCTCTTAGTTGGAGAAGACAAACACTCGTATATTGAAACTTGAGTATGGGGTACTTTACTAGTTGAAGTTGCGCGAGTGATAGGCATCCAAGGATTTGAAGATCAAGTGGTGCTAGGCAGTCAGGAAGTAGTTGCAACGATAATATTTACACTGGTTGGAAGTTGTTGTAGCTAAGTAGTAGAATCACAGTAATCTTTATAACTGGTTGATAATTATTGTGGATTCATCTCCAACTGGTTTGGAGAAAAGTGTATTAGTAGAGGATTACCCCACCTCTGAGACCACTATAAATTGCCTGCGTGTTTTACTGTTTTCATCATATTTACCTGTTGCATTCATACTTAACTCTTCCATTGATTAGCTATTTGCTTTCGTCATCAGCTGACTTCTGCATACCTGTCTACAGACGACTTCAAGTCATCTGTACCTATCAGCTGAGAAACTCATCCTTTGTGGAAAAGAGTTTCAATAAGTCTATTCATCCCCCCTCTAGACTTATTCCTGGACGACTTGTGACCTACAAGTAGTATCGGAGAGGTTGGTTCAATTTTTTTTAGAACCAGATCCATATATCAAGGATATATATTTTTTAATCATTCATTTTAGAAATGAAACACATGCACTCTATATTACCTGTCTTTTCAGTTGACGAGTATGATCTTTGGAAGATAAGGATGCATGCACACTTATCATCTATCCATGATGACATGTGGTGCATTATAGAAGACGGTCCTTTCATCTTTAAGAAGGACAACATACATGAGGAGATTGCAGCCGGGAAGCCAGAAAAGATCCCCAAGAAGAGGACGGAGCTGACCATCGAAGAAAGAAAGCTGGCCAACCTTGACAACCGGGCCAGAGATGTGCTATATCAAACTCTTGACAAATCAACAATGGTCAAGATCAAGAACTGCAAAAATGCAAAAGAAATCTTGGACACATTAGCCATAATGTGTGAGGGAACAGAGCTGATTAAAGAAAACAAGTTGTCAATTGCTACCCAAAAATTTGCAACTTCAAATTGAAGAATGGCGAATCCATAGACCAAGTGGACACAAGATTCACTGAAATCATCAATGAGATCAACTCTCTAGGAAAATCACATGGCAACAGGGAGATGGCCCTGAAGGTTCTAAGATCTCGCAATCCAGAATGGAGTATGCAGTGTCCATGAGAGAATCCAAGGATCTTAATAAAATAAAGATCCAAGAGTTGTTCTCTAATCTAAAAGCGTATGAGTTTGAGCTTCCAAGTTTATCATCAACCGAGCCTGCAGAGAAGGGAATAGCGCTTGCAGCTGAGTCCCCCGCCAAGAGCTTATCTGAAGTCAAGCCTCCGAATCCCCTATATTTTGAGGAATAAATGGCGTTTATAATGCAAAGATTCAGCAACTTCAGAAAGAATTACTCCAAATATAAGACGAATTATAAAGAGAATCCAAGAAGAAATCAAAAAGGCGGAAGCTGGAAGGTTGAATGTTATAACTGTCATAAGACAGGACACATCCAAATCGACTGTCCTGATCTCAAGAAAGATGAAGGCAAGAAAGAAGTGAGCAGAAAAGAAGACAAGAGAAAAGCTTTCATTGGAGAAGATCAAGAGAGAGTAGATTCCAGCAGTGGATTCTTCTCTGATGATGATGAGGAGTACAATTGCTTGATGGCCAACTTAGCTGATGAAGAGGTAACATCTAAACCCTCAGTTTCAAATAATAACAGCTCAGACATGTCTCAGGACATGGACTTACATGAATCTGTCAATCAGCTTCTCAAAGACTTTGAGAAATTAAAATCTGCACACCTATCTGTATCAGCCGAGAAGACCCAGCTGCAAGATGAGAATAGGCAGCTGAAAAATGATTTTGAAAAACTTAGCCTAGAGTTGAATAAAACCAAATCTGATATTGAAAAACAGGCTGCAGACAACTTTAAAAACCAGGCTAATATCACTACAGCTGAGATAAAACGATTAACTATTTTGAATAGTGAAAAATCAGCTGCACTTGCTCATGTTAAAACTGAGTTTGCTAAACTGACACAGCTAAGTAACACACAGGATAAGGAGATAACTTCTCTCAAAGCTTCTATAACCTTGGATGAGTTGTGTATGAATAAAAGGCCACTTTATTCCAAATCAGGCCTTGGATATGACCCCAACACTCCCTCTAGTTCTAAAACTACTTTCATCAAGGGAGAAACACTTGTCCCGTCTGCTGAGCCAACTTACAAACCTGTATTTCAAAATAGGCAGCAGCCGAGTCTAAAGCAGCCAAGGTATACAAGGCAGCCACCTAGGCAAGAGACTAGGCAATGGCCAAGGCAAAAGCAGCAGCCTAGACAACATGCCCACTATTATCAGAGACTTCCCAAAAATGGATTCAAAATGGGAGGGGCAAATGGAAACCTCAAGGTTATCCTAATTTTCAAAACGAACAAGTGTGGAGACCTCAAAGATTTTATAAATGGTCTCAGCTAAGATTTAGAAATGGCCCACACTACCAGTTTTATGAGGAATATTCAGTGCACAATCCTAACCAAGTATATAGACCCAGACCATACACACCTTTTAGGGGCAATCACCATAATTTTCATAATCCAAGGAGAAATCAATTCTCCAGGAAACCAACTAACCCTCGAGGGCCCACACAGATTTGGGTACCTAAATCTCTACTTGTTTGATTGCAGAAAAGGTGGAAGGACTACTACCACATCTCCACAAATTCAAATATAGAAGGTGAAGAATGATTTGTAGATTCCGGATGCTCAAGGCACATGACCGGGAACAAGAAGGTGCTATCAAATTATACCAAGGAAAGAGTCCCAGATGTAACCTTTGGAGATAGCTCTAGAGGTCAGACAAAAGGTTTTGGAGAGTTACAGAGGGGAAACATAACAATATCCAAAGTCCATTATGTCAAAGGGCTCGAGTACAACCTTTTGAGCATAAGTCAGTTTTGTGATGAGAAGAATCTAGTAGTCTTCACCATTTGGAAATGCATGGTGATAGATATCCTATCTGGAGAAGTGAAGCTACAAGGATTCAGAAGGAGAGATGTCTACATGATAGATTGGAACACAGGAACTCCCAACACCTGTTTTCTATCCAAGACAATAGCTGAGAATGGATGGCTATGGCACAAAAGACTATGTCACCTGAACTTCAAAGCCATCAACAAGATAAGTTCTCAAAAATTGTTCAGAGGACTTCCAGAAGAAGTATTCAGAAAGGAAGCTCTCTGTGATGCATGTCAGAAAGGGAAACAAACCAGAGCATCATTTAAACCAGTTCAGCCTACCACTCACACCACCAGAATTCTAGATCTACTTCATATGGATCTCTTTGGCGCCATCAAGTCAAGAACATTGAGTGTAAGGAAGCATGCTCTAGTAGTAGTAGTAGATGACTACTCAAGATACACATGGGTTGTTTTTCTCTATAAAAAGAGTGAAACACTAACAAAACTACCTGAGCTGCTAAGAAAGATCCAGAATGAGAAATCCCTCTCAATCATCAAGATCAAATCAGATAGAGGAGGAGAATTTCTCAACAAGGCAATCACTGATTATAGTGATCAGAATGGAATCCAGCACGAGGTCTCGGCAGCCAGGACTCCACAGCAGAAGGGTGTTGCTGAAAGAAGAAACAGAACCTTGAAGGAAGATGTCGGGTCCATGATTGCTGAAGCTGACCTGCCAAAGAGGTTCTGGGCTGAAGCTATCAACACATCATGCCACATTCAGAACAGGAGTATGAGTGTAGGGAGATATGGCAAAACTCCCTATGAGGTTTGGAATGGCAGAACACCAACTGTTGCATATTTTCATACTTTTGGTTGTAAGTGTTTCATCCACAACAATGGTAAAACCAAACGGAATGCCTTTGATGCTAAAACTGATGATGGTCTCTTTATGGGATATTCACAAATAAGCAAGGCATACAGAGTATTTAACAAAAGAACCTTAGTTGGGGAAGAAACACCTCATGTTGTGTTTGATGAATCTACTGTTGAGTACAGGAAAAAGGTGGAATTAATAAACTCAAATATGCAACCCTAGAAGAAGTCATCATCCATGATACAGGAATGATGGACTCATCTGCAGACCAGCCTGAAGACCAAACTGCAGATAAGATAGGACCTCAAAACCTACCTGATCCAATTGCTGCTGATGAAGACCCATCTGTAGCTGATAAAGACCCATCTGCAGATGACAAGACCGTAGCTGATCCAGTTGCAGACCAAGGAGATCAGAACCAAGCTGAAGCCGAAAGAGAAGAAGTCCACCAGAGCATCTTTACAGGGGGAACAAACCCTGAAGACGAAGAAGAAATCCCCAAATGACTTAGAGATCACCCCATTCAGCAGATCATTGGAAACCTATCTGATGGAGTCAAGACCAGACAGTCCACTCTACCAGCAGGAATGGCAATGTTCTCATGTTTCATGTCTCAAATGGAACCCAAGACAACAAAGCAAGCATTGGAGGATTACTCATGGATCAATGCAATGCAAGAAGAGCTCAACCAAATGGACAGAAACAATGTCTAGGAACTAACAGACATACCAGATCATAAGAAGGTTGTAGGCACCAAATGGGTGTACAAGAACAAGTGTGATGAAGATGGAGCTGTTGTTATGAATAAATCCAGATTAGTCGCCAAAGGATATGCACAATGTGAAGGAATAGATTTTGATAAAACTTATACACCTATTGCAAGACTGGAAGCCATCAGACTATTCCTTGCATATGCAGTTCAAGGATTTCAAAATCTACCAAATGGATGTAAAAAGTACCTTTCTAAATGGAGTTCTAGAAGAAGAAGTCTATGTGGAGCAACCCCCTGGATTTGTCAAAGGAGACAAAGTCTACGAGCTTCTAAAAGCTCTATTTGGACTTAAGCAGGAACCAAGAGCATGGTATGAAACCTTATCTATGTTTCTTGAGAAAAATGGATTCAGCAAAGGAAAAATAGACAAGACTCTATTCAGAGTGGAGTGAAAGCCACATATTATTAGTACAAATATATGTGGATGATATCATATTTGGCTCAACCAACCCGGAGTTGTGTGAGAAATTCTCAAATATCATACAAGGAGAATTTGAGATGAGCATGATGGGAAAGCTAAATTTCTTTCTAGGATTGCAAGTCAAATAGATGAGTAATGGAATTTTCATCAATCAAGCCAAATATGCAAGAGACTTAATCAAGAGATTTGGAATGGAATCAGCCAAACCAGCAAGAATCCCTATGAGCACAAGCACACATCTAGATGCAGATGAAGGAGGCATATCAGTGGATTCAACCCACTACATAGGACTTATTGGATCACTCCTTTCTGACTGCAAGAAGACCAGACATATCATATGCCGTAGGAGTATGTGCAAGATTTCAATCCAAGCCAAATCAGTCTCACCAGGATGCAGCTAAGAGGATAATCAAATACCTTAAGTCTCCAGTCAATGTTGGACTATGGTATCCTAAGGATGATAACTTTGAGCTATCAGGATACTCAGATGCAGACTTCGCAGGATGCAAAATTAATAGGAAGAGCACCAGTGGAACGTGCCAATTCCTAGGAACCATATTGATATCCTGGTTTAGTAAGAATCAGGTATCTAACTCTATGTCAACAATAGAGTCAGAATACCTAGTTGCAGGTAGATGTTGTGCCCATATTCTATGGATCAGACAACAGCTAAGGGACTACAACATCATTGCAAATGAAGTCCCAATATGGTGTGATAACAACAGTGCAATCGCTATAACCAACAATCCAGTATTGCACTCTAGGACAAAGCATATTGATGTTAAACATCATTTCATAAGAGACCATGTGCTTAACAAGAGAGTCGGAGTAAAAAGAGTCAGCACAGAATACCAGATTGCTGACATATTCACCAAACCTTTACCAGAAGAAAGGTTTTTGGAGCTGAGCAGGGAACTTGGATTACTAGATTGGGAATCTAGTACAGACGAGAAAGCTGCCTGATGATCAGATCAGACGATGAAGAGTTACCTGATGCAGCCAAGGAGAATCCACCTGATCAGACCAGACAAGAAGACGAAGGAACCTAGCTGACCCTCAGGCGACTCAAGCTACCTGATGCAGAGTAGTCAAGAAGTCAAACGGTCAACCAGCTAAGTTTTCTTATCTTTCACCAACTCTTGAATATTATATTATTATCTATTTACACATGGCAACTACACGTTCACACGACATCCACTATGACCAATTAAAAATATAACCGTCATTTTTCAAATTTTCAAAAGCTGGACCACCGCTTAATTTAATTAAATTTTAAAATCTCAAAAGCTGGACCACCGCTTAATTAAATAAATATAAAATTCAAAACGTCTCTGCACTTTTCTATTTAAAGATGGAAAAAATCATTTCACAACTTTACCTTCTTCAAAGCACTCAAACCCTAGTTTTCAAAAGTAGAAATCGTTTTGAATTTTCAATACACTCACAAAAAAAATTCTTGTGCAGAGATGGAATCATACTTCAAAGGAGTAAATCTGAAGGCCGTCAAAGACCAGATTATCTTTAGTCTGGTGGTCAACTTTGAGGGTCTGCACGAAGCAAATCTGAACACAAGCGTGTATCAAATCATCAGATCTATGAAGAAAAATGGGATTTACCCATTCCTGAGCATTGCCCCAATTTTCTCTACAAAGAGGCTGTAATCATTTTTTGAAGGAAGCAAGAGTATTGGAATCTGGCATCAAGAGTTCCATATTCGGAGAAGTGACAATCACTCCGCACACCGTCGGAGAAGCCTTCGGGATACGATCTCGAGGCATGGCTGTGGAAGATTTGAAGCAGAATGTAGCTGACATTTGGCTATAAATCAAGGCTGACGGGTAGCCATCAAAATTGAAATTAACTGCCAAGAGGAGCGAGCTGAGGAAGGAATATCACTACGCGTTGGACATCACCAACAAAATAGTGATGGGAATAGCCGGCAGTTACGATCAACTGTCATCAGCCAAGTTTATGGTGCTGGGAGCACTCATTCAAGATGAACCGATCGATTGGGTCGACTATATCTACATGCAATTTGTTCGAGAAGTCAACAAATTCCAATGGCTGGAGGATGAGAAAAGGTTCAAGACTAAATTGGCCTTCGGCACACAGGTCAGTTGGATTTTGGAGCACTTGGGTCTGGCGAAGGGAATGCTGATCCCTTCCACATCAACAAAAGACTTGGTCACCTAGACCAAAAAACTTTGAAAAGATTGGGCGGAGAGAGGAAGGCAGCCCAATTGCCAAGGGAAATGACTAGTGAGCCAACTCCCTACAGATACCCTTCGAGCTCAGACGAGTTTGATGCTGAAGACCAAGCTGCAACCCATGAATCACCTGCAGACAGGGAGTTACCTGCAGATCATTCCGACTCGGATTCAGACAACACTCCCCTGGCCCTGAGATTCAAGAGAAAAGAACCAGCACCAGAGGAACCAATCCATATCCAATCCTCACATGAACCTTCTCCCAAAAGGCCCAGGCGACTTGATTTTGAAGAAGCAGAACTGACACCCCCACTCACCTGCTCACGTTTCTGATCAGCCTGAGCACTCTAGACTGGTGGCTAAAATCGTTCCCCTTCTAACTCTTCCCACCATGATAGAAGAAGAAGCAGATTTAATCATCAACATCCCTGAGGCAGACTATACATTCAATCTGCTAGAGAACAATTCCCTGAAGTTATCTGCAGAGCAGCTACAATCGGTAAAACATCATGCTCTTAAAACTTCATTTATCAAAATTTTCGAGGAATGGAAAACTTTAAAATCTTTTCCATTTACTCAATTACAATCTTTTGTTGAGTTGAGTAGATGGGATTTTCCCCAAGCTATGGAGCAAGCACTCATGCATTTTTGTAATGAGTCAGATACAATTTTAATGCTCCAGGAGAACTGCTTCATGTCTAATTTCAAAACCAACATGGACCAGTTCATCCATCTTACTATGGAAGGTGCTTTGGAAGGGATTGTAGATGGGGATGATGATGAAGAAGTTGAAAAAGAAATAAGAATAGAAGAAATTGTGGAAGAAGATAAGACAGAGAAGTTGGAAGAAGGATAAGAAGTAGAAGAAGGAGAAGAAGTAGAAAAAGAAAAAGCAGTAGAAAAAGAAGAAGAAGTAGAAAAGAGGAGAAACAAGAGGAGAAAGAAGAAGAAAAAGAAGAGGATGAGGAGGAGGAAGAGAAGGAAAAAGAATAGAAGGACGAATAGAAGTAGGAAGATGAGGAGAAAGAAGAGGAGAAAGAAGAAGAAAAAGAAGATGAAGATAAAGAAAAGGATGGCAGAGAAGATGAGATTGGGGCACCTGCTCAAAACCCCAGCTCAGATGAAGAAGATGACAGATCGGGGACTCCAGATCAAAGCCCATCTGATTAGCCACCTGCAGATATGAGTCTGCAATCAGGTAGGTCAACGGTCAACCTACCTGCAGGCGCAGAAGGCTCAGGCGAGCATTCCCCTTAGGCAACACCCATCTCACCTGCGATGGCTGACCTGATCCGCAGAATTGTGAAAGAAACCGTTGGGGAATTGCTAGCCACCGAAGTAAAACCTAACATGCAGATTGTTCACACCCTCAATTCAAAACTGGACACATTAGTACAGAGTGGTGTCCCTCCTCCTCCTCCCACAAACTCCAGAATGCCCCTTGGCATGTCAGACTGAATGGTTAGAATTGAAGAGCAATTAACTATGTTAGTTGATGCTGGCAAAAAGGGGGAAGGAAGTAAACAGGAGGAAGTAACAGGTCAGAAACAGGCTGAGGTAGTAAGAGAGGAGCTCAGAACTAAGAAGAGGCAAGATATCCCCTTACTTGAAGCAGGGACATCTAGTTTAAAAAAGAAGGAAGTAGTTGCTCCTGATGAAGCTGAAGACCAGCCTGCCTTGAAGAGAAGAAGGACCAGGCAAGGAAAAGAGCAAAGATATGAATGGGAGGGCAAACAGTTATGGCACGTTGAAGAGTTGTTACCTACAGAGTTTATGACTGTTTGGATGGATCCCAGGAAGGAATTCATAGAGAAGTACTATCTCTAGGAGATACTCCAAGACAAAGAATGCTCCCCCAACAGATTTTCATCAACTACATGAAGACCAGATGGCCAACTCTTTGGAAGATCCAGCTTAAATATGTAGAGAACTGGGATGCTTACCCTATGATTCCCTCATTCAGAGCAGAAGAGCCTCCCACCCAACTGTACAATGAACTGGATGAGCTAGCTTTGCAAGAAAAGATCATAGCACTCTGTGAGAAAAATAACTTCTCAACTACAGACGAGCAGGAATTTGCCTCCCAGATCATCAAAAGAAAATATGGTCTAGCACCTGTCTGTAAAAGGCAAATTGGAGCTAAGTTATATAGGCCTCCTAAGCAAACTGTCCGGAGGGGCAGAGGCAGATAGGACATTTTATTGTACTTGTATTTTTCATGTAATTTTTAGAAATACTTGTAAATCTTCTGTGTTTGTTTGATCATTCAAAAGCTATGTATTTGTAATAAACTCATAAAATTATATAAAACAGTTATTTGAATGACAACCCCTAGTTGTCTCAAAACAAGACTGATTTTAGTTTGCGTCTTGCACTTGATTATATGCAAACCTTTTCTTCATTTGAATATTTTTCTTAAGTTTTGCCATCATAAAAATAGGTGGAATTTGTTAGGAATACTTATTAGAGTTTGATGATGTCATCCCTGTATTTATTTATTCAAATGTATGTCTTTAAGTACTTGGCAAAATGTAAAGAAGAACCAAAAGAGTATCTTCTATAGGCCAAATTGAATACAGTTAAATACTTGGCAAAATGTAAAGAAGAACCAAATGAGTATCTTCTATAGGCCATGAAAGTTAGGCTTAAAAATTGGCTAAGTATAAATCTCATATAAGTTCATATCACAGAAGTCCTGGTCAACTCAACTGATCAGCGAAGGTTGACCACAGACGACTTATCATCACACAACGTTCTGCAGAAAGAGATTTATTAGAGAAGTCCTGGTCAAAATATTTTTCAGAGAAATTTTACCAGACTGCTATCAAGTAATCAGACGAAGTCTAGTCATCTGAAGTTTGACCACCAGATCAGATAACTTCATCAGGTCAGAAGACTTCAGACAGTTCGTCAGATCAGAGAAGATTCGTCGAGACATCAGAGAAGTCATCTCAGAGAAGTCCGACATCAGAGGAGGTTGACTGCACGTCAGATTGACCAAAGAGATCAGACAAGTTCTGTCAAAATAATCAGCCAAGTAATCCAGTCCACGTCAGCATGCGTTGAAAAGTCAATAATCACGGAAAGTCACATGCGGGCGATAAGGGACAGACTGGAGAGATTCCCGGAAAGCAAATGAATTAAATATTCATCCAGACCAACGACCGAAGACTTTAATCATATTAATAATCAAAAGTTTCGGCGCCTCAATGTGAAAGTCTTCACAACAGTCGGAAATGGATTAAAATAAGGGAATCCAGCCTTGCAACGTTCGGAAAGAAAAACAAAGAAGTCTATTTCTTCAACAGACGGATTTGTTACAGATCTGCAACGGCTATGAAAGGAAGCTCAAAGATCTACATCTATAAATACCTGAATATTTGAAGTTGAGCAGTACGATGCGAATTACACTCTCGAGCAATTAAAGTAATCAAAGTATTCAAGAAATCTATAGCATCGTGAAGAGCAGAATTGACAGTTCATATACTAAGAAGCTCTTAGTTGGAGAATACAAACACTCGTGTCTTAAAACTTGAGTACGTGGTACTTCACTGGTTGAAGTTGTGCGACTGATAGGTATCCAAGGATTTGAAGATCAAGTGGTGCTAGGCAGTCATGAAGGAGTTGCAACGACAGGATTTCCACTGGTTGAAAGTTGTTGTAGCTAAGTAGTAGAATCACTGTAATCTTTTTCACTGGTTGAAAATTATAGTGGATTCATCTCCAACTGGTTTGGAGAAAAGTGGATTAGTAGAGGATTACCCCACCTCTGAGACCACTATAAATTGCCTGTATGTTTTACTGTTTTCATCATACTTACCTGTTGCATTCATACTTAACTGTTCCATTGATTAGCTATTTGCTTTTGTCATCAGCTGACTTCCGCATACCTGTCTACAGACGACTTCAAGTCTTCTGTACCTATCAGCTGAGAAACTCATCCTTTGTGGAAAAGAGTTTCAATAAGTCTATTCACCCCCCCTCTAGACTTATTCCTGGACGACTTGTGACCTACAAATATAGCTCACCTCGAAGATGTGTCCTCAAAGTGAGGAACAACGAAAGGAAATGAGTAATATACCATATACGTCGTCCGTGGGTAGCCTTATGTATGCTATGCTGTGTACGAGACCTGACATTACACACGCTGTGAGCATGGGAAGTAGGTTACAGGCAAACCCAGGAAAAGAATACTGAACCTCCATAAAGAACGTTCTCAAGTACTTAAGAAGGACTAGAGATCTGGTTCTTAAGTATGGTGGTGGAGAACTGAATCTGAAGGGCTTCACTAATTCAGACTTTCAAGGACAGAAAGATGACTCAATGTCTACTTCTGGCTACATTTTTAGTCTTAGTGGAGGAGCAGTATCTTGGCGTAGTACCAAGCAAAGCACGACTGCTGATTCCACGTATCAGGCTGAGTATCAAGTGGCCTCGGAGGCCTCTAAGGAAGGGTTTTAGATTAAGAAGTTTCTGGGTGAAGTTTAAGTGACACCGTATGCTGAGCTGCCTGTTACGATTTTGTGTGATAATGATGGAGCTGTAGCA
Source organism: Orobanche coerulescens (assembly GCA_033398695.1). Lineage (NCBI taxonomy): Eukaryota > Viridiplantae > Streptophyta > Magnoliopsida > Lamiales > Orobanchaceae > Orobanche > Orobanche coerulescens. Next base: position 40,918,016 of record CM065816.1, on the reverse strand, counting down.
CAGGCCAAGGAGCCGAGGTTTCATAATAGTACAAAACATATTGAGAGAAAGTATCTTATCGTGAGAGAATTTGTTCGCAAAGGATACATTGTGCTGCATAGAGTAGACTCAGAAGACAATGTCGCTGATCCACTGACCAAGCCACTTTCTCAGATAAGCTTGGAGCGTCATTTAGAGAACGTGGGTATTAGATACCATAGTGTGTGGCATTGGGTGAAAGTGGAAGATTGTTAGGAATATGCCCTCGAATGCCACTCATAGAATGTATGAGAGAGGCCATTGTACTTGTTATTATGTAAACTATTATCATAAGGCAATTGTATGTTTCTTTATTTACTGAAAGTCACTGGCATTCCTGACTTGTAAATATATATATATATAGAAACTAGTCCATGTATTTGAGAGAAACTTTCCACTCCTTATTAGATAAGGGGATAGGTACTGGTAATGTTTACGACTCAAATACTTAATCGTTCACAAAGTCGATTAAACATGATTGGGCGTTAAGTTTATGTAAAGACTTGTATGACGTGTTCTTTAACTTGGAAAGTGTCTGTCGTCACTACTGGTTAGTGGAAGCACATGTTGTAGGTATGCTAATAGGATTAGTATACTCAAACCGACTCACTCTTGATTCGTCACATGGATTTCACTCCGGGACAGTCAATGACGGAATCGAAAGGTTGTGATAGGTATTCGTGAACCTTTGACTTGAGGATTTAGTAGGGATGTGCTTGCGATGTTAATATTTTCACTAGACTAGTTTGACCCAGGAAATCGATAGGTGGGGGTCAACGTGCGTCTTGACGGACAAGTAGCAGGTTATACTAAATACCAAGATATGATTCTTTCTCCTATAAGTGAACAGGTATATGTCTTATGTGGTTATTGGCAGATGAGATCATAAGTCTTTGGCTAAAGCATTGAAGCTAGTTGTATTGGATACACGAGAGCTCAGTGATCTCGATTTGCATTAACTCAAACATAGCATCAAGTATAGATAGGGTTTGACTGATCGTGACCCTATAACTTGATCGGGATATTTGAAAGAAGTGTTTATACGTTTAGTGGTATTCACGACAGAATGGTTCTTGAATGATCCCTATCATTCGTTCTCAGTAAGGTTACAGTAAAGGCCGCGAGACTGGCTAGGTGGTGCTATAACTCTTTGGTTCCTCCCATTGCTTACTGAGACGGACCTACCAAGTCGCGTATTAGGGAGGCGACAGAATAATTTGAAGCGGATATCTTATTGTGAATATTGGACATTGGATGTCTTATTTAATTTATTGGATAAATTAAATCGGTCTGGTGAATTAAATAAATTACTAGGTAATAATTTAATTCATAAATTATTATTTTGGAGAAATAATATCTTAATATATTTGATTAGTCAGATTAATCAATTGTATTAATTTTAATCGAGACGAACCAAGATGTATCAGTCGGACTGGATACACGACGGTCCGTTTCATGGATCGAAACGAACCGAACCTTCTCAATCATGTGTAGGTCGCCCCCCTTCATATGCACCTTCCATGATGGTGCCTTTTGTCCCCTCTTTTTTTATGATGAGTTGGTTACATATAGAGAGGACAAAAGGGTGTGATAAGATGAGATCTTATCTTGATACACCTAGAGGTGGGGACCTTGGAGGTTTTTGTGGACTTTGTTATAAAACAAAGTTCATCCTCCTTCACCAAGACACCAAAAATTGGCCAAGACATAGAGAGAGAGAGAGAGAGTTCATTTTTTTTTCAAGTTCTTACACTCTTAGAGAGAGAGAGAGAAAATCAAGAACAAAACTTATATCACTTAGAGTGATCACAAATTTGAGAGAATCATTTCCTACTACTCTTTTCTAGCCGTATCCTTGGAGGATAATTGAGTAGTTATTGTTCCGATCATCTCCCGACGTGTGGCTAGTAGAGACGTGGTGCTTTCGGCGTTTGGATGATCGAGGACTTATCAAATCGGATTTGCGGTCACCAGGATCAACCTCAACATTCAATCAAAGGACTTCAAGGGTATGTTTTCATATCTCAATTCTTGTCCTTTTATATTCTTATATACGTTGCATGATCGGTCCGCTTTAGGGGTTTGGTAAATTTCTGTTTTTGCTTCCGCTGCGCCTTCATTTTAGGCATCAAATCCCAGCAGAGGCGATCCAAGTACATATAAGTGAAGGGGCCACAATTGTGATTGTCGGTTTGTATTAACTGCACTTCTTGTGGCTTGATTTTGAAAGTCATCTCTGTGTCATACTTTTTCTTCGATTGGTTGTTCTGCCAGTACCCAGATTGTGCTAGCACACGAGGCATGAGATGAGTAATTGGTCGCAGTTGGTTAAATTGTATCGACCTTCTTGATATTGGTGTGGCAAGGAATCGTACAACTCCACAGTCCCCTCCAAAGCCTGGCTCAAGTGGCCAGCACATAGAAATATACTACCTCTGCATTAAAGTCTTCACAGTATGACTCGATGCGGTCAAATAATGCCTGTGTGAGAACGTGCCCAGTCTCCAAAACCCGCACACGTGGCTTCTCCCTGAACGCTAGGTACATCTTTTTTAGAGCCTCACTATTTCTTAGAGGCGCCACCACAAAAGGCTCTCGAAGAGCAATAGAGGGTCGACTCACTCACGGTGGAAGAGTATGCTCACCCAAATGCTGCGTCCCAGCACTCTTACCAACTTCATCACCCTCATCATCCCTCTCACAACTATAACAATCAGAGAACTGAACAATCGGCTGCTCAATCTGAAAGTTGGCAGCTCGATCTGAAATACAGGCTGCTGAGCTGTCTGCCAAGAACAACTACTCTGGACGGGAAACATCGTACTATAATGATGCTCATCCTGAAACCAATCGAACATCATACCATACTTCTGAAAGGCTCGTCAAATGGCTGGTACCGATACTCAAAATTCTGAAACCGCAGAGGCGGCTGAAGAGGCTGCTTAGTCTACTCAAAAGAATGCTGAATCTGAGAATAGTGACTATGCTGACTTTGAGAATGGTGACTGTGGGCTGCAGCAGAGACTGAGTAACGTGGAGGGTTAGGAATCCTCCTTTGGCGCTGCTAACTGATACAGAATGATGAGGCTCATCAAGAAACCTATCCTGGCTCCCAACAAAGTAGTGCACCGGGCTCCTAGAACGCCTATGCGTAGAAATCCACGATCCCAGAAAGGACCCGGCGAGAAACTCGAGCAATAAATCCTGTATCAGACTCGTCATGCAAGATCGCCTTCAAACGACGATCGAAGTACTCATCCTTGCTCGTGTCCTGGGTGTGATCCGGACAAGGAAGTCCGTGGATACAACACCCCCTATCTGGATGCCTCTCTTGATAGCCCAAGTCAGCTGTCTCTGCACCATCTACTAGTGGGGTACTCTGTCGGCGTCGCTTCGACACTTTATATGCCGGCTCATGTGTAATTATTTTTCCTGCAGCCTTCCTCAACCTATATATAATTTTCTTTCTTCTGTGCTATTCGTATAGGCTTTATGAACTTAACATTATATGGCGAGCCATTCTCAAAAGTGAGGTAGTAGTACTCATTCTCATTCTCCCCAGATGCGGTAAAGAGGGAAGTACTTTGTGCTGCAAAATAAGTCATCAAAGCTTATCATTAGAGTAAAATCACATAATGATGAAGAAATGAGTGAAGTCATAACACTACGCCATAAATGGCCTTCGGAAACCACATAACTGTGTTACCTTAGACCCAATTTTCTGTTGCCACAGACCCAAAATGGGCAAAGGTAACATTTCAGCTAAGTTGCTCTGTGAGCAGTAGCCTTTGGACTCAAACGCAACATGTGGATCATCCTAAGCTAACATAGGATTATTTGTTACCTAAGGACCCTACAACAACATCCTAAGGACTCTACCGCAACATCATATTCGTGTTGCAATAGACTTTATAATTTTGTAAAATATATAGCCAATTTAGTGGGTTACATATGTGGGGCCCATTTTGTGGGTCCCACAGGCCGGGTCCACCGGTGGGACCCACTTAATAGGATCCGTTGGTGGGTCCCTTATGTGGGACCCACTTTTCTTGGGCCTGTTAGTGGGGCCTACTTTGTGGGGGCCACGGGTGGGGCCATAAATGTGCAACAATTTTTAGTCTATTGCAACACCTATATTACCAATGGCAACACATTAGGTGTTACAGGTGTTACCAATGAAAGACATTTGCAACATATATATATAGTACCTAAGGTAACAACTCCATTTTAACAAAATAAAAATGTCAATTTTATATTTAGCATTTCCCATTAAAAAATCCAACAAACCAATTAAGAGAAACCAACTACATCATCCAACTACATAATCTCATCATAAAAAAACAACTATATCTAATCACAAAACCAACCAACTACATCACCAAATACATATATACAAGTACTAGAAGAAAATAACTTGGTCATTTTTAACCAATTACATCATTGGATGTCTAAGACTGATATAAAAATAGACTCTAAGAAACTATTATGCGGAACATTTATTCAATTAGCTAAGGATTAGCCAATTTTCCTGAGTTGGTGTCCATTCACAAACTTCACCTTCTTTGAACGAGAGAGCTGCAGAATGAAACAAGAAAGAAGAGCCAATAATTAGTGATGGTTACTAAGCTTCCAAATAGGCAGCCTGTTAACAACTATCAGAAAAATAAGGTCTACAAACTAGTTGTTCTAAAGAAATAATTTGCCAAGTTTATTTATCTTGACCAAATTTGAAGGATCATTTATCGAATTCTGATACTTTTCAAGAATAAACTAAAGTATATAAAAGAACACCTACCTCCCTATTTCTCTAGGTTTAAAATCCAAGCACACTACTCTTCATTCGGCTTTCCAAGGAAAGCTTCAGAATATTTTTTAAGATCGTCTGGGTACTCTTACCTTCTTTGCGTTGTTTGTGCTATCTTTCACTTTGAGAGGATTTGACCAGAGTGGCTGCACCGTTAAGGAGTCAAAAGTTAAATTTCAATACCAAAATAGATAACAAGGCCAAAAAGAAGAACCCGGGAAGTTGATTATATTGCCGAAAAAAAACATAAATAAAAGAAGTTAATTTCTGAGATAACCTTGAAACCTACAACTCAGAACAACTTGAAGCAACTTGAAGCATAAAATAATAACAAAGCATATCAGAACATGAGTGAGAAGATCAAAATGAATATCAGGTATAAACAATTACATAATGACACATTAGCAAAGGAAGCAAAAATCAAAATAATTAAACGAAACACATATAAAAGTTAAAAACTGACCAACCTAACAAAAGAGGCTTTGCATGAGCTAAGAACAAGTGGAAGCGTAATTAGAGCACATAAACTCATAAAGCAGCAGATAAAAACATGAACAAAATAAAACGAATAACAAACCAGGTAACTGAGGAGAGGCAGAGAGTGATTTCAAAAATCAAAACACGAATGTATAAATATGAGTACCATAAATATAAGAAATTCATTACTACTCAAACAATTTAATACAAGAAACATGCTTTGAAGAAACAAATGAATAACTTCAGAAAGCGAGTGGCCATAATTTAATTTGTTCCCAACCATATGCAAGAAGAAGTATAAAGTTGAGAAGCTCACATCTGGAACAACCAATTGAGATACTTGCATATAGAAGATCAATCGATATCCCATCAAATTTGAATTTCATAACAGGGACATGAGCATCAGGTACTGGTTGGAGTTCTGTAACATCTTCTGTCTCAGCTAAAATGTTATGCAGTAGATAAAAGAAGTCTTCCTGGTGGCACCATAATTTAACTAGTGAGTACCTAAAATACAAGGAGCATATACAAAATGGAAACATCAAGTCGTAAAGTACCTCCCGATTAACATGCCCAATACACAAAGTATCAATGTCATCTCCAGGACCATGTACCTGCCAAAACAAATCACAGGTTACAATCAAAATTCACAAGCCATAATATTTACACTAACAACCATTATATGATAGTAAAAGTACAGTGAAAAACAGGCAACATGTTGAGAAAACTAAGACAGTGAAATATACAAATCTTATGAAAAAGTTAACATGTTAAGTAATTCGTGTGGAGAAAACACTATAACCACATATGTTCGACAAGCAAATACAGAGATGCATGGTACTAAATACTGATAAAAACATCTTACTACTTTTGGCACCGAAGTTGAGGTACAAAGCCTTCAAAAGTTCCAGTGGACAACATCAGATTAGTATTGCATATATTTCTCATAATCAATAAAAAGCCATAAAATCTGTACAATACAAAGTATTCGATGTGATCTTAATCAATATGAAACTCAATTTCGATTTCCAAGTTGAACTCCGAAAAGAAAATGTAACTGGAAATGAAGAAAACATCAACGCATATGTATAATATCCTTACTCCGAGTCTGTAGGAACCAAAAGTAAAAATAACGGCGTTGGCATCTTCCACCAAAACCTAAATCCCAGCAAAAGTAAAGCTCAATCACATAAGAATGCCGATATAAAATTAGCAATCACGATTTAAAAATAGAAACAAAAATAGAAAATATCGATAAAAAATAAGAGGCCAACCTTCTCCAAAGCCCTATTTCTCTGAATATCCACATCGGTGGGGCCCGCATGCGATAAAGGTCTCGTCACACCCCAATGCTTCGGCGGCGATTTTTTCTCCGGTGGAGGAGAGGGTGACGTAGATGAATTTGAACTATCCGATCCAACCATCTCTCTCTATTTTCAACACCTGCCACAGAACCCGAACGCTAATCCGAAGCTAAGGAAAACTAAAAGGGCTTTTCTTTGATGGGTGTTTCAGCAGATGGACGAATCAAGATTTTGAGGAACTCGTCGATTGCTTAATCGGAGTGGTTATTCCCACGCGGCAATATGAAAAGGAAAAATACGGCGTCGGGGGTTAGGGTTGAAAATGGGGAGGGGGATCAGGGTAGGAGATGCGGAGAGAGAGAAATGGGAACAAGCTGATTTTGCAGGGTTTTGACCGGTTAATATCTGTATTTGGTCCAATTTCTTCAACTCCAAATATTTTTAACCAAAAACAATTCAAGTCTTTTGTTATTGTTATTTTGGTAATATTTTTGATAAAATTACTCATGTTAATAATTTTTTATCATGAAAATTGGAGTAAAAAAATGAGGGAGAAAATGGTGGAAACCAATGTTTGCTAAGTGTTTTTTGGAGCCCAAATGAAAAAAATTGAACCTCAAATATTAATTCCCGGTCTCAAGACATACACTTCGTTATTGTAAAATTTTTTTGGTCAAAAATAAAATTTCACACTTTTTACTTCACTAATTATCAAATTAGCGAAGTCTTTGTAACTTAAAATTTCTAACTAGCTCCTGCTTTTTTATTTGGTACCATTTACTGAAGTCTATGTGGGTATATTACTTCAGTAAATTATTCATAGTTATTACAAGCTTTGATTTTTTTAATAATTTTTTTAATTATTTAAATCAAAATTTATTAATTTTTAAATACTACTTTATTTTAAAACCTTTTCAATTTAAATTTATTACAAATATTTTATTATTTATAAAATATATATAAAATTCATTATTTGATAGAATAATTTTTTATAAAAATAGATTCAATGTTTTATTAAAATTAATTATTTTTAAAGTTAAAAATTTATTAAATACTCAATTTTATATAAAATTCAAAATTTTGTTTATTAGTACTCTAAGGTAACACATCTCATGGTGTTACTGAGAGTTACACCTTTTATAGCTAGAGTAACGTATATTTCAGGATTTGGTAACACCATAACCCGAGCGTTGTGGTAGGTACAAAATTTCATAGCTATGATAACATCCAAGAAGGTAACACCCTCCTTAAGTGTTGTAGAAAGCCATCTATGGCGTAGTGTAAGAAAATACTTTTATAAATTTACGTACCTTCGTCGAACAAATGAGTGAAATCACATAACATATTTCTTGTAGTCCACATCAAACACCGTGGAACTTGGACAGATTAATCTCGAATTCTACATCCCAATGAAGGAATCATCTCGTATGACCATATCTGTAAAAGTCCAAACAGGACCATAGAAGTGATAGTCCTTATATTCCTGTCCCTCCTTCATGGCCACATTGTCTTTGTATTAAGACAAAACCCCAAAACTCTAAGAACCTCAGGGAAACATATCCCACTGTTCGAAATCCTCAACTAATGCCCATGCCCATGTATCGACCATCATGTCATCACGGCATAGCATAAAGTAGTAGTATATCAACAAATTGGCCGTCGTGTGAAGACGGTCGTGTGTCCCATGAAGGCTCACACGATCGATGCCCGTCGTGTGTAGACCATTGTGTGCACGGCAGATGCCTTTGGTCTTGTTGCCCATGACGGCTCAAACGATCGATGCTCGTCGTGTGTAAACTATCGTGCCCACGAAAGAACATTGTGCACACGATTATGTGATTGTCTTCAGCACCATCGTGAGCCGATGAACAACCGTCGTGGGCACGACTGTGTGTGACTAAATTGCACTAACCGGCGGCTCATTTACGAAAGCCTCTTCAGATTATGTGTCACTATCGTGTATGGAACTTCTATCTTGTTCGGATTCTTTGTCGTAGTCGGACTCGGACATTTTCTTGCCGTTGATAGGTTTTGGTTGGGGACCGTTGTAATATCCGCATTTTTTCTTTCCCTTGTATTTTCATCTTTGGTGTATTTCTCGATCGTAGTGCCCCTCGGGTACCTTTCAGTATGTCCTTCCTGTCAACTGTTGAACTGTTTTCTCGTTATTGTTGTGCGGAACCGCCGTTTCGGGGTTGCCGTGGATCCATTTCGTGTTATTAGTTCCCAAATATTGATTCCTATCGTTTTTATTCTCTTTCCGGATCATTTTTATCATTTTGGGACCCAAAAGGGGTGTGTGCCGCGGCACAAGGTGTGTGCGCCGCGGCACACAAATTTCTCCAATTGTTGGTCGAGCGATCTGTACTGTGTGCCGCGGAACACCCATCCGGTGCCGCGGCCTGATCTGAAGTCGATCTGCGGCACACCCGTCGGTGCGCGGCACACGTGTGACATCTGCGACCAAAACCCGATCTGCAGGTGCCGCGGCACACGCAGCCGTGGCTGCACACCGCGAAACACAGGAGTAATTTTTGGCACGTGCCGCGGCACACTTGCCGTGCCGCGCACACAAAGCGGTCAATCTGCAATCTCGTCCTTATTAGACGAGATCGGCCATTTTTCTCCTTCATTTCACTGCGCGAGAGAGAGGTCTAAGGGGGAGAACTTCTCAAGCATTCTTCATTCGGGGTCGATTTTCATCATCTTCCTTCGGTTGTGAGGCTCGGATAATCAATCTAACGCGTGTTCTACGGATCTTAGTACTTGAATCTTCAAAGGTAATATTTCTAGAACCCTATTTTCGATTAATTTGGGGGTTTTGGGTTTTTCTTCCGATTCATTCCGTTTTGTTGGTGGATTCATGATGAATACGATTAATATTGTTAGTATCTTTCGCTTTCCTACGGATTCATGGATATTTTGCGGATTTTTACGGAATCGAGAGGGTTTGGTTGTGGTCCGCCCTCGTTGTTATTTTTGGTACGAATATACATGAATCGTAGGCGGGTTTCCGGGTGTATTCCATTCCATAATCGTTTAGAAGTGGTTGTGATTGTGCTATTCGAATCGTTAGGTTCATTTTCGTCGGTTCCTCGCGGCCGTGCTTGATTCTTCCGTTCCGTTCGTGTCGTCGCCTATTTAATCGAGGCAAGTATCCTTATGAACTTACGATCTTGACATAGTAGTTTTGTATGAGAAATTGTGTGTGTGTATGCTCACTACGGGTTAGATCCGACGGGGTCTCGGTAGGGCTCCACGAAGCTGTGGAACCGCGAGCTTGCTTTTAACCACTGTGGGTTAGATCCGACGGGGTCTCGGCAGGGATCCACGAAGCTGTGGGTCCGCGGTTAATTGTGGTGCATTTTACAAATGTGGTTTTGATTATTGGCATTTCCGGAAATGAGTGTTTTGGAACTATGATTTCTTGATTGCATGCATTACTATATGTGTAAGATGTAAATTGTTCATTTGGTTACTTGTACTGGCGTAATTGCTAACCCCTCTGGGGACCCATTTTGGGGAAATTCGTTTTATGAATTTCAGGTCAGGTTCATCGAGACGAACGGGCGCTGGACCAGTATGCGGATGATGGCCGAGTGTGATGATTGTGCATGAGGGATGTCTTAGTGTCTTCTACCTTTTCATATTTTGTGGTTTTGTTTGAACTAATAGAAGTACTCGAGTACTTAAGAATTTTTACTCGTCTGGATTGTATTGTTGTTTATCGTGTTTGTGTCGGATTATGATGCTATGTTGACCGGTTGAACCGGGTGGATTATTTTGTTGGGCGTCTTTATGACGAGGTGTTATTCTGTTGTTCTGTGAGTCGATGAGTTTGATGTTCGGCCAGCCTGGTGGGTCCCATGAAGGGATTCACGGCGTTGTAATATACCTCAAATATCTTGGGGGTGTTACAGAAAATGGTATCAGAGCTCTAGGTTTATGGATACCTAGGCTTGTCGGTTTATTGGGTCTTGTGGTGTTTTGTTTTGCACATCATCGTCATGCTGCCATGATTCCGGTACTACCAGTGTCCGTAAGTTTTCCTTCCTCTGTTCCTTATACTCTTGTATCGTACCTCTAGTTCTCGATTTGCGATCGTTCTTTTCTTGTACTTACCATCGTATGGCTTTTGCTACTTGTTGTTACCCAAAATATTATCCGGAGATAGTATTGCTGGAACGATCGAGTAACAAACAAAATGCGAGAACACTTCCGTGGGAAAATGGATAACACAAGATTTGCCGGGGTTGTTAGTCCCGGGCTTGAATGCTCTCGCGAGATGTTATTAATAAATATACTGTCGAGTACAAATATTAATGTTAGAATCTAATACAATGAGTGTAAAAGCTTCTAGTTATCTAGGCTTTAGAGCGCGTAGATTGCCGGAAGAACCAGACGGATGAATCTGTGAGTTCTTGTTTGGAATTTATGATGAACGTGTGAACGTCACTATGAATATGTTAGTGCTTGCCAAAAGTGCCTTTTGTTCTCTCTTTGGTGTGTATTTTGCACTTAATTCGTAGTAGAATTCGTCCCTTTGGCCGCAACAGTGAGTCCTCTATTTATAGGGGACAAAGTAGTTGGGATCCCTCAGGCGATCGCGGGCGATCGCCGTTTTCTATAATAAAATAAGCGGCCGATCGTCCCGTCACGTGGGCTGTTCCCTTGAGGTCCGAGGTTGCGGTTGGAGGCGGTGGGTGAACGATGGGAAGCCGGCCGCGCGTCGCGATGTCCAAGGAGGGTCCACCGTACCTTTCGGCGGCCTTGTCGGTAGGTGTGGTAGGTGATAGGGTGGGTCAATGATCCTTTTTGTTGGTATTCTATGAAGATCGCGGGTGGGCCATCGTCGATTCGGTCTTCGACGACTTTGACGGATCTTTGGATCCCCACGTGGCATGAGATGATCGCCTCTGATCCGTTAGACAAAGACGATCGCCAGGTATCAAAAGACGATCGCTGGTTACCAAAAGACGATCGCTGTATCATGCCGGACTTTAGGTGTTCGTCCGGAGTTTGGCTTCTATGGTTGACTTTTCAGGGAGGTCGCCGATCGCCTATCGTGGCGAATTAATCGTCGCACAACAATTGCCCCCCAGCTCGCCTCGATGTTGAAAACACGGGGTGAGGTGGCACTGTTGGCGATCGCCGATGTTTATACGACCAGCCGATCTGAATTCAAATATGGACGACCTTCTCTTGTGTCGGGAGCAGCGGGAAAAGAAGGCGGGCCTTTCACAAGCGGCTGGGACACGCGTCGTGCTGCCGTTGGGGGGAATCCGACGGTTTGTCAGGCTTGTCGGCTGGCATGCCCTCGAAAAGACGCGTATGCGGGATTCGAGGGCCGCATTTAATGCGTCCCCACGTGACGGTTGCGCTTCAGCCCCCGAGGTTTCTCCTATTTGCACTTAGGCCCTCGTCTCCATCTATAAAAAGGGGAGGGCTTCTTCTCCTTCACTTTTTACGCGCCCTTAGCATTCATGGCAATTTATGCGAAATTTACGGAGCTTTGGTGTGCCGATCTTCTTCTTTTTCTAGGTAAGATTAAATTTAACTTTCTCCTTATCTTTACTTTCTAATATGTCGGGAGGATCGAAAACCTTGAGACCGGAAGTTCTTCCAGCCGCGCGTTGCACGAGCAGGAGGAGGCTCCGTTAGAGTGGATATGGAGACGGCCGCTGAAGCTATTCGAGCGGGGATTGCACCCGAAGAACTCGAAAAACTTTTCAACGAGGCCGAGGTGGCGAGGACGGCGGAGACGGCGGAGCAGGGGGTTCGCCGGTGGATGAAGACGATGCAGTGCGGGAGGCACAGGAAGAGAGAGCGGTCGGCCCCTCTATGTGGCTTTTGCTCGAGATGATGGAAACGATCATGGACCTTGCCGGAGTCGATTTTGAGGCCTACTCCGCCGCTCACCCTTACAAACATGTGAATCGGATGGTCTTTCGGGCCGCCGTCCGTCTCGATGGACTCTCGGCCGGATCCGAGTCTGGCGACCAAGAATGACTGAGCATTGGAGGGCAAATACCACATCCCCTCGACGTTTCCCTTCACGTGCCTTTGGAGAATGAGCGCGCCGACCAACCGCCCCGAGGATATGGTCGCCGTCAACGAGATGATCATGGAGGCGGGTGCGATTCCGTTGCCACTCGCCGTCTCCTATTCTTGATCGCACGGAATTTGGCGCCTCTTCAAGCGACGCGAATGCTTGGCTGAGATCATCTGCACGTTGACCTTGTTTGGCGGTCACGGTTATTTAAATCACCTTTCATGTGGAGATGAATTATTTGTTTAAGCTAGGCTGTGAAAGGGACGATCGGCGGTTATCATATCCGAGGCCGACTCGGGAGAGTGGTTCTTGGCGTGCGAATAAGACCAAGGCGACACAGCAAAATGGTTTTGGGTCGGCGGGGCATGGCGATCGGCGTTGAGTGAAGAAATTTGAATGAAGAGTTGGAGATTCCCAATATTTTCCGGGAGAGGAATCCGAGTAAGGATTTAAACTCTCCCCTTGATTGAGCTTGTCTTGGACTGATCTAATTTTGTTTTCTTTTTGCAGGACCTCTCGTACCAGCGACCAGCGACCTCCCATTTGATTTCTTGATCGTTTGGGAGCGTATTCGTGCGTTGCCGAACTCCTTTATTGACGTTCGATCGCTTGGTACTGAAGCTCATCGGTTGGGGGCTCGTTTGTTTTGCTACCCTCGTCACTTGAAAGTTCAAGGTATGAGTTTAAGTGGTGTTTTCTTTCTTTGACGATCGTCTCCAAGAGGTCGTTTTATTTTATCTAACTTGTTTGCACCTTTTCTTTGACAGAAGCTTATTTTCCCCGAATCGCCGAACCTCCGCCCGAGATAGCTATGTCGGACTTGGGAGTTCTTGGTCGCCTTAATTTGGGCAAGCGGTAGTCGCGTTCTGCGGCGACGTCTCACCCTGCCCGTGACGAGACCGGCCCGGCGCCGGTCAAGCCGGTGGTCGAGGAGAGGAGCAGCTCAAACGCCGCAAGAGGCGGAGGTCGGAGTCCGTCGATCTACGAGGCGGACGTGTCGATTCTTGAGCCTCGGTCGCTGCGGCTCCTATCTCCGCCATCCCGATGATGGAGCGATCGCGCCAAGCCCACGGTCACCGGACCCGGTCATCGCGGCTCGGCGAAGAAGATGGCGATCGCCGTCGGAGACACCCGGGCAAGCCTTTTTGGACGCGACCCAGTGGTCAATAGGTAAGAGTGGGTCAAAAATTTTTACGAGTTAGGCATTCCGAGCATGGTATGGGCTAACTCCTTGATTTCCTTGGTTTTGCGGCTGCAGGTTCGCCTCGCCGACCGGACGTCGCCCCATGGTCTTGGATTTCTGTCGAGCAAGGCTCCACAAGGTTACGTCGAAGTCCACCTTACGTTCGCGAGCAATCACTTCCCTGCCCAAGGCTTGGGCGGCCGACCTTGACGCGATCGCTCGTCGGCGATCTAGAGATGCCATGCGGCGGCCGTTGCCACAGCTCTTGAGCGGCGGCGATGGCCGTCAGTGCTCGGGATTTTGAGGGGCGACCCTCCACCGCTCATCTCCATCGCGAGCTCGAGACCGCCGGAGCAATATCGAGGATGCCAACGGATCCGGTCGATGGAGAAAGAGTATGAGGAGACCGCCAAGCGGGCTAAGCGGGGCGTGGATCGATTGAAGCGAGCCGAGTCGCTCCAAGGAAGGCTGCCGATCGATCCTGTAATAAGGAGAAGGAGACTCGCCGAAGCTCGAGGCTTCGCGGGAGGAGGCGGCCAAGGCGAAAGGCTGCGGTGGATCGGCTCGGTGGTGGTGGGCGCGAAGAGAGCGGCGGAGAAGGCCGGGCGAGAATGTTGCCAAGGCGGCCGAATCAGCGGAGGTCGAGAAGACGGCGCGGATCTGAAAGGGCGGTGAAGGCGATCGAGTCGATCCTACCTCAACGTCGGGCACGTCGGCGAGTTCGCTTACTATTTGGCCTATCTTGTGCTGTCCGAGTTGCTAAAGGCGGGGGTCGAGACCGGTCCCACGATGGAAAGCTTGAGATCCTATGTCTCAAGCATCCTCTCGCATCGAATTCTCTCTGCCGATCCTTGACTTGGTCGACCTCGGGATTGACTTGAGTTGGTATCTGGCAAACTCATTCATCCCGAGGCCGATGGGGTGCCAAGCCGATCCGCAACCCGAGGCGAGACCAGCAGGCGGGGCTTTGAGAGGCTTTTTGTTTTTCCTTCGTAACTTGTACTTTTTGTTGTAAGGCCTTCGGGCTTCGAAATGTAGGAAGCTTGTGTTTATGAATAAAATACTCCTTTTCTCATTCCGCGTAATGCATTATATGCGATCGCCTTTGACTGTTTGCGTGCAATTTTTACGAGTACGCGTATATTTTCTTTCGATTTTTGTTAAATCCGTCCGATTATGCAGTGTTGAAAGTATTGACATGTTTTGAATTGGAATTCTTACTTGTAATTTTTCGCGGACGACCTCGATCGCCTGCATGTTTTTTTTTTTTTTTTTTTTTTAAGCGAAGCCGATCGAGTATGGTTCCTCTTTGTTCGATCATATCTGAGATTAGCTCGACCTATCCTTGCCCCCTTGTCTTTGTTCACTTATAGTAAGTAAGGAAACAAAGACTAGTCTATCTGGCGAGCTATCTTCATTTTGCCGATTCTGAAGAGTCATGTGTGGTTGCGGTGTTCGATGGACCGATCTCCCAATCGTGTCTTCGTGTGCGCGGGATATTTAGTATCCTGCGACTCACTTTTGTGAGGGTCCTCCGTTAGGCTACTTTGCCTTGTGTTAAAAGCGAAGGCGGGCGATCTCGGCTCTGGAGGAGTCCTTGCGCGGAGTGTTGTCGGCTTATTCGACACCACGTCCGCGGCTTGTCGGCTTCTGCTTCCACCTCGGCCCGCCATGAAGATGGCGATCCTCGGCGGTGTGCGTTGAGGCGGGGAGTAACGGCACGTCGCATTGTTCGGGTTCACCATGTTAGATGATGTACCTTGAGAACGTGCGATCGCGCCTCTCGACTATTTTGGAGGGTCCTTCGGCTCGTCGGCCTCGTATTTAAACGAAGGGCGGACGATCTCAGCCCAAAGGAACCTTGTATGGCGAAGGTATCGGTTCCATCGACCTCGGGACCATGGTCGCAATAATTTTACCTAGGATCGTCGTGATCGGCGATCGTCGGTGATATGCGATGCACAGTGGGGCGATCGCCATAACAGATGGGATAACAAAAATCTCATTATATTCCTTGTACATCATTGAAATCGAATACAAATTTATCAGCGATAGTATTTTTTCGGATGCACGGCGTTCAGGGTATTGGTCGAGTACCGTCGGGATGTTCGATTCGTAGGCTCCTTTAGTTAACCATCTGGATACTCCGAAAGGTCCTTCGATTTGGACCAAAGACGCTGTATGGGTTTGGATTTTCTTGAGGGCGAGATCGCCCACTTGAAATCTTCTTTCTCGACCTTTGAATTGAAGAACTTCTCGGCTCTCCTTTTGTGGATTGTGTTCTTCATTTATGAGGTCGGCCGTCTTTCTTCAAGCATGTCTAGGTCGATTCGCGGGCTACATCGTTGTCGGTCGTCATCTCTGTTCGGTTCGATGGCGAGGACGGCGATCTCGAAGGAATCACCGCTTCATTCCGAAGGTAAGGCGAACGGGTTTCGCCGGTTGGTGCGGGTCGTCGTTCGGTAGGACCATAAAGCGTCAGGAGCTCGCTCGCCCATCTTCCTTGCCTGGATTCGAGTCGTGCTTTGATCGTGTGTTTGAGGATCTTATTCACCGCCTCTACACTGCCCGTTAAATGCAGGGTGATAGGGCGCCGAGAATAACCTTTTGACTCCCCACTTTTCACGAATTGCATGACTTCTAAGCCGTCGAATTGTTTCCGTTGTCGGAGATGATGGCACAGGGGCAAACCGAATCGGCATATTATGTTTTTCCATATAAACTTGATCACTTGCTCTTGGCCGATCTTGTTGGCGGTTCGGCCTCGGCCCATTTGGTGAAATAATCGACCCCAACGATGGCGAACTTACCCCACTGGAGCCGTCGGTAAGGGACCTATAAGGTCGATGCCCCATTGCGCAAATGGCGAGGGCTATACATGGAGGTGGTGTTCGGGTGATAGTTTAATGTTGGGGCCCATTATCGACATCTATGACAAGATCGCATAAGCGATCGCATCTTTCGAAGTGATGGCGGAAAAATCCTTATGCAGTCGTCTTATGGAGGAGGGCTCGCCGCCGCGTGGTTCCCACAAATCCGTCATGGATTTCGGCTAAAGCGAGCCGACCTTCCTCGGTGTAATACACTTGAGGAGGAAGGCTGAAGGCTCGCTTGTAAAGCCGATCGTCGATAGGGTATACCTTGTCGCACGAAGGCGAGTTGGCGAGCTTTAACACGGTCGTCGAGGTATTCCGTCCTTTAAGTATTTGATGAAGCGAGTCATCGATTCTCTTGGCGATGGCGACCGTGGCAACCAAATTCTGTCGATCGCCGGCCTTGCTGACTTTGTGATTTGGATGTTGGAGAAGTGGTGCCCCATCCGATGACGCTAGTTTGGAAAGTGCATCGGCACAGGAGTTGTGCTCTCGGGACTTGCTCGATTAGTACTTCTTCAAATTTTGTGCACATTTCGGCGACCGGCTCTTGGTATTTGACCATCTGTTGCGCGTGCCTCATATTCCCCCTTGACTTGGTTCACGACCAAAGGGAGTCCATGAAGATATGGGCGTCGAACATCCGGGCGAGGCTAGATCAAGCCCGCCTACGAGCTTCGTATTGACTTCATTGTTGGTTGCACGAAAGCGCATACGGCATTTGTGAAACTCGACCGTCGGGGCTAATGAGGACAATCCCTGCCCCTGCTCTCGCATTGGTCGCCGAGCCATCCACGTATAATTTCCAGGCGGGTCGGCCGACTGAGTCGGGCCGTGAGGGAACGTTAATTCCACCACGAAGTCCGCGAGCTTGGCCTTTGATCGCCGTGCGAGGAGCGTAAGTGATTCCGTATTGGGCGATCTCCAGCGACCACTTGAGGAGTCGTCCGTTGGTGTCCGGTCGGTGCAGGACTTGTCTTAGAGGTAGAGTTGTTAGGACTTCCACTTGGTGCTCGAAGAAGTAAGCTCTCAGCTTTCGTACACTCATGACAAGGGCGTAGGCGATCTTCTCCAATGGTGTATAACGTGTCTGCGTCGTGGGCGCTGGCTAACATAGTAGATCGGCAAGTGAGCTTGCCCATCTGCTCGCACAAGAACGGCACTCGGTCGACCTGCGAAGCCGCCAAGTAAAGGAATAATTTTTCAGGGGATCGGCTTTGCGAGGATCCGGGGTTAGATAGATATTCCTTTATTTTGGCGAATGCTACGACTTTCTTTCGTCCACGCGAACTTCTTGTTCTTGATGGTCGCGAAGAAAGGCTTGCTTTTATCGCCGAGCCGTGATATGAAAGCGGTTGAGGGCGGCGGACAACTGTGAGGCGTTGCACTGCTTGATATTTCGCGGTTCCTGCATGTCAAGGATCGCTTTGTATCTTGGTGGGGTTCGCCTCGATCCCCCTTTGGCTCACTATGTGCCCGGGAACTTCCGGAGCCCACCCCGAAGTTGCATTTCTTGGGGTTCAGCTTCATGTTAAATTTTTCAAGGATGGCGAACGTCTCGGCGAGATCGTTGAGGTGATCTTCCTTCTTGAGGCTTTTGACTACGATATCGTCAATGTAGACCTCCATGGTTTTGCCGATCTGATCGGCGAACATCCTATTGACTAATCGCTGGTAGGTCGCCCCTGCGTTTTTTAAGCCGAACGGCATTCTGACCCAATAGTATATGTCTTTTTCTGTGTGGAAAGATGTGTGTTTTATGTCTTCCTCCGCCATTGGGATTTGATGATATCCGGCGAAGGCATCCATAAACGACATCATTTCGCATCCTGCCGTGCTATCGACCAGGTGATCGATATGAGGCATCGGGAAGTGATCTTTTGGACATGCCGCGTTGAGGTCGGTGAAGTCAATGCATAATCTCCAGGAACCAGTTGGTTTTTTGACGAGCACCGCGTTGGCGACCCACTGTGGTTCGTCAGTGGCTACTCCGATCAATTTATTGTTGAGTAACTTCTGGATTTCTATGTCGAGCGCCGCGTATTTCTCGGGACCGAACTTCCTACGCTTCTGGTGAACAGGCTTCATCGCCTGGTCGATCTTCAGATAATGGCAAGCGTGTTCGGGACTTATGCCAACCATATCTTGATGTGACCAGGCAAAGACACCGATGTTCTTACGTAGCAAGTTGATCAGATCTCCTTTTAATTCGCGGTCGATGCTTGCGCCGATCTGTACCTCCCGTTCTGGATGATCCGGATCCATCGTAATGCTTTCCAACTCTTGGCGAGGCAGTCGCCTCGTTTGGTTCGATTTCCGGACTCGGTCCTAGGATCGATGTCGAGGCTTGGCTCGAAACCGATCCTTGGCTCGATGTCGTCCGTCAATCGATGAGAGATGGCGTCCCCTGAGTCGGGTTGGTACGAAGTGTTAGGCTCGTCGATCTCCATGGGTTGATCGTCGGTCGCTTCAATGTTACATATAGTATGGGAAGTATTGAAAGAATTAACAACATAGGAGTAACTCAAACATCTCTTTGCCATTAGTTGATCTCCTTTTACGGTCAAGCCGTCCCATCGGCGGTGGGGAATTTGATACGATAAAGAAAGATGAGGCGACCGCCTCAAAGGTTTCTAAAAGGCGACCTAGGAACCCATTATAGATCTTTGGCCTATCTATGATTACAAAGCTTAGGTTCTAGTAATCCTAACCTTGGGATCATAAAAGCATACTAGCTCGACGGAGAGCTTGATCCTCTCGTAGGCTTGGGTGTGTTGTCGCGAACCCTTGGAGCACGGTGTCGAAAGGCTTGATGAATTTGATCGGGTTGCCGAGTTGGTCTAGGCGGATTTGAATATGATGTTGCAAAAACTCCCATTGTCGACCAACACGCGATCGACCGTCTTCCCAAGGATGCAAGCGGAGATCACTAGTGCATCCTCTTTGGGACATTGCACTCCTTCCCCGTCCTTGTTGGAAAAGGTGATGAGCGCGTCTCTAGAGATGGTCGGCTCGGAGGTACTACAACATGGACTTCGGCGAAGGCCCTCGGTTCGGCTTTTCGCTTCTGTTTGTGGTGGAAAGCCGGGAAAGGCCCGAGGCTCCCACCTCCTGCTTGGAGCATGTTGATCCGGCGCGGGGGTTGATCGGAGGATCGACTCATCAGTACTCGGCTCATGCTCGATCACAGCGATCGGATTGGGAGAATTCTCTCGCTCGGTCGGCGTTCGCGCCCTCCGGCTCTTCCGTCACAGGTTACGGCTTGGTGATCAAATTATCCGGTTGCCTTCCTCAAGCGATCGCGGTATGCGAGGAGGTCGCGGCATTAGCTAGTGTTGTGGCGGGACTCTTATGATAGGCACGAGAATTTCTTTGCGGTCTAGATGGCCGTGGTCCCTTATCGGCTTTGGCTTGAAAGCCACTCGCGACCCTTGATCGCGTTGAAGATGTGGGCGGAGATAAGTTGAGGTTGTGAAGAAGGTGGACCTCTACATCCTCGAAGGCTTTGAACTCGCCGGGCGGCTTGGCGACCGCCTTTACAGGCTTGGCGACCGTCTTCTTGGACATGGGAAGGTGCTTTCCCTTCTTGGGTCCCTCGTCCGAGCGGAGTGAGCATCTTCGCACGGCGGATAATCGGCGGCTCGGCGCAGGCAGCTGTATAGGTCGGTGGAAAATCTTTTGTGAGGTGCACGAACATGGGCGATCGTCCGTGGAATCCGTTCGGGATCTGCGTGGTGAGCGATCTCGTCGGCAGCGGGCTCACCGGTGAGGACTATCTCGTCCACCCGGTCGATATAATCCTCATCGATTCATCCTTCCCTGCCCGATTTTCATCATGCGGTGGGGACCTTCCGGCGGCGACTTTGGCGGCGAAGTATGACGTGAAGTCGTTCGCGGCTTCTCAAAGCAATTGATTGAGCGAGATGGTAGCGAGATGTACCACACTGTGGGCGAGATCGCCCGAGTTAGCGGGAACATACGACATTTCGTCGCATCCAAGCTCCGCATCCGATCATGTAGATCCGAATTTGCTTAAGTGGGTTCCCGGATCCGTTCTCCCCTCGTATAGAGGTGTGCGTGGGGATTGATCGTTGATTGGGTGGAGCGATCTCGTCTGGACGCGAGTGGCTCATTTAGCCTGCCGATCGGTCTCTGGCGTTGCCCAATTTCTAGGAGCGTCTTCATCTCGTCATTTGGCGTTGCATAGCGGCGATCGGTCGCTGGCTCGCCGATTGGCTCTCAGGCTGCGAACCAAGGCGATCGTGTGCGATCCCCTAGCTCCGTGGTGAATGACGATCTCCCCGCCGGAGGGTTCCCTTCTTGGGCGGCGGGGCTCGTTGCCGATCTGTCTCTTGGGAGTCGGATACGCCGAACTCCCGGTAAAGGATTCGGATATCGATGTCTCATTTGGGGCTGAGTGCCAGTCGCCATGAGGATCGCTCCTGGCGGCTGAAGACGGAATCGTCCCGCCTTACGAGAGCCTTCCCCTGCGGCTCGGGACTTTCTGTTGATTTCTCAACATAGATCCCCTTGAGCTTCCTTTTGCTTGCCCGGCGGTTAGCCGACGGGGTGATGGTAGGCGTATCGCGGGCGCTCTGCCGTTCCCGGAGGATGGCTATAGCCTCCTCAATCTGTTCCGACGTCTGGAGGCCGGTCGAGTGAGAGGCTAGAACCGTCCTCGGGGCGGGAGCGAGCTAGCGTCGCCACGCTCGCCTCCGTCGTGGGCCGGGATTCGGTCCTCGCCGGAATAAGATTTCCGTGAGATCTCGGGTGGCCCTCTTGGAGGTTGTTGCTGATGTCATTTTCTGATGGTTTTTCTATTGAAGAACAGTGAGTGTTTCTTCAAGTATATGTCCGGAGAACAGTGAGTGTTCTTCGAGACGGTAGGAATAAAAATGAAGGTTTAGTGCCCTCCTTCTAGCGCCAATTGTTGTTACCCAAAATATTATCCGGAGATAGTATTGCTGGAACGATCGAGTAACAAACAAAATGCGAGAACACTTCCGTGGGAAAATGGATAACACAAGATTTGCCGGGGTTGTTAGTCCCGGGCTTGAATGCTCTCGCGAGATGTTATTAATAAATATACTGTCGAGTACAAATATTAATGTTAGAATCTAATACAATGAGTGTAAAAGCTTCTAGTTATCTAGGCTTTAGAGCGCGTAGATTGCCGGAAGAACCAGACGGATGAATCTGTGAGTTCTTGTTTGGAATTTATGATGAACGTGTGAACGTCACTATGAATATGTTAGTGCTTGCCAAAAGTGCCTTTTGTTCTCTCTTTGGTGTGTATTTTGCACTTAATTCGTAGTAGAATTCGTCCCTTTGGCCGCAACAGTGAGTCCTCTATTTATAGGGGACAAAGTAGTTGGGATCCCTCAGGCGATCGCGGGCGATCGCCGTTTTCTATAATAAAATAAACGGCCGATCGTCCCGTCACGTGGGCCTGTTCCCTTGAGGTCCGAGGTTGCGGTTGGAGGCGGTGGGTGAACGATGGGAAGCCGGCCGCGTCGAGTCGCCGCCATCGAGGAGGGTCCACTTCGTACCTTTCGGCGGCCTTGTCGGTAGGTATGGTAGGTGACAGGCTGGGGTCAATGATCCTTTTTGTTGGTATTCTATGAAGATCCGCGGGTGGGCCATCGTCCAAGATTCGGTCTTCGACGACTTTGACGGATGCTGGATCCCCACGTGGCATGAGATGATCGCCTCTGATCCGTTAGACAAAGACGATCGCCAGGTATCAAAAGACGATCGCTGGTTACCAAAAGACGATCGCTGTATCATGCCGGACTTTAGGTGTTCGTCCGGAGTTTGGCTTCTATGGTTGACTTTTCAGGGAGGTCGCCGATCGCCTATCGTGGCGAATTAATCGTCGCACAACACTACTTATTTAACTCCAGTATGGATGCTGGAAGAGGTCGTGGTCGTGGTCGCGGTCGTGGTCGAGGACGCGGCCGGAGACGTGGGGCCGGTGGGGCGGCCACGTCACAGTCTTCGGGAGCCGGCAGTACCGGCGACCGTCACAGTCATGCTTCTTCTCAGGAGCGCGCCGACCTTGGTATTGCGGCTGTTATGCAACAAATGGTGAACCAAATGGCGGCAATAGCTCAGGCGGTTCAGAACCCGGAACAAGCCCATGTTAATCGGGGTGGAGCAGACCGTTGGCTCCAAGATGTCATCAAGATGCATCCTCCTCAGTTTTCGGGAGCTTCCGACCCGATTGGCTGGGAAGGGTGGATCAAGGAGATATCTAAAGTCTTCACTGCTACCAACTGTCCCGAGGACCGTAAAGTCCCTATTGCTCAATACTTTCTCACAGGGGGCCTTACGGTGGTGGGAGGCCGTTGGGCCCAAAGATCATGCCGATTCGTGGTGAGTTTCAAGAATTGATGGAGATCAATATTGCCCGTGGCCGTCGGACAGGCTCGGGTACATGCTTTTATGATGCTCAACCGCGGGATATCCCCGTATCTCAAGCTATTGCTGATTTTAACAAGGAGTTGGGTTATGTGAAGACCCAAGTTGTCGAGGAGAGCGACAAAATTTTCCATTTTTCCGAAGGATGAAATTGTCTATTCGGGACTATATGTCGGGGCTCGTCTGTACTACCTTGAAGGATTACGAGTAGGGCCCTTGCTTACGATATGCAGCGTGGCGAGTGAGGCATCCGCGAGTAAGAAACAAGTCATGGGGATTTTCGGGCCACAAGGTGGGGGTCGTGAAATTTGATCTGCTAACTTTTCCAGTGGTGGCCCGGCTCGATCTTGGGTTTCCCGTAGGCTGCCAGTGCCCCTTCTCGAGAGGTGAAATGCTTTAACCGTGGCGGCGGGGCCACATCGGTCGTATTTGTCCGAACCCTTTCTTGGACGTGTAATCAGTGTGGCGGTCGGGTCACAAGTGCTTCTGTCTTGAGAGGAGAAAATCCTTGGTGCCCGGGCTTCCATTCCAGTGCCTAGGGAACCAAGTGTGAATCGAGATCGTTGCTCCTCAATCTCCGCCGAGTGCTAGTCGGGGAGAGGTCGAGTCGAGCCCTCTAAGGGGAGCTTCGGTGTCGGCTCGGCCCACCGCGTGTCTATGAGATGCGGAGAGCCGATGACCCAGCTCTACCGTGGCGGCAGTACCGTTTATATTCTTTCTCATCTGTCGGTGTGCTTTTCGATTAGGTGCTACGCATTCGTTCATATCTTTGGATTGTGCGCGCCGTTTGAGTCTCGACCGTTTGACGCCTTGTGAGCCCTTCATCGTTAAGCTTCTAGCGGTGATAGGATCGTTGGTGATCGGGAGGTTCGAGGCTGCTACGTGTTTATTTGTGAGAGGGCTTGGCCCTCTAATCTTATTGTTGTGGGTATTGAGGGTGAGGACTTAATTCTCGGGGATGATTGGCTCGAGCGGCATGGTGCGATCATGAACTACCGCACGAGAATCATCACCATGTTAGCCGATGATGGCAGAGCACTCTTTCGCCGGGCGAAAGAGGGGAACCAGTCGTTATTAACGCCTTGAAGGCGATGAGACTCCTACGAAAGGGTGTACGGCTATTGGTGCTACGCCTTGCGGGCGGAGAGTGGTGGGGTCGAGCTTTCGTCGATTCCAATCGTTAATGAGTTTTCGATGTTTTCTGACGAGTTCTGGGATTGCCACCGGACGCGAGGTCGAGTTCGCTATAGAGTTAGAGCCGGGTGCGGCTCCTATTTCAAGGCGCCCTATCGCATGGCACCTTCAGAGATGTCCGAGTTGAAGAAGCGGTTGAGTGAGCTTCTTGAGTCGGGGTATGTTCGACAGCGCCTCGCCTTGGGGCGCACCGGTCTGTTTGTGCGGAAGAAGGATGGTTCACTACGTTTGTGTATCGACTATCGCGAACTAAACAAGGTGACCATCAAAAACAAGTATCCTTTGCCGAGAATTGACGACTTATTCGACCCGATTGCGGGGAGGCTGCGGTATTCTCGAAGATTGATTTGAAATCGGTACTATCGGCTCGGGTGAGAGAGTCCGATGTGCCGAAGACAGCTTTTCGGACGAGATACGGACATTATGAGTTTGTAGTTATGCCTTTCGGGTTAACTAATGCACCGGCGGTGTTCATGCAGTTGATGAACAAAGTCTTTATCGAGTATTTGGATAAGTGTGTTGTCGTCTTCATTGACGATATTCTTATTTATTCGAGGAACGAGGAAGAGCATGCCCATCATTTGCGGATAGTGTTAGACATTTTGAGGACCGAGCAACTCTATGTGAAGTTCTCGAAATGTGAGTTATTTGAAGGAAGTGATGTTTTTGGGTCACGTGATTTCAGTAGGGGGTTCGCGTAGATCCGCGAAGATCGAGGCGGTATTGGATTGGGCACCGCCCAACGTGAGAGCTCAGAAGTTTCTTGGGTTTGGTGGCTACTACCGTAGGTTCGTGAGGTTTCTCGGCGGCTCGACCACTTACACGATTACTCCGAAATCAGAAGTTAAATGCGGAATGACGAGAGCGATTCGATTTTGAGGAAGCGAAGAAGCGTTTGACTTGACCCGGTTTTGGCGTTGCCATGTGGCAACGAGGATTCGCCGTTTATAGCGATGCTTCGGTCGTGGTCTTGGGTGCGTATTAATGCAGCACGGCAAGACCATTGCCTTTGCGTCGAGACAGTTGAGGCCGTATGAGCTTAACTACCCTACCCATGATTTGGAGTTAGCGGCAGTCGTATTCGCGCTCAAGATTTGGCGTCACTATCTTTTCGGCTCTGCATGTCAGATTTTTACTGATCATAAAAGTCTGAAATACATATTTACTCAGCTGGAGTTGAATATGAGGGATAGGAGGTGGTTAGAGCTGATTAAGGATTATGACCTCGAAATCCTTTATCATCCGGGCAAGGCGAACGTCGTGGCCGACGCCTTGAGTCGGAAACCGATTGCATTGCGATCGCTTGAGATCCTTACGTCTCAGTCCGAGCTTCAGCGAGCTTTGATCGAGTTAGGTGTTGAGGTTCTATTGCCGGGAACTGTCGGGCAATTTCGTGCTTTGGAAATTTCGTCGTCTTTGATCGATGAGATTAAGCTGAAGCAGTCAGAGGACCCGATGATTACTCAAATCCGAGAGAACGTTCTTAAAGGAAAGTCTCCTGGATTTGTGATTCACGAAGATGGTGTTTTGAGGTTTCGGGGTCGGCTTTGTGTACCGAACGACTCAGAGTTGAGACAGAGTATTTTGCGGGAGGCCCATGCTACACCTTACTCCGTTCATCCTGGTTCGAGTAAGATGTACAAGGACTTGAGAAGGAACTTCTGGTGTAATGACATGAAGGAGGAGGTCGCGCAATTCGTAGCAAGGTGTTTGACTTGCCAGCAAGTCAAAATCGAGCATCGGCCGACCATTTGGGCTTTTGCGATCACTTCGTTAGGAATGGAAATGGGAAGATATATCGATGGATTTCATTACGAGTCTGCCGAGATCGAGGTCGGGCATGAATATGGTATGGGTGATTGTCGATCGTCTGACCAAGTCGGCACATTTTCTGGGCATCAAGGACACTTGGGGCCCGGAGAAGTTAGCTCGTGTGTTTATCGCGCAGATCGTGAGACTTCATGGTACCCCGAAGTCTATTGTTTCGGATCGTGATGGTCGTTTTGTATCGCACTTCTGGCAGGCGGTGCATAAGGCGTTGGGTACCCGGTTGCGTTTGAGTACCTCTTTTCATCCCCAGTCAGATGGACAGTCGGAACGCACTATCCAGACGTTCGAGGACTTGTTGCGTGTCTGTGCTCTCGATTGGAATAGTAACTGGGAGGAACATTTGCCATTGATCGAATTCACGTATAACAATAGTTGGCACGCGTCGATTCGGATGGCACCGTACGAGGCACTTTATGGGCGGTGATGTCGATCACCGATTTGTTGGAATGAGGCGTCTGATTTGGTCGGGACCGAGCCGGATGTCGTTTTAGAGACGAGGCGGAAGATAGAACTAATTCGGGAACGGATGTTGTCGCCCGAGTCGGCGAAGTCGTATACCGACGTCCGTCGTCGACCTTTGGAATTCGAGGTGGGAGACCACGTTTTGCTAAAGGTGTCGCCGACGAAGGGAGTTCTTCGTTTCGAGAAGAAAGGGAAGTTGAGTCCGAGATTTATCGGCCCCTTTGAGATCCTCGAGCGAGTCGGTGGGTTGGCATACCGTTTGGCGTTACCTCCGGCCTTGAGTCATGTTCATAGCGTTTTTCATGTTTCCCAGCTGAGGAAATATGTCTCGGATCCTAGTCACGTCATCGATTATGGCGAGATTGATATCGCTGAAGATATTACTTTTGAGGAGCATCCTTTGAAGATTTTGGAGCATCGTGAGAAACGAATGAGGCATAAAACCATCCCTTTGGTCAAAGTGCAGTGGTCGAGACACGGTGTCGAGGAAGCAACTTGGGAAACCGAGGATAGCATGCGTGCTAGGTACCCTGAGTTGTTTGTTTCTTAAGTTTCGGGACGAAACTTATTTTTAGAGAGGTAGAATGTAATATCCGCATTTTTTCTTTCCCTTGTATTTTCATCTTTGGTGTATTTCTCGATCGTAGTGCCCCTCGGGTACCTTTCAGTGTGTCCTTCCTGTCAACTGTTGAACTGTTTTCTCGTTATTGTTGTGCGGAACCGCCGTTTCGGGGTTGCCGTGGATCCATTTCGTGTTATTAGTTCCCAAATATTGATTCCTATCGTTTTTATTCTCTTTCCGGATCATTTTTATCATTTTGGGACCCAAAAGGGGTGTGGGCGCGGCCTGAGTGTGTGCGCCGCGGCACACAAATTTCTCCAATTGTTGGTCGAGCGATCATGCGTGTGCCGCGGCACACCCATCCGTGCCGCGGCACAAGCCGAGTCAGCCGCAAGACACCCGTCCGGTGCCGCGGCACACCCGTGTGACATCTGCGACCAAAACCCGATCAGACCGGTGCCGCGGCACACGCAGCCGTGGCCGCAGACACCGCCGAAACCTGGGAGTAATTTTTTGGCCTGTGTCGCGGCACACAAAGCGGTCAACTGTGCAATCTCGTCCTTATTAGACGAGATCGGCCATTTTTCTCCTTCATTTCACCTGCGCGAGAGAGAGAGGTCTAAGGGGGGGAGAACTTCTCAAGCATTCTTCATTCGGGGGTCGATTTTCATCATCTTCCTTCGGTTGTGAGGCTCGGATAATCAATCTAACGCGTGTTCTACGGATCTTAGTACTTGAATCTTCAAAGGTAATATTTCTAGAACCCTATTTTCGATTAATTTGGGGGTTTTGGGTTTTTCTTCCGATTCATTCCGTTTTGTTGGTGGATTCATGATGAATACGATTAATATTGTTAGTATCTTTCGCTTTCCTACGGATTCATGGATATTTTGCGGATTTTTACGGAATCGAGAGGGTTTGGTTGTGGTCCGCCCTCGTTGTTATTTTTGGTACGAATATACATGAATCGTAGGCGGGTTTCTGGGTGTATTCCATTCCATAATCGTTTAGAAGTGGTTGTGATTGTGCTATTCGGATCGTTAGGTTCATTTTCGTCGGTTCCTCGCGGCCGTGCTTGATTCTTCCGTTCCGTTCGTGTCGTCGCCTATTTAATCGAGGCAAGTATCCTTATGAACTTACGATCTTGACATAGTAGTTTTGTATGAGAAATTGTGTGTGTATGCTCACTACGGGTTAGATCCGACGGGGTCTCGGTAGGGCTCCACGAAGCTGTGGAACCGCGAGCTTGCTTTTAACCACTGTGGGTTAGATCCGACGGGGTCTCGGCAGGGATCCACGAAGTCAGGTCCGCGATTAATTGTGGTGCATTTTACAAATGTGGTTTTGATTATTGGCATTTTAAATGAGTGTTTTGGAACTATGATTTCTTGATTGCATGCATTACTATATGTGTAAGATGTAAATTGTTCATTTGGTTACTTGTCTTGGCGTAATTGCTAACCCCTCTGAGGACCCATTTTAGAAATTCGTTTTATGAATTTGGTCGGAGTTCATCGAGACGAACGGGCGCTGGACCAGTATGCGGATGATGGCCGAGCGTGATGATTGTGCACGAGGGATGTCTTAGTGTCTTCTACCTTTTCATATTTTGTGGTTTTGTTTGAACTAATAGAAGTACTCGAGTACTTAAGAATTTTTACTCGTCTGGATTGTATTGTTGTTTATCGTGTTTGTGTCGGATTATGATGCTATGTTGACCGGTTGAACCGGGTGGATTATTTTGTTGGGCGTCTTTATGACGAGGTGTTATTCTGTTGTTCTGTGAGTCGATGAGTTTGATGTTCGGCCAGCCTGGTGGGTCCCATGTAGGGATTCACGGCGCTGTAATATACCTCGAATATCTTGGGGGTGTTACAACCGTCGGGTTCTGCGACAGAGAGAGAGAGAGATGTTTTTTTCTTGGAAGAGAGAGAAAGATTGGGTTGTGGGACCGTTTAGATTATTGTTGTTTGGTTTTATTACTTTTCTATTTCTTTTATGTTTTTTATCTTTTAGTGGTAGACTTAAGGGTACTAATGTCTTAACATATTTTGGTATAAAAAACTTATATTCTTATGAATGATGATATATAACTTGTTACTTTTATGGTTTGGTACTAAAAAGATAGCGCCCTATATTATATTTTATATATATATAGTACGAGAATATATCCCAAAAATACAGTATTTTAATCTTAAAAATAATTTGGTAAATATATATTTTGGTAACCAAAATCATGCATCTTAAAGTATTATGTTTGCATCTAAAAACATATGGTATTTTATAACTAACAAAATTTATAGTTCATAAAGGATATATTTCTTGTTGTAAGGTACAAAGGTCTGAATTTGAAATGTTGCAGACAACAATATGTGATTTCAACCAGAGTGCACTGACAGTGGTTCTGATGGGAAAGTGGGCCCAAGTCCCCGTGCTTTTCATATTGATGTTGCAATTGATTATCACATGTTCATATTCGGTTGAAGGTCTGGTGGTAATAGATATTGTTGTAAAAATAAGTTTGTGCATCTATAATTGACGACGTAACTACTAATGCTTGTCTAGATTCGATGATTCACAATAAAATTTGTGAATTGAAAGTTAGACGATTTTTGGGTGTTAGATACTGGTAAGTTTCCGCGCATTCCACCTTAGGCAATCATTAATGATGGGATTGGGAGGTAAACACAAATGTGCTTAGCTGATCCCATTTGGTTGTATATATATATATATATATATATATATATATATATATATATATATGGCAATGGTTAGAATTTACCAGTTCAAGAAATTTTGCAGCTGCGCGTCAGACAGTAAAATTGTGATGTAAGGACTATATTTCCTTTTTCTTGCTGATTATATTGGATATTTGTTCAACTTGTTTGCCTGATTATTTTAAACTTGATGCAGGAGGTACGGTGGCTGGGATGGTAAAAAGTGGCTTTCAGATGTCTATGTCCTAGATACAAGTAAATTTATTATTGATGTTTTATGTTGCTATTTTTTGTTGTTTTTAGATCATAACCTTAAGCAGCAAGTTTCCTAATATTTAATTACTCCATGAACAGTTTCGCTTGAATGGACAAAGTTGTCAGTTTTAGGGCTTGATTGGATGGAGAGTAGGGAAGGGTAAATAAAGGAAGTGTCGGGAAAGGTAGGAAAGGGGAATGAAGGGGTAGAGAAGGGAAAGGAAGGATAGTTTCTAACCCTTCCAAACCCACCAAATTGGTGGGTTGGAAATTAGAGCAAAATATATATAAAACATACATTTTCAAACCCTTGCTAATCCCTCCATACCCATGCACTTCTAATTTTTTTTTTCTCCCAAACAAAGATGTCTAGTAACCCTTACTAACTCTTCCCTTACTAACCTCCACTACAGGAAAAACGCAATCAGACAACATTAATCAGACAACAGTCGGCCGAAAAAGTGTTGGCTGAAATTAACAGACAACGGTTTATTTTCATCCTCGAAAAAGTATTATGTAATCCAAGTATATTACAACAGTTTAAAAACCGTTGTCTAGAAAAACCAATCAGACAAGACTTTTTGTCGGGGGTGTTGTGCAAACTTGGGGGATTAGACAACCGTTTTAAAAATATATTGTGGGAATTAGCTTAAGACAATGCCACGTTAAACCGTTGTTGAAATAAGACTAGTGTTTTTAACTATACTTGTTTTATTACATTTCACACAACGTGTCATAAAATCATTGTGTGACTCAGACAAGTATTTTTTAATATTTTATATTTAATCATGTTTCAAACAACGGAATATTAAAACCGTTATCTAAAGCACATACTTTATCTAAAGCACGTAGTAGTTTGCTAAAATCTCAAACCAAGTTAATATTTTATTTTTTGAAAATTTGGGAACATCACTCAATTAGATATATCTTGACATCTGTATGGTTGGATCTTCGATAAATATTTTAAAAAAAATAGAAACAATAATCCGTGAAAATCACTAGTTACTAGTCAATTTAGTAGTGGTTTGCTAAGATCTCAAACGAAATTAATTTTTTATTTTTTGAAAATTTGGGAACATCACTGAATTAGATATATGTTGACATCCGTATGGTTGGATCGTCGATAAATATTTTACAAAAATAGAAACAATAATCCGTGAAAAGCACTAGTTACTAGCTAGTCAATTTAGTAGTGGTTTGCTAAGATCTCAAGACAAATTAATTTTTTATTTTTGAAAATTTGGGAACATCACTCAATTAGATATATGTTGACATCCGTACGGTTGGATCGTCGAAAATAATTTTACAAAAATATAAACAAAAATCCGTGAAAATCACTAGTTACTAGTCAATTTAGTAGTGGTTTGCTAAGATCTCAAACCAAATTAATTTTTTATTTTTGGAAATTTGTTAACATCACTCAATTAGATATATGTTGACATCCGTACGGTTGGATCGTCGATAAATATTTTTACAAAAATAGAAACAATAATCCGTGAAAAGCACTAGTTACTAGCTAGTCAATTTAGAAGTGGTTTGCTAAGATCTCAAGCCAAATTAATTTTTTATTTTTTGCAAATTTGCGAACATCACTCAATTAGATATATGTTGACATCCGAATGGTTGGATCGTCGATAAATATTTTACGAAAATAGAAACAATAATCCGTGAAAAGCACTAGTTACTAGCTAGTCAATTTACTAGTGGTTTGCTAAGATCTCAAGCCAAATTAATTTTTTATTTTTTGAAAGTTAGGGAACATCACTCAGTTAGATATATGTTGACATCCGTCCGGTTGGATCGTCGATAAATATTTTTGAAAAAATAGAAACAATAATCCATGACAAATCATTAGTTATTACTAGTCAATTTACTAGTGGTTTGCTATGATCTCAAACCAAATTAATTTTCTATTTTTTAAAAATTTGGGAACATCACTAAATTAGATATATTTTAACATCCGTACGGTTGGATCGCCGATAAATATTTTTTTAAAAAAAAAAGAAACAATAATCCAAGACAAAGCACTAGTTACCACAACTATTCAATTTGGTAGTGATTTGCTAAGATCTCAAACCAAATTATTTTTTTTATTTTTTGGAAATTTGGGAACATCACTCAATTAGATATATGTTGACATCCGTACGGTTGGATCGTCGATAAATATTTTACAAAAATAGAAACAATAATCCGTGAAAAGCACAAGTTACTAGCTAGTCAATTTAGTAGTGGTTTGCTAAGATCTCAAGCCAAATTAATTTTTTATTTTTTGAAAATTTGCGAACATCACTTAATTAGATATATGTTGACATCCATGTGGTTGGATCGTCGATAAATATTTTACAAAAATAGAAACAATAATCCGTGAAAAGCACTAGTTACTAGCTAGTCAATTTAGTAGTGGTTTGCTAAGATCTCAAGCCAAATTAATTTTTTATTTTTTGAAAATTTGCGAACATCACTCAATTAGATATATGTTGACATCCGTATGGTTGGATCATCGATAAATATTTTACAAAAATAGAAACAATAATCCGTGAAAAGCACTAGTTACTAGCTAGTCAATTTACTAGTGGTTTGCTAAGATCTCAAGCCAAATTAATTTTTTTATTTTTTGAAAGTTTGGGAACCTCACTCAGTTAGATATATGTTGACATCCGTCCGGTTGGATCGTCGATAAATATTTTTTGAAAAAATAGAAACAATAATCCATGACACATCATTAGTTATTACTAGTCAATTTACTAGTGGTTTGCTATGATCTCAAACCAAATTAATTTTCTATTTTTTAAAAATTTGGGAATATCACTAAATTAGATATATTTTAACATCCGTACGGTTGGATCATCGATAAATATTTTTTAAAAAAAAAAGAAACAGTAATTCAAGACAAAGCACTAGTTACCAAAACTAGTCAATTTGGAAGTGATTTGCTAAGATCTCAAACCAAATTAATTTTTTATTTTTTGGACATTTGGGAACATCACTCAATTAGATATATGTTGACATCCGTACTGTTGGATCGTCGATAAATATTTTTGAAAAAATAGAAACAATAATCCGTGAAAAGCACTAGTTACTAGTCAATTTAGTAGTGGTTTGCTAAGATCTCAAACTAAATTAATTTTTTATTTTTGGAAATTTGGGAACATCACTCAATGAGATATATTTGACATCCGTACGGTTGGATCGTCGATAAATATTTTTGAAAAAATAGAAACAATAATCCGTGAAAAGCACTAGTTACTAGTCAATTTAGTAGTGGTTTGCTAAGATCTCAAGCCAAATTAATTTTTTATTTTTTGAGAATTTGGGAACATCACTCAATTAGATACATGTTGACATCTCCATGATTTAATCGTCGATAAATATTTTTGAAAAAATAGAAACAATAATCCGTGAAAAGCACTGAATTCTAGACTACTCAATTTACTAGTAGTTTGCTAAGATCTCAAGCCAAATTAATTTTTTATTTTTTAAAAATTTGGGAACATCACTCAATTAGATATATGTTGACATCCGTACGGTTGGATCGTCGATAAATATTTTACAAAAATAGAAACAATAAGCCGTGAAAAGCACTAGTTACTAGCTAGTCAATTTAGTAGTGGTTTGCTAAGATCTCAAGCCAAATTAATTTTTTATTTTTTGAAAATTTTCAAAAATCACTCAATTAGATATATGTTGACATCCGAATGGTTGGATCGTCGATAAATATTTTACAAAAATAGAAACAATAATCCGTGAAAAGCACTAGTTACTAGCTAGTTAATTTACTAGTGGTTTGCTAAGATCTCAAGCCAAATTAATTTTTTATTTTTTGAAAGTTTGGGAACGTCACTCAGTTAGATATATGTTGACATCCGTCTGGTTGGATCGTCGATAAATATTTTTGAAAAAATAGAAACAATAATCCATGACACATCATTAGTTATTACTAGTAAATTTACTAGTGGTTTGCTATGATCTAAAAACAAATTAATTTTCTATTTTTTAAAAATTTGGGAACATCACTAAATTAGATATATTTTAACATCCGTACGGTTGGATCGCCGATAAATATTTTTTAAAAAAACAAAACAATAATCCAAGACAAAGCACTAGTTACGAGAACTATTCAATTTGGTAGTGATTTGCTAAGATCTCAAACCAAATTAATTTTTTATTTTTTGGAAATTTGGGAACATCACTCAATTAGATATATGTTGACATCCGTACGGTTGGATCGTCGATAAATATTTTACAAAAATAGAAACAATAATCCGTGAAAAGCACTAGTTACTAGCTAGTCAATTTAGAAGTGGTTGCTAAGATCTCAAGCCAAATTAATTTTTTATTTTTTGAAAATTTGCGAACATCACTCAATTATGTTGACATCCGTGTGGTTGGATCATCGATAAATATTTTACAAAAATAGAAACAATAATCCGTGAAAACCACTAGTTACTAGCTAGTCAATTTAGTAGTGGTTTGCTAAGATCTCAAGCCAAATTAATTTTTTATTTTATGAAAATTTACGAACATCACTCAATTAGATATATGTTGACATCCGTATGGTTGGATCGTCGATAAATATTTTACAAAAATAGAAACAATAATCCGTGAAAAGCACTAGTTACTAGTTAGTCAATTTACTAGTGGTTTGCTAAGATCTCAAGCCAAATTAATTTTTTATTTTTTGAAAGTTTGGGAACATCACTCAGTTAGATATATGTTGACATCCGTCTGGTTGGATTGTCGATAAATATTTTTGAAAAAATAGAAACAATAATCCATGACACATCATTAGTTATTACTTGTCAATTTAGTAGTGGTTTGCTATGATCTCAAACCAAATTAATTTTTTATTTTTTAAAAATTTGGGAACATCACTAAATAAGATATATTTTAACATCCGTACGGTTGGATCGTCGATAAATATTTTTTAAATAAAAAGAAACAATAATCCAAGACAAAGCACTAGTTACGAGAACTAGTCAATTTGGTAGTGATTTGCTAAGATCTCAAACCAAAATAATTTTTTATTTTTTGGAAATTTGGGAACATCACTCAATTAGATATATGTTGACATCCGTACGGTTGGATCGTCGATAAATATTTATGAAAAAATAGAAACAATAATCCGTGAAAAACACTAGTTACTAGTCAATTTAGTAGTGGTTTGGTAAGATCTCAAACCAAATTAATTTTTTATTTTTTGAGAATTTGGGAACATCACTCAATTAGATATATGTTGACATCTCCATGATTTAATCGTCGATAAATATTTTTGAAAAAATAGAAACAATAATCCGTGAAAAGCACTAGTTTCTAGCACTACTCAATTTACTAGTAGTTTGCTAAGATCTCAAGCCAAATTAATTTTTTATTTTTTAAAAATTTGGGAACATCACTCAATTAGATATATGTTGACATCCGTACGGTTGAATCGTCGATAAATATTTTACAAAAATAGAAACAATAATCCGTGAAAAGCACTAGTTACTAGCTAGTCAATTTAGTAGTGGTTTGCTAAGATCTCAAGCCAAATTAATTTTTTATTTTTTGAAAATTTTCAAAAATCACTCAATTAGATATATGTTGACATCCGAATGGTTGGATCGTCGATAAATATTTTACAAAAATAGAAACAATAATCCGTGAAAAGCACTAGTTACTAGCTAGTCAATTTACTAGTGGTTTGCTAAGATCTCAAGCCAAATTAATTTTTTATTTTTTGAAAGTTTGGGAACATCACTCAGTTAGATATATGTTGACATCCGTATGGTTGGATCGTCGATAAATATTTTTGAAAAAGTAGAAACAATAATCCATGACACATCATTAGTTATTACTAGTCAATTTACTAGTGGTTTACTATGATCTCAAACCAAATTAATTTTCTATTTTTTAAGAATTTGTTAACATCACTAAATTAGATATATTTTAACATCCGTACGGTTGGATCGCCGATAAATATTTTTTAAAAAAACAAAACAATAATCCAAGACAAAGCACTAGTTACGAGAACTATTCAATTTGGTAGTGATTTGCTAAGATCTCAAACCAAATTAATTTTTTATTTTTTGGAAATTTGGGAACATCACTCAATTAGATATATGTTGACATTCGTACGGTTGGATCGTCGATAAATATTTTACAAAATAGAAACAATAATCCGTGAAAAGCACTAGTTACTCGCTAGTCAATTTAGTAGTGGTTTGCTAATATCTCAAGCCAAATTAATTTTTTATTTTTTGAAAATTTGCGAACATCACTCAATTAGATATATGTTGACATCCGTGTGGTTGGATCGTCGATAAATATTTTACAAAAATAGAAACAATAATCCGTGAAAAGCACTAGTTATTAGCTAGTCAATTTAGTAGTGGTTTGCTAAGATCTCAAGCCAAATTAATTTTTTATTTTATAAAAATTTGCGAACATCACTCAATTAGATATATGTTGACATCCGTATGGTTGGATCGGCGATAAATATTTTACAAAAATAGAAACAATAATCCGTGAAAAGCACTAGTTACTAGTTAGTCAATTTACTAGTGGTTTGCTAAGATCTCAAGCCAAATTAATTTTTTATTTTTTAAAAATTTGGGAACATCACTGAGTTAGATATATGTTGACATCCGTACGGTTGGATCGTCGATAAATAATTTTACAAAAATAGAAACAATAATTCGTGAAAAGCACTAGTTACTAGCTAGTCAATTTACTAGTGGTTTGCTAAGATCTCAAGCCAAAGTGATTTTTTATTTTTTAAAAATTTGGGAACATCACTCAATTAGATATATGTTGACATCGGTATAGTTGGATCGTAATAATATTATAAAAATAGAAACAATAATCCGTGAAAACCACTAGTTACTAGCACTTGTCAATTTACTAGTGGTTTGCTAAGATCTCAAACCAAATTAATTTTTTATTTTTTGAAAATTTGGGAACATCAATAAATTAGATATATGTTGACATCCGTACGGTTGGATCGTCGATAAATATTTACAAAAATAGAAACAATAATCCGTGAAAAGCACTAGTTACTAGCTAGTCAATTTAGAAGTGGTTTGCTAAGATCTCAAGCCAAATTAATTTTTTATTTTTTGCAAATTTGCGAACATCACTCAATTAGATATATGTTGACATCCGAATGGTTGGATCGTCGATAAATATTTTACGAAAATAGAAACAATAATCCGTGAAAAGCACTAGTTACT
Organism: Orobanche coerulescens; assembly: GCA_033398695.1. Lineage (NCBI taxonomy): Eukaryota > Viridiplantae > Streptophyta > Magnoliopsida > Lamiales > Orobanchaceae > Orobanche > Orobanche coerulescens. The sequence continues at coordinate 40,880,657 of CM065816.1, read as the reverse complement.
AGCTAGTCAATTTACTAGTGGTTTGCTAAGATCTCAAGCCAAATTATTTTTTTATTTTTTGAAAGTTAGGGAACATCACTCAGTTAGATATATGTTGACATCTGTCCGGTTGGATCGTCGATAAATATTTTTGAAAAAATAGAAACAATAATCCATGACAAATCATTAGTTATTACTAGTCATTACTAGTGGTTTGCTATGATCTCAAACCAAATTAATTTTCTATTTTTAAAAATTTGGGAACATTACTAAATTAGATATATTTTAACATCCCAAATGCGGTTGGATCATTTGATAAATATTTTTTTAAAAAAGAAACAATAATCCAAGATAAAGCACTAGTTCTTAGAACTATTCAATTTGGTAGTGATTTGCTAAGATCTCAAACCAAATTATATTTTTATTTTTAAAAATTTGGGAACATCACTCAATTAGATATATGTTGACATCCGTGCGGTTGGATCGTCGATAAATATTTTACAAAAATAGAAACAATAATCCGTGAAAAGCACTAGTTACTACTTATAGTCAATTTAGTAGTGGTTTGCTAAGATCTCAAGCCAAATTAATTTTTTATTTTATGAAAATTTGCGAACATCACTCAATTAGATATATGTTGACATCCGTATGGTTGGATCGCGATAAATATTTTTACAAAAATAGAAACAATAATCCGTGAAAAGCACTAGTTCTTAGTTAGTCAATTTACTAGTGGTTTGTTAAGATCTCAAGCCAAATTAATTTTTTATTTTTAAAAATTTGGGAACATCACTCGATTAGATATATGTTGACATCCAAATGCGGTTGGATCGTCGATAAATAATTTTACAAAAATAGAAACAATAATTCGTGAAAAGCACTAGTTCTTAGCTAGTCAATTTACTAGTGGTTTGCTAAGATCTCAAGCCAAAGTGATTTTTATTTTTAAAAATTTGGGAACATCACTCAATTAGATATATGTTGACATCGGTATAGTTGGATCGTAACAATATTATAAAAATAGAAACAATAATCCGTGAAAACCACTAGTTACTAGCACTTGTCAATTTACTAGTGGTTTGCTAAGATCTCAAACCAAATTAATTTTTTATTTTTTGAAAATTTGGGAACATCAATAAATTAGATATATGTTGACATCCGTACGGTTGGATCGTCGATAAATATTTTACAAAAATAGAAACAATAATCCGTGAAAAGCACTAGTTACTAGCTAGTCAATTTAGAAGTGGTTTGCTAAGATCTCAAGCCAAATTAATTTTTTATTTTTTGCAAATTTGCGAACATCACTCAATTAGATATATGTTGACATCCGAATGGTTGGATCGTCGATAAATATTTTACGAAAATAGAAACAATAATCCGTGAAAAGCACTAGTTACTAGCTAGTCAATTTACTAGTGGTTTGCTAAGATCTCAAGCCAAATTAATTTTTTATTTTTTGAAAGTTAGGGAACATCACTCAGTTAGATATATGTTGACATCCGTCCGGTTGGATCGTCGATAAATATTTTTGAAAAAATAGAAACAATAATCCATGACAAATCATTAGTTATTACTAGTCATTACTAGTGGTTTGCTATGATCTCAAACCAAATTAATTTTCTATTTTTTAAAAATTTGGGAACATTACTAAATTAGATATATTTTAACATCCGTACGGTTGGATCGCCGATAAATATTTTTTTAAAAAAAAGAAACAATAATCCAAGATAAAGCACTAGTTACTAGAACTATTCAATTTGGTAGTGATTTGCTAAGATCTCAAACCAAATTATATTTTTATTTTTTAAAAATTTGGGAACATCACTCAATTAGATATATGTTGACATCCGTACGGTTGGATCGTCGATAAATATTTTACAAAAATAGAAACAATAATCCGTGAAAAGCACTAGTTACTAGCTAGTCAATTTAGTAGTGGTTGCTAAGATCTCAAGCCAAATTAATTTTTTATTTTTTGAAAATTTGCGAACATCACTCAATTATGTTGACATCCGTGTGGTTGGATCATCGATAAATATTTTACAAAAATAGAAACAATAATCCGTGAAAACCACTAGTTACTAGCTAGTCAATTTAGTAGTGGTTTGCTAAGATCTCAAGCCAAATTAATTTTTTATTTTATGAAAATTTACGAACATCACTCAATTAGATATATGTTGACATCCGTATGGTTGGATCGTCGATAAATATTTTACAAAAATAGAAACAATAATCCGTGAAAAGCACTAGTTACTAGTTAGTCAATTTACTAGTGGTTTGCTAAGATCTCAAGCCAAATTAATTTTTTATTTTTTGAAAGTTTGGGAACATCACTCAGTTAGATATATGTTGACATCCGTCTGGTTGGATTGTCGATAAATATTTTTGAAAAAATAGAAACAATAATCCATGACACATCATTAGTTATTACTTGTCAATTTAGTAGTGGTTTGCTATGATCTCAAACCAAATTAATTTTTTATTTTTTAAAAATTTGGGAACATCACTAAATTAGATATATTTTAACATCCGTACGGTTGGATCGTCGATAAATATTTTTTAAATAAAAAGAAACAATAATCCAAGACAAAGCACTAGTTACGAGAACTAGTCAATTTGGTAGTGATTTGCTAAGATCTCAAACCAAAATAATTTTTTATTTTTTGAAAATTTGGGAACATCACTCAATTAGATATATGTTGACATCCGTACGGTTGGATCGTCGATAAATATTTATGAAAAAATAGAAACAATAATCCGTGAAAAGCACTAGTTACTAGTCAATTTAGTAGTGGTTTGCTAAGATCTCAAACCAAATTAATTTTTTATTTTTTGAGAATTTGGGAACATCACTCAATTAGATATATGTTGACATCTCCATGATTTAATCGTCGATAAATATTTTTGAAAAAATAGAAACAATAATCCGTGAAAAGCACTAGTTTCTAGCACTACTCAATTTACTAGTAGTTTGCTAAGATCTCAAGCCAAATTAATTTTTTATTTTTTAAAAATTTGGGAACATCACTCAATTAGATATATGTTGACATCCGTACGGTTGAATCGTCGATAAATATTTTACAAAAATAGAAACAATAATCCGTGAAAAGCACTAGTTACTAGCTAGTCAATTTAGTAGTGGTTTGCTAAGATCTCAAGCCAAATTAATTTTTTATTTTTTGAAAATTTTCAAAAATCACTCAATTAGATATATGTTGACATCCGAATGGTTGGATCGTCGATAAATATTTTACAAAAATAGAAACAATAATCCGTGAAAAGCACTAGTTACTAGCTAGTCAATTTACTAGTGGTTTGCTAAGATCTCAAGCCAAATTAATTTTTTATTTTTTGAAAGTTTGGGAACATCACTCAGTTAGATATATGTTGACATCCGTCTGGTTGGATCGTCGATAAATATTTTTGAAAAAGTAGAAACAATAATCCATGACACATCATTAGTTATTACTAGTCAATTTACTAGTGGTTTACTATGATCTCAAACCAAATTAATTTTCTATTTTTTAAGAATTTGTTAACATCACTAAATTAGATATATTTTAACATCCGTACGGTTGGATCGCCGATAAATATTTTTTAAAAAAACAAAACAATAATCCAAGACAAAGCACTAGTTACGAGAACTATTCAATTTGGTAGTGATTTGCTAAGATCTCAAACCAAATTAATTTTTTATTTTTTGGAAATTTGGGAACATCACTCAATTAGATATATGTTGACATTAGTACGGTTTGATCGTCGATAAATATTTTACAAAATAGAAACAATAATCCGTGAAAAGCACTAGTTACTCGCTAGTCAATTTAGTAGTGGTTTGCTAATATCTCAAGCCAAATTAATTTTTTATTTTTTGAAAATTTGCGAACATCACTCAATTAGATATATGTTGACATCCGTGTGGTTGGATCGTCGATAAATATTTTACAAAAATAGAAACAATAATCCGTGAAAAGCACTAGTTATTAGCTAGTCAATTTAGTAGTGGTTTGCTAAGATCTCAAGCCAAATTAATTTTTTATTTTATGAAAATTTGCGAACATCACTCAATTAGATATATGTTGACATCCGTATGGTTGGATCGGCGATAAATATTTTACAAAAATAGAAACAATAATCCGTGAAAAGCACTAGTTACTAGTTAGTCAATTTACTAGTGGTTTGCTAAGATTTCAAGCCAAATTAATTTTTTATTTTTTAAAAATTTGGGAACATCACTGAGTTAGATATATGTTGACATCCGTACGGTTGGATCGTTGATAAATAATTTTACAAAAATAGAAACAATAATTCGTGAAAAGCACTAGTTACTAGCTAGTCAATTTACTAGTGGTTTGCTAAGATCTCAAGCCAAAGTGATTTTTTATTTTTTAAAAATTTGGGAAAATCACTCAATTAGATATATGTTGACATCGGTATAGTTGGATCGTAATAATATTATAAAAATAGAAACAATAATCCGTGAAAACCACTAGTTACTAGCACTTGTCAATTTACTAGTGGTTTGCTAAGATCTCAAACTAAATTAATTTTTTATTTTTTGAAAATTTGGGAACATCAATAAATTAGATATATGTTGACATCAAATGCGGTTGGATCGTAGATATATATTTACAAAAATAGAAACAATAATCCGTGAAAAGCACTAGTTACTAGCTAGTCAATTTAGAAGTGGTTTGCTAAGATCTCAAGCCAAATTAATTTTTTATTTTTTGCAAATTTGCGAACATCACTCAATTAGATATATGTTGACATCCGAATGGTTGGATCGTCGATAAATATTTTACGAAAATAGAAACAATAATCCGTGAAAAGCACTAGTTACTAGCTAGTCAATTTACTAGTGGTTTGCTAAGATCTCAAGCCAAATTATTTTTTTATTTTTGAAAGTTAGGGAACATCACTCGATTAGATATATGTTGACATCCATCTAGGTTGGATCGTCGATAAATATTTTTGAAAAAATAGAAACAATAATCCATGACAAATCATTAGTTATTACTAGTCATTACTAGTGGTTTGCTATGATCTCAAACCAAATTAATTTTCTATTTTTTAAAAATTTGGGAACATTACTAAATTAGATATATTTTAACATCCGTACGGTTGGATCGCCGATAAATATTTTTTTAAAAAAAAGAAACAATAATCCAAGATAAAGCACTAGTTACTAGAACTATTCAATTTGGTAGTGATTTGCTAAGATCTCAAACCAAATTATATTTTTATTTTTTAAAAATTTGGGAACATCACTCAATTAGATATATGTTGACATCCGTACGGTTGGATCGTCGATAAATATTTTACAAAAATAGAAACAATAATCCGTGAAAAGCACTAGTTACTAGCTAGTCAATTTAGTAGTGGTTTGCTAAGATCTCAAGCCAAATTAATTTTTTATTTTATGAAAATTTGCGAACATCACTCAATTGGATATATGTTGACATCCGTATGGTTGGATCGGCGATAAATATTTTTACAAAAATAGAAACAATAATCCGTGAAAAGCACTAGTTACTAGTTAGTCAATTTACTAGTGGTTTGTTAAGATCTCAAGCCAAATTAATTTTTTATTTTTTAAAAATTTGGGAACATCACTCAGTTAGATATATGTTGACATCCGTACGGTTGGATCGTCGATAAATAATTTTACAAAAATAGAAACAATAATTCGTGAAAAGCACTAGTTACTAGCTAGTCAATTTACTAGTGGTTTGCTAAGATCTCAAGCCAAAGTGATTTTTTATTTTTTAAAAATTTGGGAACATCACTCAATTAGATATATGTTGACATCGGTATAGTTGGATCGTAACAATATTATAAAAATAGAAACAATAATCCGTGAAAACCACTAGTTACTAGCACTTGTCAATTTACTAGTGGTTTGCTAAGATCTCAAACCAAATTAATTTTTTATTTTTTGAAAATTTGGGAACATCAATAAATTAGATATATGTTGACATCAAATGCGGTTGGATCGTCGATAAATATTTTACAAAAATAGAAACAATAATCCGTGAAAAGCACTAGTTACTAGCTAGTCAATTTAGAAGTGGTTTGCTAAGATCTCAAGCCAAATTAATTTTTTATTTTTTGCAAATTTGCGAACATCACTCAATTAGATATATGTTGACATCCGAATGGTTGGATCGTCGATAAATATTTTACGAAAATAGAAACAATAATCCGTGAAAAGCACTAGTTACTAGCTAGTCAATTTACTAGTGGTTTGCTAAGATCTCAAGCCAAATTAATTTTTTATTTTTTGAAAGTTAGGAAACATCACTCAGTTAGATATATGTTGACATCCGTCCGGTTGGATCGTCGATAAATATTTTTGAAAAAATAGAAACAATAATCCATGACAAATCATTAGTTATTACTAGTCATTACTAGTGGTTTGCTATGATCTCAAACCAAATTAATTTTCTATTTTTTAAAAATTTGGGAACATTACTAAATTAGATATATTTTAACATCCGTACGGTTGGATCGCCGATAAATATTTTTTTAAAAAAAAAGAAACAATAATCTAAGATAAAGCACTAGTTACTAGAACTATTCAATTTGGTAGTGATTTGCTAAGATCTCAAACCAAATTATATTTTTATTTTTTAAAAATTTGGGAACATCACTCAATTAGATATATGTTGACATCCGTACGGTTGGATCGTCGATAAATATTTTACAAAAATAGAAACAATAATCCGTGAAAAGCACTAGTTACTAGCTAGTCAATTTAGTAGTGGTTTGCTAAGATCTCAAGCCAAATTAATTTTTTATTTTAAGAAAATTTGCGAACATCACTCAATTAGATATATGTTGACATCCGTATGGTTGGATCGGCGATAAATATTTTACAAAAATAGAAACAATAATCCGTGAAAAGCACTAGTTACTAGTTAGTCAATTTACTAGTGGTTTGCTAAGATCTAAAGCCAAATTAATTTTTTATTTTTTAAAAATTTGGGAACATCACTCAGTTAGATATATGTTGACATCCGTACGGTTGGATCGTCGATAAATAATTTTACAAAAATAGAAACAATAATTCGTGAAAAGCACTAGTTACTAGCTAGTCAATTTACTAGTGGTTTGCTAAGATCTCAAGCCAAAGTGATTTTTTATTTTTTAAAAATTTGGGAACATAACTCAATTAGATATATGTTGACATCGGTATAGTTGGATCGTAACAATATTATAAAAATAGAAACAATAATCCGTGAAAACCACTAGTTACTAGCACTTGTCAATTTACTAGTGGTTTGCTAAGATCTCAAACCAAATTAATTTTTTATTTTTGAAAATTTGGGAACATCAATAAATTAGATATATGTTGACATTAAATGCGGTTGGATCGTCGATAAATATTTTACAAAAATAGAAACAATAATCCGTGAAAAGCACTAGTTACTAACTAGTCAATTTAGAAGTGGTTTGCTAAGATCTCAAGCCAAATTAATTTTTTATTTTTTGCAAATTTGCGAACATCACTCAATTAGATATATGTTGACATCCGAATGGTTGGATCGTCGATAAATATTTTACGAAAATAGAAACAATAATCCGTGAAAAGCACTAGTTACTAGCTAGTCAATTTACTAGTGGTTTGCTAAGATCTCAAGCCAAATTAATTTTTTATTTTTTGAAAGTTAGGGAACATCACTCAGTTAGATATATGTTGACATCCGTCCGGTTGGATCGTCGATAAATATTTTTGAAAAAATAGAAACAATAATCCATGACAAATCATTAGTTATTACTAGTCATTACTAGTGGTTTGTTATGATCTCAAACCAAATTAATTTTCTATTTTTTAAAAATTTGGGAACATTACTAAATTAGATATATTTTAACATCCGTACGGTTGGATCGCCGATAAATATTTTTTAAAAAAAAAGAAACAATAATCCAAGATAAAGCACTAGTTACTAGAACTATTCAATTTGGTAGTGATTTGCTAAGATCTCAAACCAAATTATTTTTTTATTTTTTAAAAATTTGGGAATATCACTCAATTAGATATATGTTGACATCCGTACGGTTGGATCGTCGATAAATATTTTACAAAAATAGAAACAATAATCCGTGAAAAGCACTAGTTACTAGCTAGTCAATTTAGTAGTGGTTTGCTAAGATTTCAAGCCAAATTAATTTTTTATTTTATGAAAATTTGCGAACATCACTCAATTAGATATATGTTGACATCCGTATGGTTGGATCGGCGATAAATATTTTACAAAAATAGAAACAATAATCCGTGAAAAGCACTAGTTACTAGTTAGTCAATTTACTAGTGGTTTGCTAAGATCTCAAGCCAAATTAATTTTTTATTTTTTAAAAATTTGGGAACATCACTCAGTTAGATATATGTTGACATCCGTACGGTTGGATCGTCGATAAATAATTTTACAAAAATAAAAACAATAATTCGTGAAAAGCACTAGTTACTAGCTAGTCAATTTACTAGTGGTTTGCTAAGATCTCAAGCCAAAGTGATTTTTTATTTTTTAAAAATTTGGGAACATCACTCAATTAGATATATGTTGACATCGGTATAGTTGGATCGTAATAATATTATAAAAATAGAAACAATAATCCGTGAAAACCACTAGTTACTAGCACTTGTCAATTAGTAGTGGTTTGCTAAGATCTCAAACCAAATTAATTTTTTATTTTTTGAAAATTTGGGAACATCAATAAATTAGATATATGTTGACATCCGTACGGTTGGATCGTCGATAAATATTTTACAAAAATAGAAACAATAATCCGTGAAAAGCACTAGTTAATAGCTAGTCAATTTAGAAGTGGTTTGCTAAGATCTCAAGCCAAATTAATTTTTTATTTTTTGCAAATTTGCGAACATCACTCAATTAGATATATGTTGACATCCGAATGGTTGGATCGTCGATAAATATTTTACAAAAATAGAAACAATAATTCGTGAAAAGCACTAGTTACTAGCTAGTCAATTTACTAGTGGTTTGCTAAGATCTCAAGCCAAAGTGATTTTTTATTTTTTAAAAATTTGGGAACATCACTCAATTAGATATATGTTGACATCGGTATAGTTGGATCGTAATAATATTATAAAAATAAAAACAATAATCTGTGAAAACCACTAGTTACTAGCACTTGTCAATTTACTAGTGGTTTGCTAAGATCTCAAACCAAATTAATTTTTTATTTTTTGAAAATTTGGGAACATCAATAAATTAGATATATGTTGACATCCGTACGGTTGGATCGTCGATAAATATTTTACAAAAATAGAAACAATAATCCGTGAAAAGCACTAGTTACTAGCTAGTCAATTTAGAAGTGGTTTGCTAAGATCTCAAGCCAAATTAATTTTTTATTTTTTGCAAATTTGCGAACATCACTCAATTAGATATATGTTGACTTCCGAATGGTTGGATCGTCGATAAATATTTTACGAAAATAGAAACAATAATCCGTGAAAAGCACTAGTTACTAACTAGTCAATTTACTAGTGGTTTGCTAAGATCTCAAGCCAAATTAATTTTTTATTTTTTGAAAGTTAGGGAACATCACTCAGTTAGATATATGTTGACATCCGTCCGGTTGGATCGTCGATAAATATTTTTGAAAAAATAGAAACAATAATCCATGACAAATCATTAGTTATTACTAGTCATTACTAGTGGTTTGCTATGATCTCAAACCAAATTAATTTTCTATTTTTTAAAAATTTGGGAACATTACTAAATTAGATATATTTTAACATCCGTACGGTTGGATCGCCGATAAATATTTTTTTAAAAAAAAGAAACAATAATCCAAGATAAAGCACTAGTTACTAGAACTATTCAATTTGGTAGTGATTTGCTAATATCTCAAACCAAATTATATTTTTATTTTTTAAAAATTTGGGAACATCACTCAATTAGATATATGTTGACATCCGTACGGTTGGATCGTCGATAAATATTTTACAAAAATAGAAACAATAATCCGTGAAAAGCACTAGTTACTAGCTAGTCAATTTAGTAGTGGTTTGCTAAGATCTCAAGCCAAATTAATTTTTTATTTTATGAAAATTTGCGAACATCACTCAATTAGATATATGTTGACATCCGTATGGTTGGATCGGCGATAAATATTTTACAAAAATAGAAACAATAATCCGTGAAAAGCACTAGTTACTAGTTAGTCAATTTACTAGTGGTTTGCTAAGATCTCAAGCCAAAATAATTTTTTATTTTTTAAAAATTTGGGAACATCACTCAGTTAGATATATGTTGACATCCGTACGGTTGGATCGTCGATAAATAATTTTACAAAAATAGAAACAATAATTCGTGAAAAGCACTAGTTACTAGCTAGTCAATTTACTAGTGGTTTGCTAAGATCTCAAGCCAAAGTGATTTTTTATTTTTTAAAAATTTGGGAACATCACTCAATTAGATATATGTTGACATCGGTATAGTTGGATCGTAACAATATTATAAAAATAGAAACAATAATCCGTGAAAACCACTAGTTACTAGCACTTGTCAATTTACTAGTGGTTTGCTAAGATCTCAAACCAAATTAATTTTTTATTTTTTGAAAATTTGGGAACATCAATAAATTAGATATATGTTGACATCCGTACGGTTGGATCGTCGATAAATATTTTACAAAAATAGAAACAATAATCCGTGAAAAGCACTAGTTACTAGCTAGTCAATTTAGAAGTGGTTTGCTAAGATCTCAAGCCAAATTAATTTTTTATTTTTTGCAAATTTGCGAACATCACTCAATTAGATATATGTTGACATCCGAATGGTTGGATCGTCGATAAATATTTTACGAAAATAGAAACAATAATCCGTGAAAAGCACTAGTTACTAGCTAGTCAATTTACTAGTGGTTTGCTAAGATCTCAAGCCAAATTAATTTTTTATTTTTTGAAAGTTAGGGAACATCACTCAGTTAAATATATGTTGACATCCGTCCGGTTGGATCGTCGATAAATATTTTTGAAAAAATAGAAATAATAATCCATGACAAATCATTAGTTATTACTAGTCATTACTAGTGGTTTGCTATGATCTCAAACCAAATTAATTTTCTATTTTTTAAAAATTTGGGAACATTACTAAATTAGATATATTTTAACATCCGTACGGTTGGATCGCCGATAAATATTTAAAAAAAAAAGAAACAATAATCCAAGATAAAGCACTAGTTACTAGAACTATTCAATTTGGTAGTGATTTGCTAAGATCTCAAACCAAATTATTTTTTTATTTTTTAAAAATTTGGGAACATCACTCAATTAGATATATGTTGACATCCGTACGGTTGGATCGTCGATAAATATTTTACAAAAATAGAAACAATAATCCGTGAAAAGCACTAGTTACTAGCTAGTCAATTTAGAAGTGGTTTGCTAAGTTCTCAAGCCAAATTAATTTTTTATTTTTTGCAAATTTGCGAACATCACTCAATTAGATATATGTTGACATCCGAATGGTTGGATCGTCGATAAATATTTTACGAAAATAGAAACAATAATCCGTGAAAAGCACTAGTTACTAGCCAGTCAATTTAGTAGTGGTTTGCAAAGATCTCAAGCCAAATTAATTTTTTATTTTTTGAAAGTTAGGGAACATCACTCAGTTAGATATATGTTGACATCCGTCCGGTTGGATCGTCGATAAATATTTTTGAAAAAATAGAAACAATAATCCATGACAAATCATTAGTTATTACTAGTCATTACTAGTGGTTTGCTATAATCTCAAACCAAATTAATTTTCTATTTTTTAAAAATTTGGGAACATTACTAAATTAGATATATTTTAACATCCGTACCGTTGGATCGCCGATAAATATTTTTTTAAAAAAAATAAACAATAATCCAAGATAAAGCACTAGTTACTAGAACTATTCAATTTGGTAGTGATTTGCTAAGATCTCAAACCAAATTATTTTTTTATTTTTTAAAAATTTGGGAACATCACTCAATTAGATATATGTTGACATCCGTACGGTTGGATCGTCGATAAATATTTTACAAAAATAGAAACAATAATCCGTGAAAAGCACTAGTTACTAGCTAGTCAATTTAGTAGTGGTTTGCTAAGATATCAAGCCAAATTAATTTTTTATTTTATGAAAATTTGCGAACATCACTCAATTAGATATATGTTGACATCCGTATGGTTGGATCGGCGATAAATATTTTACAAAAATAGAAACAATAATCCGTGAAAAGCACTAGTTACTAGTTAGTCAATTTACTAGTGGTTTGCTAAGATCTCAAACCAAATTAATTTTTTATTTTTTGAAAATTTGGGAACATCAATAAATTAGATATATGTTGACATCCGTACGGTTGGATCGTTGATAAATATTTTACAAAAATAGAAACAATAATCCGTGAAAAGCACTAGTTACTAGCTAGTCAATTTAGAAGTGGTTTGCTAAGATCTCAAACCAAATTAATTTTTTATTTTTTGAAAATTTGGGAACATCAATAAATTAGATATATGTTGACATCCGTACGGTTGGATCGTCGATAAATATTTTACAAAAATAGAAACAATAATCCGTGAAAAGCACTAGTTACTAGCTAGTCAATTTAGAAGTGGTTTGCTAAGATCTCAAGCCAAATTAATTTTTTATTGTTTGCAAATTTGCGAACATCACTCAATTAGATATATGTTGACATCCGAATGGTTGGATCGTCGATAAATATTTTACAAAAATAGAAACAATAATTCGTGAAAAGCACTAGTTACTAGCTAGTCAATTTACTAGTGGTTTGCTAAGATCTCAAGCCAAAGTGATTTTTTATTTTTTAAAATTTTGGGAACATCACTCAATTAGATATATGTTGACATCGGTATAGTTGGATCGTAATAATATTATAAAAATAGAAACAATAATCCGTGAAAACCACTAGTTACTAGCACTTGTCAATTTACTAGTGGTTTGCTAAGATCTCAAACCAAATTAATTTTTTATTTTTTGAAAATTTGGGAACATCAATAAATTAGATATATGTTGACATCCGTACGGTTGGATCGTCGATAAATATTTTACAAAAATAGAAACAATAATCCGTGAAAAGCACTAGTTACTAGCTAGTCAATTTAGAAGTGGTTTGCTAAGATCTCAAGCCAAATTAATTTTTTATTTTTTGCAAATTTGCGAACATCACTCAATTAGATATATGTTGACTTCCGAATGGTTGGATCGTCGATAAATATTTTACGAAAATAGAAATAATAATCCGTGAAAAGCACTAGTTACTAGCTAGTCAATTTACTAGTGGTTTGCTAAGATCTCAAGCCAAATTAATTTTTTATTTTTTGAAAGTTAGGGAACATCACTCAGTTAGATATATGTTGACATCCGTCCGGTTGGATCGTCGATAAATATTTTTGAAAAAATAGAAACAATAATCCATGACAAATCATTAGTTATTACTAGTCATTACTAGTGGTTTGCTATGATCTCAAACCAAATTAATTTTCTATTTTTTAAAAATTTGGGAACATTACTAAATTAGATATATTTTAACATCAAATGCGGTTGGATCGCCGATAAATATTTTTTTAAAAAAAAGAAACAATAATCCAAGATAAAGCACTAGTTACTAGAACAATTCAATTTGGTAGTGATTTGCTAAGATCTCAAACCAAATTATATTTTTATTTTTTAAAAATTTGGGAACATCACTCAATTAGATATATGTTGACATCCGTACGGTTGGATCGTCGATAAATATTTTACAAAAATAGAAACAATAATCCGTGAAAAGCACTAGTTACTAGCTAGTCAATTTAGTAGTGGTTTGGTAAGATCTCAAGCCAAATTAATTTTTTATTTTATGAAAATTTGCGAACATCACTCAATTAGATATATGTTGACATCCGTATGGTTGGATCGGCGATAAATATTTTACAAAAATAGAAACAATAATCCGTGAAAAGCACTAGTTACTAGTTAGTCAATTTACTAGTGGTTTGCTAAGATCTCAAGCCAAATTAATTTTTTATTTTTTAAAAATTTGGGAACATCACTCAGTTAGATATATGTTGACATCCGTACGGTTGGATCGTCGATAAATAATTTTACAAAAATAGAAACAATAATTCGTGAAAAGCACTAGTTACTAGCTAGTCAATTTACTAGTGGTTTGCTAAGATCTCAAGCCAAAGTGATTTTTTATTTTTTAAAAATTTGGGAACATCACTCAATTAGATATATGTTGACATCGGTATAGTTGGATCGTAACAATATTATAAAAATAGAAACAATAATCCGTGAAAACCACTAGTTACTAGCACTTGTCAATTTACTAGTGGTTTGCTAAGATCTCAAACCAAATTAATTTTTTATTTTTTGAAAATTTGGGAACATCAATAAATTAGATATATGTTGACATCCGTACGGTTGGATCGTCGATAAATATTTTACAAAAATAGAAACAATAATCCGTGAAAAGCACTAGTTACTAGCTAGTCAATTTAGAAGTGGTTTGCTAAGATCTCAAGCCAAATTAATTTTCTATTTTTTGCAAATTTGCGAACATCACTCAATTAGATATATGTTGACATCCGAATGGTTGGATCGTCGATAAATATTTTACGAAAATAGAAACAATAATCCGTGAAAAGCACTAGTTACTAGCTAGTCAATTTACTAGTGGTTTGCTAAGATCTCAAGCCAAATTAATTTTTTATTTTTTGATAATTTGCGAACATCACTCAATTAGATATATGTTGACATCCGTATAGTTGGATCGTCGATAAATATTTTATAAAAATAGAAACAATAATCCGTGAAAAGCACTAGTTACTAGCTAGTCAATTTACTAGTGGTTTGCTAAGATCTCAAGCCAAATTAATTTTATATTTTTTGAAAGTTTGGGAACCTCACTCAGTTAGATATATGTTGACATCCGTACGGTTGGATCGTCGATAAATATTTTTGAAAAAAATAGAAACAATAATCCATGACACATCATTAGTTATTACTAGTCAATTTACTAGTGGTTTGCTATGATCTCAAACCAAATTAATTTTTTATTTTTTAAAAATTTGGGAACATTACTATATTAGATATATTTTAACATCCGTACGGTTGGTTCGCCGATAAATATTTTTAAAAAAAAAAGAAACAATAATCCAAGACAAAGCACTAGTTACTAGAACTATTCAATTTGGTAGTGATTTGCTAAGATCTCAAACCAAATTATTTTTTTATTTTTTGAAAATTTGGGAACATCACTCAATTAGATATATGTTGACATCCGTACGGTTGGATCGTCGATAAATATTTTACAAAAATAGAAACAATAATCCGTGAAAAGCACTAGTTACTAGCTAGTCAATTTAGTAGTGGTTTGCTAAGATCTCAAGCCAAATTAATTTTTTATTTTTTGAAAATTTGCGAACATCACTCAATTAGATATATGATGACATCCGTGTGGTTGGATCGTCGATAAATATTTTACAAAAATAGAAACAATAATCCGTGAAAAACACTAGTTACTAGCTAGTCAATTTAGTAGTGATTTGCTAAGATCTCAAGCCAAATTAATTTTTTATTTTTTGATAATTTGCGAACATCACTCAATTAGATATATGTTGACATCCGTATAGTTGGATCGTCGATAAATATTTTATAAAAATAGAAACAATAATCCGTGAAAAGCACTAGTTACTAGCTAGTCAATTTACTAGTGGTTTGCTAAGATCTCAAGCCAAATTAATTTTATATTTTTTGAAAGTTTGGGAACCTCACTCAGTTAGATATATGTTGACATCCGTACGGTTGGATCGTCGATAAATATTTTTGAAAAAAATAGAAACAATAATCCATGACACATCATTAGTTATTACTAGTCAATTTACTAGTGGTTTGCTATGATCTCAAACCAAATTAATTTTTTATTTTTTAAAAATTTGGGAACATCACTAAATTAGATATATTTTAACATCCGTACGGTTGGATAATCGATAAATATTTTTTTTAAAAAAAAGAAACAGTAATCCAAGACAAAGCACTAGTTACCAAAACTAGTCAATTTGGAAGTGATTTGCTAAGATCTCAAACCAAATTAATTTTTTATTTTTTGGACATTTCGGAACATCACTCAATTAGATATATGTTGACATCCGTACGGTTGGATCGTCGATAAATATTTTTGAAAAAATAGAAACAATAATCCGTGAAAAGCACTAGTTACTAGTCAATTTAGTAGTGGTTTGCTAAGATCTCAAACCAAATTAATTTTTTATTTTTGGAAATTTGGGAACATCACTCAATGAGATATATTTGACATCCGTACGGTTGGATCGTCGATAAATATTTTTGAAAAAATAGAAACAATAATCCGTGAAAAGCACTAGTTACTAGTCAAATTAGTAGTGGTTTGCTAAGATCTCAAGCCAAATTAATTTTTTATTTTTTGAGAATTTGGGAACAACACTCAATTAGATATATTTGACATCCGTACGGTTGGATCGTCGATAAATATTTTTGAAAAAATAGAAACAATAATCCGTGAAAAGCACTAGTTACTAGTCAATTTAGTAGTGGTATGCTAAGATCTCAATCCAAATTAATTTTTTATTTTTTGTGAATTTGGGAACATCACTCAATTAGATATATGTTGACATCTCCATGATTGAATCGTCGATAAATATTTTTGAAAAAATAGAAACAATAATCCGTGAAAAGCACTAGTTATGAGTCAATTTAGTAGTGGTTTGCTAAGATCTCAAACCAAATTAATTTTTTATTTTTTGGAAATTTGGAAACATCACTCAATGAGAAATATTTGACATCCGTACGGTTGGATCGTCGATAAATATTTTTGAAAAAATAGAAACAATAATCCATGAAAAGCACTAGTTACTAGTCAATTTAGTAGTGGTTTGCTAAGATCTCAAGCCAAATTATTTTTTTATTTTTTGAGAATTTGGGAACATCACTCAATTAGATACATGTTGACATCTCCATGATTTAATCATCGATAAATATTTTTGAAAAAATAGAAACAATAATCCGTAAAAAGCACTAGTTACTAGCACTACTCAATTTACTAGTAGTTTGCTAAGATCTCAAGCCAAATTAATTTTTTATTTTTTAAAAATTTGGGAACATCACTCAATTAGATATATGTTGACATCCGTACGGTTGCATCGTCGATAAATATTTTACAAAAATAGAAACAATAATCCGTGAAAAGCACTAGTTACTAGCTAGTCAATTTAGTAGTGGTTTGCTAAGATCTCAAGCCAAATTAATTTTTTATTTTTTGAAAATTTTCAAAAATCACTCAATTAGATATATGTTGACATCCGAATGGTTGGATCGTCGATAAATATTTTACAAAAATAGAAACAATAATCCGTGAAAAGCACTAGTTACTAGCTAGTTAATTTACTAGTGGTTTGCTAAGATCTCAAGCCAAATTAATTTTTTATTTTTTGAAAGTTTGGGAACATCACTCAGTTAGATATATGTTGACATCCGTCCGGTTGGATCATCGATAAATATTTTACAAAAATAGAAACAATAATCCGTGAAAAGCACTAGTTACTAGCTAGTCAATTTAGTAGTGATTTGCTAAGATCTCAAGCCAAATTAATTTTTTATTTTTTGATAATTTGCGAACATCACTCAATTAGATATATGTTGACATCCGTATAGTTGGATCGTCGATAAATATTTTATAAAAATAGAAACAATAATCCGTGAAAAGCACTAGTTACTAGCTAGTCAATTTACTAGTGGTTTGCTAAGATCTCAAGCCAAATTAATTTTATATTTTTTGAAAGTTTGGGAACCTCACTCAGTTAGATATATGTTGACATCCGTACGGTTGGATCGTCGATAAATATTTTTGAAAAAAATAGAAACAATAATCCATGACACATCATTAGTTATTACTAGTCAATTTACTAGTGGTTTGCTATGATCTCAAACCAAATTAATTTTCTATTTTTTAAAAATTTGGGAACATCACTAAATTAGATATATTTTAACATCCGTACGGTTGGATCATCGATAAATATTTTTTTAAAAAAAAAGAAACAGTAATCCAAGACAAAGCACTAGTTACCAAAACTAGTCAATTTGGAAGTGATTTGCTAAGATCTCAAACCAAATTAATTTTTTATTTTTTGGACATTTCGGAACATCACTCAATTAGATATATGTTGACATCCGTACGGTTGGATCGTCGATAAATATTTTTGAAAAAATAGAAACAATAATCCGTGAAAAGCACTAGTTACTAGTCAATTTAGTAGTGGTTTGCTAAGATCTCAAACCAAATTAATTTTTTATTTTTGGAAATTTGGGAACATCACCCAATGAGATATATTGACATCCGTACGGTTGGATCGTCGATAAATATTTTTGAAAAAATAGAAACAATAATCCGTGAAAAGCACTAGTTACTAGTCAAATTAGTAGTGGTTTGCTAAGATCTGAAGCCAAATTAATTTTTTATTTTTTGAGAATTTGGGAACATCACTCAATTAGATATATTTGACATCCGTACGGTTGGATCGTCGATAAATATTTTTGAAAAAATAGAAACAATAATCCGTGAAAAGCACTAGTTACTAGTCAATTTAGTAGTGGTATGCTAAGATCTCAAGCCAAATTAATTTTTTATTTTTTGTGAATTTGGGAACATCACTCAATTAGATATACGTTGACATCTCCATGATTGAATCGTCGATAAATATTTTTGAAAAAATAGAAACAATAATCCGTGAAAAGCACTAGTTATGAGTCAATTTAGTAGTGGTTTGCTAAGATCTCAAACTAAATTAATTTTTTATTTTTTGGAAATTTGGAAACATCACTCAATGAGATATATTTGACATCCGTACGGTTGGATCGTCGATAAATATTTTTGAAAAAATAGAAACAATAATCCATGAACAGTACTAGTTACTAGTCAATTTAGTAGTGGTTTGCTAAGATCTCAAGCCAAATTAATTTTTTATTTTTTGAGAATTTGGGAACATCACTCAATTAGATACATGTTGACATCTCCATGATTTAATCATCGATAAATATTTTTGAAAAAATAGAAACAATAATCCGTGAAAAGCACTAGTTACTAGCACTACTCAATTTACTAGTAGTTTGCTAAGATCTCAAGCCAAATTAATTTTTTATTTTTTAAAAATTTGGGAACATCACTCAATTAGATATATGTTGACATCCGTACGGTTGCATCGTCGATAAATATTTTACAAAAATAGAAACAATAATCCGTGAAAAGCACTAGTTACTAGCTAGTCAATTTAGTAGTGGTTTGCTAAGATCTCAAGCCAAATTAATTTTTTATTTTTTAAAAATTTTCAAAAATCACTCAATTAGATATATGTTGACATCCGAATGGTTGGATCGTCGATAAATATTTTACAAAAATAGAAACAATAATCCGTGAAAAGCACTAGTTACTAGCTAGTTAATTTACTAGTGGTTTGCTAAGATCTCAAGCCAAATTAATTTTTTATTTTTTGAAAGTTTGGGAACATCTCAGTTAGATATATGTTGACATCCGTCCGGTTGGATCGTCGATAAATATTTTACAAAAATAGAAACAATAATCCGTGAAAAGCACTAGTTACTAGCTAGTCAATTTAGTAGTGGTTTGCTAAGATCTCAAGCCAAATTAATTTTTTATTTTTTGAAAATTTTCAAAAATCACTCAATTAGATATATGTTGACATCCGAATGGTTGGATCGTCGATAAATATTTTACAAAAATAGAAACAATAATCCGTGAAAAGCACTAGTTACTAGCTAGTTAATTTACTAGTGGTTTGCTAAGATCTCAAGCCAAATTAATTTTTTATTTTTGAAAGTTTGTGAACATCACTCAGATAGATATATGTTGACATCCGTCTGGTTGGATCGTCGATAAATATTTTTGAAAAATAGAAACAATAATCCATGACACATCATTAGTTATTACTAGTCAATTTAGTAGTGGTTTGCTATGATCTCAAACCAAAATTAATTTTCTATTTTTTAAAAATTTGGGAACATCACTAAATTAGATATATTTTAACATCAGTACGGTTGGATCGTCGATAAATATTTTTTAAATAAAAAGAAACAATAATCCAAGACAAAGCACTAGTTACGAGAACTAGTCAATTTGGTAGTGATTTGCTAAGATCTCAAACCAAAATAATTTTTTTATTTTTTGGAAAATTGGGAACATCACTCAATTAGATATATGTTGACATCCGTACGGTTGGATCGTCGATAAATATTTATGAAAAAATAGAAACAATAATCCGTGAAAAGCACTAGTTACTAGTCAATTTAGTAGTGGTTTGCTAAGATCTCAAACCAAATTAATTTTTTATTTTTTTGGAAATTTGGGAACATCACTCAATGAGATATATTTGATATCCGTACGGTTGGATCGTCAATAAATATTTTTGAAAAAATAGAAACAATAATCCGTGAAAAGCATTAGTTACTAGTCAATTTAGTAGTGGTTTGCTAAGATCTCAAACCAAATTAATTTTTTATTTTTTGGAAATTTGGAAACATCACTCAATGAGATATATTTGACATCCGTACGGTTGGATCGTCGATAAATATTTTTGAAAAAATAGAAACAATAATCCGTGAACAGCACTAGTTACTAGTCAATTTAGTAGTGGTTTGCTAAGATCTCAAGCCAAATTAATTTTTTTATTTTTTGAGAATTTGGGAACATCACTCAATTAGATACATGTTGACATCTCCATGATTTAATCGTCGATAAATATTTTTGAAAAAATAGAAACAATAATCCGTGAAAAGCACTAGTTACTAGCACTACTCAATTTACTAGTAGTTTGCTAAGATCTCAAGCCAAATTAATTTTTTATTTTTTAAAAATTTGGGAACTGTTCCGGGAAATCCTTCCCGTATTGGTGTCTTACCTAATACTAGTTGTAGGGGGATAAGAGTTATGGTAGGTTCTAGACTCTTCCATAAGTAGTTGGATACTGTTAGATGTCTTACCTTAACTAGGAATTCTATGTATGGAAAGACTCTCTTTGTAATGCCTATATAAAGGCCCCTCTATTCATTGTTATCAATACAATTGATTGCTGTCTTTACTTTTCTCCTAAAACACGTTATCAGCACGTAGCTCGAACGAAAGAAAAAAAATCGCCAACTACCGCCGAGCTCCGGGCCGACCCGTCGCCCGACCGCCGCCGCGATCCACGCGCCGCCGATCCCGACCGCGATCTCGCCGCGCCGCGAATCCCGCCGCTAGATCCCGCCGCCATGCGCCAGAATGGCCTGGGCCAGCACGGCCCCGCCGACCGCCGAGCGCCACGCCCAGCCTCGCCTCGGGCCTCACTCGCGCCGACCTCACAAGCTCACCGCCTGCTCGCGCCCACTGCTCCGCTCGCTGACCTCGCCCAAGCGAACGCCGCCGTCCAGCTTGCTCGCCGCGAACGTCCAGCGCCTCACTGCCGGACAGCCGCCGGACCGCCTCCGTCGCCGGACCGCCGCCAGCCAGAGCCGCCGGACACTGCCACCGCCGCCGCCAGCCACTGCCGCCGCCCAAGACGCCCGCCTCGCGCCGCCCGATCGCCCGACCACCGATCGCCAGGACCGCGCCACACCACTTCTGCCCAGTCCACTTAGTCCGACCTGGGCCGACTCTCGGACCAAAACCCGAACATCAACTTATCTTCTAAGCCATCAAAATTGCGCCTCTGGTTTCACGTCGTCGCATCGAGTACCAACCGGTAGATCGAAGCACAACACGATTCAAGACGTGCCTAATTTTATAATCGAGGTAACTATCTGACTTGTCCCTTTTCAATTCTCTCCTTTTTGGGAATTTTTCTTTTGGGGACACGGGTTTTGGGTTCTTTATCTCCCACGCTACTTTGCGGTGGATGAGACCGCGAGAGAAGTCGGTATCTCTGCGTGTCGAAGAAAACTGTGTGACGGTCCTGGGGGAGTCACGGAATTGTTGAAAAGTCGATACTTGTGGTTGTTGCATACACCACGTATCTGGGTGCGATCTGATATCGCCGTTTTTTTGTCGACTTTACTAAACAACAATTAAGGGAAGTAAATTGAGTAACGGTTATGTTACACGCTTTTAAAAGCATCGATTGTGACCGTTTACATTGTCACTGAAAATTCAACAAGACTAACTTCCTCTTGTTTATATCTTGTAGATGGCACAAAGCTCCAATGTTCATCCGGAGTTCGACATCCTTGACCATGCTGGTAAGGAGTACCATAGGTGGGTCTCAGACGTTCGCTTGGCGTTCGTCGGTAAGAGATTTACTACCACCATCTTTCCCTCTAACGAGCCTAACACTCAAGAACCGAGCTAGGAAACCAAGGCTAATGCACTGATGTACTTGCGTAGACATATACATCCGTTGTTGAAAAAGTGTTATATGAACTTACAAACCCCTAAAGAACTATGGGACACACTCGAACAACGATTTAATAATGTGCATGATCAGCGCTTCCCCGAATTGCAACTTCAGTGGGAGCAAATCCGATTTTTGGATTATGCGAATGTGGAAGCCTATAATCAAGCTGTCCTCGATCTTCGCTGATCTTGGTTTTGTGGTGTCAAGAAGTCCGATCAAGATTTGATCGAGAAGACTCTTAACACGTTTCCGTGGGAGCAAGTGTAATTGCTCATCACCGCGTGTTGCCTATCGGGAAGGGAGAATTAAGAACTTTAGTGACCTTATCTCCCACCTCGCGAAAAAGAAAGGCACCATGAGATTATTCTCAATAGCAATGCGCGCCCAGCTGGTACGAAGCCGATTCCGGAAGTAAATCAGGCTACCCACAGGAAAGCACCACGACAAAATAGAAAAGGCAACGCTACTCAGCTTTTGCAAGCACCACGGATGCATGACTCGAGCAAGCAAGGGAAAAGACGAGGTCGTCGTTCCAACGTGTGGAAGAGGCAAGGTGGCTCGGCCACGGGACCTAGTGGAACCCAACCACGTGGGCCGCCTCCTGCCGCCGGGAATGGAACCACTCCAAAGGAAGGCCGGAATTGCTATACTTGCGGATCGAAGAAGCATACTTACCGCAATTGCAAAGCGCTAAAGAACATCCAAGCTTACTACAAGCACTATAAACAATATTTGGCTCAAGAGTCGAATTACATGGAAGTAGATAATGAGAATACGGAGGTGAACCATATTGAGATCCAGACTGAGATCCCTCCTCTCACCATTGCGGACAAAGACCAACATATGGATGTTGCCGACTTTGACTAGTTTTACGCTTTGGTTATGTTTTGTCTTGTTTCTAGTTTTCGAGAACTACTTTGGATTTTCATGAATGTAATAAAGTTGGCTATGATGAATAAAATTCTTTTAATTCTTTGTGATTGTGCAAAGATGAATTTTATTTTTCCCTTCGAAAGCATGTTTGGTTTATCACAAAATAATTGCTAGCAACGAATTGCTTGGTTAAAATAAAAATTTGATACATTGGTAAGATTTCATCAAAACTTTTGATCAAGACTAGGCGCATCCTCCTTGGTATTTGTTTATGCTTTGAGAGTTCAAACGGAATCAGTGGTTTTAAACGGCCTTAGTCAGACTGACATTCCTACTTTCTCTGCAAGTCTACCAAGTTGGAGTTACCGAAAGGATCATTAGTAGAGATATAAATCGTAAACCAAGACGCGTTTTAAAGTATCTAAACGCTCCTATGGCCATATTTCCATAGTATTGTATCAAAAATAATGCCTTTGAAAAAGGTTTAAACCTTGCTCTTTCACTCAACAATAGGGAAATACCAAAATAGCAAATTAAAACGAGCACTGATATCTGAGTTTAATGATCCAGAAAGTGCACGACCTATGGATAGAAAGATACGGAAGTCTAGTTTCCAGAACAACTGACCGTTCGTCCATAGCCTTCTTAACGAAGAATTTATTTCTGTTTTAGTGAACAAAGGTCAAGCTGCGCGGAAATTATTTCCAGCGATTGTGCTAACTTTGATCCTAACCAACTTGGTCGAATTTCCCCAAACTCGATGTAAATGAGTTTTCGCTATGTCTCTAAACATAAGACTAATCGAGTTTCATGTCTTATTGTAGATGTCTCGTGGCGAAATTGAGTGCCTTGCTGATAGTGGAACAACCCACACTATTCTTCGAAATAGGCAATTATTCAAGGATATTGTGCCATACATATCCTCAGTGACAACAATGATTGGTTCCTCCCAAGTAATTCAAGGGAGGGGACCTGCTCATTTCTTGCTACCTAACGATACGCATATTAATGTCACAAATGCTCTCTATGCCCCAAGAGCAAACCGAACCTTGCTAAGTTTTAGGGACATCCGTGCCAACGGTTATCACCTTGATACACATTGTGAGAATGGGACAGAATTTTTGTGTGTTACTCTGGCAGAATGCGGAAGACGCCGCGTTCTCGAGAAACTTATGAGTCTAAGTAGTGGTTTATACCAGACTACAATAAGGGTTATTGAATCCTATGCTGTGAGTCACGAAATGTGTGATTCCGAAGCATACCAACTATGGCATGACCGACTCGGTCACCCTGGACGCGACATGATGATTCGCATTTTGAAAAACTCACATGGTCATCCGTTTTTCAAGTCCAGAAAACGATTGGAAGCACTATTCGATATCGGCATTGATGTGAGTGAGCTTGATACCGTATCACCGGGACTAAAGATCGCACGCCCTAATAAGGTTGACGGTGCATCTCTCGTAAATCCCGAGGCTTCCGTGGCAATTTCTAATGCCCATAAATCGTTTTGTAAAGCCTGTTCACTAGCAAAGTTGATACCCTCTCCATCCTTTGCTAAAAACTCAACACAAAATATTCGCTTCTTACAAAGAATTCAAGGGGACATATGTGGACCTATTCAACCAGAGTGCGGACCATTCAGATATTTTATGGTTCTGGTTGATGCATCGACGCGATGGTCACACGTCGCTCTGCTATCCACAAGAAACGCTGCATTTGCTAAACTCCTAGCACAAATCATCAAGTTACGGGCTAACCACCCCGACTTCCCAATCTCGTCATTAAGATTGGACAATCTTTGGAGAGTTTACGTCAAAGTCTTTTGACGACTATTGCATGTCTATTGTGATTGATGTTGAAAATACCGTCCCCCTCGTTCATTCGCAGAATGGCCTTGCAGAGGCTATTATTAATCGATTCTGACTTATCGCCCGAGCATTGGTATTGCGCACCAACTTGCCGATTTCTGCATGGGGTTATGCAATTTTGCATGCGGCTATACTTATTCGCTTTCGACCCACTGCCAATCAACCGTTTAGTTCGTACCAGTTGGTAACTGGATATGAGCCTGATATTTCACACTTACGCATTTTTGGTTGTGCGGTATATGTGCCAATTACACCTCCACAGCGTACTAAAATGGGTCCGCAAAGACGATTAGGTATATATGTTGGCTATGAATCGCCTAAAATTATCCGCTATTTGGAACCTTTGACAGAGATCATTCCGCAAGATTTGCGATTGTCACTTTGATGAGACAAACTTCCGTCGTTAGGGGAGAGAGGAATCGAACGATTCCGGTTGAATGCCAGAAATTGTGCGGTGTGCTCCTCCTTGCCTCATCAAGATCCCCTTGCCTCAATCCGAGCTAGAAGTGCAACGTATTCTCGATCTTGAAAGTTGCGGATTCGATGCCCGGCGGCTTCGCGTCTGCGAAAGTGACAAGATCTACCATTCCCGCTGCGAATGTTCCCGCAAGGTTGGAAGTCCCATTATAGGGCAAGGTTCACCGCCCAAAGGAATGATGCCACCGGCGTCAACCTTAGTGGTGGGGCCAGTGCTTACGCTCTTATCCCCGCTCGAAAGAGGAGGCCGGTGGGTAGAAAGGATACCGAACCTCGAAAGAGAAGAGGAACGGAGGCACAAAATCCTCTCATCATCGACACGGTGACTCCGTCACACGAGATTATCTCGACTACGGATATGTCCTCGAATCAACAATGGAACAATCGACGGACGCGTCGGAAACTTTGTTGATGTCGGAAAATAAAGAAATCTCGATGCAATATGCGAGTGAATACGTCTTATTGGGACAGTCGTCCACGCTAGTCGACGATGCTTTTGCCTACTCCGTCGCTCAAGAAATTATTGAAGACGACAGCGGCCGCGCTCGGTTCTTTGAGTGTCAACAACGAGCCGATTGGCGAAATGGAAAGATGCAATGCGGTGAACTAGACTCAATGGCTAAACGTGAGGTATTTGGCCGTATCGAGCCAATACCGTGGGCGTTAAACCATTGGACATAAATGGGTCTTTGTTCGTAACGCAATGATAAGGATGAGGTCATGCGTTACAAAGCGAGACTAGTTGCCCAAGGCTTCTCGCGGCGCCACAGCATTGACTACGAGGAGACGTATTCTCCCGTTATGGACATCATCACTTTCCGCTACTTAGTCGGTTTGGTAGTGTCCAAAAGCTGAACATGTAGCTTATGGATGTGGTTACAGTATCTTTATGGGGATCTAGATACGGATATCTATATGAAAGTCCCCGAAGGGATTTCATGGCCCAAATCAAGTAGCTCTAAACCACGGAGCGCGTCTGTGTGAAATTGCGTCGTTCATTGTATGGCTTGAAACAATCCGGAAGGATGTGGTACAACCGCCTAAGTGAATACTTGGTTGGGAAGGGATACAAGAACGGTGACATCTCCATGCATATTCATGAAAAGAACAGATGCAGATTCGTGATTGTAGTCGTCTATGTAGATGACATGAATGTCATCGGTACCATAGATGAGGTAAATGAAACGGCCCGCTACCTTAAATCCGAATTCGAGATGAAAGATCCGGGAGGACTCGATTCTGCTTGGGCTTAGAGCTAGAACATCGAGATGATGGTATACTCATTCATCAGTCTGTTATGTCCACAAAATGCTCAGGCGATTTAGCATGGACAAGGCACATCCTCTTGCTACCCCCATGATTGGTCGAAGTCTGGAAATGAACAAGGATCCGTTTCGTCCTAAAGAGGAGGATGAAGAGGTCCTTGGAGCGAAACACCGTACCTTAGCGCAATCGGTGCGTTGTTGTATACGGCTCAATGTACTCGTCGGACATCGCATTCTCTGTGAATCTATTAGCGA
This sequence comes from Orobanche coerulescens, assembly GCA_033398695.1. Taxonomy (NCBI): domain Eukaryota; kingdom Viridiplantae; phylum Streptophyta; class Magnoliopsida; order Lamiales; family Orobanchaceae; genus Orobanche; species Orobanche coerulescens. The sequence goes on along the minus strand of CM065816.1, from coordinate 40,853,507 downwards.
GATTTAGCTCCGCTCCCACGATAAGGCATTGGAATGGAGTAAAACACATCTTTCGATACTTGAAAGGCTCCAGTGACCTTGGATTGTTCTTTCCCTACGCAAAAGAGAGTGATATTCCGAAAGGAATTGTTGAGGTGAAGACGATGCATACCGACCGTCGATCTTCCTCTGATATTGCAGCTAAGCATGGTAGCTTGACTACCAGAAGTGCTAATGCGAGCAAGCTTACCCCTTATGCAGAGAATCCTAACGACACGTTAGTTGGATTTGCTGATGCCGGTTATCTCTCTGACCCGCATAAAGGACGTTCCCAAACTGGTTATGTGTTCACCATTGGGAATACGGCGATATCTTGGCGATCTACCAAGCAGACCCTAGTTGCTACTTCCTCGAACCATGCAGAGATAATTGCATTGCACGAATCCGTAAGGGAGTGCATTTGGCTCCGGTCAGTCATAGACCATATACGAGGAACGTGTGGATTAGATCCCACTACAGCAACTCCTACTTGCATCTTTGAGGACAATGCGGCATGCATTGAGCAGATGAAGTTAGGTTTCATAAAGGGTGACAATACCAAGCATATTGCGCCGAAGTTCTTCTATAATCAGCAGCAGCAGAAATTGCTGAATATCGAAGTGAAACAAGTGAGTTCCGATGAGAATATCGCAGACTTGTTCACTAAGTCTCTGCCGAAATCTACATTTGAGAAACATGTGAGAAGCATCGGAATGTATCGATTATCCGAGCTCAACTAATGATAGCTCGACGGAATGAGTTGTCATGTATACCTCAGGGGGAGTATACTTCACATGATTCTGACATTTGTAGTTGGTGCGTTGCGCTCTTTTTCCTCACCAAAGTCTTTGTTTTTCCCACGGGGTTTTATTTGACTTGGAAAGGTTTTTTACCGAGGCAACACATTGTGCACCATGTTAGTATTAGCGTTCGACACAGGGGGAGTGTTCCGGGAAATCCTTCCCGTATTGGTGTCTTACCTAATACTAGTTGTAGGGGGATAAGAGTTATGGTAGGTTCTAGACTCTTCCATAAGTAGTTGGATACTGTTAGATGTCTTACCTTAACTAGGAATCCTATGTATGGAAAGACTCTCTTTGTAATGCCTATATAAAGGCCCCTCTATTCATTGTTATCAATACAATTGATTGCTGTCTTTACTTTTCTCCTAAAACAGGAACATCACTCAATTAGATATATGTTGACATCCGTACGGTTGGATCGTCGATAAATATTTTACAAAAATAGAAACAATAATCCGTGAAAAGCACTAGTTACTAGCTAGTCAATTTGGTAGTGGTTTGCTAAGATCTCAAGCCAAATTAATTTTTTATTTTTTGAAAATTTTCAAAAATCACTCAATTAGATATATGTTGACATCCGAATGGTTGGATCGTCGATAAATATTTTACAAAAATAGAAACAATAATCCGTGAAAAGCACTAGTTACTAGCTAGTTAATTTACTAGTGGTTTGCTAAGATCTCAAGCCAAATTAATTTTTTATTTTTTGAAAGTTTGGGAACATCACTCAGTTAGATATATGTTGACATCCGTCCGGTTGGATCGTCGATAAATATTTTACAAAAATAGAAACAATAATCCGTGAAAAGCACTAGTTACTAGCTAGTCAATTTAGTAGTGGTTTGCTAAGATCTCAAGCCAAATTAATTTTTTATTTTTTGAAAATTTTCAAAAATCACTCAATTAGATATATGTTGACATCCGAATGGTTGGATCGTCGATAAATATTTTACAAAAATAGAAACAATAATCCGTGAAAAGCACTAGTTACTAGCTAGTTAATTTACTAGTGGTTTGCTAAGATCTCAAGCCAAATTAATTTTTTATTTTTTGAAAGTTTGTGAACATCACTCAGATAGATATATGTTGACATCCGTCTGGTTGGATCATCGATAAATATTTTTGAAAAAATAGAAACAATAATCCATGACACATCATTAGTTATTACTAGTCAATTTAGTAGTGGTTTGCTATGATCTCAAACCAAAATTAATTTTCTATTTTTTAAAAATTTGGGAACATCACTAAATTAGATATATTTTAACATCAGTATGGTTGGATCGTCGATAAATATTTTTTAAATAAAAAGAAACAATAATCCAAGACAAAGCACTAGTTACGAGAACTAGTCAATTTGGTAGTGATTTGCTAAGATCTCAAACCAAAATAATTTTTTATTTTTTGGAAATTTGGGAACATCACTCAATTAGATATATGTTGACATCCGTACGGTTGGATCGTCGATAAATATTTATGAAAAAATAGAAACAATAATCCGTGAAAAGCACTAGTTACTAGTCAATTTAGTAGTGGTTTGCTAAGATCTCAGACCAAATTAATTTTTTATTTTTTGGAAATTTGAGAACATCACTTAATAAGATATATTTGATATCCGTACGGTTGGATCGTCAATAAATATTTTTGAAAAAATAGAAACAACAATCCGTGAAAAGCATTAGTTACTAGTCAATTTAGTAGTGGTTTGTTAAGATCTCAAGCTAAATTAATTTTTTATTTTTTGATAATTTGGGAACATCACTCAATTAGATATATGTTGACATCTCCATGGTTGAATCGTCGATAAATATTTTTGAAAAAATAGAACCAATAATCTGTGAAAAGCACCAGTTACTAGCACTACTCAATTTACTAGTAGTTTGCTAATATCTCAAGCCAAATTAATTTTTTATTTTTTAAAAATTTTGGGAACATCACTCAGTTAGATATACGTCGATAAATAATTTTACAAAAATAGAAACAATAATTCGTGAAAAGCACTAGTTACTAGCTAATCAATTTACTAGTGATTTGCTAAGATATCAAGCCAAAGTGATTTTTTATTTTTTAAAAATTTGGGAACATTACTCAATTAGATATATGTTGACATCCGTATAGTTGGATCGTAATAATATTATAAAAATAGAAACAATAATCCGTGAAAACCACTAGTTACTAGCACTTGTCAATTTACTAGTGGTTTGCTAAGATCTCAAACCAAATTAATTTTTTATTTTTTGAAAATTTGGGAACATCAATAAATTAGATATATGTTGACATCCGTACGGTTGGATCGTCGATAAATATTTTACAAAAATAGAAACAATAATTCGTGAAAAGCACGAGTTCCTATCTCTAGTTAATTTAGTAGTGGTTTGCTAAGATCTCAAGCCAAATTAATTTTTTATTTTTAAAAATTTGCGAACATCACTCAATCAGATATATGTTGACATCTGTACGGTTGGATCATCGATAAATAATTTTACAAAAATTGAAACAATAATCCATGAAAAGCACTAGTTACTAGCACTAGTCAATTTACTAGTGGTTTGCTAAGATCTCAAGTCAAATTAATTTCTTATTTTTTAAAAATTTGGGAACATCAATCAATTAGATATATATTGACATCCATACGGTTGGATCGTCGATAAATAATTTTACAAAAATAGAAATAATAATCCGTGAAAAGCACTAGTTACTAGCACTCGTCAATTTGAAACATCGGGACTCAATTGGAATACTCGAAAAGAAAGGCTGGGTATAAAAACCCTTGCCCTAATTAATCGGCCGCCTCGCAATCTCATTCTCACCTTTCATCGACCGATCGATCAACTCTCTCTACTACTCTGCCACACACACACGCGCACACACACACACACCTACGCCGGAGCGCAACCATATGCGTGCGGCGATGGCGGCTCAAGCTTTCGTCTGTGGGGTTCGAGCGGCTTTGGATGGAGAAGCCGACCAGTACGGCGACGAGTGGAGGCTCGATCGATTGGTGGTTCACTCACACAAATTCAGGTATGAGTCGGATTGTAGCCGACTGAACTTTCAAAATTAAATTTTGGTTCTGATTTGGGTGGGTTTTGATTGTTGATTTCGGGCTCAGAACCTACTAGGGTTGTATAAATATGGCTTCAGGGTTGTTCAAAATTTGTTTAAATGAAATCTCATGTTGAATTGGTTTTAATTTCAGGCCTGATTTGAGTTCCAAATTTAGCCCTGAGTTAGCTTCTTTGATTTGAATTCAGGCTTCGAGTTATGCTTCAATTTGTAGGTATTATCTGCTATTAGATTACAACTTGTTAATATGTGTCTATATTTTTGTAAATATGTTCCGTTTTCGCTTCAGTCAGCACTGTTATTTGATCTGCACAATCTTGGCAACTACTATGTTATGCTTAAAGCCTACTGTAGTCTGTCGATTTTGTTGTAGAACTTCAGTATATATCATATTCCGATAGTTAGTAATAGTCCTATTGTTCGGTTTGTCCTCCTAACTGGGTTCTCCAAATTTGAGAGCTGCCAGAGAAGTGGCAGACTATCTTGGTACTCATCACCATGAGTTCCATTTTTCAGTGCAGGTAAATTTGTTTCCTTACAAATAGATGAAGTAGCTTGTCGGACCTCTCTCTTATATCAGATTGAAGTAACTTTCATTTTCATTATTTTGTTTGCTAAATCAGGAAGGAATTGATGCATTAGAGGAGGTCATCTATCATACTGAGACATATGATATGACTAATATCATGGCCAGTACACCGATGTTTCTTATGTCTCGAAAAATCAAATCTCTGGGAGTTGAAATAGTTCTCTCTGGTGAAGGCTCTGATGATTGTCTGAGAGCTAATAAATCAACTTCGGTTATTGTCTGAGCCCTTCATTTTTTTTACAATTCAAGACTGATACTGAATTATTTGGTTTTTCTTGTTTGGTTATTGTTTGGTTTTTTTCTTGTTGCTGCATCCACTAATAGGTTTTGAAAAAGTGAGTCTAGAAGAGGATTATTGTAAAAATACCGTCTATTTGTTTTGGCTCTTGATGTATTCGGGATATTGTATATTTATAATGATGTTTGTTTTTTGTGATGTTTTTTCTTTTGTGAATGTAAAATAAAAAAAATAAAAAAAATTGGTATGATGCATGTAAGTTATGATACTTATGAGGACTATACCGATGTTTGTATATTATAATTTTCTTGTTTATTCTGCATTTTCGTTTTCCTGACATTTGAGGCTGTCAACTACCATTGTTCTATGTTTAATATATGCTGATCATCATTTTAAAACACTCTTACTTTAAAAGTTCCAAGTCTAATCTGGTTCTTATTTGATTGGCATTTCATTTAAGATGCATGTAAGTTCTAATACTTGCATCGGTATATATAGTCCTCATATGTACTTAGTGTTTATATTAATTTTCCTGGTATGATTTTCTCATTTTTCTCGTGTTAACTGCAGATAAATCTTGCTTGAGAAGTAAGGATCTAGAATGGTTCTTTTTCTGTCCAAGGGAGAAGAAGTATTGACAGATGTGAAGTATTTCTAAAGCTTCAACAGGTGATAACCATCCACCTATGTTTTGGATTTTCAGAGTTCTATTCAGGTGTCTATTAAAGCCAGCGAGTCAAATTTTCACATGTTCATTTTGGCTTTTCAGATTAGATCACCAGTTGCCCCATTCCCTTCAACAAGGCTTGCTATGCGATTACCCTCCATAGGATTTCATTTTTCTCCATCTTGTTATCATTGTTTAATGCAAGTAGCTAAAATTTTTCAAGCAGATCATGCCGACCTTCCAGATCTTGTCTGTCTTTGGGATGAAGCTGATTTCGAAGGCTGGCTATATCATCTTGCATGGAAGGTTACTTGTGTGTTTTGTTTTGGTTGTGAGTTGCCTAATATGGAGATGATAATTTTGTAGTTTCATTGCCTATCTTCTGATTCCGTTGCACATTAGGCTGATATTTCCCAATAATGCATTCTTATGTGTGACGGAGGGAGTATGCCTTTATATTATTGGGAGTTCACTACCACGATATCATCAAGTGTTGCATGCAGACTGGTATCATTTCTATTTCAGTTTTTTTTGTGGCCCTTTAATAAACTCCAAATTACTTGTTGATCATGCAGCTTTTCTGTAGCCTCAAAGGTGCCGAAAGAATCTGTCGCTGCAGAAAATGAAGATGAAGCTACAAGCGGAAATGAAGGCAATACTGAAGATAAAGGTGTGCTGAAGTTGACCAAAGCTATAAGGCGGGCAAAGTTAAAGGGATTGAAGAAAGAAACAAAGGAACGAGGGCTCTACTGATAGGATTTATTTTTATTTTTTTAATGTCAATTATTATTGTTGTAATAAATGAATGGTTGATTGTTATTGTTGAATGAAATATTTTTTTAGTTCATATTAATTTTTATTTATTTGATTTCTTGGTTATAATTCATATAATTTGAAATAGGTGCAGCATGAAAAAAAATAAAAATAAAATACAATTGTCTAAATGAGTAGTTTTAATGCAAATAAAATCATTGTCTGATCTGTCATTAGGCAATTAGGTAACTTTAAGAAACCATTGTGTTTATGGAATCTTAACAACATATTCAAAATAAAAAACAATTGTGTTTGATAAATTCTAACAACATGTTTTAAATGAACAACACTTGAGTTATAAGCAAACAGACAATGGACAACTTCTACAAAAATGTTGTGTAATTTCCTTTGTGACAAGTGTGTATTGTTCTAAAACTATTGTGTACTATCCCAAACAACAATGGTTTCTAAGTGGAGTGTTGTTGTTTCTGGCTATTACACAACGGTGTCTAGAGATGAAGTCGTTGTCTCTCACTGTTTCACACGACAAATTCTGTACCGTTGTCTGATACAGGTAAGAGACGACGTCTCAATAGACAATGGGAAAATAGGGAGTTAGACAACGGGCAAAAACCGTTGTCTGATGCAGTTTTTCTTATAGTGCTCTCTAAACCCCCCTCCAATCAAGCCCTTAGGGACAATACCTCCACCAAGATGTGGCCATTTTGTTGCAATGATTGAGAAGCGGTTGCTCATGTATCTATATGCAGCTTTACTCATCCTATGAAGGATATACACTCATGTACTAGATTGTTGAAAGAAATTATTTGCTAGGGTTATCTGAGTACTTGATTGTAAAAAAACAAGAATGATTGATCTTATCATTGTTCTGTTATATGCCGTGCAAGTTAAAACATGAATACTTTTCGCCTGCAACTTCTGTTATTTGGGGGGCATGGAACTCGCGGGTGGTTGAGCCGTTATGACATATATTATAACGACTGTGTTGTTCTGGACAGAGATGCATGTTCTAATATCTTTTGGTTCTTGTTTCCTTGGGCTTTTGTTATGCTCTTAGCTTCTAAGCCCCTTGGCCTATTCTAAATTAGAAAAAATTGCCCTTGCTGTAGAGATAATACACAACCATAAACCTTGAAAAGAGGAAACAAAGACAGATTCCACTGCAGTGATGACGTTGTGGCGTACAAATTGTAGTGTGAAAGAAGAAGGAAAAATGTTAATGTGGTTTTGCGAGTAATGCAAATTATTTTTTCATCAAATCTTTTGGTTAGAATTTTATGTTAATTCTATATGCTGTGGGTGTCTTCTTGACATTCATTGCCGGTCCCAAGCCCGGATAAAAGATGAGGGTTGCAGTAGGTTAGTGGAAGCCAGCGTAAAACTCGTCCCATTTTATGGACATGAATTAAATTTTGAAAATCATTGGGGCGTCTCCTCACAAGCGACGCGCTGCATTTCATAGGCCCGGGTGCAGTGAAAAGTATGCGAGGGTTGCTAGGTCGTCGCCCAGAAGCGGCGCGCCACCTTTACATCTGAGGGTGGTGTCAAATGAGCAAGGATGCGCTACACTTCATAGGCCCGGGTGTAGTGGACAATATGTAAGGGTTGCTAGGTCGTCGCCTGGAAGTGGCGCCCCACCTCGAAGTATGGGTGTGATGTCAAATGTGCAAGGATCCTTGCAGCGTGGACGGGGACAGACAGAGAAGTTAGTTCATGCGGCTAGTAAGGGTAGTAAGGTGCGGTTTGGAACTTGGAATGTTGGCTCTTTGACGGGGAGATCATCAGAAGTGAGGGAGGTTATGAAAAGGAGGAGGATTCACATAATGTGTGGTGAAAAGGCAAGAGTGTTAGCTTATTGGGATTACAAGCTTTGGTACCCTGGAAAGGATAGAAGTAGAAATGGAGTGGGTATCGTCATTGATAAAGAAATCATTGATGATGTGGTGGAAGTGTCAAGAAAGAGCGATAGAATAATGAGTATTAAGCTTGTGATAGGGGATGAGTTTCTAACTATCAGAAGTACTTATGCACCCCACAAGTAGGATTGGATGCATCGATCAAACAAGAATTCTGGGAATATTTAGAAGAGGTTGTCGAACGAATTCCTATGGGTGAGAAATTGATCATTGGTGGTGACCTCAATAGGCACGTCGGTGTTAGCAGAGATGGATTTGAGAGCATTCATGGTGGCTTTGGTTTTTGGGATAGGAATGAAGCAGGAAATAGTATATTGGATTTCGCATTAGCTTATGACTTGAGTATTATGAACACTTGGTTCGAGAAAAGGGACTCTCATTTGGTGACATATAGAAACGGAGGTAATGAAAGTCAGATTGATTTCTTTTTAGTAAGGAATATTTGGAGGAAAAGTTTTACTAATTGCAAGGTGATACCCGGTGAGAGTGCTGCAACGCAGCATAGTGTTTGTGGTGCTTGAATTTCAAGGTAAGAGGTAATTAAGAAAGAGAAGACCACAAGTTGACCTTCGAATTAAGTGGTAGAAGCTCCAAGGGGAGAGTCGACATACTTTTGTGGCTAAGATTGCTGATAGTGGTATTTGGTCTGATTGCATGGAGATATATAGATTCGATGTGGAACTTGTTGGAGCATAACATAAAGGAAGTTGCAAAAGATGTCTTAAGAGAATCTAAAGGAAACAGACCATCTTGGTAGAATGATAAAGTTAAGCAAGCGATAAAGACCAAACGTGAATGTTATAAGGTACTGGGTAAATGCTCGAGCGATGAGAATTATGAGAAGTACAAGAAAGCTCAAACAGAAGCTAAAAAGGCAGCGCGAAATGCCCGATCAAAGGTCAATCAAGAATTATATGCAAGATTAGATACAAAAGAAGGGGGAAAAGATATCTATAAACTTGCTCGAATGAGAGAGAAAAAGACGCGAGATATTGGAAAAGTTAAATGTGTGAAAGATACTGACCCAAAAGTTTTGGTTCAAGATAAAGAGCTAAAAGAGAGATGGAGGTCATACTTTGATACCCTATTCAATGGCCATCAAGAACAAGATATTGGGAACCGAGAGTTTAAGAGGAGATGGGGGTCAAAGAAAGCAGAAGGACCAGATAAGGCTGGGACTTTTGAATCCGAGAACCGCGGAACCGATCCGAACCACATCGGAACCGACAGTTCGGTTCGGTTCTTAGCAACAATTTTTTTTCTTTTTGTCTGTTCGGTTCTTACTATTAGTAATCGGTTCGATTCGCGGTTCCTGTCCATTTTAAAGAGGAACCGTCTAAACCACAAGGAACCGACCCGTCTGAAAAAATATAATATAATATATTCTTATTAAACATAATTAATATAATACAATATATTCTTAATAAAATAAAATATAATATAATATATTCCATCCGAACCAAACGAAATTGGTTCCGGTTCAGTTTCGGTTCGGTTCGGTTCCTATGCGGTTCGGTTCTGAGTCGGTTCGGACAAAAAAAAATGGCAAAACCGAACCGCGAAAAAACTATGCGGTTCGGTTCCGGTATTTTTATCCCTTGAACCGAAAAGTCCCTGGCCTAGGACCAGATGGTATACCTATTGAAGTTTGGAGGTGTTTGGGTGAGAGAGGGATCGAATGGGTAACTATGCTTTTCAATAAGATATGGAGAAGCAATAAGATGCCATCAGCATGGAGGAAAAGTACTCTCGTCCCTTTGTATAAGAACAAAAGTGATGTTCAAGATTGTTCTAATTATCGCGGAATTAAACTAATGAGTCATACCATGAAGTTGTGGGAACGAGTGATTGAACAAAGGATCAAGAAATGTGTGAAGATAACAGAAAATCAGTTTGGATTTATGCCTGGAAGATCGATCATGAAAGCAATTTATCTTATCCGGCAGTTGATGGAACATTATCAAGATAAAATAAAAGATTTACATATGGTTTTTATTGATTTAGAGAAGGCATATGATAAAGTACCAAGGGAAGTACTTTGGTGGGCCTTAGCAAAGAAGGGTGTATCGTGGAAATATATTGACATTATAAAGATATGTATGAGGGAGCTAGTATAAGTGTACGTACTAATATTTTGAGGACAGAAGAATTCCTTATTACGATTGGGGTGCATCAAGGATCTGCTCTTAGTCCTTTTCTCTTTGCCATAGTCATGGACGAATTGACAACAGAAATTCAAAATGACGTTCAGTGGTGTATAATATTTGCAGATGATATTGTGTTGATTGATGAAACGAAGTTTGGAGTGCAACAGAAATTGGAACTCTTGAGGGATACTTTGGAAGCTCGAGGCTTTAGGTTGAGCAGAAGTAAGACTGAATATATGGAGTGTAGGTTTAGCGAAAACAGTGATAGAGAGGCGGGGATGATCACATTTGATGGGAAAGTTGTTCATGGATCCACTTTCTTTCGGTATTTTAGATCTATTATCCAAAAGGATGGAGAGCTAGATGGCGATGTTTCTCACAGAATAAAGGCAGGGTGGTTGAAGTGGAAGAGTGTCACAGGGGTTTTATGTGATCCTGACATGCCTCATAGATTAAATGGTAAATTTTACCGCGCGGCAATTAGGCATGCACTGTTATATGGCACCGAGTGTTGGGCTGGAAAACAGTGTCACGTTCAAAAGATGAATGTGGCAGAGATGCGTATGCTATGATGGATGTGTGGTCATACAAAAAAGGATCGGATCAGAAATGAGGTGATTAGAGAGAAGGTAAGAGTTGCGTCTATAGAAGACAAGATGATGGAGAATCGATTACGATGGTTTGGTCATGTGAGAAGAAGACTGGTTGATGCCCCAGTGAGGAGGCTAGAAAGTTGGGGAACAAGTAATATTGTGAAAGGTAGAGGAAGACCCAAGAAAACTTGGATAAAGATGATTGAAAATGATATGCGGTTTCTTGAAATTGGAGAAAGTATGGCGATGGAGAGGCAAATGTGGCGGGAAAGAATACGGATGGTGGATGGAATCTGATTCTTTTTTTTATTCTTATTTTCTTTTATTTCATGTTATCTTCTAATTTATTTTTCAGGATTTTTCATTTTTTTCTTTTTTTTATTAACATTCATTCTCCTTTTTTTCCCTCTTTTTTTTCCCTTTTATGTTATTTATGTAACGATCATTGATAGTTTCAAAGTTTGATTTATGTTAGCCGATCCCAAATCATTTTGGGACTAAGGCTTAGATGTTGTTGTTGTTGTCGTCGTCTTTTAAGAGTATTAATAGATTATACTTTGCTTATTTAGTGACGATATTGATCATTATCAAATGTTGGAATTTACGGTGAATTCTTTGAAATTATGACATTTGAATGAATTATGCATGGGGTAACTATGTATTGTAAAGTTCTTGACTTTATATAGATATAGGGACGAGTCATTGTCTGAGAATTCTAATTAGATTATATCTTATCGTAGAATGAAGTACTATAGAATAACTAGAAAGAGAAAATTATTACTCCCTTTGTCCCATTGAAAAAGCTTGACATAGGGTGTAAATTTTGTAATATCCGCAATTTCGAATTTCGATAATTTTCTTTTTTCGGAGGAAGTTCGTTTTGACAACTCTATCATGACCGTTTCGTCATTCTGAGAATGATTAATTCTGCACTTTTTGTCATCCGAGTTCGTTTCGGTGTCGTTTTGTTGAGTTCCGTGTCTAGGGCTGAGAATTTCCCGTCGGGAAATCCCGAGTCCCGGTCCCGTCCCGAGTCCCGACGGGAAACGGGACCCCGAGTCCCGAATTTTTCGGGACCGGGACCGGGACCGGGACCTTAAACTTTGTTAATTTCGGGACTCGGGAGTCCCGAAATCCCGATCGGGACCCCGAAGTCCCGATTGCAAATTTTAATTTCGGGACATTTTGGGAAATTTCGGGACATTTCGGGAAATTTCGGGACATTTCGGGACATTCGGGACATTCGGGACATTTCGAAAAATTATCCTCGGGATCGGGACCGGGACCGGGACTTAAATTTATCCCAATTCGGGAATCGGGATTCCCGAAGTCCCGATCGGGACCGGGACAGGGACCACTAAATTGGTCCATTTCGGGACCGGGACATTCGGGACTCGGGACCGGGACCTCGGGATGTCCCGATTCTCACCCCTATCCGTGTCCTTAATCGACTTTTTCACGTGGGAGTTCGACTTTGTAAAGTCACCATTAATTCTTGGAAACTCCAAAAATTCTGAATCTTTGCAACGTTATAGAGAATCAAGTTAGCTTTCCAATGGTTCAAACGGTGAGTCAATCGGAGTCCAGACGAAGGAGTTATGGTCGAAATAGCGAAGACTGCACAGTGTGCCTTTTTGGTGTTGAAGGAGGTCGCACTGTGCCGCGGCACACTCAGCCGTGCCGCGCACACTCAGCCAGGCCGCGGCACTAAGCTAATTCCCTGGCGTTTTGGTGGCCCCAGGCCGCGGCACACTTGTCCTGTGCCGCGCACACGGGCTTTTTCTGCGTTTTTAGCGATTTGCGAGGAGAAAACTTCATTTTTCTCCTCTCTTCTTCCTCCTTCATCTTAGGCGATTGTGGGCGATTTTGGGCGATTTTGAGTGCTCCCAAACTTGTAGAGATCATCTACCTCAAGTCTTGTTGTAGATTTTCGACCTCTACTTGAATCCTTCATCCAAATCAAGGTATATTTCTTGATTATCCTTCAAGTTGACTTTTTGGAGAAATTGTTCTTGATTTCGTTTCTAATCCGATTTTGATACATCGATTGGTGTAGTATGATGTTATTAATCATGTTCTATGGGTTGTATATCCATATATCAAGTTTGTTTAACTCGATCGACGATTCGAGTGTTCTTGGGAATTATTGAACATTTAGTGTTCGATTAAATGTCCCAATGAGTTTCCCTTCGATAGTTTGTTGGGATTTCCGTTGTTTTGGCCTTGATTCTCGTCGTAACCATGTGTTATTGTTACTTCCGTAGGTTTATAGGTGTTCGAGGATTCCGATGTTGAATTCCGTTTGGTGATTGATTCGTGTGGTGTTATTCTCGTAAAACTCGTGGTGCTATCGCGTTCTTGATATTGTTCGGGGGTTCGGGGCTATTCGACCGCGTCCTATCCGTCGTCTTATTGCGATTGTGGTTTCGAGGCAAGTACCTTGCCCATACTCTTCTTATTTTGTGGATATGATGATCGGTGATCGTCTTGGTGTGTTTGTTTGGTTGTTTGAAATGAAGTTTCAAAAGATTTCGGTTTGGCCTCGTTAAAGGTTTTCTTTCAAAATGCGTGTGTTTTGTGAACGGCGTGTTTTGGGAATTGATTATGATTTGATTATTTTGAACGTTGAAGGATTTGATGATGATACTCCTATTGTTTAAAGTTATGGAATCGTGTATTCCGTATTTAATCTTGTTATTGTGTTTTGAAGAGTTTGATAATGGTGTCGAGTTAATGGCCATCTCTAGTGAGTATTCTTAATGAACTTACATTCTTAGCATGTTAGTTTTGCATGAGTAATGTGTGTGTGTGTATGCTCACTACGGGTTAGATCCGACGGGGTCTCGGTAGGGGTCCACAGAGACGTGGATCGACGAGCTTGCTTTTAACCACTACAGGTTAGATCCGACGGGGTCTCGGTAGGGGTCCACAGAGACGTGGATCGACGGTTAATTGTGGTGCATTTTACAAATGTGACTTATTTATGGCATTTCCGGAAATGAGCGCTTTTGAACGGTTTTCATGATTGCATGCATTGACTAAGTGTGTAAGAGGTAAGTTGTTCGTTTGGCCTACTTGGCTAGGATGGCACTAGAGTATTTTGTTGTTTGTGTTAAATCCTTTATTTGTGGATTTTGATGTTGGGAGACGAACCTTGTGGTCGTTCTTTGTACTGTGAGTTGATGAGATTTGGGGCTAAAATCCCAATGGTTTTGTAAAAGTCATTTTACGGATTTGGGACTAAAATCCCAACGGTTTGGTAAAGGTTATTTTACGGAAAGTAAACCTTTGGGGCGGTGACCCCTTTTGTCTTTGGATTTTGAAAAGTAGGATTTGATAATCCTAAATGGTTTTCTATTAAAACTCTCGATGGCATTCTAAACCGTTTTATAAATTATTTCCATTGATTTATGATATTTCGATTTTGAAAGGTTTTCTCAAACTCTTGCCTCGGGAAGTACTTTTCGTTTCGTTTGGATCTTTGAGGATTCCTGGTTATTGTTATTCGTGGAATGTGAATTGTATGGCTCGTATTTGCACTTTGTATTTGCACTAGCAAAACAGTGGAGTTTTGCTAACCCCCGAGTATTCGGGGGGTGGATGTCTATTTTTGCATTCAGGTTTTGGAGCATAACACAGGGTCGGCACGAAGGATGATGAAAGATGAACGATACTAATCACACGAGGATCCGTTGATGTCGTATTGGTCTAGTTGTATTTTCTTTTCCGCTGCAGTATCTTTTCCCCGTTGTACGGGAGTTTATTGTATTTTGACCCCTGCGTGGGTATATGTTGTAATTGAGTTGTATATTTTTATTGAAAGACCAAATCGGTCTACTGAGTCATTTAGCATTGAAGGCATTGTCGAGATGTTAAATGTTGTTACCAGCCTGGTAGATCTTCGAGGAGAGGGTCTACGGCGTGTAATATCCCTGAGTGGATTGGGGGTGTTACAAATTTGGTGTAAGTAATGATAGTAAAAGTGTGGTGGAGATTAAAAAGTAAAACATATTGATGGTGAGTGTATGATGGAGATTAAAAAGTAAAAATGATTGAGGAAAAAGTATTGATGGTGAGTGTATGGTGAAAAAAAGTAAGAAGTGATTGTTTGATTTGTTTGTGTAAAAGTGGACAAAAAAGGTAAGTGTAAAAATTTGAGCCGGACGAAGCGAGTATATAAGAACTAAAAATTTGAATAGCAAAACTCCAAGATCAATTCTTTTGCTAAATGCACAATTGTCAATATTTCCTAATTGATCTCAGGTGAGTGGAAATATTCTTTCACAGAGGCTAGCCATGACAAACAAGCAAACAAGCAGATGAGTCTTTTATCCCTATAAATCGGTGTAGATTATATGAATCAAAAGTAGATTCACGTCGGATTTGGTGCATCTATTAACCTTCTACACGCGCTTCTCCTTTTAGGTAGATCTTCAAGAAGTCTCGTATCCCACATATCCTTACTTATAGTTTCTAGCCACATCATATTTGGTCGACCACATGCTCCTCTAGAAGGTCCCAATCTCATGGACCAACTCTGCGGACATGTGCATCTATAGGCCTATGTCGTACATAGTGTTTCAAAAGGCGTCTGAGCGGGCCTTCAGGTGAGGCGGCGGAATAGCGCTTCCGAAGATGCACCTCTTCCACCTTTTCTGAGGCATATCGCCTGTGTGAGGCGCACTTCAGTCTTCTCTGAGCCGCACTTCTATGAGGCGAACCCACGAGGCATTTCACCTTAAAAAAAAAGAACATACCAAGAGGGAGAAGTGAGCGCCAGGGTATTTTACCTTTAAACAAAAAGAACATACCATGAGGGAGAAGTGAGAAGGCCAGGTCTGAGTAGGTACACTTCTGCGACCTTTCAGTCGATGTGAGAAGTGAGTGGCGGTTAGATGGTGAGAAGTCAGTTATAAAAGGATTAAGGTTTTAATTTAAAATGTCTATGACCTAACTATCCTTAGTTATATGGAATATATGTAGAATTACTATTGGGCTATTAAATTTATGAGTTTTGCTCTCTTTTTTTCTTAAAAAAATAAAACATAAAAAACCTTTATTAATTACAAAGTAATTAATATTTTAAATTAACAAAAGATAATTGAATAGCAAAATTTATTTAAACCTATAATAGAGAATGCAATTTAATTTAATTTATTAAAAAAAGTAACTTAATTATTATTTTTGTGATTTTTATTAGTGAAAAATCAAATAAACTTGAGGTTTTGCCTCAACATTATGAGATTTTAGTAATTTAATTTGTTAATTCCTATAACTATTATGATATTTTCGTGAGATTTTTAGGTTCTTTTAAATATAATCAAGGCTTACGCCTCGCTTCATCCAGTCAAAATGCTGCAAACTCGCCTCGCACCTTTTAAAAGATTGGTCATACATGACCAAACTATCACAAACGATGCTCTTGCATCTTGTTTTAAATGGGTCTAACACCTAACATAAAACGTCTTTCTTCATTCTTTACATTGATGTCACTATCTATTTCTTCATCTTTCTTAATAAGTGACCTAGGTATTTAAAAGACTACCCATAGGTATCTCATGTCTATCGACCGAAATGATACCAACCTTATTGCCAACTACTGCTAAATATGCACTCCATATATTCGGTGTTTGATTGACTCACTCTAAAGCTCTTTGATTCTAGTCTCACCCTCCACCAAGGTTATCCGACGCTATGCGAGGCGAGGCGCTAGCCTACTGCGTAAACGCCCTTCTAGGCATCAATTAAGCGCCAAATCAAATACATGTAATAAAACAATGTAGTAATTTACCTTTATTCCATATTAAAAAAAATAAGAAATAATTAATATAAAGTTGATAGATATCTTATAATGAAATTTTTCAGGTTTAGGAGTAAAATGATAAATAAAAATACCTTCTAGGATTTGTTTTAAACAATAAAAAAAAGTTTTCGTCTATTTCTTAGGGCTTATAGTAATTTTGTAAATATACAGTACACTTAAGCAATGTTTTAAGATTCGCAACTCGTATTCGAGGCGTTTTGCGCAAATGAGGCGAGACGTACACCTCGAGGCGGAATGAGGCGTACACAACTTTTTTCATCAACATCATCATCATCATCATCAACTGCACCTTAATCTTAACTATGTTTGGGTCAGTGGCATAAAAATTATAGTGTTAATTAATTGTTGAAAATTAGTTAACAGTACAATTCATGCAACAGATAAAGTGGCAGTGTTTTACGCCGGATGCCCTTCCTGTCGCAACCGTCATATGAAGGAGAAGTGGAATGAAATTTCAAAACCATCAAAATCATAGACTTTTCTAGTTACATGGAGAATATCATGAGATGGTGATGAGTCGAGATAATTGCTATAGTTATATCATATTGCGTGATTGATATTATAAAATTATCATCTACATCATGGAACATGACTCACACCTCAACTTTTTTGAAATGGAAAAATTAAAAAAAAATATAAAAAATTATCCAAAACAAAGTTCAACAACAATACTTAATACGACTGCAACTGTAACAAAAACCTAGAATAAAAACATTAAGGTCAATACATAGTTCATCGTTAAACCCATAGAAAACAACAAAAAAGAAGCGTATTTAAACCAAAAGTCGTGACAAGAACAAAGTAAACCAAGTTTCCCTCGTAGCCTATTTAAATAAAGAATCATCCGTTTCCAATGATTTGAAAAACTCATCAAATTCTTCATTTTCATCTTTGTCACCACTCAAAGGATCATTCGTGGAGTCGTCGTCATATCTAATCGCCCTATCATCCTCCTATTCGGAATCAAGACCCTCCCATTCACGTTCTTCATCCAACAATGTCTTTCCTTTATGCATAATAAAGTGAACAACTTTATAAATTAGTATATAGTTTTTTTAGTAAGAAGAATTATATTACACAATCAAAAAGAGGAGAGAATAAAACTTTATCCTATTGCGCAATTGTAATATGCTCTCTTTCTTTTTCCTCTTTATCTTGCTGTGTACCTCCACTCCCTTGAATACCTTCATCTTCCATTAGTTTCATTATCAACACATATTACACTTTTTTGAAAATCATAACCACCATCGTCAGCAACTCACTCATCATCCGATGGTATTTGGTGAAGCACCAACGAGTCTTCTTCTTCCTTAAGTGCCTTCCTTTTCAAATGCCCATCTTTCAATTTCTTTTTATACATGATGCAGACCAAGTCACTAAGCTTTGTCATTGTCAGTCATTTTCTTTTCTTTGTATGTATCTGACACATTAATTTATTTAATCAATTAACACGTTATTAGCTATTAATTAGTAAATTGGTAAGTAAAAAGGTAGCTATTACTCCAATTACGTTCACATGCTGATCAAGAACAAGACTAAAAACCTTCACCGCAAAACTTGTTAATTTGGAGTCTCATCTCCAAATTGGATCCACCAATCAACTACATTATATTAAGTTACTTTAATTAAAATGTGAAAATTTAGGTGCGGAAATTTAAATGCGGAAATATTGCATTATCTACCTGGGCTGCACTTCTAACAATATGATTTTGCTAGGTGATACCCAGATAAACCTTCTCTTAAAAAAAATCCACTTGTAGATCAGCTTTCTCTCTATCACGAATTTTAGAAATTAGTTTGTCGAAGCATGCATACAATCCCACCTTCACCTCTACATGGTTAGAAAAACCTTCATCAAACTAAAATTATGGATTTAGAAAATAAGCGGCAGTGTGCAAATGACGATGCATTTGAAAATCCAATTTGTCATCAATGATACTCCATAATTCTTTGTAAGCCCCCTCTTCTTTGCCTAAATTTTTTGTTGTCTCTTCCTTAGCCCTATCCATTGCTCCGTACAAAAAAACCATTCCGGGCATCTTCTCAGAGTATGTCATCCTCAATACTTCCACAAGAGGTTGTGTGGCTTTGATTGCGTATCCCATACTTGACTAAAAACCATGATTAAAGATAATCTCTCTACGGACTTCCCCTCTTGTTTTTTAGCCCAAGAGCACCTGGACCATTCAACAGATGAGAACATAGCCTCTAAGGGTTGCCTCAAGTTTTGCATGCTTTGCAATGTTAAGTAAGCAGTGGTGAATCGAGTAGTGTCTCGGCGGAAAAGCTCTCTACCTGTGTGTTTCCTCGTCAATGCCAAAACCACCCATGGTTGTACATAAATTTACTCACCTACAATTTTAAAATATCCAAATATTTAACAATCAGTATCTTAGAGTAGGGACACAACAAAATCACAAGCGCATAAATTAACTACATAACAACTTGCATAAATATGAAGAGACTAGTGATTACCTTCTTTGCTTTTAACAAAGCATTTTTGGGTTGAGGCAAGTCGCCAATTTTCTCCAACACCAAGTCAATGCAATAAGCGGCTCACGGCGTCCACCACAAGTGCGGCCATTTACACATTAGCTTATCCTCCGCCGCCTTGTAATTAGGTGCATTATCTGTGATGAGTTGAATCACAATGTCTTCTCCTACTTCTTCCACAACTCCATTGAGTAGTTCAAATAATAAATTTGCATTTTTAATTGCATCATATGTATCAACGGTTTTCAGAAACACTGTCCCGTATGGGTTATTAACACGAAAATTAATCAAACTCTTTCCTCGAATATTTGTCCATGTCCAACCGTCGGATAATATTGAAACTACAGTTTTGCCCATGTCTTTTTCACCTCATCGATGAAGACTTCAGTAGTTTTCTTTTAGGATCCACGTGCTAAGTTCATATGCAACAGCTCCTAGCCGCCAGTACTTGATTCTACAAGTCTAGAACTAAAAGTTTTATGCTTGGTAACCACACATTCGCCTGGTATTACAGTCTAGGCAGCACCTCTGGTAGCCAAGAAAAGAACTTATTTGGCTAGCCTTCAACCCACTTCTATATGTGACTAGATGGAAAGATTTCTTCCTAAACCAAGTGTTAGTTAAAATAAGGTCGTAAGAGACTACAAACTCCAAAATTGAATTACTTGCAATACCTTTCTCACCATAACCAAATCTCCGGGAACACTCGGGTAACCAACATGGCCCGAACGTCATGGCAGTTGAAATTGCCTCCGGTGAAAAGATTTTCCTATGGAGATACTCCCAGCATCACATCGTCTAAATCCTTCAAAATCTTATGTTTAATGGCCTCATCCGAACCAATTTGGTGGTGCATAAATGCTAAGGATGTTAAACATCTTCTTATCGACGACAAGCTTGACTAATATGCTTCTATCTCCTTTTCCCTTGACATCAACAACACAACTCACCAAATGTTTGTTCACTGTCAAACTCACTCCATTTAAATTTTTGTCTTTCCCCTTGTACGGAAGCTTATAACCTTAGGCTCAATGGTTCTAGCTTTCTCGCTAACCCCATTTAATCTCCTGCACACAAACAATATTTTCCCGCCTTCGATGCATGGTCTCTACTAAGTTAGCTAGTCTGCCTGTGAAAGAACCTACATTCCTAAAGGCAACAAGCTTATAAATTCTTTATTCTCACCTGCTCGTAAAAGTGAGGGAAACCCTCGCTCATTTGACATCACGTCCAGGTGCCGATGCTGCGCCGCTTCCGGGCTACGACCTAATAAGCCTTGCATATTTGTCACTACACCGGGACCCAATGCAGCTCATCGCTGCGTAGGAAATGCCCCAATGAAATTTGATGATTCGATCATGACATGGTAAATGTGACAATTTTACGCTGGGCAGTCGAGGCCTCTGACTGCCATGTGCCTATCTTTTTTCATCTTGGGACAGGCAGGCTCCCCAGCGAAGGTCGGCCATGACAATGTTTGCAAAACCAATCAATGAAAATAATTATGGTAATACAAGCATTATTACTTGACTTAACCAAAAACTTCATGTTTTTTATTCAAGATTAATCCATTATTCGATTAATACAGCTCATGGTACTTATATGCATTTTATGACCACATAATTGATGCTATTGTTTATCTTTTGTAAATCTAACTGTCCTGGTTTCTAAGAGTATGGTTTTTGATGAGACACTAAATTTGTAATTGCATGTAGTGTCTGTGCAGTGGAAACGCTTGCCTACGACCAATGAATCCCCAGCGGCTCGAGCATACCATTCTATGAACTTTGTTGGTTCACGGTATTTATTATTTGAGGCTTTGATGGAAAATCAACTTATGGTGATCCGTGGTGTCTTGTACCTGAAGGTATTTACTACCTCCCTACTATTATTTATTGAGTTTTGAATTAAAGGCTATTTGCATTGAAGTCATTGTAGTGTTACAATCCAGATAAATATCATGTCATTTAGGCTTAGCTGAGGTGATATATATATATATATATATATATATATATGTATATAAGGTCTGGTAAATGGTAAAATTGTTGGATCCTCTGTGAATTTCCAACAATGTAATTACAATAAAAATTACAAATAAAGGCAACCTAATACAATCTAAATAAATTAAAAGCTGAATTGAAAATTACAACTTTAGCAGAGGCGAGATGACTCTTTCCGTAAGACAATTTTGCCCCCGTATAAGAGCAGACGGCTCAGGCAATATGTCCCCAAGATACAACTGCTATATGTTTCTGAGTTAGGTGCTCTCCAAAACTCAGAACTCCGGCGAACGTTCAAGTGCTGGAAACTGGGCACGAAACAAGAAAGAAATATGCTGCAATATGAGATATGCTTGTATTTTTTCTATGTTCTGATTATGTGAAATGAAATGCATAAGACTCCCTTTTATAGGGTCCAATTCCACTCTATCAGGTGGGGAGTTACAAAAAATTAAAGTGCCATTAATTCTCTTTAATCGTTCAGCTCAGGAGTTGCAACAAATTAAATCTCCATAAAGTGGGGAGTTACAACAAATTAAAACTCCATAATTCTCATTTAATTCGGACGTTACATTATGAAGTGTGAAGAGTCATATTCCAGAAGCAAGGTTCTCAACCTGCTTCATATCGATTTAAACCAAATATCGATCGACGGAGTTCCAGATCAGGAAGGTTCCAGATCGACAGTCGATCGACAGTTCCCGATCGTGACAGTCGATCGACAGTCGATCGAGTTCCAGATCGACAGTCCCAGATCGACAGTGTCGATCGAGACGGGTTCCATATCGACAGTCGATCGATAAGTCCCAGATCGACAGTCCCGATCGAGGCAGTCCCAGATCGACAGTGTCGATCGGACAGTCACGATCGACAGTCACATCGACAGTCGATCGAGACAGTCGATCGACAGTCCCAGATCGCATGTGTCGATCAGATAGGTCAGATCAGACATGTCACAGATCAGACATGTGAGATCAAACAGGTCCCAGATCGACAGTCGAGCATGCATGAGTCCCAGATCGACAGTCGATCGGACAGTCGATCGACAGTCCCGAGATCGACAGTCCGATCGACAGTCCTAGATCAAACAGCCGATCGAGATAGGTCCCGAGATCGACAGTCCCAGATCGCATAAGTCGATCATACAGTCCCGTGATCGACAGTCGATCGAGACAGTCTCGATCGACAGGTCCCAGATCGGACAAGTCAGATCATACAGGTCCCAGATCAGACAGGTCCGATCAGACAGGTTCCAGATCAGATGGGTTTTCAAACCTCGTTAATGTAATATCCGTAACTTTCCTTTTTTAGCAGTTTCCATTTTTGGTGTATGTGTATTTTTTATCGACTCGCTTGTAACCGTTTCGACAATGTGAATCTACTTTATTCTTGGAGTTTTTCCATTTGCACGAGTTTTGGTGATGTTTTCACGTGATTTCATTTTATGACATGTTTTATCGTATGAACGTTCGATTCTCGTAAAACTCATTCATTTTCGTTGTTTCTTGGTTTGTACAAGTTCGTATGGTTGAGTTGGTCATGTTGAGACTTTCGGTTTGTAAATCCGACGTCGTTTCGTGACTTTCGGTCAGTTGGGCCATTTTTGTAATTTCCTATAAGTTTAGGGAATTTCTTATTCGTTGTCGTATTTCGGATTCCCGGGTATTCGGAATGATTTTTTCTTGTGATGGTTAGACTCGTCATCGAATACTCTTCGTAGTCGTATTTTTGGTTCGATAGCAGGTCCGGGTTTCGGGGTCGTCCAGAATCGTTTGACAAGAAGCTTAATCGCCGAAGAGGTGTTACGGCCGTAACACCCGGAAGTCTGACCGTAAGTTGGCCATGTTACGGCCGTAAGTATCCCCTGTTACGGCCATCACAGCCCGCTGTTTTAAAACAGCGGGCAGAGGTCAACACCTCATTTTTTCTCTCTTCTTTCGTTTTCTTCACGGGGCGACTCCAGAGGGCGATTCCACCAGTATTGCTCGGAAATTCTTCGTATTCCATCACCGTAGATTCGTGCTAACATATTACCATCAGCGTAATCATCCCCCATCGTCCAAATTCGAGGTATTTTCTTCAAGAACCCTAACTTGTATAAATTGGGGGTTTTTCGGGTTTTTCGTGATTGATTCCGAATTGTTCATGTATGTTGCGAAATTTCTTACCGATTGTTGTTATTGGGTGATTCCCAATCCATTTTCTTCGAATTAATCCATGAATTGTTGATACGGGGAGATTTTGCGTAAACCCTCACCCGTATCGATTGAATGCCTATTGTCGTGAATTGTAATCGGGGTTATGGGAGTATTCCTTTCGATTTTTGATGTCCGTTGGGACTGAGTTGTGTTAATTCTTCGTTAGGAACCGTCGCCTTCCACTCGGATCATCCGTAGTCGTTTTTCACTTCCGATTCTTCGAAGATGTCACAAAGGCAAGTACATTACATTTGTTTACATGTTCTAGTATTTGAATTATGGCTGTATCGTGGTTGTTGTGGATGGATATGTGTATGTTCACCTAGGGACGGTTCGACGGGACCTCTAGGGATACGTATTGCCGTGAGTGTGCGTATCGTGAACTGTGGTTAGCCACCCAGGGATGTCCGACGGGGCTCTGCGGGGTACGGTGGCCGTGAGTCTCGTGCCAACGGTTAACTTTGAATTGTGATTTATTGGAGATAATGTATTTTGTGATCGTACATTGTAAATATTCCAGAATATAAAACGTTTTCAAAAATGATTTTTGGCGCATTATTCATCTGATTATAATGTAGTTCAAATGGATTGTACTTGCACTAGCAGTTGTCGCTAACCCCTTAAATGGGGGAAATACTTTTTTGTATTTCAGGTATCGATCGTGGGGACAAGCGAGCACTCGAGCCGTATGAAGATGATGGGCAAGCATGATACTGTTCAGTGGTTGATTATCAGTGTTCTGTTCTGTCGGTTATTATTGACGTCTTATTTTGGGATTTCTGTATTATAAAATTTGTTTAAGTACTCGAGTACTTCCTTTTTAAAATTATTAATGATGTATTTCCGTTTTGGGAAATGGATTTGATTTCAGATTTTATTCGTCGGATTGTAGTCTTTTATTTGAATTGTCGTGTTATTGATGATTGTTTGTCGTTGTCGAATGTCTTGTTGGTACGTTAGCCTGGTGGATTCCACAGAGTGGGGTCCACGGCGCTGTAATATGCCCTGAATGTCTTGGGGGTGTTACAGAATATGGTATCAGAGCTTAGGTTTATGGATACCTAGGCTGTCGGTTATTTGGGTCTAGTCGAGTGTCGTTTTTGAACAGTATCACTGTCATGCCATCATCTCAGTACGCCGGTGCTCGTAAGTTTTTCCTAACTTGACTTGTTTCACCATTCTGTTCTATTCCTGTCTTAGTATCTTGTTGCGTTTTGCGTTTGAATTATACTCACCCGTTACTTCTTCAGAATTCCTGCTGGTAGAGGACGCGGACGCGGTCGCGGACGCAGTAGGGTACGTGGCGCAACCGGTGGGGCGGCCATGTCCGATCACTCGGGAACTGATTCAGCGATGCCTTCCTTGTCGAACAGTGTTCCCCCTAGTTCTGGAGGTCAACAGGACCAGTCTGCTAGCTCCGGTAATGCACATGAGAATGTTGGAGTGGCCAACATTTTGCAGCAAGTAGCGAACCAGATGACGCTACTGACTCAGGCCGTTTTGGTCGGCCAGGCTAATGCTAACCCGGTTCCACCTACTGGATCCGGAAATTATAAGTTACTTCAGGACGTGATTCGTATGCGTCCTCCGCAGTTTGATGGTGCTTCCGACCCTTCTGGTTGGGAGAATTGGCTATTCGAGATGGAGAAAGTATTTGAGGCTGCTAATTGTTCTCAGGAGAGGAAAGTACCCATTGCTCAGTACTTCCTTGCCAAAGAGGCAGCAACGTGGTGGCAAGCGGTGAAACCGCATGACCAAGGCGACTACGTGGGCGAGTTTGGATCCGATGGAAGACGGAGTGCATCCATGGCCAGTGAAAGAGGGGAGGATCCGAGCCTTCATTGAGGCTAAGCCCCAAGATGTTCCTATTTCTCAAGCTATCAAAGACTACAATCAACAACTGCATTATGTGAGAAACCAAGTTCGAGATGAGCTTGACAAGATCCGCCACTTTGATATGCGGATGAAACCGAGGGTGCGCCACTACATGTCTGGTCTGGGGTGCACGACTCTAAAAGAGTATCAGAATAAAGCGATGGCTTATGAGATGTCATTTTCTGCGACAGAGACGGCAATCGAAGGAAAGAACCAGAAGACCTCCGGTCAGTTTTCGGGAGGCAAGTCAGGAGGGTATCCGAAGGCTCAGTCTGGTTCGCGAGTCTTCGGGAGTCAGTCGCCATCAGTTGGGCGAGGAAACGGTTCTAGGTCTGCTCCTACTGGTTCCGTTTGTGGTCCTACGTGCTTCAACTGTAGTCGTCCAGGCCACATGATGAGTGAGTGTGATAGGCCTCCGATTCAGTGTCTTGCTTGTGGTCGGATGGGTCATCGTGCTAAGTTTTGTATGGATGCAGCTCGGGCTCTAGTTACTCAGACATCATCCCCAGCTGCGGGAGAGCCGAGTGTGAATCAGGCACCGACAGTTCCTCAGCCGCAGCAGAGTTTTGGTAAAGGTCGAGGACGTGGTCAGCCTTCTAGAGGGGGAGCTTCTAGTGCGGGGTCTGTTCCGCCCCGAGTGTACGAGATGAGACGAGTAGGATATCCTGACGCGACGGTGGCTACAGGTACCGTCCACATCCTTGATCATCCTGTTTCCGTATTGTTCGATTCTGGTGCTACACATTCTTTTATATCTATGGATTGTATGCGTCGTCTGCATGTTGATTGCCTAGTTGCCTGTGAGCCTTTTGTTGTTAAACTTCCTAGTGGGGATAGCATCGTGGGGGACCGTGAGATTAGAGATTTTTCTGTGAGTATCGCGGGGAGGGATTGGCCTTCTAATCTGATTGCGGTAGATATTAGGGATGAGGATTTGATTCTGGGTGAGGATTGGCTCGACCTTCATGGGGCGATCATGAATTATAGAACGAGAACCGTTTCGATGTCAGCCTCTGACGGTACCGAGCATTCTTTTGTGGGGCGTAAGCGGAGTAGCCAGAGATTACTGATCAGCGCCTTGAGGGCGGTGAGACTTCTTCGGGGAGGTTGCACGGGCTATTGGTGTTACGCTTTGACATCCGAAGAAGGGAGAGTCGAGCTCTCGTCTATTCCGGTAGTGTGTGAGTATCCTGATGTCTTTCGAGACGAGTTGCCGGGTTTGCCGCCGGACCGAGAAGTTGAGTTTACCGTCGATTTAGAGCCGGGTGCAGCACCGATCTCTAAGATGCCATACCGTATGGCACCCTCCGAGATGCTGGAGCTGAAGAAACAGTTAGGAGAGTTGCTAGACATGGGATATATTCGACCGAGCGCTTCGCCTTGGGGCGCACCGGTCCTATTTGTAAAGAAGATGGATGGGTCACTTTGTTTGTGTATCGACTACCGAGAGTTGAACAAAGTGACCATCAAAAACAAGTATCCGCTCCCGAGGATTGATGATTTGTTTGATCAGTTGCAAGGGGCAACTATGTTTTCGAAGATTGATTTGAGATCGGGGTATTATCAGCTCCGAGTGAAGGATACCGACATTCCGAAGATGACCTTTCGGACGAGATACGGCCACTACGAGTTTGTGGTTATGCCTTTTGGGCTAACCAACGCACCAGCTGTGTTCATGCAGCTTATGAACAAAGTCTTTATCGAGTACCTCGATAAGTGTGTAGTCGTTTTCATCGATGACATCCTGATTTACTCGAGGAGCGAGAAGGAGCACGCCCGTCATTTGCATATCGTGTTAGGTATTTTGAGAACTCAGCATCTTTTTGCGAAGTTCTCAAAGTGTGAGTTTTGGTTACGGGAGGTTATGTTTCTCGGTCATGTGATCTCGGTCGAGGGTATTCGTGTGGACCCACATAAGGTAGAGGCAGTGTTGGATTGGGCGCCGCCCAAGAACGTGAAGGAGGTCCGAAGTTTCCTGGGATTAGCCGGGTATTACCGTAGATTCGTCGAGGGGTTCTCTAAGTAGCTCGGCCGCCGACTCGGTTATTACGTGTCGAGAAGTTTGTGTGGACCGATGAGAGGCAGAATAGTTTCGAGGAGTTGAAGAAGCGGTTGACGACCGCTCCTGTTTTGGCCTTACCGAGTGGTAATGAGGGTTTCTTAGTTTTCAGTGATGCTTCGGGCCAAGGGCTCGGATGTGTACTTATGCAGCACGGAAGGACGATTGCCTATGCTTCCCGTCAGTTGAAACCGTACGAGTTGAATTACCCTACGCACGATCTTGAGTTGGCCGCAGTTGTATTTGCGTTGAAGATCTGGCGTCATTACTTGTATGGCTCGTCGTGTCAGATTTTCACCGATCACAAGAGCATGAAGTACAGTTTTACGCAGAAAGAGCTTAATATGAGACAGAGGAGATGGTTAGAGTTGATTAAGGACTACGATCTCGAGATCCTTTATCATCCGGGCAAGGCTAACATGGTAGCAGATGCCTTGAGCCGGAAATCGGTATCGCTTCGGGCGCTTGAGCTACTTACAGCTCAATCGGGACTTCAGCGAGAGTTTATGAGGTTGAGCATTGAGGTTGTACTACCAGGGAGTTCCGGGAAGTTGCGTACTCTTGAGATTTCTTTATCTCTGGTTGATGACATTAAATCGGGACAATTGGAGGACCCGATGTTTAATCAGCTTCGAGAGAGTATAGGGAAGGGGAAAGCCCCAGGATTCGTTATTCATGAGGACGGTGTGTTGAGATTCCGAGGCCGGTTGTGTGTTTCGAATGACTCGGAATTGAGATAGAGTATTATGCGAGAGGCTCATGCGTCACCTTACTCAGTCCATCCGGGCTCGAGTAAAATGTATAAAGATCTGAGGAAAAATTTCTGGTGGAGCGACATGAAGAAGGAGGTAGTTCAGTTTGTGGCTAAGTGTTTGACTTGTCAACAAGTCAAGATTGAGCATCAGCGGCCCGCCGGGTTGTTGAAACCACTTCCCGTCCCAGAGTGGAAGTGAGAGGATATCTCTATGGATTTTGTCACGGGTTTGCCGAGAACGAAGACTGGTATGGATATAGTGTGGGTGATTGTAGACCGACTGACAAAGTCGGCACATTTTCTGGGCATCAAGGATACTTGGGGTCCAGAAAAGTTGGCTCGTGTTTTTATCGCCCAGATAGTGAGACTTCATGGTACGCCGAGGACCATTATTTCAGACAGAGATGGCCGATTTGTATCGCATTTTTGGCAGGCGGTACATAAGGCATTGGGGACACGGTTACGGTTGAGCACTTCGTTCCATCCTCGGGCCAGATGGCCAACGTACCATTCGAGGCGTTCGGGATTTGTTCTTGTGGCGTGTGCGTTAGATCGAGTAGTGGGGAGGAGCATTTGGCCTTAATTGAGTTTACTTATAATAATAGCTGGCACGCGTCGATTAAGATGGCACCATATGAAGCACTTTATGGCCGCCGTTGCCGATCGCCGATCTGTTGGGATGAGCCGTCCGATCTAGTGGGCACCGAGCCAGACCTTGTGTTATAGACGAGGGAGAAAGTTGAATTGATTAGAAAGAGAATGTTGGCTGCTCAGAGTCGACAAAAGTCTTATGCGGATGTTAGGCGTCGACCTTTGGAGTTTGAGGTGGGAGATCATGTTCTGTTGAGAGTGTCTCCGTCGAAGGGAGTTTTCCGTTTTGGGAAAAAGGGGAAGCTCAGCCCGAGGTATATTGGACCTTTCGAGATATTGGAGAGAGTCGGCGAGTTAGCATACCGTTTGGCTTTGCCTCCGTCGCTGAGTCATGTTCATAGCGTATTTCACGTTTCCCAGTTGAGGAAGTACGTTCCGGACCCGTCCCACATTATGACATGTTTTACCGTATGAACGTTTGATTCTCGTAAAACTCATTCGTTTTCGTTGTTTCTTGGTTTGTACAAGTTCGTATGGTTGAGTTGGTCATGTTGAGACTTTCGGTTTGTAAATCCGACGTCGTTTCGTGACTTTCGGTCACTTGGGCCATTTTTGTAATTTCCTATATGTTTAGGGAATTTCTTATTCGTTGTCGTATTTCGGATTCCCGGGTAGTCGGAATGATGTTTTCTTGTGATGGTTAGACTCGTCATCGAATACTCTTCGTAGTCGTATTTTTGGTTCGATAGCAGGTCCGGGTTTCGGGGTCGTCCGGAATCGTTTGGACAGCAGCTGCCAGAACTGCTGTCCAGTAGGGTGTTACGGCCGTAACACCTAGAAGTTACGGCCGTAAGTTGGCCATGTTACGGCCGTAAGTATCCCCTGTTACGGCCGTAACAGCCTGCTGTTTTAAAACAGCGGGCAGAGGTCAACACCTCATTTTTTCTATCTCTTCTTTCGTTTTCTTCACGGGGCGATTCCAGAGGGCGATTCCACCAGTATTGCTCGGAAATTCTTCGTATTCCATCACCGTAGATTCGTGCTAACATATTACCATTAGCGTAATCATCCCCCATCGTCCAAATCCGAGGTACTTTCTTCAAGAACCCTAACTTGTATAAATTGGGGGGTTTTCGGGTTTTTCGTGATTGATTCCAAATTGTTCATGTATGTTGCGAAATTTCTTACCGATTTTTGTTATTGTGTGATTCCCAATCCGTTTTCTTTGAATTAATCCGTGAATTGTTGATACGGGGAGATTTTGCGTAAACCCTCGCCCGTATCGATTGAACGCCTATTGTCGTGAATTGTAATCGGGTTATGGGAGTATTCCTTTCGATTTTTGATGTCCGTTGGGACTGAGTTATGTTAATTCTTCGTTAGGAACCGTCGCCTTCCACTCGGATCATCCGTAGTCGTTTTTCACTTCCGATTCTTCGAAGACGTCACAAACGCAAGTACTTTACATTTGTTTACATGTTCTAGTATTTGAATTATGGCTGTATCGTGGTTGTTGTGGATGGATATGTGTATGTTGTAACACCCCCAATATATTCGGGAATATTACAGCGCCGTAAATCCTTTACATAAGGATTTACAAGGCTGAAGAATTGAACAAGTATAAAAAGGTACTGACGAATGGAAATAACGGGATTACAATACATTAGTTCTGACCAAATACAGAAACAGTACAATTGTTCGACAGAATTCAATAATACATCAGCAAATTCAAATCATCACAAATGACTTCGTACTCGAGTACTTATTGAAATAACGAATAAACAACAGATAAGTAAACCCGGTCGGAACATCACTCTGCACCCTTGTCGTCATACAGTTCCAGTGGTTGTTTCCCCGCTCTCCTGGATCCTGAACACAAACAAAATGTTCACCCCCGAAGGGGTTAGCACAACGATGCTAGTACAAGTACCACAACATATTATTCATATCTCACGGTGAATAATAATAACGTAAACGATAAAATACCAACGAGTCTTCTCCTACGAGAAACTCAAACATAACATACACAACTGATAATCACAACATGATATCAATACATACACATGGTAATTCCATCGATCCAGCGTTCACTTCCTAGAACCCACGATGATCCCGTCAGACCAACCCGTGGTGGAAAAACCCGTCCGATGATCCAGCGCACGCTAGCATAGATCCCCCGATGATCCCGTCGGACCAACACGAGGTGGACACACAATAACGACATACATGCACGACAATATGTATAACAACAATACATAAAACAATTAAGGTACTTGCCTCGATTTGAAGACAATAACAACACTTCCACGAAAATGAATACTCGAAGATCGTCCTCCTCAATCAATCACGTAATGAGACCAAACCTTAACAAAAGAAATGATATAGGATTTATCTCACGTCGTATGAATGTTTAACAATTCGATTAACGGTCAAAAGTTCATAAACTGCAATCTGTCCGAATAGCTTAGCGCACGCTACGTACTCTGTGTAGCGTGCGTTACCTCTGCCCGATAGCGCACGCAAACAACAAAGCCTAGCGCACGCTAACGATGCATGGTCAGTACTCCACTGTCCAGCCAACTGACTCGTCTGATGGTCTAGCGTACGTTACGTACCAAACGTAGCGCACGCTAACTACTGCTCGATAGCGCACGTTACATTGCATAGCATAGCGTGCGCTATCTATGCATGGCAGTTTACTGCTGAGCAGTAAACTGTTCTTGCCATGTTTGAAACAACGAAATCTTGCGTGATAATTCATGTTACTTCCATGAATACCAAGTTCTTACTCTTATGAATGATCTCCAGGATGATATCAACTTCAAGATGCAAAAATATACGTATAATCATCATGACACCATAATCCATCTTGATTACAATTCTCATGCAAAGTTGGTGATCTCCGGTTGATGTATTAGATTCTACTATCATTATACATATTCAGACTTCATCTTGATGTGAACCAACAATTCCGACTTATACGAAAGAATATTTCCTAAGATGATTCTCCCTTAAGTTCTTATAACATCTTTTCCAAATCATGATCACAAACATAAATCATACGGATTGTTAACTTCCGAATATTTCTCTCATCATTTGAAGTACTAGGATTCCAACTTCAAGGTTCCAACAATAATATCGTAATTGTAGACATCCCAATCTTCTAAACATGATGTTGTTGAAATAATTCACTAATAAAATTCAATATTTCGTTAACATGATCATCATATCCATTGGAAATCCAAATCTAAGACTGGTGATAGGTTGAACATACCTTAATATGCCGAAATCACTGAACCACAAGGTGAAATCCGACTCCGGTTGGTTATGCGCCCCTCCAAGGTGTTACTTCTCTTCAATGATCACTCCCAAGTGATACTCAATCATTCAATGATCACTCATAAATGTTCTAAGTGTTTAGAAGGGAGATTCTTGCTCTCTGGACTCTCAAAGATGAAGTATAAATGGAGGAAATGAAAGCCCAAGCGGTTGTTGTCCCATTTATAAAATTCTGCATTATTGACAAGTTAGCGCACGCTACTAAGCATCCCTTAGCGTGCGCTAATAATGGTTGACTTCAGATTTTGTCCGGGTGCGTCAGCGGGAATCTTATCCGGACCCATGTCCCGCTGGCGCATGAGCTAGCTGACCCGCTCAATAATTGAGTCCTTAGCGCATGTTACTCATACCTGTATAGCGTGCGCTAATAATGGCCCGATAGCGCGCGTTAAGATACATTCTTAGCGTGCGCTATCACAAGATTGTTTGAGCAATTTTACATGTTTCTATACTTATGCATAATGATATTAATGCACTAAATATCATACTCCAATAATCAAAATCACCAATCCGAAATAATACATGGTTGAATACAGATGAAATACACTGTAATAAATCCGGATATTACATACTCTCCTACTAAAAAGGAGTTTCGTCCCGAAACTCAAGACGAAAATAACTCGGGATATCTATACTTCATATCAGCTTCCGTTTCCCAGGTGGCTTCTTCCATCCCATGACGTGACCACTGAACTTTGACCAAAACGATTGACTTGTTTCTCAGTTGCTTAACTCGACTCTCGAGTATCTTGACTGGTCTTTCTTCAAACGTCCCATCCTGTTCGACTTCGATTTCGCCGAAATCAATGATATGACTGGGATCTGGTATATATCTCCGTAACTGGGATACGTGGAACACGTTATGAACATGGCACAATGACGGTGGCAATGCTAATCTGTATGCCAACTCCCCAACTCTCTCGAGGATCTCAAATGGTCCGATATATCTCGGACTCAGCTTTCCTTTCCTTCCGAAACGAAAGATTCCCCGAGTAGGAGAAACTTTCAAAAGTACATGGTCCCCAGTAGTGAACTCCAATGGGCGACGACGTACGTCCGCATAGGATTTCTGGCGACTCTGGGCAGTCAACAGCCTTTCACGAATCAAGGCTATCTTCTCTCGAGTCTGCTCGATCAACTCTGGTTCTGTTCCGATCAAGTCTGATGAATCGTCCCAACATAAGGGCGATCTGCATCTCCTTCCGTATAATGCCTCAAACGGTGCCATCTTAATAGAAGCATGCCAACTATTGTTGTAGGTAAATTCAATCAACGGTAGATGAACTTCCCAATCGTTCGACCAATCTAGGGCACAGGCCCTTAGCATGTCTTCCACTGTTTGTATAGTTCTCTCAGATTGTCCGTCAGTCTGCGGGTGATAAGCTGTACTGAAGTTCAATTCGGTCCCCAAGGCCTTATGAACTGCTTTCCAGAAGTGAGACACAAAACGACCGTCTCGATCAGAAACAATGGTCTTCGGCGTACCATGCAATCGAACTATCTCCGAAATAAATACTCGTGCCAACCTCTCTGGTCCCCACGTATCCTTAATGCCTAGAAAATGAGCCGATTTGGTTAAACGATCAACTATCACCCAAATCATGTTCATTCCTGTCCTGGTTTTCGGCATATTAGTGATGAAGTCCATCGATATGTCCTCCCACTTCCATTCAGGAATCGGGAGCGGCTTCAACATTCCAAAGAGCCGTTGATGCTCGATCTTAACTCGCCGACAAGTCAAGCATTTCAAACATAGTCCGCTACGTCTTTCTTCATGTTGCCCCACCGGAAGTTACGCTTCAAGTCCTTATACATTTTACTTGGTGCCGGGTGGATAGAATAGGGCGAACTATGAGCTTCCTTCATAATCGTCCTGCTTTGAACATCAACATCGGGAACGCAGAGTCGGTTCGAAATCTCAAAACTCCATCGTCATGAATTATGAATCCGGGGCCTTTCCTTTGATTACTTCATCATGCAACCGAATCATCGAGGATCATCTGCTGTCTAGATTTGATTTCTTCGGTTAATGACGGTTATCCCCATCACGCATGATTGTCCCCGAACTCTCTGCAACCACACTTCAATCCCTTCACGAATCATCTCTCGCCGAAGGCTAAGTTGGGAGGTCGGTGTCTCCAAGATCTCGAATAGAGACAGCTTGCGGCTAAGTGCATCGGCCACTACATTTGCTTTGCTGGATGATATAAAATCTCCAAGTCATAGTCCTTAATCAATTCCAACCATCTTCTTTGCCGCATGTTCAACTCTTTTCCGACTAAATATGTACTTGAGACTCTTATGATCCGTAAAGATCCGACGGTGAGTCCCGCATGCATAATGCCTCCAGATCTTCAAGGCAAAAACCACTGCTGCTAGCTCCAAATCATGTGTCGGGTAATTCACTTCATAAGGTTTCAGTTGTCGCGACGCATAAGCGATCACCTTATCATTCTGCATCAATACGCACCCAAGTCCTTGGTTCGAAGCATCACTGTAAACTATGAATCCTTCAGTTCCTTGCGGAAGTGATAGAATCGGTGCCGTCGTCAATCTCTTCTTCAATTCATCAAAGCTAATCTGACATAATTCATTCCACTCAAACTTTTGAGTTTTTTGCAGAAGTCGAGTAAGTGGGCGGGAGACTTTAGAAAACCCTTCCACGAATCGACGATAGTATCCAGCAAGTCCTAAGAAGCTTCGGACCTCTTTCACGTTCTTTGGAGGCTTCCAATCCAATATTGCCTCGATCTTCTGAGGGTCTACTCGGACTCCTCTAGCCGACACCACATGGCCGAGGAACATTACTTCCTTTAGCCAGAATTCACACTTAGAAAGTTTGGCGTACAATTGTTCGTTTCTCAAAAGTTCCAATACAATCCGCAAATGCTGCGTATGTTCTTCAGGACTCTTAGAATATACCAGGATGTCGTCAATAAACACGACCACAAATTTGTCCAAAAATTCAATGAACACGCGGTTCATCAATTGCATAAATACAGCAGGTGCGTTAGTGAGACCAAACGGCATCACTACAAACTCATAATGCCCGTAGCGAGTTCTGAATGCTGATTTCGGAACATCAGACTCCTTAATCCTCAGCTGATGGTATCCTGATCTCAGATCAATTTTAGAAAATACTGTTGCCCCTTGCAACTGGTCAAATAGATCATCAATTCGTGGCAACGGATACTTGTTCTTAATTGTCATCTTGTTCAGCTCTCGATAGTCAATACACAATGAGCGATCCATCCTTCTTTCTGGACGAAAAGAAGGGCGCTCCCTGTGGTGAAACGCTTGGTGAATATAGCCCTTGTCCAAGAACTCCTCCACCGCTTCTTCGATTCGTACATCTCAAGAGGTGCCATACGATACGGCGCCTTGGAAATCGGTGTAGCTCCGGTTCCAGTTCAATGGTAAATTCCACATCCCTTCGTGGAGGTAGTCCAGTAACTCGTCAGAAATACGTCGGAAATTCGTTCACAACAGAATGGATGAAAGTTCCACAATTTCATCTTCTTTCTTCATTGCGTAACACCGATCTGACAACCCTGTTTTAACAATTTGACAGCTTTCATCGCCTTGATCAATTTCCCTGAGCTTCCCCGTTTCCATCCCTCAAACAGAATTTCGGAACCATCGTCATCGATCAGCGAGATATTCCTCCTTCGGTAGTTCACAATTGCTCCATATCGATTAAGCCAATCGTCTCCGAGTATCAGGTCATCTCCTTGCATTTCTATCACGATCAGGTTTGAGAGCCACTCTCTGCCCCCAAATGATACAGGGAAATTTCTAGTTTCTAAATTTCCGACAATTCTCTCTCCACTCGGTAAACCAACGACATAAGGTTCACAAGCATGAAAACCGGAAATATTCAAACGATTTACACAATGCAAAGATATGAAAGAATGTGTAGCTCCTGTATCGAATAAAACGCTTAATCGGCCGGGAAAGAATGCGACGATGCACTGATGCGACAAAGAAGCATCCCGATCGTCTGTCCTCCTCATCTCGCATGCACGTGGGGAGCAGATCCGCACTCGATGTCCCCTTTCGGTCCCATTGTCCTCTCGCCTCGCCCGCGGCCAAAATTCCGAGGCATCTCGAACACTTTGCCGCGTCTCGTGGAATACTAGCCTCCTTCGGATCGGGCCGTGGTGTACGGGCTATGAAAGACTTTGCGCCTCTTCACAAAACACCGCCCGATGTCCTCTCGTCCACAATCAAAACAAATCACGGCAGAAGGGGGCAATTCCGTCGATAGTGCCCCGTCTGGCGCAGCTTAAAGCATTTCTGGTAACATCGGTAATAGTTGATGTCGCCTGAAATTCTTTCCGCTCCTAGTCGGGTGCGGAGGTTTCTTGAAAGAATGGAAGGATGACCGGGCTTTACGGGCCCCACTGTTCTTATGCTCGTAAAAGTACCGGAGACTTTCTGTTTCTTGGATTCAAAATTTCTCCATGGCCGCTTCCTTGATCTCATATGCCAACGCCTTATCCTGGTATTGGCGGAGTGTGGTACATTCGAATCCGACATGTACCTCTGGACTTCAGTTTCATTCTCATATCGAAATGAATCATCATTTCTCGCATCTGCTCGACCGGATGTCGAACAAATGCCATTCTTGGTTAAACGTCTTGATCGCACAGGATACGGCACATCAGAAGGCTGAGCAGAGAAAAACTCCCGAACTTTGGCTTCCCTCACAGGACGAGGGCAATACTGGGCTTCCATCGTCAATCTAAACTCTGTCCAATCGGCATCATGGTCTACAGGCCGGATGGCTTCCCACCATTCGGACGCTTCTCCTATCAGAAAATATTGAGCGATAGAGGCTCTCCGGTCGTCTGGGCAGTTGATTCCGGCAAAGATTTTCTCCAGCTCCTTTAACCAATGATCCCAGGTGGGAGTCTCAGAAATACCGTCGAATTTGGATGGTTGCATCTTCGCCACTTCTTGCAGCCACCGGTCACCTCGGTTTCCCATATCTGGGATCCCTTGCTGTCTCTCTCCTTGCTGTAGTCCCACCGCCACTTGCATTCGGTCCACGACCTGGGCGAACTGAGTCATCTGGTTCACCACTTGACGAAGGATCTCTGGTACGACAGGATTTGGTTCATTATTAATAGACTGTTGCGGCTCGCCTGAGCTATGACTAGCCTGGTTAGAAGGCGACGCCTCCCTTTCGGCATTTCTCCGTCCGCGTCCACGACCGCGACCACGTCCACGTCCGCCTCTCAATATACTGTAAGCATAAATACTCAATATATGGGAAACAACATCGTTCTAATATTCGAGTGTAAAGAGACACAACATGAAAAGAACAAGATAGAGTTTAGGAACTTACAACCACTGTTCGCATGAAGACGTAGGCAGTGCAGTGATGTCATTCACGGCCGGTTATCCCAAAAGACATAAATGACCCCTATTTTAACCCAACGGCCAAGATATCCATAATCTTATCTCTGATACCATATTCTGTAACACCCCCAATATATTCGGGAATATTACAGCGCCGTAAATCCTTTACATAAGGATTTACAAGGCTGAAGAATTGAACAAGTATAAAAAGGTACTGACGAATGGAAATAACGGGATTACAATACATTAGTTTTGACCAAATACAGAAACAGTACAATTGTTCGACAGAATTCAATAATACATCAGCAAATTCAAATCATCACAAATGACTTCGTACTCGAGTACTTATTGAAATAACGAATAAACAACAGATAAGTAAACCCGGTCGGGACATCACTCTGCACCCTCGTCGTCATACAGTTCCAGTGGTTGTTTTTCCGCTCTCCTGGATCCTGAACACAAACAAAATGTTCACCCCCGAAGGGGTTAGCACAACGATGCTAGTACAAGTACCACAACATATTATTCATATCTCACGGTGAATAATAATAACGTAAACGATAAAATACCAACGAGTCTTCTCCTACGAGAAACTCAAATATAACATACACAACTGATAATCACAACATGATATCAATACATACACATGGTAATTCCATCGATCCAGCGTTCACTGCCTAGAACCCACGATGATCCCGTCAGACCAACCCGTGGTGGAAAAACCTGTCCGATGATCCAGCGCACGCTAGCATAGATCCCCCGATGATCTCGTCGGACCAACACGAGGTGGACACACAATAACGACATACATGCACGACAATATGTATAACAACAATACATAAAACAATTAAGGTACTTGCCTCGATTTGAAGACAATAACAACACTTCCACGAAAATGAATACTCGAAGATCGTCCTCCTCAATCAATCACGTAACGAGACCAAACCTTAACAAAAGAAATGATATAGGATTTATCTCACGTCGTATGAATGTTTAACAATTCGATTAACGGTCAAAAGTTCATAAACTGCAATCTGTCCGAATAGCTTAGCGCACGCTACGTACTCTGTGTAGCGTGCGTTACCTCTGCCCGATAGCGCACGCAAACAACAAAGCCTAGCGCACGCTAACGATGCATGGTCAGTACTCCACTGTCCAGCCAACTGACTCGTCTGATGGTCTAGCGTACGTTACATACCAAACGTAGCGCACGCTAACTACTGCTCGATAGCGCACGTTACATTGCATAGCATAGCGTGCGCTATCTATGCATGGCGATTTCTTCCGAGCGAACTGTTCTTGCCATGTTTGAAACAACGAAATCTTGCGTGATAATTCATGTTACTTCCATGAATACCAAGTTCTTACTCTTATGAATGATCTCCAGGATGATATCAACTTCAAGATGCAAAAATATACGTATAATCATCATGACACCATAATCCATCTTGATTACAATTCTCATGCAAAGTTGGTGATCTCCGGTTGATGTATTAGATTCTACTATCATTATACATATTCAGACTTCATCTTGATGTGAACCAACAATTCCGAATTATACGAAAGAATATTTCCTAAGATGATTCTCCCTTAAGTTCTTATAACATCTTTTCCAAATCATGATCACAAACATAAATCATACGGATTGTTAACTTCCGAATATTTCTCTCATCATTTGAAGTACTAGGATTCCAACTTCAAGGTTCCAACAATAATATCGTAATTGTAGACATCCCAATCTTCTAAACATGATGTTGTTGAAATAATTCACTAATAAAATTCAATATTTCGTTAACATGATCATCATATCCATTGGAAATCCAAATCTAAGACTGGTGATAGGTTGAACATACCTTAATATGCCGAAATCACTGAACCACAAGGTGAAATCCGACTCCGGTTGGTTATGCGCCCCTCCAAGGTGTTACTTCTCTTCAATGATCACTCCCAAGTGATACTCAATCATTCAATGATCACTCATAAATGTTCTAAGTGTTTAGAAGGGAGATTCTTGCTCTCTGGACTCTCAAAGATGAAGTATAAACGGAGGAAATGAAAGCCCAAGCAGTTGTTGTCCCATTTATAAAATTCTGCATTATTGACAAGTTAGCGCACGCTACTAAGCATCCCTTAGCGTGCGCTAATAATGGTTGACTTCAGATTTTGTCCGGGTGCGTCAGCGGGAATCTTATCCGGACCCATGTCCCGCTGGCGCATGAGCTAGCTGACCCGCTCAATAATTGAGTCCTTAGCGCACGTTACTCATACCTGTATAGCATGCGCTAATAATGGCCCGATAGCGCGCGTTAAGATACATTCTTAGCGTGCGCTATCACAAGATTGTTTGAGCAATTTTACATGTTTCTATACTTATGCATAATGATATTAATGCACTAAATATCATACTCCAATAATCAAAATCACCAATCCGAAATAATACATGGTTGAATACAGATGAAATACACTGTAATAAATCCGGATATTACATATGTTCACCTAGGGACGGTCCGACGGGGCCTCTAGGGATACGTATCTTGTGAATCTCATTCGAAATTACCGTTTCGAGTTTCCCGTAAGTCCGTTTAACTTTTTTAGACGTGTTGTGAACTTCGGTTTGGTTATTCGATCACGTATCGTGATTTTCGGACGTTTTGGGCCATTTTCGTAATTTCCCAAAGTTTGGGGTAATTACCTTCCGTTGTCGAATTTCGAGACTTCGGGTGGTCATAATCGTGTGTACTCTTAGTGCTCGAATTCATCTTTGCGAGTACTTCGTAACCGAATCTCCTATTCGTATTCAGGTTCGGGTTTCGGGATCGTTCGGATCGTCGTTGTGGTTCTGTCGTAATTTTCAGTTTGTGTCGGAATCATTTTGCATCTGGAGGTTGCTGGCCAGACCTGTGCGAAACGGCGCTGCCGAGCGCCGTGTCTTGCGCCGGGTCGGCCAGGACCAGCAAGTCTGCCGAGACATGGCCGAGAACCCGCGCAAGATTTTCGCCGGGTGATGCGCCGTGTCGGATACGGCCGAGTCATACGCGCGGGCACCTTGCGCCGGGTGTTGCGCCGTGTCGGTCAGGTCGCGCACTGACCCGCAACCCGGCAGTAGACACGGCGCTGGTGTGGGCCGTTTGCTGCGCCGTGTTCGGCAAGAGTATAAATATGGCAGAGCAGTCGGGTTTCACTCATTTTTCCCATTTCGTTTTCAATCCTTCCACAGCCAAGTCTTGGGGAAACCAAAGACATGTTAATCTATCCAAAACACGAAATTCCTGAGTCCATAACATTGATTAATCCTTCCATAACTTGCTCCGATCAACCGAATCAGGGTAAGTTTTCTTAAAATCTAGTTTTGGGGATTTTGTTCGATTTGTCCGTTTAATCCGTTTTAACTCAGAATAGTGATGGATTGATGATTGTTAAGCTATATTATATCAAATTCCTTGTTATTCCACGGTTGGATTGCCGTGGATTTGTCGTTTTATTGAGTATCTTATCGACGCCTTGAAGGTGTCGATAAAATATCACAAAGAGAATCCGAGCGTTCTACGATTATTCTTCCTCATTCGTTCGTTAATTTATTGATGGTATGATGTTAGGGTCAGATTCCTTGTGAAGAACTCGAGTCGGAACCCTTCCGTTCGTTGTCTTCTTCGTGGTACAAGCTTTCCGGTCGAACCGTGTTCTTCGGGGTATTCGGTAACAGTTATTAAGGCAAGTATCTTATTATACGACTTGTATCTTGCGACTAGTAATCACGTATGAGATTTATAATGATTTTTCTTGCCTTCGTAAATATGTTCCGTTTGAATTGGTTGTGTATTCGGCAATTTGAAGGCTTTGTGATAATAGTGTTATATTGGTATACGTGTTAGGTGTTGTGCCATTGTGCAGGATTGCGACGTACACATGGGATGGTTGTACACTTGGTTGTGCAATGTATTGTGTACCAATCGTGTGTTATGTTGATTGATGATAGTTGTTGCGAGTGTTGAGATTGTGTTATGTGCGTGTGATGTACGATTTTGTGGTGATCAACGTGATTGATTAACTGTGCTCATTGTCGTATGTAATGTGAATGTGAATGTGAATATGTGTGTGACCGCTAAGTTCACTCGTGTTGGTTCGACGGGACCTACGAGGATTCGTGGCAGTGGACTACGGGGTCAGAACTTAGTGAGGTACTGAGGTCCAATCGTGCTGGTCTAACGAGGCCTACGATAACGCATGGCAATGGACCATTAGTTTCGGACATAGTACGTCCAACCGGGTGAGCTCGACGGGGCTTACGGTGACACGTGGCAGTGGACTACGGTGTCATGACTGTGTGTGTGATTGTTGTGATTGATATAGTCCGTGTGGGTTGTTGAGCCTACGGAGACACGTGACAGTGGATCACGGTGTCGGAATTGGTTATGTTTGGTTAATAGTCCGTGTGGGTTGTTGAACCTACAGAGACACGTGACACTGGATCACGATGTCGGAATTGACTATGTTTGTTTAAGTGTGCGTGGTGTAGTCCGTGCGGGTTGATGAACCTACGGAGATACGTGACAGTGGATCACGGTGTCATGAACATGATTATTTTCAAATCAAAGTTCTGAAAGGAAAAGTTTTATGAAAATGAATGTTGGACCGAGTCCTAAGCTTGAGTAAATGTTTTCTGTTTTGTGAACTGTTGATTTATGAAACAAGATTTGGGTTAAAGCCCTCAACCCTTCTTTTGAAAGGTTTGGTGAACCAGGACTCAGAGTTTTAAAGGTTTTGAAATTCCAAAAATTCCCGAGGTGATGAACTTATTTTCGAAATGCTTCATAGCTTAAATTCCCTTATTAAAACCCCCGGGAATAATTTGATACTTGAATATTGTGTTTGATTCTTGATTAATGCTTGCTCGTTACTTTTCGTATGATTTGATACTTGCACTAGTAAAACAGTGGAGTTTTACTAACCCCGAGTAATCGGGGGGTGGATGTCTGTTTTGCGTCCAGGTACATACAGGTTCAGGGGAGCAGTCACAGGATTGGCACAAGAGGATGACGAGCTGCGATACTAATCAAGAGTCGAGAGTTGTTTAGATTTTTGTTGTGTTGTCAGAGTTGATTTCAGTCTTCCGCTGTATTGTATTTCGACCCCTGTGTGGGTGATGTTGTTTGAGTCAGTTTGTTGATTGAGTTGTGTGACCTCATCGGTATGTGTAAGTGACCATAACGGTCTGTATTAATTTATTATTTGACCCTGGCAGTGTAATATCCGCAATTTCGGATTTCCGGTAATTTTATTTTTTCGGCGGAAGTCCGTTTCGACGACTCGCTTGCGACCGTCTCATCATTCTGAGAATGATTAATTCTGCACTTTTTGTCATCCGAGTTCGTTTCGGTGTCGTTTTGTTGAGATCCGTGCTTTTTAGCGACTTTTCCGCACTTGAGTTCGATTCTTGCGAATCTCGTCAAAGCAGTTGTTTCGAGTTTCTCGTAAGTTCATTTAATGTTATTATTCATGTTGCGAGCTTTGGTTTGGTGTTTCGATCGCGTATCGTGATTTTCGGACGTTTTGGGCCATTTTCGTAATTTCCCAAAGTTTTGGGTAATTACTTTCCGTTGTCGAATTTCGAGCCTTCAGGTGGTCGGAATCAGGTGTTCTCTCAGTGTTCGGATTTGTATTTACGAGTACTTCGTAACCGTGCTTTCGGTTTACGTTCAAGTCGAGTTTGGGATTTTCGGACCGTCGGATCGACCGAGTCATGGTGGCGGACACATGCGAAACGGCCTGAAAGCAGCGCCCGGCGCCGTGTCTTGCGCCGGGTCGGCCAGGACCAGCAGCCTGCCGAGACACGGCCGAGACACCAGCCACTGTCAGGCCGTTTCTTGCCCGTGTCCGTGAGGGTATAAATATGGCAGAGCAGTCGGGTTTCTCTTCATTTTTCTCACTCGTTTCTTCCTCTTACGCGGCTGGAGACTTGATGATCATGGAGGGATGTTGTTAGGGGTTCAATCCATGAAGTTTTGAAGTTCATAACATCGATTAATCCTTCCATAACTTGCTCCGATCGACCGAATCAAGGCAAGTTTTCTTAAAATATAGTTTTGGGGATTTTGTTCGATTTGTCCGTTTAATCCGTTTTAAATCAGAATATTGATGGATTGATGATTGTTAAGCTATATTATATCTAAATCCTTGTTATTCCACGGTTGGATTGCCACGGATTTGTCGTTTTATTGAGTATTTTATCGACGCCTTGAAAGTGTTCGATAAAATGTCACAAAGGGAATTCGAGCGTTCTACGATTATTCTTCCTCATTCGTTCGTTAATTTATTGATGGTATGATGTTAGGGTCAGATTTCTCGCAATGAATTCGAGTCGGAAC
Organism: Orobanche coerulescens; assembly: GCA_033398695.1. Classification (NCBI taxonomy): domain Eukaryota; kingdom Viridiplantae; phylum Streptophyta; class Magnoliopsida; order Lamiales; family Orobanchaceae; genus Orobanche; species Orobanche coerulescens. The sequence goes on along the minus strand of CM065816.1, from coordinate 40,809,837 downwards.
ACTTCCGTTCGTTGTCTTCTTTGGGGTCCGAGCTTCCCGGTCGAACCGTGTTCTTCGGAGCGTTTGGTAGCGGTTATTAAGGCAAGTATCTTATTATACGACTTGTATCTTGTGACTAGTAATTACGTATGATATGTATGATGATTTTGCTTGCCTCCGTAAATATGTTCCGTTTGAGTTGGTTGTGTTTTCCGAAATTTGAAGGTTTTGTGATAATAGTGATATATTGGTATACGTGTTAGGCGTTGTGCCATTTGTGGAGGATTGCGATGTACATATGAGATGGTTGTACACGTGTTTGTTCAATGTATTGTGTACCTAATGTGTGTTATGTTGGTTAAGAGTCGTTGTGATGATCATGATATTTGTGTTGTTTTGGTTTACATACTTGATTGTACATTTCGGTGTAATGTGGAATCGCTTGACATTTAATGATTATGAATTGTGTCGTGTCGATGTGTGTGTGTTCCAGGTAGGGTCTGACGAGGACTCTGGAGTTCGGTACATGATGTGTACGAACAAAGTGTGTGATCCAGGTAGGGTCTGACGAGGCCTGGAGTCCGGTACATGACGTGTACGGACAAGGTGTGTGATCCGGTAGGGTCGGCGAGGCCTGCGGAGTTCGGTACATGATGTGTACGACGATGTTGTGGCGGGTAGGGTCCGTTGAGGCCTCGGAGTTCGGTACATGATGTGTACGAAGCAGTGTGTGTGTAGGGTAGGGTCCATTGAGGCCTCGGAGTTCGGTACATGATGTGTACGAACAGTGTGTGTGGTCGGGTAAGGTCCGTCGAGGCCTCGGAGTTCGGTACATGATGTGTACGAACAATGATCGTGTGATGATTGTTCGGGTAACATTTTAAATATGGATCTCGGGCTCATAATGATATATTATTTAGTATGCTTTGAAACGAGAATCGGGCTAAGGCCCTAATGTTTACGAAAAGGTTTTGTAAATTGGGACTCGAGGTCCAAAAGAATTTCCTTTAAAAATCCCCGAGATGATGTGTTCCTTTTCAAATATCTCTTACTTGAGTTCGAAATTCTAAAACTTCTAGGAACATTTTGATAATTGACTTCCGTATTAAATTCGTAGTTGCTATTTGCTTGTTACATTTCGTATGGTTTGATACTTGCACTAGTAAAACGGTGGAGTTTTACTAACCCAGTATTCGGGGGTGGATGTCTGCTTGCGTCCGGTACATGCAGATTCGAGGCGATCACAGGATTGGCACAAGAGGATGACGAGTGCGATACTAATCATGAGTCGAGAGTTATTTTGATTTTTGTTGTGTTGTCGAGTTGATTTGATCTTATTTGTATTGTATTTCGACCCTGTGTGGGTAATGTTATTTAAGTCGGTTTTGTCGATTGGGTTGTGTGACCTCATCGGTGCAGTGTATTCACGTGTAAGTGACCATATCGGTCTGTATCATTTTATTGTTTGACCACAGGTGGTCAAGCATTTGGTTGTTTATGGATGTTTAGCCTGGTAGATCCTTGTGGAAAGGGTCTACGGCGTGTAATATTCCCTTATGGTTTTGGGGGTGTTACATTTATGGTATCAGAGATTAGGTTGCGGAAACCTAGGCTGTCGGGTCGAGTCGAGTCGTGGTTTGTCGAGTAATGTGTGGTCTTGTCGTTCGAGTCGTCAGGTGACAAGTTGAGTTGTGCGTAGTCACAACGTGTCGGTTATGTTGTCGGACGAGATTAGTATCGTGGGCGACCGTCACCTCCGTGCGACCTGTGGATGTAAGTCTCCTCCTTTATGCGTAATACCTGTGTATCTCGATTTTATCTTAGTGAGTTAATTGCGGTGCATAATTTTATTTACACAGTATTGTGTAATATAGTTGTGTTTAATACTTGTGACACATAGTATGTGTATAAAACTGGGCACGTTATTGTTTTATCTTTGAACCACCGGGTGGGGTGGTAGGTTGTGAAAGTTTTAAACCTTGATGGGTTTCGAATAGGTACCGACGGTAGAGTTTGTGAGAAACTCCGATGAATGATTTTGCTGTGTGTTTAAACTTGATACCACGAGATGCATTTGATTGAATTGGCGACCCTGGTTTCCATTTGAGTATATGGTTTTAAATTCGACTGTTTTTGGAATGTTGTAATTTTTGTCCGCTATGGGTAAGTTTGAGAATGTTTCCTGAAGGACTTTACAGTTTGAGAATTTTGTAGAAATCGATCTTTGGAAAATATTTTGGTGGTGCGGTCAAACCATCGTTTATATGGATTTTTAAAATTTGTTAAATTTTGACAAATGGGCCGTGTATTTTCAAATGACACAATCAGGCGGTATTTGAAAAATGTGTTTTGAAATACTTCGGACATTGTAAAATATTACCGTCATCGACCTTTTTGGCGTTTTGTAAATGGTTTTTAGCACAGTGGGTTCGTAGCGGGACCACGGCGCTATAATGTTCGTGTAATTATACGAAATTTTTGGGCATTCTAGCCCATTGAATTATCTTTGAAAACTTTGAGTACCTTAGAAAATAAATTTCGAGACGTCGTTTTAAAATGAATTATTTTCTTGTGGTACATCCAAGGTGCCACAATATGTTTCAAGATTCTTCTACCTCGAGGACCAAAATGTTTTGAGATATTTTCCAATGTTTTAGAAACACTTTTACTTAGACCCGAGGGTCGAATACTTCCGAAAGTTTTTCATGAAAAGAAATTGTCCTCATTTTTATCGAATGCGAAATAGTTTCCAAAGTCTCGATAACGATGTTTCACGATTGTATTTTTATTGAAGGGTGATACACAAGATCAATCGGTGTTTCCAAAATTATTTTCAAAAGGAGGTTTTCGCTTTTAAAACCTATCCATTCCCGTTTGAGGGCTGGGTATGTATGTATGATGTTCGCGTTGTTGTTATGATGTTTGCTCCCGAGTATGATCGAATTGGTGGCATGAACGTCGAGGCGTTGCCACGCATTTGTTGTACTAGCCCTCTGTGAGAGGTGTGAACTGGTGTTTACTGTTTATCGCCTCGTGGTGATTTGCGTGTTGTCGCACGAGTGTGAGCTGTTGAAGCTTGGGTTTGTACGTTTGTGTACATGTGTGATTATTTCATAATGTTTGTAATTAGGTGCTTGTTATCGTTCGGGCCGTTGAGGTCGCCGAACGATACCGTCGTGATTCTTTGTTGTGCTGAGTTGGCATCTCCGCTATATTGTTTTGCGACTTTATGCCCCATTGTATCTAGCATTTGTATTTTCGATATGCCGAGCCGAGGTATTTCAACCGTGATGTGCCGGGCATGCACGTGTAAATTGTCCTTCGTCGGTGACGCGTTTCGAGGACACGAATTGATTTTGCGATTTGGCTATTGAGACTTTCGGAGTTCGCGCTTGCCACGAGATATCGGGATCAACTCAGAGACCCATGGGAGATTTTCTGTCGGATGCTTTTGTGTTGTTACCTTGTTTCCGTTGTTGTGAGTTGCGGGACGACATTTCTTTTATAAGAGGTCGGATGTAATACCCGTACTATATTTGACTTCTGCGATTTCTCCTTCTAAATTCTATCGACTTGCACGTGTTCGTCGATACTTTTTGAACTTGTTTGATGTCTCAGTTGGCATCATTCGAACTGGTTGTGACCTTGTTTTAGATCGACCTGTTTGTCATCGTGACCTTTCCGAGTTCGGTTCGATTCTTGTGAACCTTGTTTGGAAGTAACATCTTTCACTTTCTACCAGTTCTTTTAATGTCTGGAGTTGAAGTGGGGACTTCGGAGTCATTGTTCGACTGTTGTCATTCGATCATTGTTATTTGATCATTGTTATTCGATCATTGTTATTTGATCATTGTTGTTCGATCATTGTTATTTGATCGTTGTTGTTCGATCGTTGTTGTTCGAACGGGGTTGTCTGACTGTTGTTGCCTGATCTCGTACTGCGAAGAATTGTCGTTCACCGTTAGTCAAGCTGTTTGAGTGTGGCCAAGTGGGTCACCGAGCGGTGCATTGTGAGACCGTTGCCACGATGTTCGGGGGTGGGTTTCGTTCCTACTCGGGAGTGCACGGTGGTGTCCGTGATGTAGTTGTGTATCGTACTTCGTCCGTAATTCGTGTAGAAATTGATATTTGTTGCGTGGACTTTTTGGTTTTGTTTGTATTCTACCATGATGTTTTATTTTAAGTTTCGGGACGAAACTTATTTTTAAAAAGGATAGAATGTAATGTCCAGTATTCTCGTTTTCCGTTATCTTGAATTGTTTGTGTTTTGACGTCGGACATTTTCTTATTGATGAGAATCGGAATGATTTCCATCGTGATACTCTATTTGTTTCTATCGCATAGCCGTTTTAGTCGGGTGCAACTTGTTGTAGCGTACGTTTCTTCGATTAAATGTGTGCATGTGATGTGGTATGTGATGCGTCGTTAATTGCTCGTTGTTGTTTGAAACATAGTCGGTGGCGTTGCGTTAGTCGTCGTGGGGCGTGTTTTTACGCCGTATATTCCCTTGCGTTGCTTGTAACGTTTCGCCGTTGGGCACGGATTTTTTTCGGTTCTTGTGTATCTCGTTGAGTTTTCTTGGCGAGATATTGCTTCTCCCTACTTGATTTAAGTTTGGACGAAACTTCTTTTAAGGAGGGTAGAATGTAATATCCGCAATTTGGATTCCGGTAATTTTATTTTTTCGGCGTAAGTCCGTTTCGACGACTTGCTTGGGACCGTCTCATCATTCGAGAATGATTAATTCTGCACTTTTGTCATCCGAGTTCGTTTGGTGTCGTTTTGTTGAGATCCACCTTTTAGCGACTTTTCGCACTTGAGTTCGATTCTTGCGAATCTCGTCCGAAACTGTTGTTTCGAGTTTCTCGTAAGTTCATTTAATGTTATTATTCATGTTGCGAGCTTTGGTTTGGTGTTTCGATCGCGTATCGTGATTTTCGGACGTTTTGGGCCATTTTCGTAATTTCCCAAAGTTTTGGGTAATTACTTTCCGTTGTCGAATTTCGAGCCTTCGGGTGGTCGGAATCAGGTGTTCTCTCAGTGTTTGGATTCGTATTTACGAGTACTTCGTAACCGTGCTTTCAGTTTACGTTCAAGTCTGAGTTTCGGGATTTTTCGGACCGTCGGATCGACCGAGTCATGGCTGGCCGGACACATGCGAACGGCCACGAAACGGCGCTGCCCAGCGCCGTGTCTTGCGCCGGGTCGGCCAGGACCAGCAGCCTGCCGAGACACGGCCGAGACACCCGGCGCTGGTCTGGGCCGTTTGCTGCGCCGTGTCCGGCAGGGGTATAAATATGGCAGAGCAGTCGGGTTTCTCTTCATTTTTCTCACTCGTTTCTTCCTCTTACGCAGCTGGAGACTTGATGATCATGGAGGGATGTTGTTAGGGGTTAAATTCATGAAGTTTTGAAGTTCATAACATCGATTAATCCTTCCATAACTTGCTCCGATCGACCGAATCAAGGCAAGTTTTCTTAAAATATAGTTTTGGGGATTTTGTTCGATTTGTCCGTTTAATCCGTTTTAAATCAGAATATTGATGGATTGATGATTGTTAAGCTATATTATATCTAAATACTTGTTATTCCACGGTTGGATTGCCACGGATTTGTCGTTTTATTGAGTATTTTATCGACGCCTTGAAAGTGTTCGATAAAATGTCACAAAGGGAATTCGAGCGTTCTACGATTATTCTTCCTCATTCGTTCGTTAATTTATTGATGGTATGATGTTAGGGTCAGATTTATCGCAATGAATTCGAGTCGGAACCCTTCCGTTCGTTGTCTTCTTTGGGGTCCGAGCTTCCCGGTCGAACCGTGTTCTTCGGAGCGTTTGGTAGCGGTTATTAAGGCAAGTATCTTATTATACGACTTGTATCTTGTGACTAGTAATTACGTATTATATGTATGACGATTTTGCTTGCCTCCGTAAATATGTTCGTTTGAGTTGGTTGTGTTTTCCGAAATTTGAAGGTTTTGTGATAATAGTAATATATTGGTATACGTGTTAGGCGTTGTGCCATTTGTGCAGGATTGCGATGTACAGATGAGATGGTTGTACACGTGGTTGTTCAATGTATTGTGTACCGAATGTGTGTTATGTTGGTTAAGAGTCGTTGTGATGATCATGATATTTGTGTTGTTTTGGTTTACATACTTGATTGTACATTTCGGTGTAATGTGGAATCGCTTGACATTTAATGATTATGAATTGTGTCGTGTCGATGTGTGTGTGTTCCAGGTAGGGTCTGACGAGGCCTCTGGAGTTCGGTACATGATGTGTACGAACAAAGTGTGTGATCCAGGTAGGGTCTGACGAGGCCTCTGGAGTCCCGTACATGACGTGTACGGACAAGGTGTGTGATCCAGGTAGGGTCTGACGAGGCCTCTGGAGTTCGGTACATGATGTGTACGAACGATGTTGTGGCCGGGTAGGGTCCGTTGAGGCCTCCGGAGTTTGGTACATGATGTGTACGAGCAGGTGTGTGTGGCCGGGTAGGGTCAGAGGCCTCCGTAGTTCGGTACATGATGTGTACGAGCAGTGTTTGTGGTCGGGTAAGGTCCGTCGATGCCTCCGGAGTTCGGTTCTTGTTGTGTACGAACTATGCTCGTGTAGCTTTGATTTTTCTGGTAACATTTTAAATATGGATCTCGGGCTCATAATGATATATTATTTAGTATGCTTTGAAACGAGAATCGGGCTAAGGCCCTAATGTTTACGAAAAGGTTTTGTAAATTGGGACTCGAGGTCCAAAAGAATTTACCTTTAAAAATCCCCGAGATGATGTGTTCCTTTTCAAATATCTCTTACTTGAGTTCGAAATTCTAAAACTTCTCGGGAACATTTTGATAATTGATTTCCGTATTAAATTCGTAGTTGCTATTTGCTTGTTACATTTCGTATGGTTTGATACTTGCACTAGTAAAAGCGGTGGAGTTTTACTAACCCCAGTATTCGGGGTGGATGTCTGCTTTGCGTCGGTACATGCGGTCGGGAGCGATCACAGGATTGGCACAAGAGGATGACGAGTGCGATACTAATCATGAGTCGAGAGTTATTTTGATTTTGTTGTGTTGTCGAGTTGATTTCGGTCTTATTGTATTGTATTTCGACCCCTGTGTGGGTAATGTTATTTAAGTCAGTTTTGTCGATTGGGTTGTGTGACCTCATCGGTCTGTGTATTCACGTGTAAGTGACCATATCGGTCTGTATCATTTTATTGTTTGACCCTGGCTGGGCAAGCATTTGGTTGTTTATGGATGTTTAGCCTGGTAGATCCTTGTGGAAAGGGTCTACGGCGTGTAATATTCCCTTATGGTTTTGGGGGTGTTACAGGCAGGGCAAGCATTTGGTCGTTTTGTAAGGTATAGCCTGGTAGATCCTCGTGAAAAGGGGTCTACGGTGTGTAATATTCCCATATGGTTTTGGGGGTGTTACAAATATGTGGTTCATCGCTGCTGCCCAACGTCGACTCCGAGGTAATGTTTTCAAGTATTCACTCTTTTATGAAAACTTAAAATTTTTAGTACGAGTATAGAATGATTGTGTCCGGAAAAGATTTGAAAGGATATGTGAAAGTTTAAATATTATCAGAAATGGACAAAATATGATTTCAAAGAAAGGTTTCAAAGTGATGTTTTTGCTAGCACAATATTTTTAAAGTTATTGATGAAAATACTCATACAAAGTTTGATACAGATTTTCAAAGTTGTTTACGCAGATCAATTTCGAGGATGAAATTTTTTAAAGGGGGAGGATTGTAACGCCCCAATACTTATTTAAATGCTATTTATTTTGCTAACGATCATGGATTTTGATTTTTTAATATTTACAGGTTGTCCGATACTTGGACTGACACGTTCCTAGCATAAAATGAAGGATTTAAAAAAAAAGATTTCAAAATAAATTATAAGGATCATTTTAGAATTTATGAAACTGATTTCGAAAAGTTCCGACGATTTTGATATGATAAAATTTTCATCACAGAACACTTATATTGCCAAAATAATATTAAATTATTTAATTATTATTTTCGAAAATCCATTCCGAGCATCTCGAAGATTTCACTTAGATAAGTCCGGAAACTGTCGGTAATCAACATTTGGGCACCGGGAAGGGGTCGAACCGGCCGAGCCAATTGGACGGACATCTGTCGGTCAGCGCCGGACACGCCTACAGACAGCTGCCGGTCACGGCCGACAGAAGTTTCTCAGCGCTGTCCGGATAAGGTCGGTCACGACCGACAGAAGCTTCTCGGCACTATCCGGACAAGGTCGGTCATGACCGACAGAAGCTTCTCGGCACTGTCCGGATAAGGCTTCCAGCTGTCCGGATAAGGTTGATTTTAAACCGAATTTGGACCCCTATAAATACATATATACGTAAGTATGTTCCAACAAATCATATACCATTTTGAAGATGTGAACCTTTACTTTAAAACGCCCATAACATATTTTCCTTCCAAAAATTATAAAGGCCTCAAAAAGCCTGATCAAACAGAAAACTCAAACGTGATAATTTTTCAAAGGTGTTTGATAAAAGTCCTCAAAGAGATTTCAGAGTTTACATCATGAATTTATGGCCGGAAATATGAAAAAGCATTTTCAAGTGCTAGAAGAAGCGTATCTGGGATCGAAGAAGGACAACCGAGCCAAATTCAAAGGAAGATATTTCAAGATTTCAGCAAACGAGGTGATGTTATACTATTTTAATATGTTACAGTCATCGTTGTGTCGTGTAACATGACGACCCGCGAGGGGTCGAAAGAATGAAAGAAATCCGAGATGAGTCTCACACAGATAATAATATTTTCTGTACATTACACAACATGATTTTAACGATTTATAAGGGTTTAATCTCACTGAGTATGCTCGCGTACTCAAACCTCGTCGTTTATGTTTTCCAGGCTAAGGAATCGACGAACGTGACAATCAGAAGATGAATACATACTTCCAACACGATCAAGTACTAAAGAATAAAAGATGTTGTGGCCGTAATTGTTATTATTTTTACGAAACACTTGATGCTCTTCAACGAATGTAATTTCAACGGACTATGTCCGAATATTTGACTTCCCATGTTTTTTTAAAATTGTACTGATGTTTAAATGCGAGTTTTATTTAAGATTTACTTACTAAAATGCTTTCGCAAATACTCTGAATTTATATAAAATTTTTAAGGAAAAAATTGAGCTGTGTAACGTGCTTTTTAATTAAAAAAAGCCAGGGCGTTACAATCGGTGAGTCTACATTTTATGATGGACCTCCTATTTATGATGAAGAGCCGCCTGTATTAGATTCCGTGCTTACTATATATGACACTGAGCCTGAAGACGAGCCTTATCACAATTATGATACAGAAGAAGATTACGAGACAATTTCCCTAGGTCTTGATATGGCGTCCGGTGAGTCCTACCTCGAGGGTGATGAAAGTTTTGACTCACAAAATGACTATTATTTTTTTATAATTAATGATAGTTATTTTGTTGGAACTTCTTCGACATATTACTATCGCCTCAAAGTTTTGGGTCACACTCGAACGTCTGACATTTTTGAGCTATTATCTGCTTGATGACTTTCTGTTATCCCTATGGAGATGAAATCTATGCCGATTCAAGGATGAATCGTTTCAAAGAGGGAGAGAATGATGGAGATGAGATCCCAATGATCTTGATTTATTATAATTGTGATTTAATTAGAAAATTAGTGGTGGTTCTATGTGAATTTCCAACAATGTAATTACAATAAAAATTACAAAGAAAGGCAACCTATTACAATCTTAATAAATTAAATAGCTGAATTAAAATTACAACTTTAGCCGAGGCGAGATAACTCTTTTCGTAAGACAGTTTTGCCCCCGTATTGTAATAATCGTACCTTTTATTGGCTATAATTATAAATTTATGAACTTTGTGGTTTGGTTTGTAATTTTTTCGAATATTGGTATCATGTGTTTGATTCGAGATTTGTAACACCCCCAGATCAAACCGGGAATATTACACGCCGCAGACCCTCTCCGTGAGGATCCACCAGGCTAGACATCAAAACAACACATTATATTACATACCGATGAATCAAAATAACGAGCCAATAGACCGATTTGGTCTTTTGTCACTGACTTACAAATCAAAATACATAAGACTCATCCAGACTCATACCCACGCAAGGGTAAAATACTTGCAACAACGAACAATAAGACGGCGGAAAAGACATTACAATGGACTTCGACTAACTTAACCCAAAACTGGCCTTCGTGTGATTAGTATCATTCGTCTTTCATCATCCCTCGTACCGATCCTGTGTCTTGCTCCCGAAAACCTGCATGTACCGACACAATGAGATATCCACCCCCCGATTACTCGGGGGTTAGCAAAACTCCACTGTTTCGCTAGTGCAAGTATAAAGTGCAAAAACGAGCCATACACAACACATTCCGAGAATATAACGAAAGACTTCCCGAGGTATATTTAGTTAAAAATAGTTCAAGTCTTGAAAGTAGAAACGAAGTAAGTAAGCACTTTGAAAACACTTCCAAATCTCGGGAGTTTTGAAAACATTTGAAATTGAAAAGTTCTTAATTCCTCGAAAGTCATTTAGGGTCACAGCCCCAAAGTTCTTTTTCCAAAATGCAAATCCGTTAACAAAAACACGGGGTCCACGACCCAACCATTACGGTCACAAAACACAGGGTCCACGACCCGATCATCCACTTCAATTCACTTACAAGTGCACATTACACATAACACATTAATCTTATGCCATTCTAGCCAAACACCAAGACTCGATATATAACGTATCTCGACCCCGAGCGTAAAGAATTGTGATACTCCGCACATATCACAATTAATCATCAAAACATCAACATCAATATCACAGAAACCACACTTGGTAACCCGTGGCCGTACTCATTAGTATCGGCCCCCAGAGGCCCCATCGGACCGTCCCCAGGTGGGAAACCACTTCCGCGGCCGTACCCATTAGTATCGGCCCCCAGAGGTCCCGTCGAACCATCCCCAGGTGGAAGAACATCAACACACGCACCCAAGTCCACTTCCGTGGCCGTACCCATTAGTATCGGCCCCCAGAGGCCACATGCCATCCCCAGGTGGAAGAAAATCAACACACGCACCCAAGTCCACTTCCGTGGCCGTACCCATTAGTATCGGCCCCCAGAGGCCACATGCCATCCCCAGGTGGAAGAACATCAATTCACAGATTACAAAACCACGACTCTCAAAGGTCAAACACACAAAATATATATAGTCGAGGTACCTTGCTAGAATGGCCAAATTATCCAACACGTACTCACGACCCAGAACTATATCAATTCACAAGGGAGCACAAGATCTCAACAACACCGAACGACACAACCAATATCACAAAAACTCACATATTCATCCATAACCACGGGACTCCAAGTACATAATTTGACAAGAGAATTACACTTTACATTTACCGACGTCATAATCATACATAATGACATCACACGAAAGTAAGGTGATCCTATACTCGAAACTAGCACACATAATCAACTAAGCATATTAATTCCCGACCCACACGGGTCACCTTTACGAAAACCATGATGGTAAATATACCGATTCTTTTGAAAAATGATTATAAATATTTATTTAGCACATATCGACACTTAGCAACCATTATATCCACAAAACACGTAATGTATTGGCAAGATACTTGCCTCGATAATCGATACCGGACACTCCTACAATCACGGCTCAGTCGGGACACCTCGAACACCTACGATTCTCCGGCGAAGACAATGAATACACCCATGATCGAAAAGCTTGAAGAAAACAACGAACGGAAGGGTTACGACTCGATTTCTTTGCGAGAAATCTGACCCTAACATCATACCATCAATAAATTAACGAACGAACGAGTAAGAATAATCGTAGAACGCTCGAATCCTCTTTGCGACATTTTATCGAACACCTTCAAGGCGTCGATAAGATACTCAATAAAACGACGAATCCTCGGCGATTCAACCGAGTAATAGCAAGTAATTCGACATAATATTGTTTAACAATCATAAATCCATCACTATTCTGAGTTAAAACGGATTAAACGGACAAATCGAACAAAATCCCCAAAACTAGATTTTAAGAAAACTTGCCTTGATTCGCTGGATTGAAGGATGTTACGTGATGATAAATTGATGTTATGAACTCCAAAACTTCGTGGATTCATAGTATAACAACATGTCTTAGACTTCCCAAAGACTCGGCCCATGGACAGAAGGATAGGAAATGAAATGAGTGAAAAAAGCATTTGACCGGCCATATTTATAGGCTGCCGGACACGGCGCAAGCAGAACGGCAGCAGCGCCGTGTGTCTCGGCCGTGTCTCGGCAGGCTGCCAGTCCTGGCCGACCCGGCGCAGGACATGGCGCTCAACAGCGCCGTTTTCAGGGCCGTGTCGCACAGGTCCGGCCAGCCACCTCCAGACAGACCGAAAATTACGTCCGAGCCACAACGACGATCCGAACGACCCCGAAACCCAAACGTGAATACGAATCGAAGTTACGGTCACGAAGTACTCGCAAAGACGAATCTAAGAGCTAATATAACACACGATTCCGACCACCCGAAGGCTCGAAATTCGACAACGGAAGGTAATTACCCCAAACTTTGGGAAATTACGAAAATGGCCCAAAACGTCCGAAAATCACGATACGTGATCGAATAACCAAACCGAAGTTCACAACACGTCTAAAAAAGTTAAACGGACTTACGGGGAACTCGAAACAGTAATTTCGAACGAGATTCACGAGAATCGAACGCGAGTGCGGAAAAGTCGTTAATAAACACGGAACTCAACAAAACAATACCGAAACGAACTCGGATAACAAAAAGTGCAGAATTAATCATTCTCAGAATGATGAAACGGTCCCAAGCGAGTCGTCTAAACGGACCTCCGCCGGGAAAAAGAAAATTACCGAAATCCGAAATGGCGGATATTACATTCTACCCTCCTTAAAAGAAGTTTCGTCCCGAAACTTAAATCAAGTAGGAAGAAGCAATATCCCGCCAGGTAAACTCAACGAGATACACAAGAACCGAAAAAAAATTGCGCCCAACGGCGAAACATTACAAGCAACGCAAAGGGTATACGGTGTGAAAACACGCTCCACGACGACCAACACAACGCCACCGGTAGCGACATAATAAAACCAACAAGTGACAATTGTCATCAAATAGATAATACAATCAAGTCGATTATCCGAACAATCACAAAATACAATGAACGAAAATCAATACGATTGACCAACCCAACGGTACATCGATCAAAACGCGAGTCAATCGCTGAACAAATACGGAATTACACCACCCAAGGGTTGGAAGATCGAAAACGAGACTAATTTCCCGAACTTAAGGGAATTACGAAGGAGTCTGATTGTTCAATATTCACGAAACGAGATCAACAAAACCAAACAATCAAACGATCAAACCACAACGATCGAGACAATAAAAATGGAACAATCATGTTCGAATCACGAAGAACAATAAAATTCAAATAACAACTCCAAGGTTCACATCTCGACTCGAGACAATATATGATCCGGTGAAAACAACAGGATGTGCATTCACATAAGATTCACAGGGAAGGAAATAGCAATTGAAAAGTCACAACGACAAACGAGTTATTCCGAAATAATACCACACTCGTTCGATCAACAAAAGCAAGAGGCAGGACAAGCTCAGAAAATGTCAACGAATATAAACGAGTCGATAGAGTCGAAAATACAGAAGTTCAAAATCTGATCCACTTCGAATAAAAGAATTAGTAGAACCAAAAGATGTTACTTTCGAACAAGGTTCACAAGAATCGAACCGAACTCGGAAAAGTCACAGCGATAACCAGATCGACTCAAAACAAGGTCACAGCTCGTTCGAACGATGAAACCGAAAGACAGAACAAGTTCAGAAAGTATCAACGAACACGAGCGAGTCGATAGAATTGAGAAAGAGAAAATGCAGAAGCCAAAAATAATACGGGTATTATATTCGACCTCTTCTAAAAGAAGTATCGTCCCCGAAACTCACAACAACGAAATCAAGGTGACAACACAACAAGCAACCGACAAAAACATCCTTCAAAGGCCTCTCAAAGCCGATCCTGATATCTGTGCTGAAGCGCGAACTCCGAAAGTCTCGGTAGCCAATTCGGAAAACTGAATTCGGTGTCCCTCGAGTCCTCACTTGAAACGCGTTACTGACGGGAAGGACAATTTACACGTGCATACCCCGGCACATCGCGGTTGAAACACCTTGGCTCGGCATACCGAAAATACAAATGCTAGATATAATGGGGCATAACGTCGCAAAACAACATAGCGAAAATGCCAACTCAGCACAACATATCAACACATACAAAAAATCAAGACAACAACGGAAACGTTCGAAGATTACAACGGCCCGGACGATACCCAGCATATAATTACTAAACATCACGAAACAAGCACGTATGTACACAATCATACACACCTTCTCCGACCACAAGCAGGAAATGATGGGTTTTAAAAACGAAAACCACCTTTTGAAAATAATTTAGAAAAACACCGGTTGATCTTGAGTATCACCTTTCAAAAAAAGTATAAACGTGAAACATCGTTATCGAGACTTTGGAGAACCATTTCGCATTTGATAAAAATGAGGACACTATCTCTTAGTGAAAAACTTTCAGAATGTTCGACCCCCGGGTCTAAGTAAAAGTGTTTCTAAATAATTGAAAATATCTCAAAGTATTTTTGGTCCTCAATTGGAATTTTTTTGAAATATATTGCGGCACTAGAAAGCACCTTGAAAACACTGCAAGAAAATAATTCGTTTTAAAAGTACGTCTCGAAATCTAATTTTCTAAGATACTCAAGGTTTTCAAAAATCCAATAGGCCAGAATTCCCAAAACTCACGCATACCGACGTACACTAAAACACCTCCTCGTACACGCATCAAAACGTTTAAAGTCAAGACAATATATGTCTTTTAACCGAAAATAAACGGTAAAATACCATAGTCTAAGACCGCCTAGGATTCAGGACAAAACCACTTATCCTATTCAAGGTCTCTAAGGACCCTCCCGCATTGGTTAGTGAACAAGTCAAACGTGTATAAGCACAAAGCTTCCACAAGAGAACTTGTAAAACGAGCAAATCGATTCGAAAATCATAAGCAACGGACAAAAACAACAATAAAAAGACATTAGCAGCGACGAAACTCCTCGTATAAAACAAATACGAGAGTCAACTAAATACATATCGTGAAAATCAAAATCCACAGAAGGATTCCATCACTTAACAAATAATCATAAAAATTGCTCGTGTCACACGAGGCACAACACAAGGAAGGGAGACTTACATCCACAGGTCGCACGAAGATGATGATCGCCCCACGATACTAATCACGACCAACAAACTCAGAGGATGCGTCGCGACACGACTCAGTCAGATAAAATCCGACGAGACAAAACTCAACAGACCCTACTTGACCCGACAGCCTAGGTTTCTACAACCTAAGCTCTGATACCTTAAATGTAACACCTCCAGATCAAACCGGGAATATTACACGCCGCAGACCCTCTCCGTGAGGATCCACCAGGCTAGACATCAAAACAACACATTATATTACATACCGATGAATCAAATAACGAGCCAATAGACCGATTTGGTCTTTTGTCACTTACTTACAAATCAAAATACATAAGACTCATCCAGACTCATACTCACGCAAGGGTAAAATACTTGCAACAACGAACAATAAGACATCGGAAAAGACATTACAATGGACTTCGACTAACTTAACCCAAAACTGGCCTTCGTGTGATTAGTATCATTCGTCTTTCATCATCCCTCGTACCGATCCTGTGTCTTGCTCCCGAAAACCTGCATGTACCTGGACACAATACAGATATCCACCCCCCGATTACTTGGGGGTTAGCAAAACTCCACTGTTTCGCTAGTGCAAGTATAAAGTGCAAAAACGAGCCATACACAACACATTACGAGAATATAACGAAAGACTTCCCGAGGTATATTTAGTTAAAAATAGTTCAACTCTTGAAAGTAGAAACGAAGTAAGTAAGCACTTTGAAAACACTTCCAAATCTCGGGAGTTTTGAAAACATTTGAAATTGAAAAGTTCTTAATTCCTCGAAAGTCATTTAGGGTCACAACCCCAAAGTTCTTTTTCCAAAATGCAAATCCGTTAACAAAAACACGGGGTCCACGACCCAACCATTACAGTCACAAAACACAGGGTCCACGGCCCGATCATCCACTTCAATTCACTTACAAGTGCACATTACACATAACACATTAATCTTATGCCATTCTAGCCAAACACCAAGACTCGATATATAACGTATCTCGACCCCGAGCGTAAAGCATTGTGATACTACGGACATATCACAATTAATCATCAAAACATCAACATCAATATCACAGAAACCACACTTGGTAACCCGTGGCCGTACTCATTAGTATCGGCCCCCATAGGCCCCGTCGGACCGTCCCCAGGTGGGAAACCACTTCCGCGGCCGTACCCATTGGTATCGGCCCCCAGAGGTCCCGTCGAACCGTCCCCAGGTGGAAGAACATCAACACACGCACCCAAGTCCACTTCCGTGGCCATACCCATTAGTATCGGCCCCCAGAGGCCACATGCCATCCCCAGGTGGAATAACATCAACACACGCACCCAAGTCCACTTCCGTGGCCGTACCCATTAGTATCGGCCCCCAAAGGCCACATGCCATCCCTAGGTGGAAGAACATCAATTCACAGATTACAAAACCACGACTCTCAAAGGTCAAACACACAAAATATATATAGTCGAGGTACCTTGCTAGAATGGCCAAATTATCCAACACGTACTCACGACCCAGAACTATATCAATTCACAAGGGAGCACAAGATCTCAACAACACCGAACGACACAACCAATATCACAAAAACTCACATATTCATCCATAACCACGGGACTCCAAGTACATAATTTGACAAGAGAATTACACTTTACATTTACCGACGTCATAATCATACATAATGACATCACACGAAAGTAAGGTGATCCTATACTCGAAACTAGCACACATAATCAACTAAGCATATTAATTCCCGACCCACACGGGTCACCTTTACGAAAACCATGATGGTAAATATACCGATTCTTTTGAAAAATGATTATAAATATTTATTTAGCACATATCGACACTTAGCAACCATTATATCCACAAAACACGTAATGTATGGGCAAGATACTTGCCTCGATAATCGATACCGGACACTCCTACAATCACAGCTCAGTCGGGACACCTCGAACACCTACGATTCTCCGGCGAAGACAATGAATACACCCACGATCGAAAAGCTTGAAGAAAACGACGAATGGAAGGGTTCCGACTCGAATTCTTTGCGAGAAATCTGACCCTAACATCATACCATCAATAAATTAACGAACGAACAAGTAAGAATAATCGTAGAACGCTCGAATCCTCTTTGCGACATTTTATCGAACACCTTCAAGGCGTCGATAAGATACTCAATAAAATGACGAATCCTCGGCGATTCAACCGAGGAATAGCAAGGAATTCGACATAATATTGTTTAACAATCATAAATCCATCACTATTCTGAGTTAAAATGGATTAAACGGACAAATCGAACCAAATCCCCAAAACTAGATTTTAAGAAAACTTGCCTTGATTCGCTGGATTGAAGGATGTTACGTGATGATAAATTGATGTTATGAACTCCAAAACTTCGTGGATTCATAGTATAACAACATGTCTTAGACTTCGCAAAGACTCCAGCCGCGGACAGGAAGGATAGGAAATGAAATGAGTGAAAAAAAACGACTGCTCGGCCATATTTATAGGCCTGCCGGACACGGCGCAGCAAACGGCCCAGACAACGCCGTGTGTCTCGGCCGTGTCTCGGCAGGCTGCCAGTCCTGGCCGACCCGGCGCAGGACATGGCGCTCAGCAGCGCCGTTTTCAGGGCCGTGTCGCACAGGTCCGGCCAGCCACCTCCAGATAGACCGAAAATTACGTCCGAGCCACAACGACGATCCGAACGACCCCGAAACCCAAACGTGAATACGAATCGAAGTTACGGTGACGAAGTACTCGCAAATACGAATCTAAGAGCTAATATAACACACGATTCCGACCACCCGAAGGCTCGAAATTCGACAACGAAAGGTAATTACCCCAAACTTTGGGAAATTACGAAAATGGCCCAAAACGTCCGAAAATCACGATACGTGATCGAATAACCAAACCGAAGTTCAAAACACGTCTATCAAAGTTAAACGGACTTAGGGGGAACTCGAAACAGTAATTTCGAATGAGATTCACGAGAATCGAACGCGAGTGCGGAAAAGTCGTTAATAAACACGGAACTCAACAAAACAATACCGAAACGAACTCGGATGACAAAAAAGTGCAGAATTAGTCATTCTCAGAATGATGAAACGGTCCCAAGCGAGTCGTCGAAACGGACCTCCGCCGGGAAAAAGAAAATTACCGAAATCCGAAATGTCGGATATTACAAGATTGAGCCTGCATGTTGTGTTTCTTGCTAGTATTCCGCTATTATTCGATAACGGTGTGTCGTACCACTTGTATCGCTTTTGCAACCTAGGGTTAGCGTATGCTAAGTTATGTGGGTAGCGTATGCAACGGAGGTCGTAGGCCAGCGCACGCTACTGCCGGAAGAATAGCGCACGCTAACCGGCAGCATGGGGCAGTCCAGAGGGCACTGGACTGGGACAAAAATCGAGCTAGCGCACGCTAATGCATTTTATTAGCGCACGCTAGAGGAGCGGGTAGCGCACGCCACTGTCGGGTGATAACGCGCGCTAAGCGGCCCGGACAGTAAGGACAGTGAGGTCTAGACTTCAACCAGACCAATAGGTAACGCGCGCTAAGACGGTCGTTGCGTGCGCTAACTCGTCGGGCGTAGCGCACGCTGGTCGGTCGTAGCGCACGCTACCAGGATGGGCAGAAGGTTTCCTGAGCAGGGCAGAAAGGTTTCTGGACTTGGACTGGACACCAGGTAGCGCACGCTAAGGCGGCAGCTGCGCGCGCTAACTTGGCAGTACAACGCACGCTAACTCGACTGAGTAGCGCACGCTGTCGGACGTGTTGCACGTCAGCTCGGCTGGGCAGAAGGGTCTGGGCTGCAGGCCTAGGCCGATAGCGCACGCTATTCGTAGAGCGCTAGCGCGCGCTAGGGCACACTTATATAAATATAAGTGTTGCAGTCAACACTTGTCATTTTTCACCTTCTTTACTCTTCTCCGAGTTTATAGATGACTCCAGGGTTGTGTAGGCGAGGGATTCGGCGGAGCACAGTTAAAACTCAGATCTTTTCAACTTCAAGCTAAGATCTATCAATCCTACAATATTTTCACCAAGGAATTGAGGTAATCCTTCCGTAGAACCCTAACTTTGGGGAAGTTTGGGGGTTTTGGGGGATCTCGTTTCTCCAACCGTTTTAACTCCAAATTTATGATGGGTTATAGTTGAATATAGTTGTATAAGCATGATTTCTTAATTTCCTCAAGGTTTAGTGGATTGATTCCGTATCTTCCTTCGTAAATCGAGCAAAACCCGTTATGCCCCCGTAGTGTTCGGCATAATGTTCCTAAGCGTAGAACTAGGATGGAATTTAGTTTTTTTGACGGGATTGTAGTTGATTGAGCCTTGATGGTTGTTAGGAGCGGGATTTGGAAGATACTTCGGACTGTAGCCCTGTTCGTTGTTGTTCCTTTGTGAGTTGAAATCCAGGCAAGTACTTTATTGCATTAGTTTATGATATGCATTTCTGTGATGAATTTGACATTAATGAGAGTTGAAAGATTGTTCTCGGGTACTCTCACTTGGGGATCGACTCGACGGGGTCACACGGGGACTTGGTGGCTTAGTGGTTGGACCGGGTCACGAGGGTTACTTCGAGTGGGCATTCTCACCTGGGGTTGCTCGATGGGGCACACAGGGACTTGGTGGCTTGAGGGCTGGACCGGGTCACGAGAATTGTCGGAGTGTTTTTACTGATATCGATAGTGATATTCCGGTATATCGTGAAATGAACTGTTTTGGATTTTGAATTGATTTGGAAATGCCTGTGAATTAAAATATTGTAATACTGTACTTGCACTAGCAGTTGTGCTAACTCCTTGTTGGGGTGGAATGTTTTGTACATTTCAGGTACTCTCGAGGGACAGGAGCCCACATGTGGTGCACACAGAGTTGACAAGCACACCGAATGTTAGATAGCTCGTTTCAGTCGTTGTATTTGTCATGTCAGAGTCGGTTTTTATATTTTGTAATATTGTTGAGTTGGGTTGTATTATGGTGTGTGATGTTTGTGTTGAGTGAATGCTGTTTAACTCTACTATTTTGGCCGCGGCTGAGGCCTAACTCATGTTTTGTGTTCTATGTTGGACTATTATGTAGTGGTGATTATGTTTTGGGTTGTAGTTTAACTTATGTGTCGTCAGCCTGGTGGGACCCTTGTAGGCCCTACGGCGTGTAATCTCCCAAAGTGAAATTGGGGTGTTACGTTTATGGTATTGGAGCCTAGGTTTTGGGAATACCTAGGCCTTTGGTTATTTCGGTTGTCAAGTCGTAAGAGTCGTATAAACTGATCGAGCTCAACACCGTGTGTTGCTGTCGAGCCGTGTGACCCGTGGTGGTAAGACTCCTTGAACTCTCTTTGTGCCTTGTCGCTTTCATAATAGGAAAGATTTGAATTCCTTGGATTGTGAAATGTCCTGATAATTTCAATCCTTTTATATCTCAGTATGTTGAGAGGCCGTGGTGGACGTGGACGCGGCAGAGGCCATGGTCGTGGTACCGCTAATGAATCTGGCACACCTTCTATTGATGCATCTGATTCGGCAACTCATACAGAGCCGAACACCACTTCTCTGAATCCGAGCGGTCAGCCAGATCCTACTGTAAGTCAAGAACCGTCAGCTGACTCTAATGTGAATGCCGGCATAGCTGCTATACTCCAGCAGTTAGCAGCACAGTTAGTCAAGTTGAATGAGTCCGGACATCATGACCAGCCGACAGATGAGAGTAAATGGCTTCAGGGAGTGATGAAAATGCAACCTCCCCGTTTTACTGGTGCGTCCGATACGTTGGGCTGGGAGGGGTGGTTGTTTCAGTTTGGCAGGATTTTTGATGCCGTTGCGTGCCCCGAAGAGAGACGGGTCCCTATTGTGCAGTATTTCCTTGACAAGGAGGCTGCGGATTGGTGGGAAGCCGTGAGACCTACGGATCGTGTGGCCACTTGGGTCGAGTTTAAAGCTGCGATAGAGGAAGAGTATTATCCCTGGCCTATTAAAGAAAAACGTATTGCAGATTTCTTTTCGGTAACACCTCAAGATGTGCCTGTCACCGAGGCCATTGTCACATATAATCAGCAACTGAACCATGTTCGTGAGCAAGTAAGGACTGAAGCGGATAAAATCTGTTACTTTGATTTGAGAATGAAGCCCAGGATTCACGAGGCTATGGCGGGTTTCAGATGTGTTACTTTGAAAGAGTATCAGGATCGTGCCTTGGCCATCGAAATGGTCATTTCTGCGTCGAAGTCGGGTACCGAGACTAAGAAGCCGAAGACGACTGGTGGCTTTTCAGGAAGTAAGAGTGGTGGATTTCATAAATCTCAAGCTTCTCATTCCGCTATCGGGAAGACCGTTCAGCAAGCCAATAGTGCTCCGAGATTTCGACCGGGCCAGTCTTCTGCCTTTGGTAGGGGACAATGTTTCAATTGTAATCAAACAGGCCATCAGTTTCGAGAGTGTCCACTTCCTTCCGTTATTTGCTTCACATGCGGACAATCCGGTCATCGGGCGGCTCATTGCGAGGCTGCCACTAGATTTGTTAAACAACAGAGTTCGGCGCCAACTCTGAGTGTGAACCCGGGGACTACATCTAATCAGCCGCAACAACCCTTGGGACGTAGAAGAGGTCGAGGCCAGTTGGACCGTCAAGCTGCATCGAGTGTCGGTTCGGCACAACCGAGAGTGTACCAGATGAGACGCACGGACGACACAGAGGCCCCAGTAGCTGCAGGTATCACGCAAATACTTTCTCAACCCCTATCAGTATTATTTGATTTGGGAGCTACCCATTCGTTTATTGCCCTTGATTGTGTGAACCGTTTGGATCTTGGATATTTGATTGAGTGCGAACCATTCGTAGTAAGTACTCCGAGTGGGGAGCATTTGATTGGGAACCGAGAGATTAAAAATTGTCTTGTGTATATCGGGAGTCGAGATTGGCCTTCAGTCCTTATTGTGGTAGATCTGAAAGGAGAAGATGTAATTCTGGGAGATTATTGGTTGAATCGTCATGGTGCTATCATGAACTATCGAACACGAACTATTTCTATAATAGCGGAAGATGGTGTCGAGCATACTTTTGTGGGTCGTAAACTGGGTAGTTCAGGAGGGGTGATTTCCGCTGTTAGGGCGATAAAATTGTTAAAACAAAACTGTATTGGTTATTGGTGTTACGCCATGAGCACAAATGACGGCGAAGCCGATTTATTGTCGATTCCAGTTGTGAATGAATACCCAGAAGTATTTCCAGATGATCTACCGGGATTACCTCCGTCTAGAGAGGTAGAGTTTCCTATTGATCTTGTGCCAAGCGCAGCACCTGTCTCGCGAGCACCGTATCGTATGTCACCCTCCGAGATGTTAGAACTGAAGAAACAATTGGGCGAGCTTCTGGATAAAGGGTATATTCGACCTAGTGCATCACCTTGGGGTGCACCGGTCCTCTTCGTTAAGAAGAAGGACGGATCGTTCTGTCTATGCATTGATTATCGGGAATTAAATAAGTTAAACATTAAGAACAAATATCCCTTGCCTCGGATAGATGACTTGTTCGACCAACTTCAGGGTGCCACAGTTTTCTCTAAGATTGACTTGCGATCACGATATTACCAGTTGAGGATTAGGGATTCTGATATTCCGAAGACTGCTTTCCGTACTCGGTACGGCCATTACGAATTCGTGGTTATGCCGTTTGGTCTAACCAATGCTCCTGCCGTGTCTATGCAGCTGATGAACAAAGTTATCATTGACTATCTTGATAAGTTTGTGGTCGTTTTCATTGATGATATTCTTGTCTACTCCCAGAATGAGGAAGATCACACTGAACATCTCCGAGCGGTGTTGAACACTTTGAGAATGGAGAAACTTTACGCTAAATTCTCAAAGTACGAATTCTGGCTTAAAGAGGTGACATTGCTTGGTCATGTAATTTTGGTTGATGGAGTTCGGGTGGATCCCCAAAAGATAGCGGCCATTGTTGAGTGGGAACCACCTAGGAGTGTGAAGGAGACCCGAAGTTTTCTAGGGCTTGCCGGATATTATCGCAGATTCGTCGAGGGATTTTCAAAAATCGCTCGACCACTTACTCAATTACTCCAGAAATCTCAGAAGTTCGAGTGGACTGATGAGAGGCAAAACAGTTTTGATGAGCTTAAATGACGGTTAACTTCGGCGCCCGTGTTATTGTTACCGCAGGGCACCGATGATTTCGAAGTGTATAGTGATGCTTCCGGACTTGGATTGGGTTGTGTTTTAATGCAGAGAGGTAGAGTAATTTCATATGCGTCCCGACAATTGAAACCATATGAAATAAATTACCCTACACATGATTTAGAGTTATCGGCGGTGGTGTTCGCGCTAAAGATTTGGAGGCACTACCTTTATGGCTCTTCGTGTAAAATTTACACGGATCACAAAAGCTTAAAATATATATTTAGCCAGAAGGAGCTAAATATGAGGCAACGTCGATGGTTAGAGCTGATTAAGGATTACGATCTTGAGATATTATACCATCCAGGAAAAGCTAATGTGGTAGCGGACGCGTTGAGTCGAAAACCCGTAGCGCTTCAAATGCTGAGTATGCTTACATCTCAACACGAGATCCGACGAGACATAATTAGGCAAGATATAGAGGTTTGGCTTCAGAAAGTTCAAGGCCAATTATGTACTTTGGAAATCACGTCGTCTTTGGTCAATGAAATCAAATCGAAGCAATTGGAGGATCCGTTACTAGTCCAACTAAGAAAGGACGTGATTGCGGGAAAAGCTCCCGGATTTATGATTCAAGATGATGGTGTTTTAAGGTTTAGAGGCAGACTTTGTATACCTGCAGACGTCGAGCTTAAGCAGACCATATTGAGGGAAGCGCACACTACACCGTATTCTCTTCACTCCGGTACAAGCAAAATGTATAAGGACGTGAAGAATAATTATTGGTGGAGCAATATGAAAAATGATGTTGAAGAGTTCATGTCGAAATGATTGACGTGTCAACAAGTCAATATTGAACATCAACGGCCAGCAGGGTTGCTTAAATCGCTACCAATCCCAGAATGGAAATGGGAGGATATAACAATGGATTTTGTCACCAATATGCCGAGGACGCGAACGGGGATGAACATGATTTGGGTTATTGTTGATCGACTAACCAAGTCAGCTCACTTTCTGGGAATTAAGGATAATTGGGGGCCCGAAAAACTAGCTCGTTTATTCATCGCAGAAATTGTGAGGTTACACGGGACTCCTAAGAGCATTATTTCCGATCGAGATGGTAGATTTGTGTCGTACTTCTGGCAGTCCGTTCACCGAGCTTTAGGTACGGAACTGAGGCTCAGTACATCGTACCATCCTTAGACTGATAGGCAGTCTGAACGAACAATTCAGACCCTTGAGGACATGCTGCGAGCATGTGCCTTAAATTTGAAGCATGATTGGGAATTGCACTTGCCACTAATCGGATTTGCCTACAATAATAGCTGGCATGCGTCGATTAAGATGGCACCGTTTGAGGCTCTATATGGACAGAAATGTAAGTCACCATTGTGTTGGGATGATTCCTCTGAACTGATTGGGACAGAGCTGGATATGTTAGTGGAGACCCGGGAAAAGATTTCTTTGATTCGCGGGAGGCTTTTGGCCGCCCAAAGCCGACAGAAGTCATATGCCGACAATCGACGTCGACCGCTAGAGTTCGAAGTCGGCGATCATGTGTTGATAAAAGTATCGCCAACCCGTGGAGTTTATCGCTTCGGGAAGAAGGGTAAACTCAGTCCGAGATATGTTGGTCCATTCGAGATTATAGAGCGAATTGGTGAACTTGCTTACCGTGTGGGCCTTCCGCCTTCACTGAGTCATGTGCATAATGTATTTCATGTTTCCCAGTTGAGGAAATACGTATCGGACCCTAAGCATATCATTGATTTTGGGGAGATTGAATTGAATTCCGTATCACCTTTGAGGAAAAACCAATCCAGATTTTGGAGTGTCGGATAAAACAACTTAAGCATAAAGTTATCCCTTTGGTTAAAGTACAATGGTCGAGACATGGATCGGAGGAAGCCACGTGGGAGACAGAAGAGCATATGAAGTCTAGATACCCTGAATTATTCACTTCGTAAGTTTCGGGACGAAACTTATTCTCAGGGGGAGAGAATGTAATAATCGTACCTTTTATTGGCAATAATTATAAATTTATGAACTTTGTGGTTTGGTTTATAATTTTTTCGAATATTGGTATCATGTGTTTGATTCGAGATTGAGCCTGTATGTTGTGTTTCTTGCTAGTATTCCGCTATTATTCGATAACGGTGTGTCGTACCGCTTGTATCGCTTTCGCAACCTAGGGTTAGCGTATGCTAAGTTATGTGGGTAGCGTACGCAACGGAGGTCGTAGGCCAGCGCACGCTACTGCCGGAAGAATAGCGCACGTTAACCGGCATCATAGGGAAGTCCAGAGCGCACTGGACTAGGACAAAAATCGAGCTAGCGCACGCTAATGCATTTTATTAGCGCACGCTAGAGGAGCGGGTAGCGCACGCCACTGTCGGGTGATAACGCGCGCTAAGCGGCCCGGACGATGGGAGGCGGTGAGTGCGGACTTCGGCCGGACCAGCAGTAACGGCGCTAAGGCGGTGGGTTGCGTGCACTAACTCGTCGGGCGTAGCGCCGCCAGTCGATCGTAGCGCACGCTACCGGGATGGGCGAAGGTTTCTGAGCGAGGCGAAGGTTTGGACTTGGGTGGACACTGTAGCGCACGCTAAGGCGGCAGTGCGCGCGCTAACTTGGCAGCATAACGCACGCTAACTCGACCGAGTAGCGCACGCTGTTGGACGTGGTGCACGCCCGGCTCGAGTGGCGAAGAATGCAGGCTGCGAGGCCTAGGCCGATAGCGCACGCTATTCGTAGAGCGCTAGCGCGCGCTAGGGCACACTTATATAAATATAAGTGTTGCGGTCAACACTTGTCATTTTTCACCTTCTTTACTCTTCTCCGAGTTTATAGACGACTCCAGGGTTGTGTAGGCGAGGGATTTGGCGGAGCACAGTTGAAACTCGGATCTTTTCAACTTCAATCTAAGATCTATCAATCCTACAACATTTTCACCAAGGAATTGAGGTAATCCTTCCGTAGAACCCTAACTTTGGGGAAGTTTGGGGGGGGGGGTTTTGGGGATCTCGTTTCTCCAAACGTTTTAACTCCAAATTTATGATGGGTTATAGTTGAATATAGTTGTATAAGCATGATTTCTTAATTTCCTCAAGGTTTAGTGGATTGATTCCGTATCTTCCTTCGTAAATCGAGCAAAACCCGTTATGCCCCCGTAGTGTTCGGCAAAATGTTCCTAAAGGTAGAACTAGGATGGAATTTAGTTTTTTTGACGGGATTGTATTTGATTGAGCCTTGATGGTTGTTAGGAGCGGGATTTGGAAGATACTTCGGACCGTAGCCCTGTTCGTTGTTGTTCATTTGTGAGTTGAAACTCAGGCAAGTACTTTATTGCATTAGTTTATGACATGCATTTCTGTGATGAATTTGACATTGATGAGAGTTGAAAGATTGTTCTCGGGTACTCTCACTCGGGGATCGACTCGACGGGGTCACACGGGGACTTGGTGGCTTAGCGGCTGGACCGGGTCACGAGGGTTACTTCGAGTGGGCATTCTCACCTGGGGTTGCTCGACGGGGCACACAGGGACTTGGTGGCTTGAGGGATGGACCGGGTCGCGAGAATTGTCGGAGTGTTTTTACTGATAATCGATAGTGATATTCCGGAATATCGTGAAATGAACTGTTTTGGATTTTGAATTGATTTGGAAATGCTGTGAATTAAAATATTGTAATAGTGTACTTGCACTAGCAGTTGTGCTAACCCCTTGTTGGGGTGGAATGTTTTGTACATTTTAGGTACTCTCGAGGGAAAGGATCCCACATGTGGTGCACACGGAGTTGACAAGCACACCGGATGTTAGAGAGCTCGTTTCAGTCGTTGTATTTGTCATGTCAGAGTCGGTTTTTATATTTTGTAATATTGTTGAGTTGGGTTATATTATGGTGTGTGATGTTTGTGTTGAGTGATTGCTGTTTAACTCTACTATTTTGGCCGCGGCCGAGTCCTAACTCATGTTTTGTGTTCTGTGTTGGACTATTATGTCGTGGTGATTATGTTTTGGATTGTAGTTTAACTTATGTGTCGTCAGCCTGGTGGGACCCTTGTAGGGCCTACGACGTGTAATCTCCCAAAGTGAAATTGGGGTGTTACACGTATAAGAACAAACGGCTCAGGCAATATGTCCCCAAGATACAACTGCTATATGTTTCTGAGTTAGGTGCTCTCCAAAACTCAGAACTCTGGCAAACGTTCAAGTGCTGGAAACTGGACACGAAAAAAGAGGGAAATATGCTGCAATATGTGGTATGCATGTATTTTTTCTATGTTCTGATTGTATGAAATGAAATGCATAAGACCCCCTTTTGTAGGGTCCAATTCCACTCCATCAGGTGGAGACTTACAACAAATTAAAGTGCCATTAATTCTCTTTAATCCTCCAGCTCAAGAGTTACCTCCATAAATATTCTCATTTAATTCGGACGTTACATTATGGAGTGTGAAGAGTCATATTCCAGAAGCTAAGTTCTCAACCTGCTTCATTTCAGACGAGACCAAATATCAGATCAAATGGGTCCTGCCACAAATATCAGATCAGATAGGTTTACCCCAAATATCAGATCAGACAGTTTTTAGATCAGACAGCTTCTAGATCAGACAACTTCTAGATCAGACAACTTCTAGATCATACAGCTTCTAGATCATACATCTTTTAGATCAGACAGCTTTTACATCAGACAGTTTTCAGATCAGACAGCTTTCACATCAGACAGATTTCAGATCAGACAGCTTTCAGATCAGACATCTTCTAGATCAGACAGCTTCTAGATCGATGGCTTCGGATCGAGCGGCTTCAGATCAGGCAGCTTCGGATCGAGATAGCTTCTAGATCAGACAACTTCCAGATCAGACAGCTTACAGATCAGACATCTTCTAGATCAGGCAGCTTCTAGATCAGAGAGCTTCCAGATCAGACAGCTTTCAGATCAGACAGCTTTCAGCCCAACTATCAGATGGGTTTTCAAACCTGGTTAACTCTTCACCTTTTCAATTAAAAGGCCAACTTTAATCATTTATTTCTCACTCACCGGAAATCGGTTTTGAGAAAGATAAAATCCTACGTTCATCTTCTCGAAGCGTAGATTCACAATTTATTATTTAATTCCCAAGAATTAAATATTTTATCATTATTGGTTTTAAATTGAGTTAAAACTCATTTTTCTAAAACCAATTTCCAACAACCCCCCACATGAGTGGAAATAAATGCATGCCTCAATGCAGACTTACATACCAAGTTTCCATAAAACACTGCTGCATGGGGAAAGGTAGTTTGTGGCTTTGAACCTTCCTTCGTAAAATGTCGTCGGATATACCCGCTGCTTAGTGGACATTGTTCCTTGAACTAATCCTCCTTGGTGTATACCGAGTCAACGACACTTACACAACAATGTCTCAACACCTTCCGTTCTCATAGTTGTGTCCATTTTGGCCATGGACAACATCTTGGTTTCCTAAGTGTTTATTCGAGGCAGCCCGTCCTCACACTTAGATAGGTGGTCTCCTTTTATAAAGTATCCTGCAATACTTCTCCTTTAGAAGGACAAGGAACCATTAAAAGTTCAGAGACTTAACGTCACCACAATCACAGGACTCAACACTTGTTTTGCTCTATAGGGATGGATTTATTATAAGCGCTTTTTCAATAGAACTTTCATAACTTTGTTTTCCCATTGAACCAAGTTTCTGGGATCTCCAATCTTCAAGGTTGGGTTACTACTATGATTGTTCTTTCAAGATGTGGATTTTAATCCCATTCCCTTTAGCAGTTTATGAAATTGATCTCTATTCAGATCTTTTTGTGAGTGGATCCGTCAAATTAACATTTAAACTCACATAGTCAATAGATATAACTTCATTTTTAATCAATTGTCGCACGGTATTGTGTCTCCGGCGAATGTGTCCAGACTTACCATTATACATAAGGCTCTGTGATCTTCCAATTGTAGCTTGGCTATCGCAATGAATCATAACATTAGGCACAGGCTTTTTCCAGCATAGAATATCCTCAAGAAAGTTACGGAGCCATTCAGCTTCTTCTCCAGCTTTATCTAGAGCTATAAATTCCGATTCCATGGTCGATCGGGCTATACAAGTCTGCTTGCATTATTTCCAAGATATAGCTCCACCCCCAATAGTAAATACATACCCACATGTAGAGTGAAAGTCTTTCGAGTGTAAAATCCAATTAGCATCTGTATATCCTTCCAAAACTGCAGGATAATCACTATAAAATAGCCCATAACTTAGGGTGTACTTTAAGTATTTTAAAACCCTAGTCAGTACATTCCAGTGCTCTTTACTCGGATTACTCGTGAACCTGCTCAACATGTTTACAGCAAATGCCAAGTCTGGTCGTGTACAATTTGTAATATACATCAGGCTTCCGATTACTCTTGAATATTCGACTTGAGCCACTGGATCACCTCTGTTCTTACTTAAGTGAATACTGGTATCAACATGTGTTTTAACAGGTGGGCTGTCAAAAGCGTTAAACTTCTTGAGCACTTTCTCAACTTAATGAGATTGTGATAAGAATATACCTTCTGACTTTTTGATAATTTTAATTCCAAGAATTAAATCAGCTAAACCCAAATCCTTCATGTCGAAGTTTCTACTTAACATCCTATTTGTATTCACAATTACTTCATTGCTACTGCCCATGATCAACATATCGTCTACATATAGACAAACTATGACAAATGACTCCGTTGTGCATTTAATATACACACATTTGTCACATTCGCTGATCTTGAATCCATTTTCTAACATAATTGTGTCAAACTTCATATGCCATTGTTTAGGATCTTGTTTTAGTCCATATAATAACTTCAACAGTTTACACACTTTCTTTTCCTGACCAGGCGCAATGAAACCTTCAGGTTGTTCCATATAAATTTCTTCTTCTAGTTCACCATTCAAGAATGCAGTTTTCACATCCATTTGATGAATTTCAAGATTGTGCAATGCAGCAATAGTAATAAGCACTCAAATGGAAGTTATTCTGGTTACTAGTGAATATGTATCAAAGAAATCATAACCTTCTTTCTGTTTAAACCCTTTGGCAAAAAGCAGGGCCTTAAATTTGTCTCGACCAGTCATCTTTGTATTTCCTCTTTGGGATCCATTTACATCCTAAAGGCTTACATCCTGGCGGAAGTTCAACCAGTTCCCAAGTAGAATTTTGCATGATGGAATCCATTTCACTATAAATGGCTTCCTTCCAAAAAGGAGCATCAGGACTAGCATAAGCTTCCTGTATAGTCTTTGGATCATCGTCAACAGCAAAAGTCTCAAAGTCAGGACCAAATGACTTAGCCTTTCGAGCTCTCTTACTCTTTCTTAGCTCTTCATTTATAGGATTTGAACTACTTGCAGTTTCAAGAGTTCTTTTGTTTGAGTTTGTCACAATCCTCTCTTTACAAGGATAAACATTTTCAAAGAAAATGGCATTTCTTGATTCAATGACAGTTCCTTCATGCATATCAGGAATTTCGGATTTATGATTCAGAAATCGATATGAACTACTGTTGCATGCATAACCTATGAATATGCAATCAGCTGTCTTTGGACCGATTCTTACTTGTTTTGGTTCAGGTACTTCAACCTTTTCCAAACACCCCCACACTTTAAGATATTTGAAAGAAGACTTGCGCCCTTTCCATAACTCATATGGAGTTTTATCTTTCCCTTTGTGTGGCACTTCATTTAGAATGTGGTTAGCTTTAAGAATAGCTTCCCCCCACATGTTATGCGGCAACCCTGAGTTTATTAATAAAGCATTTATCATTTCTTTCAGGGTTCGATTTTTCCTTTCGGCAACTCCATTTGACTGAGGAGCATAAGGAGCAGTCGTTTGATAAATTATGCCTAAATCAGCACATAATTGTTCAAACGGTGCTACATACTCACCTTCTCTGTCACTTCAGACTGCTTTTATTTTACAGTTAAGTTGATTTTCAACTTCATTTTTATACATCTTAAATGCCTCGATTGCTTCATCTTTGCTTCTAAAAAGAAACACATAGCAATATCTTGTGCAGTCATCTATAAAGGTGACGAAGTGTTTTTTACCTCCTCTATTTTTCACAAATTTTAAGTCACACACATCAGTGTGAATTAATTCTAGAGGAGTAATATTCCTTTCCACTGAATGAAAAAGGAAATTTAGCCATTTTTGCTTCAACACATACTTCGCATTTCTTATTAAGTTCAACATGGGTTTTTGGAATTAATTCTAGATTAATTAGTCTTTTAATTGATTTTAGACCAATATGTCTCAATCTAAACCAAACATAAATCTGAACACTCGAGCAAGTAAACAGAAGAAGGAGCATTATTATTATTATTTTTGTTCTTGCCTTCATGGCTTACAGGCATCACATTCATTTTGAATAATCCCCTATCAAGATAACCTCGACCAAGGAACATTCCAAACTTGCTAGTCTAAACCCATGACTAACTAGTAAAGAGCCTGAAACTAAATTTCTTCGGACGTCTGGGACATGCAGCACATCCTTAAGAAGGAGCTCCTTTCCAGAGGTCAGCTTTAAGACAATGTTCCCCACACCTGCAATCACAGAAGAAGCAGAGTTTTCCATATGCAATTTCCTACCATCAGTAACAGTGTAGGAAGAGAACATGTCTTTTTCAGAACAAATATGACGAGTAGCCCCAGTATCAACATACCAGGCGCAGTGATTCTCCACCATATTGGTTTCAATCACCATGGCTGAGACCTCCTCGTCCAGCTCCTCAACCATAGCTGACAGCTCCAGATCTGGCATGTCAACATCGCCATGTTCTACCACATTGGCAACTCGTTTGCCTTTGTTTCGCTAACCAGTTGAACTTATTGGCAAGCGATAGTCTTTTGCCTTATGGTTTGGTTTACCACAGTTGTGGCAATTTCCAGTGAATTTCTTTGCCTTAATCGGCTTTTTCCCTTTATCCTGAACATGGTTCAGTTTACTCTTTTTACTAGAGGACCCATGTTCAAGCAAATTTACTTTGGCCTCCATAGGGCCTCTCTTGAACTTAGAATCAGATTTTCGGTTGTCTTTCTCAATTCTGAGTCGAACAACCAAATCCTCTAAGCTTATTTCCTTTCATTTATGTTTCAGGTAATTTTTGAAGTCCTTCCAACTAGGAGGCAACTTCTCAATTACCGTTCCCACAACAAACGTTTCAGGAAGGATCATTCCTTCAGCATTGATTTCATGCGCAATCAATTGAAATTGTTGGACTTGTTCGATAACGGTTTTGTAGTTTGTCATCTGAAAATCCAGGTAATGTCCGATCACGAATTTCTTGGCACCAGCATCATCGGTTTTATACTTTTTCTCCAAAGAATTCCAGAGCTCTTTGGATGTCTTTATTTGACTGTACACGTTGTACAGAGAATCAATCAACACATTCAATATTATATTACGGCACATAAAGTCGCCGTTAAACCATTGATCATAAGCAAAACGCTTCGTACGATCAGTTTCCGTCTCACTGACCACATGAGGATCATCCTTGAGGTAAACAGCAATCCCCAGGGTAGTGAGATAAAACAGCATCTTTTGCTGCCATCTCTTAAAATCAACACCCGAAAATTTCTCGGGTTTCTCAGCCTGAACTGCAATGGTAGGTGAAGCAGCTTTGGCAGCAGCAGCGGCAACATCAGCATAGGTCGCCATTGGAAATTACAGAGAATATAAATATAAATTGTCATACGATTGTTGGTTCTATGTGAATTTCCAACAATGTAATTACAATAAAAATTACAAAGAAAGGCAACCTAGTACAATCTTAATAAATTAAATAGCTGAATTAAAATTACCACTTTAGCAGAGGGGAGATAACTCTTTCCGTAAGATAATTTTGCCCCCGTATAAGAGCATACGGCTCAGGCAATATGTCCCTAAGATACAACTGCTATATGTTTCTGAGTTAGGTGCTCTCCAAAACTCAGAACTCCGGCGAACGTTCAAGTGCTGGAAACTGGACACGAAACAAGAGGGAAATATGCTGCATTATGTGGTATGATTGTATTTTTCTATGTTCTGATTGTATGAAATGAAATGCATAAGATCCCCTTTTATAGGATCCAATTCCACTCCATCGGGTGGGGAGTTACAACAAATTAAAGTGCAATTAATTCTCTTTAATCTTCCAGCTCAAGAGTTACCTCCATAAATATTCTCATTTAATTCGGACGTTACATTATGGTGTGTGAAGAGTCATATCCCAGAAGCTAAGTTTTCAACCTGCTTCATTTCAGACGAGACCAAATATCAGATCAGATGGGTCCTGCCACAAATATAAGATCATATAGGTTTAGCCCAAATATCATATCAGATAGTTTTTAGATCATACAGCTTCTAGATCAGACAGCTTCTAGATCAGATAGCTTTCAGATCAGACAGCTTTCAGATCAGACAGCTTTCAGATCAGACAGCTTCTAGATCAGACAACTTCTAGATCAGATCGCTTCTAGATCAGACAACTTCTAGATCAGACAGCTTCTAGATCAGACAGCTTCTAGATCAAACAGCTTCCAGATCAGACAACTTCCGGATCGAGCGGCTTCCGGATCGGGCGGCTTCGGATCGGGCGGCTTTCGAATCGAGGCGGCTTTCGAGATCATACAACTTTTCATTGACTATCAGATGTGTTTTCAAACCTCGTTCTTCATCTTTTCAATTAAATGGAAGCCCCAGGAGTCAGCCGAAGGGAGCCGAAGAAAAAAGAAATGCGACCTCCAGTCCTTCACATTGGAAGGGAGGTGGGTAAAGAAATGGGCATTATTTCGGGAAGTCAAGTAAAAGGAGCCTTTAAAGCTCTTTAGCCCGAAGAAAAAATAGAAAAAATCCTGGTCGGGTTCCTCGTGTCTATAATGACACAACACGAGAAAACCAACCATATAACGAAAAGAATTGGGAGAAAATTGGTTGAGGGGGAGATTATATTTAACAGAGAGAGAAACAAGGAAGGGATGAAGAGGGAAGCGAAGACCACTGCTCACCTGATCCACAAACCAAGTAATATGATCTGGAGGAGGATGATCAGGGGTGTCGCGAGCCTGGGGCGTGACAAATTTCCACCCCGGAGGAAGTCTAAGAAATTTTATAAAACTAGTCAACGCGGCTGGACTAGTCCTAGATAGAGGATGAGGAGGAAGAACTCGTGTAGCTCCTGCGACCGCTTGATACGGATCAGCTAAAAGGCCGGTCACGGTTACCTCACCCGTAGGAGGAGGAGATGGGGGATCTACGATGACCAGAGGAATTCCGGAGGGTAGGTTAGAAGGGATGTCGCCCAGCTCGGACCAATCTACATCACCTAGAGGTTCATCTCTGAGAAAAAGGGAGGAGCCCGTAGCTCGCTCCGACCTACCCCCCGAATCCTCATCGGTAGAGGACAAACCTTCTAGAAAGGAGTCCATGGCCGATTGGCGAAAGATTCTGAGAATCAGAGGCAGACGACATAATAAAAGGAAGAAAAGGGAGAGGGAGAAGAAAGGAAAATATAGGTAACAAACAAAAAGAAAAAATAAAGTGGAATAGAGTGTTTAGATAGACATACCCATAAGATTGGGTGGAAGAACGCCGCAGGAAGATAGTGAAAGCACCACCGGAGGCAGGAAACCAGGGTCGCGGGTGTCGCCGGAAAAACTCTCACACTAGTGTTTATCAAAATAAAGAGCGGAAATGGCTGAGGGGGTAGATGATCTCTTTTTATAGGGAGGA
This sequence comes from Orobanche coerulescens, assembly GCA_033398695.1. Lineage (NCBI taxonomy): Eukaryota > Viridiplantae > Streptophyta > Magnoliopsida > Lamiales > Orobanchaceae > Orobanche > Orobanche coerulescens. Next base: position 40,774,588 of record CM065816.1, on the reverse strand, counting down.
AGGGCGAAAACCAAGAAGATAACGGGCGATCTGGAGCATCCGATGCCTTCTGTAAAAGAACGTCTTGGATCTGGCACCGCCTCATCCGACTTATAGCAGGCTGACACCTGGACCTAGCCATAGATGCGATGTTTGGGAGGCGAGGAAAGGAAAAGACGTTGATATAAAGGCGCACGAATCTCGAGGAACCTCGTTACCTGGGAACGGGAGCCCCAAAGACTACCGTATCGAGGTCGTCGGTTAATAAACAAATCCCACTCTACTCGGTCTTACAGCTCGACTAGAGTAGGGGGGACTGGTTGATAGGACGACGAATGTACGCTTCCTAAAAACCCGATTTAAAAAAGACCAATATAAACCGGCGTACCGATCTTTGAATAAAGGAGGGGAGACCTAGACTAATGAAGTCCGACCTATGTCCTTAGACAAGAGGATGCCGACCTCAGAGGCCTCGCCGATCTATGACCTCAGATAAGAGGGTGCCGACCTCGGAGGCCTCGCCGACCTACGGACTTGGATAAGAGTGTCCCGACCTAAGTGACCCTTTATAATATGAGTCGACCTACCAAGTCATATCCAGAGTCGGGAATCGCCGGGCTCATGAAGGTTGAACTCTCGGAAAAGTAAATATCGACTCACCTGACAGAATCCCAGAGATTCGGGGACTGGAAGCCCATACTCCGTAATCCCGGATATCCAGGGATGGGAAATCGCAGCCTGAATCCCTGGATATCCGGGATCTTCCCTAAAAATCAGGGAAAAATCTTAAAGGATAGGTAGCTCTCCCTTCTATAAAAGGAGGAGGGGGCTTTCCTTCAAAGGCCAAGCATAATTCTAAGATTACAGTATCTTTTAGAGAGAGAAAGTAATACTTCACACATTCGGGTTTTCTTAGATAAGCTTCTGAGATTAACCCGGTTCTTGGTGGCCGATAAGCTCGGTTACATCAGTTATCATAGTGGTTTTGGAAAGGGAGTGTGGAAGCTCACTCGAGGTTCCTTGATTGTTGGGAGAGGAGAAAAGAAAGGCAAATTGTACGTGACACTTCCAAAGGTCACGATTAATTCCGTGAACACAATCGATAATAATGACATGGCCGAGCTATGGCATAAGAGGCTTGGTCACATGAACGAAAAAGGGATGGCGCTACTGTCGAAGAAAGAAGCGTTATCCGGGGTTCACAAGGTACACCTTAAAAGATGCTCTCATTGTCTAGCCGGGAAGCAAAGGAGAGTCACCTTTAAGAGTCATACTTCTTCACGGAAGGAAAATGTTCTTGATCTTGTTCATTCCGATGTTTATGGTCCTATGAAAACTAGGACACTTGGTGGTTGCCGATACTTTGTCACATCCATCGACAACCATTCGAGGAAGGTGTGGGCATACACTTTGAAGACCAAAGATCAAGTGTTAGATGTTTTCAAACAATTTCATGGCTCGGTGGAAAGAGAGACCGGGAAGAAGCTAAAGTGTATTCGAACGGACAATGGTGGAGAATACACCGGGCCCTTTGATGAATATTGCCGAGAGAAAGGGATCCGACATCAAAAGACGCCCTCGAAGACTCTACAACTTAATGGCTTGGCGGAGAGAATGAACCGGACTTTGGTCGAGAGAGCTCGATGTTTGCTCTCACATGCCGGATTGCGAAAGTCATTTTGGGGAGAAGCTTTGAACACGGCAGTTCATGTGATTAATTTGACGTCGTGTGTTCCGTTGGAGTTTTATGTCCCAGATAAAGTGTGGAGCGGTAAAGACATCTCATACCGCCACTTACGGGTTTTTGGATGTAAAGCCTTTGTACTCATTCCGAATGATGAGAGGTCAAAGCTTGATTCCAAGACGAAGCCATGTATTGTTTTTGGTATGGTCTTGATGAGTTTGGGTATAGATTGTATGACCAAGTTACTAATAAGCTTGTTCGATCAAGAGATGTTGTTTTTGTTAAAGATCAAACGATGAAGGATGTTGAGAATGGAGAGTCGGCTCCACAACACGACTATGATCTTATTGATTTGGACCCCGTTCCTCCACAACATGTTGAGACACCCGATGGAGAGGATGTCCAAAATGATGAAGAACATGATGCCGGTGACAATGATGAGTTGAGACAAGATGACACCGATGGAGCTCATCCCGAGCTACCCGTGACGAACATGCCATCTTTTGTTCCACATAGGCGGTCGACGAGGGACCGTCATCCCTCCACTCGTTATTCGTCCGATGAGTATGTTTTACTCACCGACGAGGGAGAGCCCGAATATTTTGCAGAGGCTATGGAGGATGAAAAGAAGAAGGAGTGGATGGATGCCATGCAAGACGAGATGAGTTCCTTGCATGAGAATAATACTTACGAGTTGGTGAAGTTGCCGAAATACAAGAGAGCTTTGAGAAACAAATGGGTGTATAGGGTGAAGTTGGAGGAGCATACTTCGTTGCCCCGATACAAAGCTAGACTCGTAGTGAAGGGATTTAGTCAAAAGAAGGGCATTGATTTTGATGAAATTTTTTCTTCGGTTGTGAAGATAGGATCGATTCGTTTGGTCCTTGGTATTACGGCTAGCCTTGATCTTGAGGTTGAGCAAATGGATGTCAAGACGGCATTTCTTCATGGAGACCTTGACAAAGAAATTTATATGAACCAACCGGAAGGATTTGAGGTCAAAGGCAAAGAGGATTATGTTTGTAAACTCCAGAAGAGTTTATATGGGTTGAAGAAAGCACCACGCCAATGGTACAAAATATTTGAGTCGGTTATGGGGGAGCAAGGCTACCGAAAGACGACCCTACCATTGCGTTTTTACAAGAAATTTGGAGATGATGATTTTATCATCTTATTGCTTTATGTGGACGACATGTTGATCGTTGGCAAGAATGCCGAAAGGATTGCCAACTTGAAAAAAAGAGTTGAACAAGTCTTTTGCCATGAAAGACTTGGGGGCGGCTAAACAAATTCTTGGGATAAGAATTACTCGGGATAGAGCAGCCCGGAAATTACATATGTCGCAAGAGAAATATATCGAGAAGGTGCTTAAATGCTTCAACATGGACAAAGTTCAAGTTGTTAGTTCGCCTCTTACTAATAATTTTAAATTGACGAGCAAAGATTGCCCTAAGACGAAGGAAGAAATTGAGGAAATGGATAAAGTTCCTTATGCCTCGGAGGTCGGGAGTTTAATATATGCTATGGTATGTACTAGGCCCGACATTGCTCATGCCGTGGGAGTGGTGATCCGGTTTCTATCGAATCCGGGAAAGAAGCATTGGGAAGCCGTAAAGTGGATATTTAGATATTTACGAGGTACTTCCAAATTGGGGATTACATTTGGAAATGGGAAAGCAATGCTTGTTGTATATTCCGATTCGGATATGGCCAGTAACGAAGATAACCGAAAATCCACTTCCGGTTATTTGATGACATTTGCAGGGGGAGCCGTGTCATGGCAATCAAGATTGCAGAAGTGCGTTGCCTTATCTACAACGGAGGCCGAGTATATTGCGGCGATGGAAGCATGTAAAGAGCTCTTATGGTTGAAAATGTTTTTACGAGAGCTAGGCTTCCGACAACGACGTTACATGGTTCTTTGTGATAGTCAAAGTGCGATTCATTTGGCTAAGAATGCGACTTTTCACAAGAGAACAAAACATATCGATGTGAGGTACCATTGGATCCGAGATGCATTGGAGGATGGTTTATTTGAACTTGATAAAGTTCATACCGATGATAATGGTTCCGATATGTTAACCAAGGCATTGAGTAGAGAGAAGGTGAAAGTGTGTTGCTCGATCGTTGGGATGGCGAATTCTTCCTATATTCCGGAAAGGGGGAGATTTGTAGGATTCATTTCCGAAACATAGGCCTGGGCTGTACTACGGGCCGCGGCACTTGCCCGCCGAGCCACGGCCCACGGAAACCACCCAACAAATTGGAGGTCGGGACTGTACTCTGGGCCGCGGCCCCTGCCGATGTACGGCTAAAAGGACTCCCGCGCCTGTACTACGGGTCGCGGCCCCTGCCAGCCGGGCCGCGACATACCTGGGCAGAATTTTGTAGTGTGCCGCGGCACACATCACCCGGGCCGCGGCACCCGAAGTCAACCAGCGTTTTGGGACCTTCTTTAACAGATGTTTTCTGCGGGATTTATTATTCCTTCACCATTTTTTGAGAGCAACAAAGAGAGAGAAACAAGAGAGAGAAATATACTTCTTCAATTTCCCGGAGATTTATCGGTCGGATCGTCGTGATATTTTGACAAGAGCTTGGTAGCTATTGGGCAAATCTTTTCACTGGAGTAGATCGAGGTTTTGAGTCTGGAAGTTTGGGTATTTCGTTAGCTTTTTGTATAAGCTATTTATGGTGTTTTCTTTTCTCGATCTTGTTGTTATTGTGTATTCCAAATACTTGAAGATTGTTTATTACCAAGTATTTGAAGATTATTGGTGTATACCCCTAGTTTGTAGTAGGGACGAATCGTGTATTGTGAATTGGTGATAGTGGATTTAAGCGGCTTCGGTCCCGTGGTTTTTACTCTCGTCTTGAGGGATTTTCCACGCTAAAATATTGTGTCTCGTGTTTATTGTTTTTTGGATATAATTTGTATTGATTATCGAGTTGTAATTATGTGCTCTACTCGTCGGTAACCACGAAGTTACAATTGAAGAGTGGGAAATTGTCAAACGAGATTTCGCATTTTTCGTTGTGACGTTACATTAGTCGTATTTTTCCCAACATCATTTTTCATACTATATTTTAGCATATTTAGGACATTACTAGTATTTATGTTTGTTAAAGGCTGTGCAAGCACTCCAAGACCACATGATGAAATCTGCATCACGAGACATAACAATGAAGGAGCTTAGCCCATTACTCCATGACTACCAACGCTTAATCACCTGTCATCATATGTGAGATTGATGTCTCCTACATTACTTTTTCTCCATGATAATGTGAAGGGACGATTTCTGGTCATTTTATTGACATTTTTGTTTGTGTTTGCTGTGTCGGCTGTTTTCACTCTCCATGTCGTCTTGTTTTACACTTTTTTTTTGTTAAACTTTTTGTATCTTTTGTTGGAAATGGTTTAGTAATTAACCATTTATTAAGAATAAATATTGTTAATTAAATATTTATTATTTAATTAAAATATTTATTGAATGTTAATCTACGTCGTGAGTAGATGAAAGTGGTATATATAATATTTCTAAACCGGTTTCCGGTGAGTGAGATATTATATGTTAAAGTTGGATGTTGGAGTAGGAACTAACATGAGGTATATGATGTTAGTTATCCCACATTGATTGTGGATGGATGTTTTGGCTTGTATTTAAATTCTTTGCCTTTATGGGCTTAATAACAAGTGGGTTGGTGTGTATGGGTGTGCTCGCGCGCACACACACACACTCGCGCGCCGCCGCCGACCGACCATCTGTCCGTCCGTCGGGTTGGGTCGGGTCGGGTCGGGCACGGGCTCGGTCCAACCCCAGTCCCTTCACCTGATCAAGCAGTGCTATATATATCAGCATTTTGGTCATTGCATAACACACGAAAATCAGTGCATTTCTTTTATCATAGCATATACAGTTCAGTCTTCGTTCCAGTCCAGTTCGCAGGTGCTCGGTCAGTTTGCGGTGCTGCTACTGCCGAGACGTTCAGATCGTTTTAACCTTTGGAGACGAGCCGCTTCACCGTGAGCACTACCGGGGCGTATTCTCGTCTTGCGGGCAGAAGCTCTAGCTTCGGACGATCTTCAGTCCTTTTATTAAAAAAAAAATTGTTCGTTAGTTTCAAAGTGTAATATTTTCTTTCTGTTCTTTGTTATAGTTAAGTTCAGAATTTTATTTGTAATACACGTGCAAGTACCGAATTATTCCAACAATCGCAAGACGAGAATAATCGAGCATACTTGTTCGTGTCATCCTTAAACTTTTGCTGGAGAAAAATGTCGTTCAATGCAAGCACCGGCGCATCCACTAATCCATCCACCGGTTCTGGAACCATTGGATCATCAAGCTCTTCAATGGCTCCCATTCACAATGCTGCTCGACTAATGACTATCGCCGAGAAACCTCCTGTTTTCTCGGGCACCGACTTCAAATGTTGGTCTCAAAAGATGCTGTTTTACATTACCACAATGGGGCTTGCGAGCTTCCTGCGTGAAGAAAAGCCTCCTGTCCCTGCTGAGAACGAGGCGAATGTTCAAGTGCGTACCGACTATGATACCTGGGTTCATTCCGACTATATGTGTCAGAATATGTTGCTGAACGGGCTTGATGATGGCTTGTTCAATGTGTTCAACATCAAGGAGACCGCCAAAGAAATTTGGGATGCTCTTGAGTTGAAATACCGTGTTAATCCTGCTAGCACGAAGAAGTTTGTTGTGACGAGGCTCTCCGAATTCCAAATGGTGGATTCTCGTCCAATGATGCCCCAAGTACAAGAGTTCCAAACTCTTATACATGATGTTCATTCGAGGATGCCTCTGCAGGCGTACACTGTGGCGCTCTTGGTTGACAAGTTGCCGCCTAGTTGGAAGGAGTTCAAGGGATACCTTAAGCATAAGCGAAAGGAAATGACTCTAGAAATTTTGGTTGCTAAGCTCCAAACTGAAGCTCAAGTCCGTGATCAAGACTTGAGAACCAAAGCTCCTATGGATGCTGAGGCTAATCTGACTGAAGGTAGGGGCGGACCTTCCAAAAAGCGTCCACTTCCTACCAAAGGCAAGGGAAAGGATGTGGCACCTCCGACGAAGTTTACCGAAACGTGCTACAACTGTGACAAGCCCGACCATATGGCGAAAAACTGCCGAAAGCCGAAGAAAAACAAGAAAAAAGGCAAAGTCAACCATGTCGAGAAGGACTTTGACTCTTGGGACAAAGATGATCTTGCTGCCATGATCACCGAGGTAAATCATGTCTCGGAACCTAACCCTGTTACTTGGTTTCTTGATACAGGTGCGACTGTTCACATCTGTGTGAACCGAGACTTGTTTTTCACTTAAAAGGAGATTCAAGACCGCTTCATCACAGAGGCAAGTGATCGTACGTCTCCAGTTCTTGGAATTGGAACTGTTGTGCTTCAATTCACCTCTGGTGTGGAGATAACTCTGAAGGATGTGCTGCATGCTCCGGCAATCCGCAAGAATTTGGTGTCTGGTGTCAAATTAGTTAGAGCTAAATTTGATGTAGACCTTCGTAGCGATTTTATGATAATACGCAAGTTTGGCAAGACTCTCGGGAAAGGTCATATTATCGAGGACATGTTCAAACTTAGCGTTCGTACTTGTAAGCCTCCAAAGGCAGTTGCTAATAATAATGCTACTACTTCTGCTTATTTGCTTGAGTGCTCAAATTTATGGCATTGTAGATTAGGTCATGTGAATCTAAATGCTATAAAAAGATTAGTAAACTTAGATTTACAAAAATTAAATGAAATCAAAAATCAAAACAAATGCGAGATTTGTGTTGAGGCAAAAATGACGAAACTACCGTTTCATTCGGTAAAACGGGACACAAAACCCCTTGAATTAATTCACACAGACATGTGTGATTTAAAATTTGTGCAAACTAGAGGTGGTAAGAAGTACTTTATCACATTCATCGATGATTGCACAAGATATTGTTATCTTTATCTTTTGAGAAGTAAAGATGAGGTTATTGAATCCTTTAGGGACTTCAAGAATGAAGCCGAGAATCAATTAGGTTGTCGTATTAAGATGGTTCGAAGTGATAGAGGAGGTGAATATGTAGCTCCATTTGAGGAATTATGCAACGAAAGTGGTATAATTCATCAAACCACGGCTCCATATGCTCCACAATCTAATGGTGTTGCCGAACGTAAGAATCGAACACTTAAAGATATGATGAATGCCTTATTAATTAGTTCAGGGTTGCCCCAGAACATGTGGGGGGAAGCTGTCTTGACAGCCAACTACATATTGAACAAAATTCCACGCAAAGGTAAGGATGTTACTCCTTATGAGTTGTGGAAAGGAAGAAAACCATCATACAAATATCTCAAAGTGTGGAGGTGTTTAGTGAAAGTTGAGGTGCCTCTACCTAAACAAGTTAAAATTGGTCCTAAGACGATTGATTGTATCTTTATTAGTTATGCACTTAACAGCAGCGCTTACAGGTTTGTTGTACACAAATCAGAGATACCCGACATTCATGTAAATACAACGATTGAATCAAGGAATGTTGTATTCTTTGAAAATATCTATCCTTATAAGAATAAGGTTGATCCTAACTCTAACAGAAGAGTTGATGATGAAGCTACAAGTTCTAAACTTGTAGATGAGTCTATGTGTTATGAAACCATAGATGAAAATGAAGCCTCTAGCTCGAATCCGATGTTATCTGAACGACCGAACAGAAAGCGACCTAGGTCTACGCCAGTCAATGTAGAACCTAGACGAGGTACTAGAATACGGAAATTAAAGATATACGGACCCGACTACGTCGTTTTGATGTTAGATGGTGAACCGGTATCTGTAAAAGAAGCTTTATCCGGTCCAGATGCGGCTTTCTGGAAAGAGGCAATAGACATTGAGATTGAGTCTATTATGCTGAATCATACTTGGGTGTTAGTTGAACTACCACAGGGTTGTAAGGCTTTAGGATGCAAATGGATCCTAAAAAAGAAGTACAAGTCTGACGGTAATATTGACAAATATAAGGCCCGACTTGTAGTTCAAGGCTTTAGGCAAAAAGCTGGTTATGATTTCTTTGATACCTACTCGCTAGTGACAAGACTTACTTCTATTAGGGTGCTACTCGCTATTGCTTCTTTGCGCAATCTCGAGATTCATCAAATGGATGTTAAGACTGCATTCTTGTATGGGGAGCTGGATGATGAAATCTCTATGAAACAACCAGAAGGGTTTGTGGTACTTGGGAAAGAGCACATGGTATGCAAACTACAATGGTCTTTATATGGTTTGAAACAAGCACCTCTACGGTGGTATTTGAAATTTGACGAAGTGATGTTGTCAAATGGTTTCAATATCAATGAGAGTGACAAATGTGTCTATGTTAAGAAAACCGTGACAATTACGTCATTGTTTGTCTATATGTAGATGACATTTTGATAATGGGTAGCAACTCTCGTGTGATTGGTGAAACGAAACGAATGCTAAGTAAGAATTTTAGCATGAAAGAGATGGGTTTGGCTGATACTATTCTTGGAATTAAGATTCTGAAAATGCCTAACGGAATTGCTTTGACGCAATCTCATTATGTTGAGAAAGTGTTAAGGAAATTCAACGCTTTTGATAAACCCATTGCTAAGACTCCTTGGGAACCGAATGTTCATCTGAATAATCATAAGGGTGAACCTGTGGGTCAATATGAATATGCTAAGATCATTGGGAGTTTGATGTATCTGTCAAATTGTACCCGTCCTGATATAGCATGCTCGGTTCACAAGTTGAGTAGCTACACAGCTAATCCAAGTAAAGAACATTGGAGGGCTCTAGAACGAGTACTGAGTTATTTAAAATATACTCAGAACTTTGCGATTCATTATTCAAGAGAGCCTGCTGTACTTGAAGGGTATTGTGATGCTAATTGGATATCCGAATCGAAAGACTCATTTACTACGAGTGGATATGTGTTCACTATTGGAGGTGGTGATGTATCTTAGAAGTCCAAGAAACAAACTTGTATTGCTAGGTCTACCATGGAATCTGAATTCATAGCTTTGTATAAAGCTGGTGAAGAAGCTGAATGGCTTAAAAATTTCCTCGAGGATATTCCATGTTGGACGAGACCTGTGCCGTCTGTGTTGATACACTGTGATAGCCAAGCTGCTATTGGACGGGAACAAAATATGTTTTATAACGGTAAGTCTCGACATATTCATCGACGACATAATGCCGTGAGACATTTGATCTTGAGTGGGATTATCTTAATTGACTATGTAAGGTCAATAGATAATCTGGCGGATCCGCTGATGAAGAGTATTAATCGAGATCAAATGTATAAATTGTTAGAGGGAATGGGTGTAAAATCCACATCCTAAGTATGATTATAGCGGAAACCAAACCTTGTAGATTGGAGGATCCCAAGAGATTGGTTCAATGGGATAACGAAGTTTTAATAATCAGTGTGTTAAAATACTCAAACATACCTATTCTCTGAGAACAGTGAGTGATTGTTTACCTACATGTGGTGAGGTTAAGTCTTATGATTTTTAATGATTCTTGATTACCTCGGAGAGGTCAAATATAGTAGGATACTTGGGAATAAGAATCACCTATATAAGTGTGAAGTGAGGGCCGCTTCAGTTGATACACTTATGAATCCAAAGGGGTGTCCAAGGCCGAAAAGGACACAGAACGTTAGAACGGACGGAATTGAGATGATATTGTGTCTATATTATTGTCTCAGTATACACCATGGAGGACTAGTTCAAGGTTTTCATGACCACTATGCCGCCAGTATACTCGATGATGTTGACAATGGATAGGTTCAAGGTCACAAGCCACCTAGCCAAATGCAATATTGTCTCTTGAGGACTGAACTATGCATTTGCATTCATTTTGCATTGGCATTCTCACTCATGTGGGGGATTATTGGAAATGGTTTAATAATTAACCATTTATTTAGAATAAATATTGTTAATTAAATATTTATTATTTAATTAAAATATTTATTGAATGTTAATCTACGTTGTGAGTAGATGAACGTGGTATATTTAATATTTCTAAACCGATTTCCGGTGAGTGAGATATTATATGTTAAAGTTGGATGTTGGAGTAGGAACTAACATGAGGTATATGATGTTAGTTATCCCACATTGATTATGGATGGATGTTTTGGATTGTATTTAAAGTCTTTGCCTTTATGGGCTTAATAACAAGTGGGATGGATGTATGGGCGTACACACACGCGCGCCGCCGCCGACGAACGACCGACTGACCGACCGACCGACCGTCCGTCGGGTCGGGTCGGGTCGGGCACGGGCACGGGTAAGTCCACAAGCCTTTTGGTATGGACAAGACTCTTTAGTTGGCTTGACTCTTGAGTTGCCTTGACTCTTCATCCGACCAGCCCTTTGGGCGTCTGAAACCGCCAACCATCATGGCAGGAGTAATGGCGACGAGTCCCTTCACCTGATCAAGGAGTGCTATATATATATCAGCATTTTGGTCATTGCATAACACACGAAAATCAGTGCATTTTTTTTATCATAGCATATACTGATTCGATCTTCGTTCGATTCCACGTGTGCTCGGTCGGTTGCGGTCTTGCTCTGCAGAGACGTTCAGATCGTTTTAACCTTTGGGGACGAGCCGCTTCACCGTGAGCACTACCGGGGCGTATTCTCGTCTTGCGGGCAGAAGCTCTAGCTTCGGACGATCTTCAGTCCTTTTATTAAAAAAAAAATTGTTCGTTAGTTTCAAAGTGTAATATTTTCTTTCTGTTCTTTGTTATAGTTAAGTTCAGAATTTTATTTGTAATACACGTGCAAGTACCGAATTATTCCAACATCTTTTTGCTCACTACAAGAAAAACTGCATCAGATAACGGTTTTTGCCCGTTGTCTAACCCCCTGTTTTCCCGTTGTCTATTGAGACGCCGTCTCTTACGTGCCTCAGACAACGGTACAGAATATGTTGTGTGAAAGAGTGAAAGACAACGACTTCATCTCTAGACACCATTGTGTAATAGCCAGAAACAACAACACTCCATCTGGAAACCATTGTTGTTTGGGATGCTACACAATAGTTTTTGAACAATACAAACTTGTCAGAAAGGAAATTACACAATATTTTTGTAGAATTTGTCCATTGTCTGTCTGCTTATAACTCAAGTGTTGTTCATTTAAAACATGTTGTTAGAATTTATCAAACACAATTGTTTTTTATTTTGAATATGTTGTTAAGATTTCATAAACACAATGGTTTCTTAAAACTATAGTATTGTTTGAGGGTTAAGCGCACAAACCTTTGTTGAAGTTGCGCCATTGTTGGAGTGTTGAGGCCACAATGGTTTTGTTTTTCAAAACAATTGTTAGATGTACTAAACATATTTTTTTATTTCTTACAAAGTGTTGTTTATATTTTCTATAAACAACGGTTTTATAATTGAAACATCTGTTCTTACTTGTTTTCACATAATGCTTTGTTAGAATGGTGTTGTCTAATGCGAATTTTAACAACTATTTTTTAAAATTACCTAATTGCCTAATGACAGATCAGACAATGATTTTATTTGCATTAAAACTACTCATTTAGACAATAGCTTCAATTTTACAAAAAACAACCAATATTCATCATTAACTAAATAAATACCAACCAATATTCATCATTAAAGTAGCAACAAATATTCACTACTACCTATACATCTAAAACATCTAAACAAACATTCTCCGACTTTCATATATACTAGTTCATGTCCCTTCTTCTCTTCTACAGTTGATCCCAATTTCAGCATAGCCCGGACTGGTCCAGGACTCCCCTCACTGTACATTAACCACAACTTTGGCATCCATGTTGTAACCCTGTTTCAATTTAAATTGTTATATAGGCATGGCAGCTTCAAACACATAGCAATACTTGCCAACAATGTGTATAATAACAGGTATATGCATCGGAAGCATGTTCTAATCCACCGCTCCAACAAGATTTAGAGACGAGGCACATATCACACCCTTGTCTGATTGGTTTTTCTAGACAACGGTTTTTAAACCGTTGTAATATACTTGGATTACACAATACTTTTTCGAGGATGAAAATTAACCGTTGTCTGTTAATTTTAGCCAACACTTTTTCGGCCGATTGTTGTCTGATTAGTGTTGTCTGATTGCGTTTTTCCTGTAGTGGCTAATGATTACCGTAACAGTATATGAGAAGTACGTAGATATTCCGTAATACATTGTTGAATATAACTTGTTTGTTTCTATGACAGAGGAAAGTTTGGATATAATCTAGAGGTTTTAGAATTTGGTTTTTCGGGAAAACATGCTTTTCGCTACTATCATGTTAAATGTGCTTCTCAGGTATGGTGTAGTGTGCTTCTCACTTGGTCCGTTTTAATTACTTAAGATTATACTACCTCCGTTCCTTTATAACTGCAACATCTAGGCTTTCACGCTTGCCAATGCACAACTTTGATTATGAATATCTTCAATTCTTTATTTTAAAAATTATAAGACGTTGATATTTTGAAAGTATATTTCGAGATGAACCCAGCAAGATCTCACATGACTATATTTTTTTATATGTATAAATCACAAAAGATGGTCAAAAGAGAGTATGTGAACAGTGTAATAGTCAACACGTTGCAATAATAAAGTAACGGAGGAAGTATTGTATTTGGTTTTGTTATTGTTGTTGGAAATCTGGTCGAATAAACTTGTTGGGCGGAAAAATAAATTACAACTGGAATACAAAAATTATAACTCGAAAACAGAAACTACAAACTCATATGGAAATGAAAAATACAAAACTTGAAACGGAACTGAAAATACAAGAAACTAAATTATAAAACCGTAAACTAATACCGAGTCGAGAAATCCTCTATCCGCAAGACGAATTACGCCCCGGTAGTACTCTCGGTTCTGACGTATCGCCCCCAAAGATAAAATGGCAGCGTCTCGAAGGTAGTAGTACCACAAGACTGTAACACCCCGAGATATTCGGAATAATTACAGCGCCGTAAACCCTTTAGATAAGGATTTACAAGGCTAATTTTAAAAGAAGTGTAAAAATAATCCCATCGAATAACTGAAGTTCAAATACAGATTTGATTCAACCGATCAAATGAGTTAACTTATACAACCATATCGAAATGACCTTATTAAAACAGACGTACTCGAGTACTAAACGAACCAAGAAGACAAATCACAATAACAATAACATCAACCACATCACTGAGCCATTTCATCGTCCTGTTGGTACTGTGGTTGCCTCCCCGCTCCTCGGCTACCTGAACATCAAAACAATGTCCACCCCTGAAAGGGTTAGCAAAACAATGCTAGTACAAGTATCATAATACAACAAATCATCAATGCATCATAAAACATGCAAAATGGGCTTCCGCAACCGGAATCCAACGATGCGAATCCTCACGATTCCATCAACACAATACAGGGTAATCCAGCGATCCAGCGCCCTTGGTATAGATCCCCATGATGATCCCGTCGGACCAACGCATGGTGGAAAACCCGTCCAACGATCCAGCGCCCTCAGCATAGATCCCCATGATGATCCCGTCGGACCAACGCATGGTGGACATTCGATCCAGCGCCCTCAGCATAGATCCTCATGATCCCCTTGGATCATTTATACCACAAATCAATCAACTATGCATACACATATGCATTTCAATATGTTCATCAATACAAACAAATAACAACGAATATCACGAGAATTTTCAGAAATACATCTCATATTCAACAATATGAACAAAACCACAAGCATGATCAAAGTTTCAATATAAATCGAACTCGACATATGATACTTTCCTCGAAAATGGCAAGAACGAAACACTTCAATGATCTCAACCCACTCGAAGGCCGCCTCCTTCGATCAACGTAACAAGCTCGAACCTTGACAAAAGGAATGATATACAAATCATCTCAAGTCGAATGATGGACTAACAATTCGTTCTACGGCCCAAAAGTTCAAAATAAACAATCTGCCTGGACTGCTTAGCGTGCGCTACGTACTCTACGTAACGTGCGCTAAGCCTGCCTGTTAGCGTACGCTATCGTATAAGCCTAGCGTACGCTAGCCACGGACTGACAGATGACTCGACTGACATTGTAACGTATGTTACGTACGTATCGTGCGTTAACTTAACCTCGATAGCGCACGTTAATTTACAAGTGTTAGCGTGCGCTAACCTTGCATGGCAGAATACTGCTAACAGAAAACTGGATTAAAAGGTGATGAACTCATGGATTCTACGGTGATAAAACAAGTCATCCTCAAGCATAACATGCTAATAAGGTTTGTGGAAGTTCTATGATTATGAGATACAAATATACGGATAATCATCTCGACATCATGATTCACCTTCAATCTTCAAAAAAATACTCTAAGTTCCGTTCGTCCTACGTTCCAAAACGCATGATTCCAATGTGTAAAACGTAACAATCTAGGTAATATCCGATTACTGATCATAAATCGATTTGAAAACGCTTAGGAGTCCATATACTAAGATGGTTCAAAGGTTCATACGATAAATAGTGCCGATACGTCAAAAGTATCCTTCTAACATGTGATGACCGATCATAAACGAAATAACGGGCTATCAAAACATGATCAGACGTCCTTAAGAACATTACTAACATCGGTGAAGAATCACCTACCTCAAAGTAGTGAAGAACACGGAGGAAATCGAAGCAATCCAACACCGAAGGCTTGAACACCAATCTCCAACGATGTACGATCTTCAATCACGAGCTAGGGTGTTGATATGAAGTGTTTAGGGTGAGGGAAGTTATGTTCTAAGTGTAAGAATTCGGGTAATGGGAGAAGAAAGAACTGAAATCACGAATAGGATGTTGTCCTATTTATAAGAAATGGCTATTAGCGCGCGCTAGTACCTGCTCGTAGCGTGCGCTAACGGCTCACTGTCTTAACTGTATTCAGCACTTAGCATGCGCTACGCATATACCTGTAGCGTGCGCTAAGGCGTTGACTTGGCTTTTCCCGAAAGCCGTCCAGGTTCATCCCGACACGATCCGACAGGGGTCCCCCGGCCAGATCTCACCTACCGCACGTCTCAATTAAATTGACTACGCATAGCGTGCGCTAGTAATCCTTTGTAGCGTGCGCTATTGAGTCTATGTTAGCGTACGCTACACATAGCCGATAGCGTGCGCTACATGCGCAGAATTACAATTTGTAAATCACATACATGAAATCATACGCTCGACAACATCGGATTATGAAATACGGAGAATAATACTCAGATCGAGTACAACGATTACAATATCACAAGTTCCAAATACATATCAGAATTCTCGGGTATTACATCCTTCCTCCCTAAAAAGAAGTTTCGTCCCGAAACTTAAGATGAAAACAACTCTGGATATCTAGCCTTCATACTGTCCTCCGTTTCCCAAGTGGCCTCTTCGACTCCATGTCGTGACCATTGTACTTTAACCAAGTGTATTGGTTTGTTCCTCAATTGTTTGATCCGGCTCTCAAGTATCTTGATTGGTCTCTCTTCGAAGGTGCCATCATTAGCTATTTCGATCTCGTCGAAATCAATGACGTGACTGGGGTCTGGTACATACTTCCGCAATTGGGATACGTGAAACACATTGTGAACGTGACTCAGCGATGGCGGTAAGGCCAACCTGTATGCTAAATCTCCAACTCTCTCGAGGATCTCGAATGGTCCGATATATCTAGGACTAAGCTTGCCTCTCTTCCCAAAACGGAAAATCCCTCGAGTAGGAGACACCTTCAATAGCACATGGTCCCCAGCGTCGAACTCTAGAGGACGACGACGTACGTCTGCGTAAGACTTTTGTCGACTCTGGGCAGTCAGCAGTCTTTCTCGAATCAAAGCTATCTTCTCTTGAGTCTGAATTATCAATTCCGGTTCCGTCCCGATCAAATCCGAAGAATCATCCCAACACAGGGGTGATCGGCATCTTCTCCCGTACAAAGCTTCAAATGGTGCCATCTTGATAGAAGCATGCCAACTGTTATTATAGGTGAACTCGATCAAGGGCAAGTGAACTTCCCAATCAGTTGACCAATCTAATGCACAAGCTCTAAGCATGTCCTCTACTGTCTGTATAGTCCTTTCGGACTGACCGTCCGTTTGGGGATGATAAGCCGTGCTAAAGTTGAGCTCAGTTCCCAAAGCCCTGTGAACTACTTTCCAGAAGTGCGACACGAAGCGACCATCTCGATCCGAAATAATGGTCTTCGGCGTCCCATGCAATCTGGCTATCTCCGCAATAAATACTCGCGCCAATCTTTCGGGCCCCCATGTATCTTTAATCCCTAGGAAATGAGCCGACTTGGTTAGTCGATCAACTACAACCCAAATCATGTTCATTCCCGTTCTAGTCCTTGGCATACTGGTGATGAAGTCCATCGAGATATCCTCCCATTTCCATTCGGGGATCGGAAGCGGCTTTAACATTCCGGCAGGTCGCTGATGTTCAATCTTAACCTGCTGACAAGTCAAGCACTTCGAAACGTACTCTGCTACGTCCTTCTTCATATACCCCAACCGTAAATTTTGTTTTAAATCCTTATACATCTTACTGCTGCCCGGGTGAATAGAATAGGGCGCGCTGTGAGCTTCCTTCAGAATAGTCCGTCTCAAATCATCATCATCGGGAACGCAAAGTCGACTCTGAAATCTCAGAACTCCATCGTCTTGTATCACGAATCCTGGGGCTTTTCCTTTCTTTGCTTCATCACATAACTGAAGGATCAGAGAATCATCCAACTGCTTAGACTTGATTTCCCCGACTAGTGATGAAGTCAGTTCCATCACATATAGTTGCCCTTGAATTCCTGGTGCCCATACTTCAATCCCCTCGCGGATCAGTTCCCGTTGAATACTGGTTTGGGATGTAAGTGCTTCCAACACTCGAAGAGAAACAGGTTTACGGCTCAAAGCATCGGCTACTACGTTTGCTTTCCCCGGATGATAGAGAATCTCCAAGTCGTAATCCTTGATCAATTCCAGCCACCTTCTCTGCCTCATGTTTAATTCTTTCTGACTGAAAATGTACTTGAGGCTCTTATGATCGGTAAAGATCTGACAATGAGTACCGTACAAATAATGTCTCCAAATTTTCAGTGCAAAGACTACAGCTGCTAACTCCAGATCATGAGTCGGGTAATTTACTTCATACGGTTTCAATTGCCGAGAAGCATAAGCAATCACCTTATCTCTTTGCATCAACACACATCCCAGACCCTGATTTGAAGCGTCAGTACACCATGAACCCATCGGTTCCATCCGCAATGCTAAAATAGGTCTTGTCGTCGAGTCTCTTCTTAAGTTCATCAAAACCACTGGCATTTCTCATCCCACTTAAACTTTTGAGTTTTACCAGAATAAATGAGTGAGCGGACGAGCAATTTTGGAAAATCCCTCTACAAAGCGGCGATAATATCCGGAAGTCCTAAGAAACTCCGGACTTCCTTCACGTTACTAGGGCTTCCCATTCCAAGATTGCTTCGACTTTCTTGAGTCCCCTGAACTCCGTCAGCTGATATCACATGCCCAAGGAAAGTTACTTCCTTAAGCCAGAATTCGCATTTTGAAAGCTTTGCATACAGCTGTTCCTTCCTCAAAGTGCTCAAAACCACATGCAAATGTTCGGCATGCTCCTCTGCGTCCTTCGAATATATCAAGATGTCATCAATGAAGACGACCACAAATTTATCCAAGTATTCCAAGAATACCCGATTCATCAATTGCATGAACACTGCAGGAGCATTGGTAAGTCCAAACGGCATCACTACGAATTCATAATGCCCGTACCGGGACCTGAAAGCAGACTTCGGTATATCCGATTCCTTAATTCTCAACTGGTGGTATCCTGATCGCAAGTCAATCTTCGAGAATACCCTCGCCCCTTGCAGTTGATCAAACAAGTCGTCGATCCGAGGTATAGGGTACTTATTCTTGATCGTCATCTTATTGAGCTCCCTGTAATCAATACACAGTCGGAGGGATCCGTCTTTCTTCCGAACAAAGAGAACGGGCGCTCCCCAAGGAGAAACGCTAG
The DNA here is from genome assembly GCA_033398695.1 of Orobanche coerulescens. NCBI lineage: Eukaryota > Viridiplantae > Streptophyta > Magnoliopsida > Lamiales > Orobanchaceae > Orobanche > Orobanche coerulescens. The sequence continues at coordinate 40,755,870 of CM065816.1, read as the reverse complement.
GTTGGATATAGCCCTTCTGTAACAATTCCTCCAGTTGCTTCTTGAGTTCATACATCTCGGTTGGCGCCATGCGGTATGGTGCTCTGGAAATAGGAGCTGCTCCGGGCTCTAATTCAATGGTGAATTCCACTTCTCTCTGCGGAGGTAACCCAGGTAGTTCGTCAGGAAATACATCTGAGAACTCATTCACAACTGAAATAGACGAGATCTCTACTCCTTCCTCTTTCCTCATGGCATAGCACCAAAGTCCGTGACATCCACAACCCGGCAATTTCACGGCTTTCATTGCTTTGATCAATTTTCCCGAGCTTCCTGGTCTCCATCCTCGGAATAAATGTTCAGATCTGTCATCAGCAATGATAGAAATGACTCTCTCTTGGTAATTCAGAATAGCTCCATAACGGTTGAGCCAATCGTCTTCGAGAATTAAATCGTCACCGTAGATGTCAACCACAATAAGGTTTGATATCCAATCTCTCCCTCCTATAGTTACTGGAAAATCCCTAGCTTCTAGGGTTCCCACAATTTTCTCTCCGCTTGGTAATCCCACAACATAAGGTTCACAATCATACAAGCACGAGATTTTCAAACGATTAACACAGTTCAATGATACAAAAGAATGTGTAGCTCCGGAATCGAATAAAACACTAACTGGTTGCAAAAGGATCTGAATTGTACCTGATGCAACAGCAGTGTTCTGATCATCAGATTTCCTCATCTCGTATAGGCGCGGAGGAATGGACCCAGCACTGGATGTCTCTCTCTTCCCAACATTCTGCTGCTGAAATCCACTCTGCTGCGTCTGGTTCACACTCGTCTCCTTCGGGCCCGGAGTGAGTCGAGTACCAAAAGATCGGGTCGCATTCCCAAAAATGTTGCGCGATGTCCTTCCTATCCACACTCGAAGCAGTAACAAGGCGCGAAACAATCACGTCGAACATGTCCCGCTTTGCCACGGTTATAACACTTCTTCCTGCGTCAAAAGCGATTTGTCTTGCCGGAACTTCTTTCCACCTCGAGAAGGATGCGGAGGTCTCTGGATGAATGAAAAGAGGCCGGCCCCTACGAGGCCCGCTACTCTTATTCTCGTGAAGTTACGGACACCTTCGTTTCTTTGCTTCCGTCGATTTCTCTCTCTGCTGCCTCCTTCATATCATAGGCCAACGCCTTGTCCACGATCTTGTCGCAAGGTGGTACATTCAAATCCGGACATATATTGCTGAATTTCCGGCTTCATTCGCATGTCAAAATGGAAAATCCTTTCCGCCTCGGTCCTGACCAAGTGGCGCACATAAGTCAGCTGGTGATTAAAGGTCTTAATCACGTCCGTCACAGATGCTTCTGAATTTTGTGGTGAGAAAAACTCCCGAACTCGGGCTTCTTTAACTGGGCGAGGACAATACTGCGCCTCCATCATCAATTTGAATTCCGTCCAGTCAACATTGTGCTCCTCCGGTCGAATGGCCTCCCACCAGTCGAAAGCCTCCCCGGTCAGAAGATACTAGGCGACCGGAACCTTCCTATCGTTGGGACAGTTAATCCCTGCAAAAATCTTCTCTAATTCCTTCAGCTAGTGATCCCAAGAAAGTGTCTCAGCAGAACCGTCAAATTTCGAAGGATGCAATTTGATCACCTCCGTAAGCCATCTATCTCCTCGATTATCCACGTTATGCTGCTGTCCCATCATCGTCTGCATGCGATCCACAACTTGAGCAAACTGGTTTATCTGGGCAACCACCTGCTGAAGCACTCCCGGCACGTTAGGATCTGCCTTATTATTTGCCGATCCCTGCTGTCCCCCGGAATGGGAATCCGTTCGACTAGCGGTTATCTCTGGGGTAGATACCGACTCTTCTTGCCTCGCATTTCCACGTCCGCGTCCACGACCGCGTCCGCGTCGACGACCTCCTCTCAACATACTGTAAACATAAATACTCAATATCCAGGGCAAACTTTCTAAAAGTACATCCATCAATGTTCACAAAATATGAATAAAATAAAACGGTAGTATTTGAGATTTAGGAACTTACAACCACGGTCCACGACGATCTTTGGCTCGGCGTTGATGTTACGAACGACCAATAATCAAACAACGTAAACTGACCCAACTAACCCGACTGCCAAGATATCCATGAATCTTAGCTCCGATACCATATTCTGTAACACCCCGAGATATTCGGAATAATTACAGCGCCGTAAACCCTTTTGATAAGGATTTACAAGGCTAATTTTAAAAGAAGTGTAAAAATAATCCCATCGAATAACTGAAGTTCAAATACAGATTTGATTCAACCGATCAAATGAGTTAACTTATACAACCATATCGAAATGACCTTATTAAAACAGACGTACTCGAGTACTAAACGAACCAAGAAGACAAATCACAATAACAATAACATCAACCACATCACTGAGCCATTTCATCGTCCTGTCGGTACTGTGGTTGCCTCCCCGCTCCTCGGCTACCTGAACATCGAAACAATGTCCACCCCCGAAGGGGTTAGCAAAACAATGCTAGTACAAGTATCATAATACAACAAATCATCAATGCATCATAAAACATGCGAAACGGACTTCCGCCACCGGAATCCAACGATGCGAATCCTCACGATTCCATCAACACAATACAGGGTAATCCAGCGATCCAGCGCCCTTGGTATAGATCCCCATGATGATCCCGTCGGACCAATGCATGGTGGAAAACCCGTCCAACGATCCAGCGCCCTCAGCATAGATCCCCATGATGATCCCGTCGGACTAACGCATGGTGGACATTCGATCCAGCGCCCTCAGCATAGATCCTCATGATCCCCTTGGATCATTTATACCACAAATCAATCAACTATGCATACACATATGCATTTCAATATGTTCATCAATACGAACAAATAACAACGAATATCACGAGAATTTTCAGAAATACATCTCATATTCAACAATATGAACAAAACCACAAGCATGATCAAAGTTTCAATATAAATCGAACTCGACATATGATACTTGCCTCGAAAATGGCAAGAACGAAACACTTCAATGATCTCAACCCACTCGAAGGCCGCCTCCTTCGATCAACGTAACAAGCTCGAACCTTGACAAAAGGGATGATATACAAATCATCTCAAGTCGAATGATGGCCTAACAATTCGTTCTACGGCCCAAAAGTTCAAAATAAACAATCTGCCTGGACTGCTTAGCGTGCGCTACGTACTCTACGTAACGTGCGCTAAGCCGGCCTGTTAGCGTACGCTATCGTATAAGCCTAGCGTACGCTAGCCACGGACTGACAGATGACTCGGCTGACATCGTAACGTACGTTACGTACGTATCGTGCGTTAACTTAACCCCGATAGCGCACGTTAATTTACAAGTGTTAGCGTGCGCTAACCTTGCATGGCAGAATACTGCTAACAGAAAACTGGATTAAAAGGTGATGAACTCATGGATTCTACGGTGATAAAACAAGTCATCCTCAAGCATAACATGCTAATAAGGTTTGTGGAAGTTCTATGATTATGAGATACAAATATACGGATAATCATCTCGACATCATGATTCACCTTCAATCTTCAAAAAAATACTCTAAGTTCCGTTCGTCCTACGTTCCAAAACGCATGATTCCAATGTGTAAAACGTAACAATCTAGGTAATATCCGATTACTGATCATAAATCGATTTGAAAACGCTTAGGAGTCCATATACTAAGATGGTTCAAAGGTTCATACGATAAATAGTGCCGATACGTCAAAAGTATCCTTCTAACATGTGATGACCGATCATAAACGAAATAACTGGCTATCAAAACATGATCAGACGTCCTTAAGAACATTACTAACATCGGTGAAGAATCACCTACCTCAAAGTAGTGAAGAACACGGAGGAAATCGAAGCAATCCAACACCGAAGGCTTGAACACCAATCTCCAACGATGTACGATCTTCAATCACGAGCTAGGGTGTTGATATGAAGTGTTTAGGGTGAGGGAAGTTATGTTCTAAGTGTAAGAATTCGGGTAATGGGAGAAGAAAGAACTGAAATCACGAATAGGATGCTGTCCTATTTATAAGAAATGGCTATTAGCGCGCGCTAGTACCTGCTCGTAGCGTGCGCTAACGGCTCACTGTCTTAACTGTATTCAGCACTTAGCGTGCGCTACGCATATACCTGTAGCGTGCGCTAAGGCGTTGACTTGGCTTTTCCCGAAAGCCGTCCAGGTTCATCCCGACACGATCCGATAGGGGTCCCCCGGCTAGATCTCACCTACCGCACGTCTTAATCAAATTGACTACGCATAGCGTGCGCTAGTAATTCTTTGTAGCGTGCGCTATTGAGTCTATGTTAGCGTACGCTACACATAGCCGATAGCGTGCGCTACATGCGCAGAATTACAATTTGTAAATCACATACATGAAATCATACGCTCGACAACATCGGATTATGAAATACGGAGAATAATACTCAGATCGAGTACAACGATTACAATATCACAAGTTCCAAATACATATGAGAATTCTCGGGTATTACAAAGACCTATGAGCTCCGGTGAACTTGAACGAGGTGAGGACAAAGTTGTTACTATGAACTATGAACTGTATGCTTCATGCTGTATGACAGAGTTTCGAAAATTGCTTGTGCAGAAGCAAAGGTATGCATGCCTATTTATAGGCCATCACCTGCAGGGGATTTAAACACAGCACTAATGGCTGTCATAATGCAGGCATTCATGTCTTCATTGAACACTGGAGTTACACAATTCAAATGCAGTAGTTACTGCCCGTTTTGAATTTGAACAGGCAGCCTTAACTCCTCCTCATAACACCTGGGAGGTTACTGCCCATTTTTTGGCTGAGTTTGAACAGTCCGGATGCATCTGGACTGTAATCAGCTCCTTAACCGCTTGAGGGATGTACCTGGACATCCTATGTGCACGTACGAGCCCAACTACGTTGTTGAGCTTATCCAAAAAGTTCTTTAGGCAGGCCAAGGCCTAGCCCAAGACCAAGTCCACGACCAGGCCCAAAGAACAGCCCAAAGACCACCCAAAGACCAATTGCCAAGATCCAAGATCCAAGATCCAAGTCCAAGATCAAGACCAAGATCAAGGCCAAGGTCCACGGTCCACGGCACGCGGCCGAGGCTGAGGCGAGGCGGGCGGCGGTGGCAGCACGCGTGTGCGCGTGTGTGGGGTTTAAGACTCTACACATGTGCCATTAATTATTACATGAATAAAGGTAACTTCTTATATACTAGAATAATGATGGTTCATTAATGTGGGATACCATCCCTTATTAATTCACAATTAAGTGACAAACTTTAATTCACTATTTCTCACTCACCGGGAATCGGTATAGAGAAAGTGAATATACCTCGATCATCTACTCGGAACGTAGATCGATCTTATGATATTTAATTTTACAAAATAAAATTAAAATCATTAACGATTCCAACAATCCCCCACATGAGTGAAAATAGCCCAAATGCAATATGCAAACTCAAGCTCAGTCCTCAAGAGGCATTAAAGTATAAGGATAGGTAGTTCGCGACTTTGAACCTTCCATAGTTAACATCATAGGGTACACAGGCAGCTTAGTGGCTTTATGCTTTGAACTATTCCCCTACGGCGTGCACCGAGACAATGGTGTTAACACTTGAACACCTCAACCTCATCCATTCTCACGTTTTGTGTCCTTTGCGGGCCTTGGACACCTCTTTAGATTCATAAGTGTATTTCATGAAGCGGCCCCCACTTCTCAATTATATAGGTGATTCTTTATCGAGTATCTTGCCATACTCAACCTCCTCGAGGTCTTTAGGAATCATTAAAAGTCATAGACTTAACCTCACCACTAGGCAAGTTTTCAACACTCAATTGCTCTATAGGGACTAAACTTAGATGAGTGTTTCACACGAACTATCATAGCTTTGTTCTCCCATTGAAACAAGTTCTTGGGATCTCCAGTCATCTTGGTTGGGTTACCACTATGATAATTCTCAATTTGTGGATTTTAAACCCATTCCCTCTAGCAATTTATTCATTTGATCACGGTTTAACCCTTTGGTTAGCAGATCCGCTAGATTATCCAATGACCTCACATTGTCAACAGAGATAACCCCACTTTTGATCAAATGTATCACGGTATTATGGCGTCTACGAATATGTCGAGACTTTCCATTATACACGTTACTTCTTGCCCTACCAATAGCAGCTTGGCTATCGCAGTGTATCATCACTGCAGGCACTGGCTTTGACCAACATGGAATATCTTCTAGAAAGTTTCTGAGCCACTCGGCTTCTTCACCAGCTTTGTCTAAAGCTATGAATTCCGATTCCATGGTGGATCGGGCTATACACGTTTGTTTCAAGGACTTCCACGAGACAGTTCCACCCTCAATGGTAAACACGTAACCACTTGTAGAAAAAGAACTTTTCGTATCGGATATCCAATTCGCATCACAATACCCTTCAAGTACCGGGGGGTATCTCATATAGTGTAGCCCAAAGTTTTGAGTATACTTTAAGTATCTAAATACTCTAACAAGAGCTTTCCAATGCTCTTTGCTTGGATTGCTCGTGTAACGACTCAATTTGCTCACAGCGCAAGCTAAGTCGGGTCGAGTGCAATTTGTAAGGTACATTAAACACCCAATGACTCGTGCATATTCTTCTTGTGCAATGGGCTCCCCTCGATTTTTGCTCAAGTGAACATTTAACTCTATTGGGGTCTTAGCCGGCAAGCTATCATAAGTATTAAACTTCTTTAGGACTTTCTCGGCATAGTGAGATTATGTCAAGATGATTCCATCAGATTTTCTCAGAATTTTAATTCCAAGAATCACATCTGCTAGCCCCATGTCTTTCATGTCAAAATTTCTTTTTAACATGTTCTTTGTATCGTTAATCACTTGTATATTGCTACCCATGATTAACATGTCATCTATATAGAGACACACAATAACATAGCCATTACTAGTGTTCTTAATATAAACACATTTATCACACTCGTTTATTTTAAAACCATTTGATAACATTACATTATCAAATTTCAAGTGCCACTGTAGTGGAGCTTGTTTCAATCCATATAGAGACTTAACCAGTTTGCATACCTTTTTCTCTTGTCCAGGTACTACAAACCCTTCAGGTTGTTCTATATAGATCTCTTCATCCAGATCTCCATTCAGAAAAGCAGTCTTAACGTCCATTTGATGAATCTCAAGATCGTGCAAAGCAGCAATCGCGAGAAGCACTCGAATAGATGTAATTCTCGTTACAGGTGAATAGGTATCGAAAAAATCGTACCCTTCCTTCTGCTTGAAACCTTTGACTACTAAACGAGCTTTATACTTATCAATTGACCCATCAGGCTTGTACTTTCTTTTAAGGATCCATTTGCATCATAAGTGCTTACAACTTTCAGGTAAATCAACCAAAACCCAAGTTTGATTTTGTAAAATTGAGTCAATTTCACTCTGAACAGCTTCTTTCCAGAGCAACCCGTCTGGTCTAGCATAAGCTACTTTGATCTATGTTGGTTCTTCATCCAACATGAATGCTATGTAGTCAGGTCCAAATGTCTTTGGTGTCGTAATCCTACTACCATGTCTCGGTTCTACATCTTCTAGATTAGATATCGAACGCTTACGTGACTTTGGATCTACATCCACAGGTTTTGAACTTGTTCCTTCATCTTCAACTCTATTGCTAGAATTGTTCTCAACTTTATCATTGTCCTTACAAGGATATATGTTTTCAAAGAATACAGCATTCCTTGATTCAATTTTTGTTCCCACAGTCATTTCAGGTACTTTTGACTTGTGGATAACAAACCGATAGGAACTACTATTCAGTGCATACCCAATAAAGATATAATCGACCGTCTTAGGATCGATTTTAACTTGTTTAGGTAGAGGCACCTCAACCTTAGCCAAACACCCCCACACTTTGAGATATTTGTATGAATGTTTTCTACCTTTCCACAACTCATAAGGGGTAATATCCTTACCTTTGCGTGGAATCTTATTCAATATGTAGTTGGCTATCAAGACAGCTTCCCTCCACATGTTCTGGGGCAACCATGAACTAATCAATAAGGCATTCATCATATCTTTAAGTGTTCGATTCTTACGTTCAGCTACGCCATTAGATTGTGGTGCATATGGAGCTGTTGTTTGATGAATTATACCACTCTCGTTGCATAATTCTTTAAACGGGGCTACATATTCGCCACCTCTATTGCTTCGAACCATCTTAATACGACAACCTAATTGATTCTCGACTTCATTCTTGAAGTTCTTAAAAGCTTCAATAGCCTCATCTATACTTCTCAAAAGATAAAGATAACAATATAGTGTGCAGTCATCGATAAAAGTGATAAAGTACTTCTTACCACCTCTAGTTCACATAAACTTTAAATCACACACATCTGTGTGAATTAATTCAAGGGGTTTTGTGTTTCGTTTTACCGAATGAAACGGAAGTTTCGTCATTTTTGCTTCAACACAAATCTCACATTTGTTTTGAGTATTGACTTCATTTAAATGTAGTAAATCTAAGTTTACTAATCTTTTTATAGCATTTAGATTCACATGACCTAATCTACAATGCCATAAATCAGAACACTCAGTCAAATAAGAGGATGCAGTAGCATTTTCATTAGCAGACTTGGTTACATGGCATTTAGCCAAAGCATTAAGTTTAAAGAGTCCCTCCGTGAGGTAGCCCTTACCAAGAAACCTATCAAACTTTTTTATGATAATTCTACCTGAATCAAACACTAGTTTAAACCCCTTTTTAACTAGTATAGAGCCTGAGATCAAATTCTTCCTCATGTCCGGAACATGAAGCACATTCTTCCAGGTGAGTGTCTGTCCGGACATAAGTTTGAGGTCCACTTCTCCAACTCCGATAATTTCCGATGAAGTTGGATTCCCCATGTTAAGCTTACTCCCTGTTTGGAATACATGTTAGATTTTGATGATGTCATTAATATAAATTTCAAATGTTTATTACTTGGCAAAAATGTAAGGAAGAACCAAATGAGTATCTTCCATAGGCCAAAATTATGTTAAGTGTAAAACTTGGCAAAATGTAAAGAAGAACCAAATGAGTATCTTCTATAGGCCAAAAACTAGTTAGGCTAAAAATCGGCTAAGTATGAAAGAACAGCTAAGTTCATCAGAGAGGTACAGCCGAGTCATATCAGAGAAGATCTGGTCAACAAAAATCATCAGAGATGTTTGACCAGACTGCAGTCAAGTAACCTCAGACAGGTCATCTGATCAGGCGAGTCCCAAACAGTGAACATCAGAGAGGTCCAGACTGCAGAGAGGTTAAAGTCACATCAGCCTAGTCGAGATCAACCAAGTACTCCAAGTCCACGTCAGCATGCGTTGAAAAGTCAAGAATTACGGAAAGTCACATGCAACGTGAGGAGACAAATTGGAGAGATTCCCGCAAAGGATATGAATTAAATAATTCATCCAAACCCACCTTGAAGACTTTAATCGTATTATATTCAAAAGATTCGGCGTTCACATGCAAAGTCTTCACAACGGTCGAAAGATGGATTAAATTATGGGAATCCAGCCTTGCAACGTTCAGAAAGAAAACAATGAAGTCTTCCTCTCCAATGGACGGATTTGTTGAAAAGATTTGCAACGGCTATGAAGGAAAAGCTCAGAGATCGTGTCCTATATATATCCGAAGATTTTAAGTTGAGCAAATACACAACAATTACAAATGGTGCGAACATACTTTCAAGCGATCAAAGCATTCAAGCAATCTAAAATCGAAATACAGCATCGTGAAAAGAGCGGTTCTAAAAAATTCATACTTGAAGAAGCTCTTAGTTGGAGAAGACAAAAACTCATGTCTTAAATCCTGAGTTCGGGGTACTTCACTGGTTGAAGTTAGAGACTGTAAAGGCATCCAAGGATCGAGGATCAAGAGGTGCAAGGCAGTCAAGTGTGTTACAACGGCACGGATTTCCAGTGGTTGGAAGCAGTTGTAGTTTGGTTGAATTACTATAATATTTATCACTGGTTGAAAATTATAGTGAATTCATATCCAACTGGCTTGGAGAAAAGTGGATTAGTAGAGGATTACCCCACCTCTGAGACCACTATAATTGCCTGCGTATTTTACTGTTTATTGCATCATACTTTAACTGCTGCATTCATCGTTAAGTGTTTCATTAGTTATTTTGTATTCGTCATCAGCTGACTTCCGCACGTATTAAGAACAAACGACTCCAAGTCATTTGTTTATCTATCAGCTGAAGAAACTCACTCTTTAACAAAAAGAGTTAAAGAGTTTCAATAAGTCTATTCACCCCCTTATAGACTTATTCCTGGACGACTTGTGACCTACAAGTGGTATCAGAGAGGTTGGTTCATTTATTTCACGAACCAGATCTATATCAGAGATATATCTTTACTCTCATTTTATAATGGAACACATGCACTCTAGACTACCTGTGTTTTCAGTTGACGAGTATGATCTTTGGAAGATAAGGATGCAGGCACACTTATCTTCAATCCATGATGACATGTGGTGTATTATAGAGGACAGTCCTTATACCTTCGAGAAAGACAACACTCCAGAGGAGATCGCAGCAGGGAAGCCAGAGAAGATTCCAAAGAAGAGGACAGAGCTGACTCCCGAAGAAAGAAAGCTGGCCAATCTTGATAACCGGGCCACAGATGTGCTGTATCAAACTCTTGACAAATCCACCATGGTCAAGATCAAGAATTGCAAGAATGCCAAAGAAATTTGGGACACATTAGCCTTAATGTGTGAAGGAACGGAGCTGATCAAAGAAAACAAGTTGTCAATTGCTATTCAAAAATTTGACAACTTTAAAATGAAGAATGGCGAATCTATAGACCAAGTGGACACAAGGTTCATTGAGATTATCAATGAGATCAACTCCCTCGGCAAATCTTATGGCAATAGGGAAATGGCGCTGAAGGTTCTAAGATCTCTCAATCCTGAATGGAGTATGAAGGCAGTGGCCATGAGAGAATCCAAGGATCTAAATAAGATAAAGATCCAAGAGCTGTTCTCTGATCTGAAGGCTTATGAGTTCGAACTTCCAAGTTCATCCTTAACCGAGCCTGCAGAGAAGGGAATAGCCTTTGCATCCGAGTCCCCCGCCAAGAGCTTATCTGATGTAAAGCCTCCAAATCCATTAGATTTTGAGGAAGAGATGGCGTTTAAAATGCAAAGATTTAGCAACTTCCGGAAAAAACTACTCCAAATACAAGAAAAATTATAAGGAGAATCCCAGAAGGAACCAGAAAGCCGGAAGCTGGAAGGTGGAATGCTACAATTGTCACAAGACAGGACACATTCAGATCGACTGTCCTGATCTTAAGAAGGACGAGAGCAAGAAGGAGGTGGGCAGAAAAGAAGACAGAAGGAAGGCCCTCATCGGAGAAGATCAGGAGCATGTAGAATCAAGCAGCGGATTCTTTTCTGATGATGATGAAGAGTATGACTGCCTGATGGCCAACTTAGCTGATGAAGAGAAAAGGTGGAAGGACTACAACCACATCTCCACAAATTCAAACTTTGGAGGTGAAGAATGGTTTGTAGATTCTGGATGCTCAAGGCACATGACCGGGAACAAGAAGATGCTGTCCAAATACACCAAAGAAAGAGGTCCTGATTTAACCTTTGGAGATAGCTCTAGAGGACAAACAAAAGGCTTTGGAGAGCTGCACCGAGGAAATATTGTGATATCCAAAGTTCACTATGTCAAAGGGCTCAAGTATAATCTCCTGAGCATAAGCCAGTTTTGTGATGAGAAGAATCTAGTAGTCTTCACCATTTGGAAATGTATGGTGATAGATATCCTATCTAGAGAAGTGAAGCTACAAGGATTCAGAAGGAGAGATGTCTACATAATAGATTGGAACACAGGAACTCCTAACTCCTGCTTTCTATCTAAGACAATAACTGAGAACGGATGGTTGTGGTACAAAAGATTATGTCACCTGAACTTCAAAGCCATCAACAAGATTAGTTCTCAGAAGCTTGTCAGAGGACTTCCAGATGAAGCATTCAAAAAGGAAACTCTTTGTGATGCCTGTCAGAAAGGAAAGCAGACCAGAGCATCATTCAAGCCAATCCAGCCTACAACCCTCACAACAAGGATCTTAGATCTACTCCACATGGATCTATTTGGTCCTATCAAGCCAAGGACCCTAAGCGGCCGAAAGCATGCACTTATTGTAGTAGATGATTATTCAAGGTACACTTAGATTATCTTCTTGTATAAGAAAAGTGAAACCTTGACCAAGCTACCTGAGCTACTGAGAAGGATCCAGAATGAGAAATACATATCCATCATCAAGATCAGATCAGATAGAGGAGGAGAGTTTATCAACAAGGCGATCACTGATTACAGCGATCAGAATGGGTTCCAACATGAGCTCTCTGCAGCCAGGACTCCCCAGCAGAATGGTGTTGCTGAAAGAAGACACAGAACTCTGAAGGAAGCAGCAAGGTCCATGATTGCAGAAGTAGACCTGCCCAAAAGGTTCTGGGCTGAAGCTGTCAACACAGCTTGCCATACTCAGAACAGGAGTATGATAGTAGGGAGACATGGCAAAACTCCCTATGAGGTTTGGAATAATAGAACTCCTACTGTCCCTTACTTTCATGTTTTTGGTTGTAAGTGTTTCATCCACAACAACGGTAAAACACAACTAAATACCTTTGATGCTAAAACTGATGATGGTCTCTTTATGGGATACTCACAAAGAAGCAAGGCATATAGAGTCTTTGATAAAAGAACCTTAGTTGTGTAAGAAACACCCCATGTTGTATTTGATGAATCTACTGTTGAGTACAGGAAGCAAGTTGAGCTAATTGAGAATAAGCTCAAATCCGCAACCCTTGAAGAAGTCATTGTACATGACACTGGAATGGTAGACTCACCTGCAGACCAGCCTGAAGATGCAACTGTAGCTGCTGAAGACCCAACTGCAGATCAGATAGGAACACCAAACCTATCTGATCCGATTCTTTCTTGATGAAGACCAGTATGGCGATAAAGACTCATCTGCAGATCAGATCCAACCTGCAGATGACAAGACGGTAGCTGATCCAGTTGCAGACCAAGGAGACCAGATCCCAGCTGATGTAGAAATACACCAGAGCAATTCAACAGGGGGAACAGACCTAGAGGAAGACGATATCCCCAAGTGGCTGAAAGACCGTCCAATCCAGCAAATCATCGGGAAGCTGACTGATGGAGTTAAGACAAGACAGTCAACTCTACCCGCAGGAATGGCTATGTTCTCATGCTTCATGTCTCAAATAGAACCTAAAACAACAGAACAAGCTTTGGAAGATTATTCTTGGATAAATGCCATGCAAGAAGAACTGGAGCAGATGGAAAGGAACAAGGTTTGGGAACTAACAGACAGACCAAATCACAAGAAGGTCATTGGTACCAAATGGGTGTACAAAAACAAGAGTGATGAAGATGGAGCCGTTGTTAGGAATAAAGCCAGACTTGTTGCTAAAGGATATGCACAGTGTGAAGGAATAGATTTTGATGAAACCTATGCACCAGTTGCAAGATTATAGTCCATCAGACTATTCCTGGCATATGCTGTATTCAAGGATTTTGAAGTCTATCAGATGGATGTAAAAAGTGCATTTCTAAATGGCATCCTAGAAGAAGAAGTCTATGTAGAGTAACCCCCAGGCTTTGTCAAAGGAGACAAAGTCTACAAGCTGTTGAAGGCTCTCTATGGACTTAAGCAAGCACCAAGAGCGTGGTATGAAACACTGTCTGTGTTTCTTGAGAATAATGGTTTTTGCAAAGGAAAGGTGGACAAGACCCTATTCAGAGTGGAGCACGAAGGCCACATATTGATAGTGTAACACCCCCAGATCAAACCGGGAATATTACACGCCGCAGACCCTCTCCGTGAGGATCCACCAGGCTAGACATCAACACAACACATTACATTACATACTGACGAATCAAAATAACGAATCAATAGACCGATTTGGTCTTCCGTCACTGACTTACAAATCAAAATACATAAACTCATCCAGACTCATACACATGCAAGGGTAAAATACTTGCAACGACGAACAATAAGACATCGGAAAAGACAATACAATGGACTCCGACTAACTGAAGTCAAAACAGGCCTTCGTGTGATTAGTATCATTCGTCTTTCATCATCCCTCGCACCGATCCTGTGTCTTGCTCCCGAAAACCTGCATGTACCTGGACACAATACAGATATCCACCCCCCGATTACTCGGGGGTTAGAAAAACTCCACTGTTTCGCTAGTGCAAGTATAAAGTGCAAATACGAGCCATACACAACACATTCCGAGAATACAACGAAAGACTTCCCGAGATATATTTAGTTAAAAATAGTTCAAGTGTTGAAAGTAGAAACGAAGCAAGTAAGCACTTTGAAAACATTTCCAAATCTCGGGAGTTTTGAAAACATTAGAAATTGAAAAGTTCTTAATTCCTCGAAAGCCATTTAGGGTGACAGCCCCAAAGTTCATTTTCCAAAATACAAATCCGTTTAACAAAACACGGGGTCCACGACCCAATCATTCTGGTCACAAAACATAGGGTCCACGACCCGATCATCCACTTCAATTCACTTACAAGGACACATTACACATAACACATTATTCTTATGCCATTCTTGCCAAGCACCAAGACTCGATATATAATGTCTCTCGACCCCAAGCACAAAGCATTGTGATACTCCGGACAATATCACAATTAACGAAAACATCAACGTCATCCTCAAGATGAAAACCACAACTGGTAACCCGCGGCCGTACCCCTTAGTATCGACCCCCAGACATCCCGTCGGACACTCCGGGTGGGAAACCACTTCCGCGGCCGTACCCCTTAGTATCGACCCCCAGACATCCCGTCGGACACTCCGGGTGGAAGTTCATCCACACACGCACCCAAGTCCACTTCCGTGGCCGTACCCCTTAGTATCGACCCCCAGACATCCCGTCGGACACTCCGGGTGGAAGGATCAACACACACACACGTTCCAAAATCACAGTTGCAAACCACAAGCCTCGAAGGTCAATCACAGTATATATAGTCGAGGTACCTTACTAGAATGGCCAGTTCATCCAACATATACTCACGACCAAGTAATGATACGATTCACAAGGAAGCACAAGATTTCAAAAGCACCGAACAACACAACTAATATCACACAAACTCACATATTCATCCATAAACACGTGACTCCAAGCACATAATTTGACAAAAGAATTACACTTTACATTTACCAACGACATAATCATACGCAATGACATCACAAGAAAGTAAGGTGATTCTATACTCGACACTAGCTCACATATTAAACTAAGCACATTAATTCCCGACACACACGGGTCACCTTTACAAAAAGCATGATGGTAAATATTCCGATTCTTTTGAAAAATGGTTATTAATATTTATTTAGCACATATCGACGATTAACAACCATAATATCCACAAAACACGTAATGCATGGGCAAGATACTTGCCTCGATAATCGATACCGGACACTCCTACAATCACGGCTCAGTCGGGACACCTCGAACACCTACGATTCCCCAGCGAAGGAAAAGAATACACCCACGATCGAGAAGCTTGAAGAAAACGACGAACGGAAGGGTTCCGACTCGAGTTCTTCACAAGAATTCGACCCTAACAATATATAATCAATAAATCATCGATCATACGAGGAAGAATAATCGTAGAACGCCCGAAAACCCCTCTATGACATTTTACCGGACACCTTCAAGGCATCGATCAAGAACTCGACCAAAACAACGAATCGATACGATCCAACCATGGAATAACAAGGGAAAAGATATAAAACATCTAAATAATCATCAATCCATCATAATCCTAAGTTAAATCGGATTAATCTGACGAAAACAACCAAAATACCCAAATTCCCCAAAACTAGATTTCTAGGAAATCTGACCTGATTCGGTAGATCGGAGGATGTTATAGGATGGATGATTGATGATATGAACCTCAAAATTTCATGGATTTATTTCCCAACAACATCTATCCATGATGAACTAATCTCCAGCCGCGGAAGGGAAGAAAATGAGTGAGAAATGGCTGAAGAAAAACGCCTGTGCCTTAAATAGGCCGATCACGGCCGGGTTACGACGAATCGCCATGGCTTACGACGTAATCGCCATGGCCAAACTCATCGCTTGGAAATGCCGAAGCATTACGACGCACGCCGGGGCCTTACGACGTAATCGCCTTACGACGAATCGCCGATCACTACCGCACGTTACTCGGCCAGGCCTGGCCTGGCCCCAGCATGCCCGGCCATGACTCGGCCGGGACCAACTCCGACGGCCCGAACGATCCCGAAACCCGAACCTGAGTACGAATCGAAGATACGGTTACGAATTACTCACAAAGACGAATCCGAGCACTAAGAGAACACACGATTCCGACCACCCGAAGGCTCGGAATTCGACAACGGAAGTAATTACCCAAAACTTTGGGAAATTACGAAAATGGCCCAAAACGTCTGAAAATCACGATACGCGATCGAAACACCAAACCAAATATCGCAACATGAATAATAACATTAAGTGAACTTACGAGAAACTCGAAACAACAGTTTCGGACGAGATTCGCAAGAATCGAACTCAAGTGCGGAAAAGTCGCTAAAAAGCTCGGAACCCAACAAAACGATACCGAAACGAACTCGGACGACAAAATGTGCAGAATTAATCATTCTCGAAATGACTAAACGGTCATGAGCGAGTCTTCAAAACGGACTCCGGCTGAAAAAGAAATTTATCGAAAATCGAAAATTGCGGATATTACAGATAGTCCAAATATATGTGGATGATATCATATTTGGCTCAACCAATCCAGAGCTGTGTGAGAAATTCTCAAACCTCATGCAAGGAGAGTTTGAGATGAGTATGATGGGAAAGCTTAACTTCTTTCTCGGATTACAAGTTAAGCAAATGGAAAATGGAATTTTCATCAACCAAGCCAAGTATACGAGAGATCTAATCAAGAGATTTGGAATGGAATCAGCCAAACCAGCAAGAATTCCTATGAGCAGAAGTACCCACCTAGATGCAGACGAGGCAGGCATATCAGTGGATTCAACCCACTACAGAGGACTCATTGGATCATTGCTATACCTCACTGCAAGCAGGCCAGACATATCCTATGCCGTAGGAGTTTGTGCGCGATTTCAATCTAAGCCTAAGCAGTCACATCTAGATGCAGCAAAGAGGATAATTAAATACCTTAAGTCCACGATCAATGTTGGACTATGGTATCCCAAGGACGATAACTTCGAGCTATCGGGATATTCAGATGCAGATTTCGCGGGATGCAAAATTAATAGGAAAAACACTAGTGGAACGTGCCAATTCCTAGGAACCAGACTGATATCCTGGTTTAGCAAGAGGCATGTTTCTAACTCTATCTCCACTACAGAGTCAGAATACCTAGCTGCAGGTAGTTGCTGTGCCCAGATCTTGTGGATCAGACAGCAACTGAGGGATTATAATATCATTGCCAATGAAGTCCCTATCTAGTGTGACAACAATAGTGCTATTGCAATAACCAACAACCCGGTTTTGCATTCGAGGACCAAGCACATTGATGTTAAGCACCACTTCATTAGAGACCATGTGCTTAACAAAAGAGTTAGAGTTGAACGAGTCAGCACAGACTACCAAATAGCTGACATCTTTACCAAACATCTGCCCGAAGAAAGATTCTTGGAGTTGAGCAGAGAACTTGGCCTACTAGATTAGGAATCTAGTACAGAAGAAAAAGCAAGCTGAAGCATTTCAGAGGAAGGACGGACCCAGCTGACAAAAAGGACGAAGGACGGACAAAGGAACCTAGCTGATCAAGATATCAGGCGAGAAGCTCAAGGAGTCAACTCACCTGATGCAGAGTAGTCAACAGTCAACAGTCAACAGTCAAACCAGCTAAGTTTTCTAAACTTAACCGACCTCTGAATATTTAATTATTATCTGCCATATGTATAATAATAATAATAATAATATTAATTTTTGGTTCACAAGTGGCATTTAAATACATGTGGCAATCACTTGATAAATCAACCTCCACGGTGACCAGTTAAATCTAACCGTCCAATTTTAAAATCAAAACCTGGACCACCAATTAGAATTTGAAATTCAAAAGAATCTCAAAAGGCGTACCACCGATTCAAAATAAATAATAATTTAATCCATACGTCTTTTCATCTTCCTTATAAGGACTGAAACCCTTCACTTTACCTTTTACGCTTACCAGTCTTTCAAACCCTAGATTTACAGAGCAAAAATCCTTTGAACTCCTAATACACTGAAAATCTCTTGTTTGCAGAAATGGAATCCTATTTCGAAGGCGTTAACATGAAGGCGGTCAAAGACCAGATTATCTTCTCTCTGGTCGTTGATTTCGAAGGCCTTTTGGAAGCAAATCTGGACAACAACGACGTACTCTTCCTTATCCACTCGATGATGAAGAATGAGATCTATCCATTTCTGGATATCAGTCACAAACACCTTTACAAGGAAGACGTCATCGCCTTCTATCGTAAGGCCCATGTGATTGAAGAAGGAATCAGGAGCACAGTCGGCGGAAGACAAGTCGACATCTCACCAGAGTCGATTCGTAAAATTTTCGGTATGAAGCACCGCGGCATAGCCGTCGAAGCTCTCAAGCAGACAGCAGCCGACGTTTGGCTAAAGATCAAGGCGATTGATCAACCGACGAAGCTAAAACTCACTGCTAAAAGGAGCGAGATTAAAAAAGAGTATCGGTATATGTTGGATATTACCAACAAGATTATTATGGGTATGGCCGGCAGTTACGACCAACTGTCGTCGGCGAAATTCACAGTGCTGGGAGCACTTATTCAAGATGAGGCGATTGATTGGGCTGACTATATCTTTAGGCAGCTTGTTCGAGAAGTCAACAAAGCCGAATGGCTTGCTGATGAAAAGAGATTCAGATCCAAGCTGGCGTTTGGAACGTAGCTGAGTTGGATCCTTGAAAAGATGGGTGTGACGAAGGGAAGTACTGATCCCTTCCACATCAACAAGAGACTTGGTCATCTGGACCAATAGACCTTAAGGAAGTTGGGAGGCAACAGGAGAGCAGCTCGGATACTCAAAGAACTGTCTGATTCACCGCCCTACAAATGTCCTTCATTAGACGAGTCGGACCGACCTGCAGACGTCAACCCAACTGCAGCCGAGTCAGACTCCGAGTCAGAAAACACACCGATAGCTGTCCGATTCAAAAGAAGGGGACCAGCCCCTGGAGAGCCATCCATCATACAGTCATCACCAGAACCCTCTCCCAAGAGGCCCAGGCGTCTGCAGTTTAGTCAGCAGGAATAATCAGATCATTATTCCAGTCCTGTAGCCAGGTCGCCTACCCACCTGGAAGACCAGCCTGCTCCGGGCAGCCTGGAAACTCAAATCGTCGCTGTCCTCACTCCAGCATTCATCACGTAAGAGGAAGAAGCAGGTTTAATCATCTCAATCCCTGAAGCAAACTATACATTTAACCTGCTGGACAACAATGTTTTCAACTTGTCCATAGAGCAATTACAGCTTGTTAAACCACAAACACTAAAACACTCTTTTGTTAATATTTTTGAAGAGTGGAAATTTTTCAAATCACTGTCATTTAAGAAACTTCAAACTTATATTGAAACCAGTGGTTGGGAATATCCCCAAGCCACAGAGGATGTACTGATACACTTTTGTAAAGTATCAGACATAGTTTTTATCCTCCAGGAGAATTGGTTCATGTCTCATTTCAAAACCAACATGGACCAGTTCATCCATTCCATTATGTACAGTATTTTTGATGGATCCTTTGGGAAAGAAGATGAGGAGGAAGAAGAAAAAGAAATTAGGATTGAAGAAGTGAATGGAGAAGAAGAAGAGGTTATTGTTATAGACGACGAAGAAGAAGAGCAGGAGGAAAGAAAAGATGGAGAAAATATTTTAGTTGAAAAACAAACAGAAGAAGTTGAAAAGACAGAAGAATTAGTATATGAAGGAGAAGAAGAAGGGGAAGAAGTAGAACAGGAGGATGGTGAAGGAGAAAAAGATGATGAGAATGATGAAAAAGATGATGAGAATAAAGGAGAAGATAAAAAAGATGGGAAAAAGGATGATGATGATGATGATGATGATGATGATGATGATGATGATAAGGATGAAGGAGGAGATCAAGGAGCTGAGAAACAAAAGGAAGAAGATGAAGAAGAAAAAGAAGAAGAGGAGAAGGAAAAAGAGCAGGAGAAAGAGCCGGAAGTAGAGGTTGCAGACAAGGCTGGGGCGCCTGCCTGGTATACCAGCCTGGACGCAGAGTTGGCTGAGGACTCCAGATCAGGGACACCTGAAAACACCCCATCTGGAGTGCCAGCTGCAGATAGGAGCCTGCAGTCTAGTGGATCATTTGCAGAAGGCTCAGGCGAGCACTCTCCACCATCGCAGATCTCACCTGTGATGACTGAGCTGATAAGACAAATAGTGAAGGATACTATTGGAGAGTTGCTTGCATCTCAGGTCACTCCTGACCTCCAATCCATCAATGCAAAGATTGATACTTTGCTGCAACAGGAAGTCCCTCAGCCTCCTCCCCCTACAAACAACAGAATGCCATTTGGCATGTCTGACTGGATGCACAGAATGGAGCAGCAGCTGACCAATTTGGTTGATGCTGGCAAAAAGGGGGAAGATAGGATTCAGGGGGAAGGCAGTATTCAATGAGAGATAAGGGAGGAGCTTAGGACGAAGAAGAGACAGGATGTCCAGTTGATCACTGCTGGGACATCCTCAGCTAAAAGGAAGGGAGGAGCAGAACCAGAAGAACAGGCTGATCATCCTGCAGGCAAGAAGAGGAGGACTAGAGGATGATTTGAGCCTACTCTAGAGTGGGAAGGAAAGGAGTTGTGGTTTGTTGAAGATTTTGTGCCTTACGAAGCTTTACCCATGTGGGGATCTGCAAGGAAAAAATTCATCAGAGACTACTACATCTGGGAAATACTCCAGGATGATAATTGCTCCCCACAGCAGATCTTCATCAACTTTATGCAAGAAGCTCATCCACAACTCTGGACTATTCTGCTAAAACATGCTGAGGAACACAATGCATATCCCATGATCCCTCCGTTCAGTGCCAAAGAACCTCCTACTTTGGAGAAAGGTAATGCTTTGGATGAACTTGCCCTCCAGAGAAAAATCAAGAAGTCGTGTCTTGAGAATAAGTTTTCATCCCAAGAAGAACAAGACTTTGCAGCTCTTGTTGTAAAGAGGAAGTATGGTCTTGCCCCTGTCAAGACAAGACCAATCGGAGCTAAACCTGTTAGGCCTGCCAAACAGCCTATTCGAAGAGGCAGAGGAAGAGGCAGATGACTTTCACTTATTTTGTACTTGTAATGATTTTATTTATGTGCTTGTAAAATTTTCTTGTAAATTTCAAACATAATCAAGTCAGAAAATTTTATAAACAGTCTTTTGAATGACAATTTCTAGTTGTCTGAAAAATTAGACTGATTTTAGTTTGTGTCTTGCACTCAAGTGCAGACTTTCTTATTTGAATATTTCCTTAAAGTTTTGCCATCATCAAAATAGGGGGAATTTGTTAGGAATACATGTTATATTCTGATGATGTCATTAATATAAAATTCAAATGTTTATTACTTGGCAAAAATGTAAGGAAGAACCAAATGAGTATCTTCCATAGGCCAAAATTATGTTAAGTGTAAAACTTGGCAAAATGTAAAGAAGAACCAAATGAGTATCTTCTATAGGCCAAAAACTAGTTAGGCTAAAAATCAGCTAAGTATGAAAGAACAGCTAAGTTCATCAGAGAGGTACAGTCGAGTCATATCAGAGAAGATCTGGTCAACAAAAATTATCAGAGATGTTTGACCAGACTGCAGTCAAGTAACCTCAGACAGGTCATCTGATCAGGCGAGTCCCAAACAGTGAGCATCAGAGAGGTCCAGACTGCATAGAGGTTAAATTCACATCAGCCTAGTCGAGATCAGCCAAGTACTCCAAGTCCACGTCAGCATGCGTTGAAAAGTCAAGAATTACAGAATGTCACATGCAACGTGAGGAGACAAATTGGAGAGATTTCCGCAAAGGATATGAATTAAATAATTCATCCAGACCCACCTTGAAGACTTTAATCGTATTATATTCAAAAGATTCGGCACTTCACATGCAATGTCTTCACAACGGTCGAAAGATGGATTAAATTATGGGAATCCAGCCTTGCAACGTTCAGAAAGAAAACAATGAAGTCTACCTCTCCAACGGACGGATTTGTTGAAAAGATTTGCAACGGCTATGAAGGAAAAGCTCAGAGATCGTGTCCTATATATATCCGAAGATTTGAAGCTGAGCAAATACACAACAATTACAAATGGTGCGAACATACTTTCAAGCGATCAAAGCATTCAATCAATCTAAAAGCGAAATACAGCATCGTGAAAAGAGCGGTTCTAAAAAGTTCATACTTGAAGAAGCTCTTAGTTGGAGAAGACAAAAACTCGTGTCTTAAATCCTGAGTTCTGGGTACTTCACTAGTTGAAGTTAGAGACTGTAAAGGCATCCAAAGATCGAGGATCAAGAGGTGCAAGGCAGTCAAGTGTGTTACAACGGCATGGATTTCCACTGGTTGGAAGCTGTTGTAGTTTGGTTGAATCACTGTAATATTTATCACTGGTTGAAAATTATAGTGAATTCATCTCCAACTGGCTTGGAGAAAAGTGGATTAGTAGAGGATTACCCCACCTCTGAGACCACTATAATTGCCTGCGTATTTTACTGTTTTATTGCATCATACTTTAAATGCTGCATTCATCGTTAAGTGTTTCATTAGTTATTTTGTATTCGTCATCAACTGACTTCCGCACGTATTAAGAACAAAAGACTCCAAGTCATTTGGTTATCTGTCAGCTGAAGAAACTCACTCTTTAACAAAAAGAGTTAAAGAGTTTCAATAAGTCTATTCACCCCCCCTCTAGACTTATTCCTGGACGACTTGTGACCTACACTCCCCTCAACAACTTGATAGTTCTTAAACTGGATCCTATCGGCACCAATGTGGGCGGTCGCACCTGTGTCGACGTACCAACCACCTTGGTTCTCAACGTGGTTGACCTCCTCGGTGACCACAGCAGCAAGGTCATCCTCGTTCCATTCGCCATTAATCTCAGCGATGTTGGCAACATGTTTCTTCTTTTTGTTGGCCTTCGGCTTCCAGCAGTCCTTCGCCGCGTGCCCATGTTTGCCACCGTTGAAGCAATCGCCATCAAACTTCTTGACTGGTTGCTTCCCTTTGTTCTTGTTTTGGACACTTGGGCGAGCTCTTTTATTGGAGGGACCACCATGCTCCAACAGATTGACATTAGCATCAATCAGGCCTTTTGGTTTATGATCATTCTTGTGCATGTCAGACTCGATGCGCAATTCACAATCAAGTCTTCAAGAGTCATCTCCTTTCGCTTGTGCTTGAGGTAGCTCTTGAAGTCTTTACAATTGGGGGGCAACTTCTCGATCACAGTTGCAACATTAAAAGCATCCGGTAGGACCATCCCCTCGGCATTGAAATCATGAATGATGAGTTGGAAATCTTGCACTTGTTCCATGACAGGCCTTGAGTCAACCATCTTGTAGTTCAGATACTTGGCGACTACAAACTTCTTTGTACCTGCATCATCACTATGGTACTTCTTTTCAAGTGCATCCCACATCTCTTTTGATGTGTTTACAATAAAGTATACGTTGTACAAACTATCTTCTAAAGAATTCAGAATAAAGTTTTTACAAAGATAGTCTCCATTATGCCAGTTGTCATAGGTAGATCGGACTGTGAAACTAGTCTCTTGTGCACTTCGCGCCGGTGGTGCATCTTCCTTAAGGAAGTTTGCAAAGCCCAATGTTGTCAAATAGAACAACATCTTTTGTTGCCACCTTTTAAAGTCGGCTCCACCAAACTTTGGTGGCTTCTCGGCAGTAGGCATCATCCTCGGCCCCTAGGTTGTTCCAAAAAAGGAACCACTCGTGTTGAACCCGTAGGCTCCAACACTAGATCCTAACATGGATCCAACGGTACCACTAAAAGTGGAACCTACGGTACCACTCGAGGTGGATCCATCGGTATTCAGAAAGGGGTTCGAAAACACCCATGGAGTTGTTGATGAGGTAGTTGAGCTCATCATGCTGGACATGGTTGCGGCAATGGTGTTTGCCACGGTCGAAGCGGCGGTCGCGGAGGCAAAGGTAGTGGTGGTGTTCGAGTCGGTGGAAGCAGCATTTGTCATCTCCAGTTGTAGGATTTAGCAAGTAATTATTTTGTCTTGTGCTTGTTGGAAATCTGGTCGAAGAACCTTGCTGGGCAGAAAAATAAATTACAACTGGAATACAAAAATTACAACTCGAAAACAGAAACTACAAACTCGTACGGAAATGAAAAATACAAAACTTGAAACAGAACTGAAAATACAAGGAACTAAATTATAAAACCGTAAACTAATGCCGAGTCGAGGAATACTCTATCCGCAAGACGAAATACGCCCAGGTAGTGCTCTCGGTTCTGATGTATCTGTTGCTACCCAAAATATTATCCGGAGATAGATATTGCTGGAATGGATGGGATAGCAAACAAATGCAAGAGCACTTCCGTGAGAAAGATAAATAACACAAGATTTGATGGGGTTGTTAGTCCCGGGCTTGAATGCTCTCGCGAGATATTATTAATACCGATATTCGGGGATACAAGTACTAATGTAAGAATACAATTACAATGAGTGTAAAGTTTCTTGTTATCTTAGCTAGTGAGCGTGTAGATTGCCGGAAGAACCAGATTTGATGCTCTGTGAGTTCTTGTAACAAAGGTGATGAACAGTCGCGGCGGTGAGAGATCGACCGCCTCTCACGGCGAGTATTTAGCTGGATGTTTGGGCTTCTGGGCTTATGAATCCCTTGGAATCTGTCTAGTGGAGACGTGCTGCTTCTGCCGATCGTCTTCTGGACGAGAGACTCGGAGAGAGAAGTCCTGAGATGGATTCCGGTGAGATAGCCGGGAGCTTGATGATATGTATGTTCTTCAGTGTTTCCGTGAATGTATCGGAATGTGAGAGAATGTGAACTGTAGGTTCAGTTAATTTCCAACCTTTTTCCAGTAGGAGGAGGTTCTCTATTTATAGGGCTTGGATCCGCCGGGCGATCGCCTTTTCTGCAATATAATAATCGGGCGATCGTCTTTTAGCACATGGGCCTGTCCCCTCAAAGCCTGCAGGAGTTGTTGGCAGTCAACTGCTCGGTCCAATGGGGAGCTTACACGCGTCCTGAGTTGCTGACACGGGTGGTCCTACTGACAACTTTCGGCGCGCATGCTGGTAGGTGAGGTAGGTGGCAGGCTGTGGTCAAAGGTCTTGTCTGTCAGCTAAAGATCTTGTCTGCTACGAAGATCTTGTCAGCGCCTTTGGTGGATCTGCACGTGGGTGCTTTCCTGAGATCCAGTCCTTGATGACTTTGATGGGTGATCGTCTCTGCTCGGGGCGCAGGTCGATTGCCCTTAGCTGGTTAGTAGAGTAGATCGCCAGCTGCCAAAGGGCGATCGCCTTGGGAGTCGATCGCTAGGTAACTGATGGTGGTTTGATATCTTCGACTTGGCGAGCTAACCATAGTTTGACTGATGTTGACTTGGTCGCTCGGCCTTATAGTCGATCGCCTGTCGGGATGAATAAATCGTGACACAACAATTGCCCCCCAGCTCGCTCATACGTTGGAAACGTGGGGTGAGGTGGCTCTCTTGGCGATCGCCGACCTTTTGACGAGCGACTTTGTGTTTAACTGAACGGGCGATCGTCTTTGAGCCGATATATCCTGCGTTCGGACGACCTGGTTGGCCGCTGAACTGCGCGTGAAAAAACAACGGGCGTTGAAAAGTCTCCGCGCATGTGTCGAGCTTCTATTGGAGGACACCAACGGTCATTAATGACTCCTCGGCTGACGCGTCCTTGAAAAGACGCGTACGCGGGTCTCGAGGGGGTCAACTATTGCGTCGTTTGAGATCCGACCCCTGAGGTTTTCCCTTATTGCAATCGGGTCCCTGCCTCCTCCTATAAAAGGGGGCGCGGTGCTGCAGTGTTACTCACGCGTACGTATTGGAGAAAGAAGGTCCTGCTGCCAAATTTTCTGAAGATCTTAGCGCCGATCGTCGATCGATTTCACTTTAGGGTAAGAAAAATCCTTTTCTTCTTT
The DNA here is from genome assembly GCA_033398695.1 of Orobanche coerulescens. NCBI lineage: Eukaryota > Viridiplantae > Streptophyta > Magnoliopsida > Lamiales > Orobanchaceae > Orobanche > Orobanche coerulescens. The sequence goes on along the minus strand of CM065816.1, from coordinate 40,729,562 downwards.
TCTATCTCTGAAAATGGCCGGAACCTCATCATCGTTTGGAGCGGGAACTAGTTCTGCCGCCGGGACATCGGCTGCCCGGGGAGAAACTTCTTCCGTCTTCCACCTGGAGACGGCGGCTGAAGCTATTCGAGCCGGAATCGACCCGGCTGAAGTTGAGGCTTTGTTCAATGAGGCCGATATTGCTAAGGAGTCGGCTGCCGAAGAGAGATGATCGCAGATCGAGAGAGATCTGGCGATCAGGGCTTACTGGGAGCAACATAGTGATTTTGGTCGGGCCTATAGGGCCTTTGCTGAAATAATGGAGAGGTTAGCCGGTCCTACTCCGAGATTCGACTTCCGGGGATATTCGGTCGCTTATCCCTATGTGCTTCCTAAACGATCGCAGTATCGTGCCGCGCAGTGATCGTTGTGGTCGCTCGGCCAGATACGGAGCTCGACGACCAGGAGAGATCTGGCCGTCTGGAGGACAAGATTCCATGTTCCTTCAGATGTGGACATGTTCGCGCCCGCGGAGAATGAAAGAGCCGACCAGCCTCCGATGGGTATGGTCGCAGTGAGTGAGGCCGTTATGGAGGCCGGGCTACGTTTCCCTTTATCTTTTGCGGTCTCCCATCTGTTGGCCGCTTGGAATGTGGCGCCACTTCAGCTGACGCCGAACGCCTGGCTCCAAATCATTTGCACCCTCACCCTTTTCGGCGGTCACCGCCTGTACCGTCTCCCGTCGCCGTTGGAGATGAACCATTTGTTTAAACTGACGGCTCATAGAGGGTTGGTCGGCGGTTACCATATTCAAGGCCGATCTGGCCGGGTGATTCATGGAGTTCCGAATAAGATACGGGGCGATCAGACGAAGTGGTTCTGGGTCGCTGGCAAATGGAGAGCTTCGGCGAGCGACAATCCCACAGGCGAACTGGAGATCCCCACTGAATTTCGGGAGAGGAATCCCGGTAAGGGTTTAGGCTCTCCCTTCGTTTGGGTGCGTTTTGGACTGATCTAATTTGATTTCTGTTTTGCAGGCTTTCATATTCCATCGATCGAGGAGCTGCCTTTCGACTTTCTCGTTGTTTGGGAGCGAATTAGGAGCTTGTCGGACGACGACCTAGATGCCACTCGGATCAACAAGGAGAGTCGCTGGTTGTCGGCTCGACTATTCCGCTTCCCGAGACATCTCACGGTGCCAGGTATGACTTCTGCGATCTTCACTTTCTAGGCGATCGCCTTACTTGAGGAAAGTTTCTGACCGTTAGTCGATCGTCTTTAACTGCAGAGGTTCGTTTCCCTCGCTTTTTGGAGCCTCCGGCGGAGATCGCTATGTCGAACCCAGGAGTCCTAGGCCGTCTTCGCCATAAGAGGTCGACTCGGGTTCCACCAGTTGCATTGCCTATAGTTCCGGAGGGGGAGCCTCGCGTGGAGCCGGAGCCTCGCGTGGAGCAGGTCGTGGTTGAGGAGGAAATTCAGGAGGAGGGGCTTCGGGCGAATTGCAAGAGGCCGAGGCCGGAAGAAACTTCGTTTCCTGCCCCGGGCGATGAAGTGCCGATCTCCGCTCCTCCGATCACCATCGTTGCTCCGGAGGGCGAGTCGCCCTCTGCGGCTTTTCTGCGGGAGACGGCGATCGCGGATGCTGAGACCCCTCGAGGGAAACCGTTTTTCGGTCGGGATCCCGAGAAGGCTGAGAGGTAGATAGTATTTCTGTGTTGAAAATTGCATCTGTATAGGAGTTGTATTAACTTTGTTGTTTTGATGCAGGATCCGTCGCGCAGATCCGTCTTGTCCACCAATGGTCGTGGATTTCCTGGCGAGTCGATCTCCTCGCCATTCCTGCGACATTCCTCCCTATGTCGCAAGTTCCGCCGCTTCTTCCAAGGCATGGACGACTGATCTGGATGCGATCGCTCGTCAGCGATCGGCGAGTTCGATGCATGCTGTTGTCGCCCTTTCTCTTCAAACGGCGACCATGGCCGTCCAGGCTGCTCAGGAGTTTGAGGGGCGGCCCTCCACTATTCGTCTTCAGGAGGATCTCGAGGCGGCTCGGAAAGAGAACGCCGAGTTTGCTGATAAGATCGCGGCGATGGAGAAGGACTCCTTGGAGGCGGCCAAGCGGGCGAGCCATGAGCTTGAGCTGGAGAAGAAAGAGACTGAGAAATATCGAATGGCGGTCGACCGATTTCGGGACCAGATGCAGAGTGCCGTCTAGGCGCGGAATGTTGCTGAAGGGGAGGCCGATCGTCAGAAGGTGACGATCGCTCGGCTGACCAGCGAGCTGGCGGAGGCGAAAGAGAAGGTTGCTGCGAGGGAGGCCGAGCTCCAGGGATCGCAACAGGCGATGGCCGAGCTGAGAGGAGAGGTTGAGGCGACCAAGGCCGATCCCTTCCAAAACTTGGAGTATGTCAGCGAGTTCGCCTATTATTTGGCGTTCGCCGACTCGATCCGAGCGGCTAAGAAGGGAGGCTTGGAGGTCGGTCCTCTAGCTGAGAAGTTCAAGTCATATGCATTGGAACATCCTCTCTATTCGGCTTTCTCCTTGCCGATCTTGGACCTGGCGGACATCGGCGTGGATTTGAGCTGGTATCCGTCTCCAGACAGTCTTGCTCATCCCGATGCTCCGGAAGATGAGGGGACCGCGCCGAATGCTGATGGCGAAGGCCAGGCAGGGGCCTGAGGCGCTTCCTTTTTTACGCTTTTAGCTTACTTTCTTTGTAGTTTGTAGCTTTCTTTTGTAGCACTTAGGCCTTCGAGCGATCATGTACTCCGATTTTTCAAGTAATGAAATGAGCATTTGTCTTTCTGACTTATCACTTGAATGAATGGTTACTTTCAAGTCTTTGTTTGACTTTGTACAAATGTGTGAGGAGAGATCGTTGCGAGGGTAGTTCCAAATGAATTGATAAACTCATAAAGATAACTTTTTACAACAAATTCGATCGCTGCACTACATCTGAAAAAATGACGATCTCCGTATGTGGTTGAATAGCGATGATCGTCGCGTAGGTAGTCCGCACTCTTATTGCCCCTTGTTTTTATTCACTTAGTGGAAGGAAGGGGATGAAAATAATTCCTTGAGTGAGCGGTCTTCAATTTTGTCGAATCCTCGGGGACGGTCGTCCATCTTGAGGAACCGTGCACGATCGCGGAGTTCGGTGGACCGACTCCTTGATCATGTCTTGATGCGCGAAGACATTGAGTGTCTCGTGACTCAATTTATTATGAGGGTCCTCTGCTAGGCTGCGCCTCGCCTCGTATTTAAACGAAGGGCGTGCGGTCTCGGTCTAGAGGAGTCCTTGCGCGGGGCAGCGTCGGATGAATCAACTCCACGCCAGCGGCTTGTTAGCTCTGCTTCCACCTCGGCCAGCCATGGAGATGGCCGACCTCGACGGTGTACGTTGAGACGGGGGTTGTGGCACGTCGCATTGTCCGGGTTCACCATGTTAAATGATGAACCTTTGAGGGCGAGCGATCGTGTCCACTGATTTATTTTGGAGGGCCCTCAGACTACGCCGGCCTCGTATTTAAACGAAGGGCGGGCGATCTTGGCCTAAAGGGACCTTGCATGGCCTAAGCAGTCGGTTCCATCGACCACCAGACCATGGTCGCACTCTTCCACCTTGGATCGCCATGCAGATGCCGACCTTCGACGGTGTACGTTGTGCGGGGAGGCGATCTCGTGCCTTAGTCCATCATGTCAGATGGTGAACTGTAGATGGCGATCGAGTCCTCCAGTTTCTTAAATGAGGAGGGATATCGAGGAGACTTCCGAGCTCTCCTTTTCTTGATTGAAGCATGTAGAGACGGTCGCCGAGGTTGATCCAGGGGTCGGCTCGTATGAGCTTCCCAGCCTGTTTTGTGTTCGACTCGGACGATCGTCTGTAGAGATTGGTAGGGGCTTTGGCTAGACCAATAGGCTGTCCAACTTGCCCTCCTCGAACAATCTCCAGAGCTGTTTGAGGAGGTCGCGGCATTTGTTGGTGCTGTGGCCGGGACTCTTATGGTAGGCACAATATTGATTGTTGTCCAGGTGACCGTGGTCCCTTATCGCCTTTGGCTTTTTGAGCTCTTCGTGCCCCTTGATGGCATAGAAAATATGTGCCGGAGTTCTGTTGAACGTATGGAGGAAATGTGCTTCCATGTCCTCGAAAGCCTTGAGATCTCCGGGTGTCTTGGCGATCGCCTTCTTTGCTTTGGCGATCGCTATCTTCTGGACAAGAGGTGGCGTTTCCCCGTCTAAGCGGAGGGTGAGTAGCCTTTGCCTGGCCAGGAAGTTGGCGGCTTTAGCGCGGAAGATCGCGTAAGTTGGGGGAATATCCTTGAAGAGATGTCTAAACATGGGAGAGTGACCGCGGAATCCCCCCCATGGCCGAATAGAGAGCGAGCTCGTCACTGACGGGTTCGCCGGTGAGGACGATTTCGTCCACTCGGTCAATGTAATTTGCGTCTGATTCGTCTTTCCCCTGCTTGATTTTTATCATGCGGTGGGGGCCTTCTGGTCTGGCGACCTTGCTGGCGAAGTATGACGTGAAGTCGTTCGCCAGTTTCTTAAAAGATGTGATAGATCGCGGTGGTAGTGAAACGTACCATCTATGGGCCAGCTCGCCCAATGTTAACGGGAAGATCCGGCACTTGGTTGCATCAGATGCCCCACACCCAGTCATGTAGATTCGGAATTTACTCAGGTGGGTTTCGGGGTCCGATCTCCCCTCATACAGAGGTGTTTTGGGAGGAGCGATCGTTGGTTGTATGGGGGCAAGCTCGATGTGGACCGTGAGTGGCTCGGTCGGCCCGGCGATCTTTTTGCTGGTGCTTGCCCCAGTGTCCAAGAGTGCTCTCATCTCGTCGAGCTGACGTTGTATGGCGGCCATCGCCGTGGCCTGATTACTAGCGGCTCGGCGCTCGGAGCGGGAGCCGAGGCGATCAATCTTGATCCACAGCGATCGGGGCGAGTCGAGATGGCCGACTGCGTTGGGTGTGAGGCGGGTAGGCGAAGTCACGGTGACGGATTCGGATTCCGTCTTTTCAAGGTTGGCCAGATGCCCGGTCGCCGGATGGGTCGCGTCCCAAGCGATTGAATATAGATCCGTCCGGTCGTGCGAGAGCCTTTCCTCGCGGTGGGGCTTTCGGCGATCGCTCGTTGCAGCTGCCGAATTTCCGTTTTCCCATGCGGTGGATGATCGAGGGAGTTATTGCAGGCGACGCACATGCTCTCCGTCGCTCCTCCAGGATGGACATAGCCTCCTCGATCTGTTCTTCGGTTTGGAACTGATCGAGTGAGAGGTTGGGGCCATCTCTCGGATGCGGGATCGAGAGTCTCGCGTTGCTGCGGCTTCCCCCTGTCGTTGGCTGGGGTTCGGTTTGAACCGGGAAATGGTGTCCGGCGGTTCGAAGAGTAGCTTTCTTCGATGGACCGGCGGATGTCATGATTCTGAAGGTTTTCTTTGAAGTGCAGTGAGTGTCACTTCAAGTATGTGCCCCGAGAACAGTGAGTGTTCTTCGGGACGGTAGGAATAAAAGTTTGAGGGTTAGATGCCCTTCTTCTAGCGCCAATTGTTGCTACCCAAAATATTATCCGGAGATAGATATTGCTGGAATGGATTGTAATATCCGAGATTTTTATTTTGATTTATTCGAATTTTTCTTTTTCTTAGACCGGAAATTTCTCGGTTTCCGAGCGTCGGTATTATTTTTCTCGACAATCGATTTTGTGTTTATGGCCATAGGTGGTGATTTGTTGTATGTTAATTTCATTTCGGATCGATGTTGTTGTCCGCGAGCGTTTCGTCGTGTTCGTTCCGTGCGTTTTTAGGAATCGAGTCGTCGGCCACGAATGACCGGCCGCTGGCAGACGGTTGCGGGAGGAACCGTCACGGATCTTTAGCCGGCTACCCAGACGATTCGGCGAGGCCTAGCGTGCCTTCTGGCCACAGAGCCGATTCTGCGCGCTAAACCGCAGAGTAGCGCACGCCACCGCCGGGAGGTAACGACGCTAATCGCCCAGCGATAAGCGGTAGGGTCCGACTTCGCCACCAGCCAGGTAGCGCACGCCTTCTGGACAATGCCTGCGCTAACTCAGCAGCTAGCGCACGCTACTGGCTCGGCCGGCGACGCTACTGCCGGGACAGATTAGTCGAGAGGTCTGGGACGGGCCGATTGCGCCGCTGCTGCTGATGACTTGAGCACGCTATCGGCAAGGGCCGGCCGATAGCTCACGCTACCCGGACAACCTAGCGAACGCTAGTCAGTTGCCATATATATTTGGCCGAGCGTACTGTTTCAACACCTTTTTCATTTCATTCTCTTCCTTCCGCGCGGAGGTTATGAGAGCGATAAGGCATGTTGTTGAACAACAAAACCACGAAGATCCTGAGTCCATATCATTGATCGATCAATCCATAACATCCTTCAATCGACCGAATCAAGGTTAGTTTTTCCTAAAATCCAAACTTTGGGAAATTTGGGGATCTTGGTAGATTTCGTCCGTTTGAGCCTTATGAACTTAAATTACTGATGGATAATTGTAGATTAAGTTGTATTCTATCATTTTCATCATCTTTCCACGGTTTTACCATTTCCGATTCGTCGATTATATGAACTTCCGTTTGACGCCTTCAAAGTGTCCGGGGAAATGCCGCAGAGAGGAATTTGGTCGTTTTGTGATGTTTTTCCTCGTATGATTGATTGTTTATTCGATGATAGGATACTAGGGACGATTTCCCTACAAAAATCTGGTGTTGAGCCCTTCCGATCGTTGTTTTCGTTGGAGCCCCGGATTTTGCCAACCGACCGTACTTTCGGAGTATCCGCGAGAGATTACCAAGGCAAGTACCTTGATATACGAATTGTAACTGCGTGAAATCATCGTTGTCGAAGTGTATGAAATTATACGGATATGTATATATATATATGTGTGTGTATATATATATGTGTGTGTATATATATATAGATTTATATATATTTATATGTTAAATATATGTATGTATATACGTATATTGATATATATGCCTATGTCGGTGAACGACGAGTGGTGAATGCTAACACTAGTTGGCGTACTCAACTTGGATTGATGGATGAACTATAGTTATTCATATAATATAGTAAGGTTATATGTATATATACATATATATATATATATATATATATATCTATATATATATATATATTCGGTTGAGTCGCAATACAAGGATATATGTGTAGCGTTGGTTGGTTGTGCCGAAGGCTTATTGTGTTGGATCTTGATTGGTAATGTACGTGTTATTGTTTATTGTGTGGTTATGGACTGTCGGATAAATTGTGTGAATTGGTGTATTGATTTGATAATTGTTGAATTGATTGATTGTGTACTTGATGTTTGTAATAATGTGAATACTTGTTGTGAGAGACGTCGTATCAGGAACCTCTGAGGGCGGGGTGTGTACTCCGGCACAGTGTCTGTTGCAATGTGCGGCTCCATATGTTTGGTGAACACGGTGTTACCTAATGCGCGTGCAAGGCGGCTCTGTCGGGAGTGATCGCCGGCGCGGTGACATGTTCAAGGCGGCCAACATAGTGGAGTGAACGCCGGTGCACAGTGTGCGAGGCGCTGGCAGCTTATTGGTAACGGATATTCGAGTGATAGCTAAGACCCGTTCTCAACAATCCTCGTATTTCAAAGTTCTTTCAACTCTTTTAAAATCTTGGTCTCGATATAGGTGTGATTCGTGTTTTGAAAGCTTGTTTCAAATTGTTTTTAAGACGTTGGTATTGGGGTTAATTAACCAAGGATGTTTGTGAAATCTCAGGGTTAATTAATCAAAGTCTTAATGGGAATTGTCGAATGAGAGGTGTGCCTTTGATTGTCTTGTGATGATTATTATTATGCATTGGGTGAGGACCGAATAACGTTGTAATGGTTTTCTTGTAAATTGTTTTCCACATCTTTGGTCGAGGATCGAGAGTTTTGAAGTATTTTCTAAAAGTATTCCGTTTGATTTTCAAAATCCATGATAGCTTTGAGTCAATAATGATGTTTTCAAACTTTCTTATCAAAATACTTTTCCTTGTATAAAAAGGGATTTTTCGACTCATTGGGCTCGTTTAAAGTTTCATTGGCGTTAGGTTCCGTACGGAGAATATGACTATGTGATTATCTTTCACTTTGTGTATGTGATACTATTCTGTGTGGACTATGGGAATGTGTGGTTTATGTTAAGGCTTCACTTGTTGAGATTTGTGTTGTTATTATTCGTATATCTTGTATATTATGTACTTGCACTAGCAAAATTCCGGTTGCTAACCCCAGTTTTCGGGGTGGGTGCTGTTATGCGCTCGAGTTTTGGCGGCTCGGGAGCGATCCAGAGATTGGCTTGGAAGGAGATGGAGGACAATGATACTAATCACGCCGAGTCGAGTCTTTTCCTTTGTTTGATTGGTCGGTATTTCTCTGTCGTTCGAGTATTCACCCTTGCATGGGTGTAGTTTTCATTTATTAAAGCGAGTTGTCATTCTTTTCGGTGTTCAAGTTTATTATTGTCATTGTAATGTGAATGTCGTTATTTTACGATTGGTTAATGACCTTGTCGATGCCTTTGCATTTAATTTTGACCCGGTCGGTCAACCATTGAGTAGTCTTTTGGAGCTTAGCACAGTAGATCCTTGTGATAAGGGTCTACGGCGTGTGACATTCCGATCGTGATCGGGGTGTTACATTTATGGTATCGAGCTTAGGTTTGCGAAAAACCTAGGCCGTTGGGTCAAGTCCATGTCTTGTGTAAGTCGCGCGCATCGAGTTGTGATTAGTATCGTGGTTCCGACATCATCTTAGGCAATCTGTGATGGTAAGCCTCCGATCGTAAGTCCCCTTATATACGTATTTGATTATATTGTGCTAACGTGTTTAATGTGAACTAAGGATTGGAACTTGTTGGTGATATTATTGTTTTAGGATATAACATGCGTATGCGGTCCGAGCAAAAATGGTTATGTAATATGTTTGGAAGTCGAGCATATTTATCTGTTTCTACACTTATTAGAATAAACTTATGAATGTTAATTTTATCCGCCGCATGAGTATTTTAAGATGGCTTTTGGTATCTTGCAAACCGATTTTGATATTTTGGTCTTTCACGTTTTGATAGTATTCTTATGACGGTATTTGATATTTTTATAAATGACTTAGTGAGTATTCGAGAATATTACCAACATCGACCTTTTTGGCAATTTGAACATTTTTAAATGATTCTTAGCACAGTGGGTTCGCAGACGGCCCACGGCATGTAGTATCACGAATATTTTAAAGTGGTGCTTTGAAATTTTCTAACATTGTGAAAAACCATGATTTAATGTTGTCATGTTAAATGGTCACGTATCTCGGAAAAAAAAAAAAATTCTTTCGAATAAACATTTTGGAAGAGAGGAAAGATTTTCAAAATTGTGGTATTTGGGACTCAACACTTTTGAAATATTTCAAATTAGTTACAATTCAATTTCCGATTTTCTTTTATACATCACTCGAAAATAATTTTTAGAGTCGTTATATAAACTTCCTCTTAGAAATAAAAGACGGTATTTATGAGTCTTGGGCGCAACGTGACTAGCCCTCTTTTCCAAAAATTTATTTTCATTAAGTGCATACATATAATGATCGTCATCGTCGGAGGACTCGAAATTGACTTCATAAAACTTAACGCTTTACGTTATTCTATAGATGTTAACTAAACCTTATGTTGATAATTGTGGTATACCGTGCGGTGTGATTATTTGACGAGCAGTACTATCTGTATTAGTATGTCGGGCCTTGGCGGACGTAAGTGTGATGACGGAAGTGGAGCGACAAGGTGGTTCGTCGACAACTATTCTTGCTACGGTGAAGGGGTATCAAGATCAAGCGATATCCTATGAAATGTCCTTAATGGTCGAGCCCACGAGCGAAACGAAGAGACCGAGGACATCAGGAAATTTTTGGGCGATGAAGAGTCTAAGGTTCCCAAACCCCGCGTCGTTCGGACGCGTCGTCTTTGCGATCGGGAGTGGCGGTAGGGATCCCAAGCCAACATCGGTGATTCTCGGTAAGAAGAGAAGGTGCTTCAACCGCAATCGTCGGGGACATGATCGTGCAATTGTCCCTTTCCACTCTTGACTTGTTCTGGTGTGGGTGTGAAGGTCATCGGGAGAAACATTGTGAGACAGGTTTCCGAATTGGCAAAGAATGCCGCCACAGAGAGAGCGAGAACTAGGGACCGGAAGTGTCCCAAAATCCTATGTTTCCTTGAAGATCCTAGCATGGGAGAATGAAGATTTTGTACTATGTCTTAATCGTTCTTTGTTTCAAACAATCGTGACTTGATCGTATTTCGTTTCATTGCTTTACGTTTCCAACTCTTGTTGTTCTAAGTTTCGGGAGCATAATGTCCTCTTAGTATGGGGAATGTATTACCCGTACTCTTCTTAGTATTTTCGGTATGGGACGACTTTCGTTGTTGGTAGTTCATCTGCGCACCTTTCGACCATTTTAAAGCGCCTTGTACTTGCTAGGTCGGTTCATCGTATTCAGGACCTTGCACTCGCGCTTTGCTCGTGATGATTTGAAATTTGAGCAAGTAGTTATTTCCTTGATTGTTCCGCCGCTCTCTATTTTAAGTTTCGGAACGAAACTTATTTTAAGGGGGTAGAATGTAATCTCGAGATTTTTATTTTGATTTATTCGAATTTTTCTTTTTCTTAGACCGGAAATTTCTCGGTTTCCGAGCGTCGGTATTATTTTTCTCGACAATCGATTTTGTGTTTATGGCCATAGGTGGTGATTTGTTGTATGTTAATTTCATTTCGGATCGATGTTGTTGTCCGCGAGCGTTTCGTCGTGTTCGTTCCGTGCATTTTTAGGAATCGAGTCGTCGGGCCACGGCAATGGCCGGCGGCCGGACGGTTGCGGGAGGAACGCACGGATCTTTGAAACCTTGCCAGACGATTGCGCGAGGGCCGGCGTAGCGTCTGCCTTCTGGCCAGACGATTCTTGCGCTAAACCGCAGAGTAGCGCACGCCACTGCCGAGGTAACGCACGCTAATCGGCCCGAGCGATCTAAGCGGTAAGTGCAGACTTCGTCAGACCGGCCGAGTACACGCCTTCTGGCCGGACAGTGCCGCGCTAACTTTCAGCGAGCTAGCGCCACGCTCTGCGGCTCGGCAGCGCCGCTACTGGCCGGAGATTAGTCGATGAGGTCTGGGCGGGCGATTGCGCCAGCTGCTGCCGATGACTTGCGCCACGCTTATCGGCGAGGGCGACCGATAGCGCCGCTACCGGACAACCTAGCGCCGCGCTAGTCGGTTGCGATATATATTTGGCCAAAGCGACCACTGTTTCAACACCTTTTTCATTTCATTCTCTTCCTTCCGCGGCGGAGGTTATGAGAGCGATAAGGCATGTTGTTGAACAACAAAACCACGAAGATCCCGAGTCCATATCATTGATCGATCAATCCATAACATCCTTCAATCGACCGAATCAAGGTTAGTTTTTCCTAAAATCGAACTTTGGGAAATTTGGGGATCTTGGTAGATTTCGTCCGTTTGAGCCTTATGAACTTAAATTGCGATGGATAATTGTAGATTAAGTTGTATTCTATCATTTTCATCATCTTTCCACGGTTTTACCATTTCCGATTAAATCGATTATATGAACTTCCGTTTGACGCCTTCAAAGTGTCGGGAAATGCCGCAGAGAGGAATTTGGTCGTTTGTGATGTTTTCCTCGTATGATTGATTGTTTATTCGATGATAGGATACTAGGGACGATTTCCCTACAAAAATCTGGTGTTGAGCCCTTCCGATCGTTGTTTTCGTTGGAGCCCCGGATTTTGCCAACCGACCGTACTTTCGGAGTATCCGCGAGAGATTACCAAGGCAAGTACCTTGATATACGAATTGTAACTGCGTGAAATCATCGTTGTCGAAGTGTATGAAATTATACGGATATGTATATATATATATATGTGTGTATATATATATATGTGTGTATATATATATAGATTTATATATATTTATATGTTAAATATATGTATGTATATACGTATATTGATATATATGCCTATGTCGGTGAACGACGAGTGGTGAATGCTAACACTAGTTGGCGTACTCAACTTGGATTGATGGATGAACTATAGTTATTCATATAATATAGTAAGGTTATATGTATATATACATATATATATATATATCTATATATATATTCGGTTGAGTCGCAATACAAGGATATATGTGTAGCGTTGGTTGGTTGTGCCGAAGGCTTATTGTGTTGGATCTTGATTGGTAATGTACGTGTTATTGTTTATTGTGTGGTTATGGACTGTCGGATAAATTGTGTGAATTGGTGTATTGATTTGATAATTGTTGAATTGATTGATTGTGTACTTGATGTTTGTAATAATGTGAATACTTGTTGTGAGAGACGTCGTATCCGGAACCTCTCGAGGGCGGTGTGTACTGCCTCGGTGTACGCCGCAATGTGCGGCTCCATATGTTTGGTGAACACCGGTGTTACCTAATGCGTGTGCAAGGGGCGGCTCTGTCAGAGTGATCGCGGCGCGGTGACATGTTCAAGGGCGGCCAACATAGTGGAGTGAACGCCGGTGCAGTGTGTGTAAGGGAGGCGCTGGCAGTGCTTATTGGTAACGGATATTCGAGTGATAGCTAAGACCCTGCTATCGAACAATCCTCGTATTTCAAAGTTCTTTCAACTCTTTTAAAATACCGGTCTCGATATAGATCGTGATTCGTGTTTTGAAAGCTTGTTTCAAATTGTTTTTAAGACGTTGGTATTGGGGTTAATTAACCAAGGATGTTTGTGAAATCTCAGGGTTAATTAATCAAGGGTCTTGAGCGAATTGTCGAATGAGAGGTCATGCCTTTGATTGTCTTTGTGATGATTATTCGTGCATTGGGTCGAGGACCCCGAATAACGTTGTAATGGTTTTCTTGTAAATTGTTTTCCACATCTGGGTCGAGGATCCGAGAGTTTTGAAGTATTTTCTAAAAGTATTCCCGTTTGATTTTCAAAATCCCATGATAGCTGAGTCAATAATGATGTTTTCAAACTTTCTTATCAAAATACTTTTCCTTGTATAAAAAGGGATTTTTCTGACTCATTGGGCTCGTTTAAAGTTTCATTGGCGTTAGGTTCCGTACAGAGAATATGACTATGTGATTATCTTTCACTTTATGTATGTGATACTATTCTGTGGACTATGGGAATGTGTGGTTTATGTTAAGGCTTCACATTGTTGAGATTTGTGTTGTTATTATTCGTATATCTTGTATATTATGTACTTGCACTAGCAAAATTCCGGTTGCTAACCCCGAGTTTTCGGGGTGGGTGTCTGTTATGCGCTCGAGTTTTGGGCTCGGGAGCAACAGGATTGGCTTGGAAGGAGATGGAGGACAATGATACAAATCACGCCAGAGTCAGAGTCTTTTCCTTTTTATCAGTTGGTCGTTATTTCTCTGTCGTTCGAGTATTCACCCTTGCATGGGTGTAGTTTTCATTTATTAAACTGAGTTGTCATTCTTTTCGGTGTTCAAGTTTATTATTGTCATTGTAATGTGAATGTCGTTATTTTCTGAATTGGTTAATGACCTTGTCGATGCCTTTGCATTTAATTTTGACCCCGGTCGGTCAACCATTGAGTAGTCTTTTGGAGCTTAGCCTGGTAGATCCTTGTGATAAGGGTCTACGGCGTGTGACATTCCCGGTCGTATTCTGGGGGTGTTACATGGATGGGATAGCAAACAAATGTAAGAGCACTTCCGTGAGAAAGATAAATAACACAAGATTTGCCGGGGTTGTTAGTCCCGGGCTTGAATGCTCTCGCGAGATATTATTAATACCGATATTCGGGGATACAAGTACTAATGTAAGAATACAATTACAATGAGTGTAAAGTTTCTTGTTATCTTAGCTAGTGAGCGTGTAGATTGCCGGAAGAACCAGATTTGATGCTCTGTGAGTTCTTGTAACAAAGGTGATGAACAGTCGCGGCGGTGAGAGATCGACCGCCTCTCACGGCGAGTATTTAGCTGGATGTTTGGGCTTCTGGGCTTATGAATCCCTTGGAATCTGTCTAGTGGAGACGTGCTGCTTCTGCCGATCGTCTTCTGGACGAGAGATTCGGAGATAGAAGTCCTGAGATGGATTCCGGTGAGATAGCCGGGAGCTTGATGATATGTATGTTCTTCAGTGTTTCCGTGAATGTATCGGAATGTGAGAGAATGTGAACTGTAGGTTCAGTTAATTTCCAACCTTTTTCCAGTAGGAGGAGGTTCTCTATTTATAGGGCTTGGATCCGCCGGGCGATCGCCTTTTCTGCAATATAATAATCGGGCGATCGTCTTTTAGCACATGGGCCTGTCCCCTCAAAGCTGCAGAGTTGTTGGCGCCAACATTGCTCGGTCCAATGTGGAGCTTACACGCGTCCTGAGTTGCTGACACGGGTGGTCCTACTGACAACTTTCGGCGCGCATGCTGGTAGGTGAGGTAGGTGGCAGGCTGTGGTCAAAGGTCTTGTCTGTCAGCTAAAGATCTTGTCTGCTACGAAGATCTTGTCAGCGCCTTTGGTGGATCTGCACGTGGGTGCTTTCCTGAGATCCAGTCCTTGATGACTTTGATGGGCGATCGTCTCTGCTCGGGGCGCAGGTCGATTGCCCTTAACTGGTTAGTAGAGTAGATCGCCAGCTGCCAAAGGGCGATCGCCTTGGGAGTCGATCGCTAGGTAACTGATGGTGGTTTGATATCTTCGACTTGGCGAGCTAACCATAGTTTGACTGATGTTGACTTGGTCGCTCGGCCTTATAGTCGATCGCCTGTCGGGATGAATAAATCGTGACACAACAGTATCGCCCCCAAAGATAAAACGGCAGCGTCTCGAAGGTAGTAGCACCACAAGACCTACGAGCTCCGGCGAACTTGAACGAGGTGAGGACAAAGCTGTTACTATGAACTACGAACTGTATGCTTTATTCTGTATGGCAGAGTTTCGAAAATTGCTTGTGCAGAAGCAAAGGTATGCATGCCTATTTATAGGTCATCTCACCTGCAGGGGATTTAAACACAGCACTAATGGCTGTCACAATGCACGCATTCATGCCTGCATTGAACAATGGAGTTACACAATTCAAATGCAGTGGCTACTGCCCGTTTTGAATTTGAACAGGCAGTCTTAACTCCTCCTCATAACACCTGGGAGGTTACTGCCCGTTTCATGGCTGAGTTTGAACAGTCCGGACGCACCTGGACTGTAATCAGCTCCTTAACCACTTGAGGGATGTACCTGGACATCATTATGTGCACATACGAGCCCAACTACGTTGTTGAGCTTATCCACAAAGTTCTTTAGGCATGCCAAGGTCTAGCCCAAGACCAAGTCCATGACCAGGCCCAAAGAATAGCCCAAAGACCACCCAAAGACCAATTGTCAAGATCAAGGCCAAGGCCAAGGTCCAAGGTCCATGGTCCACGGCACGTGGCCGAGGCCGAGGCGAGGCGGGCGGGCGGCGGTGGTGGCGCGCGCGTGTGCGCGTGTGTGGGCTTTAAGCCCATACACATGTGCCATTAATTATTACATGAATAAAGGTAACTCCTTATATACTAGAATAATGATGGTTCATTATTCAATGTGGGATACCATCCCTTATTAATTCACAATTAAGTGACAAACTTTAATTCACTATTTCTCACTCACCGGGAATCGGTATAGAGAAAGTGAATATACCACGATCATCTAATCGGAACGTTTATCGATCTTATGATATTTAATTTTACAAAATAAAATTAAAATCATTAACGATTCCAACAATTGTTGTACTAATATTGAATGTGGTCATATTAGCTATACAATTCTTGCATTATGACAATAATATGTAATTTATGGTCATATGGAAACAATAAACTTCAAAACATGCTTCCCATTTCATGGGAATGGAATTCAAATTGAGCTATCATGAGTCCGGCTTGTTCTGGAATACGAAGGACCGTGGCTTAAGACTGGATGGGAGTTGTTTGCAATTAAGAACTCTAAACCAAAAACTGTTTTAAATGCATATTTCTTTGTCTTTCAGCTGCGCTTGAATGACATCCCGAATCTATTAATCGAGTACAAAGACCTTTTTCGTCTACAAGTATACAGTGAAGCGACGGTAATTGATGGAAAAAAAGATTTGGAAGGCGTTGTTGCCCGTTGCATTTAGTTCCTCCTTCGGGTTTGTATTTGTTTTTGCAAATAGTGTATTAAGGTAGAAATTGTTTTTACTTTTTTGTTGGTTACTGAATTTTGACGGTGAGTCGGTGAGTCATGTTCCATGATGTACATGTAAAAAATTTACAATATCAATCACGTAATGTGACACGACTATTGCAATTATCTCGACTCATCACTGTTATTTTTCATGTAAGTGAAAAATCTTATGATGTTGATGGTTTTGGAATTTCGTCTTTCATAAATAATCTACAGTTAAATAATACTCCATCCGTTCCACCAATCTTGGTTCATATTCCTTTTTTGGCCGTCCCAAGATACTTGGTCATTTCCTTTTAAAGACACATTTATCTCTCACAACTTTAAATAATATATATTCATATCACCACTTTACACACTACTTTTCAGCTTTTCTTAAATCCCGTGTCGAAAAGCAAATGCTCAAGATGAATGGGACGGATGGAGTATATAGTTAGACTATTTCTACAAAACCTACTTCCTCTACCATTTTCCCAACATATTATGTCTGCAGCCCAATTCAACTTCTCCTCCTTTCTAAAATATGCACATGTAGATTTTTTTTTACAAAAACTACCACATATGTGTTGTTACGAAACTATAAAGTACTTGTTTTTTCAGATTGCAACTTTTTTCTTTTTCAGATTACGAAACTATGAACAACGGTTTTTACCATTATTTATTAATAATTTATTATACATGAGCCCCACATCCTCTCTTTTTTCTTGAAGTAGTGAAATAGTAGTTTGTAAATCAACGGTTCTTTTTGTTATAAATACTCTCTTATTTTATTTATTTTCTATATCATTTTACAAATACTACAATTCAAATGGATTCTCAAAATTCTCAAAGTTCTCCACATTTTAACCCTCAAAATCAAAATTTTCAATATTCCCAATTTAATCCATATTCTCCACACCCTAGTTCCCAAAATCCAAATTTTCAATATTCTCAATTTAATCCAAATTTACCACACATCAACAATCAAAATCCAAATTTCCAATTTTATGCATTTAATCAAAAAATTTCAAATTCACCTTCTTGTTCCAGTTATCCAATTTTTAATTATCCCCAGTTTAATCCAAATTCTCACAATTCCGAATATTATCCAATGTCACCTCCAACTTCTGCATCTGAAACTGAACCTATGAATTGTGTTAAAGGGGTGGAAACTATTATCATAGACAAAGAGGAGCCAAGTCAAAAATGTAAACTCAAATGGAGTAAGGAAGCATCTGTACTTTTGAATAGTGGATGGCTTAATACATCCAAGGATGCCATTATCGGAAATGATCAGAGTGCTTCGAAATTCTGGGAGCGAATTGCAATATACTTCAACACCACCACGAAGGTGAAGAACAAGTAACTGAAAAGCAATGTAAAGATCATTGGAATATGCTGAATCAAAGAGTTGCACGTTTCAACGGATGTTATAAGCGAGTACAACAAGCACATCATAGTGGTTGGTCTGAAGAAACAATTCTAGCAAATGCACATGCAATGTTTAAATCTGAATATAATACAAATTTTCAGTTAATGCATTGTTGGAGATTGTTAAAGGATGAGCCCAAATGGAGTACAATTTACGAACCACAAGGAAGTAAAAGAACAAAGGTATCAGAATCAGGAGCATACACATCGATATCTAATGCAGACACTAGTGATCAAGAAATACGTGAAGTGCGCCCTGTCGATCAAAAGGCAGCAAAGCGAAATGCGAAGGGAAGGGCGAAAAATGACTCATCAGCTAGTACATTTTTGGATATTAATGAAAGGAAGGCATCTGCACTAGAGAAGTTGGTCGCAATAATGGAGAAAGAAGCAGAGGATAACAGAATGACGAAATATATGGATTATCTCGTCATGGACACATCGTATATGACTCTCGAGCAGAAGAAAGATCATGAAAGTTTGTGTGCCCATATCTGTACTAATATTTTGAAGTTTTAATTTGTTAAATTGTAACGGCTCTATTGTAACAGCTTTATTGTAACGGCTCTATTTCACCTCTATAAATGACATATTTCTTTCATTGATTTTACTTGCTTCTTGATTTCATCATTCACTACATATTATAGTTTTAACAATGGATTCTCCAAATCCTTACGAAAATATGAGTATTGAAGACATCATAATTTCGGAATGTACCGACGAGTCTGATGAAACATATTTCATTGATTTTATATCCGTGGATAGCTCGACAAGACGAGGAAGAAAGAGACACACATTGATAGAGGTCGTGAGGAAGGTGATACACGTTTGTTCAATGACTACTTTTCTGATCAACCGGTGTATACAGACAATCAATTTCGAAGAAGGTTTAGAATGCGCAGACATGTGTTTCTGCGTATAGTTCAAGCCCTTGAACAGCATTCGGAGTACTTTCGAACAAGGTTTGACGCTGTCGGTAGAAGAGGGCTTTCATCATTACAAAAGTGCACTACAGCTCTCAGAATTCTAGCATATGGAGGGCCAGCCGATTACGTTGACGAGTACATTCGAATTGGGGAAAAATTGTTATTGATTATCTCGTCAATTTTGCTAAAGGAATCAATGAGATCTTTGGTGTAGAATATTTAAGGCGACCCAATGTTGAGGACATTCGTTGCTTATTTCAATTGGGAGAGGCGTGTGGTTTTCCAGGTATGTTAGGAAGTATTGATTGTATGCACTGGGAATGGAAAAAGTATCCGGTGTCATGGAAAGGTCAATTCACACGAGGTGATCACGGCACACCAACAATCATGCTCGAAGCAGTTGCATCACAAGACCTTTGGATTTGGCATGCATTTTTTGGTGTTCCGGGATCCAATAACGACCTCAATGTATTAAATCAGTCTCCATTATTCACCGATATCTTACAAGGACAAGCGCCCACAATAGAGTTTATGGTAAATGGCACAAAATACAACAAAGTGTACTATTTAGCCGATGGTATCTATCCGGAATGGGGTACATTTGTTAAAACTATCACATTGCCTCAAGGAGATAAAAGAAAATTATTTGCGCAATGCCAAGAAGCGGTGCACAAAGATGTTGAACGGGCATTCAGAGTACTTCAATCTCGTTTTGCCATTATACGAGGACCAGCACGCTTTTGGCAGAGAGGTGTTCTTAAAGATATTATGTATGCATGCATAATATTGCACAACATTATTGTTGAGGATGAAAGAGATACATACGAGAGTTTATCAGATTTTAGTTATGACGAAGGGATCAACCTCAACAACGCCTCAACAATGGAAATATCGCACGGACCTATTTCCGACTTCGCGACTATGCTACAAAGAAATGCTGAAATTCGTGATAGAAATGTTCATCGCAATCTCCAAGCAGATTTAATTGAGCATTTATGGTCTAAATTTGGAAATCATTTAAATTAGCTTTTCATATTTATTTTCAAATAATGTTGTTGTTTAGTAATTTTTAAATTTGTTGTGATTTATATATTATGTAATTCATATTTTATATCAATAAATAAATTTAAATATTTGTTATGTTAATGTTTAGAATTATAAACTTTATATATATATATATATATATAATAATAGTATGAGTGCTAACAACTTTAGATATGTTGTTTAGTATTGGAGTGAATTTAAAGTAAAAGTTGTTAGGAATGAGTTGGAAGAGAGATAATGGAAAATAATAATTTTTTGAGTGAGGCGGAGGATGTAAACAACCTTCACCATTAAAGTTGCTCTTATGTGTGCAGCCCAATTCCAACTTCTCCTCCTTTCTAAAATATGCACATGTAGATTTTTTTTACAAAACCTACCACATATGTGTTGTTACGAAACCATAAAGTACTTGTTTCTTCAGATTGCAACTTTTTTCTTTTGTGTACTGTGTTTCGGTTTGCAGGTTTTATTTTTTTATTCTCATTTTAGGTACGGATTTGTTCATATTTGGTACTTGATTTTCCTCTTAGGTACCGATTTATTAATTTTAGGTAGCTGATTTGTTCATCTTAGGTACCTGATTCCCATATTAAGTACCGATTTATTCGTGGAATTTATTAATAGCAAGCGAGTTTGGTTGAGGGGTTTTTTCTTGCTTCTCCCACTCTGACTGTCTGTGTTGTGATTACCATTTCTATTTTCTGTTTTTGTTTTTTTAGTTTGCATTTTATCACAGGTTCCTACACTATCTTTCAATGGGCAACGATTGGTCCTTTCCATCCATCTCATGGACTAAGGCAAATGAGAACCTCTGTCCCCTTTGCTCTTTGCAATTTGCTCGGAAGTTTTTTCACTTGTTCTGCATAATGGCATTCAGAATAATCTCATTAGGGGAGTCAAAGTTGGACATCATGCTCCAACCATTTCTCATCTTTTCTTCGCGGAGGATTCCTTCATTTTTATTGAAGCCAATAATGAAAGTATTCGGAATCTCCAACGAATTTTTTATCTTTATCAGAGGGCATCGGGATAGTAGATTAATCTGGTCAAGTGAGCTGCTTTTTTCAGCAATAATACGCCTGGGGCCTTACGGCATCATCTTGCAGAAGTCCTCGGAGTGGTTACTATTGATTTCAGGACAAATATCTGGGCCACCCGTCTCTTGTTCCTTGTTTGAAGAAAGATATATTTAAATTTTCAGAAGACAAATTGCTTCAGAAGTTGGTTGGATGGAAATAACACTCATGTCTTTCTCTGGCTGGTAAAGAAACTCTCCTGAAAACGGTTGCAAGTGCATTCTCGATCTATGCTATGTCTTGCTTCAGACTTCCTTCCTCGGTTTGCAAAAAAACTTAATAGTCACATGGCGAGATTCCGGTGGGGAAACCTAGGAAGTTCAAAAGCAATTTATTGGGTTAAATGGGAGGATCTTTCCGGAAGCAAATTTGAAGGTGGTCTTGGTTTGAGATCTTTTGAATGTCCTAATCAGGCCCTTCTTGCTAAGCATGACTAGTTCCTCCTTAAGGATTCTACGTCCTTAGCAGCAAGAGTTCTTAAAAGGGAAATATTTTCCACATTCGTCCTTTCTTGATGCTGGTTTGGGTTCAAGACCTTCTTGGCTTTGCGCAGCTTGTTACATGGTCGCGACCTACTTAATAAAGGGGTCATTTGGCAAGTCGGTTCTGGGTGCAACTTTCATATTTACAAAGATCCTTGGATTCCTGGCCTTATTCCCTCCTCACAGTCCCTTCGTGTGAATGATTATTAGTCCGTTCCCTAACCTATCTTTCTTTCATCACAAGAGTGTGTGAATATTTTACTCCTGAGTCAGTGATTTCCATTATTGAAATTCCGCTACCAATTACTCCTATTCCTGATAAGCTGGTTTGGCATTTTTATCGCTCAGGAGTCTTCTCGGTTAAGTCGGCTTATCACCTGATGCCGACAATCCTTACTGTGTGCCTTATACCATCGATCCATTTGCCCACTTGTTGCCTCTTCTTCTCTTTGATGTCTTCTCCTTCTTAGTCGCTCTCGTCGCTCTTGTTACCATTGTTGTTCTTTTTGCCATGATCGTCAATTCGCAGAACTGATCGGACAATTGCGGATGTATGTGAGCTATTACAACTTTTCAAAGAAACCGAGCAATAACACCCAGAAGAGTCTGGGATGTCAAAACTGCGCCTGATATTAGTGGCCGATAATGGGGAAGGCAGGGAGGAAGGGAAGATATGGCACGGTGGTTGGTCGGAGATGTTAGTATAGTAACCGCCCCATAAAAATTCAGATATAAGAATATCCCAACTTTGAACTTAGACGTCATTCACATGTAATAAGAAGCTGTCATAAGTGTGTTGCGCATAAATTCCAAGACTTGTAACAAATGGAAAACCAAGGCTTTGAACATGTTGCTTGGAGGCTGGAGCATAATAATAATCCAAG
Organism: Orobanche coerulescens; assembly: GCA_033398695.1. Taxonomy (NCBI): domain Eukaryota; kingdom Viridiplantae; phylum Streptophyta; class Magnoliopsida; order Lamiales; family Orobanchaceae; genus Orobanche; species Orobanche coerulescens. Next base: position 40,707,496 of record CM065816.1, on the reverse strand, counting down.
CACAACCAAGTGCAGAGATCGGACGGAGACGCCGCAGTCGGAAAAACAGATCAAGGCAACGGGCACAAGTAGTAACGGTTTCGTGACTGATAAACAACGAGTAGAAACCCGAATTCCCTGGAATTAGCGAAACAATCCCAACACACATCAAGATGTGGAAGATGGAAAAGAAATGGAGGGATCCTAGATGGAAGTGTAAGGACTGTGCAATCAACGGCTAGTGCGGCCGCTCTGACGAGAGACGAATGCAACATAATCGCCTCAGAGATCTAGTTTTTGCAAAGAAGACTTTTAATTAAATAATTTAGATATTGCAACACTCGACAATCTAGCCATACTAACATAAATAGTAGTGTTTGTTATAATATAGGGTGTAATAATTATCCATTTGTTTTTATATAGTGTGAATGAATATTATGCTCCTGATGTAATTATGTAATTACGATTGTGTCATCTGAAGTTTTCCTATAAATAGGACTTCAGTTATTAATGAAAAACACGCATGAGAATCATTCTCTATTCTCTCTCTAAAATTTCTCTCTATGATATTTTGATTTTATAACACGTTATCAGCACGACTCTAACCATTCGAGTAATATGACGAAAGTATGTTCTACAGTTGCATCTTATAGATGATCCTCTGTATCAGAAATCTAATTATTTCAAACAAACACATAATTTTTCTTTACAATTGGGCATCTTCCACCAACTCACCGATCTCTACTCCTCCTTTATCTGCCTTCTTTTCAAGACTACATCAAATAATTACATGTTCTGATTTTCATTGAGGAATCAGTTGTTTTCTTAAAATTAGTTCAACATGGCGGAAGGAAATCAACCAAATCATGGCTGACGAAGAAAACCTACCCCAAGGAAACTAACAAAAACAGTTACTTTGATTTATGTGTGAGAAGATTATCTTTCGGAATTCCCTAACATCATTTTCTTTATATTCCAAAATCAGCTTATAACCTCGCGAGCCAAAACTTCTCGGAAAAAAAAAAAAGGGCCAAGAAGGACATGCTAAGACAGCATGTCAGATCCAAACTCCTCCGAAGCGGACGGAAACACCATAATCCAGCTCGAAGATCCATCATGGAGATAGAAAATCTGAAGAGTAACTAACTTCGACTCACATTGATCCTGGTGGTCGAACCTGCTACTTCGCCATGCCGGAGCACAAGGTTTCTGCCGCTGATGTAACCGAGCTGATCGGTCACCAAAAACCGGGTTAATCTTAGAAGTTTAGCTAAGAAAACCCAAAATATATGAAGTACTCTCTTTTCTTTTTCTCTCTAAAATATGCTGTATTCTCAGAGTGTGTCCCTTTTTGAGGAACCCCCTCTCTCCCTTTTATAGGAGGAGGATGCCTTGTTATCTGAGATCTTTCCTGATTCCTAGAGAGAATCCTGGATGATACGAATTCTCACTGATTATGCGAATTCGCTATCGATACAGCGGAAGACTTTTTTTTGACGAGCGGAAGCTATCGACAAGAAACTGTCGGGAACTGGTGCCAACAGCTCACTACAGCAACAATACTGGCGAGTGATGAAGGCGGTGATTCGATACAGCCACAAGACAGGAATTTGGCCCAAATGAAAAGACTCGAAACAGCACGTTTCGTTCGGAAGCGACTTTAAGACAGGAAACACGTTCGAAGGATCGAACAACACTTTGTACGAAATATTGAACAAGTATAAAACTGTATCGAAAAATAAACAGAATATCGAAACAAGATATGAACAGATGTTTTATCAAATTAGACCTATAATTTGATAAAGTGATTTCTCCTCAAGACCTATTGAGAATCAATCAGATTAGTATTCGAAACGCGTCGAATAAAAACCAAGTTTTGATGAAAAGCATTCACCAGAAAAACACAAAGTGTTCTCAATTCTTCAACATTCAATTCTCCTCTATTACAACTCTACTGCCACTATTTATAGGCAAAAGTGGCCTGACAAAATAACTTAAACTATTACAAGCTGTTCTTTAAAATAATGAAAGGATAATAAAAGGTTCTTCATGTCACTTGTTGACAAAAGTAAAAGTTGGGTCTTGTCTCCAAGTTGAAGTTAGACAGCCGCTTTTTCATATAACAAGTTGTCAAGAATCCTGCTGCCTTTATAATAAAGAAATGTTGAAAATTCTTTGTTTAGCCTTTTCCCCCTCCCATGTTGCAACTAGCCTTAAGTTATTCCAATTCCGACAATCAAGGTAACTCCGTACCTCGTATCCGTTTTCTCGCCCAAGAAGTACGTTGGAGTGCGATCGAGGTATTTTACGTCAATTCTTACTTCATCTTCTTCGCTTGGAGTAGTCGACTTCGTATCATCCCCTCCCCCTTTAAGAGGAATTGTCCTCAATTCTGCAATCCCGTCATCATCAAGATAAGGAGAAAGATCACCTATGTTGAAAGTATCATGCACTCCATAGTCGCCCGGAAGTTCTAATTTGTAAGCATTGTCGTTCACCTTCGCAACTATTTTAAATGGCCCCTCGGCTCGTGGCATTAACTTATTCTTACGCTTACTCGGGAATCGTTCCTTCCTCAAATGTAACCAAACTAAATCTCCAACCTCGAATAGTCTCGGCTTTCTTTGCTTGTTCGACTTCCTTTTGTACGCCTCGTTTATTTCTTTGATTCGATCCACTTTGTTCGTGTAGTTTCATCATTGATTTTAGTTTTGACTCCGCATCCTTATGCACCAATTCGTCATTTGGTAGTGGAATTAGATCTAGCGGCATGTAAGGATTCAGTCCGTAAACTACTTCAAATGGAGAGTGTGCAGTGGCATGAGTAGGAGATCGATTATAAGCAAACTCCGCATGTGCGATTTGAGATCCCAGTCCTTTTGTGTCTTGCTCACCAAGCCTCGCAATGCGTCCCAGTGTTCTATTCACTTGGTTTGTCCGTCGGTTTGAGGATGATGTGAAGTACTAAACAAAAGCTTGGTTCCCACCTTCCTCCATAATGTGTTCCAAAAGTAGCTTAGAAACTTTGAGTCTCGGTCCAAACAATAGTTTGAACTCCATGTAATCGCACTACCTCTCGGAAATACAGTCGAGAACATTACTCGCATCATCGGTTTTGTGACAAGGAACAAAATGAGCCATCTTTGAAAAACGATCGACGACCACCATAATCGCATCCTTACCTTGTTGGGTTCGAGGCAAAGCCACAATGAAATCCATTGAGACATCTTCCCACGGCCTCTCCGGAATCGGTAAAGGTGTGTAGACTCCTGATTTGAACGAACTTTTCGCAATATGGCACGTCACACATTTACTGATTATATTATTAACATCCCCCGCATCCTTGGCCAAGAAAATGTTCCTTAAGCACTTCTAATGTCTTGGCCGAACCAAGTGGCCACCAAACCTCCCCATGAGCCTCTCGACCAAGAATTCGCGAATCGTGTGCCTGGGTAGACAAAGACGATTTCCCTTAAAAAGAAAGCCCTCCTGTATCGAAAATTCTCCCACCGGGCCAAGTTTGCACAGGGTGAAGGTTTCGCCAAAATCCGCATCACCTTCGTAATACTCCTTTACTGTATCGAACCCTAGCAAACGAACATCAAGAGTGGCGAGTAAGGCATAACGCCTAGACAATGCATCTGCCACAATATTGCTCTTGCCATCCTTATACTTCGATGAGAAGTGAAATGATTGTAAGAATTCCACCCACTTCGCATGCCTGGGACTTAACTTGTGTTGTCCGTTAATATACTTCAAAGATTCATGGTCCGAGTGTATGATAAAATGCTTTGGTCGAAGATAGTGACTCCAATGATCTAGAGCCCTTACAATAGCATAAAACTCCTTGTCGTACGTACAATAATTCAGACGAGCACCGTTTAACTTCTCGATTGTAAGCAATAGGTCGCTTTCCCTGAATGAGAACCGCTCCAATGCCCACCCTGCTAGCATCACACTCCACCTCAAACGGTTGCGAAAAATCGGGTAATGCTAAGATTGGTGCTTTGCACAACTTCGCCTTCAAATTTGCAAATGACTCCTGAGCAGCTCTGCTCCAATTAAACGTGCCCTTCTTCAAACATTCGGTTATTGGGCTTGCAATGGTACTGAAGTCTCGAATGAATCTTCGGTAAAATGAAGCTAGTCCATGGAACGATCTAACCTCCGTCACTGTAGTGGGAACCGGCCAGGACTTAATTGCTTCGATCTTCGCTTGATCGACCGACACTCCATCCTTTGAAACAATATAGCCAAGAAAGACTATACTTTCGACCAAAAATGAGCACTTCTCCTTTTTCCATACACCACGGTCTCTAAGGGTTTCGAAGACTTGCCTCAAGTGTTCGAAATGTTCTTGCAGCGATCGGCTGTAGATCAAAATATCATCTAAGTATACAACCACAAATTTCCCTAAAAATGGCTTAAGTACCTCATTCATCAAGCGCATGAAAGTACTTGGTGCATTTGTAAGACCGAACGGCATAACAGTCCATTCATACAGCCCGTGTTTAGTTTTGAAGGCTGTCTTCCATTCATCTCCTTCTCGCATTCGAATCTGGTGATAACCACTTCGTAGATCAACTTTTGAAAAGATCACTGATCCGTGTAATTCATCCAACATGTCATCAAGCCTCGGAATCGGAAATCGATACTTGATGGTTATATTGTTCACAGCTCGACTGTCAATACACATCCTCCAAGATCCGTCTTTCTTTGGAACCCGAATAGGAACCGCACAAGGACTTAGGCTTTTTCAACGTATCTACGATCCATCTGTTCTTCTATTTTGTTTTGTAATTCCTTTGTCTCCTCGGGATTACATCTATAGGCAGCTTTGTTAGGCAACGACACACCCGGTATGAGGTCGATCTGATGTTCAATCCCGCGAATTGGTGGTAAACCCGACGGTAATTCTTCGGGAAAAACATCCGCAAATTCGCGTAATAAGGCATCCATCCTTTCGTTCCGCACAACAATGTCACCATTCCGTGTCTCCTTCAGAACCAACAAGTACACACACTTGCCATCATTAATAGCATGTTCCACCTCCCGTTCGCTAGCAAACATGGTCAATTTTGGTTTTTCACTCCTACTAGAACTCATAGAGTGAATAGCTTGTGGCGACATTGGTTTAAGCACAATCTTCTTGCCCTTATCCCGTAACTCGTACTCATTGCTTCTTCCTCGGTGTAAAACGTCCCTATCAAACATCCATGGTCTTCCCAACAGTACATGGCATGCATCCATCGGGAGTACATCACATAATACGTTGTCTTCATATGAACCCATGGCTAGTCCAATCCTCACTTGTTTAGTTACCCTTATTTTGCTCCCATCATCGAGCCAATGCAAAGTGTAAGGTTTCGGGTGAGCCGTAGTGGTCAGCCCGAGTTTAGTCACCATCTCACTGGAAGCGACGTTGGTGCAACTCCCTCCATCAACGATCAAACTACACCATTTATTTCCAACTTGACACTTCGTGTGAAATATTTGATTCCGCTGTTCGAATCACTCGTCTGACTTTGGCTTGTAGCATTCGCAGAACTAAAGCCGTGTCATAGCTTGGAGCATCGTAAGTCTCACATTCCTCTCCTTCTTCGTCCTTAATGTCGAAATCAAATACGTCACCCAGTCTTTCTTCCTCGACCAACAACTCATCTCGGATCGTGACAGCTTCCCTGAGTGTCACCACTCGTTTGTTTGGACAAGCATTTTGATAATGCCCGAACCCTTGACATTTGAAACATCTCACTTTAGCCAAACTTGTCTCCTTGGCACGTAGGGTACACGCTTAGCAGAATCGCAACAGAACCTGAGTCAGACGGTTGCCTTAACCGTTGAACTAGATCCGACGCTGGGTTTCCAAACTTGACTGAAACTCGGTTTGTACTGACTTCATCCTGTTCGAGCTTCTAACTTCACACATAACCCACATAATGTATCAAGTCCTCGTATGGATACGATTCCACCGAGTTAGCTATGCTTCGGTTTAAGCCACGCAAGAATCGCGACATCTTCTCGTTCCTCATTCTCCTCTATCTCTCCCATTAAGGTTAGATTCTCAAACTCCTCAATGTACTCACCGACATTTAACTTTCCTTGCATGAGATCTGCTATCTTTCGTACAAGGATAACCGTGTGATCTTTGGTACATATCTTTTGCGAAGTTTTCTTTTTAACGAATCCCACGAACAGATCTTTTCTTTCCCCGTACGAGCTCTTCGTGTTTTCACTCCTTCGTACCAAAGTGAAGCTCCTTTCCCCAACTTGAGAATTGCATACTTACACCTTTTCTCATCGTCAAGGTCTTTAAATTCGAACATACGATCAATTTTTCATTCCCATTCCAGGTAAACTTCAGGGTCGGTCCCTCCAACGAACTCTGGAAGCTCGTTCACCTTGAACTCTTCGACATGGCGTGAGGGTCGTTCATAGTCACCACGCCTAGGTTGCCAACGCTGGTCGCGTTGTTCTGGTATGTCACGTAATGCGTCACGAAGTTTTGCCAAGAATTCAGTGTCGTTGAGATCCATAATGCCAAAGATCAAGAACTTGGGCTCCGATACCACTTATGATACGAATTCTCACTGATTATGCGAATTCGCTATCGATACAGCGGAAGACTTTTTTTTGACGAGCGGAAGCTATCGACAAGAAACTGCTGAATCAAGTGCCAATTTCACTACAGGAACAATATCATGCGAGTGATGAAGGCGGTGATTCGATACAGCCACAAGACAGGAATTTGGCCCAAATGAAAAGACTCGAAACAGCACGTTTCGTTCGGAAGCGACTTTAAGACAGGAAACACGTTCGAAGGATCGAACAACACTTTGTACGAAATATTGAACAAGTATAAAACTGTATCGAAAAATAAACAGAATATCGAAACAAGATATGAACAGATGTTTTATCAAATTAGACCTATAATTTGATAAAGTGATTTCTCCTCAAGACCTATTGAGAATCAATCAGATTAGTATTCGAAACGCGTCGAATAAAAACCAAGTTTTGATGAAAAGCATTCACCAGAAAAACACAAAGTGTTCTCAATTCTTCAACATTCAATTCTCCTCTATTACAACTCTACTGCCACTATTTATAGGCAAAAGTGGCCTGACAAAATAACTTAAACTATTACAAGCTGTTCTTTAAAATAATGAAAGGATAATAAAAGGTTCTTCATGTCACTTGTTGACAAAAGTAAAAGTTGGGTCTTGTCTCCAAGTTGAAGTTAGACAGCCGCTTTTTCATATAACAAGTTGCCAAGAATCCTGCTGCCTTTATAATAAAGAAATGCTGAAAATTCTTTGTTTAGCCTTTTCCCCCTCCCATGTTGCAACTAGCCTTAAGTTATTCCAATTCCGACAATCAAGGTAACTCCGTACCTCGTATCCGTTTTCTCGCCCAAGAAGTACGTTGGAGTGCGATCGAGGTATTTTACGTCAATTCTTACTTCATCTTCTTCGCTTGGAGTAGTCGACTTCGTATCACCGGATATCCAGGGATTCAAGCTGCGATTTTCCATCCCTGGATTTCCGGGATTGCGAGGTATGGGCTCTCAATCCCTGGATCTCCGGGATGGCAAGGTATGGGCTCTCAACCCCTGGATCTTAGGGATTCTGTCAGGTGAGTCAGGATCTTCTTTCTCAAGAGTTCGACCTTCCTGAGTTCGGTGGTTTTTAGGTCGGCTCATCCCTATTCAAATCAGTAGTTTGAGAGACCTTTCAGGTCGGCGACCTGTTATCGGATATCATAGGTCAGCGGGGGCCTCCGAGGTCGGCGCCCTTCTAACAGATGTTACAGCTAAGTGGGGCCTCCGAGGTCGGCGACCTTCTAAAGGACCTTGGGGTTCTCATCTCCTTATCTAAGAACCTAGGTCGGACCTTTATTGGTCCATATTTTAAACCGGGTTTTCAGGGAGCGTACATTCGACGTCCTATCAACCAGTCCCCCCTACTCTAGTCGAGCTGTAAGACCGAGTAGAGTAAGATTTGTTTACAACCGGACGACCTTGACGCAATTATCCTTGGGACTCTCGTTCCCAGATAACGAGGCTCTTCGGACTTTGTGCGCTTTAATTAACCTGTCTTTTCCTTTCCCTGCCTCCCAAACGTCGCGTCGATGGCCGAAGCCAGGTGTCGACCTGCCATAGGTCGGCTAAGACGGTGCCAAATCCCATCCGTTCCTTCGAATAGGGCATCGGACGCTCCAGATCGTCCCTATCCTTCTCGGTTTTTACCCCTCCCTCCTATAAAAGGTCGTCTTCTTCCCCCTTTACCACTTCCACGATTTTAGACCCTCAACCTCTGGTGCGAAAATTCTCAGGCGACACTAGCGATCACAGCTATCTGTCCCCGGCGACGCGCTTGCTCTACCTTTCTCCGGCGAACTTCCACCCAATCCCATGGGTATGTTCATCTAAACATCTCTTTAGCTTTTTGGTTTGTTTTACAGATATTTTCCTTTTCTTCTTCCTCCCCTTTTCTTCCTTTAGTTATGTCGTTGCCTTGGATTCCCAAAATATTTCGCGAATCGGCGTGAACTCTTTTTGGAGGGTCTTTCCTCTTCTAATGGGGATTCGGGGTAGGTCGGGCGAGCTCTTGGTTCCTCTCTCCGTCTTAGGGATGAACCTTTAGGTGACGTGGTAGTCCGAGCTAGGTGACATCCCTCCCTCGGCATCCCCTAATCATTGTAGATCCTCCTTCCCCTACCCCCATGGGCGAGTAATCGTGGCCGGCCTTTTAGCCGACCCATATCAGGACGGTTGTAGGGGCGACTCGAGTTCTCCCTCCCCATCCTCTATCGAGGACTAGCCCGGCCAGCGGCTAGTTTTATAAGATTTCTTAGGCTTCCCCGGGGTGGGAATTTGTCACACCTCGGGCTAGCGATACCCCGATCATCCTCCTCCGGTCATATTACAGTTTGTGGATCGGGTGAGCGGTGGTCTTCGCTTTCCACCCCATCCCTTCCTTGTCTCTCTCTCCGTTAAATACAATCTTCCCTCAACCAGTTCTCTCCTAACTCTTTTCGCTACATGGTGGGTTTCTCGTCTTTGTGTCATTACGGACATGAGGAACCCGACACAGGCTTTCTATTTTTGCTTTGGGCTAAAGAGTTTTAAAGGCTCTTTTTACTTGACTTCCCGAAACAACGCCCATTTCTTCACCCACCTCCCTTCCAATGTGAAGGACTGGAGGTCCCGCTTCTTTTTCCTTCGGCTCCCCACATCCGATTCTTGGGGCTTTCCTACGCAATGGACGCAGGCTACTCCGAGCCAGGATCCTATTCCTAGGCGTAGTTCCATCCGGGCTGCGTGGGTCGAGAAAGTTCGGGAATGGAATGCCATTCCCTATAATGCTTTCCAGCTGACGCAATTCCATGATCTTATGTTCCATTGTGGGCTGAGCTCGAATCCCTACCCGGCTATCCCTGACATCGGTAGGCTTTATCTATATATTTATTTATTTTTATTTTTTTTTAGATCTTTGTTATTTTGCTTTTTAGCTATTTCCTTGACCGTTTGCATTGTTTTTTGTAGATCGGTTCATGCGGACCTGCCAGTCGGATGCCTCCAAGCCGGCTGAACCAAATAAAGAGAAGGTCCCTAAGTCGACGAATCCTCCCAAGGAGAGGGCGGAGGGCTCGTCCAAAGCTAAACGGAAGGTTCCTGCTCGCCCCAAGTCTGGGGTAACTCTCCCATCCGACCTGGCTCCTACCTTGACCACCGGACGAGGCTCTGCGAGTTCGTCTCGGCAGCTTCAGGTCACTCAGAGGGCCTCTTCTCCTAGCTCCCCTGCTTCCAAACGGCCGAAGACCGCGGGTCCTCCAGGTCCGGCTATGGAGACTCTTCTCCATTGCAAGGAGTTTGAGAAATTTCTCCCTTATTTTAGCTCCATGGTCCCGGCTAAGGATAAGCTGGGGTTACGAGACGCCGAGGAGGACCCTAAATCTGATGCTATGATGATGTACTTTGGGAAGGTATTCCCCTTTTCGCCTTCATACCCCTTTTGGTTATTTTTATGTTTATTATTACCCTCTGCCACACTGATATAACTTCTTGTGCGGTTCTTCGCCACCTTTGTGACCTTCGCCGAGGATCATAAGCTCGGCGCTACTTCTTCTTCGCGGCTCACCCGGATGCAAGCCGACACTGAGGCCGCCCTGTCGGCTAATTCTGATCTTTCGGCCCGGCTTCAGGAGAGGGAGTATCGCTTAGATGCTGCCCTTAAGAAAGATTCTGAGCGGGAGGCGGTTTTAGAGCGGGCCCAGATGGCCAATGTTCAGCTAAACCAAGAGCTGAAATTTTGAAAGACCATGTCTTCGGCTGAAACGGAGAAGGTGGGCCAGCTCGAGGCTCAGTTGTCGGAAGCTAGGGCCGAATCCGAAAGGATAGCTCAACCTGAGGCACGGGCTAAGGCTGAGTTGGAGAAGGTCGCCAACCTCGAAGCTCAAGCTAGAGCGGCATCGGAAAGAGTGACCCTGCTGGAGACTCAACTAGCCGAGGCTAGATCCGAGGGATCGTCTTATGAGCACGGGGCGACGGATGGCCGACGTCGATTCCTGACTAGTGACGTTGGTCACTCTTTTCTGGAGGCCTACCGTTCCGCCCTCCTGGCCCGGTATCATAATTCCACCGCATTCCTGGTTAAGCTAGCCCCAGCTGCGACACAATATTTTGATTTTGCTCTGACTCGTGCTCGTGAGCAGCTAGCTTCATTGGGCTTTTCGGGCGAGCTGGACCGGGATCTTTGCATTGGGCCAGGGCTCCCGTTCCTTCGGGTTGGTCCGGGGACGTGGAAGAATCTCCGGAGGCGGCCTGGTGGAAGGACACCCTTGAGGAGTCCATAAAGCAATCTGGCTTAGATTTGGAGCTGCCTTCTGATCCTCCCAGTTCACCTGTTAAGGCCAGCACTCCTAGTCCCAAGGTGGTTGGGACCGATCGTGATGCTTCTCCTCCGTTGCCTCCTCCGTCTTCAGAGCCTGTAGCTTAGTGTAGACAATGTATATTTTTCTTCTGTTTCTTTTTTCCCTACTTTATTTGTACTGGCACAGCTATTTTGAATGACAACTTTTTGAGTTGAATATACTTTGGGTTTGTGTGCTTTTTGAGTTGAATGACAACAAAGTTGATATAGCTCGGTGTTGCTTGTGACCTTGATGTATCTTGTGCCTATTTGATTTGATACGATTACTTTCCGATATGGCCCGACTTTTAAATTTCGAAAAATCCTGAATGTAATCCGACCAGTTTGACTTAATCTTTTCACCGATCTTTAGTGTAGGTTGGGTATTTCCCTTAGTCATAGCTTCATAGGTCGGTTCGCCCTTACTCGGATCTGGAGGCGTTTCGCCTATTCAGATGTCAGAGGGCGGTTCACCCTTACTCGGATCTGGAGGCGTTTCGCCTATTCAGATGTCAGAGGGCGGTTCACCCTTACTCGGATCTGGAGGCGTTTAGCCTATTCAGATGTCAGAGGGCGGTTCACCCTTACTCGGATCTGGAGGCGTTTCGCCTATTCAGATGTCAGAGGGCGGTTCACCCTTACTCGGATCTGGAGGCGTTTCGCCTATTCAGATGTCAGAGGGCGGTTCACCCTTACTCGGATCTGGAGGCGTTTCGCCTATTCAGATGTCAGAGGGCGATTCACCCTTACTCGGATCTGGAGGCGTTTCGCCTATTCAGATGTCATTTCTAGTTTTACTTGATCAACACATTCAGAGATATATTTTTGTAATAGACTTTCATTAAAACAACATAAGCTTTTTTCCACATCTCTTCACACAAAATACTTTTTTAAGTGACATATGTTCCAAGGTCTTTTGATGAGGTGCCCCTCCATATCCTCAAGCTCGTAAGCTCCTCCCGCATAAATTCGGATTACCTTGTAAGGGCCTTCCCAGTTCGGCTCCATCTTTCCTGTTTTTCTGAGGGCATCAGCTCCCCTAAGCACCAAATCACCGACCTGGAATTGTCTCTTCCTGACTCTTTTGTCATGAGCTGCTTTTGTCAGGCTTTTGTATCTTTCAGTTCGTCTTCCGCTTCCTCCTTTCTTCTATGGTATCTAACGCCTCCTTCATTATTTCCTCGTTCTCCACCTCGTTGAACCATCGAACCCGATGGGACATTTCTCCGACCTGCGGGGATGACGGCCTCGGACCCGTAGACCATCGAAGGGTGTTTCTCCTGTTGACGATCTAGGTGTGGTCTGTCGACCATAGTACTTGAGCTAAGTTCATCCACCCATCCTCCTCCCACTTTGTCTAAGCGGGTTTTATCCTCGCAAGATTGTTACATTAGTTACCTCTACTTGCCCATTAGCTTGCGGGTGAGCAACCGCAGTGAACCTTTGCTTGATATGCATACCCTCGCACTCAGATCGGGTTCTCTTCCCATTGAATTGGGTTCCATTATCTCGAGATGAGTATCGGGGCGCTCCGTACTGCAGCAAATGTTGTTAAACAGAAACTTATGATTCTTTGCTCGGTTATGGTGGCCACAGCTCGGCTTCTACCCATTTGTGAAGTAGTCTATGGCTACTATTAAGAACTTTCTTCCTCCCGAGCAGTGTAAAGCGCCCCATGATATCAATTCCCCATTTGGCGAATGGACGGGCGCTCCCATGGTGATCATATCCTCGGTGGGATATGAATTAAGGGTGCGTGCATTTGACATTTTGGCATCACTTAACCATTTCCTTTGCTTTCTTGCTCATGGTCGGCCAAAAGAAACCACCCTTAGTGTTTTGCTAATCAGCGCTCTTCCTTTGGTATGGTCTCCATGACACCCTGCATGGATTTCTTCCAATACACTCCGCCCTTCTTCTTCCGAGATGCATCGTAGGTATGGCCCGAGGTAGGACCTCTTATATAGCTCATCATTAATGCAGCAGAACCTCGCTGCTCTTCGCACAATTTTCATTCTTTCTTGTCTCTCCTTGGGTAATTCTGCCCTTCTTAGGTATGCCAACAAAGGAGTTCGCCAATCTGCCATCTCATTCACCTCCATCACCTGTTTCATGATGCTACTTGAGTGCTCCCAGAATCGTTACTGTTCGCGAGCGGAAATCCACTAAGGAGCTTCCCATCTTTGCTAGGTAATCAGCTTTTGCATTCTCCGACCTAGGGATATGGATTAACTTCCATTCCCCTAGTTTTTTGGCAGCCTCTCTCTCTTCCTCCACATACTTCTTCATCCGATCTTCATTTATCTCAAATTTTCCTTCTACCTGTTGTGTGACCAGTTGGGAATCAGAGTAAGCAATGAGTCGTCGTGCGCCCAAGTCTATTCCCAGCTGCATTCCCTTAACCAGGGCTTCATATTCGGCCTCGTTGTTAGATGCCCTGAAATCGAATTTTATGGCATACTCTAATTGCTCACCTTCCGGGGTAGTGAGGATTATTCACCTTGAGAACCACTGGTTGTCGCCTATCCATCCACATGCAACAGCCATTGTCCTTCTGGTGGCGATGGCATGGCCCCCTCTTGGATAAAGTCTGCTAGGGCCTGAGCTTTAATCGCCGTTCTCGGCTCATATTCCATGTCGTACTCCCCCATTTCTACCGCCCACTTCACCAGACGACCTGACACATTAGGTCGCCCTAATATCTCTCTCAAGGGCAAGTTGGTTCGCAATTTTATCCGGTGGGCTAGGAAATAGGGCCTCAATCGCCTGGCCGTAACTACTAACGCCAGCGCCCCTTTTTCTAGCTCGGAGTAGTTCCGTTCTGCTCCTTGCAAGATTCGGCTCGTATAATAAATGGGCTTTTGTTTATTCATTTCTTCTCTTAGCAAGACCGAGCTCACCGCTCCTTCTCCCACGGATAAGTAGAGTACAAGATCCTCTCCTGACGGTTTGGTGAGTAGGCGGCTCGGCAAATACTCTTTCAATTTTCCGAATGCCGTTTGCGCTTCCGGTCCATTCGAACTTGTTCCCTTTTCTTAAGAGTTTAAAAATGGGAACCCCTTCTCGGCGAGCGTGATATGAAACGGCTCACCGCTATTCTTCCCGTTAGTATCTGGATATCCTTTATATTTTTGGAGGATTCATTTGCGATCTTGCCTTGACCTTCTCCGGGTTGACCTCGATTCCTTGTTACGTGACCACATGCAGGAATTTTCCCGATTTGACTCCAAAAGAACATTTTGATGGGTTGAGCTTCATTCCGTACGTGCGCAGGTTCTCGAACGTCTCTTCTAGGTCCCTGATATGTTCTCCTGCCTTCACACTTTTCACTAGCATGTCATCCACGTATACCTCCATGTTTCTGCCGATTTGGGATTTAAAGATTACCGACCATCCTCTGATATGTAGCTCCTGCATTTTTCAATCCAAAAGGCATGCGTACATAACAAAAAGTTCCCTTTGAAACCACAAAACTAACCCTCTTTCTGTCCTCGGGTGCGAGAGGAATTTGATGATATCCTTGGGAAGCGTCCATCATACTGAGTAACTCGCACCCTGAGGTTGAATCCACCAGCTGATCTATGCGGGGTAACGGGTAGTGATCCTTGGGACATGCTTTATTTAGGTCCCGGAAGTCCATGCACATCCTCCACTTCCCCTGGCCCTTCCCCACCATCACAGCGTTGGATAGCCACTCCGGAAACTGGATCTCCATTATGTGCCCAGCTCGGAGGAGCTTATCAACCTCTTCCCCAATGACCCCATCCATCTGTGGCCCGAAATGCCTCCTCTTCTGCTTTACTGGTCTTATGGTGGGGTCGATGTTCAACCTGTGTTCGGCAACTGTTGGGCTGATTCCCACCAGATCCTCACTGCGAACGAGAAAATGTCCACGAATCTTCTTAGCAGGCTGATGAGGCTTTCCTTTATTCCATCGTCCAACCGACTCCCCATGCGAGTCTTTGTTTCCGGCTTTCCTGGAACCAATTCTATTTCTAGTAACTCCTCGTTGGGCTTGACACCTTCTTCCTCAGCTTCCTCGGGTGCCTTCGATTGCTTATTCCTCTTAGACTCCGGATCCAGACCCCCGAGCTCGGGTGTCCTCTTTCCACGCTGCACTCCCTGCTTTACGGTTGTTTGATAACAAGAAGCAGGCGACAAGCGATCTCCTGCTACTTCTCCCACCTCACCTCCTACGGGAATTTTACTTTCATGTGCGCGGTAGAGGCTATGCTTCAATTTGTTGAGCCACAGCCGTCCTAAATGGCGTTATAGGCCGATTTGGTGTCCACCACTAAAAATCGAGTGTCTTGACCTTCCGATGGGGCATCCGACCTAGTGCTACTGGAAGCACCACTTCTCCCAGGTTGCACCTCGGTCATACGGAGACCCACGGAGCGGTATCTACCTTTCTCAATTCCACTTCCAGGTTCATCTGTTTGAAACAGTCATAGAATAAGATGTCTACTGAGCTTCCCGTATCGATAAACACCCTTTGCACATCGTAACTGGCGATTTCCGCTGTGATGACCAACGCGTCATTGTGGGGCATATGTATCCCATTACAATCCATGGGGCTGAACTGAATGATAGGCCCACTGCCTACAGAGGCGACCTCCTTGAGTTGATGACACCTAGCCTTTCATGCGTGGGCTTTTCTAGCCTGATTAGAACTTCCGTCGGTTGGTCCTCCTGATATCATGTGGATCACTCCTTTTTTTGCTGGGGGAGCAGCGGGTCCCCGAGGAGCTTCTCTTTTCACCCCCGCCCCTCCTTGGGGCATGGGTGGTTGCCTCCGACCTCCATTTCTCTGTTGATATGTGAACTCCATCAGATGTCCCGCTCGGACCAGCCTCTCGATCTCATCCTTAAGGTGCTTGCATTCGTGCATTTTATGCCCGTAATCATTGTGGAATCGACAATAAAGCTCGATTTCGTGGGTGGGCCTATTAGGGCGAGATGCGAGCCACTCGATGACCACTGCTCATCTTACCCTCAATCGCTTCCAAAACACAGGCTATCCTCATTGTTAGTGGGCTGTATTGGTCAAATCTTGGTCGCCTTAGAGCGATATCGTTCTTCTTCCGATCTGTTTTCCCCATGACATTTCTTCCCGAGGCAAATTTCCTTGAAAGGTGTACTCCTCCCGTCGTATCAATCATGGACCCCTTTCCCCATCCTCGGGCTTTTCATGCAACTCCTCCATATCCTTCTCGGTTTCCTCAACGTTGATGTACTTCGAGCATCGGGCTAAGACCTCATCGTATGTTACAGTAGTTTTAGCTAATGAGGTGCGTAACAACCCGGCCTCGATCCTGTGTCAAGGCACTTGGTTTTTACTTCTTCGCGACGAGGGTACCTCCGGACACGCCTTCGTGAATCGGGTCACATAAGCTCTCGGCGCTTCTCGAATATTGCTTGATCTTGAACAAGGACATGAAGGTCTTTTGGTGCGCCACAGCGGCTGGCAAAGTGCGTCAGAACGCGAGGCCGAAAGTTTTGAAGGCGGTGATTGACCCGGGGGTATCTGGTGGAACCAATCTGGTGACTCTGTCGGTGTGGCCAAGCATGCCTGCAACTCACGGCATCCGAATATCTATGTAGTCTTGCCATGTTCTCGAATCGGTATAAATGTCGGGTAGGATCGAGAGTCCATCATAGGTGAAGGTAATGACCCTAAACCCATACGGGAGCTCGGCTGTAGTATGCCTTCGAGAAGGGATGGCACGGATGACTTTCCATGTCCCTCCCGCAACCCTCTGCCGCAACTCTTCCAGGCTCGTCTGCATGCCGGATATCAAGGATCCTGCGTTTTCTGCCTAGATCGCTCCCATATTTTGGATAACTCTCCCCATGTTCTTCCTGTGATCAATTTCTTCCGCCCATCCGATAGGATGGGTATTATTTTCGTGGTACCCTTTGTTTTTCGACCTCCGGGTCTTACGGATTGCACCGCGATTATGTCAGCTAAGGCTTCCTTCGTCAGCGTAATTGTGCTTGGTGCGACTTCTTCTACAGGGGTGACGGGTGTTTTCTCCAGAGTCGCTTCTCCACCCGCCGCTGCTAGTTCCTCTTCTAGATTTCTGGGTATTAACTCCCCTGTTCTCTTCTGGTTCATTTCTTCTGCCACTACTAACCTCACGTCTCAACTCAAAGTGACTCGATGTCACACTTCCCACAGACGGCGCCACTTGATGTAACCGAGCTGATCGGTCACCAAGAACCGGGTTAATCTTAGAAGTTTAGCTAAGAAAACCCAAAATATATGAAGTACTCTCTTTTCTTTTTCTCTCTAAAATATGCTGTATTCTCAGAGTGTGTCCCTTTTTGAGGAACCCCCTCTCTCCCTTTTATAGGAGGAGGATGCCTTGTTATCTGAGATCTTTCCTAATTCCTAGAGAGAATCCCGGATATCCAGGGATTCAAGCTGCGATTTTCCATCCCTGGATTTCCGGGATTGCGAGGTATGGGCTCTCAATCCCTGGATCTCCGGGATGGCAAGGTATGGGCTCTCAACCCCTGGATCTTAGGGATTACATCGGGTGAGTCAGGATCTTCTTTCTCAAGAGTTCGACCTTCCTGAGTTCGGTGGTTTTTAGGTCGGCTCATCCCTATTCAAATCAGTAGTTTGAGAGACCTTTCAGGTCGGCGACCTGTTATCGGATATCATAGGTCAGCGGGGGCCTCCGAGGTCGGCGCCCTTCTAACAGATGTTACAGCTAAGTGGGGCCTCCGAGGTCGGCGACCTTCTAAAGGACCTTGGGGTTGTCATCTCCTTATCTAAGAACCTAGGTCGGACCTTTATTGGTCCATATTATAAACCGGGTTTTCAGGGAGCGTACATTCGACGTCCTATCAGCCACCATGGACGATGTTTTGAGATCGCCATCTTGATTTTGATGAACCGGGTGGTAGCATATCCGTCAGTAGTGGCGGCGTTGACCGAGGATAAAAGAAGTTGCCTATATCTTTGTCTTTTACGTGAGGTATGTACTGTGTGTTCATTAATATTATGTGTGTATGTTGCTGCCGTAAAAAAAATAAAATAAAATAAAAGGGGTGATAAACAGAAATTAAGTAGAAGAAAAGAGAAGAAAAGGCGATAGAAAGAAAGGAGGAATGCACAGAATAGAAAAGGAAAACACGGAGAAGAAGAGAAGGGTAGGTAAGAGAAGAAAAGTAATAAGAAAATATAAAAAATAATTAAAAAAAAAAGAAAGTGGACAGCACTTGTCTGCAAAAGCAAAAGAAAAAAAAAACAAATCACAACTTGAAGTCACCGGAAAGTGACAAGAAAATTAATAAAAGAATAAAAGAATAAAATATTCTTTTAATTTATTGAATTATACATTCGTTTTTCTTACATATAAGATACATATGATATCAAAATTAATTTTTCTTGATACCATCATGATCTATTTTACGAGAGCTTCAATTTGACACTAATATTGATATGAATGTTAACTCTTTTCATATATGTTATTATTACAATGTACGAATCAATATCCAACTCCGGAAACCGCAAAAAAAAAAGAAATTTATGAATACATACCCTTACACATGCTATTAACAGCAGTCGATATTTCGACGTATACCTTGACGATGACTATATTTTTGAGGAATTGATTGGACGATCCTGCTTTGGTAGAAGTAGTTAATTATTTTTGCAGTTTAATTTCTATCTTTTATTTATCTCAAAGTGGTGGTTTGAAACCACACATTTATCGAATTTTATTTTCTGCAATTACAATACCTCCTATGTGATGAGTTCAATTATCACAAGATGGATGGTTTTACATGTACGCAATTTATATATTATATATCACCATCGTGGTTGCAACCAATTGGTTATACCACATGAATGGTTCATAAATCCTGCTCCCGAAGAAGCAGTTGATAAAAATAAATCCTACTCCGGGGAAGTAGTTGATCGATTATCTAAATCCTACTCTGAAGAAGCAGTTGAAAGAAATAAATCCTACTCTGAAGAAGTAGTTGATCAATGATTCAAATCATGCTCTAGAAGAAGAAGCAGTTGATGGAAATAGTATCCGTTCTCCATGATTATTAAAACACGAACGGAGAAAATTGAGCAAGTGATACTAGATGCTATCACCGATTAATTATAAAAAATCCCATGCAAATACACAGCATGGTGGGTTCATTTGACAAGTGATATGGAAAACTATCACTGGAAAATAATTGCTCAATAAATCTCATATTAATTATATTACATGGTGGGATCATTGAAATCATATCAACATGACAACGCTTATCGATAAGCATATGTCACATATTCGTGAGAATAATGTATTTGCATAAAGGCAAAAGATGATCTTATTATTGCTCTGGAAGAAGCACAACAGTCGAAGTGAAAATATCGAAACTAGCTGAAAGGGAGTAAACACTCGACAATATGAAACGTGAAAAAGAAAATACATATGAAATCCATAAAAAGAGAAGGGGTGCGTCTCGAGAGTATAAAACTCCGTAACTCTGCCACCCCCTAGCATCAGGGTTTATAATGAAAGATCTAAAGGATCTAAACTTCTTTTTCGTTTGGCGCCAATACTCTGTGGCTGATGAGCTTTGACTTCCAAATTCTTAACTAAAATATATGCCTGAAACTTTATAAGTAGATTAGCAACAGTGTCAGCACATATTACTATGTCCCGTGATGGCTGAGATATAAACTTGTGATCTACTCCTTGGTCCAGAAAGGCAAACAAATCGCTGAAGAAATTATTAATATTCAACAAACCTATTGGTTTGGTATGGAAGTCCCGCTCAGCCCATGACGAGATGTTGAATATCTCATTGAGTGTGCCATAGCCACCTGGAAGAACAATAAAGGCATCACTATTATTCACCATATACATCAAACTATCATGCACAGACTGTGTTTGAAGCATCAGCCCAGTTGAACCCCCTATACTACTGGTTCTAACTATGGGATAGTGTAAGGCACTTGTTACTCTTATTCTCCCATTTTGTGCAGCCTCTAAAAGATAACCCAAAAATCTATAATTACTCCCACCATACAATATATCGATTTTGTGTTTTCCTAATTCTTTTACGAATTGATATGCCATATCTATATGCTGGACATGACCTATCAGTTTGGATCCACTTAAAATACATATAGTTTTAATTGGATGAGATCTATATGAGGATTCTAAGAACTCCATGTTTCTACACTAGACTTTCAAAATACTTTTATGAGAGATACATTTTCTGATTTGTGGATCCCAAATTTAAAGAACAAACTTCTTTCTAAACGACAAATGACTTCACTATTTTCATTGAAAACGGAGCGGTAGATAAGTCATTACTTTTGACACAATTGCAAAAGAAAACAATAGATATAATATTATATTTTTCAATGAAAATGACGGTACCGATCGGCAGTTGAGAAATTTAAATATTGAAAAATAATATTCATCAACTTGCATTATTTTTCTATTACCTTATACCAACTTTGACATAACGGACTTACAAACTGGATCTTTTGAGACTAATTTTTCATGACTATAATGTTCCCATTCATCCTTAAATTGTATCCACAAAGCCATTAGTTCACGATGAACGTATCCAATGGGATGTGTATCAAGAATCTGTTGAATATCATGATCCATAGATTCCTTACTCAATCCATCCTTGATAAATGCTATATTATTTTCTCGATTTTTGGATACAAACCCTACAGATTTGCATCGTGTGTCACATGTCCACCGAGCACATTTATAGCACCCACCTAATCTTTTTACTCTTCGTTTCTTTGCAAAACTACTCTTACCTGTACCTGGCATATACTTAAATAAATTTGAAAATTCGCCAGATAGTCGAACTTGTGCTTCGATCAACCATCGAATATCTTCTGGGATGCCATTTCTCATTAGCACCCTTAATCTTTCGAGTCGAGCTCGATAAATTCTTTTTATGATATTCACTGGAAGAGATGGGTAATATTTACGAAGATTCGAAAGCATTGAATCCATTATGATATTCATACCCTCGGTATGGGTGAATTTTGTGTATACAATGATAATCTATTTATAGATTGGAATTATGCGTATGAGATTTGACTCCGCGTCCTGAAGCGTATGAACTACGGCTCTATATTTGAATAATGAACATAATATGACATGTGGGAGCAGCGACTCCATGTTGATAATGATGTGCAATAATGGCACCGAAAGATGATGTGATATGCCGGTAAAATATTTATATGGTGATATAGACACATCGTCTTCAAATATTTGTTCTCGATTAAAATCACTACTAGCCAATATTGAGAATGAATCCCTAATAAATTTGGAATATATTAAGGGGGAGTATGGACCCACTTCCTCTACATGTGAACTATTAGATATTATGGATCCACTAGATAGTCACATGTTTATATGATTCGTAATCAGAAATTTACGAGATGATTTGCTCACGGTTTGAGCATATATTCCAGATCAGATTAAGCTAGTAATATATCTCAAATAAACTTGAATAGATCCCAGAAAGGATCAAGATATGCGCATACAAGTGGGATATCCATTGGCATACTATTCAAAGTCCTCTAGCTAATATCGAGAACATAATATATAAACTCCCATGACTGAAAATGAATACTGAGATATTGTCATATGTGTTTGCTGCTCAAGAAATCTCTTAGCATGAGGGGGAGTATTGATAGTTGGAAATATGCGAAATGCATCACATTATATCCTCACAACTGAAATATGAACTTGAAGTTCAAAGATGCATGACAGATTATTAATCTTTGGTACCAACTACAACTGCTTTGATAAATACATAATAATTCCCCGAATATGAATCAAAGCAAATGATAAAAGGAGGCATATACTTTTGAGAAGTATATAAACATAACCACAATGTGTAATTCCAATGGATGATTGATAATGAGATATCTCGGCAAGTTATGTTGCCATGGGGAAATAAATATTGAAAAGTGTCGACACAACATAGCGCTATGAATGAAATGAGGATATCAATGATTGGAAAGATGATATCGATAAATGATATAAGGATATCCATGACTGTGAAATATGGATATTGGAAATGAGGATATTAAAATCCATGATTTGTGAAAATGAGGATATTGAAATCCATCAAAATTGAAATATATGCCCTTATAATAAAATGAAACATATGGGCTTATTGAAAGTGACTCCTCAAGAGATTTTAAATATATTACCGGTGCGTGCAGTCACTCAAAATAAGGTGTTGTGAAAGAAAATTATCTGTTGTACTCTTTTCCTTGACTGAGGTTTTATCCCACCGGGTTATTCCAGTAAGGTTTTTAACGAGGCAGGTTAATCATAACTGATATGAAATTTCCAAAAGAGATTTGGAATATATTGCAAATAATATGAGTTCGATATTACAAACTGCACTGAAGATGATACTCATACAAATCCCTGGGAGATCATTGAAATGCCTGGGGTATATTTGTATAACATACGCGTTGCACTCTTTCTCCCTTGACTGAGGTTTTGTCCCATTGGATTTTCCTAGCAAGGTTTTTAACGAGGCAACTGGAATGACGTATTAGTATGAATAATGTACTCTTTTCCCTTAATTAGGATTTTTCCCATTGGGTTTTTCCTAATAAGGTTTTAACAATGCATATTCATGGCATAATGAGGAACATTACAAAGATCAAGATTATTCCTCAAAGCTTGAAAATAGAAGGAGTAGTTGTACTCTTTTTCCTTCGATCAAGTTTTTCCCACTGGGTTTTCTTGACAAGATTTTAATGAGGCAACACATGGATACTCCAACAACGAATGATATATATGACAGATTCACTCAATTTTTGTCCCACGAGGTTTTACTGAGACGGCACAAGAATATTCATACAAGAACTATCAAGATAAGGAGGAGTAAATGTAACACCCCCAATCCGCTCAGGGAAATTACACGCCGTAGACCCTCTCCTCGAGGATCTACCAGGCTGATAACTAAAATCAAACATCTAAACCTCGCCTTTAAGGCTAAAATGACTTAGTAGACCGACTTGGTCTTTCAATAATAACATACAACTCAATTCCAAACACATACCCACGCAGGGGTCAAAATACAATAAACTCCCGTACAACGGGGAAAAGATACTGCAGCGGAAAAGAAAATACAACTAGACCAATACGACATCAACGGATCCTCGTGTGATTAGTATCGTTCATCTTTCATCATCCTTCGTGCCGACCCTGTGCCATGCTCCAAAACCTGAATGCAACAATAGACATCCACCCCCCGAATACTCGGGGTTAGCAAACTCCACCGTTTCGCTAGTGCAAGTACAAGTGCAAAAATACGAGCCATACAATTCACATTCCACGAATAACAATAACCGGGAATCATCAAAGATCCAAACGTGAGGAAAAGTACTTCCGAGGCAAGAGTTTGGGTAAAACATTCAAACCGAAAGACCATAATTAAGGGGAACAATTTGTAAAAGCGATTTAAAATGCCATCGAGAGTTTTAATAGAAAACAATTTAGGATTATCAAATCCTAATCTTTCCAAAATCAACAGGTCACATGACCCCAAAGGTTTTGTTTTCGCAAATAGAAGACCGACAACAATTCACGAGGTTAAAACCCGTCACGTGTCCTCGGCGGACATAAAATCAATACAATATAATCACCCAAGATACGTAAACCTTGGTCACCAAAAATACAACACCAACTCGTGAATCCAGGGCTATACCATTGGATTCCCTTCGTGGCCCCGTCGGACCCTCCCAAGGTGAGAAGAATGCGTTTTCGAAATCATATACACCAACTCGTGAAGTTTTACTCGTGAATCCAGGGCTATACCATTGGACTCCCGTCGTGGCCCCGTCGAACCAACCCACGATGAGTAAACACATTCACAAAACATAAACAACCGCACTCGTGAATCCAGGGCTATACCATTGGATTCCCTCGTGATCCGTCGGACCCTCCGAGGTGAGCGAAATACATTCACACAATTAACACGTCACAACAAGGATATTCATATAATCCACCAAAGGCAACGAACACAAGGTACGACATAATCGTCAAATCACAATGCACTGAAATGAGATAATATATTCATACACGCATTATGAAGCGCAACATCAACACCAAAAATATCCAAAGAATTCACGTAGTCACTTACAACTCACACCATTTACAAAACACACGGTTTTGAAAGAGGGCCTTTAACGAGGCTAGCCGAATATTTTGAAAGCGAAATTCAAACGATCAAATAAACACAAGGATACGATCACTAATTATCATATCCATAAAACAAGAAAAGTATGGACAAGGTACTTGCCTCGAATAAGAACAACGCGGAGAATCGACCGAAGTAGGTTGGCCCGAACCGACTACGAACCCGCCGACTCCACCGAACGCCAACTCACGTTCATAAACTACGAAGGACAATAATAACAATGAAATGAATTTCATAACACGACTCAAAGCCGTTGAATTCAAAGAACGAATGACGAAAGTTCACGGATTTCCCCCAAAACGGCCAAGAACACGATTCGTTACGGCAAATCACGAAACGGAATTCGAAGTTGAAATATGGATATACAATCCATAGAATATGTTTAACAACATCATTTAACCATAATCGATCCATCGAAAATGGATGAAAAACGAGATCGGGGACAAATCCCCCAAAAAGTCAACTCGAAGGAAATCAAGAAATATACTTCGATTCGACGAAGAACAATGGAATAAATGATGTTAAACACAAGAATACTACCAAGATTAATCATACCCATCATGAATTAATCAACAACACGGAACGAAGCACACGAAATTTCAAAAAACCCCAAAATCACGAAATAACGGTTCGAAGGAAGATTACCTTGATTCATTTGGATCAAAGGATGATAACGGACGATTGATTGATGTTATGGACTCCAGAACTTGATGGTTTTGTTGTTATACAACATGGCTTAAATCGCCCATGAATCGCCATTCGCGGACGGAGAAGGAAGGAAATGAAAAGCGAAGTGAAATGTGTTGCTCGGCCATATTTATCTTGGGCCGGACTAGCGTGCACTAGCCTTCCGGACTAGCGTGCGCTATCGGCCCGGTATCGGCCAGTACCCTCGGCCGGGGCCCACACGACCGGCATCACCAACCAACCTGCCGACCAAACACTGTCGACCGACTCCGCTAAGCGTGCGCTACTGGCGGAAGCTGCGCCTTGGCTGTCGATAGCCCTTTGGACTAACCAACTTATCCAGTAACGTATGCTAGTCGGCCGGCGTCGCTACCCCTGCCGGTTAGCGTGCGCTACGGCCAAACGGCGGCGTGCGCTACTGCCGATCTGGCCGAGTCGAGAACCTCGAAATCCCACTGCCCGGGCTCGATAGCGTCGCTAGGCCACGGCGGCGTCGCTACACTGCCGGTTAGCGTGCGCGGACCTTCCGGCCGTGGCGTGCGCTCGCCGGTTCTGCCGCACCGTCCGTGGTGCCATGTCGTCCGGCGATCCATACGCCGAGGGCTCGGCGACCCGATTTAAACGTCATGAGCGAACACGGCGAAAAGTTCGCGGACAACATAAACGACTCGAAATGAAAGCGTAATACCATAATTAGTCATACGCGACCAAAAAGCGTCGAGACAACAATTACAGATACGGATACGTAACTTTCAAGAAATTACAAAATGGCCCAAAGCGCGGAAACCACGATACGTGATCGAATAACCAATCCGAAGTTCACAACACGTCTAACAAAGTTAAACGGACTTGCGGGAAACTCGAAACAACGGTTTGACGAGATTCGCAAGAATCGAACTCAAGTGCGGAAAAGTCGCTAAAAGCACGGAACTCAACAAAAGCGACACCGAAACGAACTCGGATGTCAAAAAGTGTAGAATTAATCATTCTCAGAATGACGAAACGGACATGAGCGAGTCGTCAAAACAGACTTCCGCCGAAAAAAGAAATTACCGAAAATCGAAAATTGCGGATATTACATTCTACCCTCCTTAAAAGAAGTTTCGTCCCGAAACTTAAAACAAGTAGGGAGAAGAAATATTCCGCCAGGAAAAACTCAACGAGATACACAAGAATGCGTAACTAACGCCCAACGGCGAAATGTTACAAACAACGCAAAAGAGTATACGGCGTGTAAACACGCTTCACGACGACCAACACAACGTCGCCGTTAGGGATATAATAAAACCAACAAGTGACAAGCGTCATCAAATGGATAATACAATCAAGTCAATTATCCGAGCAATCGCAAAACACAATGAACAAAAATCAATACGATTGACCAACCTAACGGTACATTGATCGACGCAGCCAAACGGCGAACAAATACGGAATTCCACCGCCTAAGGTTGAAAGATCAAAAACGAGACTAATTTCCCAAACTTAAGGGAATTAGGAAGGAGCCTGAATGCTCAACGATCAAGAAACGAGGACAAAAACCGAACAAACAAACAAACGATCGAGACAACAAAAATCGAACAATCATGTCCGAAACACGAAGGATAGTAAAATTCAAACAACAACTCCCAGGATGATCTGGTGAGAACTACAAGACATGCATTCCCATAAGATCCACAGGAAATGGAATAGCGATTGAAAAGTCACAACGACAAACGAGTTATTCTGAAACAATACCACACTCGTTCGATCAACAAAAGTAAGGGGCAGGACAAGCTCACGAATGTCAACAAACATAAATGAGTCGACAAAGTAGAATATACGGAAGTTCAAAATCCGATCCACTTCGAATAAAAGAACTAGTAGAACCAAATGATGTCACTTCCGAACAAGGTTCACAAGAATCGAACCGAACTCGGAAAAGTCACAGCGATACCAGATCAACCCAAAACAAGATCACAGTTCATTCGAACGATGAAACCGAAATACAGAACAAGTTCGGAAAGTATCAACGAACACGAGCGAGCCGATAGAATTGAGAAAGAGAAAATGCAGGAGCCAAATATAATACGGGTATTATATTCGACCTCTTCTAAGAGAAGTGTCGTCCCCGAAACTCACAACAACGAAATCAAGGCGACAACACAACAAGAAACCTGTAACACCCCGAGATATTCGGAATAATTACAGCGCCGTAAACCCTTTAAATAAGGATTTACAAGGCTAATTAAAAAGGAAAGTGAAAATAAGACGTCAATACTGCGAAAATTCGAGTTTATGAAGACGTACAACTGGTTCACGGGTAATTAATACAACCATATCGAATTAATATCAAAGGACACACGTACTCGAGTACGGAAACCAAACCAAGACAACAATTCTCCAATAACAATAAACATCACTGAACCCCTTCGTCGTCACGTCGGTACTGTGGCTGTTTCCCTGCTCCTTGGCTACCTGAACATCAAAACAAATGTCCACCCCTGAAGGGGTTAGCAAAACAATGCTAGTACAAGTATCGTATTTAAACAATTCGAATATGCATCAACAATACACAACAAGACATATCACACGGGCTTCCGCTACCGGAACCCGACAATGCGAATCTACAAGATTCCATTACACAGCATGGGTATTCCAATGATCCAGCGCCCTCAGCATAGATCCCAAGATGATCCCGTCGGACCAACACGAGGTGGAAATAACCCGTCCAATGATCCAGCGCCCTCAGCCTAGATCCCAAGATGATCCCGTCGGACCAACACGAGGTGGACATCCGATCCAGCGCCCTCAGCATAGATCGTACAACGTATACAAACACAACTCATGCATACACATATGCCAAATCATTATGTTCATCAACATGAACATATAAACAATATACAACGAATATCATGACAAATCAACGAAGTAAATATCATGTTCAACAACATGCATAATCATATGTATACTCCAAAAATACCGGTATTAACATATCACGATACTTGCCTCGAAGATGGCAAGAATGATATACTTCAATGCTCTCGACGCACTCGAAGGCCGCCCCCTCCGATCAACGTAACAAGCTCGAACCTTAACAAAAGGAACGATATACAAATCATCTCGAGTCGAACAATGGCCTAACAATTCGACCTACGGCCGAAAAGCTCAAACTAAACAAGCTGCCTGGATTGCTTAGCGCGCGCTACGTATTATACGTAACGTGCGCTAAGATGAACTGTTAGCGTACGCTATCATATAAGACTAGCGTGCGCTAGCCACAAATGGCGATCTGGCTCGGCTGCCTCATAACGTACGCTACGTACGTTCTGTGCGAAAACCGAACCTCGATAGCGCACGTTAAATCACACATGTTAGCGTGCGCTAATCGTGCATGGCAGAATACTACGAACCGAAAACTGGGTTGAATGATGAAGAACTCATGAACCCTATGGTGATATTACAAGTTATCCTCGGGCATATCATGCTAATAAGGTTTCTGGAAGATTTATGATTGTGAAACACCAATATACGGATAGTTATCTCGATATCACAATTCCTCTACGATCTTCAAGAAATAATCTAAGTTCCATCGTCTTACGTTCCAAAACACATGATTCCAACGTATACAACGTATCAACTGGGTAAAATCCGATTACTTGATCATAAATCGATTTAAACATGCTTAGGAGTCCTTATAATAAGATGGTTCAAAGGTTCATCGACATCTAGTACCGATACGTCAAAAGTATCCTTCTAACATGTGATGATCGATAAAACGAGATACTAGCTATCCAAACATGATTCAAACTTCCTCATGAACATTACTAATCATTGGTGAAGAATCACCTACCTCAAAGTAGTGAAGAACACGGATGAAAATGAAGCAATCCAACACCCAAGGCTTGAACACCAATCTCCAATGATATAAGATCTTCAATCTCGAACTAGGAGGTTGATATGGAGTGTTTAAGACGAATGGAGTTATGTTTCAAGTGCAAGAGTTCGGGTTATGGGGGAAAAAAGGACTGAATTCACGAATAGGATCTTTGTCTATTTATAATAAATGGCTATTAGCGCGCGCTATATCTTGTCCGTAGCGTGCGCTAACGGCTCACGATCTATCTTGTACTCGGCACTTAGCGTGCGCTACGCATAGACCTCTAGCGTGCGCTAAGGCGTTGACCGGCTTTTCCCGGCCGTCAGTACATCCGACAGATCCGGCGAAGTCCCGGCCGGATCTCACCTACCGCACGTCTCAATCGGTCGACCACGCATAGCGTGCGCTACTTACACTCGGTAGCGTGCGCTATAAAACCAGGTTAGCGTCGCTACCCTTAGCTTTGTAGCGTGCGCTACATGCACAGAATTTCATCCTTCGAATCGCATACACGAAATTATATGCTCGACGACATCGGATTATGAAATACGGAGAATAATACTCATACAAAAGTACAATCATTACAATATCACAAGTTCCAATTACATAACAGAAATCTCGGGTATTACATCCTTCCTCCCTAAAAAGAAGTTTCGTCCCGAAACTTAGGATGAAAACAACTCCGGATATTTAGCCTTCATACCGTCCTCCGTTTCCCAAGTGGCCTCTTCGACTCCATGTCGTGACCATTGTACTTTAACCAAATGTATTGGTTTATTCCTCAATTGTTTGATCCGGCTCTCAAGTATCTTGATAGGTCTCTCTTCGAAGGTGCCATCATTAGCTATCTCGATCTCGTCGAAATCAATGACGTGACTGGGGTCCGGTACATACTTCCGTAGTTGGGATACGTGAAACACATTGTGAACATGACTTAGCGATGGCGGTAAGGCCAACCTGTACGCTAAATCCCCAACTCTCTCTAGGACCTCAAATGGTCCGATATATCTTGGACTAAGCTTACCTCTTCTCCCGAAACGGAAAATCCCTCGTGTAGGAGACACCTTCAATAGTACGTGGTCCCCAGCGTCGAACTCTAGAGGGCGACGACGTACATCTGCATAAGACTTCTGTCGACTCTGGGCAGTCAACAGTCTCTCTCGAATCAAAGCTATTTTCTCTTGAGTCTGAATAATCAATTCCGGTTCCGTCCCGATCAGATCCGAAGAATCATCCCAACACAGAGGCGATCGGCATCTCCTCCCGTACAAAGCTTCAAATGGTGCCATCTTGATAGAAGCGTGCCAACTGTTATTGTAAGTGAATTCGATCAAGGGCAAGTGAACTTCCCAATCAGTTGACCAATCCAACGCACAAGCTCTAAGCATGTCTTCTACAGTTTGAATAGTCCTTTCGGACTGACCGTCTGTTTGGGGATGATAAGCTGTGCTAAAATTGAGCTCAGTCCCCAAAGCCTTGTGAACTGCTTTCCAGAAGTGCGACACGAAACGACCATCTCGATCCGAAACAATGGTCTTTGGCGTCCCATGCAATCTGACTACCTCCGCAATAAATACTCGCGCCAATCTTTCGGGTCCCCATGTATCCTTGATTCCTAGGAAATGAGCTGACTTGGTTAGTCGATCAACTATAACCCAAATCATGTTCATTCCCGATCTAGTCCTTGGCATACTGGTGATGAAATCCATCGAAATGTCCTCCCACTTCCATTCAGGGATCGGAAGCGGCTTTAACATCCGGCAGTCGCCGATGTTCAATCTTAACTCTGTGACAAGTCAAACACTTGAAACGTGCTGCCACGTCCTTCTTCATATTCCCCACCAAGTTTTGTTTTAGATCCTTATACATCTTACTTTGCCGGGTGAATAGAATAGGGCGCGCTATGAGCTTCTTTCGTAATAGTCCGTCTCAAATCATCATCATCGGGAACGCAAAGTCGACTTTGAAATCTCGAACTCCATCATCTGTATCACAGTGCAGGGCTTTTCCTTTCTTTACTTCATCACATAATCGAAGGATCGGGAATCGTCCAGCTTGGACTTGATTCGCTCGACTAGTGATGAAGTCGGTTCCATCACATAAAGTCGCCCTTGGATTCCTGGTGCCCATATCTCAATCCTTCGCGGATCGGTTCTCGTTGAATCTTTGATGCAGGGCGTAAGAGCTTCCAACACTCGAAGAGAAACGGGTTTACGGCTCAATGCATCGGCTACTACATTTGCTTTCCCGGATGATAGAGAATCTCTAAGTCGTAATCCTTGATCAATTCCGACCACCTTCTACGCCTCATGTTTAATTCCTTCGTGAAAATGTATTTGAGGCTCTTATGATCCGTAAAGATCGACAATGAGTGCCGTCTGAGATAATGTCGCCAAATTTTCAAAGCAAAAACCACAATGCTAGCTCCGGATCATGAGTCGGATAATTAACTTCCGTGCGGTTTCAACCGCTGAGAAGCATAAGCAATCACTTTATCCTTACGCATCAACACACAACCCAAACCCACGATTTGAAGCGTCGCTGTATACCATGAATCCATCGGTTCCTTACGCGGCGCTAATATAGGTCTTTGTCGTCGGCCTCTTTTTAAGTTCATCAAAACCCACTGGCATTTCTCATTCCACGTGAACTTTTGAGTTTTACCTTGGTGAGTGAGCGGACGAGCAATTTTGGAGAATCCCTCTACAAAGCGGCGATAATATTCCGCTAGTCCTAAGAAGCTTCGGACTTCCTTCACGTTCTTAGGAGCTTCCCATTCCAAGATTGCTCCGACTTTCTTCGGGTCTACCTGAACTCCATCGGCGGATATCACATGCCCAAGGAAGGTTACTTCCTTAAGCGTAACTCGCATTTAGCAAATTTTGCATATAGTCATTTCCTTTCTCAAGATGCTCAAAACCACGCGTAAATGATCAGCATGCTCCTCTGCGCCCCTCGAATATATCAAAATGTCGTCAATGAAAACGACCACAAATTTATCCAAGTATTCCAAGAATATCCGATTCATCAATTGCATGAATACCGCAGGAGCATTGGTAAGTCCGAATGGCATCACCACGAATTCATAATGCCCGTACCGGGATCTGAAAGCAGATTTCGGTATGTCCGATTCCTTAATCCTCAATTGGTGGTATCCTGATCGCAAGTCAATCTTCGAGAATACCCTCGCCCCTTGCAGTTGATCAAACAAGTCGTCGATCCGAGGTATAGGATACTTATTCTTGATCGTCATCTTGTTAAGCTCCCTTAATCAATACAGTCGGAGGATCCGTCTTTCTTAGGACAAAGAGAACAGGCGCTCCCAAGGGGAAACGCTCGGTTGAATATAGCCCCTTGTAACAATTCCTCCGATTGCTTCTTGAGTTCATACATCTCGGTTGGCGCCATGCGGTATGGTGCCACTGAAATAGGGGTTGCTCCGTGCTCTAATTCGATGGTGAATTCCACTTCTCTTTGCGGGGGTAACCGGGTAGCTCGTCAGAAATACATCGAGAATTCATTCACAATCGAAATAGACAGAGCTCTATTCCTTCCTCCTTCCTCATGGCATAGCACCAAAGTCCGTGACATCCACCTTGATAATTTCACACTTTCATTGCCTTGATCAATTTCCCCGAGCTTCCCGGTCTCCATCCTCGGAATAAGTGTTCGATCCGTCATCGGCAATGATGGAAATGACTCTCTCTCGGTAATTCAACACAGCTCCATAACGGTTGAGCCAATCATCTCCGAGAATTAAATCGTCACCGCATATGTCAACTACAATAAGATTCGATGGCCAATCTCTCCCTTCTATCGATCTTGAAATCCCTAGCTTCTAGTGTTCCCACAATTTTCTCTCCGCTCGGTAACCCCACAACATAAGGTTCACAATTATACAAGCACGAGATGTTCAAACGATTAATACAGTTCAAAGATATAAAAGAATGCGTAGCTCCCGAATCGAACAAGACACTAACTGGTTGCAAAAGGATCTCAATCGCACGATGCAACGGCGGTGTTCGATCGTCGGATCTCCTCATTTCGTACAGGCGCGGAGGTACGGACCCGGACTGGATGTCTCTCTCTTCCCGGCGTTCTGCTGCTGAAATCCACTCTGCGTGTCTGGTTCACACTTATCTCCTTAGGAACCGGTCCGGAGTGCGGGTGCCAACAGATCTAGTAGCGGCTCCACTGAAAGCCGCACGGTGCCCTTCTTGCCCACAATCGTAACAAGTCACAGAAGATGCGGGGCAATCTCTTCGAATATGCCCTGCTCGACCACAATTGTAGCATTTCCTTGATGCGTCCGAAACTGCGATCTTTGTCAGGAACTTCTTTCCGCCTTTAGAAGGATGTGGAGGTTTCTAGCCGAATAAAGGAAGGCGGCCCTTGCGGGCCCCACCACTCTTGTTTTGCAAAGGCCGGTCACCTTACCTTCTTTGCCTCTCCGATTTCTCCACCGCCGCCTCTTTCATGTCGTAGGCCGCTTTGTCTTGTGCTTGTCGCAACGTAGTACACTCGAATCCGGACATGTACTACCGAATCTCCGCTTCATCCGCATATCAAAATGAAAATCTTTTACGCCCGTTCGACCAAGTGTCGCACACAAGTCGGTGATGATTAAAGGTTTTAATTACATCATCACGGATGCCTCGAACTCTGTGGTGAGAAAAACTCTCGGATCTTCGCCTCTCTAACCGACGAGGACAATACATGCTTCCATCATTTGTTTGAATTCCGTCCAATCCGCATTATGGTTCTCGGGTCGAATAGCCTCCCACCGGTCAAAGGCCTCCCGGTCGGAAAATCTTTGGGCAATGGGAACCTTAGGTCCTCGGGACGCTTAAGACCCGAATATCTTTTCCAACTCCTTGAGCCGGTGATCCCAAGTAAGTGCCTCACAGATCCGTCAAATTTTGGCGGGTGCAATTTAACCACCTCAGCAAGCCATCTGTCTCCCCGGTTATCCTCATGGTGCTGCTGTCCCATCGCTGTCTGCATGCGATCAACGACCTGGGCGAACTGGTTTATCTGCGCCACCACCTGTTGAAGCACTCCCGGCATGTTCGGATTTGCGTCATCATTCGGTGATCCTTGCCGCCTCCGAATGGGAATCGGTTCGACTAGCCGATATTTCTGGGGTAGTTGCGGAATCCTCATGTCTCATATTACCACGTCCGCATCCACGACCGCGTCCGCGTCCACGACCTCCTCTCAACATACTGTAAACGAAATTTCTCAATATACAGAACAAAATTTTTGAAATAAGGTCCGTCAACACTCACAAAACGGTAATTAAGTAAAACGGTAGTATAAGAGATTAAGAGACTTACAACCACGGTCCACATGACGACTTCGGCTGAACAGTGATGTTACAAACGACCCGTAAATCAAATAACGTAAACAGACCCAAATAAGACCCGACTGCCAAGATATCCATAAATCTTAGCTCCGATACCATATTCTGTAACACCCCGAGATATTCGGAATAATTACAGCGCCGTAAACCCTTTAAATAAGGATTTACAAGGCTAATTAAAAAGGAAAGTGAAAATAAGACGTCAATACTGCGAAAATTCGAATTTATGAAGACGTACAACTGGTTCACGGGTAATTAATACAACCATATCGAATTAATATCAAAGGACACACGTACTCGAGTACGGAAACCAAACCAAGACAACAATTCTCCAATAACAATAAACATCATCAACCCCTTCGTCGTCACGTCGGATCTTGTGTTTCCCTGCTCCTTGGCTACCTGAACATCAAAACAAATGTCCACCCCCGCAGGGGTTAGCAAAACAATGCTAGTACAAGTATCGTATTTAAACAATTCGAATATGCATCAACAATACACAACAAGACATATCACACGGGCTTCCGCTACAGGAACCCGACAATGCGAATCTACAAGATTCCATTACACAGCATGGGTATTCCAATGATCCAGCGCCCTCAGCATAGATCCCAAGATGATCCCGTCGGACCAACACGAGGTGGAAATAACCCGTCCAATGATCCAGCGCCCTCAGCCTAGATCCCAAGATGATCCCGTCGGACCAACACGAGGTGGACATCCGATCCAGCGCCCTCAGCATAGATCGTACAACGTATACAAACACAACTCATGCATACACATATGCCAAATCATTATGTTCATCAACATGAACATATAAACAATATACAACGAATATCATGACAAATCAACGAAGTAAATATCATGTTCAACAACATGCATAATCATATGTATACTCCAAAAATACCGGTATTAACATATCACGATACTTGCCTCGAAGATGGCAAGAATGATATACTTCAATGCTCTCGACGCACTCGAAGGCCGCCCCCTCCGATCAACGTAACAAGCTCGAACCTTAACAAAAGGAACGATATACAAATCATCTCGAGTCGAACAATGGCCTAACAATTCGACCTACGGCCGAAAAGCTCAAACTAAACAAGCTGCCTGGATTGCTTAGCGCGCGCTACGTATTATACGTAACGTGCGCTAAGCTGAACTGTTAGCGTACGCTATCATATAAGACTAGCGTGCGCTAGCCACAAACTGGCAGTCTGGCTCGGCTGCCTCATAACGTACGCTACGTACGTTCTGTGCGAAAACCGAACCTCGATAGCGCACGTTAACTCACACATGTTAGCGTGCGCTAATCGTGCATGGCAGAATACTACGAACCGAAAACTGGGTTGAATGATGAAGAACTCATGAACCCTATGGTGATATTACAAGTTATCCTCGGGCATATCATGCTAATAAGGTTTCTGGAAGATTTATGATTGTGAAACACCAATATACGGATAGTTATCTCGATATCACAATTCCTCTACGATCTTCAAGAAATAATCTAAATTCCATCGTCTTACGTTCCAAAACACATGATTCCAACGTATACAACGTATCAACTGGGTAAAATCCGATTACTTGATCATAAATCGATTTAAACATGCTTAGGAGTCCTTATAATAAGATGGTTCAAAGGTTCATCGACATCTAGTACCGATACGTCAAAAGTATCCTTCTAACATGTGATGATCGATAAAACGAGATACTAGCTATCCAAACATGATTCAAACTTCCTCATGAACATTACTAATCATTGGTGAAGAATCACCTACCTCAAAGTAGTGAAGAACACGGATGAAAATGAAGCAATCCAACACCCAAGGCTTGAACACCAATCTCCAATGATATAAGATCTTCAATCTCGAACTAGGAGGTTGATATGGAGTGTTTAAGACGAATGGAGTTATGTTTCAAGTGCAAGAGTTCGGGTTATGGGGAAAAAAGGATCGAATTCACGAATAGGATCTTTGTCTATTTATAATAAATGGCTATTAGCGCGCGCTATATCTTGTCCGTAGCGTGCGCTAACGGCTCACGATCTATCTTGTACTCGGCACTTAGCGTGCGCTACGCATAGACCTCTAGCGTGCGCTAAGGCGTTGACCCGGCTTTCCGAAAGCCGTCCGGGTACATCCGACAGATCCGGCGAGGTCCCCCGGCCAGATCTCACCTACCGCACGTCTCAATCGGTCTGACCACGCATAGCGTGCGCTACTTACACTCGGTAGCGTGCGCTATAAAACCAGGTTAGCGTACGCTACCCTTAGCCTGTAGCGTGCGCTACATGCACAGAATTTCATCCTTCGAATCGCATACACGAAATTATATGCTCGACGACATCGGATTATGAAATACGGAGAATAATACTCATACAAAAGTACAATCATTACAATATCACAAGTTCCAATTACATAACAGAAATCTCGGGTATTACAAAACCGACAGAAACATCCTTCAAAGGCCTCTCAAAGCCGATTCTGATAACTGCGCTGGAGCGCGAACTCCGAAAGTCTCGGTAGCCAATTCGCAAAATTGAATTCGGTGTCCATCGAGTCCACACTTGAAATGTGTTACCGACGAGAAGGACAACATACACGTGCATGCCCCGGCACATCACGGTTGAAACGTCTCGGCTCGGCATACCGAAAATACAAATGCTCGATACAATGGAACAAAACACCGCAAAACAACATACCGGAGATGCCAACTCAGCATAACATATCAGCGCATACAAAAATCACAACAACAACGGCATCGTTCGACGATTACAACATCCCGAACGATAGCCAGCACACAATCACAAACATCATGAAATAATCACCCATGTGTATAACGCACAAAAATCCAACCTTTAACAACTCACACTAGTGCGACAACACGCAAATCACCACGAGGCGATAAACAGTAAACACCAGTTCACACCTCTCACCGAGGGCTAACAAAACATATGCGTGGCAAACGACTCAACGCTCACGCCACCAATTCAATCACAATTCGGGGTTAACACCGTAACGAAAGTTCGAAA
Organism: Orobanche coerulescens; assembly: GCA_033398695.1. Lineage (NCBI taxonomy): Eukaryota > Viridiplantae > Streptophyta > Magnoliopsida > Lamiales > Orobanchaceae > Orobanche > Orobanche coerulescens. The sequence goes on along the minus strand of CM065816.1, from coordinate 40,670,456 downwards.
ACCATACACGCATTTCCGGTCCGCAAACAGGAATGATAGGTTTTAAAAACGAAAACCTCCTTTTGAAGACAGTTTGGAAACAACATTTGATCTTGAGTATCATTTTACAAAAAGTAGTACAAACACCATTATCGAGACTTTGAAAATCATCTTGCGTTTGAACAAAAATGAGGACACCTTTCCTTTAGTGAAAAACTTTCAAAAATATTCGACCCTTGGGTCTAAGCAACTACATTTGAAAATACTTCAAAAATATTTTTGGTCCTCAACCGGAAAACTTTTGAAATGTATTGCGGCATTAGAAAACACCTTGAAAACACCGCAAGAAAATAATTCGTTTTAAAAGTACGTCCCGAATTTTAATTTTCTAAGATACTCAAGGTTTTCAAAAATAATTCAATGGGCTAGAATGCCCAAAAATTTCAGGTAATTACAAGGAACAATATAGCGTCGTGGGTCCCGCGCCTAATCCACCGTGCTAAAAACCATTCACAAAAACGCCAAAAGGCCGATGACGGTAATATTTCAAAAACTCACAAAATCCATTTACAAAATACTAGATTCCGTCATAAGAATTTCGCCAAAATGATCAAGGCCATAATGCCAAAAACTCGGTTAAGGAATTGATTTTGAAATAAAACTCGGTCGGTAAAATACGAAAGCCATTCTGAAGAACTCACGCAATGGATAAAAGAAATAAAGTCAAACATGCACAAGACAGAACACTACTCCTCATATGAACGAAAAATGGGAGTCAAATAATCACGTATCAAGAAATCAAAATCCATAAGAGGATTCCGTCAATTAACTCATAATAAAAAAAATAGCTCGTGTCACACGAGGCACAACACAAAGAAGGGAGACTTACATCCACAGTTCGCACGAAGATGATGATCGCCCCACGATACTAATCACAACAAACCAACTCGGGCACGACGCGTCGCGACACGATCGGATAAAATCCGACGAGACAAAAACTCAATAGACACCACTGACCCGACAGCCTAGGTTTCCACAACCTAAGCTCTGATACCATTCTGTAACACCCCCAATCCGCTCAGGGATATTACACGTCGTAGACCCTCTCCTCGAGGATCTACCAGGCTGATAACTAAAATCAAACATCTAAACCTCGCCTTTAAGGCTAAAATGACTCAGTAGACCGACTTGGTCTTTCAATAATAACATACAACTCAATTCCAAACACATACCCACGCAGGGGTCAAAATACAATAAACTCCCGTACAACGGGGAAAAGATACTGCAGCGGAAAAGAAAATACAACTATACCAATACGACATCAACGGATCCTCGTGTGATTAGTATCGTTCATCTTTCATCATCCTTCGTGCCGACCCTGTGCCATGCTCCAAAACCTGAATGCAACAATAGACATCCACCCCCCGAATACTCGGGGGTTAGCAAAACTCCACTGTTTCGCTAGTGCAAGTACAAGTGCAAAAATACGAGCCATACAATTCACATTCCACGAATAACAATAACCAGGAATCATCAAAGATCCAAACGTGAGGAAAAGTACTTCCCGAGGCAAGAGTTTGGGTAAAACATTCCGAAACCGAAAGACCATAATTAAGGGGAACAATTTGTAAAACAGTTTAAAATGCCATCGAGAGTTTTAATAGAAAACAATTTAGGATTATCAAATCATTCTCTTTCCAAAATCAACAGGTCACACCCAAAGGTTTTGTTTTCGCAAATAGAAGACCGACAACAATTCACAGGGTTAAAACCCACGTCACGTGTCCTCGACGGACATAAAATCAATACAATATAATCACCCAAGATACGTAAACCTTGGTCACCAAAAATACAACACCAACTCGTGAATCCAGGGCTATACCATTAGATTCCCTTCGTGGCCCCGTCGGACCCTCCCAAGGTGAGAAGAATGCGTTTTCGAAATCATATACACCAACTCGTGAAGTTTTACTCGTGAATCCAGGGCTATACCATTGGACTCCCGTCGTGGCCCCGTCGAACCAACCCACGGTGAGTAAACACATTCACAAAACATAAACAACCGCACTCGTGAATCCAGGGCTATACCATTGGATTCCCTCCGTGATCCCGTCGGACCCTCCCGAGGTGAGCGAAATACATTCACACAATTAACACGTCACAACAAGGATATTCATATAATCCACCAAAGGCAACGAACACAAGGTACGACATAATCGTCAAATCACAATGCACTGAAATGAGATAATATATTCATACACGCATTATGAAGCGCAACATCAACACCAAACATATCCAAAGAATTCACGTAGTCACTTACAACTCACACCATTTACAAAACACAGACGGTTTTGAAAGAGGGCCTTTAACGAGGCTAGCCGAATATTTTGAAAGCGAAATTCAAACGATCAAATAAACACAAGGATACGATCACTAATTATCATATCCATAAAACAAGAAAAGTATGGACAAGGTACTTGCCTCGAATAAGAACAACGCGGAGAATCGACCGAAGTAGGTTGGCCCGAACCGACTACGAACCCGCCGACTCCACCGAACGCCAACTCACGTTCATAAACTACGAAGGACAATAATAACAATGAAATGAATTTCATAACACGACTCAAAGCCGTTGAATTCAAAGAACGAATGACGAAAGTTCACGGATTTCCCCCAAAACGGCCAAGAACACGATTCGTTCCGTCAAATCACGAAAACGGAATTCAAAGTTGAAATATGGATATACAATCCATAGAATATGTTTAACAACATCATTTAACCATAATCGATCCATCGAAAATGGATGAAAAACGAGATCGGGGACAAATCCCCCAAAAAGTCAACTCGAAGGAAATCAAGAAATATACTTCGATTCGACGAAGAACAATAGATTAAATGATGTTAAACACAAGAATACTACCAAGATTAATCATACCCATCATGAATTAATCAACAACACGGAACGAATCGGACGAAATTGCAAAAATCCCCAAATTCACGAAATTAGGGTTCTAAGGAAGATTACCTTGATTCGCTGGATCAAAGGATGATAACGGACGATTGATTGATGTTATGGACTCCAGAACTTCATGGTTTTGTTGTTAAACAACATGGCTTCGTCGCCCATGAATCGCCATTCGCGGACGGAGAAGGAAGGAAATGAAAAACGAAGTGTAATGTGACTACTCAGCCATATTTATACTGGGCCAGACTAGCGTGCGCTAGCCTTCCCGGACTAGCGTGCGCTATCGGCCGGTATCGGCCGAGTACCCTCGGCCAGGGCCCACACGACCCGGCATCACCAACCAACCCTGCCGACCAAACACATCGACCCGACTCGCTTAGCGTGCGCTACGGAAGCTGCGCTAGCTGGCATCCCGGTAGCCACCGGACTAACCAACTTATCCAGTAACGTCGCTAGTCGGCGGCGGCGTCGCTACCTCTGCCGGTTAGCGTGCGCTACGGCCAAAGCGGCGTCGCTACCTGCCGATCTGGCCGAGTCAGAACCTCGAAATCCCACGCCCGTGCTCGATAGCGTCGCTAGGCCACGGCGGCGTCGCTACACTGCCGGTTAGCGTCGCGACCTTCCGGCCGTGGCGTGCGCTACGCCGGTTCTGCCGCACCGTCCGTGGTGCCGCAATCGTCGGCGATCCGCCACCGCCGTGGCTCGGCGACCCGATTTAAGCGTGCGGAGCGAACACGACGAAAAGTTCGCGGACAACATAAACGACTCGAAATGAAAGCGTAATACCATAATTAGTCATACGCGACCAAAAAACGGGTCGAGACAACAATTACAGATACGGATACCCGTAACTTTCAAGAAATTACAAAATGGCCCAAAACGCCCGGAAACCACGATACGTGATCGAATAACCAATCCGAAGTTCACAACTCGTCTAACAAAGTTAAACGGACTTGCGGGAAACTCGAAACAACAGTTTCGGACGAGATTCGCAAGAATCGAACTCAAGTGCGGAAAAGTCGCTAAAAAGCACGGAACTCAACAAAACGACACCGAAACGAACTCGGATGTCAAAAAGTGTAGAATTAATCATTCTCAGAATGACGAAACGGACATGAGCGAGTCGTCAAAACAGACTTCCGCCGAAAAAAGAAATTACCGGAAATCGAAAATTGCGGATATTACAGTAAATTTACGAGATCACCGATTGCTGAAGTTTTATCCCACAGGGATTTCCTAGCAATATTATGATGCAACATGATATGATTGTCACAAGCTCCAGTACAAATAGTTTGAAAGTTTTTCTTCCATTGGGTTTTATGTAAATAGTCATTCAAGGGGGAGTGTTATAATATACCTTGAAAGTGACATTTTAATTACCCATTTGTTTTTATATAATGTGAATGACTATTATGCCCCTGATGTAATTATATAATTATGATTGTGCCATCAGAAGTTTTCCTATAAATAGGACTTCAGTTATTAATGAAAAACACACCTGAGAATCATTCTCTATTCTCTCTCTCTAAAATCTCTCTCTACGATATTTCGATTTTATAACAGTGTTGTTTTTTTATGGATGATTTGTACATATATATATATATATATATATATATATATATATATATATGGGATCATATGAGAATGGTTTTTATGTTGTGAATTGAGAATAAATCTGTGTGTGATGTACGGTCCAGATTGGCTTATGCATGCAATATATGCATTTTGTGCATCAAACTTGCAATTCATAAAAACTCTGCATTATATGTATCAAAATATCGATGCACTACAATATTACATTCTATGCATATGTTTTTGTGAGAATAAATCTAGGCCATCCATTTAATCAAGATCTATGGATCAAATTCATTTTTATTTCTTAACTTAAATATCATTCTCACGAGAATTCACCGCTATATATATATATTTGGCTTACATGGATGGCCGAGCAAATGGTCGGGTTGGTTAACTAGAAATGGAGTAAACATGAGGCTAGAATAGTAAATATATTTTCCTATATATACTAGATTAATTTCGGCGCATTGGCCGACATCCACACATTATGAACCACATAATGACATAGAGATGTTAAGTAAAATCGATCAGAAGTATTAGAACACATATTTGTTTCACAGTCATAAAATTTTCGCCTAAAAACTATATGTTGGTTTAATTTCTATATGAAAACTTGTCATTTAAAATGACATATTTTATCATAATATCCAAAAATAATGGCAATAGAGAACTTCAGAAGTAGGACAGGACAAAAAAGCAAACTTAAAAAAATTGCTACTTCGGTACTAACTACACTCTCCATTTGTTTTAAAAGAAATGTCCCCACATTTTTTTTAGGTATTCAATTTCCTTAATCCACGTTGTCTTTTATATTTAAAATTAAAAAAAATATATTTTTATTAGTTGTTGGGAGAAAATTAAGGAGAGAGCTTAAATTTTGAAAAAGGTTGATTCGGTAGTTGCAATATATATATATATATGTGTGTAACAGTAAAGTTTTTAATAGCGTTGGTGATTCTTTCGATCGGCTCTAATGGCAGTGTCGAGTCCATACTCTGTATTTACTTTGGCGGAACATATCTTATGTGACGACTTACTAAAATATTCATTCATTTATCAAAAAAAATTATTCATATGTCACTTTTCCAACCTGAACCAGTTTAACAAGGTAAAACTCATGTTGATTATATGAAAATCAATAGACCTGAGACAATGGTTATGAAAAGAACAAAATGTTTACTTATAATTAGAGCTTGTTAAAATGTTGACCCCCACCTCCCGGTTTATAGGGTCGAACTACTCTAATGAAAATCTTAACGTCACAAGCACATCCCTACTAAATCCTCAAGTCGAAGGTTCACGTGTACCTATCACAACCTTTCGATTCCGTCATTGACTGTCCCGGAGTGAAATCCGTGTGACGAATCGAGGGTGAGTCGGTTCGAGTATACTAATCCAATTAGCATACCTATAACCTGTGCTCCCACTAACCATTAGTGTTCGACAGGCACTCTCCATGTCAAAGAACATGTCATACAAGTCTTCACATAAACTTAACGCCCAGTCAAGTTTCATCGACTTACGAACGATTAAGTATTTGAGCTATAAACCTTTCCAGTGCCGACCCCCTTATCCAAGGAGTGGAACGTTTTGCTCTCAAATACACGGACTAGTTTCTACATGTATATTTACGAGTTAGGAATGCCAGTAACTACCAGTAAATAAAGAAACATTTATTGCCTTATATAAATGATTTACATAATTACAAGTACAATGCCCTCACTCAGCATCCTCTGAGTGGCATTCGAGGGCATACTCCTAACAATCTCCCACTTGCACTCAATGCCACACACTATGGTATCTAATACCCATGTTCTCCAGATGACGCTCCAAGCTAGTCTGAGAAAGTGGCTTGGTCAGTGGATCGGCGACGTTGTCGGCCAAGTCTACTCTGTGCAGCATAATGTATCCCTTGCGAACAAATTCTCTTACGAGATGATACTTCATCTCAATATGTTTGGTGCTGTTGTGAAACCTCGGCTCCTTGGCCTGCGCTACAGCTCCGTCGTTGTCGCGATGCAGTAGACAGGCGACTCGGACATGGTATCACTTGAAGTTCTCCCGAAACTTCTTAATCCAGAACCCTTCCTTGGAAGCCTCCGAGACCTTGATACTCGGCTAACAGTGGAATCGCGATCGCGCTTTGCTGGCGCTACGCCAAGAATCACTCCTCCATTAAGAGTAAATATGTAGCCAGAAGTAGACATCGAGTCGTCCTTCAGTCCTTGGAAGTCCGAATCAGTGAATCCCACCACATCCAATTCTCCACCGCCATACATCAGAACCATATATCTAGTTCTTCTTAAGTACTTGAGAACGTTCTTTACGGCAGTCCAATGTTCCCTACCTGGGTTTGCCTGAAACCTACTCACCACGCTTACAGCATGCGCAATGTCAGGTCTCGTACACAACATAGCATACATAAGGCTACCCACGGCCGAAACATATGGTATATTACTCATTTCCTTTCGTTGTTCCTCACTTTGAGGACACATCTTCAAGGAGAGTTTTATTCCATGTTGCATCGGTAGGAACCCTCTTTTAGAATCATCCATCTTAAATCGCTCAAAATTTTTATCTATATAGAGGGCTTGGGAAAGACCTATTGTTCTCTTCGCTCTATCCCCGTAGAGTCGAATTCCAAGAATATAGATTGCTTCTCCCAAGTCTTTCATGGAGAAATTACTCGAAAGCCAAGCTTTCACAGAACTGAGCATTCCCACATCATTTCCTATTAGTAGAATGTCATCCATATATAGTACTAAGAATGCGATCTTGCTCCCACTAACCCTCTTGTATACACAAGGTTCCTCTTCATTTTTCACGAAGTCAAACTCTTTGACCACCTCGTCAAAACGAATGTTCCAACTACGCGATGCTTGCTTCAGTCCATAAATGGAACGCTGAAGTTTGCACACTTTCTGAATATCGACTTCGGACACAAAGCCTTTAGGCTGTTCCATATAGATTTCCTCCTCAAGGAATCCATTAAAGAAAGCCGTCTTTACGTCCATTTGCCATATCTCATAATCGTGGTAGGCAGCTATAGAAAGCATCATGCGAATAGACTTGATCATGGCTACGGGCGAGAAGGTATCGTGGTAATCGATCCCTTCCTTCTGGGTATAACCCTTTGCCACAAGCCTGGCCTTATAGGCGTCAACCTTGCCATCACCATCAGTCTTTCTCTTGTAGATCCACTTGTTCCCAATAGGCACTATGCCCCTGGGGCGGTCTACTAGAGTCCAGACCTGATTGACATGCATCGAGTCTATCTCAGCTTCCATAGCTTCACGCCATTTCGCGGAGTCTACATCCACCATCACTTGGTCATAGGTCGTTGGGTCCATCTCTTGGCTATCACTTGGAACCTCATGGAGACCCATCTCCTCCAAGTGCACAAGCCCATACCTCTCAGGTAAGTGAGACATCCTACTAGACCTACGAGGTGGTTGTACTTGTGTTTCAGAAGGTTTGGTTCCAGTTTCTTGCACAGGTGTCTCCCGAGGACTTTCATTGTATTCTTCTAAAGAAATACTTCTATCTGCTCCGCCTTCCTGAATAAACTCATCTTCCAGGAAGTTTGCTTGTAAAGAAACAACGATCTTTCGATCTTCGGGCATGTAGAATAGATATCCCATCGTCCCAGACGGGAATCCAATGAAACGTCCCTTCGCGGATCTAGCTTCCAACTTCTCCACCTTAGTCTTCTTGACATAGGCGGGACATACCCAAATCCTAATGTGATTTAGACTTGGTTTCCTGCCCTCCCACATCTCATGTGGAGTTTTAGGAACGGATTTGGAAGGACATCTGTTCAAGATGTAAGCGGCAGTCAGGAGTGCATACCCCCACAGGTAAATCGGTAAGTCAGTATATCCCAGCATGGAACGGACCATGTTCAACAAGGTCCGGTTTCTCCTTTCTGACACACCATTTAACTGAGGAGTGCCTGGAGGTGCTAGTTATGAAACTATTCCATGTTCCTTAAGGAACTCATCAAAATCCGTACTCATATTCTCGCCACCACGGTCTAACCGAAGTGCTTTGATATGATTACCAGTTTGTTTCTCGACTAGGGTCTTGAATTTCTGGAATTTCTCAAAGGCCTCGGATTTATGTTTCATTAAGTATACATAACCATACCTAGTATGATCATCTGTAAACATAATGAAATATTGATATCCGTCACGTGCTGCTTCCAAAGCGCCACATACGTCGGTATGGATTAATCCCAGTTTATCAGCGGCTCTTTCAAAGGTCCCTTTGAAGGGGGACTTAGTCATTTTGCCTTTTAAGGCAAGATTCACAAGTAGGAAAGAGATCCGATCCCAATGGACCCATAAGTCCATCTTTTTCCATCTTGTAAACCTTGGTCTGACCAACATGACCAATTCTAAGATGCCATTTCAAAACTTGATTGGTTTCATCCCTACCACGTTTTCTAGTCATAGTATTCACAACTACTTTGTTGCTGAGATTTAGATGATACAATCCATTTAACAATGTAGCAGTACCCACTAGTTTATTTCTGAAATAAATTTTGCAGGAACCATCACCAATGAAAAATGAAAAGCTTTTTCAGTCCATGACCGGAATGGATACAATGTTTTTGTGCCCCTTGGGCAAAACAAGTACATCTTCTAAAGTCAAAACAAAGCCGGATTCTAAACCCAAAAGAAGTGATCCTATGTCGGTCGCCTCGACACTATGCCCGCTTCCGACTGTGATCATAACTTCTCCAGCTCCAAGCTTCCTACTTTGTTCCAGATCCTGATTCATGGTACAAATATGAGAACTAGCACCAGAATCCAGTATCCAGAAAGTAGAAAATATAGTAGCAGAACAATTTGTTTCCAAAACTAAAAGTTTTGTACCTGAAGTGCCATGAAGAATCGGACACTCTCTAGCCCAGTTGCCCAGCTCACCGCACTTGAGACAAGTGTCTTTCTTCTTGCTCTTTGGAACCGTTGGAGCCTTGCCCTTGAAGTCCTTGACATGTGGTACAGTCTGCTTCTTGGTCTTTTTCTTCTTGTTCTTAGACCTCCGAGGTCCAGAAGAAATCACAAGAGCAGACTCCTTCATCCGCGGAGTCTTCATCTGAGACTAAGCAGTCACAAGTTTGTTCATTAGCCCAGCTAAATTACATGCAATCTCATTGCAGTTGAAGTTCATAACAAACTGTGAGAAGGAATCAGGGAGAGACTGTAGGATAAGGTCGGTTTGGAGAGAAGTATCCATTTTAAAATCAAGAGCCTCCAATCTCACGACCATGGATATTATTTTGAGGACGTGTTCCCCAACCTTCTCACCATCCTTCATCCTCGCACCGAACAGTTTCTTGGATATCTCATATCTAGCAGTTCTGCTGTGTTCACCATAAAGTTCGGTTAAGTGAGATAGAATCTGCCTAGCAGAAGTCATTTTCTCATGAGCTCTCTGAAGCTCATTAGACATAGAAGCCATCATGTAAGCACGGACTTTTACGTCATCCTTAACCCACTTTTCGTGGTTTTAAATCTCTTCTTGATTGGCTCTGGTCCGCACAGGAGGCGCCGGAATGTCCGTCTCCAAGACGTATCCCAGTGCCTCTATACTGAGGACAATCATCAGATTGCGGAGCGAGTCCACAAAGTTAGGTTCAATCAAGGTGTTCTTTTCGAGTAGAATTGCGAGTGGATTCATTGTCATATTGAGAGTTATGTCTGCATTAAGTATAACAGATTAATTAGTGACTTGTTATATTATGTTCTGAGTATAGAATTAAGGTCTTTTCTATTCTTGTTACCCAGCTCCCACTATTTTTATCGGAATAACACACTTCCATATGAAATCCGGAAGTATCGTCGCTCTACTTCATAGTGGTGATCGAGTTCTTTATAAATCTTAATAGAGGGCAACCGAACAGGTTTCTAGTCTATTAATTTTCATAAAGTGGTGTCCAACACCAACCCATCTAATGGATGATTCGATCTTCTTTTTCCCCTTGTTCACTCCCCTCAACCTATACGGTTTCTATGGTTCGTGAACAAGTTATGTTTATACCATCGACGCAAATCAGTTTCACAATTGAATCTTATCCGGCAACCTATCAGGTTTCTAGGGATAAAATTTGCTCCAACCGAAGGCATCCAATGCACTCCCGATAATTTATCCATCCTCCCCAAACGACTACCCCAATAACTCGGAAGCATAGCACATCCGATTTGGATTTCAATTTCCCGAAAGCTCGATGGAGGGAAGGAAAACCTTGAAACCTTATAAACTTAATAATTTGTTGTGGGAGAATTATCGCAATTAATGTTAGACTTTGCACATTAATTCATTTAAGCGCATTTGTGACATTCATACAATATGAAACAACCATACACAACCTAGTTGCTACCAACATGTGGTTGATGGACCGTTCATAGAAAACAAAAACTCCGTAATCTAATTACAAGTCTTCGTCTTCTCTAAACGGATCTTCCTCCGGTCTTCGTCATTACATATAAATTTTACATTGAAAATTGCATCCTAGATACAAATATTTCTAGTAAAATAAATAGGCTCAAAACGGCCTTTACAACCCAATCGAATAAAACGAACGATTCAAAGCTAAGTCCACAAACCACATCCCCATTCAAAAGTATTCATCCAATAAATACTATATAAATGGAAAGCGTAGAGGTACATTGATCCAATCAATAATACGAACCGATCCAATCGATTCACACAATCGGTAATATGAAAAACGTTCAAATAATTCGGTCGATCACAAGTATTCCAATAAATCAATTTTCCCTTATAAAAAGAAATACCATAAATCATTTTAATCATATTAAATCCAATTTAAAATGTGGGAAATCATGTTTAGGAATACACGAAGAAAACAAGCCCGAAACGGGTCCGAAATAAACAGCTGGCAGAAAACAACATTGGCGCGGTAGGCCGCCAGCAGACCACGGGCCGCGCCCTCGAGCCACTGGGCCGCGGCCCACAAGACATAAACATTCCAGCAGGCTACAACAGCCACAGGCCACGGCCCCACTTAGGACCACTCCGTGCCGTCAACGGCAATTCGGGGCTAGTTTTTTGACCGGATATCCAATATCTATATTTTTCAACATTCATATCTTCAATATAAATCATATTTCCTAGAAAATGAAGATTTATATTTAGACATAAACTTACGAAAAATACAACTATAACGAACCGAAAAACATATACCACAATTATGACTAAAATGATTCCAAATCATTCACCATCTAATCGAGCATTCCAAATGCCAATATCGTATATACGGTCGCAAGACTTACGCTCCGATACCACTGTTGGGATTCGGTGCCTAAAACGAAGGCCCAGCGGAAGCGGTAAAACGAAAATTAATTCGATCCGAATCCTATGAGGATCGATCGAGCTACGTATATACGAATAAAACGAAACACAAGATGATACGAGAGACATACCCTTGTAGTCCATTGATTAAATGGTATCCTTCTCTTGAGCTATTCCCCAAGCTTTAGTTGCTCTCCACGAATCCAATCCGCTTGAAGCTCTTGGATGATCCAACGCCGAAATACCGCATCTCTACTTGCCACGCGCTGGAGAAACGAACGGAATGACGATCACCTTGCTATCCTCCAAGGATACGGCTAGAGCTAGGATGATGAAGTTTTTGATTTTGATTATAACACTCTAAGTGTATAATCTATATCTCTCAATGAATCCTCACAATATTTCTCCAAGAAAAATATGAAGATGATGAAGAACACTTTGAAGACTAAGAAAACTATTTTCTTCTCTCCTTTCTTTTGCTCAATTAGTGAGATACACTTGGTGAGGGGGAGAGATATTGTCTTCTTTTTATTCTTCAAGAATCAAGACCATATCACATAAAACAATAGCTTAAAAGATGTTGTCCCCTTGGTGGCCATATGTCTTCCACCTATTAAGGTCAAGACCAAGACCTAAGGGGGGTGGTTGGTAAGGGGCGGCCATCTAGAAGACCCGGATGGGTTTGGTTCATTTCGGACTCCCGTGAGTCCAAATAGATAAACTCCTATTCCGTTCCGATGTATTTATATCGATTAATTAATCCAATTAATTAATCATATCAAATACATAATAACATAATTAATTTCTCCAAGAAATAATTATATCTAGAAATTAAATTAATCACCTAGTAATTTATTTAATTCAATAGGCCATAAATCAATTTATCCAATAAATCGATTTAAACATCTAATGTCCCAAATTAGATATCCAATATCTAATATTTATAATGAGAGATTAAGCTCGATTCATTCCGTCATCAATCCTATTGCGCGACTCGGTAGGTTCGTCTCAATCAGCAATGGGAGGAACCAAAAAGTAGTGGCACCACCTAGCCAGCCTGGCGGCCTACACTGTACCCCAACTGAGAACGAATGATTGGGATCATTCAAGAATCATTCTGTCATGAATACCAGTATACGTATAAACCCTTCTTTCAAATGTCCCGATCAAGTTATAGGGTCACAGTCAGTCAAATCCTATCTGTACTTGACGCTATGCATGCGCTAATGCAAATCGAGATCATTGAGCTCTCGTGTATCCAATACAACTAGCTCCAGTGCTTTGGCCAAATACTTATGATCTCAACTGCCAATAACCGCATAGGACATTTAACCCGCTCACTAACGGGAGAAAGAATTCTATCTTGGTATTGAGTAGGACCTGCTACTTGCCCGTTAAGATGCACATCGAGGTTGACCCCCACCTCCCGGTTTATAGGGTCGAACTACTCTAATGAAAATCTTAACGTCACAAGCACATCCCTACTAAATCCTCAAGTCGAAGGTTCACGAATACCTATCACAACCTTTCGATTCCGTCATTGACTGTCCCAGAGTGAAATCCGTGTGACGAATCGAGGGTGAGTCGGTTCGAGTATACTAATCCAATTAGCATACCTATAACGTGTGCTCCCACTAACCATTAGTGTTCGACAGGTACTCTCCATGTCAAAGAACACGTCATACAAGCCTTCACATAAACTTAACGCCCAGTCAAGTTTCATCGACTTGCGAACGATTAAGTATTTGAGCTATAAACTTTTCCAGTGCCGACCCCCTTATCCAATAAGGAGTGGAACGTTTTGCTCTCAAATACACGGACTAATTTCTATATGTATTTACGAGTTAGGAATGCTAGTAACTGCCAATAAATAAAGAAACATCCATTGCCTTATATTAATGATTTACATAATTACAAGTACAATGCCCTCACTCAACATCATCTGAGTGGCATGTAACACCCCCAATCCGCTCAGGGATATTACACGCCGTAGAACCTTTCCTCAAGGATCTACCAGGCTGGTAACAACATAGAACAACTCAACAATGCCTTTAAGGCTAAAATGACTCAGTAGACCGATTTGGTCTTTCAATAAATACATACAACTCAAATTCATTACATGCCCACGCAGGGGTCGAATACAACACACTCCCGTACAACGGGAAAGAATACTGCAGCGGAAAATAAACTATAACTAAAACAATGACATCATACGGATCCTCGTGTGATTAGTATCGTTCATCTTTCATTATTCTTCGTTCCGACCCTGTGTTATGCTCCCAAACCCGAATGCAAAAACAGACATCCACCCCCCGAATACTCGAGGGTTAGCAAAACTCCACTGTTTTGCTAGTGCAAGAACAAAGTGCAAATACGAGCCATACAATTCACATTCCACGAATAACAATAACCAAGAATCTTCAAAAAAAACCAAACGTAACGAAAAGTACTTCCCGAGGCAAGAGTTTGGGTAAAACATTCCAAAACCGAAAGACCACAATTAAAGGGAACCAATTTATGAAACAGTTTAAAATGCCATCGAGAGTTTTAATAGAAAACAATTTAGGATTACCGAATCCTTATCTTTCCAAAATCAACAGGGGTCACAGCCCAAGGTTTTGTTTTCGCAAATAGAAAACCGACAACAATTCGCAGGGTTAAAACCCACGTTATGTGTCCTCGACGGACATAAAAATCAATACCAACTCGTGAAGTTTTTACTCATGAATCCCGGACTCACCCATTGGAATTCCCTTCGAGGCCCCGTCGAACCTACTCAAGCTGAGTAAAATACAATCACCAAACATACACACCATTCTTGAAGTTTTTACTCATGAATCCCAGACTCACCCATTGAAATTCCCTTCGAGGCCCCGTCGAACCTACCCAAGGTGAGTAAAATACAATCACCAAACATACACACCACTCGTGAAGTTTTTACTCATGAATCCTGGACTCACCCATTAGAATTCCCTTCGAGGCCCCGTCGAACCTACCCAAGGTGAGTAAAATACATTCACCACTCGTGAATCCAGGGCTCAACCCATTGGAATTCCCTCCGTGATCCCGTCGGACCCCCCGAGGTGAGCGAAGCAATCATGCGCAAATAACATATCACACCAATGACATCCAACAAATTCACCCAGAGGCATCAAACACTTAGCAAAACACCACGTCAAACCATAATGCACCGAAAAGAGATAATATACGTACACACGCATTATCAAGCGCAACATCAACACCAAACATATCCAAAAGATTCACGTAGTCACTTACAACCCACACAATTTACAAAACACACGCGTTTTGAAAGTGAGCCTTTAACAAGGCTAGCCAAATCTTTTGAAAACTCGTTTCAAATAACCAACAAACACATTTAGACGGTCACCAATCATCATATCCACGAAACAAGAAAAGTATGGACAAGGTACTTGCTTCGAATAAGAACAACGCGAAGAATCGACCGAAGTAGGTTGGCACGAACCGACTACGAACCCGCCGACTCCACCGAACGCCAACTCGCGATAATAAACTACGAAGGACAATAACAACAATGAAAATGAATTCCATAGCACGACTCAAAGCCGTTGAATTCAAAGAATGAATGACGAAAGTTCAAGTGTTTCCCCCAAAACGGCCAAGAATACGATTCGTCCCGTCAAAACACGAAATGGAATTCCAAGTCGAAATATGGATATACAATCCATAGAATATGTTTAACAACATCATTTAACCACAATCGATCCATTAAAAACGGATGGAAAACGAGATCGAGAACAAATTCCCCAAAAAGTCGATTAGAAGGAAATCAAGAAGTATACTTCGATTCGACGAAGAACAATGGATTAAATGATGTTAAAAACAAGAATACTACCAAGATTAATCATACCCATCATGAATTAATCAACAATACAGAACGAATCGGACAAAAAAGCAAAAACCCCAAAATTCAAGAAACTAGGGTTCTAAGAAGAGATTACCTTGATTCGCTGGATCAAAGGATGATATAGGATGATCAATCAATGATATGAACTCAAGAACTTCGTGGATTTGTTGTTAAATAACATGGATCCATGGTAACCACACCTCCATCCGCGGAAGAGAAGGAATGGAATGAGAAAAATGGTGAAAAACCCGGCTGCAGGGCCTTAAATAGGCTGCCTGCCGGCAGGGTTACGTACGTAACCGGCCAAGGCTTATGTACGTAACCGAGTCACTGCCCCAAATCTGCCGGCCCGTTACGTACGTTACCTGTCAGGGCCTTACGTACGTAACCGGCCTTACGTGCGAATCGCGGCCGTAACTCGGCGATCTTGCGGCACAGGCCCAAATCGCCGGCCATGACTCGGCCGGGGCCAACTCCGACGGCCCAAACGACCCCGAAACCCGAATCTGAATACGAATCGAAGATACGGTTATGAAGTACTCGCAAATACGAATTCGAGCACTAAGAGAACACACGATTCCGACCACCCGAAGGCTCGAAATTCGACAACGGAAAGTAATTACCCCAAACTTTGGGAAATTACGAAAATGGCCCAAAACGTCCGAAATACACGATACATGATCGAAACACCAAGCCGAAGCTCGCAACATGAATAATAACATTAAATGAACTTACGAGAAAGTCGAAACAACAGTTTCGGACGAGATTCGCAAGAATCGAATTCAAGTGCGGAAAAGTCGCCAAAAAGCACGGAACTCAACAAAACGACACCGAAACGAACTCGGATGACAAAAAGTGTAGAATTAATCATTCTCGGAATAATGAAACGGTCATGAGCGAGTCATCAAAACGGACTTTCGTCGAAAAAAAAAAGAAATTACCGGAAATCGAAATTACGGGTATTACATTCTACCCTCCTTAAAAGAAGTTTCGTCCCGAAACTTAAAACAAGTAGGGAGAAGATGTAACACCCCCAGATTTAACCGGAAATATTACAGCGCCGTGGGCCCCGAGATGGAACCCACAAGGCTAAAAGAAATTTTCGCAAACATTTACAAATGCCCAAGAGGCTAACGACAGTATTATCTATTGAAAATAATCAAAGATTTATAAAACTCATTTATCAAACCGTCGTAAAAACTCATTTGAAATCGCAAGGCCAAACTGCCGACATTCAAAAGTTTAGAAAACGATTTCCAAAGTAACCTCAGTTACCAGATATCAAAAGAGCATTTCAAAATACTCACGCAGCAGAAAAAGACCAACCAAAAAGATACTCTAGCAGCGGACTACGAGAACCAAACAAGAAACTCAAAGCACACAACATGTCCTAGCCAGTATCCTCCGGGAAGCTCATCTCTTCACGACCGCTACAAGCTCGATACTCCAAGAACCTAAAAAGAAATCCCACGACGGGGTCAGCCATAACGTCCAACAATGATATCAATCACATCACATCAATAATACATACCAATGATAATACAGAATAAGAATACGACCAACGTAATCTTACCGCCATAACTTTGCTTACTCAAGTAATTCTCAAACTATCATAACCAACTCACGATACGGAAACATACCATTTCTGACTAATACGATCCATCGAATAACATCATCAAATCCCAAGACGATAACCGATCGTCCATCAAGACGAATACCAAAGGAAATACGGAACATACCTCGAGATATGAAGTGCCACGACAATCATACCAGTCTGATCCGAGATCAGATCAATGCAATACGGACAGGGTCCTAACACAAGACCTATAAATGCATACTCATATGACCTCGTCAATATGATCACAACAATAACAATCATGTATACTCAATGGAAATCCGACGATCCAGCGCCCTCAGCATAGATCCCTTTGTTGATCCTATCAGATCAACATAAGGTGGATAACTAACAATACACATGTGAACAACAACACATGATAAAATCAATGATGCGAATTCACAAGATTCCATCAACACAATACTGGTAATCCAACGATCCAGCGCCCTCGGATAGATCCCCATGATGATCCTGTCGAACCAACGCATGGTGGAAAACCTGTCCAACGATCCAGCGCCCTCAGCATAGATCCCCATGATGATCCCGTCGAACCAACGCATGGTGGACATCCGATCCAGCGCCCTCAGCATAGATCCTCATAATCCCATCGGATTAATTACACAACATGAACAACACAATACGCATACACATATGCAATTCAACACGTTCATCAACATGAACAACATAACATGCACGACAACATGACAATTTACTAGGACGACTCCATGTTCAACAACATGAAAGAAAATGTACGAGACCAAAATAAATAACACTAAACCATAATCAATATGGAATACCTGCCCCGAGTCCTTCGGGAGCAACCTCGATGTCCAATCATCACCGACGATTATCCGCAACGCTCGACGATTCAAACGTATCATGAACCATAAATATTCGAATCCTCGTCTTTATCACAATGTAACCTCGATACTCGAACATACCAATAACTGAGATAAATCATATACATTATGATTTACCCCCCCAGAATCGAAAGAACGATATGCGATCCGAATACCCAGAGTTCACAATAATAATCATCGCTATATGCATTATAAACGAAATGAAACTGAAACCATTCATTAAACATTATAACTGAGCAAGTAATAACTTGCCTCGATACCGATACGACGATGATGAGGTCGTTACCAATTCCATTGTCATCATCTACAAGTTCCTCGGTCCCGACCAAAGCAATTCACGAACATCCTCGAACACGACCGCAGCATACGGTTATAGACACCGATCAATAAACTTGACCTAGTACAATAATCGATTAAACAACAATCCGATAATAATCAACAACCGCTAAAACCACTTCACAAACCCAACGGCTCAACAATATCTTAGTTAACCACAAGTCTGATCAAACCAACTAAAACGATCACGAATTCATAAAGCAGAATATATTACCCTGCCTGTTGACTTAGCGCACGTTAATCTTTTACTGTAGCGTGCGCTAAGTTGTTCCCAATAGCGTGCGCTAGCCAGTAGGCTTAGCGTGCGCTAATAACGTGCAGTTACATGCATTTCGGATACCGATCAACATCTGGCGATTATCAAAGACTCTAAGTGATTCTGAATCATGTTCATAGCTATCAAACAACGAAATCCAATATCCTTTAACATATAGGTAATCATCCGACTTTTAATTCAAGTCATATATTCATATTTCATCTTTCTTAACATCAACAACCTAAACACCAAGAACTCATAATCATGCCATGTTCATCATCATATGAAGGAACCAACAACAACGACATCACAAATCCGAATTGAAGGAAGACATTATCCAACATATCTCTTTGAAGATAACAACTCATTCGAAACCATCTACTTCATATCAATATCTTCATATCAACAATAACATTATCATAATCCGGTAATCCAACTCATAATCATACTTATGAACTTGTTTATATGATAATCATCAGCTCAAGAACATCATATACAATCAAAACGAAATCTCAAAGTGAAGAGTAATTACCTTTTGAAGGAATGGATTGATTTCCATGGTTGAATCCATTTACAAGAATCACCAATGATTTCAAGCTTCAAATGTTGTTATGGATGATTAACTCCATCTTAATCCAGTGTTTGGAACCTCAAATATATTCCAACTCTCTCTCTCTCTCTCTCGGCTGAAAGAAGAAAGAATGACGAAATTCTTAATAACACCCTTACGCCTTTTTATAATATTCATTATTAGCGTGCGCTAACCTCTCATGTTTAGCGTGCGCTACCGCCTTAGCGTGCGCTAACTGACTTTGTTAGCGTGCGCTATCGAAGCCCAGAGGCTACTGTCTTGCTTCGTAAACTAACTTACGTACGTAATGCCCATGCATTAACGTACGTAAATCATCCTGCTGAGCGTTCGCAAGTCATTTACCTTAGCGTGCGCTAATACGATTGGCTTGCTACGATCTACACCTACCACGAAGATGCTCATGACCCCACAAGTGAAATCAACCAATAAAGCCAAGATTCCTGTTGACCGATATATAGTTAGCGTGCGCTAATCAACATGCATTAGCGTGCGCTAACACTACATTACAACATCCGTTGACTTATCGTAACGTGCGCCGAAAGTGGCACGGTCACGCGTAGATTCCTTCTCGAGGTGATCTGCACTAGCGTACGCTAACCTGTGAACGTAGCGTGCGCTAATCCTGCACGATAGCGTGCGCTATGCATGAATATCAGCGTGCGCTAATAACGCTATACTTAGCCATTTTCAGCTGTCCTTGTCCAACATCTCGACATATCAAATACGAACATACGACATATCAAATATACATTACTCAACACATTATATCCTCAAATATAATTGTCGACCAAATACGACAATTATACCAATACTGACATCTCAGTCCTTCATTTATTTTATCCCTACTGTACAGATTCCATGCTGTACAATATAACTCGGATAAAATAATATCAAACAACAGTAGTAGAAATTCCGGATATTACATTCTACACCCCTTAAAATAAGTTTCGTCCTCGAAACTTGCAATCCGTCATAGAAAACAAACAAACATACTGTTCAACCCAAAAATATCCCAAAACCATCACGACACTGATCAGTCATCATTATTCTGATTAGCCAAAACCGCATACTTACAAATACGCAGGTCGACGATCTCCGGAGATACTAGCCAGCGATCTCACTGTACAGTCTCAATACGCTTACGATCATAATTCCCTGATTCTCAACAAAATATATCATCTTCGGATGAAACAATCTGCCCGAATCAAATCCCGTCTGCCTGATTACATAATCAAGTCCCAATTCTGATAAGACTAATAATACACAATACATCTGCAAAACAACTGCCCAAAACAATGACACGAATTCCGAAACATCAACACAAAATCCGAACGCTCAGATGATCACCAACAATGATCAACAATCAACCGAATTTATCATCGACATGATAAATTCCAATCTGACCAACCATAGGTCAAAACACAATCGAGAATATCATCAACATGATAAACTCCAATATGACCAACGAACGGTCAACGATAATCGAGAATACCTTCAAACGGTAAGCTCCAACACGATCAACACAGAACCACAGAAACAGATATATGAAAAAGCAAAATTCTCAAAACGACACACCGATCACATACAGTGGATCTCAATAAACATATCCGACTGGCGAACATACCCCTCGGCATATGAACAACCAATCACAAACTGACGAACATACCCAATCATACACGGAGTGGAAACGACCACTCAATATCCAAAACAACCAGTATGGGGTCACCATCCCCAAATCTACGCTTACAAGGAAATCATTCCAGAATCACTAAGGTAAAATCGCGCTACTACCATACCAATGGAATCACATAGCACATATGTTCCGGTTTCACAAAATCTCAAGTTTCCGAAATAATATTATGTGCATAAATCTACAACACGCAACATATTTCTCTTATCCGATAACTCAACCGATCATCGCCGGATAATCAAACTAACATACCGAAGTTCGAATTCCTTTTCCATCGTGCCATCAATATGATATGCACTATGCACTAAATGCGTATGTATATCAATCACATTTTCAAAACCAGTTTGAAATCACAAAGTCTCGTCAAGAATACAAATTTTCGAAAGTTCTTTCAAAAATTTCAAAACTAAAAACATAAATTTTGGTAAGACCACAAAATCAATTTTTCGAAAAAATTAACTTGGCTCGATGGTGCCAAGTATTCGATATGATTTCCTTGAATCCACACGATTTTGAAGTTTTAAAAATGAAAAGTATGCAAATGCTCGACTATATCCATACTCCTGTATACCAATTCGGTTCGTCACCAATATCCACTGATATTCCATCGGAAAACCACACGATCGAGTTCCAAAATCTCAATATATAAATTCCGACTAAACTCCTTTTCCACACATGACTCGTATCGTCAACCATTTACCCTTCCTGGATCACCTCAAACATGATATGACAAAACGTTGAAACAAATCAACAAATCAAACACGGCGAAAGACTTCCCGAGAAATTCCATTTGAACAAGTAAACCAAAGCCTGGAAAGGCGGAAATAACATAGGTAAACGATTGGTAAAGTGTTTTACAAGTCTCGGGAGTTTTAAGAAAACAGAAAAGCCGTTTGAAACATTAGGGTCTCAGCCCGTAACTCATTCCGCATTACAAGAAGTTTAAAAAGTAGAAAACCCTTTTTCAAACCCAAGTCCTGAGTTATAAAACCATTTCAAAATCAATTGGGTCTCGACCCAAAAATCATTTTCCGTAAAACATCCGTAAGACATTCATTTTGAAAAGTATCATTTTCAAATGATCAAAAGCAATTCATATATCTCAAAATGAATTAACATGTTATATGTTCTTCTCAACCATGCACAATATTTCTCCCAAATGCACAATTCTGTTCCAAAATCTAACCAACATACTGATTCTCAAAATTATAACTCCTCAAGGTCATCAATCCTGTCCCAACTCTGTCACCTTATACTATAACATATAATATTGGTGAATCTCAAAGCATATCAACTACGTAACGGCAATAAATCTCAATGCAATTCAAAATCCAAATACTTACGGATCGTGAAGCCGACGATTCCCCGTGATACCGGCACATGTCTCGACTCAAGAAAATACTCGACACGTATATTTTCAAAACACACGTTTGCCAAATCGGTTCGACTCAAGAACACAATACATCTCATTCCAGAGAATCTCATTAACACCATTTGGAAAGTTATAACAAGCCCAGTACGATACTGGCAAATCCGATAACGCACAAGCCTGAGTGAACAGCAAAGACTCACGGCTCTAATATTTGTCAATCGACAACTCGAATGACGCAACAAAAACACGACCCAACTCGACCCAAATGCCTAGGTTTTCTCAACCTAAGCTCTGATACCATATTCTGTAACACCCCAGAATTAACCGGAAATATTACAGCGCCGTGGGCCCCGAGATGGAACCCACAAGGCTAAAAGAAATTTTCGCAAACATTTACAAATGCCCAAGAGGCTAACGACAGTATTATCTATTGAAAATAATCAAAGATTTATAAAACTCATTTATCAAACCGTCGTAAAAACTCATTTGAAATCGCAAGGCCAAACTGCCGACATTCAAAAGTTTAGAAAACGATTTCCAAAGTAACCTCAGTTACCAGATATCAAAAGAGCATTTCAAAATACTCACGCAGTGAGAAAAGACCAACCAAAAGATACTCTAGCGGCGGACTACGAGAACCAAACAAGAAACTCAAAGCACACAACATGTCCTAGCCGGTATCCTCAGGAAGCTCATCTCTTCACGACCGCTACAAGCTCGATACTCCAAGAACCTAAAAGAAATCCCACGACGGGTCAGCCATAACGTCCAACAATGATATCAATCACATCACATCAATAATACATACCAATGAGAATACAGAATAAGAATACGACCAACGTAATCTTACCGCCATAACTTTGCTTACTCAAGTAATTCTCAAACTATCATAACCAACTCACGATACAGAAACATACCATTTCTGACCAATACGATCCATCGAATAACATCATCAAATCCCAAGACGATAACCGATCGTCCATCAAGACGAATACCAAAGGAAATACGGAACATACCTCGAGATATGAAGTGCCACGACAATCATACCCGATCGATCAAGATCGGATCAACGCAATACGGACGGGGTCTAACACAAGACCTACAAATGCATACTCATATGACCTCGTCAATATGATCACAACAATAACAATCATGTATACTCAATGGAAATCCGACGATCCAGCGCCCTCAGCATAGATCCCTTTGTTGATCCTATCAGATCAACATAAGGTGGATAACTAACAATACACATGTGAACAACAACACATGATAAAATCAATGATGCGAATTCACAAGATTCCATCAACACAATACTTAGTAATCCAACGATCCAGCGCCCTCAGCATAGATCCCCATGATGATCCCGTCGAACCAACGCATGGTGGAAAACCTGTCCAACGATCCAGCGCCCTCAGCATAGATCCCCATGATGATCCCGTCGAACCAACGCATGGTGGACATCCGATCCAGCGCCCTCAGCATAGATCCTCATAATCCCATCGGATTAATTACACAACATGAACAACACAATACGCATACACATATGCAATTCAACACGTTCATCAACATGAACAACATAACATGCACGACAACATGACAATTTACTAGGACGACTCCATGTTCAACAACATGAAAGAAAATGTACGAGACTAAAATAAATAACACTAAACCATAATCAATATGGAATACCTGCCCCGAGTCCTTCGGGAGCAACCTCGATGTCCAATCATCACCGACGATTATCCGCAACGCTCGACGATTCAAACGTATCATGAACCATAAATATTCGAATCCTCGTCTTTATCACAATGTAACCTCGATACTCGAACATACCAATAACTGAGATAAATCATATACATTATGATTTACCCCCCCAGAATCGAAAGAACGATATGCGATCCGAATACCCAGAGTTCACAATAATAATCATCGCTATATGCATTATAAACGAAATGAAACTGAAACCATTCATTAAACATTATAACTGAGCAAGTAATAACTTGCCTCGATACCGATACGACGATGATGAGGTCGTTACCAATTCCATTGTCATCATCTACAAGTTCCTCGGTCCCGACCAAAGCAATTCACGAACATCCTCGAACACGACCGCGGATACGGTTATAGACACCGATCAATAAACTTGACCTAGTACAATAATCGATTAAACAACAATCCGATAATAATCAACAACCGCTAAAACCACTTCACAAACCCAACGGCTCAACAATATCTTAGTTAACCACAAGTCGATCAAACCAACTAAAGCGATCACGAATTCATAACCGAAGCAGAATATATTACCTGCTGTTGACTTAGCGCACGTTAATCTTTTCTTGTAGCGTGCGCTAAGTTGTTCCCGATAGCGTGCGCTAGCGGTAGGCTTAGCGTGCGCTAATAACGCTTGATTACATGCATTTCGGATACCGATCAACATCGCGATTATCAAAGACTCTAAGTGATTGAATCATGTTCATAGCTATCAAACAACGAAATCCAATATCCTTTAACATATAGGTAATCATCCGACTTTTAATTCAAGTCATATATTCATATTTCATCTTTCTTAACATCAACAACCTAAACACCAAGAACTCATAATCATGCCATGTTCATCATCATATGAAGGAACCAACAACAACGACATCACATCCGAATTGAAGGAAGACATTATCCAACATATCTCTTTGAAGATAACAACTCATTCGAAACCATCTACTTCATATCAATATCTTCATATCAACAATAACATTATCATAATCCGGTAATCCAACTCATAATCATACTTATGAACTTGTTTATATGATAATCATCACCAAGAACATCATATACAATCCAAAACGAAATCTCAAAGTGAAGAGTAATAACCTTTTAGAAGGAATGGATTGATTTCCAAGGTTGAATCCATTTACAAGAATCACCAATGATTTCAAGCTTCAAATGTTGTTATGGATGATTAACTCCATCTTAATCCAGTGTTTGGAACCTCAAATATATCCCAACTCTCTCTCTCTCTCTCTCGGCTGAAAGAAGAAAGAATGACGAAATGCTTAATAACACCCTTCTGCCCCTTTTTATAATATTCATTATTAGCGTGCGCTAACATCTCATGTTTAGCGTGCGCTACCGCCTTAGCGTGCGCTAACTGACTTTGTTAGCGTGCGCTATCGAAGCCCAGAGGCTACTGTCTTGCTTCGTAAACTAACTTACGTAAGTAATGCCCATGCATTAATGTACGTAAATCATCCTGCTTAGCGTACGCAAGTCATTTACCTAAGCGTGCGCTAATACCAGTTGACTTGCTACAGTCTACACCTACCACGAAGATGCTCATGACCCCACAAGCCGAAATCAACCAATAAAGCCAAGATTCCCTGTTGACCGATATATAGTTAGCGTGCGCTAATCAACATGCATTAGCGTGCGCTAACACTGCATTACAACATCCGTTGACTTATCAGAACGTGCGCCGAAAGTGGCCTGGTCCACGCGTAGATTCCTTCTGAGCTGATCTGCACTAGCGTACGCTAACCTATGAACGTAGTGTGCGCTAATCCTGCACGATAGCGTGCGCTATGCATGAATGTCAGCGTGCGCTAATAACGCTATACTTAGCCATTTTCAGCTATCCTTGTCCAACATCTCGACATATCAAATACGAACATACGACATATCAAATATACATTACTCAACACATTATATCCTCAAATACAATTGTCGACCAAATACGACAATTATACCAATACTGACATCTCAGTCCTTCATTTATTTTATCCCTACTGTACAGATTCCATGCTGTACAATATAACTCGGATAAAATAATATCAAACAACAGTAGTAGAAATTCCGGATATTACAGAAGAAATATCCCGCCAGGAAAACTCACCGAGATACACAAGAAACGCGTAACTTACACCCATCGGCAAAACGTTACAAGCAATGCAAAAGAATATACGGCGTGAAAACACGCTCCACGACGACCAACACAACGTCGCCGTTAGGGATATAATAAAACCAACAAGTGACAAGCGTCATCAAATGGATAATACAATAAAGTCAATTATCCGAACAATCACAAAACACAACGAACGAAAATCAATACGATTGACCAACCCAACGGTACATCAATCAAAACGCGAGCAAATCGCTGAACGAATACGGAATTCCACCGCCCAAGGGTTGGAAGATCAAAAACGAGACTAATTTCCCGAACTTAAGGGAATTAGGAAGGAGTCTGAACGCTCAATAATCATGAAACGGGGTCAACAAAAACCGAACAATCAAACAATCGAACCACAACGATCGAGACAACAAAAATCGAACAATCATGTTCGGATCATGAAGAACAATAAGGTTCAACCGACAACTCCGAGGTTCATATCTCGACTCGAGACAAAACATGATCCGGTGAAAACAACAAGATGTGCACTCACATAAGATCCACAGGAAAGGGAATAGCAATTGAAAAGTCACAACGACAAACGAGTAATTCCAAAACAATACCACCCTCGTTCGATCAACAAAAGCAAGGGACAGGGCAAGCTCAGAAAATGTTAACGAACATAAACGAGTCGACAGAGTTGAAAATACAGAAGTTTAAAATCCAATCCACTTTGAATAAAAGAACTAGTAGAACGAAAAGATGTTACTTCCGAACAAGGTCCGCAAGAATCGAACCGAACTCGGAAAAGTCACAGCGATAACCAGATCGACCCAAAACAAGATCACAGCTCGTTCGAACAATGAAATCGGAATACAGAACAAGTTCAAAAAGTATCAACGAACACGAGCGAGCCGATAGACTTGAGAAAGAGGAAATGCAGAAGTCCAAAAACAATACGGGTATTACATTCGACCTCTTATCAAAGAAGGTCGTCCCCGCAACTCACAATAATGGAAACAAGGCAACAACACAATTGCAGCTGACAGAAACATTCTTCAAAGGCCTCTCAAAGCCGATTCTGATAACTGTGCTGAAACGCGAACTCCGAAAGTCTCGGTAGCCAATTTTCAAAACTAAATTCGGTGTCCCTCGAGTCCACACTTGAAATGTGTTACCGACGAGAAGGACTATTTACACGTGCATGCCCCGGCACATCACGGTTGAAACGCCTCGGTCGGCATACCGAATATACAAATGCTCGATACAATGGAACATAACATCACAAAGCAACAAACCCGAGATGCCAATTCCACACAACATATCAACGTAAGGTAGCCCGCATACACAGAGTCATAGCAACGACGGCATCGTTCGGCGATCTCAACGGCCCGAACGATAACCAGCACATAATTACAAACATCATGAAACAATCACACATGTACACAAACGTACAAACCCAAGCTTTAACAGCTCACACAGGTGCGATAATATGCAAGCCACCACGAAATGACAATATTAAAGATCGTCATCACACCTTCCACAAAGGGCTAACAAAACATATGCGTGGCGAACGACTCAACGTTCACACCACCAATTCAATCACAATTCGGAGGGCTAACACCATAACAACAATACCAACATCATACACACCTTCTCCGACCACAAGCAGGAAATGATGGGTTTTAAAAACGAAAACCACCTTTTGAAAACAGTTTGGAAACACCAGTTGATCTTGAGTATCATTTTACAAAAAGTTGAACAAACATCATTTTCGAGACTTTGAAAATCATCTCGCATTTGTTAAAAATGAGGACACTTTCTTTTAGTGAAAAACTTTCAGAATATTCGACCCTCGGGTCTAAGTAAAAGTGTTTATAAAATATTGAAAATATCTCAAAACATTTTGGTCCTCGAGGTAGAAGAATTTTGAAACATATTGTGGCACCTTGGAAGTACCACGAGAAAACAATTCATTTTAAACGTACGTCTCGAAATTTATTTCTAAGATACTCAAGGTTTTCAAAGATAATTCAATGGGCTAGAATGCCCAAAAATTTCAGGTAAATACACGGAATATTATAGCGCCGTGGGTCCCGCGCCGGAACCCACCAGGATAAAAACCATTTCCAAAAACGCCAAAAAGGTCGATGATGGTTATATTTCAAAAACTCACAAATGCCATTTACAAAATACTAAATACCGTCATAAGAATTTCGCCAAAACGATCAAGGCCATAATGCCAAAAACTCGATTAAGGAAATCGGTTTTCGAAATAAAACTCAGTCAGTAAAATACCGAAAGCCATTACAAAAGAACTCACGCAGTGGATAAAAGAAATAAAGTCAAACATGCACAATCCAACAACACTACTCCTCATATGAACGAAATATGAGGGTCAAATAACCACATAACAAGAAATCAAAATCCATAAGAGGATTCCGTCAATTAACTCATGGTCATACCTGTAACTCGCATCAGACGAGGCACAAACACAAAGAAGGGAGACTTACATCCACAGGTCGCACGAAGATGATGATCGCCCCACGATACTAATCACGACCAACAAACTCAGACGACGCGTCGCAACACGACTCAATCAGACAAATTCTGACGAGACAAAAACTCAACAGACACCACTAAACCCGACAGCCTAGGTTTCCATAACCTAAAGCTCCGATACCATTTATGTAACACCCCCAATCCGCTCAGGGATATTACACGCCGTAGAACCTTTCCTCAAGGATCTACCAGGCTGGTAACAACGTAGAACAACTCAACAATGCCTTTAAGGCTAAAATGACTCAGTAGACCGATTTGGTCTTTCAATAAATACATACAACTCAAACTCATTATATTCCCACGCAGGGTCGAATACAACACACTCCCGTACAACGGGAAAGAATACTGCAGCGGAAAATAAACTATAACTAAACCAATGACATCATATAGATCCTCGTGTGATTAGTATCGTTCATCTTTCATCATCCTTCGTGCCGACCCTGTGTTATGCTCCCAAACCTGAATGCAAAAACAGACATCCACCCCCCGAATACTCGGGGGTTAGCAAAACTCCACTGTTTTGCTACTGCAAGAACAAAGTGCAAATACGAGCCATACAATTCACATTCCACGAATAACAATAACCAGGAATCCTCAAAAAAAACCAAACGTAACGAAAAGTACTTCCCGAGGCAAGAGTTTGGGTAAAACATTCCAAAACCGAAAGACCACAATTATAGGGAAACAATTTATGAAACAGTTTAAAATGCCATCGAGAGTTTTAATAGAAAACAATTTAGGATTACCGAATCCTTATCTTTCCAAAATCAACAGGGGTCACAGCCCAAGGTTTTGTTTTCGCAAATAGAAAACCGACAACAATTCACAGGGTTAAAACCCACGTTACGTGTCCTCGACGGACATAAAAATCAATACCAACTCGTGAAGTTTTTACTCATGAATCCCGGACTCACCCATTGGAGTTCCCTTCGAGGCCCCGTCGAACCTACTCAAGGTGAGTAAAATACAATCACCAAACATACACACCATTCTTGAAGTTTTTACTCATGAATCCCAGACTCACCCATTGAAATTCCCTTCGAGGCCCCGTCGAACCTACCCAAGGTGAGTAAAATACAATCACCAAATATACACACCACTCGTGAAGTTTTTACTCATGAATCCCGGACTCACCCATTGGAATTCCCTTCGAGGCCCCGCCGAACCTACCCAAGGTGAGTAAAATACATTCACCACTCATGAATCCAGGGCTCAACCCATTGGAATTCCCTCCGTGATCCCGTCGGACCCCCCGAGGTGAGCGAAGCAATCATGCGCAAATAACATATCACACCAATGACATCCAACAAATTCACCCAGAGGCATCAAACACTTAGCAAAACACCACGTCAAACCATAATGCACCGAAAAGAGATAATATACGTACACACGCATTATCAAGCGCAACATCAACACCAAACATATCCAAAGGATTCACGTAGTCACTTACAACCCACAAAATTTACAAAACACACGCGTTTTGAAAGTGAGCCTTTAACAAGGCTAGCCAAATCTTTTGAAAACTCATTTCAAATAACCAACAAACACATTTAGACGGTCACCAATCATCATATCCACGAAACAATAAAAGTATGGACAAGGTACTTGCCTCGAATAAGAACAACACGGAGAATCGACCGAAGTAGGTTGGCACGAACCGACTACGAACCCGCCGACTCCACCGAACGCCAACTCGCGATAATAAACTACGAAGGACAATAACAACAATGAAAATGAATTCCATAGCACGATTCAAAGCCGTTGAATTCAAAGAACGAATGACGAAAGTTCAAGTATTTCCCCCAAAATGGCCAAGAACACGATTCGTCCCGTCAAAACACGAAAATGGAATTCCAAGTCGAAATATGGATATACAATCCATAGAATATGTTTAACAACATCATTTAACCACAATCGATCCATCAAAAACGGATGGAAAATGAGATCGAGAACAAATCCCCCAAAAAGTCGATTCGAAGGAAATCAAGAAGTATACTTCGATTCGACGAAGAACAATGGATTAAATGATGTTAAACACAAGAATGCTACCAAGATTAATCATACCCATCATGAATTAATCAACAATACGGAACGAATCGGACAAAAATGCAAAAAACCCAAAATTCAAAAAACTAGGGTTCTAAGAAGAGATTACCTTGATTCGCTGGATCAAAGGATGATATAGGATGATCAATCAATGATATGAACTCAGGAACTTCGTGGATTTGTTGTTAAACAACATGGATCCATGGTAACCACACCTCCAGCCGCGGAAGAGAAGGAATGGAATGAGAAAAATGGTGAAAAACCCGACTGCAGGGCCTTAAATAGGCTGCCTGCCGGCAGGGTTAGGTACGTAACCGGCCAAGGCTTACGTACGTAACCGCTTACGTACGTAACCGGCCAAGACTTACGTACGTAACCGAGTCACTGCCCCAAATCTGCCGGCCCGTTACGTACGTTACCTGCCAGAGCCTTACGTATGTAACCGGCCTTACGTACGTAACTGCCGAGCACTAACGGCCGTAACTCGGCCAGTGCCGGCCTGGGCCCAGACTGCCAGGCCATGACTCGGTTGGGGCCAACTCCAACGACCCGAACGACCCCAAAACCCGAACCTGAATACGAATCGAAGATACGGTTACGAAGTACTCGCAAAGACGAATTCGAGCACTAAGAGAACACACGATTCCGACCACCCGAAGGCTCGAAATTCGACAACGGAAAGTAATTACCCCAAACTTTGGGAAATTATGAAAATGGCCCAAAACGTCCGAAATACACGATACATGATCGAAACACCAAGCCGAAGCTCGCAACATGAATAATAACATTAAATGAACTTACGAGAAATTCGAAACAATAGTTTCGGATGAGATTCGCAAGAATCGAACTCAAGTGCGGAAAAGTCGCCAAAAAGCACGGAACTCAACAAAACGACACCGAAACGAACTCGGATGACAAAAAGTGTAGAATTAATCATTCTCGGAATGACGAAACGGTCATGAGCGAGTCTTCAAAACGGACTTTCGTCGAAAAAAAAAAATTACCGGAAATCGAAATTGCGGGTATTACATGGCATTCGAGGGCATACTCCTAACAATCTCCTCAATGAAAATATTAACGTCACAAGCACATTAGGGTAGGATTAGGTTTGCTTCTATATAAAATCTCTCTCTCTCTCTCATATATATATATATATATTGGAGTATCATCAATAAGAATACAATCCTCTGAGTAAGCAAGAAATTTTGTTCGTCCCAATCCTCTGAAAATTCCCAAAAAACAAATTTTTGTTTTTTTTCCCCAGAAACCCTAATTTATGCTCCGCTGCACCGCCGCCGATAGAAACCATATCTGCCGGTCACCTCTTTCACTACAGATCGACCTTCTCCGATCCGAAAGCCCTAAACACCATAGCCGCGCGACATAACCATCGTATTCCCCAACCTGACCCGCCGCTCGCCTGCAACCTCTATCCCCGACCAGACCTGCGTTCCGATCTGTATTTCTCCTGCACCAGATCGGACCACAACCCATCTTTTCCAATTTCAGCCCGCCGCAATCGAAACGAAGTCGACCGAACACAGACCTATGACTCCTTCTCCAAAACCGACCCCCGATTGTGAACCACCCCACGGACAAAGAGCACAGAAGCCCGCCGGTCTCCTGCTCCGTTTTCTGTCGTCCCCTCAACCCCTCGCAGACACAAACAGATCTGCTCTAACCCGATCCCCAAGCCTGCGCATCCCGTCCCCCAAATTCCAACCCGAAGCACTCGTCTACCGCATCAAACAGACCCGCATGACCCAGAAGTATATTCAGAGCCATTGCTCTTCGGCCCGCCCCGGTGTGCAACCCGACCCTACTGTAGTCAAGCCGACTCGGCCCAATAGTTGTTCAACCGACCCGACAGCTTCACCAGATCAGATTTTTACCCTCTCGATCCCTAAGTAAGGTACACCAACCCGAATACTACTATCTGCAACGTGCAATTTTACATGCTTTTAATTACTTTAATTCATATTTATATTTCATAAATTTATTTATGCTTAATTAAACCAATTAAAGCATGCTGCATTAATAACGCTAATTAAATCAAAGGAAATCGCCTATAATGACTTGAATTAAGTAAAATTCACGTGAAGTAAAACATGTTGCGACATAAGAAACCTCTTTGACTGCATATGTATAGATATATTCCTAGGACTATGTGATTATATCTATAATTATATATATATATATATATATACACCTTCCATGCATTAATAGATATGACATGTATATTAGGCCTATCTGTAACACCCCAAACTAGGCGGATATTACAGTGCCGTGAATCCCCGACTGGGACCCACCAGGCAAATGAAAATGATGAATTAAATAATATAATTGTAGTACCGAACCACATTATATTACCAAACACTCCGATGAGGAGTTTAAGTACAACACACCAGGACAATACCGAATACTAGTGTATTTTATATGAAGATAAAATACACCACCCTGAATAAATAAACATTACAAACGGAATTTGCAGCGGAAAATACAAATGATGAAATAATCAAATGATGAAAATGGATGAACAAACGGAATGGTAGGGCCCCTACTAGTATCACTGACTCGCCGTCAACATGCTCTTCCCGTGCCTTTGCCTTGCCGTGACCTGAAAATAAAATCCCCCAACGGGGTCAGTTACACAGAACAACAATCCTCAAGGGTTGAAAATACACAAACATGATTTAACTGAAGTTATGAAATATCCTTAGTTATGAATTACGCTGAAGAGGAGCATCATAGTACGCCCGTAGTGTTATGTGCAAGTGTACAAGACGGATGACCGGACACAACCTTCCTTGTACATAATTAGTCTCACGGAGGTAATCGTTCACGTGTGCACACCCAATGTATCACTCCCAATACATGGCCATCACGTGCCCGACTAAAAATTCCACACATCCGCACCCGGCCACGCAATATGAACCCAGAAGGTCATATGAACAAGAATGACCATAATGAATATCAATGAATAATACTAATCCGACAAAGTCAAGAATGACTCACCGATACGAAAGTGATAATGAAGTGATTGATAGTTTTCAATGAAATGATTGGAACCGCCGTTCCTCGCTAATGAAATGATTATCCGACAATTACAAGTCTCAAAATGATTAATACAATGATGAATGAGTTATGATTATGAATGATCAACAACAAAAGGAATGAATATCCTTTTAACCGGGTAAGAATCAACTTACTCAATACCGATGAAGAATGCCCGTCCACGAACAACGTCCTAAGTGAAATACCGGTCGCTCGAACAACCTTGAATAACAATAATTACCAACAACCGTTCAATACACGCATCAAACAACAAAACACGACTAACCCAAAGGTCGAAACAACGATAATCAAACTCATTGGGGCATTCTAACGAATACGTAACCAACCACACGACTTCGAAAATATCCAATCCCGAATATGTCGAAACCAACACTAAAATGAGTATTTTGAACTAACAAAACGCTTCAATGATATCAATAATCCATTAGGAATCCATAATTCATGATTACAACAACATCAATCGGAAAATCCCCAATTAACCGAAGTCAACCCCAAGGGTTCTTGAAATAATTCCGAAAATAACCATTAAATCCGTAAGAATATACTTATCCAAGGTAGATAATCCATATCTAACATATTCCAATGATAATCCAAGCTTACACGAAGAAATCGGAAGGAAAACCCAAAAATCCGAAATTCTAGATCCAAGAGATTAATACCTTTGATTCGATGATGAAGATGATGAAATGATGATCAATCCGGAAGATGAGCTTGAAGATGATGATTGATGATTACACCTCGAAGAATCCTCTCCGAAACGCTCGAAATCGCCCAAAAATACCGAAGGAGTGAAATGAGATGAATAAATGACGAAGTCTGACTAACTGTCCAATTTATAGTCAGTCCAGGTTAGCGTGCGCTAGCCCTTGAGCGTAGCGTGCGCTAACGAGTAATTTGGGTAGTCCAGTACCCACTGTCCGAACACGGTAGCGCGCGCTACGTACCTTCTTGTAGCGTGCGCTACGGCCATTTTACTTGCGTGCGCTAAGATCCATTATTAGCGTGCGTTAACGAAATATTGATGCCCAGTACTGGAGTCCAGAAAACTGTCTGCCCTCTGATCTGACCCCGATAGCGTGCGCTACAACCATTGTTTAGCGTGCGCTAATATATCGGTTGCGTACGCTAACAACGATGCATAACGTACGCTAAGAATTAACCCGGTGCAGTCCAGTAGCCACTGGACTCAACCTGATCCGCCCCTAGCGCGCGCTACTCCACACATGTAGCGTGCGCCACTACAACCCGTTAGCGCGCGCTACTTACCACTCGTAGCGTGCGCTACAAATATTCTCACCTGCAGTCCAGTACCTTCTGGACTGCAGCCAAGGTAGCCTTAGCGTGCGCTAAAGCTGAGCGGTAGCGTGCGCTACCTATACCCAATTAGCGTACGCTAAAAGGAGTATGTAGCGTGCGCTACTCCTCAAGCACAGCTTGCAACGAAAATGACAATGATGATAAACACGGCACGAAACTCCAATCAGATTAGCGATGAATGACGATTGATACACGATACAATTACTCTGAATGATGAATACCATGACTGAATATGAGTGACAAATGATCAATGATGAATGAAATTACTGAGTATCAATTACTGAATGATAAATAATGAATGATAATTACTGAGTGATAATTACTGAGTTACAACTGGGTATTACATACACCCCCCCTTAAAAGAGTTTCGTCCCCGAAACTAAGGGTCAAAACAACTCGGGATAACTCTCCCGCATACTGTCCTCGGTTTCCCAAGTAGCCTCTTCGACTCCGTGTCTAGACCACTGAATTTTAACCAAAGGGATCGTCTTATTTCTCAACTGTTTGATTCGCCGCTCTAAAACTCGTATAGGACGCTCCTCATATGAATGATCGTCGGCGATCTCGATTTCATCGAATCAAGTATGTGACTCGGTCGGCAACATACTTCCGCAATCGAGAGACATGAAACACATTATGAATTCGGCTCAACGCCGAGGTAAAGCCAATCGATAAGCTAACTCGCCCACTCGATCCAAAATCTCGAGCGGTCCAATGAATCTCGGACTCAACTTCCCCTCTTCCCAAAACGGAAAATACCACGACTGGGATACCTTGACCAACACATGGTCGCCACTCGAACTCTAATGGTCGCATTTACGGTTATCTCGCATATGATTTACGCCGACTATGAGTCACAACAAACGACTCCTGATCAAAGCTACCTTCTCACGGGCGGCTATAAGCATATCGGGCTCGGTGCCCAATGATTCTGATAGGTCGTCCCAACACAACGGAGATCGACAACGACGACCGTACAAGGCCTCGTAAGGTGCCATCTTGATTGAAGCATGCCAGCTATTATTATACGTGAACTCGATCAATGGTAGTTGGGCTTCCCAATCTTCTTTCCAATCGAGGACGCATGCCCTCAACATGTCCTCTAATGTCTGAATGGTCCTCTCTGATTGTCCGTCGGACTGAGGATGAAAAGCGGTACTGAGATTAAGCTGGGTTCCCATAGCACGATGAACTGATTTCCAAAAATGCGACACAAACCGTCCGTCACGATCGGAAACGATACTCTTAGGAGTACCGTGAAGTCTCACTATCTCTTTGATGAAAAGCTG
This sequence comes from Orobanche coerulescens, assembly GCA_033398695.1. Lineage (NCBI taxonomy): Eukaryota > Viridiplantae > Streptophyta > Magnoliopsida > Lamiales > Orobanchaceae > Orobanche > Orobanche coerulescens. Next base: position 40,633,844 of record CM065816.1, on the reverse strand, counting down.
GGCAAGTCTCTCGGGACCCCATGTATCCTTGATCTCAAGGAAATGAGCTGATTTAGTTAAGCGGTCCACGATCACCCAGATCGTATTCATGCCACGACGACTCGTCGGCAAACTCGTGATGAAATCCATAGAAATGTCTTCCCACTTCCATTCGGGAATAGGAAGAGGTTTGACATACCCGCGGCCGCGATGTTCAATCTTAACTTGTTGTGAGTTAAGCATCTCGAAACAAATTCTGCGACTTCTCGCTTCATATTACTCCACCAAGAATTTTGTTTCAAGTCCTTGTACATCTTGCTAGACCCCGGATGAACGGAATAAGGGGTAGCATGAGCTTCTTTCAAAATCGAGTTTTCAACTCGTCATTCACGGCACGCACAACCGATTCTTAAACCTCAAAAGTCCATCCTCGTGGACCACAAATCCAGGGCTTTCCCTGAGCCACATCCTCTCGGATGCGCAACAATGATGGGTCCGAACCGATTCTCTCGGATTTCCTCCTCGAGTGACGATGAAATCTCTAACATACAAAGCCGCTCGAACTCGCCAAGCTGCACTCGATCTCGGATCTAAGGAATTCTCGCCAAGCTCCTTCGAAGCTTAAACGGCAAGCATCTCGCTCTGAATCGACTTACGACTCAAGGCGTCGGCGACAACGTTCGCCTTGCCCGGTGGTAGAGGATCTCAATATCATAATCCTTGATTAATTCCAACCACTGCGTCTCGACGCATATTTAACTCCTTCGAGTAAATATATACTGTAAGCTCTTATGATCGGTGAATACTGTGTAACGCCATAAAGATAATGACGCCAAATTTTCAAAGCGAACACCACGGCTGCTAGCTCCAGGTCGTGGGTCGGATAATTAACCTCGTAAGGTCTCAATTGCCGTGAAGCATAGGCAATAACCTTCCCGTTCTGCATGAGTACACATCCGAGACCCTGTCCGGATGCATCACTATAAACTACAAATCCTTCCATCCCCTGCGGCAAGGAAAGTACAGGTGCTGACATTAACCGGCTCTTGAGTTCCTCAAAACTCCGTTGACACGCGTCGGACCACGTGTATTTCTTATCCTTCCGCAGAAGGTTCGTTAAGGGTTGAGCGATTCTAGAAAATCCTTCCACAAACCGCCGATAATAACCCGCTAATCCGAGAAAACTTCGGATTTCCTTAACGTTCTTCGGAGGTAGCCAATCCCGAATAGCCTCCGTCTTCTGAGGATCGACACGAACTCCGTCTGATGAAATTACATGTCCGAGAAAAGTCACTTCGGACATCCAGAACTCACATTTGGAAAACTTCCCAAAAAGTTGTTCTCGTCTCAACACGTCGAGCACTCGATGAAGGTGAGACTCGTGTTCCTCCCGGTCACGAGAATAAATCAAAATGTCATCGATGAAGACAACAACAAACCGATCCAAAAAGTCGATGAAAACCCGATTCATTAACTCCATGAATACCGCAGGTGCATTAGTCAATCCGAACTGCCTGCCCACAAACTCATAATGACCATAGCGTGTTCAAACGCTGTCCTCGCGATGTCCGACTCTCGGATCCGCAATCGATGATATCCGGACCTTAAGTCGATCTTGGAAAATCAAGCTCCTGCAGTTGATCTAAGAGATCATCAATACGGGGTAAGGGATACTTATTCTTGATTGTCACCCTGTTCAACTCCCGATAATCAATACATAAGCGAAATGAACCATCCTTCTTCTTGACAAACAATACTGGTGCTCCCCACGGGGACGCACTCGGTCGGATGTAACCTTTCTCGAACAACTCCTCAAGTTGGTTCTTTAACTCCTGCATTTCGATCGGGGCCATCCGGTACGGTGCCTTCGATATCGGGAACGTACCAGGCTCCAACTCAATCGTGAATTCCACATCCCTCTGTGGAGGCAAACCAGGTAACTCGTCTGGAAAAACATCGGCATATTCCCTCACCACCGGAATATCCGTCAACATTACTGATGACTTCTCGGTTTTGGCCATATAGCACCAATAACCGACACATCCCTGATTGAGTAATCTTACTGCTTTCATCAAATTAATGACTTTACGAGCAGTAGGATTACCTCCCTGAAACACACAGTCAACCCCATCGTCTGAAATGATAGTGACCATACGCTTACGGACACTAATGATGGCATCATGACGATCCATCCAATCAATGCCCAAGATGACGTCGTCTCTCGGCAAATCTACCACGATTAGGTCCGGCCATACACGACCATGAAATCGAATCGGACAATCGAATCTCACGATTGCCGATAATTCGTCTACCATCGGTAGGCCAATGACATAAGGCTCACAACTAGTAGCACTACCTGCACGTAGTCTACTCAAACATGACTCGGAAATGAATGAATGCGATGCACCGGTATCAAAAAGGGTACACACAGTTGAGATAGAATATCGAGTGTACACGAGATCATTCGGGCCTCGGGATCATCGGTCTTCTTCATCTCATAAATCCGGGCTTGCTAGTCCCAGACCGGACGCTCCGTCGATGGCTAAAAGCTCCACCTTTAGTCGCTCCCGTCGTTTTAAACGACGCCGATTGAGTGGCTTTGATTCGAACGGCAGACCGCTTAGGTGCACGAGATGACGTCTGAGTAGGTTTGGAGTCCCTACGGCAAAACGGGCCTTATGTCCCACAATTCCACGATTATGACACATGACAGATCGTCTCGGACACTTGGTGCCGACATGACCAAGATCCCCACGGTTAACAGTGATGGCCGAACCGCCGCTCGTGATCGAGATTCCGCGGGTTTAGACGACACTGGAGGTCGCTCGAAAGCAGAGCCCGCACGGGGTTTCTTGAAGGTTGTCGGCCGCCTTGATGATTACGATTCTTCGATTTCTTGCTAGCAGACGAAGGTTGCCGCTTAGCAATTTCCTTAGCGAAGCTCGTAGGTGAGAGCTTTCTCAATGAATTCGCCAACGTGGTGCAATTATGATTAAGTAATCAAGTCTCATACGGGGTTTCACCTCTTGTGAAATATTTGATCTTATCCGCCTCTGAATGAATGATGGATGAGGCGAAAGGAAGAAGTTCTGAAATTTCTCGGCAATGGCGAGAACATCCTCGTCTGTTGAGGGGTCGGGGTGAGCAATTCCAATGACTTGGCCTCTCCGAGTGGGGCCGGATAATACCTCTCCATCATGAGAGTCTTGAATCGATCCCAAGTACAAGATCCTTCGGTGGGCTTCAACGATAACCACCAAGAATGTGCGCTCTTACCTGTAGTAAGCCGCAATGAAACTTTGTGTCCTTGGGACACTCTACCATAGCAAACAATTTCTCGAAATGCTCGAGCCAATGAATGATATCCACGGCTCGGACCCTCAAAAGTAGGTGGCCTGCGCGAGAGATATCGCCGATGATATTACTCACATTCCTCTCTTGCCTCCGAGGTGGCGGCGGAGGAGCCTGATTCGATTGACGGAGTTATGCATCGTCTCCATCAACCGAGCCATCTGGGTCATTTGGGCCATCATGCCACCGCATAAAGCGAGTGGGTCAACCGGACACCCTCCGACCGAGCCGTGTCCTGCGACTCCCGATAGTGAATGATCGCGTCAGTGAATGAGTGGCGGCGTCCGCTCGATGAGTTAGCGTTATTCTGGCATTTGCACGTGTATTCGCACGAGTTCTCGGGATTCGCCCGCTCCACGGCCTCGTCCTCCACGTCCTCTGCCACCCTTTCCATATCAAGTGGAAAGTCATATGATGATTATATATCTCGCATGAGTATCACATTATGATTATATTATGAAATGACGAAAATGAGCATACGCGCTCAAATACGCGATTACATGAATGATTAATTGACGTGACATGATTATCCGATGAAGTTATGAAATGATTATCTTGAATGAGTTAACAAGATTAATGATTCGATCTTCACGATCAACAATGAACAATGAAATGAATTGGTGATTCATCGAGTTAACTCGACCGTCCGGTCAAAATGACAATGATGATTGAGGATTGTTAAGCGATGAATTATGAATGAATGATTAATGCCGAAATTATACCATGGCATTAGAAATCTTACGATTCTTGGTCTCGATTGGCTCGGCATTTGCACGAGTCACACGTGACGCGAAAGTCCAATGATACTAGTCCGATGACGATGATTTCAAATGAGACATGACTTGGAGGGTAGTATTCAAAACCACGCTCCGATACCAACTCGTAACACCCCAAACTAGGCGGATATTACGGTCGTGAATCCCGACTGGGACCCACCAGCAAATGAAAATGATGAATTAAATAATATAATTGTAGTACCGAACCACATTATATTACCAAACACTCCGATGAGGAGTTTAAGTACAACACACCAGACAATACGAATACTAGTGTATTTTATATGAAGATAAAATACACCACCTGAATAAATAAACATTACAAACGGAATTTGTAGCGGAAAATACAAATGATGAAATAATCAAATGACCGAAAATGATGAACAAACGGAATGACCGGGGCCCCTACTAGTATCACTGGGACTCGTCGCCGTCAACATGCTCTTCCGTGCCTTTGTCTTGCCGTGACTAAAATAAAATCCCAACGGGTCGATACGTAACAACAATCCTCAAGGGTTGAAAATACACAAACATGATTTAAGCAAGTTATGAAATATCCTTAGTTATGAATTACGCTGAAGAGGAGCATCATAGTACGCCCGTAGTGTTACGTGCAAGTGTACAAGACGGATGACCGGACACACCCGTCCTTGTACCTAATTAGTCTCACGGAGGTAATCGTTACCGTGTGCACACCCAATGTATCACTCCCGATACATGGCCATCACGTGCCCGACTAAAAATTCCACACATCCGCACCCGGCCACGCAATATGAACCCAGAAGGTCATATGAACAAGAATGACCATAATGAATATCAATGAATAATACTAATCCGACAAAGTCAAGAATGACTCACCGATACGAAAGTGATAATGAAGTGATTGATAGTTTTCAATGAAATGATTGGAACCGCCGTTCTCGCTAATGAAATGATTATCCGACAATTACAAGTCTCAAAATGATTAATACAATGATGAATGAGTTATGATTATGAATGATCAACAACAAAAGGAATGAATATCCTTTTAACCGTAAGAATCAACTTACTCAATACCGATGAAGAATGCCCGCCCACGAACAACGCCCTAAGTGAAATACCGGTCGCTCGAACAACCTTGAATAACAATAATTACCAACAACCGTTCAATACACGCATCAAACAACAAAACACGACTAACCCAAAGGTCGAAACAACGATAATCAAACTCATTGGGGCATTCTAACGAATACGTAACCAACCACACGACTTCGAAAATATCCAATCCCGAATATGTCGAAACCAACACTAAAATGAGTATTTCGAACTAACAAAACGCTTCAATGATATCAATAATCCATTAGGAATCCATAATTCATGATTACAACAACATCAATCGGAAAATCCCCAATTAACCGAAGTCAACCCCAAGGGTTCTTGAAATAATTCCGAAAATAACCATTAAATCCGTAAGAATATACTTATCCAAGGTAGATAATCCATATCTAACATATTCCAATGATAATCCAAGCTTACACGAAGAAATCAGAAGGAAAACCCAAAAATCCGAAATTCTAGATCCAAGAGATTAATACCTTTGATTCGATGATGAAGATGATGAAATGATGATCAATCCGGAAGATGAGCTTGAAGATGATGATTGATGATTACACCTCGAAGAATCCTCTCCGAAACGCTCGAAATCGCCCAAAAATACCGAAGGAGTGAAATGAGATGAATAAATGACGAAGTCTGACTAACTGTCCAATTTATAGTCAGTCCAGGTTAGCGTGCGCTAGCCCTTGAGCGTAGCGTGCGCTAACGAGTAATTTGGGTAGTCCAGTACCCACTGTCCGAACACGGTAGCGCGCGCTACGTACCTTCTTGTAGCGTGCGCTACGACCATTTTACTAGCGTGCGCTAAGATCCATTATTAGCGTGCGTTAACGAAATATTGATGCCCAGTACTGGAGTCCAGAAAACTGTCTGCCCTATGATCTGACCCCGATAGCGTGCGCTACAACCATTGTTTAGCGTGCGCTAATATATCGGTTGCGTACGCTAACAACGATGCATAACATACGCTAAGAATTAACCCGGTGCAGTCCAGTAGCCACTGGACTCAACCTGATCCGCCCCTAGCGCGCGCTACTCCACACATATAGCGTGCGCTACTACAACCCGTTAGCGCGCGCTACTTACCACTCGTAGCGTGCGCTACAAATATTCTCACCTGCAGTCCAGTACCTTCTGGACTGCAGCCAAGGTAGCCTTAGCGTGCGCTAAAGCTGAGCGGTAGCGTGCGCTACTCCTCAAGCACAGCTTGCAACGAAAATGACAATGATGATAAACACGGCACGAAACTCCAATCAGATTAGCGATGAATGACGATTGATACACGATACAATTACTCTGAATGATGAATACCATGACTGAATATGAGTGACAAATGATCAATGATGAATGAAATTACTGAGTATCAATTACTGAATGATAAATAATGAATGATAATTACTGAGTGATAATTACTGAGTTACAACTGGGTATTACACTATCAATGGAAGAATTTAGAGAATATTTTTCTACTAATTACCACAAGCTAAACCATGATAAAGAAACTTCGTGGGTACTAGCATCGAAAGTAATTCTTGACCATATCTTGGTATAAAAAAAATAATAACGATCCCATTATTCAAAATTTATCATGGAAAGTACTCATGAACTACTGTGAAAAACTCACTTCTTTTTTTTTCTTGTATCAAGAATGCTGAACCAACTCGTCCCGAATTTGACATATTGGACTCAGAAGGGCTTGAATATCATAGATGGGTCTTTGACGTCGAGACCACATTTGTCGCTAAGGACTATAGTGCCACAATCTTTGATACTGCAGGCGAAGCACCGTCTGACAAAATCAAAGCTAGTGCATTAATGTTCCTTAGGCGACATATCGACTCCAGCCTAAGATGGGAATATTTGCAGTTGAAATCCCTCAAAGAACTGTGGGACGCCCTTAAGGGCCAATTTGGGAACATCCACAAAACTTTGCTTCCAAGGTTGACCGTGCAGTGGAATGAAATTTGCTTGCTCGACTATAAACGGATCGATAATTTTAACAAAGATAGGCTTCGTCTCATGGCACGCCTAAATTTCTGCGGGAGGGACATCACAGAAGATGATATGATTCAAAAAACCCTTTCCACCTTCCCTACTTCGGCCCTTATACTAGCGAACTAGTAGAGGCTTCACTACATTCAGCAAGCTCATCAACTTACTGCAAGTGGCTGAGAGGCATAATGAAGTTTTAGGGAGCAACAATGTCAGGCTCACTGAGACAAAGAAAATTCCTGAGGCTAATTATGGCAAAGTGAAGGGTGGAAAGAACTCCAATATATAGGAAACTGGTCATGGTAACCCCAAACCACAATGTGGTAAAGGGCACAGTGGTCACGGACGTTGTCGAGGATGTGGGCGTTCTTCTAATGTAATGAGAATACTTGGTGCTCCCGGCTCTACTAGCCAAGGAAATCAAAAAGCACCTACCCCTCTTGTCGCCCCCAAGGTTAGAGTTGGCAATGAAACGTGCTATCATTGTGGAGATATTGGACATTTGTACAAGAACTGTCATGCAAGCAAGCAATTCGCAGTCCATTACAAGAAATATAGAGTCCAAAGAAATGTAATATCACTATATGGAGGAAGATGATCTCGATAAGTCCCCCGATGTCAATTTCACAGTCACTGATAATCGCATTGAGCCATACATGCCACAGTCATTAGAGGCACCCCTTTATGACTGAATCCTATTATTATGTTTACTTTCTCGTTTACATTTGGCATAGTTATTTCAAGACGATTTATCGATGTTTTATTTTCAGTAATGGTGTGATGCAATTTTATTTTTCTAGAACAAGATATTATTGTTACTTACGTTATATTCTTACCTTTATTTCAAAGAAATGAATATTGGTTCGAAAACTTTTGCTCTTTTTGTAGGAATGAATCAAGGAGAACTTGAATGCTTTGTAGATAGTGGGATCACCCATACTATTCTCAGGAATATTTTTCTATTCATTGAACTAGTCATCTGCCAATCCTTGGTAACTACGATGATTGAGTCCTCCTAACCCATCCAAGGGCGAGGCAATGCCCGATTTTTTATGTCTAACGGAACTCTTCTCCAAGTTACTGATGCTCTATATGCACCTAGAGCCTCTCGAACCTTACTGGGCTTTAAAGATATACGTAACAATGGTTTCCATGTCGAAACACGTGAGAATGGAATTGAGTTCCTTTACATTACATCTAATGAAGATGGACGTAGACGCATATTAGAAAAACTGAAGAGTCAGAAGTGGATTGTACACCGCTACTATTATGCTTTGGCACGATAGACTAGGTCATCCCAGTCGAGATAGGATGATCTGTATTCTAAAGAACTCGCACGGACATCCTTTCTTTCGAGTGAAAAAGGGGCAACAACTCAACAAGAAGAAAAATATTAATGTTAATCATGCTATGCCGTTTAAAGAACCATAGACATATGTCCCTTCTAAGCAATTGACTATGTCAAAAGCACATCAGAGATGGATCCTCAGAGACGTTTAGGTATTACGTTGTTGTACTTTTGATATCAGGTATATCGTATGAGAATATTATAGGAATGAGTTTACGTTTTCAATTGGAATTATACAAGTGATGTTGTACTGGATTTATACAACATCTATTATACTGTGATATTATGGAATCGAACTGTTTGTGTTTGTCGACTGGATGTTGCCTGGAGAGTTTCGTTTGTGGCTAAGTATAGCCTGATTAACGAACGCTAACGTGAGGGCTTAGCGCACGCTAATGTGCAAAGCTTACATATGTTATGAATGATAGTTAACGTACGTAAAAACACATCAGACAGGATCAGGCTGAGGCCGACAGGTGGGTCCGATGGTCGACAACTTTTGGTGCGAGTGCGGACAAGAGAGTCAACGAAGAAGTTAACATACGCTATGGGTTGCACATTACGTACGTTAAATGGGTATATTATTGTAGCAAGTCAACGACTATATTACGTACACTATGGCATGGGCTTTGCGTACGTAAGTCATTGAACGAATTGTGGCAGTAGCCTCTGGACTGTTGTTACGTACGCTATCAAGGTCAGATAACGTACGTAAGGCTTTGTTGCTTACGTTGGTGTTGCATGTTACGTACGTAAGGAAGTGAGGCAGTGGCCTCTGGATTATTGTTACGTACGCTATCAAGGTCGGATAACGTACATAAGGGGTGTTACGTACGTTAGATTGTTCATGTCTCTTACGTAATGTCTGAAGTCTATAAATATGTGAGACCTCCATCACTGCGGCATTTTGAGTAGTTCAACTTCGTTTCTTCACCCTTCAACCCTCCGAGGCCGATTTTGACGCTTCTAAATTGATTGGGAACTTGAGGGCATGGATTTGGAGCTTGAGATATGAAGATATTGTCGATACTCGAGGTGTTTGATCTCGTTGTTCATATTCTTGAGGTATGTTGGTTAATCCCTCTCTTCATTTTCGGGTTTTGATGTTGTTGTTGATACTTTGTGTGATGATAGATTATGGAAGTGTTGTGATGATTCTTGGTGTTTCATGGAGTTTGGGAGGAGGAAGATGATCATATGATGATATGTATGTGTTTATATACATATATATATATATATATATAGTTAACTACATTTTTAGTCCATGTGGTTTGCCGGGTATTTCACTTTCAGTCCAATTTTTTAAAAAGTTTTGGGTTTGGTCCAAAAGTGAAACACTCGTTTCAGCTTTGGTCCATTTTGGTGTTGACTGTTAGTTTGACCGGTTAAACGACATAAAATGACTGAAATACCCTTCTTTTATTCTTTCTTTTTCTATTATTATTATTAAAGTTAAGTATTTTTTATTTAAAAATCAGAAATAATAAATTGAAAAACTCTGGATCTTATTTTAGATTGTATTAATAAAAAATAAAAATAGAATATTATTTTCCATAAAATAAATAAAATTCTGAATTATTTTATTTTATTTATTAAAAAACTGTTAGTAATTTAATTTTTTTATTTTTTACTTTTCATAAAAAAATATTGTTTTATTTTTTAAAAAAATCTAAAAATATAAAAAGACATATTAAAGATTGATTACTTGAATTCAACTTCACCGGAGAAGATAACCGATCAGATTTTTTATTTATTTTATGGAAAATAATATTTCAGTTTTTATTTTTTTTGAATTCTAAATATAAACTCGCTTTTTTTGAATTTCCGTTAAATTTTGGCCGTTAAGTACTAACAGAATGCTTAGTTGGCAGTTAAATGACACGTGATATATGTTTATTGGCTGGTTAATATATGACGTAAAATAATAAAAAAATATAAAAGTTTAAAAAAAATAAAAAATCTGAAAAATTTAAGAAAAAAAATCAGAACTTCATTTTTTTATTTAAAAAATTTGAAAAATTAGAATAAATTGGAACTTCAGGTATATTTTTAAATTCTGGAATATAATTAATATTAAAAAATCAAAAATAAAAAATTTATAAAGTCTGGATATTATTTATAAATTGTTTTAATAAAAATAAAAACTAGAATATTATTTTCCATAAAATAAATAAAAAGCTGAATTATTTTATTTTATTTATTAATGAAAAGACGAAAATATTCTCCTAACTAACGGTCAAACCTAGTCAAACTAACGGTATTAATAAAAACGGACTGAAACTGAAACGGGTGTTTCACTTTTGGACCAAACCCGAAACTTTTTAAAAAATTGGACTAAAAGTAAAATACCCGGCAAACCACAAGGACCAAAAATGTAGTTAACTCATATATATATATATATATATATATATATATATATATATCTTGGATTATGTTGTTTGTTATGAACATGATTATGGAATCATGGTGTTCTTGGTGTTCTGGGTATATATCACATCAAAGAGGAATATGTAATAAGCTATAAATGGTTTTGGATATAAACATGGGTTTGATGATTAGAACAAATATTATGTTGATTGTAATGGTCGATTTCGTATGTTCTTGATGAGATATGAATCATGATATGAGAATGAATCCGGAAAGATTATGGTTAATCTTAGAATATAATTATTCATGGTATTGAACTATTCGGATAGTTCCGATTAGTGACTATATCGGTATTATTGTTTTGCTATGAATATACGAGTATGAACAAGAAGAAACCTTGTTGATTCGTATTTAAGGTTGAAGTTGGGATCGATAATGTTAATACCCTTGTTATTTGTTTGAATTGATTGTTGATATGATGGTCGGATTTCGGCTTGTATCATGGATATGAGTTCGTAATTGTTTGAGTTGAATTGTTTGGTTTTGTATATGATTGAGGTATTGTTGAGCCGTTGAGTTTGTTGGTTGGTTATATTGGTTGTTGATTATTATCGAATGTGTTGTTAATCGACTATTGCATTAGGTTGTTATAATTGATCGTTGATTATAACTGTTATGTTGCGGTTCGTGGATTTCTTTGGTCGGCGCTGAGGAGCTTCTAGACGAAGGCAATGGAATTGGTAACAGCTTCGTCGTATCAGTATCGAGGTAAGTTATTACTTATTCAGTTTATAATATTTAATGAATGGTTTCGGTTCTATTTCGTTTATAATGTATATAGCAATGATTATAATTGTGAACGCTAGAGGTTTGAATGGTATGTTGTTTTTTTATTTTTAGAAGTTAAATCATAATATATATGATTTACATTCATTATTGGTATACTTGGGTATCGAGGATACATTGTGGTAAAGATGAGGATATGAGTTATCTACAGTCCGTGATATTTTGGATCGTCAAATATTGAGGATAATCGTTGGTGATGGTTTTTAACATCGAGATTGCTCTCGAAGGACTCGGGGCAAGTACTCTAATCATTTTTGTCATTAGTGTCGATCATATTGTGAAACATTTGTGTATTGTTATTGTCATGCATTTGTGTATTGTTGTTATCATGCATTTGTGCATTATTGTTGTATGTCCATCACGTGTTGGTCCGACGGGATCATCTTGGGATCTATGCTGTGTGCGCTGGATTATTGGACGGGTTTTCCACCACGTGTTGGTCCGACGAGATCATCGTGGGAATCTATGCTGTGCGCGCTGGATCGTTGGATTACCATGTGTTGTTGTGCATATGTATATTGTTGGCTATCTACCTCGTGTTGATCTAACAGGATCATCTTGGGATCTATGCTGTGTGCGCTGGATCATCGGATTTCCGTGAGTATATATTGTTGTTATTGTTGTGGGCATATTGATGTTGTCATGTGAGTATGCATTTGTAGGTCTTTTGTAGGACCATGTCCGTATGTTGTATTGATCTGATCTCGGATTAGACTGACATGGATTGTCGTGGCATTGCATATCTTGAGGTATGTTCCATTTCTTCTTGGTACTTGTCTGTTGATTGGCAATCGATTATCATGTTGAGATTTGATGATATTATTCGATGGGTTGGGTTGGTCAGAGTTGGTATATTCCGTAACAGTGAGTTATGATGATGTTTTCAGACTCTTGGGTATTATTTGGGATACAGTACAAATATTTGTGTACGAGTTCAGTGTGTTATTGAGAATACAGGATGTGGAATATGGTGAGGACTATTTTGATGAGCATTATCACGAATTGATAATATTATGACGGTAAGATTACATTAGTAGTATTCTTACTTAGTATTTTTATTGGAATGTAATTATTGATGTGATGGGATCGTTATCATTGTTGAGTATTATGGCTGACCCCGTCGTGGGCTTTATTTTTTTAGGTTATTGAATATTGAGCTTGTAGCGGTCGTGAAAATATGAGCTTCCTGGAGGATATTGGCTTTTATGCGTGTTTAACGGATTGAGTATTTTGTCTAATTATTCCGCTGCAATTGTACTTTTAGTTGTGAAATTATAATCCATTGCGTGAGTATTTTCAAAATGGCCTTTTGGTATTTTACGAACTTGTGTTTATTTTGGAAAACCGATTTCCTAAACTATTTTGTCGGTACATGTAAGCTGTGGGTTAACGTATACTTTTGAAGCCGTTGAGTTGGCATTTTGGCCTGGTAACTTCAAATGAGATTTTACGACGGTATTTGATAAATAGATTTTATATAGTCTTTGAATATTGTTAAAATATATTACCGTCATCGCCGCTTGGGTGTATTTGAAATGTTTGTAAAACTGTCTTTTAGCCTTATGGGTTCCGGCGCGGGGCCCACGACGCTGTGATATTCCCGGATGGCTCTGGAGGTGTTACAATATACTCTTTCAAAAAGATAAACATATATCTGTGAAGGCATTTTACCAAATATTTAAGGTGCAAACCTAATTATACAATTCCTCTTATATTAAAAACTCCAATTTCCATCATTATTTCCCCCATATCTGGTCCAGAGATGAATAAAAATTATATAAATAAAAGATTATTAAGCAAATAATATATTAAATCAAGAAAAGTAACTTAGCAGAACTAAAACACACAGACCTAGAAATAGGAATACAAATAGATCTACCTCAAGAAGCTTTGAACTCAGATCTTACCGGAATGATTTATTGAATTCCGTTGTCTTCACATACTCAAATCTTTTAGACAATCACGAGACCTGGATCCAGAAATAAACAAAAATTTTATAAATAGAATATTTGTGTCAGATAATACATTAGATCAAGAAATAAAACTTAGAAGATGAAAGAGAAACACAGATCTTATCATCGTAGAAGAACGACGCCATAAAAATAAACCGTAAGCCCTTATTACCGAACTGAAATGAAAAATCGAATATGTTTTCAATTCTTGATATGGTATGTGATTTGGGAATGAATGATCAGTGTCTAGCAACCGTGGTGAAGATGGGAAGATTTAGGGACAAAAACGGGGCGGGTTGTGCAACACCCCAAATCTCATAAGGGACATTACACGCCGTAGAACCTTCAACAAGGTCTACCAGGCTAGCACGTGACACATAATTCGCAAAAGAAATCCCATAAGACGCATTAATATTAATAAATAGGTACGTGGCCTCGGCCAAAATATTTTGGTTTAACTTAAGTAAAACATAAAGTAAAAATAAGTTCGTTACCCACGCAGGGGACTCTAATGACAACATTCAACAAATAATACGTTCACTCGACTATTTCAGCAAGCAAACTGAATAAGCATAATAAAATGAATAACACAGACTCGAGCCTCATCATCATGTTGGGCCATCCTTTGCATGCGTGTCCCGTGCCGGCTCCTCAGCTCTCCTGGTACCTGAAATGCATGCAACGCATTTTCCCCATTTAAGAGGTTAGCATTCGAATAGCTAGTGCAAGTACACAATTACACTATATTATATTCAAATACGATTCAACACAGTCATCTCATTTAATAAGCATTTGAAAATCATATTCCGGAAGATCACACTTGCATGAAACAGTATATTAACACGTTTCAACATCACAACTATCTACACTTGCTAACCCGCGGCCGTACCTATTAGTATTGACCCCCAGAGGCCCCGTCGGACCATCCCCGGGTGGGAAACTACTTCCGCAGCCGTACCCATTAATATCGGCCCCCACAGGGCCCGTCGGACCATCCCTGGGTGGAAGCACCGCAACACACACACGATATCACATTTCATCATTCGTATCGAAACCGTAACACACATAATGGAATATAATACATGTACTTGCCTTGAATAGTACGACGTGAAGGAAACGGTGAAGACAAGGTTTACGGTCCGATTCCCTTCAAAGATTCGATCCTAAAGCACAATGACATATAATTAATCATAACACTACGAAAAACACGGAACCCATCCTAGGTTCTACCCGAAGACACAATTCGTCGAACACTACGAGGCATAGTTCAACAAAATCGAACAACAAAGGAATCTATGGGATTTATTCCACAAAAGCATAAGAATAACAAGGGACTCGGATAATCAGACCTTAGTCTAAAAACAATCGCGGCCAAAACAGAATGGAAAGATAGAATCACACAAAACCCCCAAAACCCCCAAAATTTAGGGTTCTAACGAAAGTACCTTGATGTGAAGACGAAACCACGGATGATTTGGTGCTAGGGTGATGTTATGATGCTCGAATATACTTCTCCAATGGAGTTTGGGTGAAAATCGGACGAACCCTATCCTGAAGAATCGCTCCCGTCGCGCAAAAGAAGAAGAAAGGTGAAAAATGAGGAAAAAGGGCCCACTGCCCAGTATATATACTGGGCAGGTGTTACGGCCGTAACTTACGCCCCCTTACGACCCTAACGTGTGGTATTACGGTCGTAACATGTGTAGCCTTACGGCCGTAAGGGTGTTCACAACCTTTCTGGATAAAATACACATCTTTATTACGGCCGTTACGAAAAGGACATTATGGTCGTAATGTATAAATTCTTACGGCTGTAATGCATACAATCTTACAGCTGTAACTCGGCCCTGGCAGCAGGTCAGTTTGGTTTGAAACAACGACTCGTCAACAACCAGAATGAGAGCACAAGGAATGAAACGACAGATATACGAAGATCTTTTACTGACGAAATAAACATAAAAAACATCACATGACCCCGGCCATATGAAGGTCGGAGTAAACGAATATTAACATCAACGCCCAAAATACTAGGAATTTACAAAACGACCCAAAAGTTCAAAAATCTAGACTCGAGGTCTGAACAACAATCTCAGAAAGTTGTACCATATCCTGAAATATTAAAGGGACTCGCAGAAGTAACGAAATGTCATATTAGAATGAGATTTATGAGAATCGTGCGTCAACGCGGAAAAGTTACACAATAAGTAAAATCACATAAAAACAACTCTGAAACTCGTCCGGATGGTCATGAATGCAAAACAAAATAGTTTCAGAATTCCAAAATAATTACAAGCGAGTCGTCCAAAATGAGGATATACTAAAAAAAGAAATTACTAAAAATAGAAAGTACGGATATTACATTCTCTTCACCTAACGTCCCGAAACATACAAAGTAAATAACTCAGGGTATCTTGCCTTCATATTGTCCTCAGTTTCCCACGTTGCTTCCTGTGATCCGTGTCTCGACCACTGCACTTTAACTAAAGGATGGTTTTGTGCCTAAGTTGTTTCACCCGACGCTCCAAAATCTGAATCGATCTCTCTTCAAAGGTAATGTCGGGACCTAACTCAATCTCTCCAAAATCAATAATATGGCTAGGATCCGGTACATACTTCCTAAGCTGGGAAACATGAAATACGTTATGCATGTGACTCAATGACGGTGGTAAACCCAACCGGTATGCAAGATCTCCAACTCGCTCTAAAATCTCGAACGGTCCAATATATCTCGGGCTAAGTTTACCCTTCCGACTGAAGTGGTAGACTCCCCGAATCGGAGACACCATCAGTAATACCTGGTCTCCAACCTCAAACTCTAACGGTCGGCGACGCGAATCGGTATAGGATTTCTGTCGACTCTGAGCTGTTAACAACCTATCACGAATCAAGGAGATATTCTCTCTCGTCTCAACTACTTAATATGGTTTGGTACCAATAAATTCGGATGCATCATCCCAACGCAATGGCGATCTGCACCTTCTTCCGTATAATGCCTCAAATGGTGCCATTTTGATCGAAGCGTGCCAACTATTGTTGTACGTGAACTCGATCAACGGCAAGTGCGACTCCCAATCATCTCTCCAATCTAAGGCACATTCTCTGAACATACCCTCAAGTGTCTGAATCATCCGCTCCGACTGTCCGTCAGTCTGAGGATGGTAGGATGTACTGAGTCTCATTTCAGTCCCCAAAGACCGATGAACAGCCTGCTAAAAATGCGATAAGAACCGGCTATCTCGATCAAAAATAATACTTTTAGGAGTCCTATGCAACCTCAAGATCTCTCCAATTAACACCCGTGCTAGTCTCTCCGGTCCCCAAGTATCCTTAATACCCAGAAAATGAGCAGACTTGGTTAATTGATCGACAATGACCCAAATCATGTTCATTCCAGTCTGAGTCCTAAGCATACTGGTAATGAAATCCATAGAAATATCCTCCCACTTCCACTCCGGAATAGGAAGTGGTTGCAATAACCCTGCGGGTCGCTGATGCTCGATCTTAACCTGCTGACAGGTCAAACACTTTGACACAAACTCGCTAACGTCTGTATTCAAGTTGCTCCACCAGTAGTTAATCCTTACATCCTTGTATATTTTGCTCGTACCAGGATGTATGGAATAAGGCATAGTATGAGTTTCTCTCAAAATTTTCTATCTCAACTCAATATCACTCGGTACACACAATCTGCCTCGAAACCTCAGAGTTCCATCATCCTGAACCACAAACCCAAGAGCTTTCCCTTTCTTCATGTCCTCCCTTATCTGGACTAAAAATGGATCATCATACTGTCTCGCCTTGATATCATCAACCAAAGACGAAGTGATTTCTAACGCACATAACTGACCCCGAACTCTATGAACCCAAAATTCGATATTCCGACAAATCAAATCCCACCGGATCCTTCTTTGAGGCGTAAGTACCTCTAACATCTGTAGTGCCATCGGCTTACGACTCAACGCATCTGCCACTACATTGGCCTTACCCGAATGATAAAGAATCTCAAAATCGTAATCCTTAATTAATTCCAGCAACCTACGTTGTCTCATGTTCAATTCCTTCTGACTGAAGATATACTTCATACTCTTCTGATCCGTACAATCTTACACGACGACCCATAGACATAATGCCTCCAAATGTTTAAAGAGAAAACAACCACAGCTAACTCCAAATCATGTGTAGGGTAATTTGCTTCATAAGGTTTCAACTGACGAGACGCATAAGCAATAACCCTATCTCTCTGCATCAAAACACGTCCGAGTCCGAGGCCCGAAGCATCACTATAAACCACAAAATCCTCGTTCCCTTGAGGCAAAGCTAAGACCGGTGCGATAGTCAACCGTCTCTTCAACTCATCAAAACTATCCTGCGTATCTGTGTTCCACTCGAACTTCTGAGTTTTCTGAAGTAATTGAGTGAGTGGTCGAGCGATCTTGGAAAATCCTTCAAAGAACCTACGGTAATAGCCCGCCAGTCCTAGGAAACTCCTCACTTCTTTCACATTATTAGGCGGTTCCCATGCCAGTACCGCATCTATCTTCTGTGGATCAACCCGAACTCGCTCTGCTGATATCACATGCCCAAGGAACGTTACTTCCTTGAGCCAAAACTCACATTTAGAAAACTTCGCATATAACTGCTCAGCTCTAAAAATGTCTAACACAATACGAAGGTATAAAGCGTGCTCGGTATAAAGCGTGCTCCTCCTGACTCCGGGAATAGATAAGAATGTCGTCGATAAAGACGACTACAAATTTGTCCAGATACTCGATAAAAACTTTGTTCATCAACTGCATGAACATTGCTGGGGCATTGATTAGCCCGAAAGGCATAACCACAAACTAGTAATGGTCATATCCCATCCGAAGCTTTCGGTATCTTGCTATCCCGAATCCTTAACTGATAATAACCCGATCGTGAATCAATCTTCGAGAAGACTGTCTCTCCCTGAAGCTGATGAAACAAGCCGTCAATCTGGGGCAAAAGGTATTTGTTTTTGATGGTCAACTTGTTTAATTATCGGTAGTCGATGCATAAACGAAGCGATCCATCCTTCTTCTTAACAAAAAGCACAGGCGCACCCCAAGGTGACGCGCTTGGTCTAATATACCCTTTATCTAGAAACTCCCCCAATTGTTTCTTCAACTACAACATCTCTGACGGTGCCATACGATACGGTGCTCGAGAAACAAGAGCCGCATTCGGCTCTAAATCAATATGAAACTCAACTTCCCGCTGTGGTGGTAATCCCGGCAAATCATCTGGAAATATGTCAGGATATTTGTTAACAACTGAAATTGATGACATGCAACTCCACCACCTTCCGTCTTCAAAGTGTAGCACCAATAGCCTACGCAACCCTGGTTTAGAAGTTTCATTGCTTTCAAATCACTGATCACATTCCTGATCTACCTGGGTTACAACCCACAAGAGTATGCTCCGTGCCATCCTCGACCACTATCTAAATAGTACGAGTCCGATAGTCCATGATAGCACCGTGACGATCCAGCCAATCGTCTCCGAGGATCAAATCATCACCCTTTAAGTCTACAATAATGAGGTTCGAGGGCCAATCTCGGTTCCCGCCTCACTGGGAAATCTCTAACTTCTCATTTCCCAGCCATACGATCCCCATTAGGCATACCCACTATGAACGGTTCACACTCAAACAAGCAGTTAATACCAATACGACATACACAATCCGAATCAATAAAAGAGTGAGTAGCACCTGAATCAAAAAGCACTG
Organism: Orobanche coerulescens; assembly: GCA_033398695.1. Lineage (NCBI taxonomy): Eukaryota > Viridiplantae > Streptophyta > Magnoliopsida > Lamiales > Orobanchaceae > Orobanche > Orobanche coerulescens. The sequence goes on along the minus strand of CM065816.1, from coordinate 40,614,392 downwards.
AAATTGAATGAGAAAGGATTTGAGTGGTACCTGATGCCACCGGAGCGTCTGTCTCCTCCGTTTGTCTCATCTGATATAACCGGGGGTGTAGTGAGCCCGAACTTGATACTGCACAGTGATCCGATTGACCCCAACCCCTACCACGGCCCAAAATCTGAGGGACCTGAGTGACTGGAGTCTTCTGATCAACACTATGCTCTTTATGAACGGCAGTGGTAGTCGGAGCTCTGGCGGCCCTGGTAGCTCTCTTGCAATGAACTTCCTGATGCCCGCTCTGCCCACATGTAAAACAATTAACTGACGGAAATGGACAATCCTTCACCACATGCTCGTATTTATTGCAGTTAAAACAAACTCTGCTGCCAGGTGTAGGGGATTGGACTGTGTGGTTACTATGAGACCCTTCAGCCTGATGAAATGGCTTCTTCCCAGATACTGGAGCAGATTGTGATCTTGAAAACCGACCACCCTTACCGGCTGAGAAACTGCCCGTAGTCTTCTATTTCTTAGCATCGGAACCCGACTTTGACTCTGGGACTGCCATCTCAATCGCTAGAGTGCGATCCTGGTATTCCTTCAATATGGAACACATGAGTGGTTCCATGCTCTGCCTGATATGCGGATTCATGTGCATATTGAAGTAGTGAATCTTATCAGCCTCGGTCCTCACTTGTTCTTTCATGTATCCCAACTGCTGGTTATAAGTGATGATGGCCTGAGAGATCGGTACATCCTGAGGTGTAGCAGTAAAGAACTCCACGATCCTATGCTCCCAAATCGGCAGTGGGCAGTATTCCGCTTCCATAGAGGTCTTAAACTCCTCCCAGGTGGCTATATGATCCCTGGGCATCACGACCTCCCACCACTCCGCAACTTCCTTATCCAGGAGGTACTGAGCAATAGGTACCCTCCTGTCGTCAGGACAAGCTACGGCATCAAATGTCCTTCCCAACTGAAAAAGCCAATTCTCCCAACCGAGGGAGTCAGTAGAGCCAGCGAAACGAGGGGGGTGCATCTTAGTCACTTTCTGAATCCATTTACTAGCTTCGTCTTTCGGAATCGGGGGAAGATTCGGACCTCCACCCTGAGCTATCTGAGCGAGCTGAGCCACCAGCTTCTGAAGTACAGCAGTAGCTCCAGTGGTGGCATTATTAACCGACGGTTTATCCTAACTGACTGATAAGTTCTGTTGCCCGTCAGAACTCAAGGGTAGAGTATTCGGCACTGAATGAGAGGCTGCTGCAGATGATTGAGAAAGTAGAACTTCCTCACTACTAGAACCACGTCTACGGCCTCGGCCGAGTCCCCTAGCTGGTCTACCACGACCTCTCAACATACTGAAGAAAAGAATTGAAAAGAACAAGATCAGAAAATTTCACAATTTACAAAGTTGGTACCCCAACACACAATTTCAATTTACATAAGGGAAGTAGTACAGAAAAGTAATAGCTTGAGGAGACTTACAGCCACGAGTCGAATGAAAATATGGTAACACGATGATCTTAGGATCAACAACTGACTCTTACAACACAAATGAAAGACCCAATTTAACCGACAACCTAGGTATTCACAACCTAAGGCTCTAATAAAATGTAACACCCCAAATCTCATAAGGGACATTACACGCCGTAGAACCTTCAACAAGGTCTACCAGGCTAGCACATGACACATAATTCGCAAAAGAAATCCCACAGGACGCATTAATATTAATAAATAGGGCCGTGGCCTCGGCCAAAATATTTTTGGTTCAACTTAAGTAAAACAGAAAGTAAAAATAAGTTCGTTGCCCACGCAGGGGACTTCAACGACAACATTAAACCAATATTACGTTCACTCGACTATTTCAGCAAACAAACTGAATAAGTATAATAAAATGAATAACACAGACTCGAGCCTCGTCATCATGCTGGGCCATCCTTTGCATGCGTGTCCCGTACCGGCTCTTCAGCTCGCCCGGTACCTGAAATGCATGAAACGCATTTCCCCCATTTAAGGGGTTAGCATTGGAATAGCTAGTGCAAGTACACAATTACACTACATTATATTCAGATACGATTCAACACAATCATCTCATTTAGAAAGCATTTGAAAATCATATCTCGGAATATCACATTTGCATCAAACAGTATATTAACACGTTTCAACATCACAACTATCTACACTTGGTAACCCACGGCTGTACCCATTAGTATCGACCCCCATAGGCTCCATCGGACCATCCCTGGGTGGGAAACCACTTCCGCTTCCGTACCCAATAGTATCGGCCCCCAGAGGCCCCGTCGGACCATCCCCGGGTGGAAGAACCGCAACACATACACACGATATCACATTTCATTGTTCGTATCGAAACCGTGACACACATAATCGAATGTAATACATGTACTTGCCTTGAATAGTATGGCGTGAAGGAAACGGTGAAGACAAGGTTTTCGGTCCGATTCCCTTCAAAGATTCGATCCTAAAGCACAATGACATATAACTAATCATAACACTACGAAAAACACGGAACCCATCCTAGGTTCTACCCGAAGACAATTCGTCGAACACTACGAGGCATAGTTCAAAAAAATCGAACAACAAAGGAATCTGTGGGTTTTATTCCACAAAACCATAAGAATAACAAGGGACTCGGATAATCAGACCTTAGTCTAAAAACAATTGCGGCCAAAACGGAATGGAAAGATAGAATCACACAAAACCCCCAAAACCCCCAAAACTTAGGGTGCTAACGAAAGTACCTTGATTTGAAGACAAAACCACGGATGATTTGGTGCTAAGGTGATGTTATGATGCTCGAATATACTTCTTAAATGGAGTTTGGGTGAAAATCGGACGAACCCTAGCCTGAAGAATCGCTCCCGTCACGCAAAAGAAGAAGAAAGGTGAAAAATGAGGAAGAAGGGCCCACTGCCCAGTATATATACTCGGCAGGTGTTACGACCGTAACTTACGCCCCATTACGGCCATAACGTGTGGTATTACGGCCATAAAATCTGTTGTAACACCCCCAAAACCATCCGGGGATATTACAGCCCCGGGCCGTGGGCCCCACTACGGAACCCACAAGGCCAAAAATCATTTTCACAATCATTACAAACACGCCAAGAGGCCAAAGACGGTAATATATTTAAAATACTCAAATAGTCTCCAAAAATCTATTTTCCAAATACCGTCATAAAATACCCTTTGAAAGTAAAAGGCCAAAAAAGCCAAAATTCAACAATTTCAAAATGTACGCTAAGCCATCACTTACACGTACCGACGAAGAATAGTTTAGGGGGAAATGGTTTTACGAGATAAACCCAAATTTACAAAATACCCAAAAGGCCATTTAAAGGTATACACAAGTTGGTAAAAATACCGGAAAGCCATTTTAAAATACACACGCAGCGGAAAATAAACACAGTTCAAAATATACATTTACAGCGGAATAAAACAACCAGTCAAATACTTAGTTCCCAAAATAATGCCATATCCAGTATCACCCGGGAAGCTCATGTCTTCACGACCGCTACTAGTTCGATCTCCGAGTACCTAAAAATAAAGCCCACGATGGGGTCAGCCACAATACTCAACAATGATAACGATCACATCACATAAATAATTACATACCAATGTAATTGCAAAGTAAGAATACTACCAATGTAATCTTAACGTCATAACATTACCGTCTCGTGATAATCCATATCAACCCAATACTTAACATAACCCACATCTCGCATTCTCAAATGACGAAATGAACTCAACTACAACCATCTGTACTGTATTCAAACAATACAAAGAATTCTCAAAATATCATCATAACTCATAAGTGTGGAATAATCCATCCGTGTCAAATCCTGTCCGTTGGATCACACCATCAGATACTAATCATGATAAGAACCAAATATACATAATACATCTGTAGACCAATGACAACAAAAGTCCCGAAACATCGACACAAAGTCCGAACGCTCAGACGATCAATAACCAGATCAACCAATACATCAACCCAGAATATCATCGATATGATAAACTCCAATACGACCAACCAAATGTCAAACATAACCGAGAATATCATCAACATGATAACTCCAATACGATCAACAAAGATCAACAATAACCGAGAATATCATCAACATGATAAATTGCAATCACTACCAACAAAGGATCAACAACGATCGAGAATACCATCAACATGATAAACTCCAACACGATCAACAAAGGATCAACAACGACCGAGAATACCATCAACATGATAAACTCCAACACGATCAACAAAGGATCAACAACGACCGAGAATACCATCAACATGGTAAACTCCAAACAAGATCAAATATAATGGATCACAAAGAAATAACCCCGACTGTCGAACATACCCCTCGGGCGTATGAACAACCAGTCGCAAACTGTCGAACATACCCAATCATACATGGAGTATGAATGACCAATCAATATGGATCAAGATGGACGTCACAGTACGCCCGATCCAGAAATGTGTCTGTGCACAAGCCACCCCGGGTATCGATCAAATACACATGTGGTCTTGTACCTAATCAGTCTCACGAAGTACGTCTCGTGTGCACAACTCAATGTGAGGTCATGAACCCATCACATAACTATACGTGCCCGCCCTGAAAATCCTACACATAACCAATCGGCACGCAGATATGACTCCAGCTATGTCACGATGCAACATGACAACGAAACTCAAAGAATCACATATCCAAATAAGGATCAAAAGACTCACCGAAGTGAACAATGACACACGGATAATGAAAGATTGACACGACAAAAAATATCCAAAACAACCATCCTGGGATCACAATCCCCAAAGAATGATCAACACGATCAACAATCTCAACAAAACAGTCCTGGAATCATCCTCCCTCAAAGATCGATCAACATGAATCCCATTATACGAAACATCAACATACAACATATACAACAATTCAACAGAATAATTATCCTCATAACTGAACAATACTTAACTTACCTCAAAGCCGAAGACAATATCCTTTCCACAAACAAACAACCCTGAACGAATATAAAGTTATTCGAATAATCTCGAATGAGGTACAGTCCATTAATATCAAATAAACCACCATTCCGACATCAATGTCGACACGATAAACTATCCTCGATATCCGACATTCCATATCACAGACCAAAGATAACTCACATCTCCGTCTTCACTAAACATATTTAAACCATATACACTATGATTTAATCCAAACCAAAACATAATATACAAACCATCATCCGGACAATTTACATTTATAATATCATTGCTATATGAATCATAAATGAAATGAAATCAAAACCATTCATTAAATATTATAAACTGAACAAGTATAACTTGCCTCGATATCGATACGACAAAGCCGTTACCAATTCCATAGCCTTCGTCTATGATCCCCTCAGCCCCGACCAAAAGCAATATACGAACTCTTCAACCTCAACCGCAACACAACGGTCATAATCAACGATGAATTATCACAACCTATTGCAATAATCGATTAACAACAAGTTCGATAACAATCAACAATTGATATACCCAACCAACAAACTCAACGGTTCAACAATACCTCAATCATATACAAAACTAATCAATACAACTCAAACAATTACGAACTCATATCCATAATACAAGCCGAAATCCGATAATCATATCAACAATCAATTCAAACCAATAACAAAGGTCTAAATATAATCGATTCTAAATTCAATCTTAAATACGAATTAACAAGGTTCCTCCTTGTAAATTCAAAGTTAAAACCAAATACCGATTATCATCATCAATTCGGAACATCCAATTAGTTCAACATTATAGTTGATCATATTCCAAGGGTGTCAAATAATTCAATCGTTCGAATTGAACACTTGCTCAGTACGTATGAACTTCCAAACTCAAAGATGAATAATAATCTCATCAAACTCGTAATCATATTCGTGTCCTTATATGAATATTATACCAAAACACATAACTTAGTTCTAGATATGAATATTCCATGTTCATATCCAAAAAGCACCAATACCTCTTATATGTATTCATCATATCATGAAATATAATTCAAGAGTTCCTCAAGAACATGAATTAATCCATAATCATATCCAATTAACATCACTTTGTTCACCAAGACAACATAATCGAATATGTTATCTAACTTCCAAACTATCATCTTCCTCAATAAATACTTCACATAACATAATACTACCATATCCATGTTTATAATCAGAACCAATAGCACCATGATCCCATAATCATGTTCAACAACATAATATAAGATATATATCATATCATCATTGTTGGATCGAGATTGGAATTAGCGCCGTTGTGCGGAAGCGTGAATATAAAGTTGCGGAAATTAAACGACACACGGATTTATAGAGGTTCGGATATAATCGAGCCTACGTCCTCTCTCGGTATCTTTTTCAATAGGTTGAAGAAAAACCTCTGCACCTCTCTTCTATCGGTCGAGGGATAACCGTTACAATCACGTCTTCTGTTGGTCCGTGATAAACCACTCGTACTTATCTTTGTGTCGGTCCAAGTTAAACCGTTTTCCTTTTCTATTGGACAAGGAATCAACCACTCTAGCTTTCTATGGGTACTAGATAAACCTCACTTAGATATCGATTGTGATTCTAATAATGCTGAATCCTTGATCCTAATAACACCGAATCCAATCGTATCTTTTCTTTTACCTCTCGTGTATGATGTTGAATGTATAAACACTCAAACTAACAATATAAGCTTAATAACACAACAACAATAATATCAATATAAATATCTAATCAATGAATCGTTTGCTTGAAGTTCTTGTATGGTTGAATACCAGGGGTGTGGTATTTATAGGCTTGGAGCCTCAACTAGCCGTTGGCTTCATATGCATTGATTACGACCGTTATCTCTTCTTGCTTAAGTACGTTAAATGTATTATGTACGTTAAGCCGTGCATGCTACGTATGTTATCAATACTGCAGATCAGTCCAGTAGAATTCATCTTAAACATTACGTACGTTAGCCAACACCTATTACGTACGTTAAGTCTACATCATTGTTGACGTCATATATCCGTTGCCGCCTTTCTAACTTTGACTCTTCCCAACGTTCATCTGGTTTGAACACCTTTACGTACGTTAAGTACCATTCCTTACGTACGTTAACCTTGCCATTTTACGTACGCTATGCTTGATAGATTACGTACGTTAGCCTTGTAAAATTCTAGCTTTTTGCACTTCGTTTTCTTCGATGCTTTGCTTCGCCTCTTTGTTGTTTTGTTTTGTGTAACAACTTTAATCATCAAAACACTATTATAGCATGTATGGAGCAAAATGTTCCAACAATCTTCTTACTCAACTCAAACCCTATGAAACTTCAAGAATCATCACAACACTCCCATAATATATCAGCACACGGATTAATCATCAACAACAATCATCAAAACCCAAAATAAAGAGAGGATTAATCAACATACCTCCAGAAGATGAATAACAGAATCAAACACCTCAAAAATCCATAATATCTTCATATCTCAAGCTCCAATCCATGATATCAAGCTCATAATCAAGTTAGAGGAGCCAAAAATCCATCTCGGATGGTTGAAGGGCGAAAAATGAAGTGAAGTTGTGAAAATATCGAAGTGACGGACATCTCACAAATATATAGACTTCCAATCATTACGTACGTTAGACAACACACTTAACGTACGTAACATCGTTTACGTACGTTACCCCTCCTTTATAGTAACTCAGTTACGTACGTAATGTCCAACTACTTACGTACGCAACACACCATTAGTGTACGTAATACATAACAATAACGTACATTATCCTCAATCCAGAAGCTACGGCTCTTATCAACTGATAATATTACGTACGTAACACAGCTCGCATAACGTACGTAAACATTTTGCTCTATTAACGTTCGTAACACCATCAACATAACGTATGTTAAATCCTTCGTTGACTCTGTTGTCCACATCCGCACCGTAAGTTGCCGACCTCGGGCTCACTTATCGATCATAGCTCAGACCCTGTCCGATTCTCTTCATAACGTACATAACACATACTACATAGCGGACGTTATGCTTACCAACTTAATGTACGTAATGGATTATGCACTTAGCCAAATATAACTGCTCCTGCCTGTCATGTAAACATACTGAATATGCATACACATCCCAATAATATTCCCATATGATATACCCGATATCAAAATTAAAACAACCTGATACACGATATCCTCAAATATAATTGTCGACAAATTACGTCAATCATACAATTACAACTGTCTCAGTTCTCAAGTTATTTTACCTAGACTGTATAGACATCATGTTATCCAATATATTTCAGATAGAACAACGCGAAAAATTTATACCGAAAGTCCAGTATATTACATGCCTTATGGCCGTAAGGGTGTTCACAACATTTCTGGACAAAATACACACCTTTATTACGACCGCTACGAAAAGGAAATTATGGACGTAATGTATAAATTCTTACGGTCGTAGTGCATACAATCTTACGGCCGTAACTCGGCCCTGGCAGCAGGTCAGTCTTGAAACAATGACTCGTCAACAACCGGAATGAGAGTACAAGGAATGAAACCACATATATATACGAAGATAGTTTACTGATGAGATAAACATAAAAACCATCACATGAACCTGGCCATCCGAAGGTCGGAATAAACAAATATTAACATCAATGCCCAAAATACTAGGAATTCACAAAACGACCCAAACATTCGAAAACCGAGATTCGAGGTCTGAACAACAATCTCAAAAAGTTGTAACATATCCTGAAATATTAAAGGGACTCGTAGAAGTAACGAAATGTCAGATTAGAATGAGATTTACGAGAATCGAGTCTCAACGCGGAAAAGTTACACAATAAGTAAAATCACATAAAAACAAGTCCGAAACTCGTCCGGATGGTCATGGATGCAGAACAAAATAGTTTCAGAATTCCAAAATAATTACAAACGAGTCGTCCGAAATGAGGATATACTAAAAATAAAAATTACTAAAAATAGAAAGTGCGTATATTACAGGTTGTAAGGAGGAAGGGATAAGCTAATGGCAGAAGTGGATAAGGTAGGAAAGGATTAGAGAGAAAAATCCGGGCGGTGGCAAGAGAAAGACAGAAGTGAAGGGTCGATTATGAAAGTGAGGCATAAAGGGGAGTTCACTCTTATATAGGTAGGGTTTCTCGGAGCCTAGGAAAGGATGAGGTAGAAAAATGGGGCGGTGGTATTATACCAAAAAAAGCGTATGTCGGTGGAATAAAAGGTTTTATCTGATATTGAAAAATGGGGCGGTGTTATACCACATTTTTTGGTTGGTGGAATTAGCGGTTTTATCTGATATTGAAGTCCTCTTTCACGCCTAATTAATTATGTTCAGTTTCCCTTTAAATTTATATTTTATGTTTGCTTTTACGTGTTTAATTTTTTTTTCCCTCATTTAGGTAAATATTGTGGACCCACTAATCATGCGCAATATCTTCTTATTCTTGCTGGATATTATTAATTTATTTTATAATATGAAATTTGTATACTAAGAATATAAAATGTGTATAAGATGATTTACTGTAAATTTGTACGGACAGATAAGGAACATTTGCGAATTAGTGCATTTTTAGGGATATGTATTCTCATGTAGATTTATTTATGTACTTACTAGACTCTAATGATTAATTTATTATATTTGTGTAGTTATTTAATGGATACAGGACGTCGTAAGTCTTTGCAAACAAGGAATCGCGCTCCATTGTATAACGAGGGACCGAGTTCTACTGGAAAAAGGAGTAGAGTTTCCAATAATCTGAGTGGCGAATTACCGTAGAATGATATAACTAATGGTAACATTTTAGTATATAAATTAATTTATTATATATTAAATATTTATTTAAATAGTTATAATTTCTTTTTCTTTTTCTTGGTTTAAAAATAACGTGAATCATGGATACATTGGGAGCCCGAATAATAATGATGGATTGTATCAAAGTACGAGCTCCAGTTGTTACAAATTCTACATTCCCGCAGCTTAACAATGAGAATGGTAATAATTTATTATTATTTATATATATGTATGTATATATTAATTGTTTTGTTATTGCTACTTCAAATAATGTATCGTTAATAGATAATAATTGTTATATATTTATCAATTTCCATAAGATATAGAAGGAACGACAGCTCAACTTTGAAAAGAAATACTCAAGGACGTGAGGCCGGAATATCACCTTTGAGTGACATTACAAATGGTATGTGTTACGTATCAAATTACTAGTTGTTTAAGATATTACTAATTAACTGTTACTTTATTTCTATGATATTTGTTATTAGTTTTGTCACCGATACATTGTGATCGTGGGGAGATAATTACACTAAATATCGGTAGTGCGAAACAGGTGTATACGCAAAGCAATAGGCTCACCCCAAGTTCAACTTCGTTTAGCTATGTTACGAATGGTAAATACTTTTACATATTTCATATTATAATTTATATGATATCAATTTATGATGATTTAGTCTAATGTTCAATTCATGTATTTATTACAGTTCCTGGCAATGCGTTATTGACTCCACCAACTATGATATTCCTGGGAGCTTTACATCAGTTAGACCCGACAAACACTTAACTGTTGGGCCTGGCATTCTAAATCAACTGAGAAGGCACATTTATGGCGTAAATACTACGTCCAACAAGGCACTTTACTCAAGTAAGATGTTTATAATTGAAGACCTAAGTAGTTAAATATGTTGTTTCTCACATTAAAATATTTATAATTGACATTTTATCATCTTACATATGTAGAGAATGTGGATGAAGATTACAAAGTAGTGTCAAGGTTCAACAAAATTAACCAGAGATTCACGCTATCAATGAGAAGACATCTCAAGTCACATCCGTTTGATTACATTATGTATCATGAAGATCATAGAGGATACAGTAAGTGTAATCGTGTTATGTAAATACTCACTCATTTAGAACATTTGTATTACATTAAATCCGGATAAATTTTTAAAAAAACTATAATTCAATATCAGTTATATGTATTTTTTCCACTTTATTTAGGAATAAAGGTACCTCCGTCTGTTGAAGAGTGCATGCCTCTTGCGGAAAAGAGTATAGAGCAATTGCTAGATAAATATACTCTTAATGAGATAAGAGTTATGAGTGAAGAGCCATCACATGTTGACATGCTTAAGGAATCACGAAAGAGAGCTATAAAAAAAATTCATGAAAAGAAGGATATTATTGCGCGTAGAAATACTGGGATATCGGCAATAGGTAATGTTCATTACCACTAAATTCGAGATACACTAAATAGATTAAAACATCTTATAATAATTGACATTTATATTTTTCATGGAGCAGCTTACGAAGATATGGGTGATCCTACATATGCGTGTGGATTTGGCCGTGCACTTATGTGGTTTGACGAGAGTCTAAAAAAAACCCCATTGAGTGGAAGAGATTGGTGGGTGAAGAACGTGAATAGAAGGATCTTAATTCAGAAGAGGAGGATGATAGGGCGATTAGATATGACGACGACTCCATGAATGATCCTTTGAGTGGTGACAAAGATGAAAATGAAGAATGTGATGAGTTTTTCAAACCATTGGACATGGATGAATCCTTATTTAAATAGGCTATGAGGAAAACTTGGTTTATTTTGTTCTTGTCACGACTTTTGTTTCAAAGACGCTTCATTTGTGTTGTTTTCTTTGGGTTTAACGATGAACAATGCATTGACATTGATGTTTTTATTCTAGTTTTTTGTTACAATAGCAGTCGTATTAAGTATTGTTGTTGAACTTTATTTTGGATAACTTTTTATATATATTTTTTTAATTTTTTTCATTTCAAAAAGTTAAGGTGTACGCCTCATTCTGCCTTGAGGTGTACACTGTTGTGCGGCGATTTGTACGCCTCGACGGCGATCGGCATAAGGGCCGAGCGAAAGACAGCATCAAATAATCCAAGGCAGACTTGCCAAGCTAAGAGTCATGACCGAGATCAGGTACCGAGCGATCGAGGTCCAGGGCGATCGCCTCTTGGAACCTAGCTATCGACTCTGGTGCCCGACCAAGGACGACCGTCCTATGCCACGTGTAAGGCCATCATACGTCATATCTACGAGGACCGGATCTCGGAGCGAGGACCGGATCTCGGAGCAAGGACCCACGTGCAGATCCGCGAATGGCGCCGCAGAATAAGGATCTTTGACTCCAGCCCATCAACAGCTGTCCTACCGACAGACCCGCCGAAAGGTCTTAGGTGGGACCTCAAGGCGCCGCAAGAACAGGCTTTACTCCAGCCCATCAGCAGCTGTCAGTGACAAGGACGGCCTCACCTACCGACAGACCCGCCGAAAGGTCCTAGGTGGGGCCTCCCAAGACAGCGACTCCGGACGCGTGTGGTCTTCTCATTGGTTCGTGCATCTGGATACCAGCAGCTGTTGCGGACTCTAAGGAGACCAACCCATGTGCTAAAGACGATCGCCCGCTTATTATAATACAGCAGAGGCGATCGCCCAGCTACCTTCACTCCTATAAATAGGAAACCTTTAACAACTGGTTCAGGGTTCATAAGTTGAGAGGTTCAGAGGTTCAGAAATTATTTCCATACAAGAGTTCAGTAAATTCACACAGTGAGAGACCGTCGATTTCTCACAGTCAACACAGCACTACATCGTTGTTACAAGAACTCACAAAGCATCAACTCTGGTTCTTCCGGCAATCAACAACACTCAAAAGCTAGATAACTAGGGTCTTTACACTCATTGTAATTGTACTCTAATGTTAATATTTATACTCCCAAGTATTCATATTAATAATATCTCGTGGGAGCATTCAAGCCCGGGACTAACAACCCCGGAAAATCTTGTGTTATTTACTTCCCCACGGACGTGCTCTCGCATTTTATTTGTTACTCGTCCGTTCCAGCATATAATCTCCGGATAATATTTTGGGTAACAACAATTGGCGCTAGAGGAAGGGCCCCAAACCTTCATTTTCATTCCAACCGTTTCGAAGAACACTCACTGTTCTCCGGGGCATATACTTGAAGAAACACTCACTGTTCTTCAAAGAAAAACCTTCAGAATATTGATGTCTGCCACCACAGCGAAGAGAGACACTCTCCGATCTGCCGGACGTCATATTCCGGCTCAATCCGAGCCCCAACCTACGGCAGAGGGTAGCCGCGGCGACGCGAGACTCTCGATCCCGCCCCCGAGAGACGACCCCAGCCTCTCGCTCGACCAGTTCCAAACCGCGGAACAGATTGAGGAGGCTATGGCCATCCTAAGGGAGCGACGGAGAGCATGCGCAGCGCCCGCTATAACCCCCTCGGTCATCCGCCGCGCGGGCAAACGGAAGCTCAAGGGGTTACTGGTCGAGCGATCGTCAGAAAGCCCCGATCCACGAGAAAAGGCTCTCGTGAGGCGGGACGGTTCCGTCTTCAGCCACCTAGGAAGCGATCCATCGTGGCGACCGGGGCATTCTGTCCCCAACCACAAGACGACATAATCCGAATCCGTCACCAGGAGTTCGGCATACCCAACTCCCACCCAAAAACAGGTCGGCCGTTTGGCCCCCACCCTCCGAAGAATCGAGCCGCGCGGCAAGGACATCATCTACAGTGGAGCCAGGGGATCAGTACTTGATCGCCTCGGCTCCCGCTCCGAGCGCCTAGCCGTAAGCAGCCAGGCCACGGCGATGGCCGCTATGCAACGCCAGCTCGACGAGATGAAAGCGCTCATGGAAACTGGGGGAGGCGCCAGTAGAAAGATCATCGGACCGAGTGAGCCACTTGCGGTCCACATCGAGCTTGCCCCTGTGCAACCAAGGATCGCTCCTCCTCAAACACCTTTGTATGAGGGGAGATCGGACCCTGAGACCCACTTTAGCAAGTTCCGGATCTACATGACCGGGTGTAGGGCATCAGATGCGACGAGGTGCCGAATATTCCCATTAACGTTGGGCGAACTGGACCATAGTTGGTACGTCTCACTACCACCGCGATCAATCAATTCCTTTGAAAAACTGGCGAGTGACTTCACGTCATACTTCACCGCCAAGGTTGCCAGACCAGAAGGCCCCCCACCGCATGATGAAAATCAGGCAGGGGGAAGACGAGTCCGACGCAGATTACATCGACCGGGTGGATGAAATAGTCCTCACCGGTGAGCCCATAAGCGACGAGCTCGCCCTCTACTCGGTCCTGGGGGTATTCTATGGTCATTCACCCTTGTTTAGGCACCTAACGAAGAACATCCCTCCGACCTTCGTGATCTTTCGCGCCAAGGCTGCCGATTTTCTGGCCAGGAAAAGGCTCCTCACCCTTCGCCTAGGTGAGGAAATGCCGCCTCCCGTCCAAAAGACGGCAATCACAAAATCTAACAAGGCAGTCACCAAGCCACCCGGTGGTTTCAAGGCCTTAGATGAGGTGGAAGCCCATCTCCTCCACAAGTTCAAACGAACTCCGGCTCATATTTTTTACGCCATCAAGGGGCGCGAACCGCTAAGCAAGCCAAATGCGATAAGGGACAACGGTCATCTAGACCATAATAAATACTGTGCTAACCACAAGAGTCCCGGTCACAGCACCAACCAATGCCGCGACCTCCTTAGACAACTCTGGAGATTGTTCGAGGAGGGCAAGCTGGACAGTTTATTGGCTTAGTCGAAGCCCCGTCAATCTCCCAAACCGATCGCCAGAGTCAAACGCGACAGGCCGAAAGACTCATACGAGTCAACCCACTGATCAACCTCGGCGGCCGGATCTATATACTTCAATCAAGAGGTGGGAACTTCGGAAGTCTTCCCCCGATTCCCACCACGTCAAACCAAAGGCTACTGCCTGAGAAACGCCTCGAAAAAGAAGATGACTCGCTCGCCCTCTAAAGTTCGTCATCAACATGAAGGACCTAGGCAAGTGATCGCCTCCCCTTACACAACGTATACCGTCGAGGATCGCCATCTAACATGACGGTCCGAGGTAGAAAAGTGCCGACATAGTTGTGGAGGACGATGGAACCGTTCTCTATGACCATGCAAGGTTCCTTTGGGCAGCGATCGCTCGCCCTTCATTTAAATACGAGGCGGGCGTAGCCAAAGGGCCCTCCAAAACAGATCTGTGGATACGTTCGCCCGCCCTCAAAGATCCATCACCTAACATGGTGGATCCGGACAAAGCGACGCGTCCCTCCCCCCGTCACAACGTATACCGTCGAGGATCGCCATCTAACATGACGGTCCGGGGTAGAAAAGTACTAACAAGCTGCGGTCGTGGATTCGATTAATCCGACGATGCCCCGTGTAAGGACTCCTCCAGACCGAGACCGCCCGCCCTTTGTTTAAATACGAGGCGGGCGCAGCCTACGGAGGACCCTCACAATTAAGTGAGTCGCGAGAAGTTGGCCATCAAACGGAATGTCTCTCGCGCACAAGACATGGTCGTGGAGGTCGGTTCCATCGAAATCTACGACTGTGCACGGTTCCTCTAGGCCGGGATGGTCGGCCTTCCTCAAGGAATCTGCAAAATTGAAGACCGCTCACTAAACGATTTATTTTCGTCCCCTTATTTTCACTAAGTAAACAAAAACAAGGGGGAAGGGCGGAGCTATGTATATCACGATCGTCTCTACTCAAATACACGACAACGATCGGCATTGTTCAGATGTATATGCAGCGATCCACTTTGTTCTAAAGTTATCAATATGAGTTTATCAATTCACTTAGAGCTGTACACACAACGATCGTTCCTTAAACACTTGTATAAAATCATACAAGCAAGAAATCAGAGAAGCGAACATTTTCTTAATCACTTGGAATAAAAATACAAACACGGTCTCCCGAAGGCAAAGTACAACGAAAGCTACAAAAAATTCCAAGTAAAAAGCAGAAAAGTTCAAGGATCGGGGCCCGTTCCATCACCAGCAGCAGGCTCTGAACCCCCATCCTCCAGGGCACCCGGATGGACTAGGTTGTCCGGCAATGGGTACCATCTCAAGTCGATCCCAAGATCCGCGGAAAGGTCGAGGATCGGCATGGTGAAGTCAGGCTGCAGAGGATGCTCCAGCGCATAGGCATTGAAATTTTCAGCCAAAGGGCCGGCCTCGAGCCCTCCCTTCTTAGCGGCGCGGATCGCGTCAGCATAAGCCATATAGTAAGCGAATTCGCTGACGTACTCCATGTTAACGAAGGGATCGGCCTCAGTCGCCTTCAGCTTTTCCTTCAACTCCACAACCGTTTGGCTCACGCCCTTGAGATCGGCAGTTTTTGCGGCCACCTCTTCCTTCGAGGACGCCAGCTCGCTAGTCAGTCGGGTGACGGTCACCTTCAGCTGGTCGGCCTCCTTCTGCGCGGCCGCGTGCGACCTGCGGGCTTCCGTCATCTGGTCCCGCATCCGGTCAGTCACCACCCGTGCCCGGTCAACATCCTGTTTCGCCAGCTTAGCCGCCTCCGCGGAGATCTTCTCCATGGCCCCGAGCCGGTCGGCAAACTCAATGTTTTATCTCCGTGCGGTTTCGAGGTCCGCATGGAGATGGGCAGTGGACGGACGCCCCTCGTAGTCCCTCACGGCCTGAGCTGCCATCGTCGCCGTCTGAAGGGCCAACGCAAAAGTAGCATGCATCGCGTCAACTGATCGCCGGCGCGCGATCGCATCCAGATCGGTCGTCTAGGCCTTCGGGAGGGAAGCGGTAGCCCGAGCAACGTAGGAAGGAATATCGCTGACCTCTCGAGGAGCTTTGCTCGACAGGAAGTCCAACACCATCGGAGAGAAATTCGGGTCGGAATGGCGGACCCTGCACAAATGACAAAAAGAGTTAAGTGTGTTTCCTACACAAGTTTCATAACTTGGCAAAACGACCAGGCTTACCTCTCGACCTTCTCTGGGTCACGGCCGAAGAACGGACTGCCACACGAAGTCTCGGCCTCAGCAGTCGCCATGGACTGAAGAAACGCCAAAGATGGCGTGGACCCCTCCACTGGAGGAATCGCGGAAATCGGAGGCACAGAGATCGGCGGATCGTCTGCAGTAACAGGGGCCGAGGGCTCCACAGTCCTCCATTTCTTACGGATAAGCCGAAGTTGCTTCTCCTCCCGAGGCTCCCGCCCTTCGACGACAGGCTCCTGGAGAGGTCTTGCCTCCGGGGTCGGTCGCGGCGGAGCAGAAGGAGCTCGGCTCACCTTTTTCCCTTGGCGAAGACGGTTCATGACCCCTGGATTAGACATGGCAATCGCAGCAGGAGGCTCTGGGAAACAAGGAAAACGAATTTTTGCAAAAGAAAATAATCGAAAAAGTTACTAATCCTCCTCGGTCAAGGCGATCGACATGTCAAAGAAGATCGCAGAAGTTCGTACCTGGAACCTTTAGATGGCGAGGATAGCGAAATAGCCGAGCAGTCAACCAGCAGGCTTCGTTGTTAATTTGGCGTGCGTCTATACGGTCGTCAGGAAGACTCCGTATCTTCTCCCAGACAATCGCGAAATCAAAAGCGAGGTCGCCCGCCGCCGGAACAATGATACCTGCAAAAAGAAGGCCAAAATCAGGTCAGTTCAGAATGTATCCGAACAAAGGGAGAATCTAAAATCCTTACTCGGACTCCTCTTCCGAAAGCCGGTGGGAATATCCAACTCGTCGGTCGGGTTGTCGCTCACTGCCGACTTCCAAGCGCCGCTGACCTAGAACCACTTTGACGGATCATCCCTCACTTTATTCGGGACTCCAAGAACCACCCGACCTGAGCGACCTTGGATATGGTAGCCACCGACAGAACCTTTTTGAACCGTCAGTTTGAAGAGATGGTTCATCTCCAACGGTGAAGGAAGACGATACAACCGATGGCGACCAAACAGAGTGAGGGTGCAGATGATCTGCAGCCAGGCGTTCGACGTCAATTGAAGCGGCGCCACGTTCCAGGCGGTCAGCAAATAGGAGACAGCGAACGGCAGCAGGAATCGCAGTCCAGCCTCCATTATCGCCTCATTGACGGCGACCATGCCCTCGGGAGGTTGATCGTATCGCTCGTTCTCGGCAGGCACGTGGAGGCTGACATCAGAAGGAACATGGAACCTCGCCCTCCAATGGTCCATATCCTTCCTGGTCGCCGAGCTCCCGATCTGGCCAAGGGTCCACGGAGAGCGGCGAGCAGCCCGGAACAACGTCCTCCTTACAGGTTCATAAGGATGGGCGATCGAATATTCGTTAAAGTTAAATTTGGGGAGTGGGCCGGCAAATCTCTCCATGAGTTCGGCAAACTCTGTGAAGGCTTTTCCAAACGTGCTGTCCCGCTCCCTGTGCGCCGTCGCATCCGCCTCCTCCCGTTTCAGTGAACGGATCCGATCGGCCTCCACCGTCTTGGACGCGTCAGCCTCATTAAAAAGTTCCTTGATCTCCGCGGGCTCAATCCCGGCATGGATGGCCTCGACGGCGGTGTCCACATAAAATTCCGCAGAAGGTTCATCCCGGGCGGTCAAAGCCCCAGCGGCGGAAGTGCTACCCGACTCATACACATCTGGTCTTCCTCCGGACATATTCAAAGAGAAAGGAGGGAGAAGGAGTTTTTTGTTCTTACCTAAGGTCTGAGTCGAACGACGATCGTCACACAGAGCTTCAAGAGAAATCGGCTATGTCTTCTCCTCAGGCAGAAATGCATAAGGTTTTTAACCTTGTAACCCCAGTCCTTTTTATAGGCAGGAGCGGGGGCTTCTGAGCAATAAGCAGAGTCCCGAGGATCGAAGTGCAACTGTCAGATAGGCCGCATTTAATGATGTCCTCGAATCCCGCGTGCGCGTCGTTTCGAGGGCACGCCAAAGGACAGCCTGACAAAATCGTCGGACTCCCCCCAACAGGAGCCCGACACGTGCCCCGATGACGTTTTCACAACCGCTGTCATTTCCCGCTCATTTCAACGATCGACCGGGTCGTCCAAATTCAAAACTAGTCCGTTCGAGAGACGATCATCTGTTCCGTAAAATGCTGAGTCGCTCGTCTAAGTTAAGCGATCGCTAGTAGAACTACCTCACCCCACGTCTCCAACATCGGAGCGAGCTGGGGGGCAATTGTTGTGCGGCGATTTATACGCCTCGACGGCGATCGGCGTAAGGTCCGAGCGACCAAAGATAGCATCAATAAATCCAAGGCAGACTTGCCAAGCTAAGAGTCCTGACCGAGATCAAGTACCGAGCGATCGAGGTCCAGGGCGATCGCCTCTTGGCACCTAGCGATCGACTCTGGTGCCCGACCAAGGACGACCGTCCTATGCCACGTGTAAGGCCATCATCCGTCATATCTACGAGGACCGGATCTCGGAGCAAGGACCCACGTGCAGATCCGCGAATGGTGCCGCAGAATAAGGATCTTTGACTCCAGCCCATCAACAGCTGTCCTACCGACAGACCCGCCGAAAGGTCTTAGGTGGGACCTCAAGGCGCCGCAAGAACAGGCTTTACGCCAGCCCATCAGCAGCTGTCAGTGACAAGGACGACCTCACCTACCGACAGACCCGCCGAAAGGTCCTAGGTGCCAAGACAGTGACTCCGGACTCGTGTGGTCTTCTCATTGGTTCGTGCATCCGGCTACCAGCAGCTGCTGCGGACTCTAAGGAGACCAACCCATGTGCTAAAGACGATCGCCCGCTTATTATAATACAGCAGAGGCGATCGGCCAGCTACCTCCACTCCTATAAATAGGAAACCTTCAGCAACTGGTTCAGGGTTCAAAAGTTGAGAGGTTCAGAGGTTCAGAAATTATTTCCATACGAGAGTTCAGTAAATTCACATAGTGAGAGACCGTCGATTTCTCACAGTCAACACAGCACTCCATCGTTGTTACAAGAACTCACAGAGCATCAACTCTGGTTCTTCCGGCAATCAATAGCACTGAAAAGCTAGATAACTAGGGTCTTTACACTCATTGTAATTGTACTCTAACGTTAATATTTGTACTCCCAAGTATTCGTATTAATAATATCTCGCGAGAGCATTCAAGCCCGGGACTAACAATCCCGGCAAATCTTGTGTTATTTACTTCCCCATGGACGTGCTCTCGCATTTTGTTTGTTACTCGTCCGTTCCAGCATATAATCTCCGGATAATATTTTGGGTAACAACATACACCTTGCCTCATTTGCGCAAAACACCTCGAATACGAGTCGTGAATCTTAAAACATTGCTTAGGTGTACTATATACTTACAAAATTACTAGAAGCCCTTAGAAATAGACGAAAACTTCTTTTTTATTGTTTATAACAAACCCGAGAAGGTATTTTTATTTATCATTTTACTCCTAAATCTGAAAAATTTTATTATAAGATACATATCAACTTTATATTAGTTGTTTCTTTTTTTTTCTAATATGGAATAATGGTAAATTACTATATTATATTTTATTACACGTATTTGATTTGGCGCCTAATTGACGCCTAGAAGGGCGCCTAGGCGACTAGGCGGTAGGCTAGCGTCTCGCCTCGCTCAGCGTCGGATAACCTTGGCAGAGGGTGAGACTAGAATCAAAGAGCTTTAGAAGAGTCAATCGAACAATGAATATATGGAGTGCAAATTTAGCAGTAGTTGGCAATAAGTCTGGTAACATTTTAGCCGATAGACATGACCTACCAATGGGTAGTCTTTTAAATACCTAGGTTCACTTATTCAGAAAGTGAAAAAATAGATAGTGATTTCAATTTAAAGAATGAAGAAAGACGTTTTATGTTGTGTTAGACCCGTTGAAAACAAGATGCAAGAGCACTGTTTGTGATAGTTTGGTCATGTACGACCAATGTTTTAAAAGGTGTGAGGCGAATTTATGGCGTTATGACCGGACGAAGCGAGGCATAAGCCTTGATTATATTTCAAAAGAACCTACAAATCTCACGAAAATATCATAACAGTTATAGGAATTAACAAATTAAATTACTAAAATATCATAATGTTGAGCCAAAACTCAGGTTTATTTGATTTTTCACTAATAAAAATCACAAAAAATAATAATTATGTTACTTTTTTTTAATAAATTAAATTAAATTGCATTCTCTATCAAAGTTCTAAATAAATTTTACTATTCAATTATCTTTTGTTAATTTCAAATATTAATTACTTTTTAATTAATAACAAATCTTTTATGTTTTACTTTTTTAAGAAAAAAAAGAGAGCAAAACTCATAAATTTAATAATCCAATAGTAATTCTACATATATTCCATATAACTAAGGATAGTTAGGTCATAGCCATTTTAAAGCCGCTCACTTCTCACGATCGACTCAAAGGTTGCAGAGGTGTACCTACTCAGACCTAACCCTCTCACTTCTCCCTCCTGGTATGTTCCTTTTCTTTTGTAAGGTAAAACGCCCTGACGCTCTCACTTCTCCCTCTTGGCATGTTCTTTTTTTTTTTTTTAAGGTGAAACGCCTCATGGGTTCGCCTCATAGAAGTGCGGCTCAGAGAAGCCTCAAGTGCACATCACACAGGTGAGGCATAAGCCTCAGAAAAAGCGGAAGAGGTGTTGCCTTAGAAGCGCTATTCCGCCACTTCACCTGAAGGCCCGCCTCAAATGCCTTTTGAAACACTGTGTATGATGTAGCCTACAGATGCACATGTCCGTAGAGTGGGTCCATGGGATTGGGACCTTCTAGAAGAGCATGTGGTCGACCAAAGATGATGTGGCTAGAAACTATAAATAAGGATATGGGGGATATGAGACTTCTTGAAGATCTACCTGAAAGGAGAAACGCGTGTAGAAGGTTAATAGACGCACTAGATCCAACGTGAATCTACGTTTGATTCATGTAACCCACACCGATTTATTGGGATAAAAGACTCAATCTGCTTGTTTGCATGGTTGGCTTCTGTAAAATAATATTTTCACTCACCTGAGATCAATTCGAAAATGTTGACAATTGTGCATTTAGCAAAAGAATTGGTCTTGCAGTCTTGGTATTCAAATTTTTAGTTCTTATATACTCCATTCGACCTGCTCAAAACTTTACGATTATCCTTTTTTTGTCCACTTTATACAAACAAATCAAACAATCAATTTTTACTTTTTTTACCATACACTCACCATCAATATTTTTTCCTTAATCATTTTTTACTTTTTAATTACCACCACACCTTTAATATCATTATTTACATCAAATTTACACCTTTTGTCAAGCTTTTTAATGAGACAGAGGGAGTAATATTTTTCTTGTTCTAGTTATTCTATAGTACTTCATTCTACAATAAGATATAATCTAATTAGAGTTCTCAGACAATGACTCGTCCCTATATCAAGAACTTTACAATACTTTGTTACTCGATGCATAATTCATTCAAATGTCATGATTCAAAGAATTCACAGTAAATTCCACTATTTGACAATGATCAATATCGTCACTAAATAAGCAAAGCATAATTTATTTTTTTTTATTTTTTTGGAACAAAGTAGCTTTTTCATTCCAAGTAAAACAATGAAGTACAACCATCTTAATCCAAACAAAAGACCACCAGTAAACAAACTCATTGGGTCATCTATACTATCTCAGTACTATGCCAAATTGCACCAAAATTATAAAGTTCTTAAAACACCTAACTCTGTACATGTAGTCTGGGGTATGCACTATATGTATGGCAGTATTCCTGCATGTTTTGAGAAAACAAACAGCGAGCCAAAGTAATATGTGCAACCTCCCTCAAAATGACATTCCAGTTTCCAGTTTTTCCTTGAAAAATCCTCACGTTCCGCTCTTTCCAAACTGCGTAAACAAACTCTGCAATGAGCAACTTTAAAAACCTGTTCTTGGGCTTTCTCCCTCTGACGAGGTCTGCAAAACTGCTTATTGTGTTGGCAGCCAGGTGCCCCGACCAACCAGCCCACTTCAATACAGTTGTAAAGACTTCTGTAATACAGTCATAGGTAAATAAGAGGTGTTCCACTATTTCATTCTGATGCCACAAAACACGCAAAGTGTATCTATATCAACCTTGAACTGTTGTAACCATATTTTAGTAGCCACTCTCCCCCATAAAACCAACCATAGGATAAACAACGCCTTTGGTGTAGCCATGGAGTTGAGGACCAATTCTCTCCACAATATTTTGTCAGTAGTAGGTCTTACCTCAGCATAGATTCACAGCATATTAAGTTTGTCTTCTTCTAATTGTTGCTGCCAGAGTGCGCATCTTGAAAATCTTTTTCATTAAGTACGACGCTTGTGGGGGTGTATTCATAGTGAGCACGTCTTCACCTTTGATATAATAGGCATGTATCCACCGAATCCAAAGCTTGTCGGCTTTAGAGTGTAGTGCCCACAACAATTTTAAGATACAGGTCTTGTTCCAAGAGGCTAAGTGAATCAAATTTAGCCCACCCTCAATAGATGGCATGCACACCGATTCCCACGCAACTAAAGCTTTCCTTGAATCTCATATTTCTCCGGTCCAAAGAAATTTTCTGCAAATACTCTAAATGGCTGTTAGGACTTTTTTCGGGAATAGAAAGATTTGACTCTAGTAATTCTGGACAACATAAAGAACACTTTGCACTAACTGAACTCGCCCTCCATAACTTAATAATCTCGAGGTCCAGTTTCGCACCTTTGCAGTCATCTTTTCCAAGAGAGGTTGGGATTGATGAATGGATAGCCTTTTTGCATCAAGCGGAACACCCAAGTACCTAAAAGGCAACACACCAACCTGGATTTGGGTTATTCAGGCTATTTCAGCTCTTCTCTCCTCGCTAATTCCCCCAAAATATATCTCGATTTTCCTTTTATTTGCAGTCAACCCAGATGTGGCACTAAACCATTCAAATTTTTCTAACAAAGCAGTGACACCGTACCTTTAGAGAAGAATAAAATGTCATCCGCGAAGGTAAGATGCGTAATACCATGTTACTCGCATTTGGGATGAAACCTGGAGGAAGGATGGTGATGAAGTGTCTTCATTAATCTGCTCAAATACTCCATGCAAAGCACAAATAGATACGGGGAGATGGGGTCCCCTTGCCTTAGTCCTTTCTTCCCAGGGAAAGGGTAAAGCAGCTGCCCATTTAAGTTTATCTGATAAGATACCGTAGAACGTCCAGTAATCACCCATTGAACATGGAATCCAAGATGTCGAAGTAGCTGCTCCACAAAATTCCATTGGATGGAATCATATGCTTTTTGAAGATCCATTTTGATCATACATCTAGCAGACACGTTTCTTCTTCCATATCCTCGAATAATCTCTTGTGCGAGCATGGTATTGTCATGGATGAATCTACCCGGAACAAAAGCCGCTTGTTCTTTCCCAACTAAATAATCCATGACACAACTCATCTTATTCGTTATTACTTTGGAGATGATTTTGTACAACACCATACAACACATAATAGGTCTATAATCCTTAATCGTATTTGCTGTGGCTTACTTCAGAATCAAGGTGATGAGCGAGACATTCAAGCTTTTCAACATCTTGCCTGTGGTGAAGAAATCTTGAATAGCCAACACAACTTCATCCCCTATTATTGGCCATGCACTCTTGAAGAACTTGGATGAAAACCCATCAACACCTGGGGCCTTGTCATCCCCAATACTTTGGAAAGCTTCCCAGATTTCTGCACTACTAACCGGTCTAATTAACTCTCTTCTCTGCGTAACTGTAAGGTTTTTTCCAGATTGGCAGATTTGAACGTCTATTGCTTTGGTGGTTTTAGCTGCAGTTCCTAGAAGGGATTTGTAGAAAGACAACACTTCTTCTTGTATCTCACTTGGCTCAGTTAGATTCTTGTTCTGTGAGTCGTACAGAATAGATATACCACTTCTGCCCCTAGCTTTGAGATTTACATGGAAGTATTTGTTGTTGCTATCCCCACATTTCAACCAATAGATTTTCACATTTTGCTTTAATATCTTCTCTTCAATGCCCAACCAGTGGTTTAGTTCCCCTTGTACCTCATTACACTCGGCAAACAGTTGTGTATCCAGCAGCCTTTGTTGTAGTTCAATCTGCAATTCCCCAAGTTTTGCTTTTATGGAAATGACCTTCAATTTAGCCTTAGAAATACTTAGTTAATGACTTGAAACCATTTCTCAAGCTTTTCATTTTCTGAGAGACTTTAAACATCTTTACTCCGTCTACTGGCACTCTCCATTTTTCCTCAACTGTTGCCATAAAGTTTGTGTGTGAAGTAATACAGTTCAAAAATTTGAACTGTCTGACCCCTTTTTGTATTCTACCAGAAATGTGCACTAGCAATGGTGAATGGTCGGATCCCCCTGAGTTTAGAACCTCAACCACCACCTGCCCATAATTTCTATGCCATTCAAAATTTCCAAAAACTCTATCGATCTTGCTATAAATCAAGTTTTGCAGCTACTTGTTGCACCACGTAAAGCTCCAGCCAATATAGGGAAGTTCTTGCAATTGAGCATTGCAAAGGGCATCCCTAAATGGAGTACACTCCGCTTCACAAATAGGTGTGCCTCCAATTCTATCCTCCGAAGTAAGAACATTGTTGAAATCACCCAACACTAGCCATTCTCCTTGCATATTAACAGCCAGGTCAGTTAAAGTATTCCAAAGATTCCTCCTCCCTTCTGCATCGTTACTGACATATACAAGAGTCAAATACAGCTGCCTTGCACCATTCAACCACCTTAAGCATCCATGAATTGTTTGTTCTGAACTGGATAACATTTGGAAGTCCAACAATATGTTGTCCCAAGCCACCCAAATCCTTCCGTTTTCCGCATACAACTGATTATCAACAAAGGACCAATGTGAGCCAAACTTTCTCCTAGTAGCTTCTGTTTTAGGCTTTTTTATTCTTATTTCAATTATACCTATAATAGATACCGTATTATTTCGTAAAAACTGAATTACCTCTGTTTTTCGTAGGGACTTGTCTAAGCCCCTAACGTTCCAGCTTGCAACACTCATTGCAAGGATGCAGGGAGGTTTGGTTGCAACGTAACCCTTCTAGGCGGATCAATATTACCAAAATGTAGCATAGCAATATTTCCAGTCTGTTGCTCCAGTACTTCTTCTTGTGCTAGCACTTCAAACTGATTATCTTGTGCAAATCCTGGTTCTTGCCCATTCACAACCTGACTTTGATTCCCTATTGCTGCTTCATTCTGCTGCAGCCCCCCATTTTGTTCTGTAGCTGCAGCTTGTGTTTCAGGTGGATTTCTCCTCCTGCGTCCCACTTGAATCCATTGATACTCACCATTTTGATTCCTTTGTCGATTTCTGACAGGCTGCTGTGGCCTATTCTGCTGTCTAGGCCTTTGTCTAGGTTGAGCATTCTGAGTTACAGCACAGCTGTGTCCCAAGCTTTGACATTGTTGACAAAATTCGGGAATCCATTCGTATTCAACACCTTGTTCCACCATGCTGCCAGAGGGATTCTTAATCCTGATAGATTTCACCAAGGGTTGGCTTATATCAACATCAACAAGGACTCTAGCATAAGAGATTTTATATTGTTCAATCATACATTCATCTGTTCGTATAGGTTTCCCTATGATGCTGGCCAGTTTGCTTAAACTTTTCTTACCCCAGAAGTGCAAGGGAAGCTTGGGGAATTTTACCCAGATGGGTAAAACTGTGAGATTCTCCTTTGACAAATCAAACTCCGGTATCCACTGCTTAAACAACCGGTTTATTTTTAAGCATATAAGCGCACCCCCCCCCCCTCCCCCCGAAAGCACCAGAGCACATTCTTTTTCAGATTTGAACGAGCAACAAAGAACCCAGTCTCGTATTGATGTAAGATAGTTACAGCCAGATTTCCCCATGCTTTTTCCACAAATCCCTCCATATATAGCTTACAGAATGCTCTGCTCCTACCACATATACAACTAAAGAGTGTTTCCATTTTTAGGTTTCTTCAGCTACATCATCCTCAGATATACTAACATACATACCAGACTCATCTGCAGCTGGGTTTTCGTATTCAAGCTTTAGCCCATTTGCAGCTAGTCCGTTCCCTCTCCCGCAGGTACATCAGTCTATGGTTCCTCTATCTCCCGTTGATTAGCCGGAATTTCACCTCCTTGTGGCCAGTGAAGTCTGCCTACCGGATTACGACTATTGACTGGATTTGCTTCTCTTGTCGCGTCACCATCGTTGGCCGGCCTCATCGTGGCCGCCAGTGGATGGGTCGTCACTGTAACCTCACCAGTCGGTGAGACCGTACCCGGTGAAGGCGTTGTCCGTACCTCAGTTGGGCGACTATCATTCCTCTCATCTCTCATAGGCTGATTCAAATCCTCCCCCTCCTTTGTTTGCTCCGTCATCGCTGCCGAGCCTGGTGTATTGATGGGATTCACTGGTGTTTTTGGCGTCCGTTTAGGCTTTGACGGCCGTCCACGGCATTTCTTCTGCACCGATTCGCCCCCTTTCTTTTTTTTTTTCGCCATTCATATACTCTTTTTAAACCAAAACATATATCGCATAATCTATTATTACTCTTAAAAGAATTAACATAAAATTCTAACCAAAAGATTTGATAAAAAAATAATTTGTATTATTCGCAAAATCACATTAACATTTTTTCTTTTTTCTTTCACACTACAATTTGTACGCCACAATGTCATCATTGCAGACTTGCAGTAGAATCTATCTTTGTTTCCTCTTTTTGGGCTCGTTTGGTAGCTATGTCAGAATATGCCATGATCCTCTGCAGTGCACAGCATGATGTTGTGCACTGCCGGCCGTTAGATCGGACACATACACACACACACCCGTGCGGGTGTGTGTAATCTAACGGCCTACAGTGCACAGCACCATGTTGTGCACTGTAGAGGATCCTGCTCCTAGGATATGACATGTTAGGATATAATAATTTAGATAAAGTGGGGATGATAATTTGGTATTTGGTAGGAAAAATGTATTATTTAGATTAAATGGTAAAATTACATTTTTATCCTTGTTATATTATATACTATATACATTTATAAGTTTATATAAATATATGATAATTTTATATATTATATACATATATATATAAATCTGGAATAAAAATTTTTATTAAAAATTTATTTTTTTAAAAATCTGGAATAAAAATTTAAATAAAAATTTTCGAATTTTATTTTATATTTTCGACCTAATTTTATTTTTTATTTTCGAACTTTAAATAAAAATTTTTATTTTTATTTTTTATTTTCGAAATTTAAATAAAAACTTTTTATTTTATTTTTTATTTTCGAGCTACTTTTATTTTTTATTTTCGAACTTTAAATAAAAATTTTTGATTTTTATTTTTTATTTCGAAATTTAAATAAAAATTTTCGATTTTTATTTTTTTATTTTCAAACTAATTTTATTTTTTATTTTCGAAATTTAAATAAAAAATTTCGATTTTTATTTATTATTTTCGAACTAATTTTATTTTTTATTTTCGAACTTTAAATAAAAATTTTTGATTTTTATTTTTTATTTCGAAATTTAAATAAAAATTTTCAATTTTTATTTTTTATTTTCGAACTAATTTTATTTTTTATTTTCGAACTTTAAATAAAAATTTTCGATTTTTAATATGTATATTTCAGATTTAAAAAAAAATAAAGGGATAATTTTGGGATTATTGGGTTAAAATGAACACTGTTCAATCAAGTTAGGGTATCCTAGGGTGAGAGGCAGTTCCAATATAGAGGAGGAATAGTGTTTTTAGCCCGGGCCTCACCTTTATACCGGGCCCCTGAGATAAGATATTTTAACTACCAAACGCTTGTTTCGACTGGTTAACATATCTAACCTACCGAAACATGCCTACCAAACAAGCCATTAATGTTTACGGTTGTGCATTAGCTCTACAGCAAGAGCAATTTTTTCTAATTTAGAAGAGGCCAAGGGGCTTAGGAGCATAACAAAAGCCCAAGGAAACAAGAACCAAAAGATATTAGAACAAGAACTTCTATCCAGAACAACAGTCCTTATAATATACTCCCTCTGTTCCTTTAGTATAGACACTTTTTACCATTTTCGTCTGTCCCCAAAGAGTAGACACACTCCATATTTAGTAAAATCGCTTTATCCTTTCTTTCTATAAAGTCATACTCTCTTTCCACTCAACACATCACTTCTTTCTATAAAGTCATACTCTCTCTCCACTCAACACACCCTTTATTAAAATTCGGGCCACTCACCCAGGTGCCTATACTCAAGGGACGGAGGGAGTATGTCATAACGGCTCAACCACCCGCTAATACCATGGCCCAAATAACAGAAGCTGCGGGTGAAAAATATTCATGTTTTAACTTGCACGGCATATATGAGAACAATGAGTTTATATTTCATGTCAAGAGAATATAGAGAGAGATTCACTTCTACAATCGCCTTTTCATAATTGAGCAAAGATAGACGGGGAGGGAATTCCTATAGATAAATCCCCTATTTTTTTTATTAACAAAAATGTAAACAGATAAGGCAATCTCTCAGCCTCTAATAACAGTCAAAGAATGTAAACTTACCTCTACCACCATATATGAGCAACCGCTTCTCAATCATTGCAACAAAATAGCCACATAGATCTTGGTGGAGGTATTGTCCCTAAAACTGACAACTCTGTCCATTCAAGCGAAACTGTTAATGGAGTACTCAAATATCAGGAAACTTGCTGCTTGAGGTTTTTTTTTTAAAAATAAAAATAAAATTATAATATATTACAAAGCCAATTTTAACGAACAATAGAGTAGAAAACTACTGTTATTCAGGGGGGCAAATCCTTAACACGACCAATACTAACAAAAGAAAAATTAGGAAATACAAAAAAATCCCGATTAAAACACAGAAACCTATTAGTTCGGGTTTTTCTTCTCCTTGACTTTTTTCTTTTTATCTCACGACTTCAATGTAACCCTCAACCTCTTCGAATGTGCCAATGATTTCATTTTGTGGACCTATTGCTCGATCATTTGCCTCGAAATCTTCTTCCACGTTTATAATTTCTTTTTCTGGTTCCCATGCTCGATCATTTGCCTCCAAACATTCTTCCATGTTGTTGACGGGTAAGATTTCATATGATTGAAAGATATCATCTCTAATCTTTTGAACAATCGACCGCTCGAGCATTAGACGAAGCTTGTGAAAGTGGGGTTGCCGATTCGACCGAAAAACTGAGTCTTCATCGAACTCTGGGGGTAACCTCAAGGCTGGACTGGCTGTGCGGTCTGAATAGATCGGTTGTTGTACGACCGAGTCAGGAACCTCCATAAGTTCCCTGGACTTGGAGAAATCAGTGGCCTGGTCTGGACCTTGAGGCAGCCATTGTTGAAGATGGCCTGGTGTCGGCCGGGACAGATGGCTGGTCGGGAGGGGTTTCAGAGTTAACCTCTGAGACAGATGGTTTGTTGAAGGATTTGCAGCTCTTCATGTTTGGATTTAAAAACAAAAAAAATAGCAACATAAAACATCAATAATAAATTTACTATGGAACCGTTTCTCAATCATTGCAACATAATGACCACATCTTGGTGGAGGTATTGTCCCTAAGGGCTTGATTGGAGGGGGTTTAGAGGTGCTAGTAAGGGAAGAATTAGTAAGGGTTTTTGGAACCCTTATTTGTGAGAAGGAAGGGTTAGTAAGGGTTACTAGTGTAATATCCGGGATTATCGTTTATGTTTGCCTTGAATTATTTGCCGTTTGTGTCGATTATTTTGTTCCGTTGATGATTATTCGGAATTTATCTTTATTATGGGCGGTATGATGGATCGTGTCGTGGTGTTCGTTGGATACAACTTGTTGTTGTGTAGGTCGTACAGGTCGTGTATATGCATGTGTCACATGGCATATGGTACTCCGCTGTCTTTTTGCCTCTTTGAGGCCGTTGTGACCCCTTGTTATCGTCCCCCCTCGAGTTGGTTATGTTCTGGGTGCTTTTAGAGCCGTGTCGGGCTCGATATTGGTCCCACACGAGCAGTCCACACGAGCAGGTTCTCGTGTGTGATGCTCGTGCGCAACCAGTGCACCAGACAGTATAGTCTGACCAAGAACAGGGACGCACGAGCAAGCCACACGAGCATGTGCTCGTGAGTGCTGCTCGTGCGTGATGTTTGATGTTGGGCAGTGGCCTAACGCACGACCAGGCGCACGAGCATTTGGCCGTGCGTCCCTGTTAGTCTAAAACGGGACAGACGGGTTTTTTCACCTCATTTCTTCCCTCTTCTCTTCTCCTCGCGGTTGACGGACGGGTGAGACTAGGATATGGATTTTTTGGTCGATTCTACTCAATTCCAAGGTGTTTTGGAGATTTCTAGGTGATTGTAACATCATCTAATCCATTGTTCTTCTTCGGATCGAGGTAATTTCTTGATTTTTCTTCGGGTTGACTTTTTGGAGATTTGTTCTTGATTTCGATCCTAATCCGATTTTTATGAATCGGTTGGTGTAGTATGATGTTATTAATCGTGTTCTATGAATTGTATATCTATATCTTCGATTCGTTTAACCCAGTTTATGATCTTAGGGTTCTTGAGGAATTATTGGAATATTTAATGTTCGATTAAATGTTCGAATGAGTTTCCTTCGGTAGGTTGATGTGATTTCCGTTGTTGTTGGTCTTGAACCTCGTTGTGATCGTGTTTCCTTCGTGTCTTGTGGAAGTTGTAGGTTTCGGGGCACTTCGGTCGAGCCGTGTTCGTCGGAGTATTTACGTGCCGATTCCAAGGCAAGTATTTTGCTTATACGTTGTGTACCTTGTGAATATGACTTACGTGTTGGAATGAATGATTGTGGTTAGTGGTGATAATCTTGAATGTGCAGCGTTGGGATATACATGTTGGTTGATTGTATACTTGGATATGTGTCGTGTTATATTTATTGATCGTGAGACATGTGTTTGTGCATCAATTGCTTTGGTGAATTAGATGACAATATTATGTTGTGTAACGTATGCAGGATTACGATAATCCGGTTGATCGGTTGTACATGTTGTAGGAATATTTATTCCACATATTAATAAATAGTGTTTTGATGATTAAGTTTCTAAACAAAGCAAAACAACTTAGAGGCGAAGCAAAACGATGAAGGAATTAAAGACGCAAAAAGATGGACAAAACACAAAGCTAGCGCACGCTAGATATATAAGTTAGCGCACGCTAACGGGTCTCAGCTGCAGATCAGACGAGTTCGAAGTAACCTGAAGTGAAGTCACCTGATGAGGATAGCGCACGCTACACGTGATGATTAACGCACGCTATCGAAGACTTGTTACCATTGTGAAGAGATTCAAACACAGAATGACGTATGCACTGAAGTAAGCTTAGCGCACGCAAGAGATGATACTTAGCGCACGCTAAATATCAGTTTGAATCAAGTCAATCAATCCGTTGGGGAGAATCTGCTACAAGTCAAAAAGCTGGACAACGGATATATGACGCATGCAATGATGCAAGATTAGCGCACGCTACAGAAGGAGTATTAGCGCATGCTAACAGTCAGAGACAAAAGCCACTGGACTGAAACTGGAAAGACGTTAAC
The DNA here is from genome assembly GCA_033398695.1 of Orobanche coerulescens. Classification (NCBI taxonomy): domain Eukaryota; kingdom Viridiplantae; phylum Streptophyta; class Magnoliopsida; order Lamiales; family Orobanchaceae; genus Orobanche; species Orobanche coerulescens. The sequence continues at coordinate 40,581,944 of CM065816.1, read as the reverse complement.
GTACGTAATAGTACATAACGTACGCTAAGGCAAAAACATGCGATAGCGCACGCTAAGGAAGTCAGCCTAGCGCACGCTAATATCAACTGGCAGTAACGGCTAGTTTGTGGAAGAAGGCTATAAATACGAAATGAGTTGGTATCATTCCACACAACAACATTAAGCAATTCATATACACTTGAGATATCATTGTAAACATTATAGTTGTTGTTCTTGAGCTTAAATTAGAGTGATTGAGTGTTATACACAAAATCATACACGAGTGAGAAAAAAAGAAGATACGATTGGATTCGGTGTTAGTAGGATCAAGGATCCGGTATTGTTAGAATCATAATCGCTATCTTAGTGAGGTTTATCTAGTACCAATAGAAAGCTAGAGTGGTTGATTCCTTATCCAATAGAAAAGGAAAAATGGTTTTACTCGGACCGATAGAAGACGAGCTTGTAACGGTAATCCCTCGACTGATAGAAGAGAGGCGTAGAGGTTTTGATCTTGAACCTATAGAAAAATATACATCGAGAGAGGACGTAGGCACGTTTGGCCGAACCTCTATAAATCCGCGTGTCATTTATTTTCCACAATTAAATTTACGCTTCCGCACAAACGGCGCATATACCGATATTACACCAACACATGTGGTTGTGCAATGTGTTGTGTTTCGATCATGAGTTATACTTGATTATGTGTTATTGATGATGGTTAGAATTTTGAGATTGTGTTATGTGCGCATGAGGCGTGATTTCGTGGTGATCAATGTGATTGATTGACCGTGCTCATTGTTGAAGGAATGTGAATGTGAATGTTATGTGTGGTAATGCTAAGTTCACTCGTGTGGGTTCGACGGGACGTACGAGGATTCATGGAAGACGACCATGGGACCAGAACTTAGTATGCGGTGCTGCGGTCCAATCGTGCAGGTCTGACGAGGCCTACGATGACACATGACGGAGGATCATGGGGTCAGGATACAGTACGTCCAACCGTGTGGGCTCGACGGGGCCTACGGTGACTCCTGGCGGTAGATCACGGAGTTGAGGACTGGTATTTGTGATTGTTGTGTTTTGTTAAGACCGTGCGGGTTGTTGAACCTACGGTGACTCGTGATGGTAGATCACGGATTTGAGGACTGGTATTTGTAACTGTTGTGTTTTGTTAAGACCGTGCGGGTTGTTGAACCTACGGTGACTCGTGACGGTGGATCATGGAGTCGGAAAGTATGTTTTGATAAACAAGGTGCTTGTAAGAAAGTTTTTATGAAAACTAAATGACTGGGCCGAGACCCAAGCGATTAGTGTAAAGGTTTTCGTGTTGGAAAACCCTTCGGTGTTGTAATAAGATTTTGGGCTGAGACCCTACGGTTTGATAAAGGTTTTTCCAAAACTTAGGACATGAGTTCCTAATGACTTTGGGGTTTTTAAAAACTTCCGAGATGATTGTTGTTTCTTTTAAAGACTACAATTGTGTTGTTTTCTAGAGTTCTAAAACTTCTTGGAAGTACTTGGTAAATGGTTGTCTTTATCTGATACGTGGTTGTTAATTGCTTGTTACATTTCATATAGAGATACTTGTACTAGCCGTTCGAATGCTAACCCCTTAAATGGGGGAAATGCGTTTCATGCATTTCAGGTATGCTTGGTTCATAGGAGCAGTCACAGGGTCAGCATGGGAGATGATGGGCCGCGATACTAATCAAGAGTTATGGAGTTCAGTTGTTGTTTTATCATTGTATTGTTCTCAGTCTTTCGCTGTGTTGTAATGTTTTGTATATTGGACCCCTACGTGGGCACGAGTTGTGGGATTGTATTTTGATTATTTAAATTGTGTGACCTTATCGGTCCGTATCTTTATTCTGTTTGACCCCGGCTGGCCAAATATTTGGTCGTCTGGTTGTGTTCAGCCTGGTGTATCCTTGAGTGTAGGGTCCACAGCGTGTAATATTTCCAGTTGAATTCTGGGGGTGGTACATTTATTGTATGGGAGCTTAGGTTGCGGAAACCTAGGTTGCCGAGTCGAGTTGAGTCGTGTCTTGTCGTGTCGTTCAAAGTGTCGAGCGACAAATTGAGTTGTGTGTTGGCACACTATGTCGTCTTTGTTGTTGGTTGAGATTAGTATCATGGGAAACCGTCATCTTCGTGCGACCTGTGGATGTAAGTCTTCTCTCCTATATGATATATCTGTGTATCGTGATTTCGTTTATGTGTATTTTGTGAGATGAAGTCTGTGTTCGGTACTTGTGGTGTACTACATGTGTATTGAGCTAGATGTATTGATGGTTTGGACACCGAGTGGTGCGGTATGATGTGTAAACCTTGAACATTGATGTGTTCCTGTAAGTGTGTTTATGATAGAGTTTGATGAGAAACTCCAATAGATGGTTTCGAGATATGTTTTAGTGTAGTGTTCATGAGGTGTGTGTGTTAAATCGGAAACTTATATGCCGGACGAGCATTTATTTTGAGATCGATTGCTCTAAAAGTTGTTGTGATTTTATCCGCTGCGTGCCTGTTTGAGAACCATTTTTGAAGGATTTCATAAACTTGAGTATGTTTGTGGAAAACCAATTGCTGAAAACGTTTCGATGGTATGGTTAAACAACGGTGTTGTATGGATTTTGAAATTGGTTGAACTCTGGCGAGTCAGCCTTGTATTTGAAAATGAAACTTTGCGATAGTATTTGAAAGTTATGTTTTGAAGTATTTTGATCAATTTGCAAAATATTTCTTTGTCATGAATGGGAGAATTTTTGAAAATGATTTTTAACGTATTGGTTTTGTTTTCAAATGACTCGAGTCTACGATTCAAAGATATTTCACACCATAAAATTTTTGTATGTTAAAACAAAAATGTGTTATTCATTTTCAAAATGAGAGTGAAAGATGAAAAATCTTACTCGACTTAAACATTAAAATTTGGATGTAGTTGTTGATCTGTGGTGATACTCAATGTGTATGGGTGGTTTCTCACTCGGGATGGTTCGGCGAAACCTCTAGGGTCGATGCCAAGGGAGCATGACCACATGATACCTTAGGTGTTGTAAATTGTGATGGTAATTGTATGGTAACATGTGATTGCCATGCGTATTGTTAATTGTGATGAGGATATATGATGACGTGGTTGTCTTGATAATGTTGTTTCCAAAGGAATTCGATAATCCGATTTATTGTTTTGCAAATGATTTCAAAACAAGGCTTTGTAAATGTTTTGATTAGATATTCGTGTTGTGTTACTATGGTTTGCCACATACTATGTTGTGAAATTATTGTGGTATGTTGGTTATGTGATGCTATGTTTCTATGATCGAATGTGTGTTCAGTATGCCAAGAGGTCGAGGTCGAGCCCATGATCATGGCCGTGGACGTAATCGGGAGCGTGATGGGGCGACTCGCTCATTGTCGAGTGCCAATCAGCTCAGTACAGAGGGTTGGGATACCAGTCGCGTGATCAGGGGCAATCTGCAAGAGATGATGTTAATGTTGGCGCTGCCACCATCCTTCGGCAGGTGGCAGACTGTAACACCCCCAAACCACTCGGGAATATTACAGCGTCGCAGACCCTCTCCATGAGGATCTACCAAGCTAAAAACAAAAACAATACATCGCATTACATGCCGACATGGCTATATAAAGAACCATTAGATCGATTTGGTCTTTTACCACAATACAACACATTAAACATACATAACTCGAACTCATAACTCATACCCACGCAGGGGTTGGAATACATCAATATACCCATAAAACAGGAAGGCTACACAACTGAGAGCCAAACACTGAGACTCTATCAAAAAGATTCAACGAATGGTCATCACGTGATTAGTATCGTCGTCTTCCATCATCCTTCGTACTGATCCTGTGATTCGCTCCCCAGCAACCTGTTAGTACCTGGACAAAATACAGACATCCACCCCCCGAATACTCGGGGGTTAGCAAAACTCCACTGTTTTGCTAGTGCAAGTATAAAATACAAATACAAGCCATACATATCATACTCCAAAAACATAATAATCGTAAACATGCTCCCCGAGATAAGTCACTTGATCAAAATGGTTCAAATCATGAAAGGTGGGGATGAAAACCGTATACATCTTACAAAACATTTAAGATCCCGGGAGTTTTTGAAAACATTTGGGATTAAGAATTCTCAAGCCTTCGAAACCATTTAGGGACACAGCTCAAAAATCATTTTCCCAAAATACAATTACGATAACAACGCACGAGGTCTACGACTCGATCATACCATTCCGGTCACAAAGCACGGGGTCCACGACCCGATCATATCATAACACATGTTTCCACAGATTACTCGCATCCCGTGTTAGCAAGCCACGGACCTCAGATGCTCCCACAGAACATACCCGAGTGAATAACCCACAGGGAAACCATACCAAATCACATGTCACCGTAACAACAGTCACGTGACCACAATCATAGATACGTTCATAGTTATCCTGGCATCGCACTAACAAGCTACGAACCTCGGATGCTCCTACAGAACATACCCGATTGGACAACCCATGACACGTACATCACATAACCAAATCACAACCATAAGTTATCCTGGCATCGCACTAACAAGCTACGAACCTCGGAGTCCTCGCGAGACATACCCGTTGGATAACCCCACAAGTTATCCCGGCATCAGGCTAGCAAGCCACGAACCTCGGAGTCCCTACAAGACATACCCGTTGGATAACCCTATGGTTCCGCCCGACCCATACTAGCAAGTATGAATCCCGGAGATTCAATAATCATACCCGGTGGCACATCACTTACAACAATCACACAACAATAAGCAATTACCAAGCCAAACAACATTAAGCATCACAACCTCCTTTCACAGGAGTAACATCTAATATCACAACATGTCAAATACCACCAAACAAGTATACGAATCCATACATAATCCTCGACAAGTCATCACGGTCTATTATATTCACGAAGTATGGTTATAACATCTACCAACATACAACACATACTCACATATTCCAAATACACATTTATCCACGAATCATACGAGTTATCTTGAAGAAAACCCTTTTTATCGAGAATATACCGATCCTTTAGAAGGTTCATTAAAACATTCAAGTTCCACATATAATCAATCACCAACTATCACGTCTACGAAACACAAAATGTATGGGCAAGATACTTGCCTCGAAACCATGAGCGAACAAATACGACGAACCACAAAGCCTGGATCCGAACTATCCTCCAAATTCTGTTTGTTGGGATAATCAACCCTGTTCGGTGTTGATATGAACTTAGATATGATTGATTCGTTTTCAAAGGTGATATGAACTAAAAAAAATGAAGTGATATGAAATATTTGGAGTGTATGATAATATGATTTTTCATTGGAGTAGGATATGACTTCGAGTAATGCGGAAGCGTAGTTTGATGTATAGTGGGCTGAAATGTAACGTAACAAGGATGGATGTAAAGTTGATGGAAGTAATTAGGTCTCAACCCTACGAATCGCAAAATACGAACTCTAGAAATAATTCTAGAACCCAACAAATATACGTAAGTAGAACTTTAGAATCAAGGTGAAAAACAACACTTCGGGTGAAGAAACGAAGAGTGCTTTGTATAGTAGTAATAAACTGAACTCAAGAGTGATAAAAACTCAAGTAAACACAATGTGTATTAATATATAAAATCTGGTCTATTACATCCGAAAATGACCTTTAAATAGGTGCCACGTTAAGCTTAATTCAAACTAAAAACAATAAACAAAGATAACAATTTAAAAAATGAGTAAACATGAAGAATTATGGCAAGACTTTTGAATGGAATATGGTAACGGCTCCTTCCTTGCAACGGCTTCATGCATGGACTTTGAAGAAGAGATCTCTCATGCTAGATTCTCTTTGATGACTTTGATGATGGAAGTGTGAAAATATGGCAAGACTTTGATGAAATGGTGAAAAAAATAGCTATGTCTATATGGTGATGTTTCAAATGTAGTGGTCATGTTGTGAAAGAAGTCTTCACTTGTAGGGCCGAATTTAAATCAAATGGAATGACTATGATTTGGTAGAGTCGGACCGTTCTATTCTCGTATTTTGATGATGTTGACAATTTCTTCGTTTTTTAGGGTCCATTTCGATTGGTTTCTTAGCAATTTCATTATCCCAGATAATTTGTACTAGTCCGTTGATTGATTCTTTGAATTGTTTAGCTCGTGCTCTTGTGACTGGAGCAACGGGTAATTTTACTGAGTCCGGTGGATAATATAGTGGTTTCTCATCATTCCCTTCCTCTTGAAAAGGATTTGTCCTCAAATCCGTTTCGTCTCCTACATCAAAACAGCTTAAGTCAGCCACATTAAAAGTAGTACTCACATTATACTGACCTGGTAACTCCATCTTGTAAGCATTATCATTGACGTGTTCCAAGACTTGAAAAGGACCATCTCCTCGGGGAAATAGTTTCGATCGTCGTTGTGCTGGAAATATTTCTTTTCTCATGTGCAACCAAACCCAATCCCCTGGTTCGAATGTTACCTTACGGCGCCCTTTGTTCGCTTGCTTAGCATATTGTTCAGTTCTTGTTTCAATGTTTAAGCGTGTCTGCTCATGTATTTTCTTGACGTACTCAGCCTTTTTAGCACCATCTAAATTAACAAACTCATAAATAGGCAGAGGGATTAAATCCAAAGGAGTTAAGGGGTTAAAGCCATATACAATTCCGAACGGAGAATATTTAGTAGCTGAATGTACCGATCGATTATATGCAAATTCAACGTGAGGGAGGCTTTCTTCCCATGTTTTGATATTCTTATTAATAACTACTCTTAATAAAGTGGATAATGTTCTGCTAACAACTTCAGTTTGTCCGTCTGTTTGGGGATGGCAAGTAGTTGAAAATAGTAGTTTTGTGCCCAGTTTTCCCCACAAAGTTTTCCAAAAACAACTTAAAAATTTTGTATCTCGATCAGACATAATCATCCGAGGCATTCCATGTAGTCTTATTATTTCCTTAAAGAATAGATTTGCGATGTGTGAAGCATCATCAGTTTTGTGACATGAAATAAAGTGTGCCATTTTTGAAAACCTATCAACTACCACAAAAATTGAGTCTTTTCCGTTTTTACTCCTTGGTAGTCCTAGAATGAAATTCATCGATATATCTACCAATGGTTCGGTAGAAATAGGTAAGGGTGTAATAGTCCATTTGGTAACACTTTTGATTTAGCTTGTTTACAGGTTATGCATCGACTACAAATTCGTTCAACATCGCGCTTTATAACAATTCTTTAATATGTTCAAAACCGAGCAATTTAGCATCAAGAGTGGAGATAAGTGTATACCTTCGAGAGAGAGCATCGGCGACCACATTTTCTTTACCTTTTTTGTAACGAATGACATAAGGAAAAGTTTCAAAAAACTCTACCCATTTAGCGTGTCGTTTGTTGAGTCGGTGCCGCCCTTTAAGGTGTTTTAGTGATTCATGGTCTGTGTGAATCACAAATTTCTTTGGCCACAGATAATATTGCCACGTTTTCAAAGCCCTTACCAACGCATAGAGTTCTTTGTCGTATGTCGGATAGTTGAGTGTAGGACCACCCAATTTTTCGCTGAAGTAAGCTAAAGGTTTCCCTTGTTGCATTAATACAGCTCCTATTCCTGTTCCTGAAGCGTCACATTCAATCTCAAAAGATTTAGAAAAATAAGGGAGGGTAAAATCGGGGCCTTAGTCACTTTTTCCTTTAATAGTTGAAAAGCCATTTCTTGAGCTTCTCCCCAGTGAAAGCCTACAGTCTTTTTCATTACTTCAGTCATAGGCGCAGCTATGGAACTGAAATTTGGTACAAATCTCCTGTAAAAACTTGCTAGACCATGAAAACTTCTGACTTCTCCGATATTCTTAGGACTTGACCATTCTTGAATGGCCTTAATTTTCTCGTCATCTACTTGAATTCCCTGGGTACTAACAATGAAACCCAAAAATACTAGTCTATCCATGCAAAAAGTGCATTTGTTTAGATTAGCATATAAGTTTTCTTTCTTAAGTACCATTATTACCATTCGGAGATGTTCAACATGTTCTTCCAGATTCTTGCTATATATAAGTATGTCGTCAAAATACACAACTACAAATTTTCCTAAATAGGAACACAAAATATGGTTCATTAAACGCATAAAGGTACTGGGTGCGTTAGTCAACCCAAATGGCATAACCATCCATTCATATAGTCCGTATTTAGTTTTAAAAGCAGTCTTCCATTCGTCTCCTTCTTTCATCCTAATTTGGTGATAACCACTTTTAAGATCAATTTTAGAGAACACGCTATAACCGTGTAATTCATCTAACATATCATCTAAGCGAGGGATAGGATGTCGATACTTTACCGTAATATTGTTGATAGCTCGGCAATCAACACACATCCTCCAGGTTGAGTCTTTCTTCGGAATGAGTAGCACGGGTACAGCACAGGGGCTTAGACTTTCTCGTACATGTCCCTTTTCCATTAGTTCGGTCACTTGCCGCTGAATTTCTTTCGTTTCATCCGGATTACTCCAATAAGCTGGCCGATTAGGAATTGGTGCACTGGGAACAAAGTCTATCTGATGTTCGATTCCACGGATGGGCGGTAAATCGGGTGGAATTTCTTCGACAAACACATCCTTGTATTCCTGCAAAATAGAAACAACAACATTGGGCAAAGAGCTTTTAAGCTCGTTTTCAGTTAGTAGAGTTTCTTTAAATAAGATAACAATAATGGGCGTTCTTTCTTTTATGGCCCTTTTAATCTCTCCAGCCCGGGCATAGAGGCTGATTTTTAAATTTTCTTTCTTCTTTTCTTCTGTCTCGACTCCCTTTTTTGGTACAGTCTCGTCTTGTAATTTGAGTTGATCTTCGTAGACTTGTTGCGGAGTTAACGGGGCGAGAGTAGCTTTGCACTGTTCGAATTCGAACGAATACTTATTAGTGTATCCGTTGTGAGATACTTTTCTGTCAAATTGCCAGGGTCGGCCCAACAACACATGTTCGGCTTGCATCGGCACTACGTCACATAATACTTCGTCTTGATATTTTCCGATTTTGAATGCCACTAACACTTGTTTGGTGACTTTTATTTCGCCACTATTGTTAAACCATTACAATTTATATGGTCTCGGATGTTTCAAAGTGATTAATCCGAGTTTTTCCACTAACACGGTACTTGCAACATTTGTACATGATCCTCCGTCTATAATCATGATGCACACCTTATCTTTAATGTAACATCTCGTGTGGAAAAGATTCTCCCGTTGTTCATTTGGTTTGTCTTTAACTTGTATGCTTAAAGCACGTCGAGTGACTAAAGTGAGGGCTGCCGGAATTTCATCTTCGGAACCTTCGTCTCGGGGTTCATTTTCTTCGGTGTCACTTTCGGATTCGATGTCTCCGTTTGGCCTTATTACCATGACTCGTTTATTTGGACAATTATTGGCGTAATGTCCTCTTCCTTTGCAACGATGACATTGAACGTCTCGACTTCTATTAAAATTAGAACTTGGCTGAACTTGTTTTGCCGGATTATTTCCTTCGGTCGTGAGTATAGTTGTAGATGGTTCGGTCTTCCATGAAGTGGCCTTTCCGTTTGAGGTATTTGTGTTCGGGGATGACCTCCAAGTAGAATTTTGAGGAGTGGTTCGAACATTACCTCGTGTTTTGATTTGATTTCCAATTTTTGTGGCCATGTGTACCATATCTACCACTTCAACATAGTGATGTAACTCCACCATGTTTTGTATTTCTCGGTTTAGTCCCGCTAGGAACCTTGTCATGGTAGCTTCTCGATCTTCTTCAATATTGGCTCGAATCATTATTATTTCCATCTCTTTAAAGTATTCTTCAATGGTTCGAGTACCTTGTCTTAGTGTTTGAAATCGGTTATAGAGTTCCCGATAGTAGTAACTTGGAACAAAACGTCTTCTCATAACCGCCTTCATTTCTTCCCAAGTTTCAATAGGTAGTTCGTGGTTCCTTCTTCGGTTGTTTAACAATTGATCCCACCAAATAATGGCATAATCAGTAAACTCGATAGCTGCCATCTTTACTTTCTTTAGGCCCGTATAGTTATGGCATTCGAACATAAGTTCGACTTTTCTTTCCCAATCAAGATAAATTTCGGGGTCACTCTTACCTTGGAACATAGGTACATTTAACTTGATATTCCCCAAGTTTCCATCTTGTCGATTGTCGTTTCTTTGATCATGGCCTCTTCGAAACCTCCTTGGATTTCTGTCGGTGTCTTCTTCATCCGAATAGTCTTCGTCTATTTGCACGTTCGGAAGTCTTCGAGGAAGAATGGGTCGCCGTACTTGTGGTTTTTCTTTTTGATGAAATGTTTCCATCTTTGCATCAATCATTTTTTCAAGTTGTTTCATCATCAACTTCATATCAAACTTTGGAGATGAATGAGATGATCCTCCGATATCCGACATGATGTTATGAAGTTGTTTCGTTGGTATGAAAGAAAGGTGATAAAGTGTTAGAAAATATAGTAAGGTGGAACGTAGGGTTGGACCTTGGCTCCGATGCCTAATAATATGAACTTAGATATGATTGATTCGTTTTCAAAGGTGATATGAACTCAAAAAAATGAAGTGATATGAAATATTTGGAGTGTATGATAATATGATTTTTCAATGGAGTAGCATATGACTTCGAGTAGTGCGGAAGCGTAGTTTGATGTATAGTGGGCTGAAATGTAACGTAACAAGGATGGATGTAAAGTTGATGGAAGTAATTAGGTCCTCAACCCTACGAATCGCAAAATGCGAACTCTAGAAATAATTCTAGAACTCAACAAATATACGTAAGTAGAACTTTAGAATCAAGGTGAAAAACAACACTTCGGGTAAAGAAACGAAGAGTGCTTTGTATAGTAGTAAGAAACTGAACTCAGGAGTGATAAAAACTCAAGTAAACACAATGTGTATTAAGATATAAAATCTGGTTTATTATATCCAAAAATGACCTTTAAATAGGTGCCACTTTAAGCTTAATTCAAACTAAAAACTATAAACAAAGATAACAATTTGAAAAATGAGTAAACATGAAGAATTATGGCAAGACTTTTGAATGGAATATGGTAACGGCTCTTTCCTTGCAACGGCTTCATGCATGGACTTTGAAGAAGATATCTCTCATGCTAGATTCTCTTTGATGACTTTGATGATGGAAGTGTGAAAATATGGCAAGACTTTGATGAAATAGTGAAAAAAATAGCTACGTCTATATGGTGATCTTTCAAATGTAGTGGTCATGTTGTGGAAGAAGTCTTCACTTGTAGGGCCGAATTTAAATCAAATGGAATGACTATGATTTGGTAGAGTCGGACCGTTCTCTTCTCGTATTTTGATGATGTTGACAGTTGCTTCGTTTTTTAGGGTCCATTTCGTTGGTTTCTTAGCAATTTCATCATCCCAAATAATTTGTACTAGTCCGTTGATTGATTCTTTGAATTGTTTAGCTCGTGCTCTTGTGACTGGACCAACGGGTAATTTTACTGGGTCCGGTGGATAATCCAGTGGTTTCTCATCAGGTGTTTTGATAAACTGCCAACATACAGCAAAAGGATGAAGTATCAACATACAGCGAGTTGCTGTCCCGAAGATATTCTTACAGCAAGATATGAGTTTTGATAAAGTGCCATCATACAGCAAAAGCTCATCAGTCGATATGATACTAAGTATGGAAGCTGTCCTGAAACATTCATACAATATCGTTCCATACAGCAACATTAAAGATAGCCTACAGCGTTGGAACCTACAGCATTGCAAACGCAACATATTGGATATAGCATACATGCTGTAAGTTTTGAGATCTTCAATACTTATCCAAACAGGACTGAAGACCGTTGGAACGGAATCTGCTTTATTCGCTAAAGTCAAGTCCCGTTTGAAAAGAAGTATTTAAATACTGAAAGGATAAAGTATTTAAATACTAAGCCGACATAGATCTTCAAACAAGGATCAAAATCTGGATCTTGTTCTATACAAGTCAATCATCCCGTTGGAGCGGACTTTTTGCTCAACGGATCTATTCTCAATGGATCTATCCCAACGGATCTATTCCAAAGGCTATTTATACCCCGCAGTTTGAAGATCAGAGATACGAACGAATGCACGAGCATATACGAATATTCATAAGATCAAGATCTGAAAACTGAGATATATTGAGACTTCACGAGATCTTCTCAAGAATATTATATCGAGAGCAAACATATTTCTTCAAGCATACTGCCAATCCTGAGAGAAGAAATACACAAGTGCTCATCCTTGAAAAATACATCATCAGCTCAAAGCTCAAGAAAGTCAAGCTGTTGTTCAACCCGTGATCTTACATTGAAGAAAACCATCAGCCCTGTATGGACTGAGAAAGCTTTGCTTTTCTTGAACTGTGTGTGATGGATCTGCATTCAAGAGACGAAGCTTCAGAACTGTGTGTGAAGAAGCTACTCAAGTGAAAGCTTTGACCAATCTGTGTGAACGGTTGAAAGCGACGGTCTTTGTATCAATCTGTGTGAACGATACAAGGATAGGTTTGATTATAGACACGTAGTTGTGTACGTAGTGTTTATAATAAACATTTTCACTCCTGTATGGAGGTCCAGTGGACGTAGAGGGGTTTACCTCGAACCACTTTAAAACCGTGTTATTTACCTTCTGCAATTTACTGTTTTCATAAACTGTGATTATTTTATAAGTATACACTGCATACCCTGTATGCACCAAGCAAACAGGAGAAAACCTAGTTACTGTATTTACAGCAACTTACTGTTACAAGACTTCCGCTACGCACTCTAACTTAAAAATCATACAACTTGTTGCTTAAACACTTTTCAAGCTGTATTATGTATACTTAGTGGCCAACACCGTTCCTAACAAGAATCAAGGCTAAATCAACTACAATCTCATCGGAAAACCAAGAATCATCCTAAGTTCTACCCTTAGGAACCATTTTCCGGACACCTCAAAGGCTCAAACCAACATAATCGACGAACATAAGAATTTACGAAGTTTATTCCACAAAGCCTCAAGATTAACAAAGGATCTCGACTATACAACGAAGATATTACAACAATCTGGGCTAGATCGGCGGCTTAAATCGGCCGAAACCTCACAAACCCCCAAAATCCCCAAAATCAAGGGTTCAAGTGATCTTTGTAACACCCCCAATCCGCTCAGGGATTACACACCGTAGAACCTTTCCTCAAGGTTCTACCAGGCTGGTAACAAAATCGAACATCTCAACAATGCCTTTAAGGCTAAAATGACTCAGTAGACCGAGTTGGTCTTTTAATAAATACATACAACTCAATCTCAATACGTGCCCACGCAGGTGTCAAATACAACACACCCCCGTACGATGGGGAAATAATACTGCGGCGGAAATAAAATACAACTGAACCGATACAACAACGAACGGGTCCTCATGTGATTAATATCGATCGTCTTTCATCATCCTTCATGCCGACCCCGTATTATGCTCCCCAAAACCTGAATGCAATACAGACATCCACCCCCGATTACTCGGGGGTTAGCAAAATTCCACTATTTTGCTAGTGCAAGTACAAAGTGCAAAATATGAGTCATACAATTCAAATTCTGAGAATAATAATAACCAGGAATCCTCAAAGATTCAAACATATCAAAATGGTACTTCCCGAGGCAGGAGTTTGAGTGAAAGTTTCCAAATTCGAAAGATCACAAATTACGAGAACAGTTTGTAAAATGGTTTAAAATGCCCTCGGGAGTTTTAATAGAAAACAATTTAGGATTATCGAATCCTTCTCTTTTCAAAATCAATAGGGGTCACAGCCCAAAGGTTTTGTTTTCTAGAATAAAACCAACAACAATTCACTGGGTTCAAAACCTACGTCACATGTCCTCGACGGACATAAAATTAACAAAGCATAACCACCCAAGATACGAAATCTCTGTAACACATCCAAGGTACTCGACCTGGCAAAACATATCCAAAATCACATATCACACCGTGAACACATGCCACGTCATCTCACGGTTGGATCAATCACTTGTTGTCTCCTGACCACATGATCACAAGTCATGTGTCACCGTAGGTTTACTTATACCACCGTGATCACTTGCCACGTCATCTCACGGTTGGATCAATCACTTGTTGTCTCCTGACCACACGATCACATGTCATGTGTCACCGTAGGTATCATGAGGCTCTCACGGTTGGATCAATATCTTGTTGTATCCTGACCACATGATCGCTAGCCATGTGTCACCATAGACCCCATCCATAACCACACATTCACACACATAGCACAATACAACAAAGATATCCAAACAATTCACCCGGAGGCATCAAACACTTAGCACAACTCAACGTCAAACCACAACGCACCGAAAGGAGACAATATAGGTACACACACATTATCAAGCGCAACATCAACACTAAACATATCCATAGGGTTCACATAGTCATTTACGAAAACACACGATCACAAAATACACACGGGCTTGAAAGAGAGCCTTTAACGAGGCTAAACCAATCTTTTGAAATTTCGTCTCAAACAACCAAACGAACACATTTAGACGATCACCGATCATCATATCCACAAAACAAGAATTGTATGAACAAGGTACTTGCCTCGAAATCGGCACGCAAGTACTCCGTCGCACACGGCTGGACCGGAAAGCTTCGAAACCCTCGATGCTATCGAAAATGAAGACGACGACGAACGGAGGGTTCAACACGGGTTCTTCGCAAGAAACTCGACCCTAACATCATACAATTAATAAATCAATGACCATACGAGGAAGAATAATCGTAGAACGCCCGAAAACCCCTCTATGACATTCTACCGGACACCTTCAAGGCGTCGATTACGAATTCAACAAAACAACGAATCATTGGCCATCAAACCATGGAACAACAAGGAAATTGGTAGAATAAAACCTAATAATCAACAATCCATCACTAACATAGGTTAAATCGGATTAAACGGACGAAATCAAACAAAATCCCCAATTTCCCCAAAGCTAGATTTGTAGAAAATCTATCCTTGATTCGGTCGATCGGAGGAGGTTATGGAATGATTAATCGATGTTAGAAACTCAAGAACTTCGTGGATTGATAGAACAACATCATGCCTTCGTGTTCTCCAAGTCTTGGCCACGGAGGAGGTGAAATGAGTGAGAAAACGGGTGAAGAAGTAGCCTGCCCGACCATATATATACTGCCCAGCGACGCACGAGCATGCACGCACGAGCGGCCGGTTGGGGGCCGGGTCGTGCGCGCCGCTGCCATGCGACTGCCGAGATGCACAAGCACCGAGCTCGAGCACTCGCTCGTGCGCGTGCGGTCAGAGCCGCACGAGCGCCGTATCATGCGCCCAGGTCGTGCGCCATGCTCGTGCGCACCTGGCCGGCCAGTGCCCAGCCGCCACGACTCAACGACTCAAATTCTCGAAAACGTACGGAACGAATACGACAAATACTATAAAATTCAAAACACGAGTTAAGCACTAAATAAACACATGATTCCGACAACCCGTAGGTTGAAAGGACGATACGAAGGCAAACACCCCAAAACTTTGGGAAATTACGAAATGGCACAAATGCCCGAAACATCACGATACGACAATGGATTATCAAACCGAAGCTCCCAACACGTATAACAACGTTAATGAACTTACTCGAAACTCGAAACAACAGTTTCGAACGAGATTCGCAAGAATCGAACTCAAGTGCGGAAAAGCCGCTAAGAAATACGGAACTCATCAAAACGACACCTAAACGAACTCGGATGATAAAAAGTGCAGAATTAATTATTCTCAGAATGACGAAATAGCCACAAGCGAGTCGTCAAACCATACTCCCGCCAAAAAAAGAAAATTACCGGAAATTGAAATTGCGGATATTACATACTACTCTCCTTAAAAGAAGTTTCGTCCCGAAACTTAAAATAAGTAGGGAGGAGCAACATCCCACCAGGAACATCTCAACGAGTTACACAAGAACCGAATAACTCACATCCAAAGGTGAAACGCTATAAGCAACACAAAGAAACATACGGCGTGAAATCACGCTCGACGACAACCATCACAATGTCACAAGCAGAGACATAATAAAACCAACAAGGGACGAGTGTCATCAAACAGATAGTACAATCAAGTCAATTCTCCAAACAATCACAAAACAGGAGGTACTAATATAAGAAAACATGCACAGTCAAGAAAACAGAAAATAAACACTAAACGATCCACAAGGACAACCACAAATAATTCGGACTACGCCGAAATCCTCAAAAACCACACTAGGCATCTCCGTGTCCTTTCGGAGCAGAGACGCAACCTCGATCCCCAAATCTCTCAGCTACCGTCTCGCAATGCACGGATCGGTGGCCCACCTGACCACACTCGAAACAGCTGACTAACAGTGAACGATAATTCTTCGCAGTACGAGATCAGACAACAACAATCAGACAACCACGATTGAACAACAATGATCGAACAACAACTATCGAACAACAACGATCAAACAATATCGATCGGACAACAACGATTAGACACCAACGACCGAACAACAATAATCGAACAACAACGATCAAACAACAATGATCGAGCAACAATGATCGAATAACAGTGATTGAACAACGACTCCAAAGTTCACACTTCAACTAAAGATATAAAAAAAGAACTTGTAGAAACTAAAGGACGTTAATTTCGAATAAGGTTCACAAGAATCGAACCGAACTCGGAAAAGTCACAACGATAAATAGATTGATCCGAAACAAGGTCACAACCTATTCGAACGATGGCAACCGAGATACCAAACAAGTTCAGAAGGTATCAGCGAACACGAGCGAATCGATAGAATTGAGAAAGATAAAGTGCAGAAGTCAAAAATAATACGGGTATTACATTCGACCTCTTTTAAAAGAAATGTCGTCCCCGAAACTCACAACAATGGAAGCAAGGTAACAACACAAAAAGCAACCGACAGAAACATCTTTCATGGGCCTCTTAGAGCCGATCTTGATATCTGTGCTGAAACTCGTACCCCGGAAGACTCGGTAACCAATTCTCAAAACTAGATTCTGTGTCCCTCGAGTCCGCACTTGAACTGCGTTACTGGCGAGAAGGACAATTTGTACGTACATGCCCCAGTACATTACAGTCGGAGCACCTCGGCATACCGAATAAGCAACCACTCAGCACAACAGAAAATCATAACACACAATACATACAACGATTACCATCGTAAGGCAACACACACATGAATATCACAGCAACGACGACATTGTTTGGCGATATCGACAGCTCGAACGATAACCAATACACAATTACAAAACATTATGAAACAATAACTGATGTACACAATCATACAAACTCAAGCTCTAACAGCTCGCACAGGTGCGATAACACGTAAATCACCGCGAAGCTACAACATTCGATACCAACATCACACCTCTCACAGAGGGCTAACACCCTAACAATAATGCTAACATCATACACACGTTCCCTGACCGCAAACAGGAATGATATGTTTTTAAAAAATAAAAACCATTTTCTCGAAAATAATTTTGGAAATACCACTTGATCTTGAGTATCATATTTCGAAAAAGAAATGCAAACATCGTTATTGAGACTTAAAAAAAACATCTTGCGTTTGATAAAAATGAGGACACTTTTCTTTTAATTAAAACTTTCTGAATTATTCGATCTTCGGGTCTAAGCAAATGCGTTTCTAAGTTACTGAGAATATTTCAAAATATTTTGGTCCTCAAAGTAGATGAATTTTGAAACCTATAGTTGCGCAAGTAGGTGCCTCGAAAATGTAATCCATTTTAAAAGTACGTCTCGAAAATCATTCTCTAAGATATTCAAGGTTTTCGAAAAAAACCATTAGGCTAGAATGCCTAAAAACTCATGCGTATCAACATTCGGTTACACATCTCATAGCACACGTGTCACGTCGTTCAAACTCAACACAAGACATGTCTCTTCCCGGAAAACAACAGTCAAATCACAGTTCAAACTTGCCTAGGACTGGGGCTAACCCACTGGTCCCACTTGAGGCCTCTAAGGACCCTTCCGAGGTGATCAAGGCACACACAAATACATCACCATTCCATATTAAGCACAAAGGATTCCAAAAATACTTGCAAAACGAGCAAATCATTTTGAAAATCATTAGCAGCGGACAAAAACAACAGTCAAAAAGGCATAAACAGCGACAACACTCCTCATATAAACAAAATATGAGAGTCGAATAAACACATATCACGAAACCATAATATACATAAGGATTATATCACTTAAAAAATAATCATACAAGTATCTCGTGTCACATGAGGCACAACACAAAGGAGGGAGACTTACATCCACAGGTCGCACAAAGATGATGATCGCCCCATGATACTAATCACGACCAACCAACTCAGACGACGCGTCGCGACACGACTCAGTCAGACAAAATCCGACGAGACAAAACTCAACAGACACCACAACCTAGGTTTCCACAACCTAAGCTTCGATACCATTTATGTAACACCCCCAATCCATTCAGGGATACTACACGCTGTAGAACCTTTCCTCAAGGTTCTACCAGGCTGGTAACAAAATCGAACATCTCAACAATGCCTTTAATAAAATGACTCAGTAGACCGATTTGGTCTTTCAATAAATACATACAACTCAATCTCAATACGTGCCCACGCAGGGGTCAAATACAACACACCCCCGTACGACGGGGAAATAATACTGTACCGGAAATAAAATACAATTGAACCAATACAACAACGAACGGGTCCTCATGTGATTAGTATCGATCGTCTTTCATCATCCTTCATGCCGACCCCATGTTATGCTCCCCAAAACCTGAATGCAATACAGACATCCACCCCCCGATTAAAATTCCACTATTTTGCTAGTGCAAGTACAAAGTACAAAATACGAGTCACACAATTCCAATTCCGAGAATAATAATAACCAGGAATCCTCAAAGATTCAAACATATCAAAATGGTACTTCCCGAGGTATGAGTTTGAGTAAAATTTTCCAAATTCGAAAGATCACAAATTACGAGAACAGTTTGTAAAATGATTTAAAATGCTATCGGGAGTTTTAATAGAAAACAATTTAGGATTATCGAATCCTTCTCTTTCCAAAATCAACAGGGGTCACAGCCCAAACGTTTTGTTTTCTAGAATAAAACCAACAATAATTCACAGGGTTCAAAACCCACGTCACGTGTCCTCGACGGACATAAAATCAACAAAGCATAACCACCCAAGATACGAAATCTCTGTAACACATCCAAGGTACTCGACCTGGCAAAACATATCCAAAATCACATATCACACCGTGAACACATGCCACGTCATATCACGGTTGGATCAATCACTTGTTGTCTCCTGACCACATGATCACAAGTCATGTGTCACCGTAGGTTTACTTATACCACCGTGATCACTTGCCACGTCATCTCACGGTTGGATCAATCACTTGTTGTCTCCTGACCACACGATCACATGTCATGTGTCACCATAGGTATCATGAGGCTCTCACGGTTGGATCAATCTCTTGTTGTATCCTGACCACATGATCGCTATCCATGTGTCACCATAGACCCCATCCATAACCACACATTCACACACATAGCACAATACAATAATGATATCCAAACAATTCACCCGGAGGCATCAAACACTTAGCACAACTCAACGTCAAACCACAACGCACCGAAAGGAGGCAATATAGGTACACACACATTATCAAGCGCAACATCAACACTAAACATATCCATAGGGTTAACATAGTCATTTACGAAAACACACCAATCACAAAATACACACGGGCTTGAAAGAGAGCCTTTAACGAGGCTAAACCAATCTTTTGAAAATTCGTCTCAAACAACCAAACGAACACATTTAGACGATCACCGATCATCATATCCACAAAACAAGAATTGTATGAACAAGGTACTTGCCTCGAAATCGGCACGCAAGTACTCCGTCGCACACGGCTCGACCGGAAAGCTTCGAAACCCTCGATGCTATCGAAAATGAAGACGACGACGAACGGAGGGTTTAACACGGGTTCTTCGCAAGAAACTCGACCCTAACATCATACAATTAATAAATCAATGACCATACGAGGAAGAATAATCGTAGAACGCCCGAAAATCCCTCTATGACATTCTACCGGACACCTTCAAGGCGTCGATTACGAATTCAACAAAACAACGAATCATTGGACATCAAACCATGGAACAACAAGGAAATTGGTAGAATACAACCTAATAATCAACAATCCATCACTAACATAGGTTAAATCGGATTAAACGGACGAAATCAAACAAAATCCCCAATTTCGCTAAAGCTAGATTTGTAGAAAATCTATCCTTGATTCGGTCGATTGGAGGAGGTTATGGAATGATTAATCGATGTTAGAAAATCAAGAACTTCGTGGATTGATAGAACAACATCATGCCTTCGTGTTCTCCAAGTCTTGGCCGCGGAGGAGGTGAAATGAGTGAGAAAACGGGTGAAGAAGTAGCCTGCCCAACCATATATATACTGCCCCGCGACGCACGAGTAGGCACGCACGAGCGGCCGGTTGGGGGCCGGGTCGTGCGCGCCGCTGCCATGCGACTGCTGAGACGCACAAGCACCGAGCTCGAGCACTCGCTCGTGTGCGTGCGGTCAGGGCTGCACGAGTGCCGGATCATGCGCCCAGCTCGTGCGCCATGCTCGTGCGCACCTGGCCGGCCAGTGCCCAGCCGCCACGACTCAACGACTCAAATTCCCAAAAACGTACGAAACGAATACGAAAAAATACTATAAAATTCAAAACACGCGTTAAGCACTAAACAAACACATGGTTCCGACAACTCGAAGGTTGAAAGGACGATACGAAGGCAAACACCCCAAAACTTTGGGAAATTACGAAATGGCACAAACGCCCGAAACATCACGACACGACAACGGATAATCAAACCGAAGCTCCCAACACGTATAACAACGTTAATGAACTTACAAGAAACTCGAAACAACAGTTTCGAACGAGATTCGCAAGAATCGAACTCAAGTGCGGAAAAGCCGCTAAGAAACACGGAACTCATCAAAACAACACCGAAATGAACTCGGATGATAAAAAGTGCAGAATTAATCATTCTTAGAATGACGAAATGGCCACAAGCGAGTCGTCAAACCATACTCCCGCCAAAAAAAGAAAATTACCGGAAATCGAAATTGCGGATATTACATACTACCCTCCTTAAAAGAAGTTTCGTCCCGAAACTTAAAATAAGTAGGGAGGAGCAACATCCCACCAGGAACATCTCAACGAGATACACAAGAACCTAATAACTCACACCCAAAGGTGAAACGCTATAAGCAACACAAAGAAACATACGGCGTGAAATCACGCTCGACGACAACCATCACAATGTCACAAGCAGAGACATAATAAAACCAACAAGGGACGAGTGTCATCAAACAGATAGTACAATCAAGTCAATTCTCCGAACAATCAAAAAACAGGAGGTACTAATATAAGAAAACATGCACAGTCAAGAAAACAGAAAATAAACACTAAACGATCCACAAGGACAACCACAAACAATTCGGACTACGCCGAAATCCTCAAAAACCACACTAGGCATCTCCGTGTCCTTTCGGAGCAGAGATGCAACCTCGATCCCCAAATCTCTCAGCTATCGTCTCGCAATGCACGGCTCGGTGGCCCACCTGACCACACTCGAAACAGCTGACTAACGGTGAACGACAATTCTTCGCAGTACGAGATCAGACAACAACAATCAGACAACCACGATTGAACAACAATGATCAAACAACAACTATCGAACAACAACGATCAAACAATATCGATCGGACAACAACGATCAGACACCAACGACCGAACTACAATGATCGAACAACAACGATCGAACAACAATGATCGAGCAACAATGATCGAATAACAATGATCGAATAACAATGGTTGAACAACGACTCCAAAGTTCACACTTCAACTAAAGATATAAAAAAAGAACTTGTAGAAACTAAAGGACGTTAATTTCGAATAAGGTTCACAAGAATCGAACCGAACTCGGAAAAGTCACAACGATAAACAGATTGATCCGAAACAAGGTCACAACCTGTTCGAACGATGGCAACCGAGATACCAAACAAGTTCAGAAGGTATCAACGAACATGAGCGAATCGATAGAATTGAGAAAGATAAAGTGCAGAAGTCAAAAGTAATACGGGTATTACATTCGACCTCTTTTAAAAGAAATGTCGTCCCCGAAACTCACAACAATGGAAGCAAGGTAACAACACAAAAAGCAACTGACAGAAACATTTTTCATGGGCCTCTTAGAGCCGATCCTGATATCTGTGCTGAAACTCGTACCCCGGAAGACTCGGTAACCAATTCGCAAAACTAGATTCTGTGTCCCTCGAGTCCGCACTTGAACTGCGTTACTGGCGAGAAGGACAATTTATACGTACATGCCCCAGTACATTACAGTCGAAGCACCTCGGCATACCGAATAAGCAACCACTCAGCACAAACGAAAATCATAACACACAATACATACAACGATTACCATCGTAAGGTAACACACACATGAATATCACAGCAACGACGACATCGTTCGGCGATATCGACAGCTCGAACGATAACCAATACACAATTACAAAACATTATGAAACAATAACTGATGTACACAATGATACAAATTCAAGCTCTAACAGCTCGCACAGGTGCGATAACACGTAAATCACCGCGAAGCTACAACATTTGATACCAACATCACACCTCTCACAGAGGGCTAACACCCTAACGATAATGCTAACATCATACACACATTCCCTGACCGCAAACAGGAATGATAGGTTTTTAAAAAATGAAAACCATTTTTTCGAAAATATTTTTGGAAATACCACTTGATCTTGAGTATCATATTTCGAAAAAGAAATGCAAACATCGTTATCGAGACTTAAAAAAAAACATCTTGCGTTTGATAAAAATGAGGACACTTTTCTTTTAATTAAAACTTTCAGAATTATTCGATCTTCGGGTCTAAGCAAATGCGTTTCTAAGTTACTGAGAATATCTCAAAATATTTTGGTCCTCAAAGTAGATGAATTTTGAAACCTATAGTTGCGCAAGTAGGTGCCTCGAAAATGTAATTTATTTTAAAAGTACGTCTCGAAAATCATTCTCTAAGATATTCAAGGTTTTCGAAAAAAACCATTAGGCTAGAATGCCTAAAAACTCATGCGTATCAACATTCGGTTACACATCTCATAGCACACGTGTCACGTCGTTCAAACTCAACACAAGACATGTCTCTTCTCGGAAAACAATAGTCAAATCACAGTTCAAACTTGCCTAGGACCGGGGCTAACCCACTGGTCCCACTTGAGGCCTCTAAGGACCCTTCCGAGGTGATCAAGGCACACACAAATACATCACCATTCCATATTAAGCACAAAGGTTTCCAAAAATACTTGCAAAACGAGCAAATCATTTTGAAAATCATTAGCAGCGGACAAAAACAACAGTCGAAAAGGCATAAACAGCGACAACACTCCTCATATAAACCAAATATGAGAATCGAATAAACACATATCACGAAACCATAATCTACATAAGGATTCTATCACTTAACAAATAATCATACAAGTATCTCGTGTCACATGAGGCACAACACAAAGGAGGGAGATTTACATCCACAGGTCGCACAAAGATGATGATCGCCCCATGATACTAATCACGACCAACCAACTCAGACGACGCGTCGCGACACGACTCATTCAGACAAAATCCGACGAGACAAAACTCAACAGACACCACAACCTAGGTTTCCACAACCTAAGCTTCGATACCATTTATGTAACACCCCCAATCCGCTCAGGGATACTACACGCCGTAGAACCTTTCCTCAAGGTTCTACCACGCTGGTAACAAAATCGAACATCTCAACAATGCCTTTAATAAAATGACTCAGTAGACCGATTTGGTCTTTCAATAAATACATACAACTCAATCTCAATATGTGCCCACGCAGGGGTCAAATACAACACACCCCCGTACGATGGGGAAATAATACTGCAGCGGAAATAAAATACAAATGAACCAATACAACAACGAACGGGTCCTCATGTGATTAGTATCGATCGTCTTTCATCATCCTTCATGCCGACCCCATGTTATGCTCCCCAAAACCTGAATGCAATACAGACATCTACCCCCCAATTAAAATTCCACTATTTTGCTAGTGCAAGTACAAAGTGCAAAATACGAGTCATACAATTCCAATTCCGAGAATAATAATAACCAGGAATCCTCAAAGATTCAAACATATCAAATTGGTACTTCCCGAGGTAGGAGTTTGCGTAAAATTTTCCAAATTCGAAAGATCACAAATTACGAGAACAGTTTGTAAAATGATTTAAAATGCTATCGGGAGTTTTAATAGAAAACAATTTAGGATTATCGAATCCTTCTCTTTCCAAAATCAACAGGGGTCACAGCCCAAATGTTTTGTTTTCTAGAATAAAACCAACAATAATTCACAGGGTTCAAAACCCACGTCACGTGTCCTCGACGGACATAAAATTAACAAAGCATAACCACCCAAGATACGAAATCTCTGTAACACATCCAAGGTACTCGACCTGGCAAAACATATCCAAAATCACATATCACACCGTGAACACATGCCACGTCATCTCACGGTTGGCTCAATCACTTGTTGTCTCCTGACCACATGATCCCAAGTCATGTGTCACCGTAGGTTTACTTATACCACCGTGATCACTTGCCACATCATCTCACGGTTGGATCAATCACTTATTGTCTCCTGACCACACGATCACATGTCATGTGTCACCGTAGGTATCATGAGGCTCTCACGGTTGGATCAATCTCTTGTTGTATCCTGACCACATGATCGCTATCCATGTGTCACCATAGACCCCATCCATAACCACACATTCACACACATAGCACAATACAACAAAGATATCCAAACAATTCACCCGGAGGCATCAAACACTTAGCACAACTCAACGTCAAACCACAACGCACTGAAAGGAGGCAATATAGGTACACACACATTATCAAGCGCAACATCAACACTAAACATATCCATAGGGTTCACATAGTCATTTACGAAAACACACCGATCACAAAATACACACGGGCTTGAAAGAGAGCCTTTAACGAGGCTAAACCAATCTTTTGAAAATTCGTCTCAAACAACCAAACGAACACATTTAGACGATCACCGATCATCATATCCACAAAACAAGAATTGTATGAACAAGGTACTTGCCTCGAAATCGGCACGCAAGTACTCCGTCGCACACGGCTCGACCAGAAAGCTTCGAAACCCTCGATGCTATCGAAAATGAAGACGACGACGAACGAAGGGTTCAACACGGGTTCTTCGCAAGAAACTCGACCCTAACATCATACAATTAATAAATCAACGACCATACGAGGAAGAATAATCGTAGAACGCCCGAAAATCCCTCTATGACATTCTACCGGGCACCTTCAAGGCGTCGATTACGAATTCAACAAAACAACGAATCATTGGCAATCAAACCATGGAACAACAAGGAAATTGGTAGAATACAACCTAATAATCAACAATCCATCACTAACATAGGTTAAATCGGATTAAACGGACGAAATCAAACAAAATCCCCAATTTCCCCAAAGCTAGATTTGTAGAAAATCTATCCTTGATTCGGTCGATCGGAGGAGGTTATTGAATGATTAATCGATTTTAGAAACTCAAGAACTTCGTGGATTGATAGAACAACATCATGCCTTCGTGTTCTCCAAGTCTTGGCCGCGGAGGAGGTGAAATGAGTGAGAAAACGGGTGAAGAAGTAGCCTGCCCAACCATATATATACTGCCCAGCGACGCGCGAGTAGGCACGGACGAGCGGACGGTGGGGGCCGGGTCGTGCGCGCCGCTGCCATGCGACTGCCGAGACGCACAAGCACCGAGCTCGAGCACTCGCTCGTATGCGTGCGGTCAGGTCCGCACGAGCGCCGGATCATGCGCCCAGCTCGTGCGCCATGCTCGTGCGCACCTGGTCGGTCCGTGCCGCACCTGGTCGGTCCTTGCCGCACCTGGCCGGCCAGTGCCCAGCCGCCACGACTCAACGACTCAAATTCCAGAAAACGTACGGAACGAATACGACAAATGCTATAAAATTCAAAACACGAGTTAAGCACTAAACAAACACATGGTTCCGACAACTCGGAGGTTGAAAGGACGATACGAAGGCAAACACCCCAAAACTTTGGGAAATTACGAAATGGCACAAACGCCCGAAACATCACGATACGACAACGGATAATCAAACCGAAGCTCCCAACACGTATAACAACATTAATGAACTTACAAAAAACTCGAAACAACAGTTTCGAACGAGATTCGCAAGAATCGAACTCAAGTGCGGAAAAGCCGCTAAGAAACACGGAACTCATCAAAACAACACCGAAACGAACTCGGATGATAAAAAGTGCAGAATTAATCATTCTTAGAATGACGAAATGGACACAAGCGAGTCGCCAAACCATACTCCCGCCAAAAAAAAGTAAATTACCGGAAATCGAAATTGCGGATATTACATACTACCCTCCTTAAAAGAAGTTTCGTCCCGAAACTTAAAATAAGTAGGGAGGAGAAATATCCCACCAGGAACATCTCAACGAGATACACAAGAACCGAATAACTCACACCCAAAGGTGAAACGCTATAAGCAACACAAAGAAACATACGGCGTGAAATCACGCTCGACGACAACCATCACAATGTCACAAGCAGAGACATAATAAAACCAACAAGGGACGAGTGTCATCAAACAGATAGTACAATCAAGTCAATTCTCTGAACAATCACAAAACAGGAGGTACTAATATAAGAAAACATGCACAGTCAAGAAAACAGAAAATAAACACTAAACGATCCACAAGGACAACCACAAACAATTCGGACTACGCCGAAATCCTCAAAAAACACACTAGGCATCTCCGTGTCCTTTCGGAGCAGAGACGCAACCTCGATCCCCAAATCTCTCAGCTACCGTCTCGCAATGCACGGCTCGGTGGCCCACCTGACCACACTCGAAACAGCTGACTAACGGTGAACGACAATTCTTCATAGTACGAGATCAGACAACAACAATCAGACAACCACGATTGAACAACAATGATCGAACAACAACTATCGAACAACAACGATCAAACAATATCGATCGGACAACAACGATCAGACACCAGCGACCGAACAACAATGATCGAACAACAACGATCGAACAACAATGATCGAGCAACAATGATCGAATAACAATGATCGAATAACAATGGTTGAACAACGACTCCAAAGTTCACACTCCAACTAAAGATATAAAAAAAGAACTTGTAGAAACTAAAGGACGTTGATTTCGAATAAGGTTCACAAGAATCGAACCGAACTCGGAAAAGTCACAACGATAAACAGATTGATCCGAAACAAGGTCACAACCTGTTTGAACGATGGCAACCGAGATACCAAACAAGTTCAGAAGGTATCAACGAACACGAGCGAATCGATAGAATTGAGAAAGATAAAGTGCAGAAGTCAAAAATAATACGGGTATTACATTCGACCTCTTTTAAAAGAAATGTCGTCCCCGAAACTCACAACAATGGAAGCAAGGTAACAACACAAAAAGCAACCGACAGAAACATCTTTCATGGGCCTCTTTGAGCCGATCCTGATATCTGTGCTGAAACTCGTACCCCGGAAGACTCGGTAACCAATTCGCAAAACTAGATTCTGTGTCCCTCGAGTCCGCACTTGAACTGCGTTACTGGCGAGAAGGACAATTTATACGTACATGCCCCAGTACATTACAGTCGAAGCACCTCGGCATACCGAATAAGCAACCACTCAGCACAAAAGAAAATCATAACACACAATACATACAACGATTACCATCGTAAGGCAACACACACATGAATATCACAGCAACGACGACATCGATCGGCGATATCGACAGCTCGAACGATAACCAATACACAATTACAAAACATTATGAAACAATAACTGATGTACACAATCATACAAATTCAAGCTCTAACAGCTCGCACAGGTGCGATAACACGTAAATCGCCGCGAAGCTACAACATTTGATACCAACATCACACCTCTCACAGAGGGCTAACACCCTAACGATAATGCTAACATCATACACACATTCCCTGACCGCAAACAGGAATGATAGGTTTTTAAAAAATGAAAACCATTTTTTCGAAAATAATTTTGGAAATACCACTTGATCTTGAGTATCATATTTCGAAAAAGAAATGCAAACATCGTTATCGAGACTTAAAAAAAAACATCTTGCGTTTGATAAAAATAAGGACACTTTTCTTTTAATTAAAACTTTCAGAATTATTCGATCTTCGGGTCTAAGCAAATGCGTTTCTAAGTTACTGAGAATATCTCAAAATATTTTGGTCCTCAAAGTAGATGAATTTTGAAACCTATAGTTGTGGAAGTAGGTGCCTCGAAAATGTAATCCATTTTAAAAGTACGTCTCGAAAATCATTCTCTAAGATATTCAAGGTTTTCGAAAAAATCCATTAGGCTAGAATGCCTAAAAACTAATGCGTATCAACATTCGGTTACATATCTCATAGCACACGTGTCACGTCGTTCAAACTCAACACAAGACATGTCTCTTCCCGGAAAACAACAGTCAAATCACAGTTCAAACTTGCCTAGGACCGGGGCTAACCCACTGGTCCCACTTGAGGCCTCTAAGGACCCTTACGAGGTGATCAAGGCACACACAAATACATCACCATTCCATATTAAGCGCAAAGGTTTCCAAAAATACTTGCAAAACGAGCAAATCATTTTGAAAATCATTAGCAGCGGACAAAAAAAACAGTCGAAAAGGCATAAACAACGACAACACTCCTCATATAAACAAAATATGAGAATCGAATAAACACATATCACGAAACCATAATCTACATAAGGATTCTATCACTTAACAAATAATCATACAAGTATCTCGTGTCACATGAGGCACAACACAAAGGAGGGAGACTTACATCCACAGGTCGAACAAAGATGATGATCGCCCCATGATACTAATCACGACCAACCAACTCATACGACGCGTCGCGACACGACTCAGTCAGACAAAATCCGACGAGACAAAACTCAACAGACACCACAACCTAGATTTCCACAACCTAAGCTTTGATACCATTTATGTAACACCCCCAATCCGCTCAGGGATATTACACGCCGTAGAACCTTTCCTCAAGGTTCTACCAGGCTGGTAACAAAATCGAACATCTCAACAATGCCTTTAATAAAATGACTCAGTAGACCGATTTGGTCTTTCAATAAATACATACAACTCAATCTCAATACGTGCCAACGCAGGGGTCAAATACAACACACCCCCGTACGGCGGGGAAATAATACTGCAGCGGAAATAAAATACAACTGAACCAATACAACAACGAACGATTCCTCATGTGATTAGTATCGATCGTCTTTCATCATCCTTCATGCCGACCCCATGTTATGTTCCCCAAAACCTGAATGCAATACAGACATCCACCCCCCGATTACTCGGGGGTTACCAAAATTCCACTATTTTGCTAGTGAAGTGCAAAATACGAGTCATACAATTCAAATTCTGAGAATAATAATAACCAGGAATCCTCAAAGATTCAAACATATCAAAATGGTACTTCCCGAGGTAGGAGTTTGAGTAAAATTTTCCAAATTCGAAAGATCACAAATTACGAGAACAGGTTGTAAAATGATTTAAAATGATATCGGGAGTTTTAATAGAAAACAATTTACGATTATCGAATCCTTCTCTTTCCAAAATCAACAGGGGTCACAGCCCAAATGTTTTGTTTTCTAGAATAAAACCAACAATAATTCACAGGGTTCAAAACCCACGTCACGTGTCCTCGACGGACATAAAATCAACAAAGCATAACCACCCAAGATACGAAATCTCTGTAACACATCCAAGGTACTCGACCTGGCAAAACATATCCAAAATCATATATCACACTGTGAACACATGCCACGTCATCTCATGGTTGGATCAATCACTTATTGTCCCCTGACCACATGATCACAAGTTATGTGTCACCGTAGGTTTACTTATACCACCGTGATCACTTGCCACGTCATCTCACAGTTGGATCAATCACTTGTTGTCTCCTGACCACATGATCACATGTCATGTGTCACCGTAGGTATCATGAGGCTCTCACAGTTGGATCAATCTCTTGTTGTATCCTGACCACATGATCGCTAGCCATGTGTCACCATAGACCCCATCCATAACCACACATTCACACACATAGCACAATACAACAAAGATATCCAAACAATTCACCCGGAGGCATCAAACACTTAGCACAACTCAACGTCAAACCACAACGCACCGAAAGGAGGCAATATAGGTACACACATATTATCAAGCGCAACATCAACACTAAACATATCCATAGGGTTCACATAGTCATTTACGAAAACACATCGATCACAAAATACACACGGGCTTGAAAGAGAGCCTTTAACGAGGCTAAACCAATCTTTTGAAAATTCGTCTCTAACAACCAAACGAACACATTTAGACGATCACCGATCATCATATCCACAAAACAAGAATTTTATGAACAAGGTACTTGCCTCGAAATCGGCACGCAAGTACTCCGTCGCATACGACTCGACCGGAAAGCTTCGAAACCCTCGATGCTATCGAAAATGAAGACGACGACGAACGGAAGGGTTCAACACGGGTTCTTCGCAAGAAACTCGACCCTAACATCATACAATGAATAAATCAATGACCATACGAGGAAGAATAATCGTAGAACGCCCAAAAACCCCTCTATGACATTCTACCGGACACCTTCAAGGCGTCGATTACGAATTCAACAAAACAACGAATCATTGGTAATCAAACCATGGAACAACAAGGAAATTGGTAGAATACAACCTAATAATCAACAATCCATCACTAACATAGGTTAAGTCGGATTAAACGGATGAAATCAAACAAAATCCCCAATTTCCCCAAAACTAGATTTGTAGAAAATCTAACCTTGATTCGGTCGATCGAATGAGGTTATGGAATGATTAATCGATGTTAGAAACTCAAGAACTTCGTGGATTGATATAACAACATCATGCCTTCGTGTTCTCCAAGTCTTGGCCGCGGAGGAGGTGAAATGAGTGAGAAAACAGGTTAAGAAGTAGCCTGCCCGACCATATATATACTGCCCAGCGATGCTCGAGCACCCACGCACGAGCGGCCGGTCGGGCGCCGGGTCGTGCGCGCCGCTGTCAGGCGACTGCCGAGATGTACGAGCATCGAGCTCGAGCACTCGCTCGTGCGCGTGCGGTCAGGGCCGCACGAGCACCGGATCATGCGCCCAGCTCGTGCGCACCTCGCCGGTCCCTGCCGCACCTAGCCGGCCAGTGCCCAGCCACGACTCGACGACTTAAATTCCCGAAAACGTACGGAACAAATACGACGAATAGTATAACATTCAAAACACGAGTTAATCACTAAACAAACATATGGTTCCGACAACCCGGAGATTGAAACGACGATACGAAGGCAAACACCCCTAAACTTTGGGAAATTACGAAATGGCACAAACGCCCGAAACATCAAGATACGACAACGGATAATCAACCGAAGCTACCAATATGTATAACAACGTTAATGAACTTACGAGAAACTCGAAACAATAGTTTCGAACGAGATTCGCAAGAATCAAACTCAAGTGCGGAAAAGCCGCTAAGAAACACGGAACTCATCAAAACGACACCGAAACGAACTCGGATGACAAAAAGTGCAGAATTAATCATTCTCAGAATGACGAAATGGCCACAAGCGAGTCGTCAAACCATACTCCCGCCAAAAAAAGAAAATAGCGGATATTACAATCTTACCTCAAATCCTTGGTGAAAATGGTAGATCTTCGATAAATCCTTGCTAGAAGTTGAAAAGGATTGACATCAAAGGGTATCTAGTCGAAATCCTTGTCTTCAACCCCTTGAAATCGCCTAAAAGGCCAGAGGAGAGAAATGGGGATGAAAAATAACGAGAGTTGACCACAACACTAATATATATACAGGCGCGCATTAGCACGCGCTAGCGAGTCCAGATTAGCGTGCACTATCGGCCTGGGCCACAGTCCAGAAACTTCTGCCCGGCCAGGGTAGCGTGCGCTGCGTCTGAATAACATGCGTTAAGCCTGCCGAGTTAGCGTGCACAAGGGTCGACTAGCATGCGCTACCTGATAGTCTGGCCGAAGTCCAAACTCTACTGCCCCAACTGTCCGTCCAATTAGCACGCGCTGTCGATAGGCAATAGCTTGCGCTACACACCCAAACTAGCATGCGTTAGCCCGATTCCTTAGCATGCATTAACGGGACTCCAGTCCCAGTCCAGTAGCTCCTGGACTACCTCTGGACTGCCAGTTAGCGTGCGCTACACACCCGGTAGCGTGCGCTAACAATGGCACCGTAGCGCGCGCTACACCACAAGTGGTAGCGTGCGCTACACTGAAATGAGTCAAAACTCATGCAATGATCCCAAACGAAATTCAAACACGTGTCAACTCATGACACGACCATACGTGGCACAACATTCCAAAGACATGGACAACGCCAATCCGATAACTCGCAGAAAAAACTCAACAAAACTGCAATGAATATCTCGGGTATTACATTTGTAATATCCGGTATTTTCGTTTTTCCGTTATCTTGGATTGGTTGTGTTTTGACGCCGGAAATTTCTTGCTGATGTGAGTCGGAGTGGTTTCTACCGTGATACTCTATTTGTTACTATCGTGTAGCCGTTTTAGTCGGGTGCGACTTGTTGTTACGTACGTCTCTTTAATTAATAGGTGCATGTGATGTGGTATGTTATATTTCGTTATTTTCTCATTATTGTTTTGAATCATAGCCGGTCCGTTAGCGTGACCCAAACGTTGTCGAACGCCTAACCAGACTGTCGGAACGATCGAGTCCCGACTGCAGGGCCTGGCTGAATTACGACCGCAATGCAGTGCCTGTTATGGCCGTAATGGTTACGGCCGTAATGTCTTGACGGTTACGGCCGTAAGGCTCCCGCACAGGTTGGGAAGTGGCCCAGGGATGATCGGGTACGACCGTAATGTGTGGCCGGGTACGACCGTAATGCCCGGTTACGGCCGTAAGGCCTTGTCTGGTAACGGCCGTAATGTGCTGAGTGTTTGGGCAGTGTCCTGGGAGGGCCGATTACGCCCGTTAGATGATGCCGATTACGGCCGTAAGGTCCGAGTTACGGCCATAAGCTGTTGCCTGTTACGGTCGTAACGTGCGCGCCTATATAGGGCCTGGGCGACGGGATTTTTTCCATTTTTCTTCATTTCCTTCTCCCTCTCGCGGCTGCCGGAAGAGTGAGGTGGAGACATCGACTCTTGGTCGATTCCACTCAATTTCAAGGGGTTTTGGAAGGCTTGTGTCGATTATAACAACATCTAATCCTTGTTCTTCGTTGGATCGAGGTAATTTCTTAAAATCTCCTAGGGTTGACTTTCGGGATTTCCTTCTTGATTTTCATTGTTCGTCCGATTTTGATGAATCAGTTGTTATTGAGCAATAATAATCGTATTCTACAGATTGTATATCCGTATATCGAGTTTGTTGGAACCCAATCGGGATTTTTGGGTGTTCTAAGGAAACCTTGAACATTTAATATCCGATTAAATGTTTCAAAGGGTTCTCTTCGATTCTTGAACGTGTTTTCCGTTGTTTTCAATTGTTATTCTCGTAGTAATCATGTTTTAGTTGGATTTATGGAGGATTGTAGGTGTTCGGGGTTTTCCGGGTTGTGCCGTATTCGTAGGAATATTCGGGCGCCGACGATCGAGGCAAGTATCTTATTATACGACTTGTATCTTGCGACTAGAAATCACGTATTAGGTTACTGAAGATTTTTCTTGCCTTCGTAAATATGTTCCGTTTGAGTTGGTTGTGTATTCCACAATTTGAAGGTTTTGTGATGATGGTGTTATATTGGTATATGTGTTAGGTGTTGTGCCATTTTTGCAGGATTGTAATGTATATCGGGATGGTTGTACACTTGGTTTTGCAATGTACTGTGTATCGATCGTGAGTTATGTTGGTTGTGTGTCGTTGGTTGATGACAATTGTTGTGAGTGTTTGAGATTGTGTTATGTGCGCGTGATGTACGATTTTGTGGTGATCAACGTGATTGATTAACTATGCTCATGGTTGTATGGACTATGAATGTGGATATGTGTGTGACCGCTAAGTTCACTTGTGATGGTTCGACGGGACCTCCGAGGACTCATGGCAGTGGACTACGGGGTCAGAACTTAGTGAGGTACTGAGGTCCAATCGTGCTGGTCTGACGAGGCCTACAATAACACATGGCAGTGGACCATGAGTTTAGGGCACAGTGCGTCCAACCGGGTGAGCTCGACGCAGCTTACAGTGACACGTGGCAGTGGACTACGGTGTTGGGACTATGTGTGATTGTTGTGATTGATATAGTCCGTGTGGGTTGTTGAACCTACGGAGACACGTGACAGTGGATCACGGTGTCGGAATTGATTATGTTTGGTTATTTGTGCGTGGAATAATCCGTGCGGGTTGTTGTACCTACGGAGACACGTGACAGTGGATCACGGTGTCATGAATATGTTTTGACAATCAAAGTTTTGAAAGGAAAAGTTTTATGGACAACGGTTGAGTTGTGAAACAAGATTTGGGTTAAGACCCTAAAGTTTTTCGAAAGGATTTGTAACTTGGGACTTGAGGCCTTAAAGATTTTTGTTCCTAAAATTCCCGAGATGATAAGTTTAGTTTCAAATGCTTCGTAGCTTAATTTCCTTTGTTAAAACCTCCCGGGGATATTTTAGTACTTTGTTATTATATTTGATCCATGATTAATATTTGCTCGTTACATTTCGTATGATTTGATACTTGCACTAGTAAAACAGTGGAGTTTTACTAACCCCCGAGTAATCGGGGGGTGGATGTTTGTTTTGCGTCCAGGTACATGCAGGTTCAGGGGAGCAGTCACAGGATTCGCACAGGAGGATGACGAGCTGCGATACTAATCAAGAGTCGAGAGTTGTTTTGATTTTCGTTGTGTTGTCAGTGTTGATTTCAGTCTTCCGCTGTATTATGTTTCGACCCCTGTGTGGGTAATATTGTTTTGGTCAGTTCTGTTGATTGAGTTGTGTGACCTCATCGGTCTGTGTATTCACGTGTAAGTGACCTTAACGGTCTGTATTATTTTATTGTTTGGCCCTGGCCGGGTAAACATTTGGTCATTTTTTAAGGTTTAGCCTAGTAGACCCTCGTGAAAAGGGGTCTACGGCGTGTAATATTCCCATATGGTTTTGGGGGTGTTACATTTGTGGTATCGAAGCTTAGGTTGCGGAAACCTAGGCTGTCAGGTCAAGTCGAGTCGTGATTAGTCGAGTATTGCATTGTTTTTTCATTCGAATTGTCGAGTGACAGCTTGAGTTGTGCGCAGTCACAACGTGTCGGATATGTTGTCAGGCGAGATTAGTATCGTGGACGATCGTCATCTCCATGCGGCTTGTGGACGTAAGTCTCCTCTTTTATGCGAGGTACCTGTGTATCATGATTTTTCTGTGTGAGTTAATTGCGGTGCATAATTTTATTTGCTCGGTGTTGTATAATATAGTTGTATTTAATAATTGTGGCACATAGTATATGTATAAAACTAGGCATATTGCTGTTTTACCTTTGAACCACCGTGTGGGGTGGTATGGGGTGAAAGTTGTGAACTTTGATGAGTTTTGAAAAGGTATCGAC
This sequence comes from Orobanche coerulescens, assembly GCA_033398695.1. Taxonomy (NCBI): domain Eukaryota; kingdom Viridiplantae; phylum Streptophyta; class Magnoliopsida; order Lamiales; family Orobanchaceae; genus Orobanche; species Orobanche coerulescens. The sequence continues at coordinate 40,546,032 of CM065816.1, read as the reverse complement.
GATAGAGTCGTGAGAAACTCTGATGAATGATTTTGTTGTGTGTTTAAACTTGGTGCCACGAGATGCATTTGATTGAATTGGTGATCCTGGTTGCCGTTTGAGCATGTGGTTTTAAATTCGACTGTTTTTGGAATGTTGTAATTTTGCCCGCTAAGGGTAGGTTTGAGAATGTTTTCTGAAGGACTTTACGGTTTGAGCATTTTTGTAGAAATCGATTTTTGGAAAATATTTTGGTGGTGCGGTCAAACCACGGTTTGTATGGATTTTAAAATTGGTTAAATTTTGACAAATGGGTCGTGTATTTTCAAATGACACCATCAGACGGTATTTGGAAAATGTGTTTTGAAGTACTTCGGACATTGTAAAATATTACCGTCGTTTTTGGTCATGAACTAAAGGATTTTGGAAAATTTTATTTTGCAAAACGATATGGGTTTTCGGAATTTTAAACGTTATGTGTTTGTGTGCTGGGACTAGTAGTTGCGGTAAGTTTGTTGTGTTGTTGTGCTCGCCGGAGAATGTTGTAGTATTTTCTAGATGTTGGGATACGTTGTTGGGTATCGTCCCTAACTCTCGGAGCCATTTCGGGGCTGCTGGGTTACTTCAGCCGTCTAACAGCCAATAGTTACGGCCGTACGAAATCTGTGTTATAGCCGTAAGTTGGTCGTTGCTACGGTCGTAAGATGTTCGTATTACGGCCGTAATCTTCTAGTTGTTACGGCCGTAAGCAGTGTGTTATTACGGCCGTAAGCTTATTGCTGTCACAACCGTAATCTTATTGTTACAGACATATCTGTACACTTTACCGGTCGTTCGATTCCTATGGATATAGTCGTGTGGTCTGCAGATGACGATTGTGAACTTTAGCTATTGCATCAGCAATGTCGCGCTCGGTTGTTTATCCTGTTTTGATATTATTGACATGTTGGCGATCGTACCCTTCTTGTTATCAAATTTGATTGTACACCTAAATGTTGTGTTGGCATAGTCTAATTTAATTGTATTGTTCTATGACGTTATCCTGGACATGATAGCTTATCTATGGTAATGATTAGTATGCTGGCAGATATTAATAAGGTTTCTTTGGCTGACATCGATTATAGAGTGGATTTGATATTTCAACGTATTGTTGTGCAAGTGATTTCAAATCAAAGTAGTTTTGATAATGGGTCCATGGTTTTGGTTAAATGACCGAGGTATTAAACAAAGTGTTTTCAAGATTTCATCCCAGCAAAATCTTTCAAAACACGCGAATTTTAAAATATTATCATTCGAACAAATACCTCAAAAACAAACTTGTTTTTAAAAATATTACCCATGTTGGACCACAATGGTATGCTTAATGTTTTAACCGTGTATGCTGAGGTATAAGTCGTACATCTCTGTCGATGGGAACGTGTGAATTACTTTTAAATTTAAGTTCTATTATTGCAAGTGTTAGTTCGTGTATTCGAGTAGTGAATTAGTGTGAATATTGTATTGTGCTGCTGTTTGTGGGCTTATGTTGATTATGTGAGGTTCGTTTATCCTGTTATTCTGATTGGTTGTCCGTTCAATATGCTGAGGGGTCGAGGCCGAGGCCTTGGTCGTGGCGGTGGCCGTAATCAGGAGCATGAGAGGGCGACTCACTCCTTGTCGAGTACCAATCAGCTCAGTACAGATGGTCGTGATGACCAGTCGCGAGATCAGGGACAATCAGCCAGCGTTAATGTTGACGTTGGCGCCGCTGCCATCCTTCGTCAAGTGGTTGACCAGTTAGTGCAGATGAATCAGGCCTTACATCGGAATGAGAACCCAGATGGGGATAACGGGGCTAGTAAGTGGTTACGAGATGTGATGAGGATGCAGCCGCCTCGTTTCGTAGGTTCTTCCGACTCGTTAGGTTGGGATAACTGGCTCTTGTAGTTGGACAGAACATTTGATGCTGTAGATTATCCCGAGGAAAGGAGGATACCCATTGCTCAGTACTTGCTCGACAAAGAAGCTGCAGACTAGTGGCAGGCTGTGGTGCCTGCAGATCGTACACCTACATGGGCCGAGTTTAAGACCTCCATAGAGGCAGATTATTGCCCATTGCCTGTCCGTGAGCGCAGGATCGTTGAGTTTTTCTCGGCTACGCCCCAGGATGTGTCGATATCCCAGGCAATAGTCGATTATAATCGACAGCTGGCTTATGTTCGTGATCAAGTGAGAAGTGAAGCGGACAAGGTCTGATACTTCAATATGTGCATGAAGCCCCATATCCGTGAGAGTATGGCTCCACTCATGTGTACCACTCTGAAGGAATATCAGGATCGAGCTTTAGCCATTGAGATGGCCGTTTCTGTGACGGAATCTGGTTCAGAGCGTAAGAGGCAGAAGACCTCGAGTAACTCTTCAAGAGGCCAGAGAAGTGAGATTCGTGAGCCTGTTGCTTCGCATTTTCCTTCTGGGAGCACTCCTCGTTCGGTTGTCCAGTCTAAGAACCTTACTCCGGAGGTGAGTAAGACGAGCGGTGTGAAGACCCGCTTCAACTGCAGTCGTGTGGGCCATGCGAGACAGAATTGTCGTTCGCCACCGGTTAGTTGTTTCAAGTGCGGCCAACTGGGGCACCAAGCAGTGCACTGTGAGACTGTCTCTAAGATGTTCGGAAATTGGGTTTTCGTTCCTACTCGTGGAGGGCCCAGTGGCGTCCAGTGATGTAGTTGTGTGTCGAACTTTGAACTACATCTCGTATGGAGATTTGATACTTGTTGTGTGAACCCTTTTTGGTTTCGTTCGTATTCTACCCTGTTGTTTTGTTTTAAGTTTCGGGACGAAACTTATTTTTAGTGGGGTAGAATATAATATCCGGTATTTTCATTTTTCCGTTATCTTGGATTGGTTGTGTTTTGACGCCGGAAATTTCTTGTTGATGTGAGTCGGAGTGGTTTCTACCGTGATACTCTATTTGTTACTATCGTATAGCCGTTTTAGTCGGGTGCGACTTGTTGTTACGTACGTCTCTTTAATTAATATGTGCATGTGATGTGGTATGTTATGTTTCGTTATTTGCTCATTATTGTTTTGAATCATAGCCGGTGCATTAGCGTGACCCAAACGTTGTCGAACGCCTAACCGGACTGTCGGAACGATCGAGTCCCGACCGCAGGGCCTGGCCAAGTTACGGCCGCAATGCAGTGCCTGTTACGGCCGTAAGACATGGCCGGTTACGGTCGTAATGCCTTTCCGGTTACGGCCGTAAGGCTCCTGCACAGGTTGGGCAGTGGCCCAGGGATGATCGGGTACGGCCGTAATGTGTGGCCGGGTACGGCCGTAATGCCCGGTTATAGCCGTAAGGCCTTGTCTGGTAACGATCGTAATGTGCTGAGTGTTTGGGCAGTGGCCTGGGAGGGCCGATTACGCCCGTTAGATGATGCCGATTACGGCCGTAAGGGCCGAGTTACGGCCGTAAGGGCCGAGTTACGGCCGTAAACTGCTGCCTGTTACGGCCGTAACGTGTGCGCCTATATAGGGCCTAGGCGACGGGATTTTTCCCATTTTTCTTCATTTCCTTCTCCCTCTCGCGGCTGCCGGAAGAGTGAGGTGGAGACATCAACTCTTGGTCAATTCCACTCAATTTCAAGGGGTTTTGGAAGGCTTGTGTCGATTATAATAACATCTAATCCTTGTTCTTCGTCGGATCGAGGTAATTTCTTGAAATCTCCTAGGGTTGACTTTCGGGATTTCCTTCTTGATTTTCATTGTTCGTCCGATTTTGATGAATCGGTTGTTGTTATTGAGCATTAATAATCATATTCTACGGATTGTATATCCGCATTTCGAGTTCGTTGGAACCCAATCGGGATTTTTGGGTGCTCTAAGAAAACCTTGAACATTTAATATCCGATTAAATGTTTCAAAGGGTTCTCTTCGATTCTTGAACGTGTTTTCCGTTGTTTTCAATTGTTATTCTCGTAGTAATCGTGTTTCCGTTGAATTTTATGGAGGATTGCAGGTGTTCGGGGTTTTCCGGGTTGTGCCGTATTCGTAGGAATATTCGGGCGCCGACGATCGAGGCAAGTATCTTATTATACGACTTGTATCTTGCGACTAGAAATCACGTATTAGGTTAATGAAGAATTTTCTTGCCTTCGTAAATATGTTCCGTTTGAGTTGGTTTTGTATTCCGCAATTTGAAGGTTTTGTGATGATGGTGTTATATTGGTATAGGTGTTAGGTGTTGTGCCATTTTTGCAGGATTGTAATGTACATCGGGATGGTTGTACACTTGGTTGTGCAATGTATTGTGTATCGATCGTGAGTTATGTTGGTTGTGTGTCGTTGGTTGATGACAGTTGTTGTGAGTGTTTGAGATTATGTTATGTGCGTGTGATGTACGATTTTGTGGTGATCAATGTGATTGATTAACTATGCTCATGGTTGTATGGACTATGAATGTGGATATGTGTGTGACCGCTAAGTTCACTCGTGATGGTTCGACGGGACCTACGAGGACTCGTGGCAGTGGACTACGGGGTCAGAACTTAGTGAGGTACTGAGGTCCAATCGTGCTGGTCTGACGAGGCCTACGATAACACATGGCAGTGGACCATGAGTTTAGGGCACAGTGCGTCCAACCGGGTGAGATCGACGGGGATTACGGTGACACGTGGCAGTGGACTACGGTGTTGGGACTGTGTGTGATTGTTGTGATTGATATTGTCCGTGTGGGTTGTTGAACCTACGGAGACACGTGACAGTAGATCACGGTGCCGGAATTGATTATGTTTGGTTATTTGTGCGTGGAATAATCCGTGCGGGTTGTTGTACCTACGAAGACACATGACAGTAGATCACGGTGTCATGAATATGTTTTGACAATCAAAGTTTTGAAAGGAAAAGTTTTATGGAGAACTGTTGAGTTGTGAAACAAGATTTGGGTTAAGACCCTAAAGTTTTTCGAAAGGATTTGTAACTTGGGACTTGAGGCCTTAAAGATTTTTGTTCCTAAAATTCCCGAGATGATAAGTTTAGTTTCAAATGCTTCATAGCTTATTTTCCTTTGTTAAAACCTCCCGGGGATATTTTAGTACTTGGTTATTATATTTGATCCATGATTAATGTTTGCTCGTTACATTTCGTATGATTTGATACTTGCACTAGTAAAACAGTGGAGTTTTACTAACCCCCGAGTAATCGAGGGTTGGATGTCTGTTTTGCGTCCAGGTACACGCAGGTTCAGGGGAGAAGTCACAGGATTCGCACAGGAGGATGACGAGCTGCGATACTAATCAAGAGTCGAGAGTTGTTTTGATTTTCGTTGTGTTGTCAGTGTTGATTTCAGTCTTCCGCTGTATTGTATTTCAACCCCTGTGTGGGTAATGTTGTTTTGGTCAGTTCTGTTGATTGAGTTGTGTGACCTCATCGGTCTGTGTAAGTGACCTTAACGGTTCGTATTATTTTATTGTTTGGCCCTGGCTGGGTAAACATTTGGTCATTTTGAAAGGTTTAGCCTGGTAGACCCTCGTGAAAAGGGGTCTACGGCGTGTAATATTCCCATATGGTTTTGGGGGTGTTACAACATTCTACCCCTCTTAAAAGAAGTTTCGGCCCCGAAACTTAAAACAATAAAATGATCAGCGCAAACAATCTCTGACAACACACATTATCGTTGCCGATGACCTGCAACGAATCACATGCAGCACGTGGCTGCTAACATCCCTATCGCTATGCCAGAATGATAACAAAATGCAGCGATCCAAAAATTAATATGGTTGACCAACCCGAACAGTACGTCAATCAAAACGCAAGCTAAACGCTGAGCAAACACAAAATTCCACCACCCGAGGGTCGGATGATCGACAACGAAGCTAATTTCCCGAAGTTAAGAAAATTATGAAGTGATCTGAACGCTCAAAAATCACGATACGGGAGCAACAAAAATCAGACAACAAACGATCCAACCATAACGATCGAGACAATAACGGTCGAACAATCATATTCGAGTCACGGCGAACAACAAGAATCAAATAGCAACTCCAAAGTTCACACCTCGACTCGAGACAAAAGGTGGTCTGGTAAAGACGACAAGATATGCATTTACATAAGATTTACAGGAATGGAGTCGAATTCAGAAAAAGTCACAACGACAAACGGATTAATCCGAAACAATACCACGACTCGCTCGATCAACAAAACAAAAGATAGGACAAGTTCAGAAAATATCAACGAACACAAACGAGTCGATAGAGTTGAAAATACAGATGTTCAAAAATCCGATCCACTTATAATAAAAAGAAGTTTATCCCCGAAATTTGAATCAACAAGGCAAGGAGATAACACAACATACAACTGGTAGACTACACTCTCAGGGACTCCTCGGAGTCAATCCTGATATTAGTACTCAAGTCTGAGCCTCGGAAGACTTGGTGACTAACTCGCAAAACTGAACTCGGTGTCCCACGAGTCCACACTTGTAACACGTTACTGGCGGAGAAGGGCAATGTGCACAAACATGCCCTGACACATTGCAGTTGAAACACCTCCTATCTTTACCAGGAGTCAAAGCTGACGATTTGGAACTCTCAGTCCCATGCATCGAGCGATGGAGCTTAACAACAGAAAGACTACGATGTTGCAATCCAGAAACACCAACTCCTGTACTGTCTATAAGGTCAACAGACATCTTCTGTTTCTTCGACTCGGGCACACGCTCCGACTGTAACAAAGCTAGCTCGTAGGCTAAGACTCGATCCTGGTAATCTCACAGCGAAGTGCAAGTGAATCTCGCCATATAGTGGTGAATCTCCAGCTTCATTCGTCTATCGAAATGAAGGATCTTCTCTTCCTCGGTCCTCACCTGATCTCGCACAAAACTGAGTTGTTTGCTGTAGTCGATGATGGCCTGTGATACCGATATATCTTGCGGTTCTACCAAATAAAATTCACGAATTCGTTGCTCTCTAATCGGTTTCGGACAGAACTCAGCTTCCATAAATGCCTGGAACTCCGCCTATGTGACATCAGGATAATGAGGTTTAAGAGCTTCCCACCAATTAGCGGCATCTCTGTCAAGAAGGTACTGAGCGATGGGTACCTTTCGCTCTTCGGGACAATTGACGGCCTCGAATATTTTTCCCAACTGGAAAAGCCAACCGTCCCAGCCCAACGCATCCGCAGCACCAGCGAATCGAGGGGGATTCATACGAACTACCTCTCGAAGCCATTGATTTACACGAACATTCCGAGTTGCGTCAGTGTTGCGTTGAACAGCCTGGGTCAACTGAGTCATCTGTACTGCTACTTGTTGCAATATAGTAACAACACTAATACCAATATTATTCCCGGCAATATTCTCTCGATTCCGCACCTGATCCCCGTGGCCATCAGTACCACGGTTACGACCACGACCTCTGCCCCTCGGCATACTAACAAGCAATAACCTAACGCAACGAAAATCGCATAATCACACATAGAATCCACTCATAGATGATCGACTGCAACGATTAGGCCAGCTGGCAAAAATACCGTCCCATAATTTTGCCCAGTTATAAAGCGCGCTCCACAACTAAAGATGGCGTGCGCTAACTGTGCAAGTTTGGCAACACATTCATAGTCACCTATCAACGGTACTAGACCGGTTACAAATAAACAACAGCGTACAAATCCAAATTCCAACGGTGTACATGATTATAACATTACACAAATAATCATCAGGAATTAATTAACATTCAAACCGAACTCCCACCTCTCGGTCAAGAGAACTATTTCAATGAGTGTGTACCCAACGACTCAGCGTTCATCACACCAATTTATTCGCAACTCGGAGCACTACAGCTGAAATAACGATAACATCATTACCACGTACCTTTTTAACGAAGTGCAAGAAACCGAAAAGTTAAAAGCGAGAGTCACGTTTCAAGTAAATTTTTGGTAGACATCATTTGAATTTTAAAAGTCAAATTTTTGAAAACTTGCAATACAAAAATGGAAATAAGATATAAGTAGTTTGAATTCTCAAAATTTTCGGCCTCGAGGTCATCATACGAAAATCAAACTTTTCCTTTCTTGAAGGATGTTTTAAAATAAAATTTACGTGACTTCCCCAACATTCAAAACTTTAAAGTATCATGTTGGTAAACCTTCTTAATGTAACCACACCAAAACATTACTCCTGTAAAACGATTTATACAAGGGCACATATATACATATATACATATACACCGGCACATTACAAAAATCAAACAAACATGGAGTACGTATTCACGATTCACATTTAACTCCAGATCAAAACGCAAATAACACACAAGCTCGTGTAACACGAGACACAACAACATAGTGGGGAGACTTACATACACAGATCGCACGAAGATGATGGTTGCACCTTGATACTAATCATGACCGGCATCTCAGACGACGCGCCGCGACACGACTCAGTCAGACAAAATCTGACAAGACAAGACTCGACAACACACAACTCAACCCGACAGCCTAGGTTTCCGCAACCTAAGCCCTGATACCATATTCTGTAATACCCCCAAACCACTCGGGAATATTACAGTGCCGCAGACCCTCTCCGTGAGGATCTACCAGGCTAAAAACAAAAACAATACATCGCATTACATGCCGACATGGCTACATAAAAAACCATTAGACCGATTTGGTCTTTTACCACAATACAACACATTAAACATACATAACTCGAACTCATAACTCATACCCATGCAGGGGTTGGAATACATCAATATACCCATAAAACGGGAAGACTACGCAACGGAGAGTCAAACACTGAGACTCTACCAAAAATACTCAACGAATGGTCATCACGTGATTAGTATCGTCGTCTTCCATCATACTTCGTACTGATCCTGTGATTCGTTCCCCAGAAACCTGCAAGTACCTGGACGCAATACAGACATCCACCCCCCGAATACTCGGGGGTTAGCAAAACTCCACTGTTTTGCTAGTGCAAGTATAAAATACAAATACAAGCTATACATATCATACTCCAAGAACATAATAATCGTAAACATGCTCCCCGACATAAGTCACTTGATCAAAATGGTTCAAATCATGAAAGGTGGGGATGAAACCCTTTATACATCTTACAAAACATTTAAGATCCTGGGAGTTTTTGAAAACATTTGGGATTAAGAATTCTCAAGCCTTCGAAACCATTTAGGGACACAGCCCAAAAATCATTTCCCCAAAATACAATTACGATAACAACGCACGGGGTCCACGACTGGATCATACCATTCCGGTCACAAAGCACGGGGTCCACGACCCGATCATATCATAACAGCATGTTTCCACAGATTACTCGCGTCCCGTGCTAACAAGCCACAGACCTCAGATGCTCCCACAGAACATACCTGAGTGAATAACCCACAGGGAAACCATACCAAATCACATGTCACCATAACAACAGTCACGTGACCACAATCATAGATACGTTTATAGTTATCCCGGCATCGCACTAACAAGCTACGAACCTCGGAGTTCCCGCAAGACATACCCATTGGATAACCCCACAAGTTATCCTGGCATCAGGCTAGCAAGCCATGAACCTCGGAGTCCCCGCAAGACATACCCATTGGATAACCCTACGGTTCCGCCCGACCCATACTAGCAAGTATGAATCCCGGAGATTCAATAATCTTACCCAGTGGCACATCACTTACAACAATCACACAACAATAAGCAATTACCAAGCCAAACAACATTAAGCATCACAGCCTCCTTGCACAGGAGTAACATCTAATATCAAAACATGCCAAATACCACCAAACAAGTATACGAATCAATACACAATCCTCGAAAAGTCATCGCGGTCTATTATATTCACGAGGTATGGTTATAACATCTACCAACATACAACACATACTCACATATTCCAAATACACATTTATCCACGAATCATACGAGTTATCTTGAAGAAAACCATTTTTATCCAGAATATACCGATCCTTTAGAAGGTTCATTAAAACATTCAAGTTCCACATATAATCAATAACCAACTATCACGTCTACGTAACATGAAGTATGGGCAAGATACTTGCCTCGAAACCACGAGCGAACAAATACGACGAACCACAAAGCCTCGATCCGAACTATCCTCCAAATTTCATTCCTAACAAGAATCAAGGCTAAATCAACTACAATCTCATTGAAAAACCAAGAATCATCCTAAGTTCTACCCTTAGGAACCATTTGTCGGACACCTCAAAGGCTCAAACCAACATAATCGACGAACATAAGAATTTACAAAGTTCATTCCACAAAGCCTCAAGATTAACAAAGGATCTCGAGTATACAACGAAGATCTTACAACAATCTGGGCTAGATCGGCGTAAATCGGCCGAAACCTCACAAACCCCCAAAATTCCCAAAATCAAGGGATATTACAATCTTACCTCAAATCCTTGGTGAAAATGGTAGATCTTCGATAGATCCTTGCTAGAAGTTGAAAAGATTGATATCAAAGGGTATCTAGTCGAAATCCTTGTCTTCAACCCCTTGAAATCGCCTAGAAGGCCAGAGGAGAGAAATGGGGATGAAAAATGACGAGAGTCGACCACAACACTAATATATATACAGGCGCGCATTAGCGCGCGCTAGCGAGTCCAGGTTAGCATGCGCTATCGGCCTGGGCCACAGTCCAGAAACTTCTGCCCGGCCGGAGTAGCGTGCGCTGCGTCCGAATAACGTGCGCTAAGCCCGCCGAGTTAGCGCGCACAAGGGCCGACTAGTGTGCGCTACCTGATAGTCTGGCCGAAGTCCAGACTCTACTGCCCCAACTGTCCGGCCAATTAGCGCGCGCTACCGATAGGCAATAGTGTGCGCTACATACCCAAACTAGCGTGCATTAGCCCGATTCCTTAGCGTGCGTTAATGGGACTCCAGTCCCAGTCCAGTAACTCCTGGACTGCCTCTGGACTGCCAGTTAGCATGCGCAACACACCCGGGAGCGTGCGCTAACAATGGCACGGTAGCACGCGCTACACCACAAGCGGTAGCGTGCGCTACACTGAAATGAGTCAAAACTCATGCAATGATCCCAAACGGAATTCAAACACGTGTCAACTCATGACACGACCATACATGGCGCAACATTCCAAAGACATGGACAACGCCAATCCGATAACTCGCAAAAAAAACTCAACAAAACTGGAACGAAGATCTCGGGTATTACACAGACCAATTAGCACAGATGAATCAGGTAGTGCACCAAAATGAGTCTCCAGGTGGAGATAATGAATATAGTAAGTGTCTACGCGACGTGATGAAGATGCACCCGCCTCGTTTTGCGGGTTCCTCTGATATGTTAGGTTGGGAGAATTGGCTCTTCCAACTGGGAAGGATATTTGATGCAGTAGCCTGTCCGGATGAAAGGAGGGTACCCATTACTCAGTACCTCCTCGACAGGGAAGCTGCAGACCAGTGGGAGGCCGTAGCACCCAGTGATCATACAGCTACTTGGGCTGAATTCAAGACCGCCATGGACGCCAAATATTGTCCGCCGCCTGTTCGAGAGAGCGGGATTGTAGAGTTTTTCTCGGCTACGCCTCAGGATGTGTCGATATCCTAGGCGATAGTCGATTATAACCAACAACTGAGTTATGTGCGTGATCAAGTGAGAAGCGAAGCAGACAAGATCCGATACTTTAACATGCGTATGAAACCCCGTATACGTGAGAGCATGGCTCCTCTCAAGTGCACGACTTTGAGGGATTATCAGGATCGAGGTTTAGCCATTAAGATGGCCATTTCTATGTCGAAGGCGAATTTCGAGAGAAACAAGCAGAAAACTTCGGGTAGTTTTTCAAAGGATCAGGGAAGTGAGTTCCGTGAGCCTATTGTTTCGTATCATCCTTCTGGGAGCACTTATCATCCGTTTGATCAGTCCAGGAATCTTACTCTGGTGGTGAGTAAAGTGAGCGGTGTGAAGAATTGTTTCAACTGCAGTCGCGTGGGCCATGTATGGCAGAATTGTCGATCACCTCCAGTTAATTGTTTCAAGTGCGGTCAAGTGGGGCACCAAGCGGTGCATTGCGAGACTATCGCTGAGCTGTTGAGGAACCGGAATTCCGACCCTACTCGAGGAGGGCCCTGTGGTGCCTAACAGTATAGTCGGGTGCTGTTGTGGACTGTATCTTGTGTGGTTGTTTGATTTTTGTTGTGTGTATGCTTATGTTTTGTTATGTTATAGCACTTTGGTGTTTCTCACTTTAAGTTTTGGTTCGAAACTTATTTTTAGTGGGGTAGAATGTAATATCCGGGATTATCATTTCTGTTTGCCTTGATTATTTGCCGTTTGTGTCGATTATTTTGTTCCGTTGATGATTATTCGGAATTTATCTTTATTATGGGAGGTATGATGGATCATGTCGTGGTGTTCATTGGATACAACTTGTTGTTGTGTAGGTCGTACAGGTCGTGTATATGCATGTGTGACATGGAATATGGTACTCCGCTGTCTTTTTGCCTCTTTGAGGGCATTGTGACACCTTGTTATCGTCCCCTCTCAAGTTGGTTATGTTCTGGGTGCTTTCATATCCGTGTCGGGCTCGATATTGGTGCCTTAGTGTAGCACACGAGTAGTCCACACGAGCAGGTTCTCGTGCGTGATGCTCGTGCGCAACCAGTGAACCAGATAGTGTAGTCTGGCTAAGAACAGGGACGCACGAGCAAGCAACACGAGCAGATGCTCGTGCGTGATGTTTAATGTTGGGCAGTGTCCTAACGCACGACCAGGACGAGCATTTGGTCGTGCGTGATGGTCGTGCGTCCCTGTTAGTATAAAACGGGACAGACGGGTTTTTTCACCTCATTTCTTCCCTCTTCTCTTCTCCTCGCAGTTGACGGACGGGTGAGACTAGGGTGTGGATTTTTTGTCGATTCTAATCAATTCGAAAGTGTTTTGGAGATTTCTAGGTGATTGTAGCATCATCTAATCCATTGTTCTTCGTCGGATCGAGGTAATTTCTTGATTTTTCTTCGAGTTGACTTTTTGGAGATTTGTTCTTGATTTCGATCCTTGTCCGATTTTGATGAATCAGTTGGTGTAGTATGATGTTATTAATTGTGTTCTATAGATTGTATATCCATATCTTCGATTTGTTTAACCCGGTTTATGATCCTAGGGTTCTTGAGGAATTATTGAACATTTAATGTTCGATTAAATGTTCGAATGAGTTTCCTTCGGTAGGTTGATGTGATTTCTGTTGTTGTTGGTCTTGAACCTCGTTGTGATCGTGCTTCCTTCGTGTCTTGTGGAAGTTATAGGTTTCGGGGCACTTCGGTCGAGCCGTGTTCATCGGAGTATTTGGGTGCCGATTTTGAGGCAAGTAGTTTGCTTATACGTTGTGTACCTTGTGAATATGACTTACGTGTTGGAATAAATGATTGTGGTTAGTGGTGATAATCTTGAATGTGTAACGTTGGGATACACATGTTGGTTGATTGTACACTTGGATGTGTATCGTGCTATATGTATTGATCGTGAGACATGTGTTTGTGCATCAATTGCTTTGGTGAATTGGATGACGATATTAAGTTGTGTAACGTATGCATGATTGCGACAATCCGGTTTATCGGTTGTACACGTGGTTGTGCAATATGTTGTGTTTCGATCATGAGTTATGCTTGATTATGTGTTATTGATGATGATGGTTAGACTTTTGAGATTGTGTTATGTGCGCATGAGGCGTGATTTCGTGGTGATCAATGTGATTGATTGACCGTGCTCATTGTTGAAGGAATGTGAACGTGAATGTTATGTGTGGTAATGCTAAGTTCACTCGTGTAGGTTCGACGGGACCTACGAGGATTCATGACAGACGACCATGGGATCGGAACTTAGTATGCGGTGCTGCGGTCTAATCGTATGTGTCTGACGAGGCCTACGATGACACATGACGGAGGATCATGGGGTCAGGATACAACGTCCAACCGTGTGGGCTCGACGGAGCCTACGGTGACTCGTGGCGGTAGATCACGGAGTCGAGGACTGGTATTTGTGATTGTTGTGTTTTGTTAAGACCGTGCAGGTTGTTGAACCTACGGTGAATCGTGATGGTAGATCACGGAGTCGAGGACTGGTATTTGTGATTGTTGTGTTTTGTTAAGACCGTGCGGGTTGTTGAACCTACGGTGACTCGTGACGGTGGATCACGAAGTCGGAAAGTATGTTTTGATAAACAAGGTGCTTGTAAGAAAGTTTTTATGAAAACTAAATGACTGGGCCGAGACCCAAGCAATTTGTGTAAAGGTTTTCGTGTTGTAAAACCCTTCAGTGTTGTAATAAGATTTTGGGCTGAGACCCTACGGTTTGATAAAGGTTTTTCCAAAACTTAGGACATGGGTTCCTAATGACTTTGGGGTTTTTAAAAACTTCCGAGATGATTGTTGTTTCTTTTAAAGACTATAGTTGTGTTGTTTTCTAGAGTTCTAAAACTTCTCGGGAGTACTTGGTAAATGGTTGTCCTTATCTGATACGTGCTTGTTAATTGCTTGTTACATTTCCTATAGAGATACTGGTACTAGCCATTTGAATGCTAACCCATTAAATGGGAAAATGTGTTTCATGCATTTCAGGTATGCTTGATTCGTAGGAGCAGTCACAGGGTCAGCATGGGAGATGATGGGCCGCGATACTAATCAAGAGTTATGGAATTCAGTTGTTGTTGCATCATTGTATTGTTCTCAGTCTTCCGCTGTGTTGTATTGTTTTGTAGATTGGACCCCTACGTGGGCACGAGTTGTGGGATTGTATTTTGATTACTTAAGTTGTGTGACCTTATCGGTCCGTATATTTATTCTGTTTGACCCCGGCCGGTCAAATATTTGGTCGTCTGGTTTTGTTTGTAATACGCGTAATTTCGATTTCCGGTAATTTCCTTTTTTCGGCGAAAGTCCGTTTTGACGACTCGCTCATGACCGTTTCGTCATTTTGAGAATGATTAATTTTACACTTTTTGACATCCGAGTTCGTTTCGGTGTCGTTTTGTTGAGTTCCGTGCTTTTTAGCGACTTTTCCGCACTTGAGTTCGATTCTTGCGAATCTCATTCGAAACTGCTGTTTCGAGTTTCCCGTAAGTCCGTTTAATTTTGTTAGACGTGTTGTGAACTTCGGTTTGGTTATTCGATCACGTATCGTGATTTTCGGGCGTTTTGGGACATTTTGTAATTTACCCAAAGTTGTGGGTATCCGCATTCGTAATTGTTGTCTTGACCCTTTTTCTTGGTCGCGTGCGATTAATTGTTGCATGGTATTTCATTTCGGGTCGATGTAGTTGTCCGCGAGCATTTCATCGTGTTCGTTCCGTGCGTTTTCGGAAATCGAGTCGTCGGATCATGACGGCTGAGCACTGGCCGGACAGGTGCGGCATGCACGGTCGGAAGTGCTGGGCACTGGCCCAGCAGGCGCGGCAGGAACCGGCGTAGCGCACGCTACTGCCGGAAGGCTGCGCACGCTAGCTCAGCAGGTGTAGCGCATGCTGCCGACCGGCTAGCGTACGCTATCGGGCTGGGCAGAGTGGTTACTGGAGTACTGGACTCGGGGAGGATCGGCAGGTAGCACACGCTACTGTCGGTCGTGGCGCGCGCTAATCGGCATGTGTAGCGCACGCTGCCGGCCGAGTAGCATACGTTACCTGGCCGAGCAGTTTCGTCCAGAGGGTTCTGGACAGATCGACTAGCACGTGCTAGCGTCCGCGCAGCGCACGCTATCGGGGGCGGGCAGGCAGCTCCAGGTCGGCAGTCGGGTCATTAGTGCCGGGTCGTGCGGGCCCCGTTCGAGAGTTCTGGGCGATACTGACCGATAGCGCACGCTACTGCCGGTAGGGTAGCGCGCGCTAGTCCGTCCCAGTATAAATGTGACAGAGTAGTCACATTTTCACTCGTTTTTTATTTCCCTTCTTTTCGATCCGCGGCTGGAGCTTCGGAGGAGGCAAAGCCATGTTGTTGAACAACAAATCCATGAAGTTCTTGAGTTCATATCATTGATTGATCATCCTATATCATCCTTTGATCCAGCGAATCAAGGTAATCTCTTCCTAGAACCCTAGTTTCTTGAATTTTGGGGGTTTTGAGTTTTTGTCCGATTCGTTCCGAATTGTTGATTAATCCATGATGGGTATGATTAATATTAGTAGTATTCTTGTGTTTAACATCATTTAATCCATTGTTCTTCATCGAATCAAAGTATATTTCTTGATGTCCTTCGAATCGACTTTTTGGGGGATTTGTTCTTGATCTCGTTTTCCATCCATTTTTGATGGATCGATTGTTGTTAAATGTTGTTGTTAAACATATCCTATGGATTGTATATCCATATTTCGATTTGTAATTCCATTTTCGTGTTTTGACGGGACGAATCGTGTTCTTGTCCGTTTTGGGGGCAACACTTGAACTTTCGTCATTTGTTCTTGGAATTCAACGGCTTTAAGTTGTGCTATGGAATTCCTTTCATTGTTGTTATTGTCCCTCGTAGTTTTTGATCGCGAGTTGGCATTCGGTGGAGTCGGCGGGTTCGTAGTCGGTTCGTGCCAACCTACTTCGGTCGATTCTCTGCGTTGTTCTTATTCGAGGCAAGTACCTTGTCCATACATTTCTTGTTTTGTGGATATGATGATTGGTGATCGTCTTAGTGTGTTTGTTTGTTTGTTTGAAATGAGTTTTCAAAAGATTCGGCTAGCCTCGTTAAAGGCTCACTTTCAAAACGCGTGTGTTTTGTAAATTGTGTGGGTTGTAAGTGACTACGTGAATCCTTCGGATATGTTTGGTGTTGATGTTGCGCGTGGTAATGCGTGTGTACATATATTATCTCTTTTCGGTGCGTTATGGTTTGACGTGGTGTTTTGCTAAGTGTTTGATGCCTCTTGGCGAGTTGTTTGGATATCCTTGGTGTGATATGTTACTTGTGCTTGATTATTTCGCGGCCAGCTCGGGAGGGTCCGACGGGGCCTCAAGTGGGATTCGTGGCTTCGTCCCGGTCCTAGGTGACGTGTTGTGCTTGATTATTTTGCGGCCAGCTCGGGAGGGTCCGACGGGGCCTCGAGTGGGATTCGTGGCTTCGTCCCGGTCCTAGGTGACGTGTTGTGCTTGATTATTTCGCGGCCATCTCGGGAGGGTCCGACGGGGCCTCGAGTGGGATTCGTGGCTTCGTCCCGGTCCTAGGTGACGTGTTGTGCTTGATTATTTTGCTAGCCAGCTCGGGAGGGTCCGACGGGGCCTCGAGTGGGATTCGTGGCTTCGTCCCGGTCCTAGGTGACGTGTTGTGCTTGATTATTTTGCTCACCTCGGGAGGGTTCGACGGGGCCACAGAGGAAGTCCAATGGTATAGCCCTGGATTCACGAGTGAAACTTCACGGGTGCGTGTGTATTTTATGTCCATCGAGGACGTGTGACGTGGGTTTTAACCTTGTGTATTGTTGTTGCTTTCAATTGTGAAAACAAAACCTTTGGGCTGTGACCCCTGTTGAATTTGGAAAGATAAGGATTCGGGAATCCTAAATTGTTTTCTATTAAAACTCTCGATGGCATTTTAAACCGTTTTATAAATTGTTTTCCCTTGATTTGTCACCTTTCGGTTTTAGAATGTTTTACCAAACTCTTGCCTCGGGAAGTGCTTTTCGTTACGTTTGAATCTTTGAGGATTCCTGGTTATTATTGTTCTTAGAACTTGTATTGTATGGCTCGTATTTGCACTTTGTTCTTGCACTAGCAAAACAATAGAGTTTTGCTAACCCCTGAGTATTCGGAGGGTGGATGTCTGTTTTTGCATTCAGGTTTGGGAGCATAACACAGGGTCGGCACGAAGGATGATGAAAGATGAACGATACTAATCACACGAGGATCTGTATGATGTCATTAGTTTAGTTGTATTTTATTTCCGCTGCGGTATTCTTTCCCGTTGTACGGGAGTGTGTTGTATTCGACCCCTGCGTGGGCCTGTAATGTGTTCGAGTGTATGTATTTATTGAAAGACCAAATCGGTCTACTGAGTCAGTTTAGCCTTAAAGGAATTGTTGAGATGTTCTATGTTCTTACCATCCTGGTAGATCCTTGAGGAAAGGTTCTACGGCGTGTAATATCCCTGAGCGAATTGGGGGTGTTACAGAAATGGTATCGGAGCTTAGGTTGTGGAAACCTAGGCTATCGGGTTTAGTGGTGTCTGTTGAGTTTTGTATCGTCGGATTTTGTCTGAATGAGTCGTGTCGCGACGCGTCGTCTGAATCTGTTGGTCGTGATTAGTATCGTGGAGCGATCATCATCTTCGTGCGACCTATGGATGTAAGTCTCCCTTCTTTGTGTTGTGCCTCGTGTGACATGAGCTGCTTATATGATTATATCGTTGATTGATTGAATCCTTCTGTGGATTTTGATTCCGTGATATGTGGGTATTAGATTCTAATATTTTATTTATATGAGGAGCGGTGTCGCTGCTAATGTATTTTCGAACTGTATTTTATCCGCTGCGTGAGTCCTTTCAAAATGACTTTCAGTATTTTGCAAACTGAGTTCTAATTCGTAAAACCGATTCCCTAAATCGAGTTTTGGCACTTCGGCCTTGAATGTTTTATGACGGTTTGATAAAGGATTTTGTGAGTTTTGGGCATTCTGGCCTATTGGATTTTTGAAAACCTTGAGTGTCTTAGAAAATAAAATTCGAGACGTACTTTTAAATGGATTGTATTTTTTGGGCGCCTACTAGCGCAACTATCTATTTCAAAATTCTTCTACTTTTAGGACCAAAATATTTTGAGATATTTTCAATTATTTTTAGAAATGCAGTTGCTTAGACCCAAGGGTCAAATATTTTTGAAAGTTCCAATTTTAAGGAAAGTGTCCTCGTTTTATCAAACGCAAGATGGTTTTCAAAGTCTCGATAATGGTGTTTGTACTACTTTTTGTAAGGTGATACTCAAGATCTAATGGTGTTTTCCAAATTGTTTTCAAAAGGTGGTTTGCGTTTTTAAAACCCATCATTTCCTGTGTGTGGTCGGGGAAGGTGTGTATGATTGTGTACATACGTGCTTGTTTCGTGATGTTTAGTAATTATATGCTGGTTATCGTTCGGGCCGTTGTAATCGTCGAATGATGCCATGGTTGTTGTGATTTTAGTATGTGTTGATATGTTATGCCAAGTTGGCATCTCCGGTTTGTTGTTTTGCGACGTTATATTCCGTTGTACCTAGCAGTTGTATATTCGGTACGACGAGCCGAGGTGTTTCAATCGTGGTGTGCCGGGGGCATGCACGTACCAATTGTCCTTCTCGTCAGTAACGCATTTCAAGTGTAGACCTTGGAGTCATTGTTCGACCGTTGTCATTCGATCGTTGTTACTCGATCATCGTTTTTCGATCGTTGTTGTTCGATCGGGGTTGTCCTTGTGGATTGTGTGTTTATTTCCGTTTTCTTGATTGTGCGTGTTTCCTTGTAATGGGTGCTTTGTGTTTTGTGATTGTTCGGATAATCGACTTGGTTGTATTATCTTTTTGATGACGCTTGTCACATGTTGATTTTATTATATCCCTAACAGCGACGTTGTGTTGGTCGTCGTGGAGCGTGTTTTCACATCGCATATTCCTTTGCGTTGTTTGTAACGTTTCGCCGTTGGGTGTAAGTTACGTGTTTCTTGTGTATCTCGTTGAGTCTTCCTGGCGGGATATTGCTTCTCCCTATTTGTTTTAATTTTCGGGACGAAACTTCTTTTAAGGAGGGTAGACTGTAATACCCGTAATTTCGATTTCCGGTAATTTCTTTTTTTTCGGCAAAAGTCCGTTTTGACGACTCGCTCATGACCGTTTCGTCATTCTGAGAATGATTAATTCTACACTTTTTGACATCCGAGTTCGTTTTGGTGTCGTTTTGTTGAGTTCTGTGCTTTTTAGCGACTTTTACGCACTTGAGTTCGATTCTTGCGAATCTCGTTCGAAACAACTGTTTCGAGTTTCCCGTAAGTCCGTTTAACTTTGTTAGACGTGTTGTAAACTTCGGTTTGGTTATTCGATCACGTATCGTGTTTTTTGGGCGTTTTGGGCCATTTTGTAATTTACCCAAAGTTGTGGGTATCCGCATTCGTAATTGTTGTCTTGACCCTTTTTCTTGGTCGCATACGATTAATTATTGCATGGTATTTCATTTCGGGTCGATGTAGTTGTCCGCGAGTATTTCGTCGTGTTCGTTCCGTGCGTTTTCGGAAATCGAGTCGTCGGATCATGACTACCGAAACCTTCGGACAGTGCGGGCAGCACGGCCAAGTGCTGGGCACTGGACCGGCAGGCGCGGCAGGGACCGGCGTGGCGCACGCTACTGCCGGAAGGCTGCGCACACTAGCTCGGCAGGTGTAGCGTACGCTGCCGACCGGCTAGCGTACGCTATCGGGCTGGGCAGAGTGGTTACTGGAGTACTGGACTCGGGGAGGATCGGTAGGTAGCACACGCTACTGTCGGTCGTGGTGCGCGCTAATCGGCATGTGTAGTGCACGCTGCCGGCCGACTAGCATACGTCACTGTGAAGGCGATTTCGTCGAGGGTTCTCGGATGACGGCTAGCGCGCTAGCGTCACAGCGCGGCTAGCGCTCGCGTCCAGCCGCACGCTTCTCGGGGCGGCGGGCAGTCGGTCGGCAGTCGGGTCATCAGTGCCGGGTCGTGCGGGCCCCGGCCGAGAGTTCTGGGCTATACTGGCCGATAGCGCACGCTATTGCCGGTAGGGTAGCGCGCGCTAGTCCGGCCTAGTATAAATGTGACAGAGCAGTCACATTTTCACTCGTTTTTTATTTCCCTTCTTTTCGATCCGCGGCTGGAGCTTCGGAGGAGGCGAAGCCATGTTGTTGAACAACAAATCCATGAAGTTCTTGAGTTCATATCATTGATTGATCATCCTATATCATTCTTTGATCCAGCGAATCAAGGTAATCTCTTCCTAGAACCCTAGTTTCTTGAATTTTGGGGTTTTTGAGTTTTTGTCCGATTTGTTCTGAATTGTTGATTAATCCATGATGGGTATGATTAATATTAGTAGTATTCTTGTGTTTAACATCATTTAATCCATTGTTCTTCGTCGAATCAAAGTATATTTCTTAATTTCCTTCGAATCGACTTTTTGGGGGATTTGTTCTTGATCTCGTTTTCCATCCGTTTTTGATGGATCGATTGTTGTTAAATGATGTTGTTAAACATATCCTATGGATTGTATATCCATATTTCGATTTGGAATTCCGTTTTCGTGTTTTGACGGGACGAATCGTGTTATTGGCCGTTTTGGGGGAAACACTTGAACTTTCGTCATTTGTTTTGGAATTCAACGGCTTTAAGTCATGCTATGGAATTCATTTCATTGTTGTTATTGTCCCTCGTAGTTTTTGATCGCGAGTTGGCGTTCGGTGGAGTCGGCGGGTTCGTAGTCGGTTCGTGCCAACCTACTTCGGTCGATTCTCCACGTTGTTCTTATTCGAGGGAAGTACCTTGTCCATACATTTCTTGTTTCGTGGATATGATGATTGGTGATCATTTTGGTGTGTTTGTTTGTTTGTTTGAAATGAGTTTTCAAAAGATTCGGCTAGCCTCGTTAAAGGCTCACTTTCAAAATGCGTGTGTTTTGTAAATTGTGTTGGTTGTAAGTGACTACGTGAATCATTTGGATATGTTTGGTGTTGATGTTGCGCTTGGTAATGCGTGTGTACATATATTATCTCTTTTCGGTGCGTTATGGTTTGACGTGGTGTTTTGCTAAGTGTTTGATGCCTCTTGGCGAGTTGTTTGCATATCCTTGGTGTGATATGTTACTTGTGCTTGATTATTTCGCGGCCAGCTTGGGAGGGTCCAACGGGGCCTCGAGTGGGATTCGTGGCTTCGTCCCGGTCCTAGGTGACGTGTTGTGCTTGATTATTTCGCGGCCAGCTCGGGAGGGTCCGACGGGGCCTCGAGTGGGATTCATGGCTTCGTCCCGGTCCTAGGTGGCGTGTTGTGCTTGATTATTTTGCTAGCCAGCTCGAGAGGGTCCGACGGGGCCTCGAGTGGGATTTGTGTCTTCGTCCCGGTCCTAGGCGATGCGAGTACGTGTGTATGTTTAGTGAATGTATTTTGTTCACCTCGGGAGGGTTCGACGGGGCCACGGAGGGAGTCCAATGGTTTCGGCCTAGATTCATGAGTAAAAACTTCACAGGTTGGTGTATATGTTTTGTGAATGTGTTTGCTCACCTCGGGAGGGTTCGACGGGGCCACAGAGGGAGTCCAATGGTTTCGCCCTTGATTCACGAATGAAACTTCACGAGTGCGTGTGTATGTTTTGTGAATGTGTTTGCTCACCTCGGGAGGGTTCGACGGGGCCACGGCGGAAGTCTAATGGTATAGCCCTGGATTCACGAGTGAAACTTCACGGGTGCGTGTGTATTTTATGTCTGTCGAGGACGCGTGACGTGGGTTTTCACCTTGTGTATTGTTGTTGGTTTCAATTGTGAAAACAAAACCTTTGGGCTGTGACCCCTGTTGAATTTGAAAAGATAAGAATTCGGTAATCCTAATTGTTTTCTATTAAAACTCTCGATGGCATTTTAAACCGTTTTATAAATTGTTTTCCCTTGATTTGTGACCTTTCGGTTTTAGAATGTTTTACCAAACTCTTGCCTTGGGAAGTGCTTTTCGTTACGTTTGAATCTTTGAGGATTCCTGGTTATTATTGTTCTTGGAACTTGTATTGTATAGCTCGTAGTTGCACTTTTTTCTTGCACTAGCAAAACAATGGAGTTTTGCTAACCCCCGAGTATTCGGGGGTGGATGTCTGTTTTTGCATTCAGGTTTGGGAGCATAACTCAGGGTCGGCACGAAGGATGATGAAAGATAATCACACGAGGATCTGTATGATGTCATTGGTTTAGTTGTATTTTATTTCCGCTGCAGTATTCTTTCCCGTTGTACGGGAGTGTGTTGTATTCGACCCCTGCGTGGGCATGTAATGTGTTCGAGTGTATGTATTTATTGAAAGACCAAATCGGTCTACTGAGTCAGTTTAGCCTTAAAGGCATTATTGAGATGTTCTATGTTGTTACCAGCCTGGTAGATTCTTGAGGAAAGATTCTACGGCGTGTAATATCCCTGAGAGGATTGTGGGTGTTACAATGTTCAGCCTGGTGGATCCTTGAGTGTAGGGTCTACGACGTGTAATATTTCCGGTTGAATTCTGGGGGTGTTACAACTAGAACCTTTGTTTGGGAGACAAAAGAATTAGAAGGGTAAGGGTATGGAGGGGTACTTAGCAAGGGTTTGAAAATGTATGTTTTATATAGATTTTGCTCTAATTTTCGACCCCCCAATTTGGTGGGTTTGGAAGGGTTAGAAATTACTCATCCTTTCCCCTCTCTTCCCATTCATTCCCCTTTCCTACCTTTCTCAATCCTTCCTTTATTTACCCTTCTCTACTCTCCATCCAATCAAGCCCTAAAACTGACAACTCTGTCCATTCAAGCGACACTGTTCATGGAGTAATTATATATATGGAAACTTGCTGCTAAAGGTTATGATCGAAAAACAACAAAAAATGGCAACATAAAACATCAATAATAAATTTACTTGTATCTAGGACATAGACATCTGAAAGCCACTTTTTACCATCCCAGCCACCGTACCTCCTGCATCAAGTTTAAAATAATCAGGCAAAAAAGTTGAACAAATATCCAATATAATAAGCAAGAAAAAGGAAATATAGTCCTTACATTACAATTTTACTGTCTAACGCGCAGCTGCAAAATTCCTTGATAAAGGCATATATACACACATATATATATATATATATATGAAATAGATCATATGAAAATTAATTACCTTGCGAAATCTAGAAACTTTTGTAGGCCATTCATATTAGTGATCTAGCGGCTGTAGATGAGTAGAATTATATGTATTTACGTATTTTTTTATTGCATTATTTGTTGCTTATACTAGCGACCAGCTTGATGCAACAAATAATAACAAATATGTAATGAAATTACTTAATAATGAAATTGGTTTCTAGATTTCACCATTAAGGGTGTTTCCACCATAGTCAATCCCTATATAGGAAAATATATATCTGCAACCAAATGGGATCAGCTAAGCACATTTGTGTTTACCTCCCCATCATTAATGATTGTGTAAGGTGGAATGCGCAGAAACTTACCAGTATCTAACACCCAAAAATCATCTAACCTGCAATTCACAAATTTAATTGTGAATCATTGAATCTAGACAAGCATTAGTAGTTACGTCGTCAATTATAGATGCACAGACTTATTTTTACAACAATACCTATTACCACCAGATCTTCCACCGAATATGAACATGTGACAATCAATTGCAACAGCAATATGAAAAGCACGGGGACTTTGGCCCAGTTTCCCATCACCAGTTTCCCATCAGAACCACTGCCAGTGCACTATGGCTGAAACCACATATTGTTGTCTGCAGCATTTCAAATTCAGACCATAGTACCTTACAACAAGAAATATATCCTTTATGAACTATATATTTTGTTAGTTATAAAATACCATTTGTTTTTAGATGCAAACATTATACTTTAAGATGCATGATTTTAGTTACCAAAATATATATATATATACCAAATTAATTTTAAGATTGACATACTATAATTTTGGGATATATTCTCGTATTATATATATATATATAAAATGTACCATAAAATGTATTTTTCAAAATAGTTTTGAAATTTATATACATATGTCAAAAAAATCTCGTGTTTAAACAATATATCATCGATATGATTTTATCACCATAAAATTTATATATAGAAATAATTTGATATTTGTCGAATATAACACAAATATGATTTTATAACTATAAAATCTATTATCAAAATTAATTTTGGACTTCATATATATAAATAATTATTTTATCTAACTAATATAGCATAGATATGATTTTATTACAATAAATTATTAATATCAAGATAATTTGAATTTAACGAAAATATATCATAAATATGATTTAGTACCATAAATTTTTTATAACATAATAATTTCATAATATATATATATATATATTAAAGTAGATTCATATAACTAATATACCACAAATTTGATTTTACTAAAAAAATAAAAAATTTAATTTAAGATATATTACGTATAAATAATTTATTTTTGCGTTTAACTAGTATACCAGAATATATATTGATTACCATAAAATCTATTTATCAGAATTATTTTGAATTTAATATGTGGATATGTATAATGAGATTTTTTTTGTGTTTAACTATAAATATATTACTTTTTATCAAAATTAACATAATTTGCTTGGGAAAACATAAATATGGATCATCTAATATGTACCTGTTGCAATCCACAAACAGTAGTTTATAACTTTATATTAGGGGTCTCTAGAAATCTATAGTTAAGTCAGTATATATGTAGGAATAATATTTAATTAATAGATCATAAATAAAATTTTATTACAATAATACACACACACACACACAAATATATATATATATATTTCGAAATTAATAATTATATATATAACTTAATATATATTTTAAAATAATTTAGTATTTAACTATATACAAATTTGACTTTAATACCATAAATTTGTAGATCCCAATAATTTCGTATTTAAAGGCATATACCATAAAATTGATTTACTACCATAAATCTATATCAAATTATTTTGCAATTATATATAATCAAAATAATTAGATTTTAATCATATACCATATAAGATATTATTATCCTGAAATCTATCTATCAAATAATTTTAAAATTAATATATACAATTCTGTATTTAAGAAATTATTTTATTAATATATTATATGGTAATAAAATTATATTCATAAAATAATATAGTATGATTTCGTTACCATAAAATCTATTTATTTAATAATTTTAGAAATTAATATATAAAAAATAATTTAGTATTTACCTAATATACCATATATAATTTTATTACCATATAATATATTTACCAAATAATTCTAGAATTAATATAAAACTTATATAAAATTCTAGAAATAGTAACTATCCTTTTGGCGGGAAATTTTCCTACTAGTATTTTCCTCTATGTGGCGTGTCCTACATTTCGTGAAAGTATCTGAACCACATGTCATGTTGTGTCGTATCGCGTGTCTAGTCCATGCTTCATCGGTTAAGAACTCAACATTGCACTTAATTGGTGATAAATTGAGAGAATGGCGATTAAAGATCAACCTTTAGATGCACCAGTCAGACAATGTGAGCACATTAGTTCAGATTACTCTAGAAAGGAACGGGGCAGACAGAGCCTTACACAGGACAAACACTTTATATCTAACACCAGGTGTTTCTCAAGACTACACCATATATGGCCTATTGCAAGTCCCAAAAAGTGTATTGTCAGACCCCATATATATTACATTAGAGTGTTATGTAACGTTTTAGCCAAAATTCGACGTTGCATTTACGGTCGTTGCCTATGACCCATATAGCAACGTTTTATGTACTTACTGCAACATATTTTAAGTATTACAATAGCATCTTTATTGCAACATTTTTGTCTATTTCAGTAACACTTTTAAGGTGTTGATAAACTATTGCAACATTTATTGAGTTAAAATGTTACAAAGATAATTTATTGCACAATTTTTGCCCCTGTTGCAATGCTTTTTGGTTTTTTTAGCAACATTTATATCACTATTGTAATACTTTTAAATTTTATTGGCAACACTAATGTGCAACACTTTTTATTAGTCTGGATTGCAATATCCTGTTTGAAATTTCAATATACCATTCACAAAAGCATATCAAACCAGAAATCACATTTCAAGTTTCCCAAATGGCAAATCCAACAAAACATGTCAATAAAGCTGAAACGAAATCGACGTATACCACTACATCATCTTACATCTAGTACTTAAGCCTAAAGTCGAAACACATAATCGACCTACACCACAATTCTACACGAAGCTTTGTCTTTCAAGTCAAAATATCGAACCAATCAATTACGCACATACAAAATAAAAGTAGTGATCATCAATCATCATGAAGTTCATTTTCCTCAGCCTCGCGATGGTCGTCCTCGCGCTCATTGTCATGAACCACCATTTCCATGATGCTATTTTCATATGCTAGGGACTTGTGAGCATAATCTTCCTTGTCTATTCTTTCTTGCTCCATAGCTTTTCTCTCTCTTTTCGCTTCATCTAATCGCACTTCAAGTTATGCATCTGAAAAAAAAAAGTGAATAGTAAATTAAGATATTAGTAAGGAAACATATGTCATTTTTTAACTGACTTAGAGGGGATGTATAAGAAACATGTCAAGTATAGAAAGTGACTAAATAAGACGATCAATACATTAAAATGAGTGGATTAACTCAATACAGGTATCAATATTTCTGAATTCTGGTAATATAAATATGCCCATATTGAGATCTGGTAGTAGTGTTCATGTTAGTCTCGCCCTCAAAATCATCGAAAATAGTAGTTGCTAACCTGTGGTTGGCCCTGCGTAACAGGTTGCTCACTGTAGAATTGTCACATGAGGATTGCGTAACAGGTGTTTGATTCTCTAGAGCTTAGAATAAGGTCAAAACCAAAAACCGAGCATTGCTGCAGTTATTTAGTGGTTAGATTGTTTCTTGCACCTACATAATCGCGGTCTGTTTTAGTTTTATTGTCCTAAAAAATGATCAATTTAGTTTAATCCCTTTGCACTACACATACACAAATCGAAATATAGTAGATAGAGTCATGTATATATTTCATTCATAATTATGTTTAGTATTCTTTTCACTTCCATCCCTGTATTAAATCACCAATATAGCTCTTGCAAAGTTGAAACATGACCAGTATGTTGAATTATCATCTAAGATTATGTTAAAGTATCCGAATGTAACATCTTATTAAATTGAGCAAATAGAACTTTACCTCATAGAAGACTCCCTGAATGCGATGACAATTTCATTATAAGTTTCCCATAATCTACCCCCTGTTCTCGACTATTTAACACAATTCAAACCACAAGTAAAATTCAGATTATTCAACACAGTTCAAACTAGTCTAAATAAAATATTATTTAACCGCATTCTGCTTCAAAGTAAAATAATCAGGAACATCCAGATACCTGCACATGATTAAAAGAGAATTTAAATGGAGTTGAATCTTTGGTACAATAGTATTGAGAGAGGATTTTTTTTATATGTTTTCTTTACCATCTTAGATTCAAGGAGGGAGTTATGGTCTCAGTAAAGAGAACCATTAGTATGTAAAATTGCGATTGACCACTTGCAATGGACTGAATAATTGAAAACACAGAGAGTCCATGGCGCAAAACCTGTTAAAAATATAATAACTGATATGAACAAACATGAATAGATCTACTAGACTGCCAGACTTCAGAGGTTTGGAAAACAAAACCCAAAGAGATAAAGAAGGGAAATAAGAGAAAAAATTACACATATAGTCCATTATCCCTCTATCCAACATGATTTTGTATACTTACATACTCCAAACCACCTAAAGCTGGAAAACTCCAAATAATCATGGCCAAGTCTGATAAAAAATAACCAAGGGATATCTATATCAACATGAGAAAAGAGAAGTAAGAACCTATGAGAACATAATGTCACGAAACAACTATAGAGTTAGTAAATAAAGATACTCCGTACCCAATCCGATTAACTGTTTATTCAAATCAACATTTACAGAAAATTAAGATTTATGAAACTTCCACCCTTATTTTTTCTAAACAATTTAATATCCTGCAGCATTGATCAAGAACCATATAGTTTAATATAATTACTCAATCAGACAAATCAAAAGAAATCTGTCAACACCCTCTCAGAAGTATTCAACACCCTAGCTTCAAGATAAGACTTAAGTACATAAAAGCTCGTAACTCAAATACTAAAATCTCACATTTTAATCACATAAACAACTTTCAAGTTCAGTAACCTAGTACAAAAATCATTATTGCCTCAAATCAGATGGACTCCCGTAAATCAAAATTAACAACTCACAAAACCTGAAAAAAAAAACTAATCCATCCCAATTCATCGAATTAACACAATATCAACACCCACTCAACCAAAAAACACTAAATTAGAGCGCCAAAACCCTAATTGAACATTTCAATTCAATCGAACAGGGAAAAGTAGAAAAAAAAAAACTCACAGCTGAAGAGCTTCAAGAAATTTATCATGCTCAGGCTCAGTCCAGCTCTCCCTGGACTTGCTAATGGTGTAGGGTTTACGGATTTTCTGGGAAGGGTCATCGGCGGAGGGAGTAGCGGCGGCGGTGGAGGTAGAGAAGGAGCCGAAATTAGGGAGGGCCATTCCCATTGGATCCAAGTAGAAGCCCTCAGGTGCGTTCGGATTCAACGATACCATGTACTACTGCATCATTGTGTGTGTGTGTGTGCGCGCGCGCGTGTGTGTGTGTGTGGTCAGGGTTATGTTATGAGTGAAAGAAGGAAAGGGGAAATGATTTTAGGCCGTTCGACTTTTTTGTGTTGGAGAGTTACGATAGACATTTTTGTTACTTGTTTACAGCCAACTCGAACCGTCTAACAGTGAGCTAAATTAGATGCACCATTTGGTTTATCCCTTCTTACACGTTCCAAAAATATACTCACCTACTTCACTATTAAAATATACTAGATGTCCTTCCGTGCGATGCACGGTGTAAAATATTAAATATTTTATTATATTAATAATATGTTATTGAATTTCAATAATATTATAAAATTATCATAAAATATACATGAGTCAATATACGCACACATACAGATACACTATTATTTATTTACTTCTATTTACAAACTCTTATCATGTGATGTAAGGGCACATGATAGAAAAACGTAATTTAATTAAGCACATACATTTATTTTTCCATGTAGGACAATATGAGTCTTATATCTAGTTTATAAATAATAAATTAAATTATGTTTATTATTATCAACTTTCATTAAAAGTATACAACCCATATTCTTACTAATATAATTTTTTTTATATGATTTGACATTAATATAATTATTTTACTATTTTATAATCAGAACAAAATAATTCTGAAATATCAAAATTGGTGAAGTGCAAAACTATGAAAATAACCCAAAAATATATTTTTCTTCAATATTCTTATATCTTTGTATGGAAATATTTTAATCATCTAAATATATCATAATTATATTTAAGTTACCATATATACTATATGGATGTTAAATTAAAGAGCACGAACTAAGAATTAATTTGATATAAGTTTTATAAAAAATAAAATTGATACGAAAAAGTTATAATTGTTTAAACTATTAGGTTAAAAAACTGAGAGGAAATTTTTAATTGGTAGATAGTATATAATGAAATAACCCTCTAACCATCTCCCAAATCAAACGTCCATTTTTTTTTTAAAACTCTTTAAAAAAATAAATAACATGGAGATGACACATGTTTCTTTAGATTTTTTTGCGACTCTCTTCTAACATTAAGTATGGATATATATATATATATATAATTAAATGACAATCATAAGTACGTAAATACTATTATTTATCCACCTCTTAAATTTTTGTTTTAATCGATTGAAGGGTGAGTGACGAGTGTGAGATAGATCAGTAAGAAAGAGGTGAGCGAGAGAGGAGTGAGATTTTGTTTTTGTGTAATTGAATTTTGTTTCTGTGTTAATTTTGTTTTGGTTTTGTTTTTGTGTGAGAGAGGGTTTTTATTTTGGTACGAAAATTTCATATGCCCGCCCATGGAAACATTGGAAGCCCGCCTAAAAATTTCAGTTAAGTTGACCAAAAGTGTTAAACGTATTGTAACACTTTTTTAAAAGTATTGCAATTGTTCGATTGTTTGTGTAACACCCCCAAGTTATTCAGGGTATATTACAGCGCCGTGAGCCCCGCCGTGGGACCCACAAGGCTAAACATACGCGGAACTATAAAACTTGACCGAGAAGGTCTACATACAATGGAAAGAAAGACGATACAAATGGTATTCAAAACCATAACCAATGAAACCACATACATCACCGCACAAATCAATACCTCAACACAAAGGAACATCAAGGAAACTGAAATACAATACTCGAGTATTTAAAATCCATCCCAGTACAACAACACTGAATGGAGGAATCCCAAAAAGATAACCGGAGACAAGACACAGTATCACACTTGCCCATCATCTTCATGCCGACCCGATACCCGTCTGTCCGCTCTCCTGGAACCTGAAATACATAAAAAGTATTTCCCCCATAAAGGGGTTAGCCGTCGAATAGCTAGTGCAAGTATATCAAGTATGAAACACAATACTCCTCGACAATAAAGTAAATGTAACCGTCAATTCATCAATTCAAGACTAGTATTCCGGAATAACTAAATCTCATAGCATCACATCAAGACGTATATGAATACCGTGGAACCGCACCAGAGGCTACGGAACCCTTAGGGGACCTGTCGGCCCGCCCCAAAGTGGTTCGTTCATATCATCCGTCATTAATACATATATGAATACCATGGAACCGCAACAGAGGCTACGGAACCCTTAGGGGACCTGTCGGCCCGCCCCAAAGTGGTTCGTTCATATCATCCATGGAATCGCACCAGAGGCTACGAAACCCTCAGAGGACCATCGGCGCCAAAATATACAGGAACGGCGCCAAAATTTGGGGCGGCATGAAATCCTTATCCATCAAATAACGGCGCCAAAATATCATCCATGTGATTAAAATATATATTTTTAATCACAAATCAGTACAATTATGCCCGGAAAAATGAATATTTTGTATATGAAGTTTAGATCAATTATGCACTAATCAAATACCCCACACTTAAATTCTTACTAGTCCCGAGCAAGACTCTTTATTAATCACACACAAAATAAAAATTAAAATAAGACATAAAATAAAAATAAAATAAAAATAATACACACAAATTTAAGAAAAATAATTATATATAAAGATAAAAAGAGATCAAAATGCCATTAATACACAATAACCAACTTTATACAGTAGATAGAAATGAATCAAGATTCAAAATAAATCTACTAACGATTTTGAAGTTAAAACACGGTTTTTATTTTTGTAATTCCAAAATGCAAGGTTTCCCCCCCTAAAGGTTGATTATTTCTTTCCCACTCGTGACTTCACACGACTCCCTTTAATGGTTGCTCTCGATCACTCGTTTATTTTTCGACTCAATATGAAGAAGAATTTCATCGGCGTCATCAAATATTGTGATTTTCACAAAATTGAGTGTATTGAAATTCACCGCTAATTAATTCAAATCGCTCATAAACTACATCCCTTTTAGTGATAGCTTTCACACCGTTATTTGCTAACGTGTAGCTCTTTTCACTAACACAATTTCTATCTCATTATTTTTCTTTCGTAAAAAGGTGATAGCTTTCACACCGTTATTTGCTAACGTGTAGCTCTTTTCACCAATTTTTCTGAGACGGCAGCTACGCACCAACAATGGTTAGTCCTTTATTTTTCGCAAAATTTAAGACTTCCAAAATTAGGCAGCTTATGATGCTCAACACTTCTCCATTTCGTCATTTATCTATTTAGGTGATAGCTTTCACACCGTTATTTGCTAACGTGTAGCTCTTTTCACCAATGACTCCTTTTTTTAGGGAATAGAATTTTTGCGTAAAATCATTTTTAGTTAAGCATGAAAAATCAAAAACTCCACAAATTAAGTAAATTTCAGTTTTATTTTTCATCAACCAATTGATTCTTCTTTTCTCAAGGTAACGAATGACTCGATTTTATATGATAATTACAAGGTTTGGAAAGAGAGATTAAGGCTCAAAATTTTGGAATATACAATTTTTTTACCGGTTAAAACAATTTTAGAAGCTTGTATATAGCTAATTTATTGGTGTTATGGCCAGATCTAGAAATCTCACAAATCAAAATAATATATATATATATAAAATTAAGGCAAATAACCAAATCAATCAAAACACACCAAAATTATTAAACAAACCACACCAAAATTACAACACACCAAAATACTAAAACAAACCACCCCCAAACTTGAAAATAAACTGTCTCGCTTTATAAAATAAAAATAAAAATCAATGCGAAAAGCGAATACTCCTGTTAAGAAAGTTGATGTCTGAGCCTAACGCCTTTTAGAATCTGCAAGAGAATAAATATACGAGGCACACACAAAAGAAAATAAAATATACTCGTAAGTATAACATAATTTTTTAGATGCGCATCAAGAAAGTCCGAAGAGTCGCCTTACGCTGCCATCAAAGTTTTTATAAAAGCAAAACACGAAATAAAAATTACAAGAATACATAAATCGCGAATAGATGCGCGTCAAGAGATCAAGAAGAAACTCCTTAAGCCGCCATCATTTAGCACGATTATTACACACGATGAAAGTAAAAATACAAGAGGTCCGTCATGGGTTATCAAAGGGAGAGGAATGAATCCACTTTTCGTTTTCTCACCGTAAAATCTTCTACCTGCATAATTTTAGCTAGAGCCGGATCTGGTTGAGGAACAAATTCATTGAGTTTTTGATTAGTTCTTCTCGGTGTGGTTGCAACGACTATGATTCGTTTAGCACGCTCGGAAATAAAACCCTTTTCGGCAGTAGTCGATGAAAGACAAGAAACCATCAAAGAAACCATTGACATTAAGCACTCTATTGGTTTTGATGAACATTTAGGGGCTCTGTAACCACATGAAAAAGTTCCTCAAGGGTGCCAAAACCACCGAGAAGGGCGATAAAGGCGCGAATTATTTATCATGTGAGTTATGCGATCTTGCATATTCACAGATCTAAACTCATCTCCAATAGTTGACCCGGTGATTTTACTTTCGGCCCGAGGTTTGGGATTACTCCCAATACTCTTACTCCTTCCATATAGTGCAAGCACTCGTCCCATTAATCCTAGACTTCCTCCTCCGTAAACTACATGAATGCATTTTCTCCTAAGGTACGACCCAAGTCGTGGGTACTTCATGAAGCATGCCTCTTTTCCGAACTAGATCCACCAAAAATGCAGATGTAAAATTTTTAGTGGAAGATGATGACTCCATTTTTGAAAAGAATTTTATTTAGAGAGAAAAAGAGAAAAGTACAAGTTTGAGGGATGAATAAAAGAAACAAGCACAAAGGTTATTTATAGAAGAAAAGATGAGGAAAAATTGTTTAACAAGTTTGTGATTGCGTTTGATTGTGCTTCAACTACTCAATAGAATAATGAAAGCTTTTATCGCATATCACATTTTTTATTCAGAAAATCTCACCACACGACAAAAATAAAAGATACTTACGCGTATGTACAGTAGTTGTGATTGTGGCTCACATCTTCCTCTGATTTTACGTTCAGAAACGGCCTAAACGCCTTCTATGAGTCGGGGAGAAGCTTCCCATCCAATTTTCTTACAAATTGGCAAACAGGGTCTTTTAACGTCAGATTCCCAAGACGTTGTTCATATTCTGGTTTGAATTTATTCCACAAACATTGAATTCCGTAATACACAAGTCCACTAGGATGCGTGTCAAGAGAAATTTCGATATTATCTCAATTCTCCTTATTCAGACCATCATTAATGAACTGAATTTTATCTTCTCTGTTTGTAGATGGAATTCCTGAAGATCGACATTTTGCATTACAGTTCCATCTAGCACATTTATAGCAAACGGCTAGAATCTTTGCTCGTCGTTTCTTGGCATATGAACTTTTTCCAAGCCCTGGTAAGAATCTAGTTGGTGTTTCTGTGAATTCACCTTCTATTCTTACTTTGGCTTCGATAATGAATCTTATGTCAAAAGGTATGCTTTTATTCGTAAGCAACCTCATCCTTTCAAGCCTTGTCTTGTAAATCTTTAAAATTGCATTTTTGCTTAGAAAGGGAAATCTTTTTTCAATTTTATACAATGTTTCTTCCATGACCAAAAAAAAATTAAAATGAAAAACGATAAAATATCTACAAATATCAGTTGTTTGTGGGAAACTAAAAATCCGACTTTGATAGTCACGGAGTACCGTTATGCGCCTTTTGACCGGACAGAAGAATAAAAGATGCAGAAATAAAGAAAGATAAAATAACAAGATATAAACAAAACTATAAAAAAATTATATTTGGCCTAAAACAATCCCCGGCAACGGCGCCAAAATTTGATCGGCCAAAAAACTTATCCTAAAAATAGGAGTTCTTGAGTCGCTCGCAAATATATACGAGGTAGAAGTAGTTTGTGGTAAGTTCTCCCAAGGTCTTTTCTCTCAAGGATTGTCCAACAGGGCTTCGTATAATTTTTTTGTTATAGATTGCGAGAAATAAATACTAAAATATTAAAAAAGATATTTTTGGGTTTTTAAATATTAATTAAATTAAAATGCACTATATTTAATTTAAACTATTTTTAATAAGACTATTTTAATAAGACTATTATTAACAAGACTATTTATACTAGACTATTTATATTAAGACTATTTATACTAGACTATTTATATTAAGACTATTTATATTAGACTATTTATATTAGACTATTTTTAACTAGTGAAAATA
Organism: Orobanche coerulescens; assembly: GCA_033398695.1. Lineage (NCBI taxonomy): Eukaryota > Viridiplantae > Streptophyta > Magnoliopsida > Lamiales > Orobanchaceae > Orobanche > Orobanche coerulescens. Next base: position 40,510,575 of record CM065816.1, on the reverse strand, counting down.
AATAGAATTAAAATGAGTTGGAATTTATAAAATCTAGGGGAATACGGGTTCATTAAATTAGGTATTTAATTAAGTATAGGAATTGATTTATATGGATATAAAAGAAAAAACGAATGTTTATCGAGTAATCAACTTTTCACCTCCGTACTTTCGTAATCAAAGATGTCTTAATCACTGTCACTTTTTTAAGATGTTGATAACAAGATTAACACTTGATAGATTGAAAAGATGTGTTTCCAATACACTTAACAATCAATCAAGGAGGTTTCACTAGTAGAAATAGGATATGATCAATCTCTATTTAAACCAATTAGTCCTTTCATTTCTCTAACTTGACTATTTTTAGGATAAACGATCGTTCATCGAGTAATCAACTTTTCACCTCCGTACTTTCGTAATCAAAGATGTCTTAACCACTTTCGCAATCTTAAGATGTTGATAACAAGATTAACATTTGATAGATTGAAAAGATATGTTTCCAATTCACTCAACAATCAATCAAGAAGGTTTCATTAGTAAAAATAGGATATGATCAATCTCTATTTAAACCAATTAGTCCTAAAAATAGTTTAAATCAATCAAATACTCAATATATAACCTAATAGAAATCCCCCTTCCCCTAGAAAGAAAGATTAGCTACTCATTGGTTTATACATACTAAAATTATAATAGAAATAATTGATATATATAATATATATATAGAAACTTTTAATTACTAGAACTTAATATCAATAGATAAAACTTACTTGAATATGATGAATCAAAGTGCAAGAAACAAACTTCAAAATATAACTTCAAACTTGTTTAAAGGTTACAAGCTTACAAAATTTGAAAGTAAAACACTAAGTAAAATACTAAGTGCTTATTGATCAAGCACTTTTCAATTACAAACTAAATGAAAGAAAAACTTCAAACCAAAAATAAAATACAAACTAAAATTGAAAGTTCTAAGGAAAATATATTGCTAAAGGAAAGGAGTATTTCTTAGCAAGAAGTTGAGGATTTCTTGGTAAGAATGTGGGTTATTTTGCAATGGGTGAAGATGCCCTTTTATAGGTGATTTTCAAGAATACAATTGATTATTTAATTCAAAATATCTATTGTAATATCATTTTTTTAATTCTTTGTTCACACTTCACCCATGTCTTTGAATTTTCAGATTTTTGACCAAAAAAATATCTTGTGGTTGATTTCACAAGTTGGTCAAAAGTGGACTAATTTTGCATGGCATCTCAAACACGGCGATGAAAACGGCCCGGTTGCCCCGTGTTGTGCGCCGTTTTGTGGTGACTCGGTCTCTTCCGGAATACGCGCGAGGACACGGCGCTAAATGCCGGCCGTGTGTGAAACGGCCCAAGACACGGCCCTTGTTGCGCCGTATGTGAAACGGCCGACAGAACACGGTCCTTGTTGCGCCGTTTTGTATGGTCGTTTGTCCTGGAAAAATTCCCGTCGTTGGATTTGATCTTGTTTTCCGTCCTTTTTGATGCTTCATGTCAGTAATCTGTAAAATAACCATTTTTAGCTCATGTTTGGACATATCTGTAAAATATATATTTTTAATCACAAATCAGTACAATTATGCCCGGAAAAATGAATATTTTGTATATGAATTTTAGATCAATTATGCACTAATCATAGTGCCAAAATTTGATAGTGGTGAGTATTCCCGCCTGTCACGCGGGTGACCCGGGTTCGATCCCCGGCAACGGCGCCAAAATTTGATCGCTCGAAAACTTATCCTAAAAATAGGAGTTCTTGAGTCGCTCGCAAATATATACGAGGTAGAAGTAGTTTGTGGTAAGTTCTACCAAGGTCTTTTCTCTCGAGGATTGTCCAACAGGGCTTCGTATAATTTTTTTGTTATAGATTGCGAGAAATAAATACTAAAATATTAAAAAAGATATTTTTGGGTTTTTAAATATTAATTAAATTAAAATGCACTATATTTAATTTAAACTATTTTTAATAAGACTATTTTAATAAGACTATTTTTAACAAGACTATTTATACTAGACTATTTATATTAAGACTATTTATACTAGACTATTTATATTAAGACTATTTATATTAGACTATTTATATTAGACTATTTTTAACTAGTGAAAATAAATAGAATTAAAATGAGTTGGAATTTATAAAATCTAGGGGAATACGAGTTCATTAAATTAGGTATTTAATTAAGTATAGGAATTGATTTATATGGATATAAAAGAAAAAAACGAATGATTATCGAGTAATCAACTTTTCACCTCCGTACTTTCGTAATCAAAGATGTCTTAATCGCTGTCACTTTTTTAAGATGTTGATAACAAGATTAACACTTGATAGATTGAAAAGATGTGTTTCCAATACACTTAACAATCAATCAAGGAGGTTTCACTAGTAGAAATAGGATATGATCAATCTCTATTTAAACCAATTAGTCCTTTCATTTCTCTAACTTGACTATTTTTAGGATAAACGATCGTTCATCGAGTAATCAACTTTTCACCTCCGTACTTTCGTAATCAAAGATGTCTTAACCACTTTCGCAATCTTAAGATGTTGATAACAAGATTAACATTTGATAGATTGAAAAGATATGTTTCCAATTCACTCAACAATCAATCAAGAAGGTTTCATTAGTAAAAATAGGATATGATCAATCTCTATTTAAACCAATTAGTCCTAAAAATAGTTTAAATCAATCAAATACTCAATATATAACCTAATAGAAATCCCCCTTCCCCTAGGAAGAAAGATTAGCTACTCATTGGTTTATACATACTAAAATTATAATAGAAATAATTGATATATATAATATATATATATAGAAACTTTTAATTACTAGAACTTAATGTCAATAGATAAAACTTACTTGAATATGATGAATCAAAGTGCAAGAAACAAACTTCAAAATATAACTTCAAACTTGTTTAAAGGTTACAAGCTTACAAAATTTGAAAGTAAAACACTAAGTAAAATACTAAGTGCTTATTGATCAAGCACTTTTCAATTACAAACTAAATGAAAGAAAAACTTCAAACCAAAAATAAAATACAAACTAAAATTGAAAGTTCTAAGGAAAATATATTGCTAAAGGAAAGGAGTATTTCTTAGCAAGAAGTTGAGGATTTCTTGGTAAGAATGTGGGTTATTTTGCAATGGGTGAAGATGCCCTTTTATAGGTGATTTTCAAGAATACAATTGATTATTTAATTCAAAATATCTATTGTAATATCATTTTTTAATTCTTTGTTCACACTTCACCCATGTCTTTGAATTTTCAGATTTTTGACCAAAAAAATATCTTGTGGTTGATTTCACAAGTTGGTCAAAAGTGGACTAATTTTGCATGGCATCTGCTGAAACACGGCGATGAAAAACGACCCAGTTTGCCCCGTGTTGTACGCCGTTTTGTGGTGACTCGGTCTCTTCCGGAATACGCGCGAGGACACGGCGCTAAATGCCGGCCGTGTGTGAAACGGCCCAAGACACGGCCTCTTTTGCGCCGTATGTGAAACGGCCGACAGAACACGGTCCATTTTGCGTCGTTTTGTATGGTCGTTTGTCTTGGAAAAATTCCCGTCATTGGATTTGATCTTGTTTTCCGTCCTTTTTGATGCTTCATGTCAGTAATCTGTAAAATAACTATTTTTAGCTCATGTTTGGACATATCTGTAAAATATATATTTTTAATCACAAATCAGTACAATTATGCCCGAAAAAATGAATATTTTGTATATGAATTTTAGATCAATTATGCACTAATCAAGTAGAAACATCATAAGGTGCAACACCAGAAGACGAAAGAACTCTGACCGCAGCAGTATAATGGCCATCACAAATCTTCCTCTTACATTGCTTGACATTACGATCACCCAAATCTAAGCTATCATCATCAATGGAAGACCATGATGGAGGAGGTTCAGCTAAAACCTCACGCACAACCTGCAAACTACCACCAGGAGAACCCCAAGCATGAATAGCATTAACAATATACTCTTCCTGGCGTTGACGCTTAGTGACCGACCTACTCTCATGACTACTCCTCGGACAAAAGGTTTTAAGTAGACAAAGCGGCAGGACAAGTAAACTAACCCAACAAGAAATGTCATCAGGCGTGCAGATCACCTTATCAAGAGCTCTTTTCAAAGCACGAGAGAACTCCAACCGACATTTGGGAGGGATAGATTTGACAGTCCGCAATCCCTTAGAGAATAAGGTATCAAGAAGAGGTAAATCAAAACCACCAAGCACATCCAAAACCGAATCCTCAACAATGGCTACCTGGTGAGTAACTTGTGGTTTGGGAAGATCATATAACACGAACCGAACAATACCATCACCACAATCAGGAGGAGACACAAAATCAGACCCCGTACCATGACGACACCTAGTCCGGAAGGTATGCGTTTTGAAACAACAACCACATAACCACAAACCCATACGCTTAAGAGTAACCTCCGCCCTTTCGAAAATAGCCAAATCCGACAGAAGAGATTGCCTAGTAACATCCTGAGCATCAACACAAAAATGCCGATCCCGAAGATGTGTGATCAAAGAGGTTCTAGTAAGACCATTCCCGCCACCATCACGACATCCATTTAGACCAATAAAGGGACAATGAAATCTTACAGCCGGCATAGCAACAAAGCAACAAAACCACAACCCTGCGTAAAGGAATACCAGAAAAGAAAACCAAAAAATACCAAAAGTGACAACCATGCAATTGAATGCACAAGCAGCAGTCCAACAGAAAACACTAAACCTTAGAGCTGTCCAACCAAAAGCAATACAGAAGCAGCCCTAGAGAAAACTGCCCAAGACAAAGGCTGACGAAAGGGCAAACCTGAAGCCGCCAAAACCTTTAATTCCGAGCAGCAGTAACACGCACGTGACGTCTTGACGGAGAAAATTCGGGCGAGGATGACTGCAGCTCCAGAGGCGGGTGGAGATTTGGGGATCTGGGGAAGAAATTAGGACTGAGAGGTTGAGGCGGAGCGCGGCGGCGGGGCAGCAGCTGGGCGGAGGCGGCAAGGCAGCGGAGGTGGAGGGCTGAACCGGCGGTGAGTCGACAGGGTAGCACGGCGCCGGGACGGCAGGGAGGGCTGGAGAAGAGGGGCGCCGCGGTTATGTATACAAGAGGGGTGCCGGGACGGCAGGGAGGGCTGGAGAAGAGGGACGGCAGGGAGGGCTGGAGAAGAGGGGCGCCGGGACGGCAGGGAGGGCTGGAGAAGAGGGACGGCAGGGAGGGCTGGAGAAGAGGGGCGCCGCGGAGAAGAGGGCTGTCATAACTTTAATTAATTCGTTCGGTTTCATTTTAACTCCAGAAATTATAGTTTCAGTTGCATTTTGATCTTTAAGTCTTGTATTTTCAGTTTCTATCCAGATTAGAATTTTATTCTTTCAAAAATTATAATTTCCCCTTTATTTAAATCTTAATTGGAATTTTCACTATTCGGATTATAACTCCTTCGTTTCTAGTCGGACCGACTTCAAATATTTGGGATAAGTTCCTTATGTTATTATGAGTCATGTGAGTTCACTTTTTTGGCCCCAAATTCTTGAAAATTATATTTTTGCCCCAACTTTATTTTTAGTAAATTCTGGTTTAGGTGAAATTTTATGGATAACTTGTTTTTGATATGTTAATTCAAATTTTTAGGATATAAGTCCAGAATTATGGCTTCATCAAGTTTTTTTCATGGTTCTAATTAGGTTACCGTAGTTATTTTCGAGTTTAGGTTCTAATTGTAAAATCTTCCGGTGACTAATAGTCCTCCTACCATGGTCCAATATTACATTTATAATTAGGTAATTTTAGGATCCAAGGGTTATATTTAAAATATTTAGCAATAATTTTCATAATTGAAAAGATTGCTCAAATCATCAAGTATATATCATAATAAAAACTCAATAAACACTAAAATCATCACATGCATGATGGAAAATAACATTTTTATGTCAAACATGATCAATCAAAGTTTAACTAATTAGTCTTTGCATGTGTAATATCTGGAATTTCTACTACTATTGTTTAACGTTATTTTATCCGAGTTATGTTGTACATCGTGGAATCTGTACAATATGGATAAAATAAATGAAGGACTGAGACATCTGTATTGGTATAATTGTCGTACTTGGTCGATAATTGCATTTTAGGATAGTGTGTATCCGATGAGAATATTATTGGAAGGAGTATACGTATTCAGTATGCCGTATGTTCATATCTAGCATGTTGAGACGTTGGACAAGGATAGCTGAAAATGGGTAAGTATAGCCTTATTAGCGCACGCTAATAGTTAAGCATAGCGCACGCTATCGTTCAGGTTTAGCGCACGCTAAAGGCAAAGGATAGAGCACGCTAGTACAGACCAGATTAGAAGGAATCTATGTGTGGACCCGGCCACTTTCGGCGCATGTGCCGACGAGGTCAACGGATGTTTGTTGTGAAGGGTTAGCGCACGTTAATGCATATTGTTAGCGCACGCTAACATCAGATCGGTCCAAAGTGAATCTTATCCTAGTCAGAGCTGTCGGCGTGTGGACCCGTCTTCGGAGCATACAGACAAACGAGTCAACTATGAGTAGCGCACGCTATGATCGAACACTAGCGTACGCTAAATAGAAGAGATTACGTACGCTATTGCATGGGCATTGTGTACGTAAATCATTGTATGCAGTAAGGCAGTAGCCTTTGGACTACGATAGCGCATGCTAACAAAGACAGTTAGCGCACGCTAATAATAGTCAGTATATATATGTGCAGTTCGCCATTATTCTTCATTTCGTCCACTCTTTCCTTGCAACTAATAGAGAGAGTTCTTAGAGAGATGTTTGAAGTTCCAAACACTGGATGATGGTGGAGTTGATCATCCATAAGAATATCAAGCTTAGAAGTGAGTGAGAATGGATTCAACCTTGGAAATCAATCCATTCCTTCAAAGAGGTAATTACTCTTCACTTTGGGATTTCGTTTTGGATTGTATATGATGTCCTTGAGTTGATAATCGTCATGTATATGATTTAACAAGTATGATTATGAAATTGGTTACCGAGTTATGTTGATGTTATTGTTGATATACGGGTATTGATATGATTCGAATGATTTAGAATTGTGTTATTTATTTTCAAAGAGACATGTTGGCTAATGTCTTCCTTCAATTTGGGTCTTTGATGTTGCTGTTGTTGATATCATCTTCATATGATGATAGTTATGGTGTTTTTTATCTTCAAGATATGTGGATTTATGTCTCCCTTCATTTCGGATTTGATGTTAAGATGATATATGGTGTAAAACCAAGATTTTTGAACATGTTAAAATACCCTTTAATCTCGAATCTGTAACACCCCGAGATATTCGGAATAATTACAGCGCCGTAAACCCTTTAAATAAGGATTTACAAGGCTAATAAAAAAGGAAAGTGAATATAAGACGTCAATACTGCGAAAATTCGAGTTTATGAAAACGTACAACTGGTTCAACGGGTAATTAATACAACCATATCGAATTAATATCAAAGGACACACGTACTCGAGTACAGAAACCAAACCAAGACAACAAATCTCCAATAACAATAAACATCACTGAACCCCTTCGTCGTCACGTCGGTACTGTGGCTGTTTCGCTGCTCCTTGGCTACCTGAACATCAAAACAAATGTCCACCCCCGAAGGGGTTAGCAAAACAATGCTAGTACAAGTATCGTATTTAAACAATTCGAATATGCATCAACAATACACAACAAGACATATCACACGGGCTTAGCTCTAGGAACCCGACAATGCGAATCTACAAGATTCCATTACACAGCATGGGTATTCCAATGATCCAGCGCCCTCAGCATAGATCCCAAGATGATCCCGTCGGACCAACACAAGGTGGAAATAACCCGTCCAATGATCCAGCGCCCTCAGCCTAGATCCCAAGATGATCCCGTCGGACCAACACGAGGTGGGCATCCGATCCAGCGCCCTCAGCATAGATCGTACAACGTATACAAACACAACTCATGCATACATATATGCCAAATCATTATGTTCATCAACATGAACATATAAACAATATACAACGAATATCATGACAAATCAACGAAGTAAATATCATGTTCAACAACATGCATAATCATACGTATACTCCAAAAATACCGATATTAACATATCACGATACTTGCCTCGAAGATGGCAAGAATGATATACTTCAATGCTCTCGACGCACTCGAAGGCCGCCTCCGATCAACGTAACAAGCTCGAACCTTAACAAAAGGAACGATATACAAATCATCTCGAGTCGAACAATGGCCTAACAATTCGACCTACGGCCGAAAAGCTCAAACTAAACAAGCTGCCTGGATTGCTTAGCGCGCGCTACGTACTATACGTAACGTGCGCTAAGTCAATCATAGCGTACGCTATCGTATAAGGCGGCGTGCGCTAGCCACAAATCGCGATCGACTGGCCGCCTCATAACGTACGCTACGTACGTTCTGTGCGAAATCCGATCCTCGATAGCGCACGTTAAATCACACAGGTTATCTTTCGATAATCTTGCATGGCGTAATACTACGAACCGGGTTGAATGATGAAGAACTCATGAACCCTATGGTGATATTACAAGTTATCCTCGGGCATATCATGCTAATAAGGTTTCTGGAAGATTTATGATTATGAAATACCAATATACGGATAGTTATCTCGATAACACAATTCCTCTACGATCTTCAAGAAATAATCTAAGTTCCATCGTCTTACGTTCCAAAACACATGATTCCAACGTATACCACGTATCAACTGGGTAATATCCGATTACTTGATCATAAATCGATTTAAACATGCTTAGGAGTCCTTATAATAAGATGGTTCAAAGATTCATTCGACATCTAGTATCGATACGTCAAAAGTATCCTTCTAACATGTGATGACCGATAAAAACGAGATACTAGCTATCCAAACATGATTCAAACTTCCTCATGAACATTACTAATCATTGGTGAAGAATCACCTACCTCAAAGTAGTGAAAAACACGGATGAAAATGAAGCAATCCAACATCCAAGGCTTGAACACCAATCTCCAATGATATAAGATCTTCAATCTCGAACTAGGAGGTTGATATGGAGTGTTTAAGACGAATGGAGTTATGTTTCAAGTGCAAGAGTTCGGGTTATGGGGGAAGAAAGGACTGAATTCACGAATAGGATGCTGTCCTATTTATAATAAATGGCTATTAGCGCGCGCTATACACTATCCGTAGCGTGCGCTAACGGCTCACAGTCTAAACTGTACTCGGCACTTAGCGTGCGCTACGCATAGACCTCTAGCATGCGCTAAGGCGTTGACTCGGCTTTTCCCGAAAGCCGTCCAGATACATTCGACAGGATCCGACAAGGGTCCCCCGGCCAGATCTCACCTACCGCGTCTCAATCAATTTGACCACGCGTGGCGCGTGCGCTAATTACACTCGGTAGCGTACGCTATGAAACCATGTTAGCGTCGCTACCGTAGCCCGTAGCGTGCGCTACATGCAATGCATTTCAACCATTAAAATCACATACACGAAATTATATGCTCGATGGCATCGGATTATGAAATACGGAGAATAGTACTCATACAAAAGTACAATCATTACAATATCACAAGTTCCAATTACATAACAGAAATCTCGGGTATTACATCCTTCCTCCCTAAAAAGAAGTTTCGTCCCGAAACTTAGGATGAAAACAACTCCGGATATTTAGACTTCATACCGTCCTCCGTTTCCCAAGTGGCCTCTTCGACTCCATGTCGTGACCATTGTACTTTAACCAAATGTATTGGTTTATTCCTCAATTGTTTGATCCGGCTCTTAAGTATCTTGATAGGTCTCTCTTCGAAGGTGCCATCATTAGCTATCTCGATCTCGTCGAAATCAATGACGTGACTGGGGTCCGGTACATACTTCCGTAGTTGGGATATGTGAAACACATTGTGAACATGACTCAGCGATGGCGGTAAGGCCAACCTGTACGCTAAATCCCCAACTCTATCTAGGATCTCAAATGGTCCGATATATCTCGGACTAAGCTTGCCTCTCCTCCCAAAACGGAAAATCCCTCGTGTAGGAGATACCTTCAATAGCACATGATCCCCAACGTCGAACTCTAGAGGACGACGACGTACATCGGCATAAGACTTCGCCGACTGCGGGCCAATAGTCTCTCTCGAATCAAAGCTATTTTCTCTTGAGTCTGAATAATCAATTCCAGCTCCGTCCGATCGTATCCGAAGAATCATCCCAACACGAGGCGATCGGCATCTCCTCCGCATAAAGCTTCAAAGGGTGCCATCTTGATAGAAGCGTGCCAACTGTTATTGTAAGTGAATTCGATCAAGGGCAAGTGAACTTCCCAATCGGTTGACCAATCCAACGCACAAGCTCTAAGCATGTCTTCTACGGTTTGAATAGTCCTTTCTGACCGACCATCCGTTTGGGGATGATAAGTCATGCTAAAGTTGAGCTCAGTCCCCAAAGCCTTGTGAATCTGCTTTCCAGTGCGACACGAAACGACCATCTCGATCCGAAATAATGGTCTTCGGCGTCCCATGCAATCCGACTATCTCCGCAACAAATACTCGTGCCAATCTCTCGGGTCCCCATGTATCTTTGATTCCTAGGAAATGAGCCGACTTGGTTAGTCGATCAACTACGACCCAAATCATGTTCATTCCTGCTCTAGTCCTTGGCATACTTGTGAGGAAATCCATCGAAATGTCCTCCCACTTCCATTCAGGATCTAAGCGGCTTTAACATCCCGCAGGTCGCCGATGTTCAATCTTAACCTGCCGACAAGTCAAACACTTCGAACGTACTCGCTACGTCCTTCTTCATATTCCCCCACCGAAGTTTTGTTTAAGATCCTTATACATCTTACTTCCGCCCGGGTGAATAGAATAGGGCGCGCTATGAGCTTCTTTCGTAATAGTTCATCTCAAATCATCATCATCGGGAACGCAAAGTCGACTTTGAAATCTCGTAACTCCATCATCTTGTATCACGAATCCTCGGGCTTTTCCTTTCTTTACTTCATCACATAATCGAAGGATCGGGGAATCGTCCAACCGCTGACTTGATCTTCTCGACTAGTGATGAAGTCGGTTCCATCACATAAAGTCGCCCTTCGATTCCCGGTGCCCATACTTCAATCCCTTCGCGGATCGGTTCCGTTGAATCTTGGTTTGGGATGTAAGTGCTTCCAATACTCGAAGAGAAACAGTTTACGGCTCAATGCATCGGCTACTACATTTGCTTTCCCGGATGATAGAGAATCTCTAAGTCGTAATCCTTGATCAATTCCACCACCTTCTCGCCTCATGTTTAATTCCTTCCGATCAAAATGTATTTGAGGCTCTTATGATCCGAAAAGATCGACAATGAGTGCCGCATGATAATGTCGCCAAATTTTCAAAGCAAAACCACAAATGCTAGCTCCGTATCATGAGTCGGATAATTAACTTCGTACGGTTTCAACTGGCGAGAAGCATAAGCAATCACTTTATCCTTCGCATCAACACACAACCCAAACCCCGATTTGAAGCGTCGCCGTATACCATGAATCCATCGGTTCCTTTCGCGGCGCTAATATAGGTCTTGTCGTCGGTCTCTTTTAAGTTCGTCAAAACCACTGGCATTCCTCATTCCACGTGAACTTTTGAGTTTTACGCTTGGTGAGTGAGCGGACGAGCAATTTTGGAAAATCCTCTACAAAGCGGCGATAATATCCCGCTAGTCCTAAGAAGCTTCGGACTTCCTTCACGTTCTTAGGAGCTTCCCATTCCAAGATTGCTTCGACTTTCTTCTGTCCACTGAACTCCATCGGCGGATATCACATGCCCAAGGAAGGTTACTTCCTTAAGCCGAACTCGCATTTAGCAAATTTTGCATATAGCTGTTCCTTTCTCAAGATGCTCAAAACCACACGTAAATGATCGCATGCTCCTCTGCGTCCCTCGAATATATCAAAATGTCGTCAATGAAAACGACCACAAATTTATCCAAGTATTCCAAGAATACCCGATTCATCAATTGCATGAATACCGCAGAGCATTGGTAAGTCCGAATGGCATCACCACAAATTCATAATGCCGTCACGATCCGAAAGCGATTTCGTATGTCCGATTTCTTAATTCTCAATTGGTGGTATCCGATCGCAAGTCAATCTTCGAGAATACCCTCGCCCCTTGCGGTTGATCAAACAAGTCGTCGATCCGAGGTATAGGATACTTATTCTTGATCGTCATCTTGTTAAGCTCCTGTAATCAATACAGTCGGAGGGATCCGTCTTTCTTAGGACAAAGAGAACGGGCGCTCCCCAAGGGGAAACGCTCGGTTGAATATAGCCCTTCTGTAACAATTCCTCCAGTTGCTTCTTGAGTTCATACATCTCGGTTGGCGCCATGCGGTATGGTGCCCTGGAAATAGGGGTTGCTCCAGGCTCTAATTCAATGGTGAATTCCACTTCTCTTTGTGGGGGTAACCCGGGTAGCTCGTCAGGAAATACATCTGAGAACTCATTCACAACTGAAATAGACGAGAGCTCTATTCCTTCCTCTTTCCTCATGGCACAGCACCAAAGTCCGTGACATCCCTGCTTCAGTAATTTCACAGCTTTCATTGCCTTGATCAATTTCCCCGAGCTTCCCGGTCTCCATCCTCGGAATAAGTGTTCAGATCCGTCATCAGCAATGATGGATATGACTCTCTCTCGGTAATTCAACACAGCTCCATAACGGTTGAGCCAATCATCTCCGAGAATTAAATCGTCACCGCATATGTCAACTACAATAAGATTCGATAGCCAATCTCTCCCTTCTATAGATACTGGGAAATCCCTAGCTTCTAGTGTTCCCACAATTTTCTCTCCGCTCGGTAATCCCACAACATAAGGTTCACAATTATACAAGCACGAGATGTTCAAACGATTAACACAGTTCAAAGATATAAAAGAATGCGTAGCTCCCGAATCGAACAAGACACTAACTGGTTGCAAAAGGATCTCAATCGTACTGATGCAACGGCAGTGTTATGGTCGCGATCTCCTCCTTTCGTAGAGGCTCGGAGGAACGGTCCCTACACTGGATGTCTCTCTCGTCCCAGCGTTCTGCTGCTGAAATCCACTGGGCTGTGTCTGGTTCACACTTATCTCCTTAGGAACCGGTCCGGAGTGCGGGTGCCAACAGATCTAGTAGCGGCTCCACGGAAGGCCGCACGGTGCCCTTCTTGCCCTGATCGTAACAAGTCACGTAAGATGCGGCAATCTCGTCGAATATGCCTGCTCGACCACAATTGTAGCATTTCCTTGATGCGTCGAAACTACGATCTTTGTCAGGAACTTCTTTCCGCCTTTAGAAGGATGTGGAGGTTTCTAGCCGAATAAAGGAAGGCGGCCCTTGCGGGCCCCACCACTCTTGTTTTCTCAAAGCCGCGGTCACCTTCGCTTCTTTGCCTCTCGATTTCTCCACCGCCGCCTCTTTCATGTCGTAGGCCGCTTTGTCTTGGTACTGCCGCAACGTAGTACACTCGAATCCGGACATGTCTTCTGAATCTCCGCTTCATCCGCATATCAAAATGAAAAATCTTTTACGCCTCCGTTCGACCAAGTGTCGCACACAAGTCACCGATGATTAAAAGTTTTAATTACATCTGTCACAGATGCCTCCGAACTCTGTGGTGAGAAAAACTCTCGGACCTTCGCCTCTCTAACCGGACGAGGACAATACTGTGCTTCCATCATTTGTTTGAATTCCATCCAATCCGCATTATGGTTTTCGGGTCGAATAGCCTCCCACCAGTCAAAGGCCTCCCGGTCGTAAAATCTTGGGCAATGGGAACCTTCCGGTCCTCGGGACGCTTAAGACCCGCGAATATCTTCTCCAACTCCTTGAGCGGTGATCCCAAGTAAGTGCCTCGCAGATCCGTCAAATTTTGGCGGGTGCAATTTAACCACCTCGGCAAGCCATCTGTCTCCCTGTTATCCTCATGGTGCTGCTGTCCCATCGCTCGCATGCGATCAACGACACAGGCGAATCGTTTATCTGCGCCACCACCTGTTGAAGCACTCCGGCATGTTCGGATTTGCGTCATCATTCGCCGATCCTTGCTGACCTCCGTAATGGGAATCGGTTCGACTAGCCGATATTTCGGGGTAGTTGCGGAATCCTCATGTCTCATGTTACCACGTCCGCGTCCACGACCGCGTCGCGTCCACGACCTCCTCTCAACATACCGTAAACGAAATTTCTCAATATACGTAACAAATTTTTTGAAATAAAGTCCGTCAATACTCACAAAACAGTAATTAAGTAAAACGGTAGTATAAGAGATTAAGAGACTTACAACCACGGTCCACATGACGACTTGGCCGAACAGGATGTTACAAACGACGTAAATCAAATAACGTAAATGCACCCAAATAAAACCCGATTGCCAAGATATCCATAAATCTTAGCTCCGATACCATAATCTGTAACACCCCGAGATATTCGAATAATTACAATACCGTAAACCCTTTAAATAAGGATTTACAAGGCTAATAAAAAGGAAAGTGAATATAAGACGTCAATACTGCGAAAATTCGAGTTTATGAAAACGCATAACCGGTTCAACGGGTAATTAATACAACCATATCGAATTAATATCAAAGGACACACGTGCCGAGTACGAAACCAAACCAAGACAACAAATCTCCAATAACAATAAACATCATCAACCCCTTCGTCGTCACGTCGATCTTGTGCATTTTTATTGCTCCTTAGCTACGAACATCAAAACAAATGTCCACCCCGAAGGGGTTAGCAAAACAATGCTAGTACAAGTATCGTATTTAAACAATTCGAATATGCATCAACAATACACAACAAGACATATCACACGGGCTTCCGCTAGGAACCCGACAATGCGAATCTACAAGATTCCATTACACAAAGATGGGTATTCCAATGATCCAGCGCCCTCAAGATAGATCCCAAGATGATCCCGTCGGACCAACACGAGGTGGAAATAACCCGTCCAATGATCCGGCGCCCTCGGCTAGATCCCAAGATGATCCGTCGGACCAACACGAGGTGGACATCCGATCCAGCGCCCTCAGCATAGATCGTACAACGTATACAAACACAACTCATGCATACACATATGCCAAATCATTATGTTCATCAACATGAACATATAAACAATATACAACGAATATCATGACAAATCAACGAAGTAAATATCATGTTCAACAACATGCATAATCATACGTATACTCCAAAAATACCGATATTAACATATCACGATACTTGCCTCGAAGATGGCAATAATGATATACTTCAATGCTCTCGACGCACTCGAAGGCCGCCCCCTCCGATCAACGTAACAAGCTCAAACCTTAACAAAAGGAACGATATACAAATCATCTCGAGTCGAACAATGGCCTAACAATTCGACCTACGGCCGAAAAGCTCAAACTAAACAAGTGCTGGATTGCTTAGCGCGCTACGTACTATACGTAACGCGGCGCTAAGCCGAATCGTTAGCGTACGCTATCGTATAAGATCGGCGTGCGCTAGCCACAAATGCGATCGACTCGGTGCCTCATAACGTACGCTACGTGCGTTAGGCGAAAACCGAACCTCGATAGCGCACGTTAACTCACACATGTTAGCGTGCGCTAATCTTGCATGGCAGAATACTACGAACCGAAAACTGGGTTGAATGATGAAGAACTCATGAACCCTATGGTGATATTACAAGTTATCCTCGGGCATATCATGCTAATAAGGTTTCTGGAAGATTTATGATTATGAAATACCAATATACGGATAGTTATCTCGATAACACAATTCCTCTACGATCTTCAAGAAATAATCTAAGTTCCATCGTCTTACGTTCCAAAACACATGATTCCAACGTATACCACGTATCAACTGGGTAATATCCGATTACTTGATCATAAATCGATTTAAACATGCTTAGGAGTCCTTATAATAAGATGGTTCAAAGATTCATTCGACATCTAGTATCGATACGTCAAAAGTATCCTTCTAACATGTGATGACCGATAAAAACGAGATACTAGCTATCCAAACATGATTCAAACTTCCTCATGAACATTACTAATCATTGGTGAAGAATCACCTACCTCAAAGTAGTGAAAAACACGGATGAAAATGAAGCAATCCAACACCCAAGGCTTGAACACCAATCTCCAATGATATAAGATCTTCAATCTCGAACTAGGAGGTTGATATGGAGTGTTTAAGACGAATGGAGTTATGTTTCAAGTGCAAGAGTTCGGGTTATGGGGAAGAAAGGATCAATTCACGAATAGGATGTCCCTATTTATAATAAATGGCTATTAGCGCGCGCTATACACTATCCGTAGCGTGCGCTAACGGCTCACAGTCTAAACTGTACTCGGCACTTAGCGTGCGCTACGCATAGACCTCTAGCGTGCGCTAAGGCGTTGACTCGGCTTTTCCCGAAAGCCGTCCAGATACATTCGACAGGATCCGACAAGGGTCCCCCGGCCAGATCTCACCTACCGCGCGTCTCAATCAATTTGACCACGCGTAGCGTGCGCTAATTACACTCGGTAGCGTACGCTATGAAACCATGTTAGCGTACGCTACCCGTAGCCTGTAGCGTGCGCTACATGCACAGAATTTCAACCATTAAAATCACATACACGAAATTATATGCTCGATGGCATCGGATTATGAAATACGGAGAATAGTACTCATACAAAAGTACAATCATTACAATATCACAAGTTCCAATTACATAACAGAAATCTCGGGTATTACAGAATCTATAAAAGACGTTTAATTATTTAACATATTGCATTACGATTATAACCTAAGTATTTAAATCGTTAACATTTGAACAAATTAATGTAATACGAATATAAGACTTATACTGAAATAATTTGTACACATTTAAAATTGTCACACGTTTTCTATTTTTGTCCCTAGCCGAATGATATGTTGTACACAAACATATGGAATCGTGAATCATGTCAAGGTTCGTGATACCTTTTAATTTGGCAAAGTCTTCCTTCAAATCCCCATAATTTAGGCATTTTTCTTTTTGAAATTCCTCCCCACTCGCCTATATATATCACACACACATACTTCACAAAACTAAAAACCCTAAAACCTAAAACTAAAAACGGCAGCTACCTAGTTCTCTACCATTCCCGTTCGATCTAGGCGTGCACAAAGGAAGGCTTGGTGGTAGATTGAAGGTCTCGGGTGCGTTGGTATGATTAAACACGTTATATAATGGCTTAAATGAATTCTAGAATAAAGACAGCTTGTATACCTGAATTTGTGAACGATATAGGTCATGATATATAATGATTCAATTCAGTTGCTTTTTATGAAAACCTAGTTTTATGTCTTAGTTAAGTTCTCCAATTGGTTTGGAGTGATTTCGAGTTGTTTTGGTCATGTTTGTAATTTTTGTGTGATTAAGTGTTGAATCTGAAATTCGGGAGTCTGAAATCAGTCCACTTTGTCGATTTTTGATTCAAAAAGTATAATGAGTTAGGCCATGAAACTCTCCAGTATGTAACTTCTATATGATTAGTAATACCATGAATTTTTGGGAATTTTTCCTGGATGTTTTGTAGGTCGTTGAGGCGGATACTTTTGGGTACAACTGCAGGTCGGTTTTCTGAATAGTCTGAGTTTGAGTATTTTTCGTGTGGGGTTAAACTAACTAATAAATTCTGAGAAAATTCGTGTGGGTTTTAAAGACATTGAAGTACCTGTGTAAATTTTTGTGAATTTTACTTTTGAGTTCTGATGTGGATAAAAAATTCGTCAAGTTGTAACCTGTTCATAGATAAAAGCTGATAAAAAGGTTAAAAGGCTAATAAAGGTTAGGGTTGTATTGAATTTATCTCCAGGTATGCTGTCAGGTTTTTGGGTCATATTGAAAGGGGTCTATTTTAATGATACCAACATGTTTTTGAGTGATTATTGAGTCTAAAATCAATTTATGGAAAAGTACTTTCTGAATATGTAAGTCTTGTAATTTTTAGAAGTCGAGAGAATGCCTTTTCTGATTTTACAAGTTCAAGTGTCAAACCTGTCAATTAGTAATCTGAATTTCAACCTTGGTTTATGACTTTTGTTTTGAAATCAGTAAGGAATCATTAACTCAAATTGGACAGGGCTTAAATATAAGATGTGTTTGGCCTCTGTGATTTTTGGTGGAATTTTTTGAGTAGCACATCATGGTCTCTTAATTGCTTACTTTTTGAGTCTCAGATCTGTCACCGAATCTGGACTAATTTTGTTAAGGAATTTTTGTTCTATAGCTATACTACTGTAGCGACCACTTTTCTAAAATATAATTCTTCAAATTTTAAGAAGAATAATTAAAAATACTGCAGCGGAAATACATTTCAAAAAGACAAACTTAATAATTGCAAGTAATCTTCTCGAGTCATTGTTAAAACAAAACATACCTTGACATAAAAATAAAATAAATTGAACACTTGTTCATAAACATAGTTTGAAAGAAATAACATTAATTAAATAAACATCTAATCATAGGCTTGATCATCCCACTCTCAATCACATGCCACATCGAGCTCCTCAACCTGAAAGGGGGTAAAATGGTGAGGTGAGCTTCCAACTCGCCCAGTGTGGAGAGTACGCAATATGTCTACGTTAATTACTAAATATATTAGCAAGTATAAACAACATGACTGATAAATTCTGATGCCCGTCGGCTAGCCCGAAGGCTTTATGCACAATTAAGTGCTTCTGACTGATTTGCACATTTAAGTGCTTCGATCGATTGCACATTTAAGTGCTTCGATCGATTGCACATTTAAGTGCTTCGATCGATTTGCACATTTAAGTGCTTCTGACTGATTTCACGTGCACATACGAGACAATATATAAAGCAATTAAAATAAACAAAAGCGTAATAAATCCCCACACCTGGATAAAATGCAGTTCTTGAACTTGAATGTGATGAGATGCTTGACTCGACAATTCTAGGCCCGTAAATTCTTGTTATTATCTACAATTAATAATAATGGAAAATTATTATTATTATATGATTGAGAATTAAATCATGAGTGAATAATAATATCAATTGAAAAGGTCAACATATTAAAAGCTTGGCCGAAAGGGACTGAAATTTAAAATATTAAATCAGTGGGAATTAAAAAGGATTGGAAAAATTTAGGGACTGAAATTAAATACACTGAAAAGTTGATTTGGGTTCAAATTGAAAGGTCTGGAACTATGGGGCTAAATTGAAGAACCCTAAAAATTAACTGGGTATAAAAACCCTTTTACCTTAAAGAAGTCAGCAGACAACTTGCTACTTCTTCTTCCTCAATTCCTCTCTCGATGTCCTCTCTCTCTCCCCCTCATATCCTCTTTCTCACTTCTTCTCGGTTCATCTCTCTCTCCCAATTCTCCGATAAGACACACACACACACACTCTGACCGCAAAACACACCTACACACACCGACCGTAACACACTCGAAGCAATTGAACGGCTGCGCTCGAGACAAGGAACAGCGGCGGAGATGAAAAGAAAAAGGGAAAGTCGGAGACGCGACGGCATAAGCCCATCTCGGACGCAAATCCTATAGGTCGTGACAGCTGAATCGATTTTGGGTTTGAAGTGAGGCGAAGGTAATCCGACTTTCGGTTCCTGAATTCGATTTGGGGTTTTGGGGTCTGAATTCGGTCCGAACTTGGATGAAAAGGTAAGTCAGATCCGGGTTCGATCGAGTTTTTGATTTGTGTTTTCTGTTGGTTTCGGGTTTCTGGATATGGTTTCTGGTTAGAAAATTCTGAGCTCAGGCTAAGTTTGAAGTTGGCTTCAGTTTCAGGGCTGCGATGAAGGGTTTTTGTGTGTTTGCTGTGAAATCGAGGGAATTGAACAGAAGAAGATTACTCATGGATTGCTCGTGGTGTAGAATTTCTTTGTGTAATTTTTGCAAATCAAGTTTCTTTATGTAGAATATTTTTGGTGTATGAGATTTTCTCGTGTAAAATTTTGTATAATGAGATGTAGTGTGTGTGTTTTCTGCTGTTCATCGTGAATTTGTAGGTGTTTTTTCCTTCTTATACTGATTTTATTAACTGCTGATTAATATCCCATCACCTCCACTAAGGTGGTTAATGCAGGAAAACTCTCCCATGTTCTCATCGTGTGTGAGTGAGTGAGAATGCTGGGCTTGACATTTGGGCCGGGTATTGGGTTAGACAATAAAATAGGAATTGGGCTGGATATTATAATGATAATTGGGCTCTAATTAATTGTAGGATTCGGGCTGAGTATTATAATGGGTTTGGCTTAAGCCGGCCCAAAGTGAATAAATTAAAATTAATTAAAATGGACTTGTAAAATCTTATGCGTAACGATTAATATTCCTTAAAATTTGACTCGGGCCTAGAAATGATAAGTTGAACTGATGAATTAAAATGAGAAATGAAACGAAATGAATCACTTGACTTGTCGTGAATAATAATGGCACAAATTAATTGCATGATCATGAAATAAAATGAATTAAACGATAAATTATTCGGGCCTTAATTTAATAAAATTGAATATGTTTTCTATAATTCACAATAAATGTATGTGCGAAATCGGGGCGTTACAACCTACCCCCCTTTAACAAATTTTCGTCCTCGAAAATTAAGTTACGTACCTTGAAAAATAAATGTTGGATACTTAGAACGGATCTCCTCTTCACGTTCCCAAGTTGCTTCATTTGGTCCATGACGACTCCATTGAACTTTCACCAATTTAACCTCTTTATTTCGTAACTGGTGTACCCTACACTCCAGAATAGCTATAGGTACCTCCTCATAAGTCAGATTCTTGGCTACATGCAACTGTTTGAAATTGCATACATGATCAGGATCATGTACAGCATGGAGACGTGAAAGACATTGTGCACTCCTGATAATTCCACCGGTAATGCCAAACTATAAGCAAGATCACCAACACGACCCAAAATCTCAAAAGGTCCAATATAACGAGGCTGTAGCTTTCCCTTTTTACCGAATCGTATTACTCCTTTCATCGGCGCTACTTTCAGGAACACCTTCTCTCCAATCTCAAATTGGATATCTTTCCTCCGTTTATCCGCATAAGACTTCTGCCGATCCTGGGCAGTCTTAATTCTACTTCTAATTTCGGCTATCTTCTCTACAGTCTGCTCGATCAATTCTGGACCCAAAATTTTCCCTTCTCCAACCTCACTCCAATAAAGGGGCGATCGACATTTCCTTCCGTACAGAGCCTCATACGGGGCCATTTGTATAGTTGCTTGGTAACTATTGTTATAAGCAAACTCCACTAACGGCAAAATATTCTCCCAATTCTCACCAAGATCAAGAACACACGCACTCAACAAGTCATCAAGAGTCTAGATAGACCGCTCAGATTGACCAACGGATTCCCGATGATATGCAGTACAGAAATTCAACTTAGAGACCAAAGAACTCTGAACACTCTTCCAAAATTTCGACGTAACTCGCGGAACTCTATCTCGATACGATCGACACTGGAACACCATGTAGCCTCAAAATCTCCCGGATATAAATCATGCATATTGTTCCATACCGTAAGTCATCCTCACAGGTAGAAAATGAGATGACTTCGTCAAACGATCTACTATCACCCAGATAGCATCGTTCTTCCTCACTGTTCGTGGCAGACCAACCACGAAATCCATTGTGATATGCTCCCATTTCCATTCTGGGATTTCTAACGGTTAAAGTAAACCTCCTGGCCGTTGGTGTTCTGCCTTCACCTGCTGACATATCATACACCTCTCCACAAATACACCAATGTCCCGTTTCATTCCTCTCCACCAAAAGAACTTCTTTAGGTCGTGGTACATCTTTGTACCTCCCGGGTGAGCGGAATATGGTGCATTGTGAGCTTCTTCAAGGATTTGCTTCCTAAGGGATGGATCCTTAGGAACACATAACCTCCCATCATAAGTCAAAACGTCGTCTGCGGAAACGACAAACTTCTCAATACTCCCAGCTTGTGCTCGATCCTTCATCTTGCATAAGAACTTATCACGTGGTTGAGCCTCCTTAATCTTATCCCTCAAGTTTGGTTGCAAGACCAAAGATGATAGGATTGCTTTCGAATGTTTTGAAGACTCAACTACCTCAATCCTCAACTGGGAGAACTCCTTTATCAAACTCTCCTGATCGGTCAAGCAAGCTAACTCGCCTCTAGTCTTCCGACTCAAGGCATCAGCTACCACATTAGCCTTACCCGGATGGTAATGGATAGTGCAATCATAGTCCTTCACCAATTCTAACCATCGCCTTTGCCTCATGTTAAGGTCCTTCTGTGTGAAAAGATACTTCAAACTTTTATGGTCAGTGTATATCTCACACTTTCCTCCGTAGAGATAGTGACGCCAAATCTTCAGCGCATGTACTACAGCAGCCAACTCCAGATCATGCGTTGGATAGTTCAACTCATGTGGTTTAAGCTGTCTCGATGCATAGGCTACTACTTTACCATGTTGCATCAGAACACAACCCAACCCCTGCTTTGAGGCATCACTATAAATAACAAAGTCTTCCGTCGGATCAGGAATCGTTAATACTGGTGCCGAGGTTAGTCTCCTTTTCAACTCTTGAAAACTTTCCTCGCACTTGTCGTTCCATTCAAACCTCACGCCTTTCCTTTTTATATGGGTCATAGGATTGTCGTTTTTCGTAAATCCTTCGATAAATCTCCTATAATAGCCTAGGCCCAGAAGTCGCGGACTTCGCCGCATTCTTGGGTATTCCCCAACTACTCACTGCTACAACTTTATCGGGATCAACCTCAATTCCTTTTGAAGTCACCACATGTCCAAGGAATCCAACTCTGTTTAACCAAAACTCACATTTCTTGAATTTAGCATACAACTTCTCCTTGCGAAGTGTCTCCAATGTAATCCTCAAATGTTCTTGGTGTTGTTCCTTGTTCTTAGAATACACCAAGATGTCATCTATAAAGACGATCAGGAACTTATCCAAGTAAGGTTGGAACACCCTGTTCATCAAATCCATAAAGACTGCCGGTGCATTACTCAAGCCAAAAGGCATCACTACAAATTCAAAATGTCCATAACGGGTTCTGAAGGCCGTCTTGAGAATGTCACACTCCCTAATCTTCATTGGTGATACCCCGACCGTAAATCAATCTTCGAAAAGGTTCCGGCTCCTCAATCGATCGAATAGATCCTCGATTCTCGGTAGTGGGTACTTGTTCTTCACCGTGAGTCGATTCAGCTCTCTGTAATCTATACACATCCGAAGTGACCCATCTTTCTTTCTTACAAACAAGATCGTGCACCCTGTGGTGACACGCTAGACGAACAAATCCGAGCCCAAAGAGCTCTTGAATCAGACCTTCAATTCTTGAAGTTCCTTCTGAGCCATTCTATATGGCGCTGATGTAGGGGTCGCCTGTGGACCAAATCAATGCTAAACTCCACTTGCCTGGCCGGGTGGGACTCTGCAAATCTTCCTGAAACACATCCGTAAACTCTCGTACTACAGTGCACGCCTCAGGGACACCTCGTTAGTACGAGTGTCGAC
Source organism: Orobanche coerulescens (assembly GCA_033398695.1). Taxonomy (NCBI): domain Eukaryota; kingdom Viridiplantae; phylum Streptophyta; class Magnoliopsida; order Lamiales; family Orobanchaceae; genus Orobanche; species Orobanche coerulescens. The sequence goes on along the minus strand of CM065816.1, from coordinate 40,486,978 downwards.
CAAACTCACCAAGTAACCCTGACATTTCTCCTTCCTTAGACCTCTCAGTGCTTTCATGGCTGTGATTACTCTTGGTACTGTCCTACTCTTAGTACCGTAAAAGGTGATCGACTCGCCTTCGGAACACCTCAATGTTACCTTCTTCTCACGGCAGCTTATATCGGCATCATGTCTATTGAGCCAGTCCATGCCAAGGATCACATCAAAATTCATCGAGTTAATTAAATACAGGCTAGCGTCAAATTCTCTACCTCCTATCTCAATATTCTCGTCAATCATTGTATTAGTGAGGATCGTATTTCCTGACGGTAAGCTAACCTCAAGAGACTCAACGGTTCTAATGCTTCTATGACCAATAGCATGATAAAACTTTGCAGACATAAAAGTATGTGTGGCACCAGTGTCAAATAAAGCAAAAGCAGGCACATTAGATATCATAAGCATACCTGACACTGTGCCGGGATTCTCATCTGCGTCCTTTTGGGTCAAAGAATAAATACGAGCCTTTCCTCCAGAACCTTGACCTTTGGCCCTTTGGAGATGACAATTCGAAGATGCATGCCCTGGCTCCTTGCATCTGTAGCAGACACCTTTTCCATACAAACACTCCCCTCCATGATTCTTACCACACTTCGAGCATTCTGGCTTACTGGTTTGAGGCTTAGGTCCCGACCTTTGATCAACCTTTGCTTGCTTATTAGAGACCATGGCCTTATTTTGGTTTCCATTCCAATGCCTCTTACCGATACTAGGCTTCGTAGACTGTTGTTGATCCAGATTATGGCTAGCCTCAACCTCTTGGGCTCGAAAAACCGTCTCGGTATAGGGTAGCACCCCATGACCAGCCACGATGTGACGAATACTCGGGCGTAAACCACTCCGGAACTTAAGGGCCCTCTTTCGATCTGTATCCACCATGTGCTCCACAAAGAAGCTGATTTGGTTGAATTTTCTCTCATATTCTTCAACCGTCATTCCTCCTTGTTCAAGGTTCCAAAACTCTCTCTCCATCTTCTCTCGGTAATGCTGTGGGTAGTACTGTTCCATCACTATTTCCTTGAACCGATCCCATGTTAATGCAAAGACGCTCATTCCGGCCTCAAACGCCAATAGCTTATCCACCGTCCAAAGATCCTCCACCATTTGATATTGGCCACAAATAATTCTTTGCGCATCGGTGCACCCAATGAGCTCAAAGGTGCGCTCCAGCGACATGAACCATTCATCAACGAAAGCTGGTCCTTCTCGACCGTTGAACGTGGGTGGGGTGAAACGTCGGAATTGTTGCACAACTTGTGCCTGAGTAGGAGCTGGCACGTTATTGTTGTGGTTATCCTGACCTCCGTCACCACCACCAAGGTTAGCATTCTGACCACCGAGATTATCTGCACCTCGGTTAGTCAAGGCCCACGTCCACGAGTTGCCATTATCCTAAGGCATACCACACGCAACGATCCTTCAAGATTTACCCAACGAGAGGGAGAAATAAAATGGAGGCGTTACACCGCATCTACAAAGTTGAGCACCGTGAGATTTCTAGCAATGATGACTTTCGCATGTCACACATATACTTATGAATTTATAAGAAAACAATTTCATGCCCAAATATTTTATCATAAAATTCTTATATACAAAATAGACTGAAGATGCATCTTTAATGCATGAATCATGGTTGATCTGGTAAACTGCATTCATCACATAATGAATAATAATAACTTAATGTACCTTGGAGTCGACGTGGAGCGGCAGAGGTGGACGATCATAATTGCTAAAAATATTTGACTACTTGCGAAATAAAATTTCAATTTTGAAAAAAGAAAACATTTCAACGAGTCTACAGAACCGTAAACCTGGCTCCGATACCACTTATGTAGCGACCACTTTTCTAAAATATAATTCTTCAAATTTTAAGAAGAACAATTAAAAATACTGCAGCGGAAATACATTTCAAAAAGACAAACTTAATAATTGCAAGTAATCTTCTCGAGTCATTGTTAAAACAAAACATACCTTGACATAAAAATAAAATAAATTGAACACTTGTTCATAAACATAGTTTGAAAGAAATAACATTAATTAAATAAACATCTAATCATAGGCTTGATCATCCCACTCTCAATCACATGCCACATCGAGCTCCTCAACCTGAAAGGGGGTAAAATGGTGGGGTGAGCTTCCAACTCGCTCAGTGTGGAGAGTACGCAATATGTCTACGTTAATTACTAAATATATTAGCAAGTATAAACAACATGACTGATAAATTCTGATGCCCGTCGGCTAGCCCGAAGGCTTTATGCACAATTAAGTGCTTCGATCGATTTGCACATTTAAGTGCTTCGATCGATTGCACATTTAAGTGCTTCTGACTGATTGCACATTTAAGTGCTTCTGACTGATTTGCACATTTAAGTGCTTCTGACTGATTTCACGTGCACATACGAGACAATATATAAAGCAATTAAAATAAACAAAAGCGTAATAAATCCCCCACACCTGGATAAAATGCAGTTCTTGAACTTGAATGTGATGAGATGCTTGACTCGACAATTCTAGGCCCGTAAATTCTTGTTATTATCTACAATTAATAATAATGGAAAATTATTATTATTATATGACTGAGAATTAAATCATGAGTGAATAATAATATCAATTGAAAAGGTCAACATATTAAAAGCTTGGCCGAAAGGGACTGAAATTTAAAATATTGAATCTGGCTGGGGAATTAAAAAGGATTGGAAAAATTTAGGGACTGAAATTAAATACACTGAAAAGTTGATTTGGGTTCAAATTGAAAGGTCTGGAACTATGGGGCTAAATTGAAGAACCCTAAAAATTAACTGGGTATAAAAACCCTTTTACCCTAAAGAAGTCAGCAGACAACTTGCTACTTCTTCTTCCTCAATTCCTCTCTCGATGTCCTCTCTCTCTCCCCCTCATATCCTCTTTCTCACTTCTTCTCGGTTCATCTCTCTCTCCCAATTCTCCGATAAGACACACACACACTCTGACCGCAAAACACACCTACACACACCGACCGTAACACACTCGAAGCAATTGAACGGCTGCGCTCGAGACAAGGAACAGCGGCGGAGATGAAAAGAAAAAGGGAAAGTCGGAGATGCGACGGCATAAGCCCATCTCGGACGCAAATCCTATAGGCCGTGACAGCTGAATCGATTTTGGGTTTGAAGTGAGGCGAAGGTAATCCGACTTTCGGTTCCTGAATTCGATTTGGGGTTTTGGGGTCTGAATTCGGTCCGAACTTGGATGAAAAGGTAAGTCAGATCCGGGTTCGATCGAGTTTTTGATTTGTGTTTTCTGTTGGTTTCGGGTTTCTGGATATGGTTTCTGGTTAGAAAATTCTGAGCTCAGGCTAAGTTTGAAGTTGGCTTCAGTTTCAGGGCTGCGATGAAGGGTTTTTGTGTGTTTGCTGTGAAATCGAGGGAATTGAACAGAAAGAAGATTACCTGCGGATTGCTCTGGTGGTGTAGAATTTGCTGTGTAATTTTTGCAAACTGAAGTTTTGCTGTAACAGCGTATTTTTGGTGTATGAGATTTTTTGGTGTAAAATTTTGCTGTATAATGAGATGTAGTGTGTGTGTTTTCTGCTGTTCATCGTGAATTTGTAGGTGTTTTTTCCTTCTTATACTGATTTTATTAACTGCTGATTAATATCCCATCACCTCCACTAAGGTGGTTAATGCAGGAAAACTCTCCCATGTTCTCATCGTGTGTGAGTGAGTGAGAATGCTGGGCTTGACATTTGAGCCGGGTATTGGGTTAGACAATAAAATAGGAATTGGGCTGGATATTATAATGATAATTGGGCTCTAATTAATTGTAGGATTCGGGCTGAGTATTATAATGGGTTTGGCTTAGGCCGACCCAAAGTGAATAAATTAAAATTAATTAAAATGGACTTGTAAAATCTTATGCGTAACGATTAATATTCCTTAAAATTTGACTCGGGCCTAGAAATGACAAGATGAACTGATGAATTAAAATGAGAAATGAAACGAAATGAATCACTTGACTTGTCGTGAATAATAATGGCACAAATTAATTGCATGATCATGAAATAAAATGAATTAAACGATAAATTATTCGGGCCTTAATTTAATAAAATTGAATATGTTTTCTATAATTCACAATAAATGTATGTGCGAAATCGGGGCGTTACAACTACCTAGAAATTCTACAAAAATTACACAAAGTAGAAAACATATGTACCTACCTGGGGTAATTTTCTAAGGCCCCAGGAGGTGCACAAGTATACTTTAAAAATCCAGAAACGTGATACATGTTTTGATATTAAAAGCTGAGTTTTCTTAAAAAGGTGGTTACACACTCAAAGTCTATTATATTACTAAAATGAGTAACCAAATACATTTGGACTTAAAGTAATACTTGGTTATTGATCCGTATAGGTTCCGTAGCGGGAGTGATCCTATATCTTGTGATCCATCTATCTTTGTTTACTTTTGCTGTTGAATAAGGTACAGATATTCCGTACTCTTTCAGCAAGAGTACAACTACTTTCTCTCTCATGACCTTTCTCTCTCTTCTATATTATTTGCCTATCTTATTTTGGACTGTTGATATTCGAACTCTTCGTTTGAACCTTTGACATTGCATCTTTGATTTGATACATGTGAACTGAACCTTTGATATTAGCTCTTTGATTATTCGAACCTTTGATATTGAACTTTGACTATATGAATGAGACCTCCACTTTGATTTGGACTTGTACTTTTTGACCCTTCAGTATTTACCCAGGTATTATCTGTTTCCAGTTATGGGGGGTCCATGACCGTAGCATTGATGCACCAATGTTATGACTCTAGTGTGGTTGGAGAGATGTACCACACCGTCCCTTATCTGCTATCTGCTATGGCCATTATTATGATTATGAATTGTTTGCAGGGGCGTACGGATGCATCCTAGATTTGTTTGGGCTACTATGATGATATGGATACATATTATATTTGTTTGGTGATTGGGCATGCGTGCATGCAGTCCCTTCACATTTGGAAGTTGATCACTCCATTGGGCTATTATTTGTTTGGATATTTGTTTGGGCCTGGGGTAAAATACTGAATCCACATTCATACACTTTATACTTAAACTTTGATATCCGTTTGATTATCCATTGACACCATATGTATTCTATCTTCGCATTCCTTTGATTCTTATCTCGTTTGATCTGTTTTGTTAATCGCTTATATCTGTTCACTGAGCTTTTTATGCTCAGCCGCTTTTCTTCTCCATGCGGCAGGTACTTAAGCTAGGAGCGGGGTTATTAGCTTGGGGATGAGAGAGAGAGAGTGGATTACCCTATAGCTTTATTTAAATAATGGACTTTATTTCCTTATCGTTGTTTCCGGATTTCGGACATTTGTATCGTACTCTCTTTTGTTCGGTTTCGGGGACCCTTGGTGTTGTTTTAGTCCCCTTTTGATACTCTTTTGATAATTTTTATTTAAGAGTTCCGCTGTTTGATTTGAATCTGTTATATCTGATATGTCACCATAAATTGACGCTTCTACCCTTGACGGGTTGGGGCGTTACAATTTATGGCATCGGAGCCCTAGGTTCGACCTGTAGAGCTTAGGCTATGACCTGTGAGGAATTGGGTAGACATTAGGGTTGTGTTTAGCAAAACTAGCTGATAAGCTAGCTGGTAGCTGATAAGCTAGCTGGTAGCTGATTGGGTAGCTGATAAGCTAGCTGATTATGTAGCTGATTAGGTAGCTGATAAGCTAACTGATTTTAATGTAGATGTTTAGCAAATTAGCTGATAAGCTAACTGCTTTTTTTTTTAAAATTACATAAAATGACATCACTTTTATTTTTCTATTTTTTAAACTTTCTCATTATATTTTAAAAATAATTGTTATAAAATAAAATAAATAATATTTTTGTCTATTATTATTTTAATATATACTACCTTTAAATTACACATAGAAGCGACCGTACTTATTAAACCATCGACATTGACGTGAATAATGTCTGCATGTGTTGGCAATCTTTAAGACATGAAACATTTAAGACATAAATTTAATACTTAATATTATTTAATATATTAAATTAGAGGAAATAATTTAATATGAACTAATATTAAATGTAAAAATATCCATTAATTAATATCATTAAGACTCCACAATAAATTTAAGGACTCAATCTTTATATATATAAGATGTACCTTGAATGCAGACGGCGATGAACGTTTCAGCAGGGGATGAATAAACTGGCGCGAGAGAAGACGGAATAGCGGTAGGCTATTTTTATTTAGGTCATGAAAATATATTTTTATTTAGGTCACGATATATATGGAATATATAAAGATGAGAAGCTAGCTTATTTTTTTCATAAGCTTAAAAAATTAGCTTATCAATCAGCTAGCTGGTTTGAGAAGCTAGTCGTTTACGAAACGAGCTTTTTTTTAGTCAATGGTCAAATAAGCTCCTGAAGCTTATAAGCTAGCTGATAAGCTAGTGCTAAACACAGCCTAGGTTTCCTTCTTCATCTTTTCCTTTCGTAATTCATCTTTATTTTTGACTTTGCTACGATTCATTGGACCGTTTGAGACTCTTGATCATATTGGGGAGGTGTCTTATCCTTTGGCTCTTCCACCTCAACTAGCACATGTGCATAACGTTTTCCACATATCTCTTTTGCGGGGATACAACTATCATCCTCTACATGTGGTGTCATACCCTTTTGACCAGATTCAACCAGACATGTCACTTCCGGAAGAACCGGAAGCCATTCTTGATAGGCAGGAGAGAGTCATGAGAAATAAGGTCATTCGCTTTGTTAAGATTCTTTGGAAGAATCACCCAGAGCGTGAAGCTACCTGGGAAACCGAGGAATCGATGCGAACAAGTTACCCTCATTTCTTTTCGTAGTCTGGTATGTCTTCATTTCCATTTTCATTTCAATTTTGCGGACGAAATTTTTTTTTAGAGGGGAAGAGTTGTAAAATCCAGATTTTTGAACATGTTAAAATACCCTTTTCTATAAAAGACGTTTAATTATTTAAAATATTGCATTACGATTATAACCTAAGTATTTAAATCGTTAACATTTTAACAAATTAATGTAATACGAATATAAGACTTATACTGAAATAATTTGTACACATTTAAAATTGTCACACGTTTTCTATTTTTGTCCCTAGCCGAATGATATGTTGTACACAAACATATGGAATCGTGAATCATGTCAAGGTTCGTGATACCTTTTAATTTGGCAAAGTCTTCCGTCAAATCCCCATAATTTAGGCATTTTCCTTTTTGAAATTCCTCCCCACTCGCCTATATATATCACACACACATACTTCACAAAACTAAAAACCCTAAAACTTAAAATTAAAAACGGCGGCTACCTAGTTCTCTACCATTCCCGTTCGATCTAGGCGTGCAAAAAGGAAGGCTTGGTGGTAGATTGAAGGTCTCGGGTGCATTTGTATGATTAAACACGTTATGTGATGGCTTAAATGAATTCTAGAATTAAGACAACTTGTATACCTAAATTTGTGAACGAGATAGGTCATGATATATAATGATTCAATTCAGTTTCGTTTGATGAAAACCTAGTTTTATGTCTTAGTTAAGTTCTCCAATTGGTTTGGAGTGATTTCGAGTTGTTTTGGTCGTGTTTTTGATTTTTGTGTGATTAAGTGTTGAATCTGAAATTCGGGAGTCTGAAATAGTCCACTTTGTCGATTTTTGATTCACAAACTATAATGAGTTGGGCCATGAAACTCTCCAGTATGAAACTTCTATATGATTAGTAATACCATAAATTTTTGGGAATTTTTCCTGTATGTTTTGGTAGGTCGTTGAGGCGGATACTTTTTGGGTACAACTGCAGGTCAGTTTTCTGAATAGTCTGAGTTTGAGTATTTTTCGTGTGGGGTTAGGTTAACTAATAAATTCTGGGAAAATTCGTGTGGGTTTTAAAGACATTGAAGTACCTGTGTGAATTTTTGTGAATTTTACTTTTGAGTTCTGATGTGTATCAAAAATTCGTCAAGTTGTAACCTGTTCATAGATAAAAGCTGATAAAAAGGTTAAAAGGCTAATAAAGGTTAGGGTTGTATTGAATTTATCTCCAGGTATGCTGTCAGGTTTTTTGGTCATATTGAAAGGGGTCCATTTTAATGATACCAACATGTTTTTGAGTGATTCTAGAGTCTAAAATCAAGTTCTGGAAATGTACTTTCTGAATATGTAAGTCTTGTAATTTTTAGAAGTCGAGAGAATGTCTTTTCTGATTTTACAAGTTCAAGTGTCAAACCTGTCAATTAGTAATCTGAATTTCAACCTTGGTTTAAGATTTTTGTTTTGAGTTCGTATGATAAGATATGGATCATGATGATGAGATTGAACTTGGAAAGGTTGTGTTTGATCTTGGAGTATGGTTTTCGTTACATTCGTATTCGTAGTCGCAAGGTGTTAGTCGATGCTTGGAATGCATGCAACTGTACATCATTAGCGCATGCTAAGCTTACTGGCTAGCGCACGCTAAATGGAGCGACTTAGCGCACGCTACGTTATGTGTTTAACGTGCGCTAAAGTAGGCAGACAGTACAATATTTTTGTGTTGTGGTTATGAATTCATTATGGTTTGAATTGGATTGATCAGACTAGTGGTTAATCGAGATATTGTAGAACCGTTGGTTGTTGATTGGATTGTTGATTGTTATCGAACTTGTTGTTTATCGAATTACTGTAATAGGTTGAGAATATTGATCGGTGATTATAACCGTGTGTTGCGGTCGAGTTCGAAGATGTTCGTGAATTGCATTGATTGGGGCCGAGGAACTTATGGACGACAACAAGGAATTGGTAACGGCTTCATCGGTATCGAGGTAAGTTATTACTTGCTCAGTTTATAATCACTACTACAAAAAGGGGTTTTAACGACGGTTCTGGGAGGGTTTCTACGACGGTTTTGGAACTGTCGTAAAATCCACCGTCGTAGAAAGTGGGCACTTTTTACGACGGTTTTAAAACAGTAGTAAAAGTTCACGTTTTACATCGGTTCTTCCAAAACCGTCATAAAAAATATACATTTACATCGGTTCTTCCAAAACCGTCATAAAACATTCACATTTTACATCGGTTCTTTTTAGAACCGATGTAAAAATATTTACATTGTACATCGGTTTTGATACGAACCGATGTAAAATGTCTTAAATTTACATCGGTTCTTTTCAAAACCGATGTAAAATGTCTTAAATTTACATCGGTTTTAAAAAGAACCGATGTAAAATGTCTTATGTTTTATGGAAGGTTTGGCACCCCGACCCCAACCCGAATCCTTCAAGGCCCAACCCGAAACCCACTGCACTCCGACCCGACCCGAACCCGCACCTGAAATAACAATATATTGCACTTTGTCACCATAATGATTCGAACCCTCGACCTTGGGGTTGGGGAGTCAAGTCCCAACCACTAGGCTATAGTTATTTGTTTGAACACTTTATATTTATATTATATTTAAATACATTTTGGTATCTACCTTTTAAATAAAAATAAAAAAATTAATTTTATTCTTTTTGTATTATTTTGGAAAAAATGATTTTTTAGATTGTTTTTTATTTTTCATTTATTTTATATTTTAAAGAATCATCGTAAATAAAAATACATATTTTTAAGAAAAGGATTTTATGACGGTTTTAGAAGAATCGATGTAAAGTTTTTCCCTTTTTATTATTTACATGGGTTATTCTAAAATTGATGAAAAGTATTAATTTTACATCGCTTTTGGAATAACTAATGTAAATTAACCTAATTTTAATTTTTACATCGATTATTCAAAATCAATGTAAAATTACTATTTTATACATCGGTTTTGGATTATCAATTTTATTCTTTTTGTATTATTTCAAAAATGATTTTTATTTTTATTTTTATTTTTCATTTCTTTTATATTTTAAAGAATCATCATAAATAAAAATACATGTTTTTAAAAAAGAATTTTATGACCGTTTTAGAGAAACCGATGTAAAATTTACCATTTTTATTTTTTATTCCAAAACCGATGTAAAAAGTATTAATTACATCGATTTTGGAATAACTCGTGTAAATTTATCGTATTTTTAATTTTTACATCAGTTATTCTATAACCGATGTAAAATTAATACTTTATTTCATATCGAATTTGGAATAACTTATGTAAATTACAATATTTAAAATTTTACATCGGTTGTTTGTATAACTGATGTAAAAGAATAATAATTTTACATCGGTTATTTGAACAACAGATGTAAAAATAGTAATTTTAGTTTTTACATCGGTTGATTTAACAACCGATGTAAATATATAAATTTTACATCGGTTATTTGAACAACCGATGTAAAGTATAATAATTTTACATCAGTTATTTGAAAAACCGATGTAAAAATATAATAAATTTACATCGGTTATTATAACAACCGATGTAAATATGGTAATTTTAATTTTTACATCGGTTATTTGGACAACCGATGTAAATATATAATTTTTTTACATCGGTTATTTTAACAACCGATGTAAAATATAGTAATTTTAGTTTTTACATCGGTTATTTGGACAACCGATGTAAATATATAATAATTTTACATCGGTTATTTGAACAACGGATGTAAATTGACCAAAATTTTATTTTTTACATCGGTTTTATTTGATAACCGATGTAAATTGACCGTATTTTTAATTTTTACATCGGTTTTCGTTAAACCGATGTAAATTGAGCGTCGTAAAAAGTATATTTTGTAGCAGTGAATATTTAATGAATGGTTTCAGTTTCATTCGTTTATAATTCGTATAGCAATGTCTATAATCGTAATCACATGAGATTTGGTATTATAGGTAGTATTCGAGTTTTGGGAATTAAATCATAATGTATATGATTTACATTTACTGTTGGTATACTTGGTATCGAGGATACATTGTGGTATAGACGAAGACATGAATTATCTACCGTCCGTGATATTTTGGACCGTCGAGTATTGAGGATAATGGTTCGTGATGGTTTGGACATCGAGATTGCTCTTGAAGGACTCGGGGCAAGCACTCTAATCATTTTTGTCATTTCGTGTCGATCATGTTGTGATACATTTGTGTATCGTTGTTGTCATGTATTGTGTATCATTGTTATATGCATTTGTGCATTGTTGTCATATGTCCACCTCGTGTTGGTCCAATGGGATCATCGGGGGATCTATGCTAGCGTGCGCTGGATCATCGGACAGGTTTATCCACCACAGTTGGTCTGACGGGATCATCGTGGGATCTAGGCAGTGAACGCTGGATCATCGGATTACCATGTGTTGTTATTGTGCATATGTATATTATAGGTTTGCCATAAGTATACATTGTTGTTATTGATGTGAGCATATTGACGTTGTCATATGAGTATGCATTTGTAGGTCTTTTGTTAGGACCCTGTCCGTATGTTGTGTTGATCTGATCTTGGATTAGACTGACGTGGTTTCGTAGTGGCATTTCATATCTTGAGGTATGTTCCGTATTTCCTTTGGTATTTGTCTTTTTATGGACAATCGATTATCGTGTTGGATTTGATGATGTTATTCCGATGGATCGAATTGGTCAGAGTTGGTATATTTCCGTATTGCGAGTTATGATGATGTTTTGAGAATTTTGGGTATTGCTTGAGGTACCGTATGGATGTTTTGTTTGAGTTTATTGTTTAATTGAGATTACGAGATGTGCATTGTGATAATGGTTATTCTGATGAGAATTATTCGAGTAAGTAAAGTTACGACGGTAAGATTACATTCGGTAGTATTCTTACTTAGTATCTCATTGGTATGTAGTTATTGACGTGATGTGATGGTTATCATTGTTGGACATTATGGCTGACCCCGTCGTGGGCTTTCTTCTTAGGTTCTTGGAATATCAAGCTTATAGCGGTCGTGGAGAGATGAGCTTCCCAGAGGATACTGGCTAGGGCATGTATTTGTGTATTGAGTTTCCTGGTCAGTTCTTGTATTCCGCTGCTAGAGTATTTTAATTGTTTGTCTTTTTCCGCTGCGTGAGTATTTATTGGCCTTTGGCATCTGGTAACTTAGGTTACTTTGGCAATCGTTTTCTAAACTATTTTGTCGGTACGTGTAAGCGATAGCTTAACGTATGTTTTTAAACCGTTGAGTTTTGGCATTTCGGGCCTTGTGATTTCAAATGAGATTTTACGACGGTTTTGATAAACGGATTTTATTAAGTCTTCGAATGTTTTAAATAGATAATACCGTCGTTAGCCTCTTGGGCGTTTGTAAATATTTGCGAAAATTTCCTTCAGCCTTGTGGGTTCCATCTCGGGGCCCACGACGCTGTAATATTCCTGGATGTCTCTGGGGGTGTTACAAAATATGGTATCAGAGCTTAGGTTGTGAAAACCTAGGCAGTCGTGTAATACCCGGTTGTAATTCATTCATTTTCATTCAGTAATTATCAGTCTGTAATTGTCACTCAGTGTATTTTCACTCAATTATAATAATTCATCAATCATGTTCATTCACCGTGTTCACCGTTCGTAAAAACTTCGAGTTGAGTATCGTTATTGTTCATCGTTTCAACTTTCCTCATATGAGTTCGACTTTGTTAGATCACCATTAATTTTTGGTAACTCCGAAAATTCTAAATCTTTGCAATATTATAGAGCATCGAGTTAGCTTTCCAATGGTTCAAACGGTGAGTCAATCGGAGTCCGGACGAGACAGTTATGGTCGTTTTAGCTCAACCGCTCATTTTTCAGTTTTGGCCGATCACTGCCGAACGAACTCGGCCGTGTCGTCCGACACGGCCCGTGCCGTACTCGTCCGGATAGTGCCGGAGCGTCGCCTCGAGACCCGACCGTGTCGTCAGCACGGCCGAGTCGAACTCTTCCGGATTAGCTGCAGCGACGCCAGAGGCCCGACCGTGTTCGGGACACGGCCGAGTCAATGCCGAGCGCCGCGACGGGTCATCGTCGGTAGGCCCCTTCGCGCCTCGACCGTGTCAAGCGGGACACGGTCGAGTCTCGGCCGGGCTGCGCGCCACGACCGTGTCAGGCGGGCACGGTCGAGCCTGTTGGCCGAGTCAACCCCTATAAATTCTTTTTTTGAGCATTTTGAGCTCATTTCTCCCATTTTTTCCATCTTCTTCACCTGCAACCGAGAGAGAAATACTTGAGGGAGAGATTTCTTCATCAATTATCATTTGAGAGTATATTTTTCATCACCTTCAATCATTCGGGAAGCTTGGATACTCGATTAAACTCGTGTTCTTCGGATCGAATTGGTTGGATATTCAAGAGGTAATTTCTTCAACACCTTGGACTTCGATTTTATGTTGAGATATGATGTTTTGGACGTTATAATCATGTTATATGAAGGGATATGTATATGATTATGAGTTTGTATAAGGATTCATTGGATTATTGAGGGATTATTCAAGAACACTTTGAATATCGAGTTGAAATTGGGGGTTTTCGATTAATTGTCGTTATAATCACGTTTTCGGATATTCATTTCGGATTATTTGATCATTTGGAAGATGTTTTGTTGGTTTGAAACACTTCTTGGGGAATTTGATATAGGTATATTGAAGTTTGATTGTAAACAATCGGAGTTGGATACAACGTGTTTGATTTAATGTCTCTATGGACTTGGTTTAGTCGTATCGACGTTTGGAATTCGTTATATTCGTGTATTGATCGGATTGTTGGTAATTGTATTGAATTAAGGTTGTTCGTGCGACCGACACTTCATTTAGGACGTTGTTCATGGAAGGACTTTCTTCATCGGTATTTAGTAAGTTAAATCTTACTCGGTTAAAAGGATACTCATTCCTTTTGTTGTTGATTGCTCATAATCATAATTCATTCACCATAATATTAATCATTTCGAGACTTGTAATTGTCGAATAATCATTTCATTCACGAGGAACGACGGTTCCAAATCATTTCATTGAATTATCAATCACGTCACTATTACTATCATATCGGTGAGTCATTTTAGCCTTGTCTAATTATTATTCATTGATATTCATCACGGTCATTCTCGTTCATGTGACCTTCCGGGTTCATATTGCGTGGCCGGGTGTGGCTGTGTGGAATTTTTAGTCGGGCACACGATGGTCATGTATTGGGTTCACCGATACATCGACCGTGCACACGGTAACGCTTACCTCCGTGAGACTAATTAGGTACAAGGACGGGTGTGTCCGGTCATTCGTCTTGTACACTTGCATGAACATTACGGGCGTACTATGATACTCCTCTTGGCGTAATTCATAATTAAGAATATTTCATAACTTCGCTAATTCATGATTGTGTAATTTCAACCCTTGAGGATTGTTGTTCTGTAATCGACCCCGTTTGGGGATTTTGTTTTTCAGTGTCCAGGCAAGGCAAAGGCACGGGAGAACACGCCGACGTCGAGGAGTCCTGATACTAGAAAGGGGCCCGATCTGTCCAAATTGCTCATCATTCATGTTTTCTATATTTATTCCGCCGAGACATTCCGTTTGAATACTCGTTTCATTCGGTGTTGTGTATTTTATCGTCACATAAGATACACATGTATTCTATTTTATCCAGGTGTGTTGTATGAAACTCCTCATCGGAGTAATTGATGTTGTAATGTGGTTCGGTACTACATTTACCCGTAATTCATTCATTTTCATTCGCCTGGTGGGTCCCAAATGGGGTCCACAGACCGTAATATCCGCCTAGTTTGGGGTGTTACGAGTTGGTATCGGAGCGTGGTTTTGAATACTACCCTCCAAGTCATGTCTCATTTGAAATCATCGTCATCGGACTAGTATCATTGGACTTTCGCGTCACGTGTGACTGTGCAAATGCCGAGCCAATCGGACCAAGAATCGTAAGATTTCTAATGCCATGGTATAATTTCTCGGCATTAATCATTCATTCATAATTCATCGCTTAACAATCCTCAATCATCATTGTCATTTTGACCGACGGTCGAGTTAACTCATTAATCACCAATTCATTTCATTGTTCGATTGTTGATCGTGAAGATCGGATCATTAATCTTGTTAACTCATCCAAGATAATCATTTCAAGAACTTCATCGAGATAATCATGTCACGTCAATCAATCATTCATGTAATCGTGTATTTGAGCGCGTTTGCTCATTTTCATCATTTCATAATATAATCATAATGTGATACTCATGCGAGATGTATAATCATCATATGACTTTCCACTTGATATGGAAAGGGTCGGGCAGAGGACGTGGAGGACGAGGCCGTGGAGCGGGCCGAATCCCGAGAACTCGTGCGAATACCCGTGCAAATGCCGTGAATAATGCTAATTCGGCAATGACGCCGCCACTCATTCACCTGACGCGATCATTCATTATCGGGAATCGTACCGGGACACGGCTCGGTCGAGGGTGTCCGGGTTGATCCACTCGCATTTATGCAGGCATGATGGCCCAAATGACTCGAGATGGCTCGATTGATGGAGACGATGCATAACTCCGTCAATCGAATCGCAGGCTCCTCCGCCGCCACCTCGAGGCAAGAGAGGAATGTGAGTAACATCATCGGCGATATCTCTCGCGAGGCCACCTACTTTTGAGGGCTCGTCTGAGCCGCAGATATCATTCATTGGCTCGAGCATTTCGAGAAGTCATTGCTATGGTAGAGTGTCCCGAGGGACACAAAGTTTCGTTGCGGCTTACTACCTTGGTAAGAGCGCACATTCTTGGTGGTTGTCGTTGAAGCCCACCGAAGGATCTTGTACTTGGGATCGTTCAAGACTCTCATGATGGAGAGGTATTACCCGGCCCCACTCGAGAGGCCAAGCTATCGAATTGCTCACTCCCGACCTTTCGGCGGATGATGATGTTCTCGCCATCGCCGAAAAATTTCAGAACTTCTTCCGTTCGCCTCATCTATCATTCACTCGAAGCGGACAAGATCAAGTATTTCAAGAAGAGGTCAAACCCCGTATGAGACTTCGCTACTTAATCATAATTGCACCACGTTGGCCGAATTCATTGAGAAAGCTCTCACCTACGAGCTTCGCTAAGGAAATTGCTAAGCAAAGAACCTTCGTCTCGCTAGCGAGAAATCGAAGAATCGCAATCGGAAGGCGGTCGTGCAACTTTCAAGAAACCCCGTGCGGGCTCCGCTTTTTCGAGCGACCTCCTGTGTCGTCTAAACCCGCGGAATCACAGTCTCGAGCGGCCAGTTCGGCCATCACCTGTTATAACTGTGGGGAACTTGGTCACCTCAGTACCAAGTGTCCGAGACAGACGATCACGTGTCATAATTGTGGAATTGCTGGGCATAGGGCCCGTTTTTGCCGTAGGGACTCCAAACCTACTCAGACGTCATCTCGGGCCCAAACAAGCACGGCCGTTAATCGGGCCACTCAATCAAAGATCGTTTAAAACGACAGAACGACTAAAGGTGGAGCCTATAGTCGCAGACGGGAGCGTCCGGTGCGGGACTAGCAAACCCGGATTTATGAGATGAAGAAGACCGATGATCCCGAGGCCCAAATGATCTCAGGTACACTTGATATTCTATCTCAACCTGTGTGTACCCTTTTTGATACTGGTGCATCGCATTCATTCATTTCCGAATCATGTTTGAGTAGACTACGTCTGGGTAGTGCTACTAGTTGTGAGCCTTATGTCATTGGTCTACCTGATGGTAGACGAATCATCGGTAATCGTGAGATTCAGGATTGTCCTATTCAGTTTCATGGTCGTGTATGGCCAGCGAACCTTATCGTGGTAGATTTGCCGAGGGACGACATCATCTTGGGTATTGATTGGATGGATTGTCATGATGCCATCATTAATGTCCGTAAGCGTATGGTCACTATCATTTCAGACGATGGAGTTGAATGTGTGTTTTAGGGAGGTAATCCCATTGCTCGTAAGGTCATTAATTCAATGAAAGCAGTAAGGTTACTCAATCAGGGATGTGTCGGTTATTGGTGCTATATGGCCAAAACCGAGAAGTCATCAGTAATGTTAACGGATATTCCGGTGGTGAGGGAATATGCCGATGTTTTTCCAGACGAGCTACCTGGTTTGCCTCCACAGAGGGATGTGGAATTCACGATTGAGTTGGAGCACAGTACGTCCCCGATATCGAAGGCACCGTACCGAATGGCCCCGACCGAAATGCGAGAGTTGAAGAGTCAACTTGAGGAATTGTTCGAGAAAGGTTATATCCGACCGAGTGCGTCCCCGTGGGGAGCACCAGTGCTGTTCGTCAAAAAGAAGGATGGTTCTTTTCGCTTGTGTATCGATTATCGGGAGTTGAATAAGGTGACAATCAAGAATAAGTATCCTTTACCCCATATCGATGACCTTTTGGATCAACTTCAGGGAGCTTCAGTATTTTCCAAGATCGACTTAAGATCTGGATATCATCAGCTGCGGATTCGAGAGTCGAATATCGCGAGGACGGCGTTTCGAACACGCTATGGTCATTTTGAGTTCGTAGTTATGCCGTTCGGGCTAACTAATGCACCTGCGGTATTCATGGAACTAATGAATCGGGTCTTCATCGACTTTTTGGATCGATTTGTTGTTGTCTTCATCGATGACATTTTGATTTATTCTCGTAACCGAGAGGAACACGAGTCTCACCTTCATCGAGTGCTCGACGTGTTGAGACGAGAGCAACTCTATGGAAAGTTTTCCAAATGCGAGTTCTGGATGTCCGAGGTGACTTTTCTCGGACATGTAATTTCATCAGATGGAGTGCGTGTTGATCCTCAGAAGACGGAGGCTATCCAGAATTGGTTACCTCCGAAGAATGTTAAGGAAATCCGAAGCTTTCTCGGATTAGCCGGTTATTATCGGAGGTTTGTGGAAGGATTTTCCAAAATTGCTCAACCATTGACGAACCTTTTGCGGAAGGATATGAAATACACGTGGTCCGACGCGTGTCAGCGGAGTTTTGAGGAACTCAAGAGCCGGTTAATGTCAGCACCTGTACTTTCCTTGCCGCAGGGGACGGAGGGATTTGTGGTTTATTGTGTTGCGTCGGACGGGTCTCGGATGTGTACTCATGCGAAGCAGGAAGGTTATTGCCTATGCTTCACGGCATTGAGACCTTACGAGGTTAATTATCCGACACACGACCTTGAGCTAGCAGTAGTGGTGTTCGCTTTGAAGAATTGGCGTCATTACCTTTATGGCGTCACTTGTCGATATTCACCGATCATAAAAGTTTAAAGTATATATTTACTCGAAGGAATTAAATATGCGACAGAGGCGGTGGTTAGAACTAATCAAGGATTATGATATTGAGATCCTTTACCACCCGGCAAGGCGAACGTTGTCGCCGACGCCTTGAGTCGTAAGTCCATTCAGAGCAGATGCTTGCTCGTTTAACAATTCGAAGGAGCTCCAACAGAATTCCTTAGACCCGAGATCGAGTGCAGCCGGCGAGTTCAGGGACAGCTTTGTATGTTAGAGATTTCATCATCTCTTGAGGATGCAATCAGGGAGAATCAGGGTTCAGACCCAGCATTGTTGCGCATTCGTGAGGATGTGGCTCAGGGGAGAGCCCCTGGATTCGTGGTCCACGAGGATAGACTTTTAAGGTTTAAGAACCGGATGTGCGTGCCGGCGAATGACGAGTTGAAAAACTCGATTTTGAAAGAAGCTCATGCCACCCCGTATTCTGTTCATCCGGGGTCTAGCAAGATGTACAAGGACTTGAAACAAAATTACTGGTGGAGTAATATGAAGCGAGAAGTCGCAGAATTTGTTTCGAGATGCTTAACTTGCCAGCAAGTCAAGATTGAACATCAGCGACCGGCGGGTATGCTGAAACCTCTCCCTATTCCAGAGTGGAAGTGGGAAGACATTTCTATGGATTTCATCACGAGTTTGCCGACGAGTCGTCGTGGCATGAATACAATCTGGGTGATTGTGGACCGTTTAACTAAATCAGCTCATTTCCTTGAGATCAAGGATACGTGGGGTCCCGAGAGACTTGCCCAGCTTTTCATCAAAGAGATAGTGAGACTACACGGTACTCCTAAAAGTATCGTTTCCGATCGTGACGGACGGTTTGTGTCGCATTTTTGGAAATCAGTTCACCGTGCTATGGGAACTCAGCTCAATCTCAGTACCGCCTTTCATCCTCAGTCCGACGGACAATCAGAGAGGACTATTCAGACCTTAGAGGACATGTTGAGGGCTTGCGTCCTCGATTGGAAAGACGATTGGGAAGCCCAACTACCATTAATCGAGTTCACGTATAATAATAGTTGGCATGCTTCGATCAAGATGGCACCTTACGAGGCCTTGTATGGTCGTCGTTGTCGATCTCCGTTGTGTTGGGACGACTTATCAGAATCATTGGGCACCGAGCCCGATATGCTTATAGCCGCCCGTGAGAAGGTAGCTTTGATCAGGAGTCGTTTGTTGACATTTCAGTCGACAAAAATCATATGCGAGATAACCGTCGCCGACCATTAGAGTTCGAAATTTGGTGACCATGTGTTGGTCATGGTATACCCGAGTCGTGGTATCTTCCGTTTTGGGAAGAGTGGAAAGTTGAGTCCGAGATTCATTGGACCGTTCGAGATTTTGGATCGAGTAGGCGGGTTAGCTTATCGATTGGCTTTACCTCCGGCGTTGAGCCGAATTCATAATGTGTTTCACGTCTCTCGATTGCGGAAGTATGTTGCCGACCCGAGTCACATACTTCGGCCGACGAAATCGAGATCGCCGACGATCATTCATATGAGGAACGCCCTATACGAGTTTTAGAGCGAATCAAGCTTGAGGAATAAGTCGATTCCTTTGGTCAAGATTCATGGTCCAGGACATGGAGTCGAAGATGCCACTTGTGAAACCGAGGAGATTATGAGGAAGAGTTATCCCGAGTTGTTTGACCCTTAGTTTAGGGGACTAAACTCTTTTAATTGGGGGAGTATTTAATAACAGGTTGTAATTCATTAATTTTAATTCAAGAATTATCGATCAGTAATTGTCACTCGGTGTATTTTCACTCAATTATAATCATTCATCAATCATGTACATTCACCGTGTTCACCGTTCGTAAAAACTTCGAGTTGAGTATCGTTATTGTTCATCGTTTCAACTTTCCTCATATGAGTTCGACTTTGTTAGATCACCATTAATTTTTGGTAACTCCAAAAATTCTAAATCTTTGCAATATTATAGAGCATCGAGTTAGCTTTCCAATGGTTCAAACGGTGAGTCAATCGGAGTCCGGACGAGAGAGTTATGGTCGTTTTAGCTCAACCGCTCATTTTGATTTTGGCGATCATCGCCGAACGAACTCGGCCGTGTCGTCCGACACGGCCTGCCGTACTCGTCCGGATAGTGCCGGAGCGTCGCCTCGGGACCCGACTGTGTCGTCAGCACGGCCGAGTCGAACTCTTCCGGATTAGCGATGCGACGCCGCAGGCCCGGCCGTGTTCCGGGACACGGTCGAGTCAATGTCGAGCGCCGCGGACGGGTTACTGTCGGTAGGCCCCTTCGCGCCTCGACCGTGTCAAGCAGGACACGGTCAAGTCCCTGCCGGCTGGCTGCGTGCCACGACCGTGTCAGGCGGGCACGGTCGAGCCTGTTGGCCGAGTCAACCCCTATAAATTCTTTTTTTTGAGCATTTTGAGCTCATTTCTCCCATTTTTTCCATCTTCTTCACCTGCAACCGAGAGAGAAATACTTGAGGGAGAGATTTCTTCATCAATTATCATTTGAGAGTATATTTTTCATCACCTTCAATCATTCGGGAAGCTTGGATACTCGATTAAACTCGTGTTCTTCGGATCGAATTGGTTGGATATTCAAGAGGTAATTTCTTCAACACCTTGGACTTCGATTTTATGTTGAGATATGATGTTTTGGACGTTATAATCATGTTATATGAAGGGATATGTATATGATTATGAGTTTGTATAAGGATTCATTGGATTATTGAGGGATTATTCAAGAACACTTTGAATATCGAGTTGAAATTGGGGGTTTTCGATTAATTGTCGTTATAATCACGTTTTCGGATATTCATTTCGGATTATTTGATCATTTGGAAGATGTTTTGTTGGTTTGAAACACTTCTTGGGGAATTTGATATAGGTATATTGAAGTTTGATTGTAAACAATCGGAGTTGGATACAACGTGTTTGATTTAATGTCTCTATGGACTTGGTTTAGTCGTATCGACGTTTGGAATTCGTTATATTCGTGTATTGATCGGATTGTTGGTAATTGTATTGAATTAAGGTTGTTCGTGCGACCGACACTTCATTTAGGACGTTGTTCGTGGAAGGACTTTCTTCATCGGTATTTAGTAAGTTAAATCTTACTCGGTTAAAAGGATACTCATTCCTTTTGTTGTTGATTGCTCATAATCATAATTCATTCACCATAATATTAATCATTTCGAGACTTGTAATTGTCGAATAATCATTTCATTCACGAGGAACGACGGTTCCAAATCATTTCATTGAATTATCAATCACGTCACTATTACTATCACATCGGTGAGTCATTTTAGCCTTGTCTAATTATTATTCATTGATATTCATCACGGTCATTCTCGTTCATGTGACCTTCCGGGTTCATATTGCGTGGCCGGGTGTGGCTGTGTGGAATTTTTAGTCGGGCACACGATGGTCATGTATTGGGTTCACCGATACATTGGACCGTGCACACGGTAACGCTTACCTCCGTGAGACTAATTAGGTACAAGGACGGGTGTGTCCGGTCATTCGTCTTGTACACTTGCACAGAACATTACGGGCGTACTATGATACTCCTCTTCAGCGTAATTCATAATTAAGAATATTTCATAACTTCAGTTAATTCATGATTGTGTAATTTCAACCCTTGAGGATTGTTGTTCTGTGTAACTGACCCCGTTTGGGGATTTTGTTTTTCAGGTCTGGGCAAGGCAAAGGCACGGGGAGAACACGCTGACGTCGAGGAGTCCCAGTGATACTAGAAAGGGGCCCCAGTCTGTCCAGTCTGTTCAGTCATTCATGTTTTCTATATTTATTCCGCTGCAGACATTCCGTTTGAATACTCGTTTCATTCAGTGTTGTGTATTTTATCGTCACATAAGATACACATGTATTCTATTTTATCCTGGGTGTGTTGTATGAAACTCCTCATCGGAGTAATTGATGTTGTAATGTGGTTCGGTACTACATTTACCTGTGTAATTCATTCATTTTCATTCGCCTGGTGGGTCCCAGTCGGGGGTCCACGGCACTGTAATATCCGCCTAGTTTGAGGTGTTACAAGTCGGGTCTAGTTGGGTCGTACTTTTGTCGTGTCATTCGAGTTGTCGGTTGACAAGTGTTTGAGCTCTGGGTTTTTGTTGTTCACTCGGGCTTGTACGTTATGTGATTTACCAGTGTAGTACTGGGGTTGTTGTAAACTTTTCCAAATGGTGTTAACGTGATTCTCTGGAAAGAGATGTGCTGTGTTCTCGAGTTGAATTGATTTTGCAAAATGTGTGTTTTGTAAATGTCTGTGTCGAGTATTTTCTAGAGTCGAGACATGTGCCTGTATTACGGGGAATCGTCGGCTTCACGATCTGTAAGTATTTGGATTCTTGAATTGCATTGAGATTTATTGCCGTTCTAAGTTGATATGCTTTGAGATTCAGCAGAATATTATGCGTTACAGTATAAGGTGACAGGGTTGGGACAGGATTGATGATCTTGAGAAGTTATGAGTTTGGAAATCAATATGTCGGTTAATTTTTGGAACGGAGTTGTGCATTTGGGAGAAATGTTGTGGATAGTTGAGAAGAGCATGTAGTCATGTTAGTTCATATTGAGATATATGGAAATGTTTTTGAGCATTTGAAAATGATACTTTCCAATATGAATGTTTCACGGATGTTTTACGGAAAATGATTTTTGGGCCGAGACCCAATCGATTTTGAAATAGTTTTATAACTCAGGACTTGAGGTCCGAAAGGGGTTTTTCTACATTGTAAACTTCTTGTAATGCGGAACGAGATACGGGCTGAGACCCTAATGTTTCAAAAGGCTTTTATGTTTTCTTAAATCTCCCGAGACTTGTAAAACACTTTACCAATCATTTATCTATTTCGTTTCTGCCTGTCGCGGTTTTGATTTACTTGTTCAAATGAGACTTCTCGGGTAGTCTTTTGCTGTGTTGATTTGTTTCAATGTTTTGTCATAACATATTTGAGGTGATCCAGGATGGGTTAATGGTTACGTTGCGAGTCATATGTGGAAAAGGAGTTTTTGTCGGAGTCTATACATTAAGATTTTGGAACTTTATCGTGTGGTTTTCCGATGGAATATCAATGGAATTGGTGACGAACCGAATTGGTATACATGAGTATGGATGTAGTCGAGCATTTGCATAATTTCATTTTATTTAATCGTGTGTATTCGAAATGAATTGTTATCGAATACTTGGCATTAGCTAGCCGATTTCATTTTTCGAAAATTGATTTTGTGGTCTTACCAAAATTTATGTTTTGAGCTTTTAAATTTTTGAAAGAACTTTCGAAAATTTGTCTTCTTGACGAGACTATATGATTTCAAACTGGTTTTGAAAATAGGATTGATATACATACGCATTTAGTGCATAATGCATATCATGGTGAAGTTCTGAGTGAGACTCACAAACTGGATAATACATCAGTATGGTACGATGAAAAGAGATCCGAACTTTAGTATGGTAGTTTGGTTATCCAAGGATGATCGGTCAATTGACCAGATAAGAGAAATATGCTGCGCAGGATGTGATTTTGGAACTTTGGATTTTGTGAAACCGGGACATATGTGCTATGTGATTCCATTGGTATGGTAGTAGCACGATTTTACCATAATGATTTTTGAATGATTTCTTTGTAAGTGTAGATTTGGGGATGGTGAACCCATGCTGGTTGTTTTGGATATTGAGTGGTCGTTCCCACTCCATGTATGATTGGATATGTTCGTCGGTTTGTGATTGGTTGTTCGTATGCCGAGGGATATGTTCACCAGTTGGGTATGTTTATTGAGATCCACTGTATGTGATTGGTTTGTCATTTTGAGAATGTTATTCTTTCGTATATCCGTTTATGTGGTTCTGTATTGACCGTGTTGGAGCTTACCGTGTGAAGGTATTCTCGATTATCATCGATCGTTCGTTGGTCATATTGGAGTTTATCATGATGATGATATTCTCGATTGTGTTTTGACCTCTGGTTGGTCATATTGGAGTTTATCATGATGATGATATTCTCGATTGTGTTCTGACCTATGGTTGGTCATATTGGAGTTTATCATGTTGACGGTATTCTCGGTTGCGTTTTGACCTTTGGATTGGTCGTGTTAGAGTTTATCATGTCGATGATATTCTCGGTTAATTTATGGGTTGATCATTGCTGGTGATCATCTGAGCGTTCAGATTTTGTGTCGATATTTCGGGGTTTGTTGCTATTGTGTTGGGCAGTTGTTTCACATATGTATCGTGTATTATTGGTTTTATTGTAATTGGGACTTGATTGTACGATCAGGCAGACAAGGTTTGATACGGATATATTATTTCATCCGAAGACGATATATTTTTGTTGAGACTCATGGAATTGTGATTGTAAGCGTGTTAAGGCTTTACAGTGAAGCCACTTGCTAGTATCTCAGGAGATCGTCGACTTTGCGCATTTGTAAGTATGCTATTTTGGTTATTCGGCAATAATGATGATCGATCGTTGTCGTGATGGTTTCAGAATATTTTGGTTGAACGGTTTGTTTGTTTATTTATGATGGATTGCAAGTTTCGAGGACGAAACTTATTTTAAGTGGTGTAGTATGTAATATCCGGAATTTCTACTACTATTGTTTAACGTTATTTTATCCGAGTTATGTTGTATAGCGTGGAATCTGTACAGTATGGATAAAATAAATGAAGGACTGAGACATCTGTATTGGTATAATTGTCGTACTTGGTCGATAATTGCATTTGAGGATAGTGTGTATCCGATGAGAATATTATTGGAAGGAGTATACGTATTCAGTATGCCGTATGTTCATATCTAGCATGTTGAGACGTTGGACAAGGATAGCTGAAAATGGCTAAATATAGCCTTATTAGCGCATGCTAATAGTTAAGCATAGTGCACGCTATCGTGCAGGTTTAGCGCACGCTAAAGGCAAAGGATAGCGCACGCTAGTACAGACCAGATCAGAAGGAATCTATGTGTGGACCCGACCACTTTCGGCGCATGTGCCGACGAGGTCAACGGATGTTTGTTGTGAAGGGTTAGCGCACGCTAATGTATATTGTTAGCGCACGCTAACATCAGATCGGTCCAAAGGGAATCTTATCCTAGTCAGAGCTGTCGGCGTGTGGACCCGTCTTCGGAACATACAGACAAACGAGTCAACTATGAGTAGCGCACTCTATGATCGGACACTAGCGTACGCTAAATAGAAGAGATTACGTACGCTATTGCATGGGCATTGCGTACGTAAATCATTGTATGCAGTAAGGCAGTAGCCTCTGGACTGCGATAGCGCACGCTAACAAAGACAGTTAGCGCACGCTAATAATAGTCAGTATATATATGTGCAGTTCGCCATTATTCTTCATTTCGTCCATTCTTTCCTTGCAACCAATAGAGAGAGTTCTTAGAGAGATGTTTGAAGTTCCAAACACTGGATTATGGTGGAGTTGATCATCCATAACAATATCAAGCTTAGAAGTTAGTGAGAATGGATTCAACCTTGGAAATCAATCCATTCCTTCAAAGAGGTAATTACTCTTCACTTTGGGATTTCATTTTGGATTGTATATGATGTCCTTGAGTTGATAATCATCATGTATATGAGTTAACAAGTATGATTATGAAATTGGTTACCGAGTTATGTCGATGTTATTGTTGATATACGGGTATTGATGTGATTCGAATGATTTAGAATTGTGTTATTTATCTTCAAAGAGATATGTTGGCTAATGTCTTCCTTCAATTCGGGTCTTTGATGTTGTTGTTGTTGATATCACCTTCATATGATGATAGTTATGGTGTTGTTTATCTTCAAGAGATATGGCGATTTATGTCTCCCTTCATTTCGGATTTGATGTTAAGATGATATATGGATATATATGACTTGGGTGATTATTTACATGTTAGCATATCGGATTATGATGGTTGTCATGAACATGATTATGAAATCATCGTATTCTTGGTGTTCTTGGTATATATCACATCAAAGAGAAAGGATATATATTGGTTTGATTATAAACATGGATAAGATAATTGAAACTAACATTATGTTGATTTCAGTGATTGAGTTCGTATGATAAGATATGGATCATGATGATGAGATTGAACTTGGAAAGGTTGTGTTTGATCTTGGAGTATGGTTTTCGTTACATTCGTATCCGTAGTCGCAAAGTGTTAGTCAATGCTTGGAATGCATGCAACTATACAACATTAGTGCACGCTAAGCTTACTGGCTAGTGCGCGCTAACGGGAGCGACTTAGCGCACGCTACGTTATGTGTTTAACGTGCGCTAAGTAGGCAGACAGTACAGTATTTTCGTGTTGTGGTTATGAATTCATTATGGTTTGAATTGGATTGATCAGACTAGTGGTTAATCGAGATATTGTAGAACCGTTGGTTGTTGATTGGATTGTTGATTGTTATCGAACTTGTTGTTTATCGAATTACTGTAATAGGTTGAGAATATTGATCGGTGATTATAACCGTGTGTTGCGGTCGAGTTCGAATATGTTCGTGAATTGCATTGATCGGGGCCGAGGAACTTGTGGACGACAACAAGGAATTGGTAACGGCTTCATCGATATCGAGGTAAGTTATTACTTGCTCAGTTTATAATATTTAATGAATGGTTTCAGTTTCATTCGTTTATAATTCATATAGCAATGTCTATAATCGTAATCACATGAGATTTGGGATTATAGGTAGTATTCGAGTTTTGGGAATTAAATCATAATGTATATGATTTACATTTATTGTTGGTATACTTGGTATCGATGATACATTGTGGTATAGACGAAGACATGAATTATCTACCGTCCGTGATATTTTGGACCGTCGAGTATTGAGGATAATGGTTCGTGATGGTTTGGAAATCAAAATTGCTCTCGAAGGACTCGGGGCAAGCACTCTAATCATTTTTGTCATTTCGTGTCGATCATGTTGTGATACATTTGAGTATCGTTGTTGTCATGTATTGTGTATCATTGTTATATGCATTTGTGCATTGTTGTCATATGTCCACCTCATGTTGGTCCGACGGGATCATCGGGGGATCTATGCTAGCGTGCGCTGGATCATCGTACAGGTTTTTCCACCACGGTTGGTCTGACGGGATCATCGTGGGATCTAGGCAGTGAATGCCGGATCATCGGATTACCATATGTTGTTATTGTGCATATGTATATTATGGGTTTGCCATAAGTATACATTGTTGTTATTGATGTGAGTATATTGACGTTGTCATATGAGTATGCATTTGTAGGTCTTGTGTTAGGACCGTGTTCGTATGTGGTGTTGATCTGATCTTGGATTAGATTGGCGTGGTTTCGTTGTGGCATTTCATATCTTGAGGTATGTTCTGTATTTCCTTTGGTATTTGTCTTTTTATGGACAATCGATTATCGTGTTGGATTTGATGATGTTATTCCGATGGATCGAATTGGTTAGAGTTGGTATATTTCCGTATTGCGAGTTATGATGATGTTTTGAGAATTTTGGGTATTGCTTGAGGTACCGTATAGATGTTTTGTTTGAGTTCATTGTTTAATCGAGATTACGAGATGTGCATTGTGATAATGTTTATTCTGATGAGAATTATTCGAGTAAGTAAAGTTACGATGGTAAGATTACATTCGGTAGTATTCTTACTTAGTATCTCATTGGTAAGTAGTTATTGACGTGATGTGATGGTTATCATTGTTGGATATTATTGCTGACCCCGTCGTGGGCTTTCTTTTTAGGTTCTTGGAATATCAAGCTTGTAGCGGTCGTGGAGAGATGAGCTTCCCAGAGGATACTGGCTAGAGCATATATTTGTGTATTGAGTTTCCTGATCAGTTCTTGTATTCCGTTGCTAGAGTATTTTAATTGTTTGTCTTTTTCCGCTGCGTGAGTATTTATTGGCCTTTGGCATCTGGTAACTTAGGTTACTTTGGCAATCATTTTCTAAACTATTTTGTCGGTACGTGTAAGCGATATCTTAACGTATGTTTTTAAACCGTTGAGTTTTGGCATTTCGGGCCTTGTGATTTCAAATTAGATTTTACGACGGTTTTGATAAATGGATTTTATTAAGTCTTCGAATGTTTTAAATAGATAATACCGTCGTTAGCCTCTTGTGCGTTTGTAAATGTTTGCGAAAATTTCCTTCAGCCTTGTGGGTTCCATCTCGGAGCCCACGTCGCTGTAATATTCCTGGATGTATCTGGAGGTGTTACAACATGCACCATTATACATATCATATACTTGCATAAATATTTCAAATAAGAAATGAATTGACATTTTACCCACTTGTATGTGTCTTGTATGTTGAAAAGAACCTCTCTTCCTCTTTCTCTACATTTCGGCCCATGCATCATCACACCATGGATGATAATTTTATTTGCATATTAGGTATTAAGTTAGAAAGAGAGAAGGAATAAATATAAACCAAGTTTTAAGGTGTGGGTCTTACCTTTCTAGTTTCTCCTTGTTTCTTCTTCCTCTCCGTCTTCTTCTTCCTCTCCCTTTTTTTTCCTTCTCCTCTCTTCCTCACTTCAGCCTTCTCTCTCTCTTAGGAGTGCATATTTTTATGTTGTGAAATAGGGAATAAATTTTCAAGGTGGAAGTTTATATAGGTGGAGGTGAGTTGGTGAGGTGTGGTCAACTTAGCATGTAAGGGTAACAAGTGTCTTGAAAGAACTTAAAATTATGACAACTCAAAGTATTCCCTTCCCATTTTAATATAGGCCGATTTTATTTATGTATGTATACATATATGGTGTATTTTTGTTGAATTTGTTGAGTATTAGGTAGTATTTTTAAGTTGGATTGGGTTATGGGTGTTTTTGGGCTAGGTGTAGTATTTTAAGTGAATATGGTCTACTAACTAAGTGGCCTTAAGTCCATAATGACTTCAAGTCCAAAGTTTAATCATAGGCCTATTGATTAAGTTGTATCATCAAATAAATAGCCTATATAAATTTATTTGTGTATTTTTATTAATTAGAACGACGCGTCGCGATATGACTTAGTCAAACACAATCCGACAAGACAAGACTCAACAATACACGACCCAACCCACCAGCCTAGGTTTCAGCAACCTGAGCTTTGATACCATATTCTGTAATACCCCCAAACCACTCGGGAATATTACAGCACCGCAGACCCTCTCTGTGGAGATCTACCAGGCTAAATACATAAACAATACATCATATTATGAGCCGATATGGCTAAATAACGAACCATTAGACCGATTTGGTCTTTTACCATAATATACACATCAAACATACATAACTCTGCCTCGACTCATACTCATGCCAGGTTCAAATACACGAACCATATTTTACAACCAGGGGATATGACAGTGGAACATACATTACAATATGACTTAACCAGTATATTCAGAACTCGTCTTCATGTGATTGGTATTGTTCGTCTTCCATCATCCTTCGTACCGATCCTATGTTTAGCTCCCCAAGGACCTGCATATACTGGACACAATACAGACGTCCACCCCCGGATTACTCGAGGGTTAGCAAAATTCCCTTATTTTGCTAGTGCAAGTATAAAGTGCAAATACGAGCCATACACAGCATACTCCAAGACATAATAATCGTGAACATACTTCCCGAGATAATTCACTTGATTAAAACAGTTTGAACCATGAAAGGTAGGAATGAAATCATTATACATTTTGCAAAACATTTTAAGATCTCGGGAGTTTTAAAGACATTTGGGATTTAAGAATTCTCAATTTATCGGAAACCACTTAGGGACGCCGCCTAAAGATCATTTTCCAAAATACAAATCCGATAACCAAAACACGAGGTCCACAACCCAATCATACAATTCCGATCACAAAACACGGGGTCCACGACCCAATCATCCACATCCACATATTCCCAAGGATTATTCGCGTCCCGTGCTAACAAGCCACGAACCTCAGAGCCTCCTCGAGACATACCCGAGTGAATAACCCAATGAGAAACCACACAATATCACATATCACCATCGCAACAGTCATAAGAACCACAACATGACATACGTTCATAGTTATCACGGCATTGGGCTAGCAAGCCACGAACCTCGGAGCCTCCACGAGACCTACCCAGTTTGGACAACCCATGACATGTACATCACAGAACCAAACCACAACCATAAGTTACCCCGGCATCGGCCTAGCAAGCCACGAACCTCGGAGCCTCCACGAGACATACCCGGTTTGGATAACCCTATGGTCACTCCCGATCCATACTAGCAAGGACGGATCCCGGAGGTTCAACAAACCCTACCCGGTGGCACATCACTATACAATCATCACACAACAACAAGGAAGTACAATTTCCAAATAACACCGAACATCACAACTTCCTTACAAATGAGTCACAACTAATTTCACACAACATCACATATTAACCAAACGAGTATACGTACTAACACATAATCCTTGACAAGTGAAAGGAAAGACATACTATAATCACGTAATATGATTACAACACCCTTCACATACAACACTAATACACATATTCAGAAAAGTACATTTGTTCACAAAACATACGAGTTATCTTTGAAGGAAAACCTTTATCGAGAGTATACCGATCCTTTTGAAAGCTCATTAAAAACATTCAAATTGCACACATAGTCAATTACCAATCCTTACATCTACGAAACACGAAGTGTGTGGACAAGATACTTGCCTCGATACCACAAGCAACAGAACAACGAACGGACGCGGTCTAGCATCCCCTGAACTTATAAGAACAACCAATAACTAGACAGCCCCACGAACACTACGAGAATAACACCATCACGGATCAACAACACTAACCGGAGTCCGAATCAACACTATGAACAACAAGAGTCCAAGGGTTTGTTCCAAGGAAACCAAAAATCAAGTTCCGGATGAAATAAAATTGATAAACAAGTTTCCAATCCGGAGATCACGACCAAGACAACAAGAGTTATATAATCGATTCATTCACTTCGGATTAAATCAAGGAATCATGGAAAAATCCCTAAAAATGCACAACTAGGGTTCTAAGAAGGAAATACTTCGATCCGGAATGAAAATAAGTTAGATGATGTTGATAACATGAAGAAAACTCACCAAAAAGATGCTTGATGATGAAGATCGACCCATATCGCCCCTGGAACTCGTCCCGACGGTTAGAAACGAAAGAAATAGGAAATGAAGGAAAAAGAGGCTGCTGCCCAGTATTTATATTGAACAGTTATTAGCGTGCGCTAACCATGCTACATTAGCGCGCGCTAACGGGGTCAACTCTTCAGTACCTTCTGCCCAAAATGCTGTTAGCGTGCGCTAGTCGATAACCGTAGCGTGCGCTAACGCGTCACTCATCTAGTCCAGTGGCTTCTGGACAGTTCTGCACCTTCCAGGCAGCGTGCGCTTAGATAAACAATAGCGTGCGCTAAGACGGACGATAGCATGCGCTAAGACGGACGATAGCGTGCGCTAACTACCAACCTTTGCGTGCGCTATCGAGACTCCAGTCACAGTCCAATAGCTCCTGGACTGCCTCTGAACTGCCAGTTAGCGTGCGCTAACTGGAGGATAGCGTGCGCTATCAATACATAAATAGCGCGCTCTATGAAGAAACGAAGCGTGCGCTACACCTGGTGCACAGGTTATAAAATTGCACTGAAATCCAACGCAACAACGATCCGAAAGAAGACGACAAATAATGAAGCACGACATACAATCTACACGACTTACGCAACGACAAGTCGTACCCGATGGACGCCACAATGCGGTACATCATACCGTACACAATATAGGGAAAATTCCAAATAATCATTAACGGATTAAAATTACCAGAACAACCGACAATATTCCAAAGTAACCGGAAACAAAAATCCCGGGTATTACACTCTACCCCACTAAAAATAAGTTTCGTCCCAAAACTTAAATCATGATACAATCTACGTAAGGCAATCTCAGATAACACACGTTATCTGTTGCTGACAACACACAACGAACCCCATGTAGTACAGAACTACTACAATACGATTCGCTACGCTAGAGCAATAACAAAATGCAACGAACAAAAGTCATTACGGTTGACTAATCCGAATAGAATAACAACTAAAACATGAGTCTAACGCTGAACAAGCATGAAATTTCGAATGTCAGTCTAATCCGAGATCAGATCAATACAACATACGGACATGGTCCTAACACAAGACCTACAATGCATACTCACATGACGACATCAATATGCCCACAACAATAACAACAATGTATACTCAATGGAAATCCGATGATCCAGCGCACAAAGCATAGATCCCAAAATGACCCTAATAGATCAACACGAGGTAGCTAACCAATAATATACACATGCGCAACAAAAACACGTGGTAATCTAACGATCCAGCGCACACAGCATACATTCCCATGATGATCCCGTCGGACCAACGCATGGTGGAAATACCTGTCCAACGATCCAGCGCACACAGCTGTAGATTCCCATGATGATCCCGTCGGACCAACGCATGGTGGACATACGACAACAATGCACAACTGCATAATAACAACAATACACAAATGCATAACAACAACAATACACGAATGTATCCCGAGTCATTCGAGAGTAATCTCGATGTCAAAACCATCACTGATAATTTCCTCAATATCCGACGATCCAAAAGTACCACGGACTGTAGATAACTCATATCCTCACATTTACCACAATATATCCTTGATACCCAAATATACCAATAACGAATGGAAATCACATACATTGTGATTTAACTCCCGAAAATCGGAAAACAACATACAATCCAAATCTCTAGGCTTCACAATAACATTGCTATACGAATCATTCTAATCGACGATCAATCCTCACAACCTATTGTAATAATCGATAAACAACAAGTTCGATAACAATCAACAATCGATATAACCAATCAACAAACCCATCGGTTCCACAATACCTCGATTAAATAGAAATCCAAACAACCTAAATCAATCAACCACGAATCTACAACCACAATACGATTCCATAATTCGATAATCATACCATTAATCAATTAAACCCGATAACCAGGATTATAACATACTCAATTCCGAAATCAATCTCATATACAATTCAAGAGTTCCTCAAGAACGTGAATTATTCCGTAAGCACATCCGATTAACATCACTTGTTCATAATCACCAAAACAACATAGTCCAATATGTTATCTAACCTCTAACCTAATTACATTTCACTCATAACCCGATCAATACACACATATCATCATCTTCTTCGACATGCATTATTCATAACACCAAGAATCATAGCAATACTACCATAATCGTCATCATACGAAGTAAACAACGACACTAACATCAAGAGTCCGAAATGAAGAAAGGAATTACATCAACATACCCCTTCAACACAATCCAAAACCACTACAATCATATCAATACCCATATATCAATAACAACATCAACATGATTTGGAAATCTACCTTACAAGCACTTTTGAACGAATCACAACTTTTACAACATGAATAACCTTAACCAATATCTTTAATCTCTTGTCATAATTCCATTTATTCATGTATAACATCATAATAACAATAAGGTAGATCAACATGCTTCCTAACATGTAAACATCATTCCAAAAACCGAGCTACAATCAGAGGGATATGAATGTTACCTGATGTTGAAGAATTACGATGAAGAACAATCGAACTCCTTCCAATAGTCATTATCAACTCTAAGAACAACTCCAATTTATGCTCCCCAAGCTCATTACCGAGTTAGAAGAGTCACCATCGGCCTCGGAGGGTTGAAGGACGAAGAAAAAAGGTGGAACTCCTCAAAATAGCAAAATGACGGAGTCTCACATTTATAAGCTTTCACGCATTACGTACGTTACGTACCTCTTAACGTACGTAACGTACGTTATCCATCTTTGATAGCGTACGTAACGACAATCCAGAGCCCGCTGCCTTATTTCGTACCATGTATTACGTACGTAAGGTCTATGCCATAACGTACGTAATATAGACATTGACTTGCTATAGTGCGATGCTCTTTTAACGTACGTAATGGGGCTATCCATAACGTATGTAAGGCCCTGCGTTGACTCGCATGTCCACATATGCGCCGAAAGTTGCCGACCATGGGACCCATTTTCCGATTCTCTACATAACGTACGTTATGTACTCTACGTAACGTACGTTATAGTTGTCTCTTAACGTACATAAGCTCCTATGCTTAACGTACGTTATGCTTGTAAAGTCCTCTGATCAGACAGTCATCTCACCTGATACTGTAATGCACGTAATGCATAGCACATAACGTACGTTACCCTTACCACCATAACGTACGTAAGCTCTTCAACTTAACGTACGTAATGGCTCCTGCACTTAGCCAAAAATAGCTGCTCCTGCCTGTCGTCTGAACATACCAAACTTATACACGACATACTGAATATATATACTCGTCCCACTAACATTTTCACATGATATACCTGATATCAAAGTTAAACAATCTGATACACGATACCATCAAATGCAGTTGTCGACCAAGTGCGACAATTATACGAATAAAACTATCTCAGTCCTTTAATTATCTTATCCATACTTTACAGATTCCACACTGTACAATATAACTCAGATAAAATAACATTAAACAACCGTAGTAGAAATTCAGGATATTACACAATCAAGAACCCGTGGATGCCTTATGAGTCGCGAAACTTCTTAAAAACCTTGTTCACAGAAGTACCTCATACTCAGCTTTAAAGACAAGAGTGTTGTCTTCTCCAACTTCAAGAGCTTCTCAGAATATGATCTTTGAAACTTTGCTCTTCACGATGCTATAGTTCTTTTGATAGATTTGATTGCTTAGATTGCTTGTAAGTATTGTTCGCATCGTACTTTGCTCAATTCTGATCTGCAGATATTTATAGTACGATTCTTTGAGCTTCCTTCATAGCCATTGCATCTACTGTAACAAATCCATCCGTTGAAGAGTGGACTTCTTTCTTTATCTTATCATTCCATTGCATGACTTGATTCCCTTTTCAATTCCAACTGTTTGAAAGAATTCTTTTGGTCGCGCCGCTTTTCTTGATTTGTATATTCATAAGCTTCAGTTACGTGGATCTCAAGGAATATTTTATTCCTAAATTTCCGGGAATCTTTTCAGTTTGTCTCCTTACGTCTGTATGTTGATTTCCGTTATTGTTGACTTCAACGCTTGCTGATGTGGACTGAGTTCCTTAAACTTGGCTGATATCTTGTCTGAAAAACTTCAGTGATATGACTTGGTCAGACTAGCCAGATGTGCGGTCAACCCTCTCTGATGTAAAACTTCTCTGATATAACTTTGTAAAAGTTCTCTGATATGATGAGGTGAAGTCCTATGATCTGGTGATTAACTCCTCTATGATCTGATGGTATTCTCTGATCTGATGAATGTTCTCTGATCTGATGAATGTTCTCTAATCTGATGAATGTTCTCTGATCTGGTGGTCAAACTTCAGCTGACACTTGTGTTGACCAGACCTCGTCTGATATTAAGTTGTCTGCGGTCAAACTTCTTTGATAATTTCCGTTGACCAAAACTCGGCTGATAACTAACTTATCTAATATCTAGACAGTTCTATACTTAGCCGATTTTTAACTAAACAACTTCAGATCAATCTTAGCCTACATCGATGGCTCTTAGAAGATACTCGTTTGGTTCTTCTTTACAATGCCAAGTATTTAGAGTATACATTCGAATAAATCATAAGTACAGGGATGACATCATCAAAATCTTAACGAGTATTCCTAAGAAAGCATCTAATTTCTTGGCCACCTTACTCTTTAGAAACATAAGAGCCTTGCCCTTGTCTTTTTGTACGCCCCATTTGGGCTTGAACTTCTTCTTGCTCTTCTTCTTATTATTTTTGGACCTCCGGGACCAGAAGAAATTACAAGTGCAGTTTTCTTTGGCCTAGTCTTCATTTGAGACAGTTGCATACTCAGTTTATTCATTAGCACAACTAAGTTGCAAGAAATCACATTGCAGTTGAAGTTCATTACAAACTGAGAGAAGGAGTCAAGAAGAGATTGCAGGATAAGGTCGGTCTGGAGAAAAGCATGCATCCAAAATCAAGAGCCTCCAATCTCTCGATTATAGATATTATTTTGAGAACATGATCCCCAACTTTCTCAACTTCCTTCATATGAGCACCAAACAACTACTTCGATATCTCATACCGAGCAGTTTGGTTGCGCTCCCCATAGAGTTCACTAAGATGTGCCAGAATCGCCCTTGCAGAGGGAATATTTTCATGGGCTCTTTTAAGCTCATTATTCATTGAGGCCATCATGAAACCTCGAACACTGACATCATCTTTAACCCATTTCTCATGGGCTTCAACATCTTCTTTACTAGCCCTGGTTCGTGCAGGAGCCGATTGTCACACCCTTAAAACCAACCGGGAATATTACAGCGCCATGTGCCCCGCACCGGAACCCACAAGGCTAAAACTCATTCCCACAATCGTTTTAAACACGCCAAGAGGCCAAAGACGGTAATATATTTCAAATACTCAAATAGTCTCCAAAAATCTATTTTTCAAATACCGCCATAAAACTCCATTTGAAAGTACAAGGCAAAAATGCCAAAACTTGATAATTTCAAAACGTACGTTAAGTCACCACTTACACGTACAGATAAAATAGTTAAAGAAAAAAGGTTTTACAAAATAAACCCAAGTTTGTAAAGTACCAAAAAGGCCATTGTAAAAGTATACAGGAGATGATCAAATACCGGAAAGCCATTTAAAATACACACGCAGCAGATATAAACATAGTTAAAAATACATTTGCAGCGGAATATAACGAACAGTAAGATACTCGGTTCCCAAATACATGTCATAGCCAGTATCACCTGGGAAGCTCATCCCTTCACGACCGCTACTAGCTCAATCTCCGAGTACCTAAAAATAAAGCCCACGACGGGGTCAACCACAATACTCAACAATGATAACGATCACATAAATAATTACATACCAATGTAATTACAAAGTAAGAATACTACAAATGTAATCTTACCGTCATAACCTTACCGACTCGTGATAACCCATATCAACCCAGTACTTACCGTAATTCACATATCGCATTCTCAAATGTCGAAATGAACTCAACTACAACCATCTGTACTATATTCAATAAATATCAAGAATTCTCAAAACATCATCATAACTAATAAGTGTGGAATAATCCATCCGTGCCAAATACTGTCCGTCGGATCGCACAATCAGATACCAATACTGATAAGAACCAAATATACACAATACATCTGTAGGCCAATGACAGCAAAACCACAAAACATCGACACAAATTCCGAACGCTCATACGATCAATAACCATGATCAACCAAAACATCAACCGAGAATGTCATCAACATGATAAACTCCAATACAACCAATCAAAGGTCAAAACACAACAGAGAATATCATCAACATGATAAATTCCAAACAAGACCAACGAAGAACCACAGTGCCAAATATTCGAGAGAATAAAATTCCCAAAACGACATACAAATCACATATAATGGATCTCAAAGAAACAAACCCGACTGTCAAACATACCCCTCGGG
This sequence comes from Orobanche coerulescens, assembly GCA_033398695.1. Classification (NCBI taxonomy): domain Eukaryota; kingdom Viridiplantae; phylum Streptophyta; class Magnoliopsida; order Lamiales; family Orobanchaceae; genus Orobanche; species Orobanche coerulescens. Next base: position 40,449,171 of record CM065816.1, on the reverse strand, counting down.
CGTATGAACAACCAGTCGCAAGCCGCCGAACATACCCAATCATATATGGAGTATGAATGACCAATCATTATGGCTCAAGATGGACGTCACAGTACGCCCGATCCGGAAATGTGTCTGTGCACAAGCCACCAACGGGTATCGATCGAATACACGTGTGGTACTCAAACTTGCCATTGTCCCGACAATTTACATTTATAATATCATTGCTATATGAATTATAAATGAAATGAAATCAATACCATTCATTAAATATTATGAACTGAACAAGTATAACTTGCCTCAAATACTGATACGCCAACAAGTCAATTCGGGTACACAAGTACTCAAACTTGGTAGTTCTTCAATCACGACCTAAACAATATTAATCTATCCAAATATCAATAAACATGAAATCAGTATCCTCGATTATATCAATACCGAATTCAAACAACAACATCCGAATTACTACGACCAATTAACAAGAATAATCCCTTTATTCAACATACACTTCTTTCCAATTTTCCCATAATTCCGCAAAATCCATATATCAATTCAATAAGCCAAATATACAAACTTAACTAAAATATTCCAATGAATATCTCTCTCAAATATTTAATCAAACACTTTGAAGTCTTAATTCAATGGTATATTCGAATCATCATTAATAAACACCAACCACGTCAAGAACACGAAGAAGATCATCATAACCATATATATCCTTCAACGTAATACGATTCTAACCCTCGATACGAACTAAACAACCCCAATATACGAAGATTCTTCAAACATTCAAAAATGTGGAAATTCAAACCAATTACCTCAATCCAGCAAAAGAATCAAGAATGATGTTAGAATCCTTGTTCCAAACATTTCTAGCTGTAAACACTTGACAAACCAACTCAAAATATGAGATTTAGGGGTTAAAATTTGAGTTTGGGTGCCTTGGGGTGAAAGGGGATCGGGTAGGAAGGGTTGGGAAATGAAATTTCCGATTGTTGAATATATTTATACGTCCAAGCATGTTAACCTACGTAACTTACATCATAACGTACGTAATATGTTCTCCAAATATAGATAGTATAGGTTTTTCCATTCTGGTCATAACTCACTCATCCAGACTCCGATTAACTCACCGTTTGAACCATTAGAAAGCAAACTCGATGATATATCATACTGTTATGTTTCAGAATTTTTGAACTTTCCAAGAATTGGTGGTAATTTTGTAACACCCCCAAATCCTATTGGGTTATTACAGTGCCGTGGACCCCACGCCAGGAGATCCACCAGGCGAACATGACTAAAATACACTAAATTAAACAACAAGGGAAAATCATAGTCCCTACCATGATATCCGACACAATATTCCGATAAGGAATTTCAACGACAACGATGGGCCTACATGGCCAAGAGTAAAAATACAACATCCACGAGCATCTGCTCGGGTAATACAAAATGACAATGACTGACAAACTGGATAACACTCCAACCGACTGACCAACATGAACAACTCGGACTAGTATCGCTCGAATGCCTCGTCGCCATCATCATGCCCCTGTGTCTCAACTCTCTCCTCGCAAGCACCTAAACCATGAAAAACATGTTCCGCCCCCACGGGGTCAGTCATCCAGATAATGAACATCAAATACATGTATAACATGATATGCATCCAAAGGCAGAATGAAACGGTACAATGATGATAATAATACGAGATGCTCACAAACCAAGGTAAGAACCGAGCATTTGTGAAATACTATGCCCACGGCATACTATTAATACCTGTTCGACAGGTTAGAACATAAATGCCCAACGGCGAATCATAATCACAGAATACCACAATGAATTAAACGACATGAACCAAACCAGAACTGAATTTAATATGAATCATAATGCCCAAAGGCTCCAATGAAAATACCAAGACATTACAAAAGGCCTGAAAGTCGTTCAACGGAAGTTAACAAATATCACAAACACCTGAAGTCAAAACAGCCCGAAGCTGTATCAATGAGGGACGAAGCCACGGCACGAAGCCGTATCACAATAAGGGCCGAAGCCACGGAAACCAGCCGTATCACAATTAGGGCCGAAGCCACGGCATCCATCCGTATCACAATTAGGGCCGAAGCCACGGCACGAAGCCGTAGCCGAAGCCACGGCACGAAGCCGTATCACAATTAGGGCCGAAGCCACGGCACGAAGCCGTATCACAATTAATGATAGTGTGCTGCCTTGAGTCGGCCAACACGATGACAGTAACACACGGATAGACACCGTCCTTGACAATCCCAATTTAACACCTCGATTGCCTTAGGATGGCCAACCGATAACAATGATGCAGCGGATGATTCCATGAATGATTAAGCACTTCGATTGTCTTAGAATGGCCAATCGCTACGAATGATACGATGAATGATTAAAATACCTCGATTGCCTTAGAACGGTCAATCGATAACAATGAGATGGTGAATAATTGAACATTTCGATTTGCACGAGAACGGCCAATCGATGACAATGATACGAAGGATGCCTCGGCACCTTTAATCGGTGACCAACGACGAAGATGAGAAATGAATAAGCCAATGCCTTAATTCGGCCAATACGGTTTTAATGACAACCCCCAACATGAATAACGATGATCTGAACGATGTCTTAGATTGACATCAATATTAACAACAATCGATACATCGATGCCGCGAGCCGGCTATCGACAATGACATTAATAACGAGTATCACAATGCCTTGAATCGGCCGTTAATGAACAACAATAAACATTTGGCATAATTGCCGAAAGGTATCGTATCGAACGATCTCTTAATATCAACGAATTCATGAAGAGACTAAGTCTCGGAATGATACACACATTCATACACATATATGATGACATTAATCTCATTGACTAGTACAAGTATAAAACTTGCCTCAAACCGAAGGCGAGAAGGTACTTCCACGATCAATGTCCTTAATGAAATTATCGGCCGCTCGAACAACCTTGAACAACACAAATACCAACAATTCTCTTAATACACGAATCAAGCATGATGACAACCAACTCAAAAGTCGATACAACAATACCCGAAACTCATTGGGGCATTTAAACAAACGCGTTGTAAACAATCTCCAATTGTTTACAACCAAAACTCAATTACATCCGAAACCAACTTCCAATGAATGATTCAAACCCACAAAACCTCATGAATACTATCAATAATCCAATAGGAATACTTAGAACGATATTTCAACAACATTTGTTCGAAAACCCCCAAAATTCCAAAGTCAACCCGTAAGGGTTCTTGAACAATTCCTCAATTATTCACAAATTCCGAAAATTACACCAATGAATCCGTAGAAATACATGTATCCAAGATAGATAATCCATATCTAACATATTCCAACATAATATCGATTTAACACCAGGAGATCGAAAGCAAAACACCCAAGATCCGAAATTCTAGATCCAAGAATCATTACCTTGATTTGGAGTGATGAAACTGATTTAGATGATGATTAATCCAACTTAGGAGCTTGAAGATGATGCTAGATGATTGCAGCTCGAAAAGACCTTTCCGAATCGCCCAAGCTCGTCCGAAATGGTTGAGAAATGAAGAAATGACGAAGGTTGGACTGAACTGCCTTATTTATACTGTCCCAGCTTAGCGCACGCTATGACTTGATATTTAGCATGCGCTAGCGGTTTACTGGGCAGTCCAGTGAGGTCTGAAATGCCTCGTTAGCGTGCGCTACGACTTGGTAGCATGCGCTAACACCTTACCGATAGCGTGCGTTATCCCAAATTGTTAGCGTGCGCTACTGATGTCTGATACTCAAAAACTGAAGTCCCAGAACCTACTGTCCTCTGCCTTGCACGAGTTAGCGTGCGCTACTAATGTGACTTAGCGTGCGTTACTAGCACAGTTAGCGTACGCTACTTACCACTCGTAGCGTGCGCTACGAATTTCCCAAATCAGCCCAGTACCTTCTGGACTCCCTGCCTCTATTGCGCTAGCGTGCGTTAATACTGAATTATAGCGTGCGTCACCTGCACCTCATTAGCGCGCGCTAACTAGAATATGTAGCGTGCGCTACCTCTTAAACTGAAAACCAAAATGTGATGGTGATGACAATAATCTCGGCTCGATCTCAAACAGTGATGAATGACGAAAAGCAACTGATACGCGATTCCGAGGTACACCGAACGATGGTTACAACTGAATGAATATGAGTGATGAATGGGTATTACTGAGTGAAAAAAAAATTATGAGTGACAGTTACTGAGTGATGATAAATGAATTCACAACCGGGTATTACATACTCCCCCCCTTAAAAAGAGTTTCGTCCTCGAAACTAAGGGTAAACAACTTGGGATATGAACTATCCATTATGGTCTGAAAACAATAATGCCCAAATAGTCCTCGGGACCCACTCAATCGCACATCTAAGTCCCCAAGACTTGACGTCTCGAATCACAGTGAACGATTTCCCAAATCATCACGAAATCTTGAGTACAACGCCAAAGGGGCGAACTCTCAGCAGTTGACCCAAATCTCAAGATTCTCGAATATGATCATAATAAAACAGATCAACAATAAATGATCCACAGTCACGATACATTATTACGGATAGATTTACACAGTCATCCAAAAACAAGGTTACATCTCAAATGTACCCAACATCGATATCCTTCCATATCGTCGATCTCCTCTATCTCAACGATTTAAGGTATATCCGAAGATCAACTCGCCGCTAAATATGATCTCAGAAGGTCACGAGAATGAAACTGACTAAAATGAGTGATGAATAATAAATGACTATAAATCCGACCAGGATTAAGAATGACTCACCAAGGTGAATTAATAACGTCATGAGTGATAGATCAAGTGAAATTATTGGAACCATTGTTCCTCGTGAATTAAATGATTAATTTCATGATGACAAGTCTCAACATGATTGATGCATGATGAATGAGTTATATGAATGAATGAACGACAACGAAATGAATGATTACACTATTAACGAACAAGAATTAACTTGTTCAAACCGGTGATGAATGTCCTTACCTTTGGCCCTCGAGGCCTGATAGGGTCCCTTGGATGATGCACGGGCTGGAGTAACGAAGTCTCTCGAGGCCCTTGAGATCTCTTGAGATTTACTGGCGCTAGAACCCCTGCAGTATTTCTGAAGGTGTCCATGTCTCCCACACAGAAAACAAACAATAGATGGCACCGTACACCGAGTACTAACGTGACCTGCTGAATCACAGTTAAAGCAAACAACAGTCGAACTTGTCGCCTGAGAGGAAGATGCTATCCCAGCACGAAGACGACTAGAAAACGACCCCTTGGACGTCGGAGCCCGATGTCCCTCTGAACGAGCCAACATTCTAGTCCTCTCACCCGAAGAAACTGAAGAATGCTTCTGAGTAAGATCCTTGATCAAAAGCTCTGCTCCAAGAGCCTTCCCGATGAACTCACTAAGTGAATTACAATTGTGATTGAACAACTGCATCCTCAACTGCGGATTTAGCCTCTTGCTAAAATACTTAATTTTATCCGCCTCAGTACGGATAATTGTGAAAAAGCAAGTAGTCCTGAAACTTCTCGGCAATGACAATAACACCCTCGTCCTCGGATTTGGGGTTCAAAACTTGACAACTTGGCTTCACGAAGTGGAGCAGGTAATACCTCTCTAACATGAGAGTCTTGAACTCACTCCAAATACAATCACGATCGATGGGTTTCACGAAAGCCACCACGAATAAGTGCCTTACTCAAGTAATAAGCCGCTCGCCACTTTACTCTCTTAGGACCTTTGAACCATGTCGAAGAGTTTATCAAAATGCTCGAGCCAATGAACAATATCGGTTGGTTCGAACCCTCAAAAGTAGGCGGCATCGGCGAGAGATATCGCCAACAATCGATTCACTCCTCCGGTCTGTCCATGAAATGGCACTGCATCCTCACATTGCGGTGGACCACGAACCATCGAGGTCTGCATGGTCTCCACTATCCGCGTCATCTGAGTCATCTGGGCCATCATGCCCTGCATAAATATGAATGGGTCAAACTGAACACCTTCCGAGTGAGATGCCTCTCGGGTACGACTCCCTGACAGTGAATGATTATCTGCTGATGAATGAGTAGCCTCGCTATTTGATGAATTAATGATATCCCTCGCGTTCGTGTGGGCATGCACACGAGATCCCGGGTTCCGGCCCACACCGCGGCCTCTTCCCCTGCGTCCTCTGACAGCTCTATCTATACTGAAGTAGGAAAGTCACATGATGATTATAGATTCCGCATGAATATCGCATTATGATTACGTTACAGAGTGACAATAATGAGCATACACGCTCTCGCACAATGAATGCATTAATGATTTAATGAAATGATCGTCGACATTACGTCAGAGTATGATAAGATCGTATGAAACATCAAATGAGGTAACATGGTTGCCTGATGAAATTCCTGAAATGATTACCTTGAACAAGTTAACAAGGTTGAAAATTCGATCCTCAAGATCAACAACTGAACCGTGAGATGGGCTGAATGATTAATGAATTACCTGAACAATGAGATCGACTGAGTGATGAATGAATTATCTGAGTGATGATATTGACTGAGTGATGAATGAATTAACTGACTGATGAATGAATTATCTGAGTAATGATATTGACTGAGTGAGGAATGAATTAACTGAGTGATGGATGAATTATCTTAGTGATGATATTGACTGAGTGATGAATGAATTAACTGAGTGATGAATGAATTATCTGAGTGATGTTATTAACTGAGTGATGAATGAATTAACTGAGTGATGAATGAATTATCTGAGTGATGTTATTAACTGAGTGATGAATGAATTAACTGAGTGATGAATGAATTATCTGAGTGATGTTATTGACTGAGTGATGAATGAATTAACTGAATGATGAGATCAAAATGATGATTGAGAATTATTAACTGATAAATGAGTTGATCCTTAATGCTTACACAAGTCACACGTGCTCCAAAACAATTAGTCATGAATCAATCATAACACTAATATCACATATAGGTTTCAGCAAAGCATGAACAATTAATGACATGATGAATGTATGAACACAAAGAGAATCGAGTCCTTACACAGGTCATACGAAGCTTCGAGGTCTCGCGATACTAGTCTTCACTGACGACGACTCGATGAATGAATGACTCGTGCAGTCGCACTAATATTACGACTCACAAAACCCGACTGACTAGATTGTCATAACCTAACAGTCCCACTACTACCACGTCGGTAGGACCACATAACTCACATCTCAGGGTATTTCACAACCCAAAGCTCTGATACCATTTCTGTAACACCCCCAAATCCTATTGGGTTATTACAATGCCGTGGACCCCACGCCAGGAGATCCACCAGGCGAACATGACTAAAATACACTAAATTAAACAACAAGGGAAAATCATAGTCCCTACCATGATATCCGACACAATATTCCGATAAGGAATTTCAACGATAACGATGGGCCTACATGGCCAAGAGTAAAAATACAACATCCACGAGCATCTGCTCGGGTAATACAAAATGACAATGACTGACAAACTGGAGAACACTCCAACCGACTGACCAATATGAACAACTCGGACTAGTATCGCTCGAATGCCTCATCGCCATCATCATGCCCCTGTGTCTCAACTCTCTCCTCGCAAGCACCTAAAACATGAAAAACATGTTCCGCCCCCACGGGGTCAGTTATCCAGATAATGAACATCAAATACATGTATAACATGATATGCATCCAAAGGCAGAATGAAACGGTACAATGATGATAATAATACGAGATGCTCCCAAACCAAGGTAAGAACCGAGCATTCGTGAAATACTATGCCCACGGCATACTATTAATACCTGTTCGACAGGTTAGAACATAAATGCCCAACGGCGAATCATAATCACAGAATACCACAATGAATTAAACGACATGAACCAAACCAGAACTGAATTTAATATGAATCATAATGCCCAAAGGCTCCAATGAAAATACCAAGACATTACAAAAGGCCTGAAAGTCGTTCAGCGGAAGTTAACAAATATCACAAACACCTGAAGTCAAAACAGCCCGAAGCTGTATCAATGAGGGCCGAAGCCACGGCACGAAGCCGTATCACAATAAGGGCCGAAGCCACGGCATCCAGCCGTATCACAATTAGGGCCGAAGCCACGGCATCCAGCCGTATCACAATTAGGGCCGAAGCCACGGCACGAAGCCGTATCACAATTAGGGCCGAAGCCACGGCACGAAGCCGTATCACAATTAGGGCCGAAGCCACGGCACGAAGCCGTATCACAATTAATGATAGTGTGCTGCCTTGAGTCGGCCAACACGATGACAGTAACACACGGATAGACACCGTCCTTGACAGTCCCAATTTAACACCTCGATTGCCTTAGGATGGCCAACCGATAACAATGATGCAGCGGATGATTCCATGAATGATTAAGCACTTCGATTGGCTTAGAATGGCCAATCGCTATGAATGATACGATGAATGATTAAAATACCTCGATTGCCTTAGAACGGTCAATCGATAACAATGAGATGGTGAATAATTGAACATTTCGATTTGCCTGAGAACGGCCAATCGATGACAATGATACGAAGGATGCCTCGGCACCTTTAATCGGTGACCAACGACGAAGATGAGAAATGAATAAGCCAATGCCTTAATTCGGCCAATACGGTTTTAATGACAACCCCCAACATGAATAACGATGATCTGAACGATGTCTTAGATTGACATCAATATTAACAACAATCGATACATCGATGCCGCGAGCCGGCTATCGACAATGACATTAATAACGAGTATCACAATGCCTTGAATCGGCCGTTAATGAACAACAATAAACATTTTGCATAATTGCCGAAAGGTATCGTATCGAACGATCTCTTAATATCAACGAATTCATGAAGAGACTAAGTCTCGGAATGATACACACATTCATACACATATATGATGACATTAATCTCATTGACTAGTACAAGTATAAAACTTGCCTCAAACCGAAGGCGAGAAGGTACTTCCACGATCAACGTCCTTAATGAAATTATCGGCCTCTCGAACAACCTTGAACAACACAAATACCAACAATTCTCTTAATACACGAATCAAGCATGATGACAACCAACTCAAAAGTCGATACAACAATACCCGAAACTCATTGGGGCATTTAAACAAACGCATTGTAAACAATCTCCAATTGTTTACAACCAAAACTCAATTACATCCGAAACCAACTTCCAATGAATGATTTCAAACCCATAAAACCTCATGAATACTATCAATAATCAAATAGGAATACTTAGAACGATATTTCAACAACATTTGTTCGAAAACCCCCAAAATTTCAAAGTCAACCCCCAAGGGTTCTTGAACAATTCCTCAATTATTCACAAATTCCGAAAATTACACCAATGAATCCGTAGAAATACATGTATCCAAGATAGATAATCCATATCTAACATATTCCAACATAATATCGATTTAACACGAAGAGATCGAAAGCAAAACACCCAAGATCCGAAATTCTAGATCCAAGAATCATTACCTTGATTTGGAGTGATGAAACTGATTTAGATGATGATTAATCCAACTTAGGAGCTTGAAGATGATGCTAGATGATTGCAGCTCGAAAAGACCTTTCCGAATCGCCCAAGCTCGTCCGAAATGGTTGAGAAATGAAGAAATGACGAAGGTTGGACTGAACTGCCTTATTTATACTGTCCCAGCCTAGCGCACGCTATGACTTGATATTTAGCGTGCGCTAGCGGTTTACTGGGCAGTCCAGTGAGGTCTGAAATGCCTCGTTAGCGTGCGCTACGACTTGGTAGCGTGCGCTAACACCTTACCGATAGCGTGCGTTATCCCAAATTGTTAGCGTGCGCTACTGATGTCTGATACTCAAAAACTGAAGTCCCAGAACCTACTGTCCTCTGCCTTGCACGAGTTAGCGTGCGCTACTAATGTGACTTAGCATGCGTTACTAGCACAGTTAGCGTACGCTACTTACCACTCGTAGCGTGCGCTACGAATTTCCCAAATCAGCCCAGTACCTTCTGGACTGCCTACCTCTATTGCGCTAGCGTGCGTTAATACTGAATTATAGCGTGCATCACCTGCACCTCATTAGCGCGCGCTAACTAGAATATGTAGCGTGCACTACCTCTTAAACTGAAAACCAAAATGTGATGATGATGACAATAATCTCGGCTCGATCTCAAACAGTGATGAATGACGAAAAGCAACTGATACGCGATTCCAAGGTACACCGAACGATGGTTACAACTGAATGAATATGAGTGATGAATGGGTATTACTGAGTGAAAAAAAATTATGAGTGACAGTTACTGAGTGATGATAAATGAATTCACAACCGGGTATTACAAATTTTTCAAATTCGAACCTTATACACGAGACTTTCCAAAAAAAATTGTCCAAATCTTATTTCCTCTAACACTTCAACATATAATCATCTTAATCATGTCATATACACCAAGAACTTATTCAATAACATGAGTTAATCCATAACCCTATTCAATTAATATTACTTTGTTCATATTCATCAAAACAACATAATCCAATATGTGTTTTAACATATAAACCACCATCTTAACTCATAGTCTAACATATATCAACATATCATCATTTTCTCAACACAAACTCAATGAAACCCCAATAATATTAACAATACTTCCGTAATCTATCATCATACGAAGGAAACATCAACAACAACATCTAGAATCCGAAGGTAAAGGGAGGGATAAACCAACATACCTCTTGAAGATGAACAACACAATCGAACACCATAAGAATCAACAATAACTCCATACCTCAAGATCCAAATCCTTGTCCTCAAGCTTATAATCGATTTATAAAAGCCAAAATCGGCCTCCGATGGATGAAGAACGAATAAACTAAGTGAAACTTCTCAAAATGCCAAAGTGACGGAGGCCTCACATTTTTAATAACTTCAGTCTTTACGTACGTTACCTGATCCACCTAACATACGTAACGCACCTTACGTACGTTATCCAACCTTGGTAGCGTACGTAATACTAATCCAAAGGCCACTGCCTCAATTCGTGTCATGTCTTATGTACGTAAGGCCTATGCCATAGCGTACGTAATACAGACGTTGACTTGCTACAGGATGCACCCTTAACGTACAAATTCTCACAATAATAACGTACGTATCCATAATCCAGAAGCTGCGGCTCAGATACTCTTACATACGTAACATAACATGTATAATGTACGTAACCATCATACTCTATTAACGTACCTAACACCATCAACATAACGTACGTTAAATCCTTCATTGACTCTCCTGTCCACATCCGCGCTGAAAGTTGCCAACCACGGGGCCCACTTGTCGGCCATAGCCTGGATCCCGTCCGATTCCTCTCATAGCGTACGTTATGCATGATACATAACATACATTACGCTTAGTATCTTAACGTATGTTAGCTCCTCCACTTAGCATACATTATGGCTTCTGTACTTAGCCAATTATAACTGCTCCTACCTCTCGTCTCAACATACTGAATATGTATACTCATCCCAATAATATTCTCATATGATATACCTGATATCAAAATTAATAAAACCTGATATACGACATCCTCTAATATAATGGTCAACCAACTACGTCAATTGTACCAATACAATTGTCTCAGTTCTCAAATAATTTTATCCATACTGTATAGACTCCATGCTATCCAATATATCTCAGATAAAATAACACGAAAAAACTATACTGAAAAACCAGGATATTACACCAATGGGATGTTCGCTTCCAAGACGTATCCCAACATATCCATACTGAGAAATGTCCTCAGATTGCAGAGCCAGTCCACGAAATTGGGTCCTATAAGAGTGTTATTTTCAAGTAGAATCGTGAGTGGGTTCATTATCATTTTTGAGATATTGTTCGTTTGTTAACTGCAGAGAATAATTTGAGACTCGTTAGTGATTGTTTCAGGTAAAGAATTTAAGAACTTCTTTATTCAAAACTCGGCTCCCACTATTTTATCGACATTACGCACTCCCTTGCGGAATCCGGAAGTCATGGTTGACGTTATAGTGGTGATCGATTTCTTTACAAAATTTAATAGAGGGCAACCCATACGGTTTCTATTCTATTATTATTTATAAAGTGGTGTCTAACACAAACCCATCTAATGGACGATTCCATATTCTTTTACCCCTAGTTCACTTGCCCTCAACCCATACGGTTTCTCCGGATCACTGAACTATCTAAGTTTAAACCGTCAACTCCTATCAGTATGACATTTGAATCCCACCTGGCAGCCCATATGGCTTCTAGAGGTTTGATTTGTCACAACCGAAAGCATCTAATGAACTATAGGAATTTATCAACCTTCCTCAAAAATATTACCCCGACATATTCGGAAGAATAATATTTCAGTTTAGATTTCAACTTTCCATTAGTTTGACGGAGGGTAGGAAACTAGTAATCTTTTTAACTTTGTGTTTGTAAGTGGGAGAAGTACGCGATTATATGTTACATTTTGTAATCATTTTATAATCGCGATTTGTCGGTTTATTTGTTTGTCATACAATATGAGAAACATACACAACCTAAATCTACCAACATGTAGTTCATGGACCGTTCCTACGTACCGAGTCATCATCGACTCGATAAAAAGAAAATTACAAGTAATCAAATTACAAATATTGAATCTTTGTCTTCATGACGGCTTGTCCTCGGCTCTACGCATAGCTAATTTATTACATTTATAAAATTTACATCCTATACAAATTTACTAAAAATTTAAATTGGCTAAAAAATGCCATTACAACCCCATCGAATAAAGATTCAATAAACTAAGTCCACGAACAACATCACCATTCAAATAATAATGCAACAATCACATTAAAATTAATGTCATACAATTAATCAAAATATCGATCCAATCAATATAAAATTAATCCATCCATAAGAATTAATCCAGTCAATTCACGCGAATATTAATTTAACTTATTCCGGACGAAAATAAAAATTTCGTTAAATTAATTCCCTTAAAAATAAAAATAGCATATTTATATTTTAGTCAAATTAAATCCAATTATTTTGCGGGAAACTAATTTATCAAATATGAAATAAAAACAGAGTCGGAGAATATTCTCGGGCCAAGCCCGCGGCCAGGCACAAATTGTCGGGCCTGGGCCGAGAGGGTTAGTTCCTCTTGGCCTGTTGCCTGCCGAGTGCAGGCAGCACACTGCCGGCTGGTGCCGGCAGTGTCTCGGCACACTCTACCGGTCGTGTCCCGGCAGCTCCGAGCCGCCAGGTCCGGCCACTTTTCCTGCTCGTCTTTTCGTCCCGAATCAAAAAATAATATTTTTTAATTTTATATTACACATATAAATCAGTTTTTCAAAAAGAAAAGTAGATTTATATTGTAACATAAAAAATCTTGAAAAATAATTTTCTAGATGAATAATTAAACATTAACGATTAAACAATTATGATTCTAAATCATAAAATCATACAACCGAGCATTCCAAATACAAATATCGAATATATGATCGCATAGACGTACTCTATGATACCACTGTTGGGATTCGGTAATTAAAATAGAGTTACGCAGTGGAAAATAAAACCGGTCTAATCGGATAAAAACCAAACCCCTAAGAGGATCGATCAAGCATAGTATATCGAATATATAAACAATGCCGAAGATAAGAATTAAAGAAATTAAAGAATTCATACACTCATAGTCCTTTGATAAGTTCTTCTTGATTCGGAGCACGAACACGAATCCAATCAAACGAGTTTTTGGAAACTTCCGGCCACCGAAAGCACCGTGCTTCCATGTATCATGTGATATCCCACATCGGCTAGCAGAGAGAGGGCAAAGTGCCTTATATGTGCATGCCCGCCTCCAAATAGCATGAGGCCTTTTGGGAGCCCAGTGGCTTCGGGGAGATGGGAACTCTGAAGTTAAGCGTGCTTGGGCGAGAGTAATCCCAGGATAGGTGACCTACTGGGAAGCTGCTCGCAGGCTCCCAGAAACAAAATCGTGAGGGCCAGCTCAGAGGAGACTGCCCAGAGCGGACAATACCATGCTACGGCGGAGCGGTCTTGAGATGTGACATATCACGCATCGGAAGATGACTGAAAAATATTCTATCAACTTATACTCCAAGTATACGACTAGAAAATTATAGAATTAGCTTATATTTTTCTATATAAATACTCTAAGTATTTTACAAAAAATTATTTTCTCTCAAAATACAGTTAGAATATAAGTGTATAAACTTAGAAAATTTTCTCTCCTTCTCCCTCAAAACTCACGACCTAGACCTCAAAAGTATCAAGTGAGTTTTTGATGATGATCTTCTTATGTTATATAAAACATTCATCACACATCAATACAATTCAACCACACTTTAATTATACACCAAATGTATAATTAAAGTCCCCACTTAATAATTAAATCATCAAAACGAAAATGATAATTCGCCTAGTGAATTATGAAGTCGGGGGGGGGGGGGGTGTTATGAAGAATTATGGAGTTGGTTTATTTGGTCCATGAAACTGTAATACCCGAGATCTTTATTCCGGATTCGTTGGGTTTTCTGGGTTTTATCGGATTGTCATGGTCCTCATCGTAGGAATTTCGTGCCATGTTTGGTTGCGACTTGTTGGGACATGTTTTTGGAGGCATTTCGGATCACTTTGTGAATTTTTGAGATTTTGTGGTGTAGCGCACGCTAATGCTTGAAGCATAGCGCACGCTACTGCGTGGTGTTTAGCGCACGCTACTGAATGTGTAGCGCACGCTAACTGGCAGTCCAGAGGCGATCCGGTAGCTCCGGATCGGGCTCGAGCTTTGTTAGCGCACGCTAAGGCCGATAGCTAGCGCACGCTATCGGCCGCTTAGCGCACGCTCCCTCTTCTTTCTAGCGCACGCTACTCGGTAGGTGCGATTACGTCCAGGGGCTACTGCACTGGTTTTGTGACCCGTTAGCGCGCGCAACGGCTGTTGGCTAGCGCACGCTAACTATGTTATACGCGGTTTCTCTGGAGCGTTGACCCCGTTAGCGCACGCTAATGAAGGGTGATTAGCGCACGCTAATAAGCATCGATATAAATCTTGGACAGCAGCATTAAGTCGTCATTTTCCACTTTTCTTCATCCCTTCCGACGGGAGTGAGATCCAGAGGCGAGTAGGACCGATCTTTTTCTTCTAGCTTCATCTTTGAGCGGATTTGTAGATGTTTAACAACATCTAATCGTCTTCTTGGTCCAAATCAAGGTAATCTCTTGTTAGAACCCTATTTTTCTTAAATTTGGGGTTTTTGCTTGGATTTGTGATTCTTGACCGATCTCATCCGATCGGTTATTTGTTCTTGTTTGTCTTGACCGTAATCTTCAGATTTTGTTAACCGTTCATCGATTTTTATCGCCTGGACCAACGATTCTTGATTTCTTTGAGATTACTTAGATCCTTGTCGTTTTTAGGATCGTTTCGGATTTCGATTAGTGTTATTGATTTGTGGTGATGCTATTTTCGTAGTATTCGTGGGCTGTCGAAGTCTTGATCGTTTTTGGAGGTTCGAAGGTTTCCCGATCGTGCCCGTTCGTCGTTTCGTCGCTCGTGATATCGAGGCAAGTATCATGTCCATACGTTTCATGTTTCGTAGGCGTAATTAATGGTAAAGGAATTCGTGCGAAACCCAATGTTTAATGAACGTAAAAGGGATCGGTATATTCTCGATAAATGTTGTCTTTCAACGATAATTTATGTACTTCGTGAATATATGTGTTCTCGGAATATGGGTGTTGGATTTGTATGTTGAAAAGATGATATGATCACTTTGAATGAGTTTATTAGACCGTAATCCTTTGCCGGGGATTACGTAACGTTATGTGTACTTGTTCGTTAAGAATGTATTACGTGGGATATTAGTTGTTACTCCTTTGAAAGGAGGTTGTGATGTTTAAGTGTTGCTTGGCTTGATGTTACGCTCATTGTGATGTGATTGCTGAAAGTGATGTGCCTCGGGTAGGATTGTTGAATCTCAGGGATCCATACTTGCTAGTATGGGTCGGGCGTGACCGTAGGGTTATCAATCCGGGTATGTCTTGCGGGGACTCCGAGGTTCGGGGCTTGCTAGCCGATGCGAGATAACTTGTGGGGTTATCATCGGGTATGTCTTGCGGGGACTCAGGGTTCGTGGCTTGTTGGCCGATCTGGGATAACTTATGGTTGTGATTTGGAATGGTTCTGTGGTTGTGGCCACGAGGACATGTGATTTTGGTATGGCTTCTGTTGGGTTATTCACTCAGGTATGTTCTACGGGAGCATCTGAGGTTCGTGGCTTGTTAGCACGGGACGCGAATAATCCTTAGGAACATGTGATATGTGATTCGGGTCGTGGACCCTGTGGCTTATGATTCGGGTCTTGGACCCCGTGTGTTGTGAATTGGGTTGTGGAACCGCGTTTTATTATTGGAATCGTATTTTGGAAAGATGATTTTGGGCCGTGTCCCCAAGTGTTTTCGAAAGACTTGAGAATTCCTTATTTCCAAATGTTTTCAAACCCCCGAGACCGTAAAATATTTTGTATGAGATACATGGTTCTATTCCTACCTCTTATAAATCAAACTGTTTTGATTAAGTGATTTATCTCGGGAAATATATTCAAGATTTTATATTCTTGAAGCACGTTGTGTATGGCTTGTACTTCTGTTTTATACTTGCACTAACAAAACAGTGGAGTTTTGCTAACCCCCGAGTATTCGGGGGTGGATGTCATGTGCGTCCGGTACTTGCGGTAGGCGGGAGCGAATCACAGGATCGATACGAAGGATGATGGGAGACGAAGATACTAATCACGTGAAGACCAATTATAGAGTATTTGGTAGAGTCATGTTGATTTTTCCTCCGATGTGTTATTTTATCGAGTTATGGAAGTGATATTGTAGTCTAGCCCCTGCGTGGGTATGTGTTCTGGGCAAGGATCTTGTATGTATTGTTCTGTGTGTTGTGATATAAGACCATATCGGTATAATGGTCCTTTATGTATCCATGTCGGCGAAGTGAAGTGATGCATTGTTTTGTATTTAGCTTTGGTAGATCCTCGCGGAGAGGAGTGCGGCTGTAATATTCCCGAGTGGTTTGGGGTGTTACGAA